>CM057456.1:1691657500-1694057500 GCA_016271365.2 Neoceratodus forsteri | reverse complement strand
CACTGTTGGAATTTACCAGATTCATCTATGACACCCTCGACCAAGGAATCTGTAGGGGGAGGGCAGTATTCATTGACTTGACAAAGGCCTTTGATACTGTTAACCACCCACTCCTACTCAGGCAACTGACCACTCTTGGGCTGTCCAAGGATGCACTGCCCTGGTTTGCTAGCTACCTCAGGGGACGGGTCCAGTGTGTTAGGATTGCTGGCGTCACCTCTGATGAAAAAACAGTCCTCTCACGTGTCCTGCAGGGGTCTATACTGGGGCCATTACTCTTTTCTCTTTTCCTGAACAGTCTCCCTAGAGTCTGCCAACAGAGAATATTACTCTATGCGGATGATGCAGTACTGTTTACTGGCAACCAAGATTCTAAAAAACTTGAGAGTCAGTTGCAGTGTGATTTCAGGCATGTTGAAGAGTGGTTTAGCTCACATAAACTCGTCCTGAACTACAGCAAAACTAAGGTCATGACATTCTGCAATGCATGGAGCAAGTATAAACCTCTGTCCCTCACCATCAAGAACCACATGGGGACTTCACTTCAGCATGTTCCTGAGTTTAAATATCTTGGCATCACCTTGGACAGTTCCTTTTCTTACATGCGGCACATTGATAATGTAGCTAAGGCCACCAACATATGGATCGGCCTGCTCCACAAGCACAAACACTACATGACCACTGATGCCCTTAGACTGGCCATCTACAACTCGGTCACCTCCATCATCGACTACGGTCTAGTCAGCTATGGCTCTGCTTCCCCAACTGCCCTCCGGAGGATATCGGTGACACTCAACAAGGCCTGTAGGCTTCTAACAGGTGCCGCTCGCCTAACACACACCTGTGACCTGTACACCCAGGCTGGATAGCTGCCACTCCTTAGTAGAATATAATAATAGACCTGCTTGTTAACCAAAAAAGTTCTCCTCAGGCTCATGCCATCAGGAGTGGCAACGCTCCTTACTGCCAACAGCAGTACCTAGCTTACACGCACACTCTATATCAAATCTTCCAGGTCCCCAGATGCTGGACCACTATGGGTCAGAGGTCGTTCATGCACAGGGCTCCTCAGTGGTACAATACCCTTAACAAAGAAACACAACTGCGATGCTTGGTCCCTTTAAAAGGCAACTCCAACTATTCCTCACCTCTACCACTCAATGTGACTGCCTCTCCTAAGTAACTGCCTCCTCATTTTACCCTAGTTGTAGGTGACCTGTAACATCCCCTAGAGCTCCACTTTTTTGGCACCAGTTTCCCCCACTCTCACCCCTTACTCCCCCTACACAACACTACCTCACCCACCCCCTCCCCTCTCTAATGGCACTTTCAGATATGGGGCCCTCCAGCCCATCCACCTCGTATTTTTGCCACCCACCTCTACCCACGACAATGGCCCTTTAGCCTGCCTACTTCTTCCTGACTCCCTCCTACCTATACTAACTGTAAAATTCCTTGTTACCCAAGTTACTAGAACCCAGTAAGACCTAGTGGTAGGCAGGGAAGGCAGCTTGTGAACTCCAGTTAAATGGATTTACACTGTTCATTTCTGTTCTCAGTCTCAGCTGAGACTGAGGGATGACATCACCATAGAACTATCGCAGCTGCAAGAGCCACAATGGAATCTGGAGCAGGGAGTTGGAATAGAATGTTGGGAGGTTTGAACAGTAGTCTGTAGGTCAGTTGGAGTTTGGAGGTTGCTGAGAGAGCAGCACAGCAGCTCTGGGTAGGCTCGTGGAGCCTCAGCCCTGATATAGGGCTACCATTCAGAAAAAAGGTGTGTGTTTCCACCAAAAGAGAGACACAGAAGATAGTTTTGAAGTGGTGGAGACTGCTGATTCAGGTCTCAGTGCCCCCTCCCCCAGGGGATGGGGGCAGGAAGGTTGTCCTGCATATTCCTGGGGCAACCCCCTGGTTTTGCTACTAGTGGAGAAGCTGCCTTATTTGTTCCAGAGTTTTTTGAAATAAGAAGATTTGTGAATCACCTGTGGGGCACCTGCAACCGGAGGGTGAGTTCTGCTCTTTCTAAAGGGCCTATGTTTTTCACCCTGGGACTTGTGTGATAGTGGAGATTGGACTACTGAAGTAGTGGGAGGCCTACAGTAATAGGCTTAGCCAAAAAGTAAAAGTATGTTCAAGTCCAGCACTTAGTGGAAGTCAAGACATGTAGAGGAGATGTGACATATGTCTACCCAGTAATCTACATTGCCAAGCTTTCAGTAAAAGAGTTGTTTAGTTGCCAAAGAAATGGCTGGGTATGGACTGTGGGAGCTGGAGGTGGGAGACCCCCATCTTTAGTGACCAGGTCCACCTCTACAGATTTGCTCTGTGGATTTCTACTTTGCCTCAGGCACTTGGCCAGTAATGAGGGAAGTACCCAGATGTGGGATTGGAAGGAAAATTCTCTTTAGGAGTCGAAGGCTCTAAGGTGGTTTGGGGAGCCACAACAGGAAAACTGGTTCATTTCCCAAAATGGACCATGGATCAAGTGGCCAGCAGGGGAGCCGGGCCCGTGGGGAAAACCCAAGTAGTGTACAAGTCGGGCTGTGTAGCCAAAGCTGCGTGCAAGTCCGGGCTGTGTGCCTGGTGGGTTCAGAGCCTGAGGGATGGAAAATGTGAAGAGGTGTTCTGTTGTCTCTAATCTGCATTACCAGGAATGTAGCCCCGTGGGGGTCCATCTTTGCTTTGTTTGTTCAGCTTGGATGTGAATAAAAGCCACACTGTAGAATCCCATTCCTTGTTTTGGACATTACAGTTATTGCTTCCTGTGTTTGGATTTACTTGGGTGCCCCTGTGCAGAGTAGCCAAACCTAGGCCCCTTGTGCCAAGTAACCTCATCCTCCCTGAACCCAGTCCCCACCAGGTACTGCTGTCAGCTTCAGCAGCATGCCACCTGTCATTTTTGCTAAAAGGCAGGGGGTGAGGGGTTACAAAAATGGAGGCACCGCTTTGGATTTTATTCTGGGAGGAAGGTGCTTGGGCAAAGGGGCTAGCATTTTGGCTATCTGGCAGTGGGTAGCCCAAAAGCTGAAGCAAGTTAACTAGTGTGTTGCTGTGTGCTGTGGATCTTATGCTGCTGTTTAAAATGCCAACTGTTTACCAAGGAGCAGTAAAGCCAAAGAGTGTGCCCTTGTCCTGCATCAAATTGTTTACAACGTTTTTGCCTGCTTTTAAAAAAGAACTGTGGTAAAGAAAAGTGTGGATGACTAGGGGTAGCAACAGGAAAATTGTGCCCTGGACATTGGAAATGCTTTTTGAATTAACTGAGAGACTTGCAGGTGTAAATGGCTATGTTAAATGGCTGAAATGGGCTCCCGCCGTGGAGTCAGTTGAAAAAAAAAATGCATTCTGCAGTTTAAATTTGCCTGCTCGACGATCGCCATGAGGAGAAGAGCACTCACGAGGAAGAAGAGGCTCATTTGCATGGTGTCGTGTGATTGGTAAGGTTGCAATTAGTCCCGCCCCTCATCCAGCTCTACAGTGACTGCCCCAGCATTCGAGAGGGAGTGTGAGTGGAGTGCGTGTACTGGTTTGTGGAGGAGCGTCACGGAGTGTTAAAATCGCTGTAAACCTTCTAAAAATAGATTTGTTTGTTTAAAATCGGGCTCAACCCGCTAATCGATCATCTGAATTGCAAGTGTGGTGATCGAGGAGACGATAGGCAGGACTGCCCGCCCGTTTCTGTTCTAAGGCCTCCAAGAACTGGCTGCAGGCCGTTTTTCCCCATCGCAGCAAACAGCTACTGATAACAGTAAGTACGAACAGTGAAATTGCTCAAACAGTGATTTTCTGCCCTATGCCAGCAAAATATGTGTGCAGCAGTGTAGTCGCTTTGCAAGTAACGACTGTGTCAAGTCCTGCCAGCAATGCAAGTCTGTTAAGCCATTGACTGTGTGCATAGTATTGAGTTCAGCCTCAGTTTAAAGTTTAAAGCCAGAGAGAGACATGAGTTGTAGCCAAATGTGCAGCACTAGTTTTACAGGCAATCCTGTACTTAAAAACCTGAAGCTTTAAGGGACTATGAGTAAAAGAAATGTTTCCAGCAAGTGAAAAGTCCGTGGAAAATCATGTAAATGTGCTTAGAACAAGAACAGTGCAAGTTTGTGCAGTTTAAGCAAAAGTTATCAGTAGTGTGTATAAATCGGGTGCGCAGTGGCTTGACCCAATTTCTGAATGTTGATGCACAGGAGTGCTGCCACCGCCATTACAGGGTGGGGTAGTAAAGTAAACACAGCAGCAGAGGAGCCATTTTAAAAGTAAAGAGAGTGTTCTGTAAAGTCGGACTTTCAGTTACAGTGAGCTTTTGTTTGTTTTTCTGCAGTTATGGCCTCAGGACCAGCTCGCTATCCGGATCATGCCCGGGTTGCAGTAACAGCAGCAGTGAATAGACTGAGGGATATTGAAAAGTGGCGCTATGGAGGACAACTGCCTCCTCATGTGGCGATTCCTGGTTATCCAGTGCATGTGTGTCAAATATGCTTGAGAGCTGGAAGGGACGTCTTCATGATTCCTCACTGTGCTGCATGCCTAGCAAAATATGGCTTGTATAAAGCACCTCAGATTCATTTGGCTCCCACATGGACAAAGGTTCAGGAATCTGCAGTTGGCAGCACACAGCACCAGGCAGAGCCTGTGGAGAAAGGTCCCTTGGGGAAGTGTGGCACAAAGCTAGAGGGTGCAGAGTCAGAGACGGAACCAGAAGTTGAAGTTTCGGATGCTGGATCTCAGAAGGAAAGTTTGGATAAAGCATCAGTAGACCCCTGGAGGGGGGGCCTAGCCCAAGTCTCTTAGGAGAAGATGAGATGCGGAAGGCCTTTGAGTGGAAGGTGTCAACCTCCATGCCTAGTGATGTGTGGACAGTCTCAGGAGTGAGAACGACTGCTCACTCCTGGGCTTTGATCCTTAGTAAGGAGGAAGATGAGGGGGAACCTATGTGGCCTTGTGAAAAAGGAACAGGTACACAGCCTCAAGATCTTGCCTCGGAGGAATGCATGGAAGAGAGTGGTGATGCCACTGCCCTGGCTATGCAAGAAGAAGAAGTCAGGGATCCTTTTTTAATTTCGTTAAGGATGAGAAGCTGGCAGAACCAGGACTAGCCACCCCCAAGCCAGGCCAGTGGTCTCAGATTGACCAAAGCTAGTAAAGAGGAGAGACTGGTTCGTAGAAAGGCAAAAGAGATCTATGGTATGACTTTACCTACCTTTCCTCGGAAAGTCTGGGAGGAGATTGAGAACAGCAGGAAATCCTGGATCTGGGCTGAAGCAATGAAAAGTGTGCATCCTGGGGCCAACAAGCATGTTAAAAAACAGACTGTTTCATGAGAAATATACCCAGTGGAAGAGTGGCAGAACACTGTTTATGGACAGAGTGTGAATAGTGGACGGAGAAGGATGTGAAATCTCCCACTGTGTGAATTATGTGCACCCAGACGGGGTAATAATTCAAGTCCTGACCCCCGGTACTATTGGCCTCAGTGCAAGGACCTCCCAGCAAATGTGCCTGTGCCTACTAAATGGAAAGCCGAGCAGTGGTAGTCAAACTGCCACACCAGCCTGTGAAGTGCCTTTATTGATCCGCCAGTATGGACATCCAGGACTCAGGTGCCCCACATTCATTAGTTCTACAGTGTACTGGCCTTTCCAGAATCCATCGACTGGCCCACCAGATGACTTCAGATCCAGAGAGGACACCAGCCCAGCTGTATCCTGATCCATTGCCTGGTAATCGGATGACATCAGACCAGCTGTTTCTTTTTTTGTTCCTGTTCTAAGGTTCCCTCTCCAGAGATGACATCATCCCAGCAGTTCCCAGATGTGCCATCCTGTGGTTCCCGGAAGATGTCCTCCCAGCTGTATCGGAAGAAAAGCTGCCAGGGAGAGTCTTCGTCAGAGGTGCAGGTCGGTCCAGATTTTTCGTACTACAAGGAGCTGGTAAGTCCAAACTTTTCTATCTTTATGACATTGCAGTACATACCCTACACTAGCAGACTTCAAAATGTGTGAACTGTCCTCAAAGACTCTCCCCTTCGGGACTTTGGCCTGTTAGAACTGTGCTTCACTGGGCTCCGGCCCAGGAGAGACTCTTTAATGGACTAGCCTTCAGGCACTGTGGTCACTAGTTGGGACTTTTAGGGCACTCCATCCCCCCAAATGTGTATTGTAAATAATGTTGCTGTTTTCTAATGTATATACTGTTTTTCTACCTTTTCTAAAAAAAAAAAAAAAAAAAAACATTTTTTGGGATTCTTCAGTGTTTTGATGGTAGGGGTTTAGGTAGACTGTGTATGTAGATTAGGAGTGTGTGTTGTCTTTCTTTTTCTTGCAGGTGTTCCTGGAGAAGATAGAAAAGAAGACAAGAAGAGGAGGAGGGGCTCATCAGAGTTTCTCACTAGTACTTTAGTGTGTAGTGATTTAAAGTACTGTGGTGTTGTTATTGTTGTTGTTGCTGTATTAACCCTTTCCTTCCACAGGTGTGGTTCTGGGGGTAGGGAGGAGGCAGTAAAATGGTGTAACAATGTGGTATTATTCTTGGTGTGTGGTTGCAGGTTGCCCAAGGTTGGGGAGGTTCCCGGGTTGTTTTTGTTTTTGGGTGTTAAGTAAAAGCAGACAGATTTTCCCTAGAGGGCTGGGGGGGATAGACAGGCTGTGGTCCTGAATGGCCATAGGGACCACAGTGCTGATCTATTAGGGCTATGCTCTGGACAGTTCTACCAGAGCCACTAGGCGTCCATAGTAAATGGGTAGAGTAGAGGCTGATATGTCAGCTAAAGGCCTCTAGGCCCTTAGTGTTGCCTGCCTGTGCTTGCACATGGTAGGAGGGGGCCTGATCACCCCCCTCCGCAGGTAGCACATAGGGTGGGATGGCCTAAAGCCGGGTAAACAATGACTGCAGACAGTCATTTTCCTGGTCAAGGGCGAGTGTAACCCCCTTGTTACCTGGGTTTACTAGAATCCCAGTAAGACCTAGTGGTAGGCAGGGAAGGCAGCTTGTGAAACTCCAGTTAAATGGATTTCACACTGTCTCACTCTGTTCTCAGTCTCAGCTGAGACTGAGGGATGACATCACCATAGAACTATCGCAGCTGCATGAGCCACAATGGAATCTGGAGCAGGGAGTTGGAATAGAATGTTGGGAGGTTTGAACAGTAGTCTGTAGGTCAGTTGGAGTTTGGAGCTTGCTGAGAGAGCAGCACAACAGCTCTGGGTAGGCTCGTGGAGCCTCAGCCCTGATATAGGGCTACCATTCAGAAAAAAGGTGTGTGTTTCCACCAAAAGAGAGACACAGAAGATAGTTTTGAAGTGGTGGAGACCGCTGGTTCGGGTCTCAGTGCCCCCTCCCCCAAGGGATGGGGGCAGGAAGGTTGTCCTGCATATTCCTGGGGCAACCCCCTGGTTTTGCTACTAGTGGAGAAGCTGCCTTATTTGTTCCAGAGTTTTGGGAAATAAGAAGATTTGTGAATCGCCTGTGGGGCACCTGCAACCAGAGGGTGAGTTTCTGCTCTTTCTAAAGGGCCTATGTTTTTCATCCTGGGACTTGTGTGATAGTGGGGATTGGACTACTGAAGTAGTGGGAGGCCTAGAGTAATAGGCTTAGCCAAAGTAAAAGTATGTTCAAGTCCAGCACTTAGTGGAAGTCAAGACATGTAGAGGAGATGTGACATACGTCTACCCAGTAATCTACATTGCCAAACTTTCAGTAAAAGAGTTGTTTAGTTTCCAGAGAAATGGCCGGGTATGGACTGTGGGAGCTGGAGGTGGGAGACCCATCATCTTTAGTGACCAGGTCCACCTCTATGGATTTGCTCTGTGGATTTCTACTTTGCCTCAGGCACTTGGCCAGTGATGAGGGAAGTACCCAGATGTGGGATTGGAAGGAAAATTCCCTCTAGGAGTCGAAGGCTCTAAGGTGGTTTGGGGAGCCACAACAGGAAAACTGGTTCATTTCCCAAAATGGACCGCGGATCAAGTGGCCGGCGGGGGCAGGCCTGTGGGAAAACAAGTAGTGTACAAGTCGGGCTGTGTACCCAAAACTGCGTGCCAGTCCGGGCTGTGTGCCAGGTGGGTTCAGAGCCTGAGGGCTGGAAAATGTGAAGAAGTGTTCTGTTGTCTCTAGTCTGCATTACCAGGAATGTAGCCCCTTGGGGGTATGTCTATGCTTTGTTTGTTCAGCTTGGATGTGAATAAAAGCCACACTGTAGAATCCCATTCCTGGTTTTGGACATTACAGTTATTGCTTCCTGTGTTCGGATTTACTTGGGTGCCCCTGTGCAGAGTAGCCAAACCTAGGCCCCCTGTGCCGAGTAACCTCATCCTCCCCGAACCCAGTCCCTACCAGGTACTGCTGTCAGCTTCAGCAGCATGCCACCTGTCGTTTTTGCTAAAAGGCAGGGGTGAGGGGTTACACTAACTATATACTGTTCACCCTGAAACTTGTCTGAAGCTGGCTTATGTTGTCTCCCTCCATTTTTGGCTGTACAATAAATGCTTAGACATCTTTGTGTTTTTAAGACTGTAACCATTATTGACCTTTGTATTTATGTTACCCTACATCCTTTGACGTGGAACCTTTGTAAATGAGCAGTTCCTGCACAAAGGTATTTGTAATCCTAGAGTTTAATAAAATAAAATAAAAATTAAAAAAAAGAATTTATAGAGTGGAAGGAGTTTATCCCTAGATTTATTTACAAAGTGCTGCTTAATACAATTTAACAAATGATAAGCACTGTTAAACACAGAATTACATTTTTTTTATTTTTAAAGTTGGAGGTGACATAAATCCAAAGATATTTTTCTGTGTCAGGTTTCTTTAGGGTGATACCCATTAACTGATAATCAAAAAGGGAGTTGTTTTTACCCAAGAGCAAACAGAGCATTTTTTTGTGTGCGTGTTAATGACAGTTCCCATGTACAGTATTTGATTACTCCTATATGGCTCTGAGATCTCTTCGTAACATCACCTGATCTTCAAAGGTGTTAACTATACCCCCTGTTTTGGTGTCATCTGTGAATTTATTGAGTTTAAAATGTGTATTCTTCCCAAAATCCTTCATATCTAGATTAAATAATGAAAAGTCCCAAAATAGACCCTTGTGGGAAACAACCAGCCACACTTCCATTATCTGATGTAAAACCGTTTAACCGAACCTTTTGTGTTCTACCATCCAACCAACCAGAATCCACTGTGTACGTTGTTTACTGAAACCCATCTCCACTAGCTTTGACTTAAGTTTTTCATGGGTGAGAAATTCAAAAGCTTTGGAAAAATCTAAGAAAATAACATCCATTGAATTAGCTTTGTCTAGTGTCTTGCTGATTAATTCATAGAAACACACAAGGTTCGTAGTACGAGATTTCCCCTTAGTTAACCCGTACTGGGATTTAGTGGTAAGATTTAGGCATTCCATTTCATGTCAAGAAATCAGAAATCTTTTTATATGTAGTTGAGGTTGTTACCCAAAATTGCTTTAATGCTAACTGGCCTATATTTGGTGATATCACTTTTTGGACCTTTTTTTATGAATAGGAACAATCTCCACAGCTCTCCAATTGATAGGAATGACACTGTCTTTATTAATTTATGAATTAATTTATTGATTGATTGAGTTATTTACTCAGTAATTCAGAAAATACCTTTATGTACTACAAGCACTTATATACATCATTTACAAAGATTCCACATCAGTATCAGTAAAATACAATAAAGATCAGTAACAGCAACATCAATCAATTTCCAAAGAAATGCAATCTATGTACAGTGCTAGAATAACAAAACATATTATATAACAGGACAGAGACAATAAGCAAGCAAGGTTACAGTACGGTTATTTGCAAATATGATTTGAGGGCAAAGAAATACCGGTCCCCTATCTCTCCTGTGCCATAGCAAAAAAATCAGTGAGTAGCAAACAAGGAATGCTAGGCACAAGGATGCAGTATAAAAAAATTATTTATTACAATATAAATACCATAAAGATTTCAAACAGTACCTGGCTGTGTGGTGCTATAAAGTGCAATACTATCCGGCTGGATCAATGCCCGACCTAGTTTCACCTGAATAGAGAAAGCCTATTTAGGCAAAACCAGGTTGGGCATTGATCCAGCTGGATTGTTTTACGTTTTATAGCACCATACAGCCAAGTACTGTTTGAAATCTTTATGGCATTTATATTGTAATAAAGCCATTTTTTTCTACTGCATCCTTGTGCCTAGCATCCCTTGTTTGCTGCTTATTTGCAAGTACAACTGCATTGTGCAGATAGAGATGACTGCAGCTGTGGTATTTTCAAAGGGGAGCCAGTTTACAACTGGCTGCCCAACTTACGGCAGCATGCGGCTAATTTTTGGGCACAGCTGTGAGGAAGCGTTATGCTTGTTGAAACCTGGCATAACATCCCTGCAGCTGTGCCAACTGAAAATATGGAACTCCATAGGTGCAGAGTTTTCAGTCTGCAGTGACCGTTGGAGAGTGGAACCTAGTCCCAGGATGGGCTGAGAATCCAGCACCTTGTAAGCTGTGTTGCGAAAGTGCGATAAAGTATATTATAAAATGGATAGGAAATATCACGTAATGTGATTGGTCGAAAGGGCTTAGAATCCAAGTGTATAACTGAAGACAACCACTGGATTGGGAACCCTTTAGGCAATTAGTACAGAGCCCACATAAATATTAATGCCCCTCAGCATTCTCACACAGAATGTTAACCCGACATCTTTGTCAGGTAAAACAGTTTATTTCAGCCATAACTGCCATCATTACAAAAAAAAGAAAACAAATGAATCCATAGTCTGAATGTATTCAGATAACAAAGCAACAGCAACATAAACCTAGTGGTACATTTTCCTTTGTGTACTGACCTCATATGAGAGCTCCTTCGCCACAAGTCATTTTAGGCCACAGATCCATTGGCTCGTAGTACAATCGGAAGCCAAGGACTTGATCAGTGACACAGCATACCATGCAATGAACTGCACGACTGCTAACACTCTCCCCTTAAAAACTGGTCAATCATCGCCAGCGCATCCCTCCTGCAGTCGCCTCATGATTCCCCCATCAGTCACATAGCTGGTAAAGCAAATCACCGTCAGAATGAATCAAGACACAGTAAATGCAACTCACAGGCTTAAAAGTTAAAGCAGGGCCGATTTTGCAAGCTCTGCACATGTTGCATGCTGGTAAGCAGCAGAAATTAAAGCAACAGCGACAGTGCTGATCAGGGAGTAAATTTAAATTCCACAATATAACTTCTAAACCCCAGACAATCGCAAACCTTAAATAGCAACCTCATTTCTCTCATCCTAAAGTGATACACTGTTACACAAGCACCAAACAAAGAAAAATAAATGCAATGAGCATGACAGGCTCTTGTGGCAGCCAAGCAGGCTTTCAGAACGTTGAAACGGCAAACAAGTTCAAAATCACCTCACACTTCAAACATTCCATTTAACCTTATGAACCCAGTATTCCATGAAAAGTACAATTCATAAATTATGACAAGTAGACTTCTGCCTGCTAACGTTGTTGCCAGTTGCTATTTTTGACCATTCAAAAAGTTTACCAACGGACTATTTTTTCTCAATGTTTCAATTAATTCTCTAATCTGTATTTAAATAAATGTTACAAAGTTTTAAAAATTAAAAATCTTGTCAGTGCCCTTTTTTTCCATAGTTATTACCCATTTTATAAGCTCAATAAGACACTCCAGGGTGGTGGTTGTTATGTGATAACCACACACATAGGTGTGGAAGGACACTCGGCCTTCGGCCTTGTGCCTCACCACACATCTAGGTGTGCGGTTATCACATAACAACCACCACCATGTAATGTCTTATTGCTTACTTAAGTTGCAGAAAATATCAAAAAGGAGCTTCCTGGCTTTTAGTGGCACTAGCCACCCACTGATCTCCATACAAACGTACCTTGTCCCTGGCAAGCTTATCTAGGTAAAGTTGAGAAACATCCCAGCCACTACCAGGTTGCATGTAATAAACACCTATCTTCATCATTTTACCACTGCTTAGTTGTAAATGTACCCATACCAATTCTGTATCATCAGTTAGGTGGTCTTTTATTTCTTGAAATGAGAAGTCTTTGCAGATATCCAGGGCTTACCCCTCTTTCCTCTACAAGTAGCTATTTCTTTATTGACTAGGTTGTAGCCTTGTAGCCTGTTATGCTTCTATCCCAGTTGTCATCCTTCTCCCACTATGTTTCTGTCACTGCAATGATATCTAACTTTTCTGTGTACAATATATTCTGGCTTGTAGGAATTCAAATTTATTAACAAGACTTCTAACATTTAAACTCAAGAATGTAATTTCAGGCTTGATATGGGATGCAATATTAATAGACATCCTTATGCTATCTATGGTAGTATTCTTTTTGTTACAGGAGTTCTGCCCTTTGGCCCTGATCCGTAGTTTAAATTCATATGCTTATCTAGTGCCCCCATAATCTGACTGGCTAACAGGTTCGAGCCCACTTTATTTAAATGTAGCTCATCTTTAGCATAAAGGTACGACATTCCCCAAAAGGCATTGCAATTCTGATGCTAAATTATAATGTTTTTGCACATTCAGTCATCCAACCATTTCTTGGTTCTAATAATAAATTGCTGATATTTGTGAGAGGCTCTTGGGACCAGCAGGATTTCGAAGAAGATAATATTGCAATCATGGTTCACTAACATTGCTGCAAGCTAGATCAATAAACCTTTCTTCATGTCAGCTTCTGATTTGTTCCAAATGTCATTGGTTCTGACATGGATTAAGACTGAAAGATTTTGCCCAGTGTTTTTCAGAATGCCATCAATGTTGGCAGTAATATCCCTGATTTTAGCTCCGAGGAAGCTTGGTACCATTGTGTGTTCTTTGTGAGTATTACTGATAACTCTAGCTACGTATTGGATAATGGAATCTCTTGCTACTATTTTGTGTTGTGGACAATGTATATCTGTCTTTGGGTGTACGTGACCATGGTTCACTCTATTTTAATGTATCCCTATATCCTCATTAAGTGGTGAAAATCAATTTGACAAGATAATCTCGTTGTCTGTTTTTGACTTGAATGATACTCTGCTCTTCTTTTTTACCATAAAAGTTTTTATTAATGTTATAGTTTTTCACCCAATAAAACATAGAAGGTAAACAATCAGGTGACACATTTAAAAGTACATACAGGTTACAGTGAGGTCTTATCCATGCACTATTAATTGTCTGTCACAATACAGAACCCTAGAATGCAACCATTTGTTAAAGTTCACAGGTATAACAGGTTTCCATCTGCATTATAAGTTTTAATACCCTCTGCAACTTGTAGTATTAATAGTAAAACCATTCAACTTCTATGACACTCTCTGCCCTTCTGCCCCTTTTTACTCCCTTTCTGTTCTGTACGATACTCCAGTTGTCATCGTTGTGAGTTTGTCCCTCCTCCTTCTCACTCCTGCCACTTTCTTCACTAAAACGTGGAATGGATTCTTGGCTGGGAATCAAGTTGTTGTATGGCTGGTCTTGTTCAGTCTCCCTGATGAGACTGTCAGTACAACAGTCCAAGTTCTGTTTTCCTGTAATCTTTCTAGTTCCTTTGCTAATGTTAGACATTTCCTCTTTTGGGGTTCTCACACTCACACAGTTAGCACATTCAAAGTGCTCAAGTGTTATAACATCGCCAAGTAAAAGCTTTATCATTAGACAGATTTTGCACTTGCACTCTATGCCTTCCATCATTAAGTAGGCATATGTGGTTTCCATATTTCAGTAGTTTTTTTAAAGGGCTGAAAAAAAAAACTTGTTCAGCTGGGGTGTCTGGCCCACCTGGCCTACCCTGGTGAACATGGACAGACAGACAGACATGCTCGCCTCTGCCAGAGTATTGCCTCTGCTGTGTGCTCACTGATGCTCATGAGTTTCCTCCCTTTTAACTATGGTGAATTAGAAGTGCCACGTGGCAGTACTTCTGGTTTCGTGAAATTGCTGGAATGTTTTAAAAATGTTTTTTTATAAGTTCTACCACCACGAAAAGTTGGTTGGTGAAGGTATAAATGCAGTTCAATTGTTTAAAAGCTCCTAAAAGGAGCAGAACTTTCAGTGAATTGCTGGAGGACTGGGACTTATCCTCCACAAGCCTAGAATGCCCTGTTAAGCCTTATAGGCAGAGTCCCAGATATAGAGAAACTGATATTTATTTTAAAATTGTTAAGGTTTTGTTCACAAAAGGTAAACACACCAAAGTTATTTAAATGTTCTAAAGTCACCCGCTAGCAAAGAGCTCAGCTGGCAGTCATCCTAGCATCACTCAAAGAATATTCATGAGGAACCTCCCATTTGTATGGCGAACCCACAGTACTTCCAGTTTTGCAAATTGCTGGAATGTTTTAAAAAAGGTTTTTTTTTTTTATTAGTTCCCCTACCACATAAAGGTGGCTGGTGAATGTATAAAGTGCCATTCAATGGTTTAAAAGCTCCTAAAGGGAGCAGAAGTTTCAGTTTAGTGCTGGAAGACTGGGATTTGTCCTCCGCACCCCAGAATGCCCTGTCATGCCACAGAGACAGTCACAGCTAGGGAGACACAGACAGACATTTTTTTTTAGAACTTCTGTTTTTTTTTAACAGACGTCAAACACACCAAACTTATTAAAAAACTGTGAAATCACCAGCTAGCAATGGGCTGAGCCATTAGTCACCCTAGTATCACTCAAAGTACACTCACGAGACACTTCCCTTTTAACTATTGTGAACTGGAAGTGTGGTATCCTCCACAGTAAATACAGAGCAGAAGTACAGTAGCTGTAAAGCGTGGCTGCCGTCTGTTCATCCTTCTCAATCACCCTGTCCCTTCTGTGAGCCTTTCCTCCTCTCAGCTTCCTTTTTTCCCTAATGCATCTAAAAAAACTGTTTTTTTTTTCTTCCTGCAGCTCAGTGTTTGCTATTTCATTCTTAACTGACTTCTTGGCTTCCCTCATCTTTGTTTAGTTTTCACTCTGTTCCTTGTCCACCAGTTTCTCCTTGTATCTGATGAAGGCCCTTTTTTGGCACTCACTGCCTCCATGACTTTTTTAGAGAACCAGATTGATTTCTTGTGCCTGTTACTCTCGGTAACCATTTTCAAGCAAGACTTACAGAAAGTTTCTTCTAGAATGGCCCCTTCATTACTCCCTACCTCCTCATCCCCGATTTGATCTATTCCAACCAACATATCCAGGGCTAATTCCCCTCATGTGGTCAACATTTACTTGTCTGAAATCCAGAATTTCAGCCTTTTTTTTTTTTACTTTTTATTTCTGCATCCACACCCCAGGCATGCTTCAGGAGTGCCCACACGGAGTCCGCCCTACTCCCAGCCTGAACCCTTGCATCTCCCCTCGATCTCCTCCCCCAAATGACCCCAGGCAGGCTCAACTCCCGGTACCATCTCCAGGGCTGATTCCACCCTCCCACGGTGGTAGCCTCTTAAGTGTGAAGTGCCTACCTTGGTGTCATCGGGACTCTTGGAGGAAGATCCAGGGCACGTTGGGCTAGCAGTTGGGATGTGGGCGAATTCCCCCGGGGCCACCATCATCTCACCGACGTGTGGAAGGATTTTTCCACTTGTTTGTACTGCACCTCCTTCCCTGCAGAGCCCGGCCAGCAAGACAACGTAGTGCCATGGCTCCACCCCCAGGCATTACGCCACACTGCTACACTGGCAATCCTCTAGCCACTGCCAGAGGTTGCTCCATGAGCGAGCGCCTCCACCCCCAGGAAGAGAGAGCAGTTGCGGACGTTCAATCTCTGTCTCCTCCTGCCGACCCCCCAGCGGCCCTGGTTCATTCCCGAACCCGGGTCACCGGCATGGTGTGAGATGTGGCATCCAGCGCCTCAACCCTCAGCACCACCGGGCCAGCAGAATTTCAGCCTTTGATGAGGGAATATTGGTACCCAGGGCCAGTTCAAACAATATGGTGTTATTTTCACTGGACCCCAGTGGCTCCCAAACTGGCACTCCACCTACCATTTTCAAATTGTTAAGCACCATATAGAGAATGGCAGCCTGCCATTTTAACACTTGTCCTTGCTTGCTGACGTAGAAGCTGATATAGCTGCCAGGTGCACTTTCAGAGTTGAGGGCTTTAGACCTAAGGACTCTAAGTGTACCAGGCAGCCCAGAACTGTGGATATCCCTGCCTGCATTGGGATTATATTTCTGGGGGCACACCAGTAAAAGAATCTCTTCCAGTTTGAGAAATATGTTTTTCTGCCAATCTTGTCAGTGCAGTGATAGTGCTGCCACTTGCAACAGCGGCAACTTGTGTTCGGGAACCAGTTGGGGTCATTGAAGGGACAGCCTTTCCAACGTCCATGGGAAGGGACAGAAAATGAGAAAAACTCCTGACCAAGCAGGATGCTGTCCACCGCCCACTGCAGGCCTTGCATCGCCGACTGGGTTCTCCACTTCTACAACTGACACTGCACCATTGCCCGGAGGAAATAAGGGCCTAACCCACCAACAGCCCTTTCCATGGGAGATCATCCATGGGGGAGCTGTGGAGTGGAGGTAAGTCCAGGAGATGGGGGTGGTGGGGCTGTGTGATGTGGCAGGACTGCTGGGGGCTGGTTGGGCTACAAGAGGAAAAAGTACAGTAAATTCAAAAATTAAAAAGAAATATGCTTTTCTTGTGACTGGTTTCCTGGAAACCTTTAAGACTTTGAGCACCTCCTGTGACAGATTCGAACCAGAAAATTCCTGTTCTTCAAGAACCATGCCCTCATGCATAATGTTCTAGAATCTGGAAAGATTATCCTGCCCTGGGAGAGAGAGTCAGCAAGTTGTATCTCAGTGACAGGTTGATTGGAATCCTGCAGGACTGGGCCAGCAGCATTGAGTACATGCCTGGCCAAGTCTGGGACTATCAGTATCATTGTTGCTGGCTCTCTCCTGAGCTTCACGAGTATCCTTTGTATGAGGGGAAATGGAGGGAAGGCATACAGGAATCTCCCCGTCCAAGTCAGGGCTAGGGCATCCTTTGGGACTGTACCTCTGACTGGTGGCCTGTAATAAAAATTTGGGAGCCAGTTGTTCTCCCAAGAGGCAAGGAGGTCTATTTCTGAGGTACCCCACCATCTGAAAATGGAAGCCAGCACTTGCTAGTTCAAGGTCCATTTGTGGTTTCCCTGGCTGATTCTGTTTAAGGAGTCTGCCAGCACACTCTTTGCCTGGCAGATGTACAGCAGACATTTTTATATCCAGGGAGTTAGCTACAGTAGGTCCCAGATCCTCATTGCTTCTGTGCACAGCTTTGAGGCTCTTGTTCCTCCCTGCTTATTTATGTAGTACCTTGTTATGGTATTGTCTGTCCATATTGTGTCTGACTGATATTGCAACTAGGAGAAGGACTACATTGCCAGCAGAACTTCCCTGAGCTTGAGATAGTTTATGTGCTCCTGAGTCTCCTGAGGGCTCCGCTTACAATGAGGTACTCTAGATGAGCACCTCACCCTAAGAGTGAAGCATCTGTTGTGAGAAAGGAGGTGGGAGATCTTTTTTTAATTAAATATACCTTATTGAAGGACACAGAGAAAAGTTTTTATCCTCATACAGCGACATAGCTGCAATCACTATTCAGTACAATAAAAAATATAGTTTTTTTAACAAAGTTCACAACCCCCTATCCCATCACCCCCAGGGCACACCTAAATTCCTAGTAAAAGAAGACAATTGGAAACTAAACCTGTTTTCAAAACACCAAAAGAGATTAAGGGCTCAGGAAGCCTACAAAAACTGGATAAGGTTTATCTCTGACGACTATTCCGGATGGGTCAGTAAGACATATAATGACTCCCATCTAGTTTGGAAATGCTCCAGTTGATACTGTAGGAAGGCAATTTGCTTTTCTATCACTAAGGCCTGAAGAATTTATTGATGCCACTCATGATATGAAGGTGTAGTATCATCAAGCCAATGACGGGCAATAATCAACTTGGTAGTTATGGAAATCAGAGCCATGTGGGCTTTCCCTGGCCCAAAAAGATTGGAGGGATAGAGGCCCACTAGGCAAACTTCTGGTGTGAAATAAGACTCCAGGCCCAAGAAAGGATCTAAGGAAGTCCTTATCGCCTCCCATAATGGGTGATTTTATCACATTCCCATAAAACATGCTTGAGATGCCCATTGGCCTTCCCACATCTATTACATGAAGGAGAAGGGAGCCTGCCCATCCGGTGAAGTCACACAGGAGTGTACTACAGGTTGTGCAAAACTTTAATTGGAGAAGGCAATAGCGATCTTGTTTAATATAGTTGTACGAGGAACTCCAAATAAGCCTCCAGACCTCAGGATCATCAGATAGAGATAATGCTTGTTGCCAGTAAAAACATATTCCTGAGAGGTGCTTTGGGTCAAACTTCTGAAAAATTTATATAATTTAGATGGCTGGTGGGGCTGTATTGCAGTAGACAGACACACCTGGAATTTTGAGTTCTGGTGGTCCGATAAGGGGCCCTTACCAGGGTAAACTGTAATGGCCCACCTCATCTAGAAGTATTTAAGCTCCAAAAAAAGAGGGAAGTGAAAAACTGTCTTTAAGGGCAGGCTGGAGAAGAAAGTTACCATTTAATAACAAGGAATCACAGGCGATATCTCTAAATTGTGGACAAAATGTCAAAGGTATGGGGCCACAATCAGTCCTAAAATTAGGATTAGCTAATACTGGTTGACTGAGTAATCTAGACCAATCCTGACCCCCAAAAACTATGCCACTGCCTAAGAGCCTTTAAAACCACATTAAAGATGTGGAATTTAGGGCGGTGGGTAGTTTGGATGGGTTAACATATAACAGACTGCTTAAGCTTATGCCAGCCCTCTGACAAATCTCCTGCTCGACAGTCAACCACAAGGGGATATATCTATGTTCACCTCTAAAGAGATCTGGATGACTCCAGAGGAAAAATTTGCTAGCGTATAAGGCACACCAATTATAAAAAAAGATTAGGGAGACAAAAGCCCCCTTGATCCCTCGGAAGTATGAAAGGTATTGCAAATTTGTTTTAACCATGTAAACCAATCTTAGGAATGTGTAGACCAAGCATGCCAAAGGGGTATAGCAAATGGGGCAAAATATTTATTTTGATTGTACTAATTCTACTCCACAAGGAAAGAGGAAGGGCTGTCCATTGTTGCAGGACAAATTTAATGGTTCTTAAAAAAGAGGGGTAATATTTTCCTTAAATAAAGGACTACAAGTGAGACGGATGTGTGTTGGGAGATTGTTGAAGGAAGGAAATGTCCTGGAGACATGCCCATGGCACCACAGCTGTGGCTGAAACCATGTAACCTACCGTAGTAGCTGTACAAAATCCCTTGCAGGCCTTGATCGATGTGGGATGAATTATTCTGCATTGGCAATCAGATTTGTTACCCTGACCTGTGAGTGAAATGTTTTTCCCTGCTGGGTATCCAGCTCAGCTCCAGTGAGGTCTAGGACATATACTGGTTCTGTCTGGGACTTCTGCAGATTTCTTAGAAACTCCAGGTTTTCCAAGGTGCCTCTTACCAGCTGGATAGAGCACACTACCTCCTGATTTGTTTAGCCTGAGACTATCCAGTCATCCAGGTAAGGGAAAACCACCACACCTTGCCTTCTTAGGTGGGCTGCCACCACAGCTAAGCACTTTGTGAACACCCTTGGTGCTGAGGTGAGGTCAAATGATAGGGCTGTGAACTGATACTGCCAGTTTCCCAAACCGGACCCGAGATACTTTCAGTGGCTGGGTGTGACTGGGATGTGGAAGTAGACATCCTTCAGATCTAGTGACCCCAACCAATCTCTTTAACTGTAGAGATGGAATTACTTTGCCCAGTGTTACCATCCTGAATTTTCCATTCATGGTATTCTGTCCAGATACCTTACATCTAGAATGGGTCATCATTCTCCATTTTTCTTGTGGGTTAGGAAGTATCTTGAAAAGAGGCTTTTGCCCCATTGTGACATGAGGACCTTTTTCTACTGCCTTTTCTTGCACTAATTTCTTTACCTCCCATTCTAATAGAATTGTTTTCTGTTTCTGAATGAGCTGAAAGGTTTTTTGGCCTCTGCAGTTTGGGGAACCTCTGAAACTGTAGGGATAACCCCTGACACTCTACTTCCAGGACCTACTTGCCTGTGGTGATTTTTTCCCATTGCTGTAGATAGTGAATCAGCTTTCCTCCCATTGGCAGCAACTGACTGATGACCTGGGAAAAATTGTCAGGGGTTCTGCTTTGGTTGTGGATTAGGCCGGTGGCGCAGCACATCTTGTGCCCCTACCACAATAGTACCCCCTCTAAGGCTGATACTTATAGCTAGTGTAGGATCTGGGGTAGAATCCCCTGCATCTGCCTTCATTTTCATAAGGCCTGTAGGAAATGGAGGCCTTTTCTTTTACAGTAGAGTTCTTGTAAGTGGTTCTGTACTTTTTTCGTATATGCCTCTGGTTTGCCACCAAATAAAGAATTTAAAAAGTGCTCACAGGTCACCCCAGAAAACAGGCCTTGGACCTAGTGGACCCTACTCAGTTACCAAAGAAAAAATAAACCCTTGAAGGATAGTCAATGGCTTTTGTCTGGGTATACTCGAAGTGAACTGTGGCTCTTAGCTAACCAAATACTGTATCTTTAGTGACACTGCATGAGCCAGTACTCTTGATACTGAGTCACTGATATCTACAGCCATGTGGAACTGGTATTCTGTGACATCCAGGGTGGACTTTGCTGTTGCTGCCAGGTCCTGTGCCTCCTCACCATCCACTTTGTTACTCAGTGCCAGCACCACATTCCACATTGCTTTCTGGTACTGAACTGTGTAGGCCAAATAAGCTGCCTATCTTAAAGCAGGGAAGCTGTAGCAGGCCCAGTGGCACTGAGGGTTTAGGCATCTAGCCTTACCTCACATCACGCCAGCGACCCGGGTTTGGGAACAACCTTGGGTCATCGAGGAGTCGGCCGGGGGAGGGTGGGAGCAGGATTGAGCCACCTACCGGCAGCTCTCCTCTCCTGTGGAGGATGATGTCCCTCCTGTAGTCCCGTCACCACTGGGTGGAGGTCCGGTGGTGGCGTAGGCAGGTGGAAGGGCAGCTAGTAGGGTGGGGCATCCCGCAGTGTGTGGCGTGCGCATGCCTCCACACGCGTATATCTGCGCCAAGGATGAGCAAGTAAGGATGGGCAAAAAAGGAAAGAAATGAATAAAGAAGTAATAGAAAAGCAGGGAAGCTTTTGTGTACAGTTTTTGGCTGTAGTATCCACTTTTCTGGAAGACTTTGCAGGGGTTGTATAGAGAGAGGCACCTTTGCCTTCCCACAAGCAGCCGTGTGCACCACTCCTTTCTGATCAGGATAGGCATACAGGTATTCTACCCCATCTGCCCACCTGAAACTTTTCCTTTGTTTTCTTATTGATGCCAGCCACTGTGTTTGGTGCTGACATGATTTTTGAAGTGGATTTTTTAAGGGATTTGTGTATGGGGACCAATAGCCCCCTTGTAGTGGCTAGTCCCATCATGTCCATAAATTCCACTTTCCCCTCATCTTCTTTTGTTTTAAGAAAGGGGATGTTGAGGGTATCAATCATTTGTTTATTGAAAGAGGAGGAAGAGGTATAGCCCTCAGTAACTCTAGGAGGGGGACCAAACTCCTAATCAGGACAGCCATCCACTTTTATCGGTTCATCCTCCTCCTTCTCTTTATAAAAAAATGTCCCCTTCCAATGCAGGCTGCTGTTCTGGAACCAGTACCTGGAGAGGGAGACAGGCCCATTAGATAAATTTTCAATGGCCAGGAAGGACTGGAAAAAATTGCCACATCTTTGACATGTCCTCAGTCAAGGGCATTTGCCTCTGATCTACTGCCTGCTCCTGTTCCTTTGTGGGAGGAGTGGCAGAGATTTGTTTTCTTTTTATTTTTTCTTGGCAGGCACTGGTTCCGTTACCTCCTTAGAGGCCGTATTTTTGCCATCACTTGAATCAAGTCAAGTTAATTTTATTTATATGGTGTGCCTTTCAAATGTCTCTGAGTGCCTTACAGCACACGAATAAAACAATTAAGAACAACAGGCTAAAATTAGCATAAAAGGGTTTATGAGGCCAGTCAGAAACATGCACTAATCAAATACATTTTCAATCATGATTCAAAAATGGTCAGCAAGGGAGCCACCTTCACTTCACGGGGAAGGGCATTCCCCAAAATCAGTGCTGCTACACCAAGTGCCCTATGCCCAGAGGATTTCAGTCATGAGTGAGGGACAGAGAGGAGGTCTGCCTCAGCTGACCTGAGGGCATGAGCAGGAGCATATGGAAGCAGGGGTTCTTTCAGATAGCCTGGACCCAGAACATGCAGAGCCTTGTGAGTTAACAAACAAACCTTGAAACTGACGCACCACCAAACCGGAAGCCAGTGGAGAATGTGGAGAACCAGAGTGATGTGCTTGAAACAAGATGTCCCAGCCAGCAACCAGGCTGCCGCATTCTGAACCAGCTGCAGGCAGCATATCAACCTCATTGAAAGCCCCAGGTAAAGAGTGTTGCAGTAGCCCAGTCTTGATGAAATAAAGGAATGGAAAGCAATATTATGAAAACGGTAGTAGTCACTGCAGACAACAGTCAACACCTGGTATTCCAGAGTCAGCTTAGAGTCTACAATGATCCCAGATTCTTAACCCTATCTACCAGACAGAGGGTCACTCCTCTCAATGAAGGGAAAGCAGTACTCCCAAAAGTCACGGAAGAGCCATGTCGATTCGGCTATATCAGTAGTGCCTCCGTCTTAGAGGGGTTCAGTCTGAGCCAGCTGGCTGCCAACCAGTCCCAGATCTCTTTAACACACTTGCCTAATACTGAGAGAACTGCCACATTATCAGGGACACAAGACACATACAGCTGGGTTTTGTCGGTATAACAATGAAATGCCACGCTTTAGCATCTAATAATCTCCCCCAGAGGCAGCATGTACACAGCAAATAACATAGGAGCCAGGATCACCCCTTGAGGCACTCCACAGCAGAGTGCAGCAGGGTTTGATGTATAGGAGCCAAGTACCACTTGCTGCATCCTGCTGGTTATGTACCACCGTAAAACAGTGCCCAAGATACCCACATAGTGCCTAAGGTGAGCCAAGAGCACACCATGATCAACTGTGTGAAATGCTGATGAAAGGTCTAGAAGGACAAGAAGAGAACATTGTCCACTATCCCTTGCTGAAAGGAGATCAAGAAATTCCCTGACTAGGGCAGTTTCCATACTCTGGCCCCCCCTTGGACACCCTGTTGTCTTTACCTTCTTTACCATGCCTTTCTTGTGGCTGAGCAACTTTATCTTTCTTGTCTGCCCCCCTTAACAGGGACTGCAGCTTATGAGGAGATTAACCCTCTTTTGTTTGCTTTCCACCATCATTGGCAGCTCCCTCTCAGCCTTTGTTGTGCATTGGTGGCAGAGACACAGACTGAGAAGCCATAAATGCTTCTCTTTTTAAAGCCCTTTTCTTTTGTGTTTTTGGACAAAATGTTTGACTAAGTATACAATCTTTAAAATCATGATCTGGCCCTAGGCACCTTAAGCAAAGCTCATGGTAGTTTGCCTTTGTCAGCAGCTGAAAGCAGTGCAATTTTTAAACCTGTGGGCCATATTTTCTTTTAAGGCCAATCAGTGATGCCAGACACTGATTAGTGATAGGTGAACTGGTTTATAGAAAATCCAGCACCCCCCACCGAACTGGCAACATAAGTGTCCATCGAGCCACTTCCAAACAGTTTGCAAAGTTCGGATTTGTTTGGATCACAACCATGATCACTTTAAGTAACATGGTAGAAGGGGGTGGGAGGGAGCAGGAGGTACCTTGTAAAGCACAAAGAGGAGGGAATCAGACAGAGACAGTCAGAAACTGGCTGTCTCAAATGATGGGATTGTTTGGGGAATCTGTGTGCAGTGTAAGGGAATACCTGATTGGTTGTGCAGATGAGAAGGCACGTGGTTCCTCCCTCTTCTGCTAGCTGCATTGGTTGCCTTTTTTGTGCATGGCAGACATTCAGAGAAGAAGTAGATTAGGAACAAGATAATTCCTGGAATTGGAAACTGCACTAAAAAAGTACTTTTAAGTCTTGGCTCCTTCTTTATTTCTCATCTACAGCCCCAAAAAATTATTAGGGATTAGTGGTGGGCAAAGTGGGCTCAATCCGCTCCATGAAGTGATTTGCTGAGCAAAGGCGGATTCGTGGAGTGCTCCGCAATGCAAAGTGGAGTACTTCGCATTATAATGAGGAACACGAAGTGCATTGAAAACAGCTACTTTGCGTTACTCTGCCTCCACTGGTCACTTCTCTTACAATTTTTAAGGCGAAGTACATTGGTGGCAGTTCATTTTGCCTCACTTCGCCTTGTTTTTGAGCTCTGAAGGAGGATTTTGCAGTGATTCATGGGAGTTCAGGTCACATGGGCTCTATATTGATCTGCACAGCCTCAGTTCGAGGTAGTATGAGTAGGAAGGAGTAGGAGACAGTGTGCTCTGATAGCTGTCTGTAGGAATCTTTTAAAAGCTGTTCAAAAAGCATTTTTGCTTTTTTGGGGGGGATCCAACTGTAGTTCATCGATTGTAGGAAACCCTCCTGTGCTCACATCATCGAGCGTTTTTGTTTGTGTGTGGATTCTGAATGTAAATTTACAACATTGAGTGTGTGTGGTGAAAGACAGTGAAGTGTGCTGTGTGGGGGAGGGGCTTATCTGTGTGTAGGTAGATTTAAGTTGGAGAACTAGTGATTTCTTTGTGTTTTGGTAATATTTTTGTTATGTAACTGACTATGTTACTGTACACACAGTAAAACTGTCAGTGATAGTACAAATTTTCTTGCATCTTGTGTGAATGTGGTGCAGCATTTCATAAGGTCAGGTTATTTAAATTACAAATTTACATTACGTGGCACTAAGTACACTGAACTTTTGCATTTGCATCGCATTCCTCATTCAGCATTGTACACAAAGTGTTTTGTGTTGTGTGTGCAGTGTTGTGTGCATCAAATATAATACACCTTTTAAAATTTGTAACACAGATCAGTGTAAGTGCAACTAAGCACAGCAGTGTGAACCTGCTATCCACTGCAGCTGCTTGATTTTGTACTGCGATCATGTTCTCTGTTCTTAGTGTTGCTGCTTGTAGTGCCATAAAAATCAGCTCTGTCTGTATTCAATGCCCCCCATTGAAAAGATATTTTTTACCAGACTGGATTGTTTTTGTGACCCCATCAGCACCACTGGTTACTGAAGTTGTTTTAATTCCGTGACAGTGTCACAACACAGTAGTCCCTTATCTGTTGCTGAAGCCACAGTTGTTTATTTTGCTTCACATCCAGCTAGCGAGTAGCAACCCTCCAGTCAGAAAGTGAACATATCAAAATCTGAATTTGGTAATAATATTTGTGGTTGATCCCCCAAAATGTCTGCAAAGAGACGTGCAAGTAAATCTGTTTTTGGCCATGGCAATGTTGGCAGTAAGAGGGTCTGTGGGCGTGGTAGTAATACGCGGACAGAGAAGTGCATTGCTGATGTGAGGAAAGGTATTTCTCCTGCAATGTTTTTTACAGCGTAATCAGTAGCTTCACTGATAGTTGGAGGAGATGATGTTTCCCCAGCCGGTGGAGTTAGTGTTACTGGTGTTAGTGGTGGTGGAGGTAGTATTAGCATTGTTGCATCAAGTTCTAATTCCAACCAGTGTACCGTATCCAAACATATTGAGTGTGAAGCAGTGCAAGTGAGTGACAGCGTAAATGATGTCATACTTCCCAATAACATCCCATTAACTGAACCTCATTCTGATGATCATATTAATGATAGCATACAATGTGATATTTCATCCACCGTGGCACTTAATGTCACTCATTTTCCATGCAACAGTGATTCACAGTGTGGTGAAAAAATATCGGGTGATGGTGGTGTAGATGCTGATGATGAATGTGATGATACTGATGATGGTGATGATGTTACTGTTGTTGCAACATGCAGTCCACATGTTAGCATCCAAGCAGAAGATGTGGATGTGCG
Organism: Neoceratodus forsteri; assembly: GCA_016271365.2. Classification (NCBI taxonomy): domain Eukaryota; kingdom Metazoa; phylum Chordata; order Ceratodontiformes; family Ceratodontidae; genus Neoceratodus; species Neoceratodus forsteri. The sequence continues at coordinate 1,694,031,471 of CM057456.1, read as the reverse complement.
TGACAGTGACGTTGACGAATATGATGATGATTTAATTGACCCCAGTTGGGAACCGGAGAAAAATAAATTAAAAGTGCCTGTGTCTGAATCTGTTTGCAGGACCCCCCCCCCCCCATAAAAACTTGTGATTTACCATTACCGGTTTTAGTGGATGATGCTGATGATGACAACCCAGTACTCAATATGATAGGAAGTCGTGGTGGTCAGTTGCAGTCCAGGTGTGCAGTGCCAGAAACATCACCTGCCCCCCCCCCAACACTTCAGTGCTTAAAATAACAGACTTAAATAAGCCACCTCATCATGGACATATTAAAAGCAGAGCATCACAGTCTCTTGTTTGGGATTTTTTTGTTCAAGATGCAAATGATGATTCAGTTGCAATCTGCCAGGTTTGCCATGTGCGTGTGAGTCGAGGTAAAAAGAGAAGCCATCTTGGGACAGGAGAACAGCATACGCATCTTAAGAATAGGCACTTGGCTCTGTGGACCCAGCACAAGCTGGCAGCTAATACCAGACTTGGGCGTTCACCCGTATCACCGGCAGCAACCATAGCCAGCATGTTATCCCCTTCCATGACTGTTAAGCCCAGTAGGAAATTAAACGTGTGCAGTAGTACGATAATAAGAGCAGAGGATTACTACAGGCATGATGAGGTGGAGGACTATAATGTCTTTGAAATGTTGTCCAGTGCTGGTGAGAGTAGCAGTTTTTGTGGTGGTGGTGGTGAATGCAGTATGTCTAGTGCAAGTGGTACATCAACCCCGGTTGGCAAGTCCGGAAAAATAACATAATTTCTGGGTTTGTCATCATCACCTGTGCAACCGTCTTCATCAAATGTCCACACTACACCCCCTACCAATGCCATTCATCACAGAGCACAACCATTTGTGACCAACAACACACACTGTGTAAAATGTTTAAGTCAGCCCACGTTACAGAGTGTTTTTGCACATAAGCTGAAGACCCCCCCCCAATCATACAGTGTCATGTGAACTTAATGCAGTCTGCACAGGAGAAAGTGAAACTGTCTGTGTGACTTACTTCCCTCCTGCCTGGCTAGACAGCATGTGACTTACAGTATTGTAAGCCATGTGATGTGTGGGGGGGGGCTGCCAAGTCTGAAACACCAAGTGGATCACTTAGAATCATAATGAGGAACGCGAAGTCCATTGAAATCAATGACTTCGCCTTACTTCGCGTTGTCATTCAGCCCAAAGTGAAGTGGTAATGACAAGGCAAAGTGAGCACTTTGCATTGCCTACTCCGCATAGTGGAGTGGCAACGCGAAGTGCCCACTTTGCGTGCACTTCGCCAGCGGATTTTAAATTCGCTGCATCTCTATTAGGGAGTAGCAGAAAAACAATAGCAGCAGTTTAGTGATTTAGTGCGAGGCAAGAACTGAGGGTGGGGGAGGGAAAGGGGAACATGAGTTTGGCGCATGGTGGGTGCCACAGGTAGGCAGGCTGCTACCCTGCTAAATATATACTAGCCTGCAGGTACTGCGCTCATTTACTTAGAAAGGATTACTATCTTGTTTCTCATTTTCATAATTTCTTTCTCAGCTCAGGTCTCAAGCTAGTTGGTCACAGAAGACTAGTGTGAAATAAAATAAATAATAAGCAAATTCAGCTACAGCTAGTGCTTACAGTTGCAGACAGACAGAGCAGACATTGTTAAATACTATAGCCTGCAGGTGCTACTGCTTAATCAAGCAAGTCAGTCCTAATAATTATTTTAAAAAAAATATATTAGCAGCATCAGTTGCAGCTAGTTTACTTAATCAAGCCAGTCACAGAGTGAAAATAAATACATTTTATTAAACTAGTGCGGAGTCTGACCCCCGATTTAAACTAGCATATGGCAGTGGTACCAGCATCAAGTAGTCTAGTAGTGCACCAGTTTGAATCTATAGTACACCTGTGTTCGAAGAACCTATACTCGCCCACCACTTACATACTGTCTGTGTGACTCAGTCCTTTTATGGCTGATTAAAACTAAATAATCCTTGTGAAAGGACTCAGAGAGGGTCAGGCCAGCTTGGTGACCCCTGATTCCTTGACATCGCACTCAACAGGGGGGAGTCCACTGAATCCACTGCAGAGTTTCTCTTGGAACAGGTTTTGTATCTTTGTATTTGGTCATGCTTTTAGTACTTTCTAGCTTTTAAGTATTGTCAATGCTGAACCTTGGATCTTGGTATTTTATTGTATTATAATTACTGTCCACAATTTTTTTCCATAGAGAAAGCCAGTTATAATTTGCCATTATAACCAGCTGAGCTGGTTATAATGGCAAACACGTGCCAGCTTTCTCTAGAGAAGCACGAGACACAAACACCTGCAGAGCAAATGAAAGAATTCAGCCACTCACACTCTGTCAGCTGCTGGTGTTCTCTCAGTTCCGTCGTTGTTCTCCCTGACATTAAACAAATACTCACCTGCTAGAGATCTTTGTGCTGTGGTGATCATAGTTATCTGCTTCCTGTAGAGATCTGGGTGTCACAATTGTCAGAGGAGAACGTTACGTTAGTGTAGGTTAGGGAGCGTGTTAAATGTGTGGCAAAAAAATTGCAACCAGCAATTATAAAAAATAAAGTAATGAGGAGGTGGTTATTTACTCGAATTTTACAAACACCTTCGGTGTGGGATGCCTTAATAAACCCCTCAGGCTTCGCTCTCAGGGTTTATGTGGCATCCCACACCTCGGGTGTGTGTAAAATTCTCGTTATAACCACCTCCCCATATATTATTCTCTATTTTTATTGTGTTTATATCGCATTTAGTTTATTTATTGGCAGAGCTGCAGCTGGTGTGAGTGGTTGCTGCCACCACTGGCTCAGTTACAAGAGAACACAAGGGTTACACTGGGAGTTGCAAGCCACAGGTAACAGGTATGTAGGGACTTACAAACACTGAAGGAGTTGTCTACGGCTTGGCAGTTGAAACTCTACACCATGAAGTGCAAGGTAATGCACCTAGGGAACAAGCATCCCAGGATGAGGTGCTGGATGGGTGAGGTGAGACTTAGCACTACATCTGAGGAACAGGACCTTGGAGTTAGCATCAGTGACTCCCTAAAACAATCAAGTCAGTGCAACAAAACATATAGCAAAGTGAGTAGGATGCTGGGCTATACTGACAGCAGAAGGGAAGAGGTAATACTTCCCCTATATAGATCCTTACTGAGGCCACGCCTGGAGTACTGCACCCAGTTCTGGAGTCCTCACCTTAGGATAGATAGGGATAAGCTAGTGACAGTGCAGTGCATGGTGACGAAAATAATTCAAGGCCAACAGAGCAGGTCCTATGAGGAAAGCCTAAAGGCACTGAACATGTACTTGCTGGAGACCAGAAAGGAGAGAGGGGAGAGATGATAGAGACTTTGAAGTTCCTAAAAGGAATTAACAAAATGAACTTCAGGGAACTATTTAGTCTGAATAGTAGCTCACAGTCAAGTGGACATGAGTGGAAATTAACAGGCGGGAGGTTCAGAAGGGACATGAGGAAATATTATTTTACAGAAAGGATGGAGGAGCTGCAGAATAGTCTACCAGCCGGTAAGTGTAAAAACTGTTGGTGGTTTCAAGCACAGTTAGGGAAGAATGAAGACTATAATGTTTGCTCAGTGGGGAGGTTGGGGAGGGTTAGGACCCTGGTGAGACAGTAGATTCCAGGGCTGAATAAGGAACTCGGGCAGACTGGATGGACCAGGGGTATTTTTCTGCCATAATTGTCTGTTTCTATGTTTCTATCCAGCTATATATAGCAGGTTTATGTGGTACTATAGCTGTTTGCAGCTTTCTGACTTTTTTGGGGCAATTTCATAGTCTGTTACACTAACGGTTGCCAGCTCCACAGGCAGCTCCTTTTTACTGTTTTTATTCAGTTTAGACTTAATACTATAATGCTAAGCTGCCGACTGAACTATTAGCAGAAAGCAGATTTTGGATAAACTGGATAATGTTTTTAAGATATATACCTAGGCAAGCTCACGTGAAAGGCCAATCATTTAAAAGACTGAGGGAATCCTAGAAAACCAAATTTATACATGATATATAATTTATCAGCCCACCCTTAAAAATTGAAAACTATAAATACTTTACATAATAATAATAATTTAGGTTACTTATTTCTTTTGGGTGATGTCTTGTTTTCCTCATGGATTCCTGTTCTCCCCGTGCTGTTTTGGCATTTTCCTTATTTGGTCAAAAGTTGATTTGAAGTGACCAGTCACTAGTAAACACATTAAATCTGTTTCTCATGTCATGTTAAGAGCATATAAAACTGACCGGTGTGCTTTGCCACATTACACAGGCAGACAGAGTGGGAGCATAGCACGAAGCACCAAGGTGCACTGAGGAAGAGTGTTGCAAGGGGTACTGCACACTTTTTGTTTACTTTGCAAAAGCTGTGCAAAAGTTGATTAAGCAGTTTAAGCTGATTAATTGTCTGACTCACCGTGTTGCAGTGAGCAAATGCAGCAGTAAGCCATACTTATATCTATTCCTTTTTAACTAAACTCCCCACTTGCAAACGTGATATATTCAGGATGGAGTATAACTCCCAAAGTAGTCTTAAAGAGCCACTGACACTGCTAGAAGAACTTTGAGAAACATAATATTTGGACACGAAGCAACATATATTTTTTATAAGCTCTGGATTTCTTATCCCCATTATTTATTACTGAGGTTGCATGCATGGAAAACAGGAGAGTTTTTTCTTGAGGGCTGATCAGCTCTTATTGCTTCTTCCCAACCTCATGTCATAATGTTCTGTTGTGACATCACAGTCTGTTGTTATGAGAATAACTATGATGTCACAAGCAGAGTAATATGATTTCAAGTAATGAATAAGCTGTAAAGGCCCTACATGGAACATGGACTGTGGTACCTGCAAGAGCTCCTCTGTCCATATTGCCCCCTTTGCCCTCTCCACTCCACTGATGAGGAATTGCTGGAGATTCCCAGGATTTGTCTGACAACTTTGGGAGCTAGATCGTTTGCTTTTGCTGCTCTGATCCTGTGGAATTCTTTACCTTGCCGGGTAAGGGAAAGACCATCCATTGAGGCCTTTAAATCGGTCTTGAAAACTATTTATTTTAACTGGCTTATGCTAATATTTAAATTCCTGCTTTGATGATTTTTAGAAATGTGGTTCTGGTTTAAATTGTTTTATTGTGTTATGTAAAATGTTATGATCTACCCTGGAATAGCGTTCCATAAATAAACTTTGTTTTGGTTTAGTTAATAGAGGTTAAATTGATTATAAATTAATTTAAATGAATAAAATAGATACACTCAAGTAAGTTGTAACTAAACTCAAAAGAGTTTTTATGCCAAACTGGAATTTTTTTATATATTTTATATGCAAATGAAATTGATATATATTTTTATATATATATATATATATATATGTATGTATTATACAGGCACGATAGTGCCTATATATTAGGGTTGAGTAAGCAAGTCTATGCTAAACTCTAATTTTTGCACTGTAATAACTGCCCCGTTTCAACTGATTTACATGAAATTTCAAGTTCAAGTTTATTGTGAAGGGATAAATCCATTGAGCAAGCTCATTTTCAATGAAGACCTTTTTTTTTAACAATAACAAACCATACATACAGTCGATATGGGGATAGAAAATTAATTAACAGACACTATTTAACAAAATGTACAATACAAGTTATACAAGGCAGGGGTTAATAGCCAATGCTTGGAAACTAATCAATACATGAGGATAGTATATACATAAACAATATAAATAGGAATAATTACAGTGGTACTACAAGATAAACATAGAGCGATGTTGGACAAAACAATAAATATAGACATATATACAAAGCAACAGGAGAAGAATCAGCATTAGGCATACTGTAGTACTAATGAGAGTTTTGTTTAATGGGCAAATGGCAGAGAGGAGAAAACAGGTTAGTACCTAAGACAAGTATGTAAGAGTGATGGTTTAGAGGTAAGCTAAGGAGGCAGGTGAGCTCTACTGGATTAATTGCAGTGGCAAGCATTGTTAATTAGATTGGTTATTTGAGTTTTGAATGAAACATAGAAACATAGAAACATAGATTTGACGGCAGATAAGGACCGCTAGGCCTTAGAATGCCTTAGAAGAATGATGTCTGCATAGTCCAGGAGAGGGAGGAAGGTGGACTGGACCAGTCTGGAGTTTTGGGAAAACAAGACCTTATTTCTGTAGAAAAAACACAACCTTGGTTTCAGCCTTTTAGAAAGGGCTCAATGTGAGGAAGGAAGGAAGGAAGGAAGGAGAGCTTAGAATCAAGGAGGAAGCCTAAGCATTTAAACCTATCAACGATCTCAAGCTCTAACCACGGTGCACCACCTCTATAGGCCAATCATCATTCTCCTATAGGTTCCCTAAGCTCTGGAACTCAATGCCTAATCAAATCAGACACTTCTCTTCCCCATGGTCCATCTCAGCCTCCCTCCTCAACTTCCTCTCTCCATCTTGCAGCTTCTCCTAATTTCCCCTCTGGCTCCTCACTCCTCCTAATTTCCTCTCTTGTTTCCCCATCCCCTTTCCCAGCCTAGCACTTAATGTGAGGAGAAACCAATGTGCTTTATTGCACTTCCTTGTCTGCATTGTATGTATTAAGTCTGCCGTGCTGTTAATTTGCTCCTCTCGCGTCAAACCCCAATGATTATCTAATGCTGCTAACTGATGTATTGTTTTTTTACTCTGTTGCTTCTCTGTTTTATATTACCTTTGGAAATGTGTTGTTGTTTATTGTATATATACTTTTCTATAATACTGCATGGAAATGTGCTTTTGATTACTGTATTTCCATGTTCCCCTTCCCTCAGAATGCTCCGTGAGATGAGCAATTTTATATTGTTCAGTGTGCCTTTCCTGGTGAAACTTAAAAAAAAATAAATGAATAAAATAAATTATCACCAAGCAAGGTATTGCTAGGCATGGGTGGGCAGTGTAAGGATGATGATCTGGTATAGTGAAACTACATCACTTTGGTTTTGTTGGCATTTAATTGAAGTTTGGAGTGAAGTAGCTTAGGTTGCAGTTGGTTAAAGTCTGAAGCACAGAGGAGGCATCTAGGAATGTAGGTTTAAAGATACAGAGGACCATGTTGTCTGCAAAAAAGTAATGTTTTGAGTGGGTAATGTTATTACTTAGATTGTTGACATGTATTAGAAAGAGCAGGGGGCCCAGTATTGAGCCTTGAGGCACCCCTCTCACCAAGAGAAGTAAGGAGGATAAAGTCCCATTGGCCTTAATCTGCTGCTTTCTGTCTGCCAGGTAACTGGCCAACCAATTTGACACAGAAGGCCGAAGGTCATAATCTTTTAATTTCTCCAGAAGAAGACCATGATCAAATGTGCCAAATGTCTTGCCTAGAGCTAAGAACATGGCCCCTGTGAGTTGCTTGTGATCCACGGCTACCAACCAGTCATTACATGATTTAGCTAGGGCGGATGTGTTACTGTGGTGACTTCTAAAGCCAGACTGCAGTGGACTGACCAATTGGTGCTTGTCCAAGAAATCCCTAATCTGAATGTCAACCAATTTTTTGAGAAACTTGGACAGAACTGGCAGACTAGAGATAGGCCGATATTTAAGTTGCTAGGGTCACCTAATTTAAAAAGGGGCAATATGTGGGCTACCTTCCATACTTGTGGCACTAAACCTTCTGTCAGGGACATGTTGACTAGATGAGTGATATGGGCAGTTAGAAATGTATTTATTTATTTATTGAATTTTGTTGACTCATTAGGCCCACTGAGACTAAAAGTCCCTTTTTCAGGGGCAACTGGGAAGGGGATTCAGATGGTAACTGACCGAAATTGAACCAGAGTAAGCTGTTTGGTGGTATTTTTAGTAAATATATCCAAGTTTCAGAAAGAAGAGATTGATGCCATCTGCCCGAGCACTCTTAACATCCAATTTCAGTATCTGATCTTCAACTTGTTTATAGGATATTGACTCAAAGGAAAAGGTATCCTGTATAAGGAGCTTAGCATTCGAAGAGTCTAGGATGAGACAGGAGCATAGGGCAGCTGCCTGAGAGGACTCAAATGCTAGTCCTGCAGTAGCGAAATGTTTGTTGAATTCATCTAAGATTGATGGTTTGTCAATAATAGAAGTACCTTTGGAATTAATTTTTTTGGGCAATGAAGGTGGAGCTGGTAACAGGGTCCTGTTATGCAGAAAATAAAAAAAGTTTCAAAAAGAAGGGAAATTCAAGATGTCCCCCCTTTTTTGTTTTCATTTTCACTCTCTCCTGTCTACTCCTCTAACTTCCTATTTATACTAATTTTCTTGTCAGGGTGGCCAACCTGGCAATTCTTAAAGCTTTACTATCCCTGTTATCCAATTCTAGTTTGTACATCGATAGTAGTTATGGTAATGGGCTTTAATATAAAGTGTAATTGCCCTTAAAAGCATTTGTTAGAAAATTCAGACAAAGCAAAAGTATGTTGCATAAGGAGCCCCCCCCACACTTTCTATGCAGAGGGTTTACACCAGTAAAGAAAAGGTTGCTAAGGAGCAGTGATACGCTCCCTAGCAAGTAACTCTGAAGTCCTGTTCTGGTGCTTGCTCCAAGGAAATAAAAAGGAGCTGAATTTATGCAAGGACAATGAGGGCATAAAGAAGTAAGCCCTGTAGTGTCTATATTCATTAAAAAGGGGCTGTAATTGTTTAAAGAAGGTGCTGCCTTTCTGTTAAAAGGCTGAAAAATGAACAGCTGTTGGCTGAGAATTGCAGCCATTGGGGAATCCCAACATTTGTTAACTAAACACAGTAAAAACTCTGTTAGCTAGAATTACAGTATGTAAATAGGAGATCAATGTGTTTTATAAATAAATTTTTTTTCTTGGGGTTTTGCACTAGAACATCAAACTGGCTATTTAGTAAAGAATCTAGAACCTTACAAGGAAACAAGATAGGGAGCGCGCCCCTCATCTGTTGCCCTTGGTTAAAGATTCTAGATTCTTTATATTTAATATTTAGGTTACTTCTCTTTTCTCTGTTATGGTTTAGTTGCCTGGGTAAAGTCATCTGGGAAGCCCTTCTTATAGGGTTTGGCAGCCCACGAAATGGCTGCCTTTATAGCAACCAAATGGAGGTGATGTCAGAGAGCAGGTGGAGCCAATTTCAAACTCCGCCCCTTTTGAGTACTATATAAGGCCTCCACCAGAAGACCTTGTCAGATAGGGAGAAGAAGGAGACTGGTCAGTACCTTCTGATCAGGTGAAGGAATGGAAGTGTGAATGCCTACACACTAGCTTGGAAGTATTGAATACTGAGAAGAGCGGGGAGTCTGACTGCAAGACTTGCCTGGGTTTTTGTTTACTTTTGTTTTGGTGAAAGTTAACCTATTTCTTTTCTGTAAATAATTTTTTTAATTTTTCTGGAAATAAAATGATAAACGCTATGCCACATTTTTTATGCACTTCAATTTTGTGACTGGTGTCTGTTATTGAACACACACGCTTACAGAGCTTTGCCCCCTTCCACTGATTTGATCGTATGCCAGATTTTGACAGGATTCCCTTTAGCAGACTCCAGGGCATTCAGATAATAGTTCTCATTAGTTTCTGTTATCAACTTAGTGCAGGCATTCTGACAAGCTTTAAAAGCTGTCCAGTCCACATGGGATTTTGTGCGCCTGGCAGTTGACCAGAGTTTGTCTCTCTTCTTTAAGACATCTCTGATAGCTCCATTGATCCATGGACAAGGTACTTTCTTTAACCTGCACTTGAGCAGTGGTGCATGCTTATTAATTACATGTGTGAGCAAAGAGTTAAGAATGTTTACGGCCTCATTGATGGAAGGTGCTAAATAGAAGCTTTGCCACCTTAGCTGACTTAAGTCAGCCAGAAAATTTGCTAGAGTAAACTTCCAAAAACTCCTTTTGGTGACATAATTATCAGTAATGGTAGATTTGGGTATGTTCCTGATGCACACAACTACATTATAGTGTATGGTGGAACCTTGTTATACGTAGAATTCCATGCCTGGAATATGCTTGTTGTGCTGCAGTGATGACATCATTATGTTGTTGTGCTGCAGTAGTGATGTGACTACTGCAGCACGACAACTTAGAATGCTGCCACATAGCTGTTTTCCTCTATTCGATATAGCTGGAAGCTGTTTTTTTTTAACTTGAACCTGCAGAAAAAGCTGCAGCACATTGAATCAGTAATCTGAGCCAGCCCCCAACCCTCAAGTGCCCCCTTCCCAACCCTCAGTTCACTGAAGGGAACCAGAGTGTCTGAAATAGACAGTCATGGATACCTATACACTAGAAAAGATAATGTGTGGGCATCCATACACAGACAAGCCTGTGTGTTCATCTCGAGTGTTCTATGTTAACCAGAGAACCTCTCGAGCTTCACTCTCAAGGTTCCTGGTTTTCCATAAAAAAAACTCTCGACGCAGACACAGGCTTGTTGGTGTATGGCTGCCCATACATTATCCCTTATATTACGTAGTGACTAGCTGCTGCTTCTTTTTCATATTGTGTGTTTCTTCCAATGGTGATGTGTTCCTTCTTCATGACTGAAAGCCATTGCTAAACAAAGTGGAGCCTGTGGGACTTCTGGTTCTGGTTACTAGCTAATGGCAGCTTAAATCTTGGAGCTCTGTCTCAGCTTTGAAACTAACTGACTTCATCTACCATACAAAATTCGCTATCCTATGGCAAAACTGCAAATCTGGTGACATCCAGCAGACCAGACCTGGGTTTGAATCCCACAGCTTCCACTTGCATACTGTGTGACCCTGAGCAAGTCACTTAACTTCCCTGTGCTCCCAGGTTGCTCCTGTAAAAAAGCTTTCAGCTTAGTGTGCTACTCCTGGTTAAACAACTAAATAATTAATAAATAAATAAAATTGCCGCATCACAGACTACATCATGCCAACGAAGCAGCGGAATAAAGATGGGCTGGGAGGCACTCACCCAAAACAACAAAATAACAAATCTAGTGCTCAGGTACAGGCCGTACCACAGGAGGAGGCCATTGCAGTTGTCACCCACTTACAAACTAATGAGGGGGAGGAAGAAGATTGTACCATAACATCGAAAGCACTTTGCAACACTCTAAAACAGATAAATGAAACTCTACACCACCTTGAAGCAAAGGTAACAGAAGACTGCCAAACCCTGACTCAATTAAAAAGCTGCACAGCCACAATGGAAACCACATTATCCGAGTATACGAACATCTCAGACCTCCACAATACGGCTCTCCTCGTTCTCCAATGTAGAGGAAGGGCTCTTCAACAACAACTAGAAGAGCTCGAAAACAGAAATAGACTTAACAATATATGTCTCCATGGAGTTCCAGAAGGGACTGAGTCTGGAAATATGCTACAATTTATGGAGAGTTTCTTGAAAGAGTTACTAAGCTTACCAGCTGACAGAGATCTAGGTATTATCCGTGCTCATCGCTCTCTAATTCCTCGCCCCAAAGACCCAAAGGCAAGACCGAGAGCCATAATAATGGTGTTTATGGACTTCAGAGTCGAAGAGGAAATATTACATGCAGCCTGGGCCAAAAAACACATCTTCTTTGGTGACAAACACCTTTTCTTTGATCAAGATTATGCCCCTAAACACTGATACAGAGGCAAAGAACTTTTCAACTGGTAAAAGCACTCTGCCAAGCAGGCCACCAAGTGCAGGCAGACTACCAAGCCAAATTGAGAGTCCTCACCAAAACAGGGTGGAGATGCTTCCAGGAGTTGACAAAGGCCAAAGAATTCCTTGCTGAACTTGGCATAAAGATTCCAGAGGCTAGGTCGATGAACAGGGAGAAAGCTCTACAGTCAAGAGAATGGACACCTGTGGGAACTAAAAATACCCAGAAGCGGGCAGCACTGGGGACTTCCACCATGTGGGACAGAGTCACAGTGAAAATATTCCCCCGGAGACCAGACACTACTCCAACCACAACACCAACAGATTGAACAAACAGCCCAGTAGAGACCATTCCCAACACGGACACATGAATGGCTCACAAAAAGGGTTCAGTAGGCTCTTTTGATTAGTTTTTAACCCACCTATGTGAGGGTGGGCGGCCTTACAGGTCTCCTGTTTTTTTTTGCCATTCTAAGCACAGGGGACCAAGCAGATCATTTAAAGCCTGGTTATTGTCCATTCACTGCCTAGACTGTATTTGCAGTGTGTGAATTATTTTTTCTTTTCTTGAAAGCTGAATATGGTGATGTGTTAAAAAAAATATAATTCATTTATTTATTCATTACAAATCGGGTTTATAAACTTTGAGTCAGAAACTAATTTACAGAGGCACCTCATTGCAGGGGGGGCAAACATCAAGACAGTTATTACAGTGCAGATTAAAACAGGGGATAACATTACAGGTGCAGTAAAAGGAACATTTAACATAGATACATTTAGGTTACATAATGTAGTAGTTTGTATGTTACTTAGGTTACATTATGTTACAAAATTGTGAGTTACACTCATGGATATAGTAGGTCCTCAGAGAAGGCAGCAGGTTACATCCCTGTTTGGACCTAGTAGGGAAGGACTGGGTCTGAGGGAGGGAGATGCTATCCAGTGGATGTTATCGAGCTGGAGACAAGGTGGGCAGGTACCACAGGTTACAACAGGGGGTTAGTTGCACCTACAACAGTGGGTATTAAAGATATGGTTCCGAAGAGCTGTTTTGAAGGAGACAATTTTTGGCAAGTTGGAGATGCAGCTAGGGAAGGAGTTGAACCAGGTGAGGACTCGGTAGAGGAAGGATCTCTGGGCAAGAGAGGTCTTGGTTCTGGGCACCTTGAAAGTGGCCTTAACAGAGCTATGGGTGGCAATGGACGATGATAACTGCTTTAGGGAGGTGGAGACCCCCGGGGGGGTAGTCCTAGCAGTGGTTTCTTAGCTATGTGCTGCGCCCAGAACAGTCAGCCTCAAAGTTGAGCTGATTGGTGGTAGTATAGAGAAGGCAGGTGTGAGTTCAGCTGGGGCACCAGTCAGAGCCTACAGGCCTTATTGATGGAGAGTTGGACTTTGGAGAGGGCAGTGTTGTCAGCTGCGGTGTAGATGGGCAAGCCATAGTCCATGAGGGACAAGACGGAGGAGGTGATGACCAGCCTTAGGGCAACCTGAGGCAGGCAGTCCCTCTGCTGGTATAGCAGGCCAATCCAAGAGTTAATGGTGGCTGACAGGGCATTAATGTGGGTGTGGAAGGAGAGGGCAGTATTGAACGTGATGCCTAGGTACTTGTATGTGGTCACTTGTTCTAGCGAGTGCAGAGTGCTGGGGATAATCAAGAGGGGTATATTTTTAGCTTTATTTTGGTGGTGGGAGAAGAGCACTGATTTGGTTTTCTTTAGGGTAATGACCACTCTGCAGTCACTGAACCACCCTTCAGCTTGGTTGTAAGCTTGCTGGAGGGATAATTGGAGGGAGGTGGGATTGGGATGTGAGGCAATGAGGACTGCATCATCAGCATAGAGGAACATTTTACCAGTACATGAGCTGGGGAGGGTGTTGAGGTAGAGACTAAAAAGTATTGGACCCAGGATGGAGCCTTGAGGGACCCCGGAGTGAATGGGAAGAGTTCTGGAGAGGGAGCCACTGATCTTGACATGCTGGGATCTAGCAGAGAGGTAGCTAGAGAACCAGGAAATGGGACCACCAGAGAAGCCAAGTTGGTGGAGAGAGTCTAGTAGAAGGGGATGACAGACAGTCTCAAAGGCCTTGGAGAGGTCAATGAACATTGTTCTTGCAAGGCTGCCAGAGTCAAGAGCAGCATGCAGGTGAATTCCAGGAGAGCCGTGGTTGTACTGTGTCCTGGGTGGAAACCATGCTGCTCTGGGCACATAATGTCATACTTGGTTAGGTATTCAGAGAGCTGGATCAACACCACTTTTTCAAAGGCTTTAGAAAGTGGGGGGAGGATGGAGATCGGCCGGTAATTGTTGGGGGTGGACCGGTCCCCACTCTTATGTATGGGGTGATTTCAGGAGTTTTCCAAGCACTTGGGAACTGACCCAGGCATAGAGACTGGTTTAGAAGGAATTAAAAGAATTAAACGTTAGTAAGCCAGATACAAAATTTTGCATGGGATGGGGGGGAGGTGACCTCATGAAACAATAAAAAAATTCAGAAGGACAGGAAGGGCTCCAGGTGGGGGTTGGGTGGCTGGGGCAGGTTTCTTTGCTGACCCAGCCAGCAGGTGGAGCACCCCGGTGGCTGCTTTTGACACATGGGTACCTGCCTAGACTGGAACTCAGATGTTGTCTCTCTTCTGCCAGGATTGTTCTCAAAGGCAGATGGGTCTTCTCTAGAGAGAAATTTAGCCTAAATGAATAAGAGCCCCAGTGGGGACAACTTGAAAAAAATATGGCTTCTAATACCTGGGCAATCGAGACTCCTAAAAAATGTCGTGGTCTGCACCTGGTGGAATGGGTAGAGGGGTCCTGGAGGGGGCCTCCTCCTCTTCGCCTGCTAAACTTCTTACCCCTCTCATAAAAGGGGGGAACATGAAAACATGGAAAGTCTTGCCTGGGGGTGGAGCCCTGTTTGGGCTATCTCTGTAATGGGGAAGCTGGATCATTACCAAAGATGTTGAAAGCCCTTGAGAACACTAATGGAAGCTGGCAGAGGTCTGGTCTGATTAGAAGGGACACAGTGGATTGATGGTAGTGGGGGGGCCCAACCAGGGCGGGGATGTGGGAGATCTCCGCCTTCTCCCCAAGGGCCCCTTCTACACTCGGAGCCACATAAGTAAGAAGACCCTCTATGAGGGGAAGCTGGTTTTACAAGAGTATGTTTGCTAGATCACGGGGCCCTTTTGGGCTCGGCCCCACCTAACTGCTGTTAGATAGTTTAAGATGTTTTCTTTTATTTCCACAGGCCAAGATGGATCAATGCAAGAGACCCAGACACTTCCATAGCCTAACCACACAGTTGGGTAACCTCTGTCGAACCTAAGACTGTTATTGTGCCAACTTACGTAAAAATTGCTAATGACCTTTCAATGCCCATCCAGATTCCCACCCTGTAAGGGTAGGAGAATTCTGGATAGGAAGTGGTAAACACCAGCTTCTTACCTCCCCCATGGACTACTCACAAAGGGATGAGGAGCAGGGCTTAATCAACCTTGAAGTACTCCCAAAAGAGCAAATGTTCTATTTAACATTAAAATTTGCACATAGTTCTATTTGTTATTGTTTAAGAAGTCCCCATGGTTGGGATTTGTTGATTAGTGATAGACATGCAGCCTATTATTTCCAGACAGTTGGGAAAACAACACTTCATTTATCTGACCTGAAACTTTTGTCCCTGAATGTCAGGGGCATCAGTAGTCCAATTAAGAGGGCACATATCCTCCAAGAGCTACAAACACAGCAAGTGGGGGTGGCGTTTCTGCAAGAAACACACTTAGGGGCCCAAGAACACTTAAAACTTTGAAGGAGCTAGGTGGGAGAGGTATACGCCTCACACTAGGAGGCTCATCCACATCAAAGAGGGGTAGCCATTTTGGTTCACAGAAACACACCACTACAGATCTCACAGGTAGAAGAAGACCCTGAGGGAAGGTATATCCATATACGAGGGAACTATCGGGGGCAAAAATGTACCCTGTTGAATCTGTATGCTCCAAATGAGGAGTCAGACTGTATGGCTTTTTTATTGAAGGTCATGAGGGAGACAGTAACAGACACTCAGAGTCTCATCATAATAGAGGAAGATTTTAATTCAGTATTAGATCTACAGCTAGATAGGGTGGGATCCAGAACATTAGGCCCCTCTAGGTCAGGCAAAACACTAACAAGACTCTGTACAGAATTGGCCCTTGTGGATGGGTGGAGATTTGCCCATCTGAGAGCAAGAGATTACACATATTATTCAAATAAATACAAAATGTACTTGAGGATAGATTTTTTCTTATTATCCTCAAATTGGATACCCTGTCTAACCAAAGCAACCATAAGGAATATCACCCTATCTGACCATGCTCCGATTTTTTCTGGAATTGAAGCTGGTCCAGGAGCCAACAGAAACCCTTTGGCACCTTAATGTCAGCCTCTTGACACACACAGATTTCAAAGAATTGATCCAAACAGCTAGCAAAAATGTTTTACAGCATAACCCACCAGAGGACACAGGGGAGGGAGTGACGTGGGATGCCCTAAAATGTTGCTTACGTGGAGAGATTATAAAGTACTCACCGCATGTAAAAATAAAAAAAAAAACCTGGATGAGGGAGCACCTAGAGTTAGAAAAACAGATAGCTCATTTAGAAGAGCGGCATCAAGTAACTCTAAATCAAGACGTAACTAGGCTAAGCTAGACAAAAACTTAACAAGATACTGGATACCAAAATAGAGGGGGCAGCTTAGATACAGTGCTTGAAACAGAAATTATTTGATCATGGTAACAGGGCATGCAAACTCCTAGCATGGCAATTCTGTAAAGAGGCAGCTTCCAGGGCAGTTCTGCGAATCAAAGCTCAGACAGGGAAACACACAATAACATCACCTTCCCTGATAATGGAACACTTTCAGAAATACTACCAGGAATTATATACTGCAGAGAGGGGACAGGGACACACAGAAAGGGCCACCAACTATTTGAACTCACTACATCTCCCTAGACTGATGGACGAACAACGTTTAACCCTGGAATCCCAGATCAGAGAACAAGAAATTCACTAAAAGATGAAAAAACTGAAAAATTGGAAATCCCCCAGGTCTGACTGGTTCATGTCTAAATTTTATCAACAATTTGAGAAAATACTATTGACACCGCTCACAGGGACATTTAATGAGTTAGTGAGGGGAGAAGAGGCAACACCAGCTTCTTGGAATCAAGCCCAGATATCAGTTATTCTTAAACCAAATACCAAGAGGATTGCAGATCATACTGCCTGATATCCCTCCTCCCAGTAGATTTGAAAATATTCACAGGTATTTTAGCAGATCATTTGCAAACCGTATGTGGTAGGGTGTAGGTGTAAGATAACTCATTCGAAGGCACAGCAGAGACAGGACACAGGTTTGTCAGGTATGGCACACAATAACTTATGGTGAGACGTTTATTAAGTAACCAAATTAAACTTCAGCCTTTACTTTTAAACTGAGGAAAACAATAAAACAAAGAAATACAATTTTCTTTTAGCTTTATCTATCTAAATAGCCATCTAAATCACTAGAACATAGTGTGAAAGAAATCAGAGACAACTCGTCACTATCTTCTATGTTCCACAGAGAAGAGCTAGATCCACTCTCTCTACTTCAACTGAGCACTGCATGTTCTTATATATGCTTAGAACCATGATGCAATAGTCATGTGAGCTAGTTTGATCCCCCCCTATTTCTAACATTCAATTTCTGCACTAATACAGGCTTGTGGGGGATCAAACATCCTTATGATCAAAATAAATGTTATTTAACATGAATCCAGCTTTAAAACAACATGTTTTACTATGAACATGCCAAGATATTCTGTCTGAATAGCTAACAATCTCATTATCAAGAAGACGCTCCTCCCCTTTATGTGAGGTCATCTCTCTCTCTCTCTCTCTCTCTCAATAAGCCTCTTTCTGGGCTGCCTGCCTCCTAATAGGAGCCAAAATTCCAGCCTAGCAACAGGGTCCGGGTAAGGCCTTCTCTAAACAGCTTTAAAAATGAACTCTTTTTTGTAGATCTTTAAATATTCTCTCACTAGGACGGCTGTAACTTTGTTTATTATTCTGGGTCTTTCTTACTTTCCTTCAGGTTCCTGCTTTTGTCTCAGCTCACTCGGTGTACAGGCTGTGTTTTTCACCATGGCCTTTCAGTTACTGCATGTTTCAGCTGCTAAAGCCATTCTAATGCTATGGGGAACATTTTAACAAGAAAAGAGGGGTTTTGTTTTAAAACTGTGCTGGTAGCTACGCTGATACAACAGCAAACCAATTAGCTAACCAGTGCGCAGAAAAACAGAAGGTCTGCAATAATGAATTAGTGCTAGAAGCGCTTTACATTTACTTTTGCCTGCTTACCAAGTATCTAGCAGGCTTTTGTTTTTTTTTTAACCTACAGTGTTTCTTACAGACACTGGGGGGGGGGGCTCCAGGCACAGCTTGCCAAATGGAACACACGAAGGGCACTCAAGGCAAAGAGGAATTTAAAAGAGGGGCAGTGATAGAAATGAGATACCACAGTAGGATGTCACCCTACTGCAGTAGAGATGTGAAAATTAAAGAAAAGGAAAGATTTATAGCTGCTGCAGCAGACTTTGGAAAAGGGACAGATAAGAAGGAAACCTCGAGTTACCTTTATTTGAAAAATGGGGGGTAACTAAACTCATCACACCGTAATCACCTCATTAGTACATAGAGACCAGACAGGATTCATGTCAGGGAGGTACTTGCAGGATAATATCCGATGATTTTTGAATGTCATCTTGGCCCAAAAGAAGAAGAGAGAATTCCAAATGGCCATTAGTATGGATGGTGAATAAAGCATTCAATAGAGTGGGTTGGGCCTTCCTAACTCTAGTTCTTCAAAAATTTGGCTTAGGAGACAAGTTTACAAAAATTATTGAAACCCTCTATTCTACCCCAGAAGCAAGAGTAAAGGTAAATGGTTTCCTATCCAATAGAATTCCCCTACAAAGGGGTACAAGACAAGGCTGCCCCCATCCCCTCTTTGCTCTTTCCTTAGAATGTTTAGCTATAGCAGTTAGATCACACAGAGATATCAGAGGGGTAACAGTAGGACACTTAGAACAAAAGGTAGCTCTATACGCAGATGATTCTCTTTTTTGGTGGCAGATCCAGAGACGTCGGCGTTCCCACTACTACAAACTCTTGCAGAATATGGCTCGCTGGCAGGTTATAAAATTAACTTCAAAAATCAGAGGCGATGATTCTGAGTGGTACCCCAGCTCCAGGATTCAAGAGGAAGTTTCCCTTAGCCTGGGCCAAAAAAAAATGGATATCAGAATATCAGCAGACATGTCTCAGCTATTTAAAAATAATTATCTCAAACTCTTTCAGGAACTACAAGCTGACATGACAAGATGGCACTTGTTGTCACTGACCTTATATGGTTAGAATCCATACCTTAAAAATGAATGCACTACCCCGCCTTTTAGTTTTATTCCAAACCCTTTCACTCCTGATCCCCAAACGTTTCTGGAACCAACTGCAGAAGGAATCTCAGAGATTCATAAGGGCCAGAAAACACCCCAGAATAGCAAGGAATCTTTTACAGACACCAAGGGAAAAAAGAGAATTGGCTCTTCCGAACTATTACAAATACTATCTGGCGGCGAGAGAGACACAGTTATGCACATGGGCAAAATGTAGGGAAGATTCAGGCTGGTATCAATTAGAAGAGGCATCCTGGAAGAACTGGGCCCTGTGGACATTACCCACTAACAGCATACCCTCACGTGTCTGGATAGATACAGATAACCCATGGATAAAACATTCCCTAAGGATATTAATTAAGTTGCGAAAAGTCACACATATGCCAGAAGGACTAGGCCCCTTGTCTTTAATCAGACATGACCCAACCTTTGAACCCCCAAAATCAGACCAGTATTTTGAGTTTTGGGCAACTCACAAACTAGTAACTTTCACACAATGCCTAGATAATCAAGGCTGCCTGTCTTTCACCCAACTCAAAACCAAATACACACTCCACAGGGAGGACCATTTTTGATACCTACAAGTGCGGCATTTCCTGATGTCTCCAATGGTCCAAACGCAAATCCGTAGAGAATGTACAGACTTGAAATCCTTTTTCTATTACTCAGTCACAATAAAAGGTAACACACACTACCTCACCAACTTTATCAGGTACTAAACCAACAAGACTCCTCACCATTGAAAAAGGTGAGAGGCAGTTGGGTGCTTGTATTTGGACTCCCAATAACAATACCCCAATGGAATAGAAAACTCTCAAGAGGCTGGCAGGTCACGGCCTCTCCTACATAGAGAGAATTTAATTGGAAAATTATGGTTAGATTTTTTTCTTACTCTGACAATCACTAAACATTAAGGGGCCCACCACTCAGATCTCTGTTGATGAGGTTGTGGGAACAGAGGGACTCATGGTCACATTTTTTGGTCCTGCCCAAGGATCCAAGACTTCTGGAAAAAGATCCACACATGAATACAGCAGTTAACGGGACTTTAGATCCCATTCACAGGAATGGACCAAGTACTAGGCTTTCCTGCTCTATTATCAGGGAATGGAAATGCGAGAAAGCTTGCCCTGATGCTTCGGATGGTGGCTTTAAAATGCATAACAACCAGGTGGCTCTCCCCCCTTCCTCCCTCTTTACAAGAGCGGCAGTCCAAGGTGGCAGAATTGGAGACGATGGAAAACAATACAAGCAGGGTAAGGTTGCAACAAGAAAAATATTTGGAGATACGGCACCCGTGGCACTTAGAAATGGACACCCCACACCATAATATTCAAGATTAGGATAGGATAGATCTGGAATTGTAAAATAGGCTGCAGAAATGTTTTAAGAAATGTTGTTTTGATGTACATAAGTTTATAGAAGGTAAAGGATTAGAATTGAGAAAGTTTATAACTGCACCATGACTGTATTTTGCTAACTAAATCAGCCAGATAATATAAAAGAAGATGATGTGATACTGAGAAACTAGAAAGATTAATCATACTATTTAAATAGTTGAAGTTCAAGATGGATGTAAACTAAATAGATATATGTAATGGTGACCTTGCAATATTATCAATAAAAACTTTGAAGTTAAAAAAAAAAAGTGGAGCCTGTGACTGTTGAGAAATAGAACTAGCAAGACACAGTATTCCCTTCTAAGACAAACTCTGTTCAGAGCCACAATGGCTGCTACTGCAGTGCTATTGATGCAATGTGCGTGCGCATGCTCTAAGCTTAGTGTATCCTGATACACAAACATGCCTTTGCATTTTAAAGGGTAGGGACTGGGTACTTTGTAAAAATGGCTATGTTGAAAGTTTGTAGTTTAAATATTGAAAATTAGCGAAGTTATGAGTGAACGTTGAAATACTGTAACATTCGCTCATAACCTAAGCATTTTACTTATCCCCTCACCTCATGAGCAAGTGTGGTAAAAATGTTCAAATCCCACCTGAAAGGTGATTCCACAAAGAGATCACAAGATTGCATTTCAGGCCAGATCTGCATAATTCCACTGCCACTGGCCATGAGGTGGGGTTCCAAAAGGCCATATTGAAAATTTGGGGTCAAAATATGTAAAGTGATGTCACATCTTCCATTAAAGTGGTCAGGTAGTGCCTGCATTTATCTCCCCATTTTACTTATTACTTATTTCATTTCAAAATAAGCAGAATCTCTGTCACTTGGTCTTCATTTGCACTGGCTGCTTTTCTACAAGTGACTTAATAACCTTCAGCTGTGGCCTTATAATAATTTCTCAGCAACCAGTTGTGATGTCACACAACATAATTATGATGTCTGAAAAAATACTAGAGAAAAATGAAAAGGTTAAGGGGACTCCCTCTGTGTATAAAAGAGAAGTGTACCCTGCCTTGGAGTGTAACAATTGGCAGCGAAAGTGGCTTACACGTATGTGAGTAGGTAAGCACCACTTCAAGGACATGAACCAATAAGTCTCAAATTGATTACAAATATTTATTATATTAAAACTTGGCAATACATATGTGCAAAAAGCACAAAAGAGCGTGTTCTAAAATTGTGCATGAGTCAAAAAACACAAGTGCAGTGAAGTGTGGTTGTAATGAGTCACCAAACCAGAAAGCAAAAAAATATTTTAGTTCATTTCCAAGGAACCTGTAATCAAGTATAAGGAGTCAAGCCCAAAAAGGCTGCAGTCAAAGCGGATATTCAGAAAAGCAATAGCAATTTGTTCAGGATAAAAAAGATCTCTCAGAGAAGGATTTATTAACATCCGTGTAAAACATTGTGTAAATTCATGTAATCTGTCAAGTGTTCCAGACCAAATAACCAGATAATCATTGTATATGTATATACAATTTTGTAATTGCATTATAAAGTAAAAACTCCTTTAGTATTCATGGTGTTGGGGTGTTAGGGGAAATTCTTGTACATTAACAATTTATGTGTTTTGTTTTGCACATTAGGTTTTATTTGCACAAACAATATATTTAAGCAATAAGCCATGAGGGGGTGTGGGTTATCAGGGGATTTACCACGGCTGGCGTGGTTTGCCCATGAGGCGCAGCCGAGTGGGTAAATCCTCACCAGCCATGGTAAATCCCCAATAACCCACATCCCCCAAGTGGCTTATTGCTATTATGCCATCAGTGAAATATTTAAGTGATTAAAAAAAAAAGCATCTTTTAAAAATAAAATATATAAGGCGGTTTTTATTACAAATAACCTTGCACAGTAAAAAAAAAAAATAGTCCTGGCCAAGCTGGTATCAGGAGGACTGCGGAGTTTGAGTTTTGTACTGCCGGTGACTGTTACCTTTTCATCGGGTGACCAGCTGTTGGATTCGCGCAGTGCCAGCAGGCCGAGTGACGGGAGACATAGGGTAGGAGTAGTTTGTTGTAGTAAGTGCCCTGCGACTTGAGTACTGCTTTGCAGTTCGGTTTCAGGAACAGACCGACATATTTATTTTATTTTGGCTGGGACAATCAGCTTGAATGATGTGTTTATTTTTTTTTCCGTAACTGTGAGGTATGAGTGAGGAGCTGGGAGGCCGGAAGTATACTTGCAGTGCAGCAACAGCGATGGAATTCGGAGGGAGCGGGCATTACAGGAACATTTTTGAAAAGGTTTGCCAGTTTTTTTTAGGAGATATACGAGCTTGGAATTTGTGTTTATGCCAGGCATTTTTTTAAAACAATGTTTTGTGAGCTGGGGGAGGAGGCTGGGAGGGTGCCGTGCTGATTTGCGCTTAGCGAGGAAACGAAGATAGTGGCTCGGAATGATTTTAAATTTTTTTTTTTAGTTGTTATTGAGATGCGGCTGGCTGGCACCTTTTGCAGTGATTATCAGAGGATTTACAATGGAGGTAAGGTGTCAGCCTGCCGTTTTCATTGGTCGGTGTCCAAGGTCCATGGTATAATAAGATAGTTTAAACATTTCTTGGACTTTTTGCTCCTGCTCCTTTAACTCATTGTACCCAACAGGTCTGTATGAATTCTGAACCATCCATTGATTCTCCTGATACAAAATGGCCACCCAGGGTATAATTAGTTAAGCCTTTTCTGTAAAACAGGCAGGAGAAAACACAGTGGATATGCTCTGAGGATGACCCCTGGTTGAAACTTAAGTGTATCTAATCCCTGCCCACGAAAGCTTGACTGCAGTACTCTTTGGAATGGCATCTGGTTCAAAGTGTTCAAACAGTGTTCTCAGTAAGGCTTCAGCGTTTTTACATGGCGTTTAACTGAAGAGACTGCATCATCCTTTTGAATCTCTTCAGGATATGATACGTTGCCTCTTATAGTTTCCTTGGAAGCTTTGGTATGCACCGACCACTTTAGGAGACTCCACTGCGATTTCTGAATGCTCCCTCCAGACTGTATACTATGAAGGAAGAGAGACGATATGGACTACAGTTCCTGGGTTGGATTTCAGTAAGTCATTCTCTGAGAGATCTTTTTTATCCTGAACAAATTGCTATTGCTTTTCTGAATATCCGCTTTGACTGCACCCTTTTTGGGCTTGACTCCTTATACTTGATTACAGGTTCCTTGGCCATGAACTAAAATATATTTGTGTTTTCTGGTTTGGTGACTGATTACAATCACACTTCACTGCACTAGTGTTTTTTTGGCTCATGCACAATTTAGAACACACCCTTTTGTGCTTTTTATGCATATTTATTGCCAAATTTTAATATGATAAATATTTGTAATCAATTTGAGACTTATTGGTTCATGTCCTTGAAGTGGTGCTTACCTACTCACATACGTGTGAGGCACTTTCTCTGATAATTATGATGTCACTTGTATGCAAGCAGCCATAGCAGATGAAGAGCAAGTGACAGAGATCCTGTTTCAAAGAAAATTTCAAAGATAATAAAGTAGGAGAGGAAGATAAGTACAGTACCAGCATATGACATAAAGGCTGTATTGTGTGAACCTATTGCATTTTATTTCTTTACTTTTTTTTCAGTTGGTGTTGTTTCTGGGAGCCCCTCGCCTGACCATCTGATGTCCCCCCTCCGAGCCAACTGGGTATCAAATCCCCTTCCCTCAGCCCCCTCAACTTACCCCTTGTGGTGGGGGGTGGGGATATATTCACACACCAGTCTGGATCCAGTTCGGGGAAGGTGCCTTCCCAGCAGCGCTGTAAGGCGGTACCATCATCATCCATGGCGAGGGCTCCATTTTCTTTCTACTTTTTCTCCCCTGCAGAGAGGGGCATGCAGGACATCAACAGAGAGAGTGCGTACACATCTGCACGCACTCCCTCCAGACGTCAGCCCCATCTCTGCCCCCTAATTTTGCAGCATCAGCACACTGCCCTCCAGCCATCACTAGGAGCCAGTCGATGCCAACCACTGGCGAACCCCCCTCCCCGGAGAAAGAGAGCAGTCCCTTGGATGCTCAATCTCTCTCCAACCCTGCCAACCCCCAGTGACCCGTGCTTGTTCCCAAACACAGGTTGCCGGCATAGCGCGAGGTAAGGCGATCAGTGCCTCAACTGTCAGCGCCACTGGGCCGGCGACCTCTTGCATTTTAAAAAGTTGCCACTGTGGTGTCAGAATCTCTTTATTTTAGATTTGTTTGGCCAGGAAAGGCACAAAGTGCTGACATTAATTTTGAAGTTCTTGCCTAGGTGTGAGGAGGTTAAGTGACTTGCATAAGGTCAAAAAGAATGCAATTGGTGATTGTGGGATTCAAAGTCAGGTCTACTAGGTTTTGAAGTCCACAGCTTGGGGCTTTAACTACTACTATACTGCTATATTTTAGCTGAGGATCCGTTCGGAGTCTTGAGTGCATTTGGTAATGTATTGCCCCCTTCACAACCACGAACCATAGTGATCTTAAAAGCACATTACATATAGTCTTTAGGGGCTGATCTAGGATTTTCTTTGTTGTTGGTGGGGGGGGTAGTGCATGCTAGGATGTTCACAGATCAGTTCCTCCATCAGGGGTGTCATGCAACCAGACATTTTGGAGGGGCACGAAATCAAAATTTCTCTAGGGGGTCTGGGGGCATGCTCCCCTGGGAACATTTTAAAAACTTGTGGTCAAATGGTGCATTTTGGTGACTTTTAGGCCAGGAAGCATTTCCTTAACATGCTAAATGCTGTCACAATGATACTTTTTTTCTTTGTTCGGTCTGTGACAGTGACCTCTTGTATTTTCAAAGCAATTTTGTAAAAACTGAACTGAAATGGTGCATTTTGGTGGCTTTTACCATACAGTGAATCAGCTAGCTATTTACAGTTCATTCCTAACTAATTAATTACCTGCTAAAAGCCAGAAATGCACCATTTGAATAGTCAAATTATTACAGTCATCTACTATAAATGTTTTGCTTGAAAAATAATGACACAGGTCATCTGTTCTTGCTGATACTTTGTCTACTGTGTAATCTTTTCCATGTATTACTTACATATATGCAATAGGGATGACAATAAACAGAGTATGATGAATCCATTTATTTGAGTAACTGTGTGTATAAATTTCATTTATACACACAGTTATTACATCACGTTCCACCACTCATGAGGTTACTTGAGGTCAATGGCAACTTCACAAGATAACTGCTTTATCACACAGTCGCCCCCCCCGCATATCCCTTATTCATGCAATAGGCATGACAGGGTATTAAATAGCTAGTATAGCACAGCATAATGCTATTCAGTATCAGAGGGTGGTGCTATCCATTTTCTGAACTGTGTAGCACTAGACTGCTAAACATTTTTTATGTTTTTTTATTCAAGTTTACACATACAAAATACATTAAAAACAAAGTATTTTTCATTTTGCTAACCAGTCAGTGCCATATACTATGCTTTTTTTGCAGCTGATTAGCACTTTCACATGTGAAACTGCTAATCAATTTTTTGGGATTATTTAATACCCTACATGGACACAAAACCCATTTAATAAATCCATTTATCTGCACAGCCATTGAATAAATCAAATGCATCTATGCAGTAGTGATTTAATCACCATTTATCAACACATTATTTATGTCATTATCATTTATCTGCATAGTAGTGATGTCACGTATTCCCGTATTCAAATGCAAATAACTTTAAAATGAAGAATGATAGCATAATACTGTGAGAACGAAAGGTGTTCAGCAGAGAGATATTTACAAAATGAGTGGTGTTTCATTTATAGTTACCTTTTAGTTTTTTTTTTATAATTAGCAAAAAATAGCAGAAAATTCAATTTTGTTCACTTTTTGCAAGAAACAAATGCAAATAACTTTAAAACAAAAAAATGACAGCATGGTACTTTGAGCACACAAGTTGTTCAACACAAAACTATCTACAAAATGAGTGGTGTTTCATTTAACAGCAACCAGTGTGAAGTTGCAAAGTTGACAAAAGTCACACAACCTATCATTTAAAAACATCAAAAGCAAATGTCCCCTGCAGTGTCAGAAAGCATCCCTTATTGTATAAAGGAAATATACAATGGTGAGCTGTCAGATAAATTATTTATCTGCACAAGTGCTGTTTGACCTCGGAAGTCTGGACCATACCTCTCATCTTATCATGTCAGCACTTGTCTTTAAATTGCAAGCAAACTGTCTGAATGTGTAGCACATTCTTAATCAATATACAAATAGTGGGTTTCCTATGCTTAGTGCCAAAGTATGTTTCAATAAAAGTTACATTTCTATTATGAAACTGCAAATAACCTAGAAAAACTGCGAACTGGCATGACAGAGATCATGATGAGCAATGCAAGGCAGAAATAAATGTAGGTGAGAATAATCCATCACATTTGGGCTGGCAGTATAGCCTAGAGGTTAGAGGAATGA
Source organism: Neoceratodus forsteri (assembly GCA_016271365.2). Classification (NCBI taxonomy): domain Eukaryota; kingdom Metazoa; phylum Chordata; order Ceratodontiformes; family Ceratodontidae; genus Neoceratodus; species Neoceratodus forsteri. Next base: position 1,694,004,534 of record CM057456.1, on the reverse strand, counting down.
GGTATGAATGAGCGTGATACATTCAGCAGACCAGACCTGAGTTTGATTCTCACAACCTCCACTTGCATACTGTGTGACTCTGAGCAAGTCACTTAACCGCCCAGTGCTCCCAGGTCACCCCTGAAAACAGGCACGTGTGTCTAGTGGGTCTTATCCGGTTACCAAAGACTAAAATAAAAAATAAATAAACATCAGTACCACCTCCCTACCAACAGGTCCTCCAAACAAAGTACTGCAAACAAAGCAAGCCAGATTGCAATACACTGTACTTAGTATTGCTAACAAAAGTAAAACTGTCAGAACAGCATAATAAAGGATCATACTAATTAATGTTAATTGTAAAACTCCTACTGCCCTGGGGGGAGATAACCCACTCCAAGTCAAACAGTTTATACTCCATTCAAGAGCACAACCACATCCTGCAGGCTCTCAAACCAGAGCAAGCCTAATAACAACAAATTAATGCCTTTACTAATAACCCTCCAACACTGACAAATGACAGGGGTGGTATTCGTGGTAACACCACACCCAGATGAGCGACCTCCTCTTGCAAACCCTCCAAACAGAAACAGATGAATGACAATAAAATACAACCCAGACTGACAACCCAGACCCTACTGAACTTCTGCTGCTGCATGAACATCTGCCCCACTTTGATTGGCTTGTCCATGGTGGCAGGTGGTCAGCTCCTCTGCCGGTCTCTCAGCTCCACAGGGCATCCCCGATGGATCAAGCTGTGGTGAATGTGGCACAGTTCACTCCTGCTGCTCCAGCTGAGTACAGGATTCTTTCATTCCCAAAAACCAAACTTTTATAACTCTCTGTTGGTGTCTGGGGTGGTCCAACAGTCGTGTCCCTCTGTGTCCCCTACACTGAACCCAGGAGAACTCTTATCACTAGAATTCCCTCTGATTCTCTTGCTCCCCAGACCCCACAACTGCTCAGCTCATGCTATAGACTGCTGTCTTTTTGCAGATGCTGGGGGCTGGTCTGCATTGGTCACTTCCACTAAGTATGTTGCTTTGTTCGGGGGGGCATCCATTACTCCTGTTGCTCTGGGTCCCAGCACTGTGGCACCTGCAACTTTCCCAGTGGGACTACACAGTCCAGTAACACCCCAACGCCATGTCCAAGTATCCCAGGTGTATGATGCTACCCCAACATACCCTGCCTCATGCCCAAGTATCTGTGGCATTCAGAGGCAGCCCCTCCAACACCCCGTCCCCACCCAAGTATCCCTGCTGGCCACTGATAGTGACAACTCTCACCATTTCCCCTGAGACACACACACACACACTCCTTGCCTGGCCACTAAGTGGGAGCTTTGTGTAAAGCACTTTTATGGCATGGCATTATGGAAAGCCTCTGTGTGCCCCTAAAGTCCATCATCCCCGACAGCCACCGTATATCGGCCCCCAAGAGCCACTGTGTATTGGCCCCATATGCCTACAAAAGCTTCTGAAGATAATTATGTGGGTTGCAGTTGTTACAGTCAGTGAGAACCCCAGATCCCTATTGCTCATTATATGTTATCTTTAGTAAGGAGACATGCCAAGAAAGAAAAGTCAAAATCCAGCATGGCAGAGTTACAAACATGCATTTGTCAATGCCGAATGTTTGCTTGCTGGTATTAGCATTTGAAATGCAGGAGTTAGACCGATGCAGAATAGGAATGGCAGTGAAGTATGGAAGTTCATGCCAACCCCACCTCCATCTTGTAGAGATGGAGAGGCATTGGGCTAAGTGTGTGGGTCATTGCCCATGACGGTCATATCATGTCACCTCACCTTATTCTGCAGACAGTGACACGTGTTGAGATGTGCCTTAGGGTGTTTGGCTGTACAGTGACCCCATTCCACATGGACATATGCTGAAATGGGTGCAGCATAGGAAAATGGGGTGAAGTGTGGGGCCAAAGAGTCCAAGGTACACCTTGATGGCTGTCAGTGGCTGGGGGGTGGGATGGCATTCGTAGGAGAGTAGGCAATCCAAAGGCACAGCCTGATGCCTGTCCATCTATACAGGGTAGGACGTGATGGTCAGAAACCCCAATGCCTCGGGCGTTTGTTGTTATTTACAGTACAAATGTTCAACATGGTCTTTTTGTGACCCCACCTCATGAAAGCATTTGGGACCTCTTCTCATGAAGAGTGGCAGTGTGATTTTGTCAATGTGTCCCAAACATTGACTTCCAACAGTGACAGTGCCATTCTGTGCCACGTGTACGAAAAGACAGATTGGGCAGAATGTGAAGAATGGCAGCTGTGCCATCCATAGGGAGGTGTGAAGGGATGTCAATGTTGAAAATCTGTAGTGGGAATATTAAAAATGCACACACTTTCAAGCATACGTGGAAAGTGCGCAATGCATGCATGTAACACAGTCATTTTATGGACTGTCGTCATCAGATTTTCAACATGGGCATTTTACGACCTGTGCTCATAAACAGTGTCACTGTGATTGTGTTAATTAATATGATCCTGAACTACTGATTTCCCACAGAAACACATTTTGGCAGGGTGTGATAAATGACAGCTGTACTGTTCATAAGGAGGTGTGGAAAAATGGCAATGTCGAAAATCTGGAGTGAAAATATTACAAATGTGTGAAGTTATGAGCGTGCGTGCAACCTGTGCAATGCACGCTCGTAACACAGTCATTTAATGGAGTTCCATCACCAGATTTTCAACATAGGCATTTTAGGACCTCTGCTAATGAACAGCATCACTGTAATTTGTGTAATTTGTCCCAAACAGTGATTTCCCACAGCGACGACACCATTGTGCACTGGAAGTGCGAAAACACATATTGGCCAGGATGTGAAATATGACAGCTGTACTGTTCATAAGGAGGTGAATAATGAAATATTCACACAAAAATTTGGTTGTGATATTTACTAAAGCAAAACAGTTAACTCTCCACTGGAATTAGACAGCTTCTTATGCAGAATTAGCCTGCCTAGCATTACTGAGCAAGATGTCCTTGGCATGGATACTCCAATGCAGTTTAATATAATCACCATAGTAATCAAAAACTTTCCAAGGTAAAGCTCCAGGGCCAGATGGCATTTCTGAAGTGGCATTTCTGAGGAACTATACAGACTGCTGGCACCACAAATAACAACCATTTTCTGTTAGGTTATTCAAGAAGCCTGGATCCTGTAAAGCCTGCCTCAATCAATATCTGAAGTTTATGTCACTCCCATGCCAAAGAGAGGTAAAGACTTAGTGGATTGTAATACCTACTGTATAGACCTCTCTCAAGATCAGGCTACTACAGCGAAAATGACTAAAATCTCAGAAAGGAAGGGACATGACTTTTTCAGATAAAACATGGAAGGATGAGATAAAGTATAAAACACAAAGCTCCTCTTCACATACAAATGGTCTGAGAAGAAATCTCGCATGAAGGGAACTAAATACAGGGAAAGCTTCTGGATATTATAAGATAAGTTCATATTATTGTATAAATGTGGAATATATATATAAATTTTATGTTATTTTTTTTTTTTACCAGGAGAGACACACTTAGCTGAAAGCTTGTTTACAGGTGCAACCTGGGAGCACAAGGAAGTTAAGTGACTTGCTTAGAGTCACACAGTATGTAAGTGGGAGTTGTGGGATTCAAACCCCCGATCTGCAGCTCAGAGCCTTAAACCACTGTGCTATACTGCCTCCATTTCATAGTACAAGGATTCTACTGAAAGTCAACATAGTTGTAGAACACCTGTCTCAGTAAATATGAACAACAAATGTGCATTCCCAATAAAAAAGGCGGGATGGGGTAAAGTATTAGTAGCCTCCCTTAGTTTCAGAGCACTGAAGCAATATTTTCAGAAACCAACAATGGACCTAAAATTATTGGTCAAAGTGGGGGGTATTGTTATATGTTTATATGCAGTACTATACAAAGGGCACAGAACTGTGCAGCTGGAGATCAGCAGCACTGGGTCTGAATCCAACATCTGCCACGTGCATGCTCTGTGACCCTGAGCAAGTCACTTAACCTCCATGTGCTCCATGTCACAATGAGTTTTGGCTCAGTGCAACTTTCCCAGCCGAAAATTTTAAAAACATTTAAAATGTTACACCTTTTTAATTCAAAAAATCAAAGCATCATTACTTACTGATGCAGGGATTGCAGGCATGTTAATATTTCCGTATTCTGGTAGGGAGCATTAGGTCGACATTTTTACCAACTCTTAATTCCTAAGGATTTCACAATGTACCTAGCATAGTTAATGAACTAAAAATGCATTTGCCATAATATGTTCATTTTTAATTTATTTGTACGTATTCTTCAAAGTGTACAGACAAATAGTTTGCACATATGGTAACTGCAGTATTTACTGTACACAATATATACAGTACGGTACATTTGCCAATATATACGGAGTCGCAGTACAATGCAAATGCAGGTTGCTATATATAGAACAGAATAGAATAGTATGCAAACACGAATGACATAGAATTCCTTTTAAATACCAGGATAGTTTTGTGAAGCTCGAGGTCGCTGTTTGTTTTCAGTCCTGTTCATTAAACATCATTTCTAAATAATAACTATGAACCTTTACTTAAAATTGTTGCTGTGCCTGGCATGTTTGTCTTGTGAGTATAGTATTTACGGATATACTGTAGACAGTGTGCAGTAGTATCAGATGTGTAATGAGGCGGCTAGAATGGTAAATTAATATTTATATACTTTCTTCTGGGTGTCAAGTCCCAGGTCATTCTGACCGAGTCAGGAGGAGATGTTAAATGGCCTGGGGAGTCACTCAAGCTGTCCTGCAAAGCCTCCGGTTTCACGTTTAGTAGCCACTATATGGAATGGGCCCAGTGTATGAAGCAGAGGGACAGAATAGAGAGATAAAGGCTAGAAATGAACTTTAGAAAAGGGAAATGTTGTAAAACAACAGCATAACAGGTGATTTTATTTGTATTTCACATTCTTGGAAGACTTAGGACACACACAATTTTTTCAGCCGTGCATGTGTTGGACAAGCGTTTGCTGATGTGACTTTTGATGCATGGCTACGGCTTCAAAATGAGTTGTCTTACATTGGTTGTATTAGTTGATATTTGCCAAAAACCATCCGAAGATACAAAATCGGCAAAATTGGATCCGTATGTGGAACCGATTTGAATAGCAAGCAATCCTTTTCACACACGCATGTGTGGTATGAGAGCAGGGAACCTATTTGTGTTAGGATACCATTTGGCATGATAGCGGCAGATGTGCTCTGTGCCCTATGCTGCTCACAATGGTTTGGTTTTATATCTTCGCTGCACTGCACACGTAAGGAGGGAAACACCCCCAAACAACCAGTCATCAGTGGTGTCCATTCAGCATCACATCTCAACCACACTGGCAGCTGTAGATAATGAGCGTTCTAAATCTGATTCACGAGCACATTGCTGAAGCTGCCGGAGAGAGAGAGAGAGAGAGAGAGAGAGAGACCAAGCAAACCCCACCTTCTAACAGACTGTGAGCAGCTAGCCTGCCTGCCTTCTGTTTCTTCAGCTCCAGCTGAGCAGTGTTGGTAGCCCCGTCCTAGGCAGTCGCCCTTCAGAGAAAAGCCTCTCCATTAGTAACCAGTCAATAAGCAGAGCGAAGCCGCAGCAGAGAACAAGAAAGCAGCAAAAAGGAAAAATGTGTTCTTTAGCATTTTAAATGTATAAACTTCAGTATTATTATTGAATGTTCAAAAATGCTACATAATGCAGGTGCTTTTTATTGATTGTCCGGCCACCTGGTTCTGTTCTGTATTTAAAAGAAAACTGAATAAAATATCTACACACACATGAGCGCTCTCTCGTTATTGTCCATGATACAGTCTGCAGAATAATTTGACGGTACAGTTCCATGACTTAAAAAGACAGAATTTAGCAGATGTCTAGTTATGATCTATTAAAATTTTTGTAGCGCAGTGTATCACGGATTTTTAGGCGAATCACCTAGTTTCCGAGGGACCCTGGGGGAGCCAAGTGGCAAAAGAAGTGTTAAGATTTAGAGTGGTATTACAACTTAAAGATACAACAGTCCACAAACCACGAGTATAAAAAGTGTTACATATACCATCTACAGATTTTGTCATATATAAAGGATATGCCTCAGAACTAGGGAAAAAGAATGGCGGTGCAGAGCTAGCGGGTGAGATCAACAGGCAGGCGTAGCGTGCATGTACCCTGAAGACACGTTTCATGTAGTGATTGAAGCGGACCTTTTCTTTGAAGCCAACACCACTGCTGTCACTCTCCCCTGTCATACACAACTCGCTGCTCCATTGGTGCATATGGGATGCACCCCACAGATTGAGCACTTCACTGGCAGGGACGGGCACACACCTCCAACAAGTCATATTCTCCACAAGCAAACATAAAAAAATGGCATAGTTTTGTGTTCCATGAGCATTTCTGCCTACACTCCAAAGCTAAAAACTGAATTCCCCAAATCAAATTCATTTTTTTTTTACCTGGTTAAGTTACAATTTGTCTCTGAGTTTTCAGGGAAAAGGAGCAAAAGCTAACCATTCAAAGGAGAGACACTAGCATGTCTGATGCAACTTTTTTCCTTTTCTCAGGTGATGGACGTGTGAGCAGAGTTTCATTTCCTTTCCTTTCCATGATGCTTCAGAAAGGAAATGAAAGCAAACTCTGCCTGCTACCGCCCATCACCTGAGAAAAGGAAAACAAAACCTGAAAGTCGGAAGGGAGGGGAGCGGATTACAATTTGGAGAAGAAGTACCTGCAAAAACAAAAATGGGGGATGGAGAACACATTCCAGGTGGACGGCACTCCTCAGCCTTCCAAACACAGAAATCTTTGTCTGTGGGCTGACGCTGGCTCATCAAGTAGTTGATGTACACTGGGCACAGCTTGGAAGAATTAGGCTTGTTATCTCACCCACTCCGCCCCATCCCCCTGTCACATACAATGTCCTGTATGAACAGAGCTCTTTTACAAGCCAACCCAGACCGACGAATGAAGACTTTCAGACTCATCTGCCTCCTATTGCTGCTGGTACTGCTAGTGTTCCTCTCCTAGGAAGTAGCGGCAGCACATACACACCCACAGCTGATCTCACTCAATAACGTTGCCCGCCACAGGTGAACGTATACCCTTCTTGGTTGCAGTTTTGCTTAGTTTTTCTCATACCGGTCTTCTCCTCAGTCTGTCCTCCTTGAGCGCACAGAGTAAGATGGTGCCTGAAAATCCACTCTTTGATGCATGGCGGCGTCAACAGATCCTCACCCTCCACCACTTATGACTTCAAAAAAAGTCAATATTGTTTTAGACCTTGTGATTTTCTAGAAAATAAAATACATTTACGGGTATTTTATACTAGTTTTGAGCAATGATATTGGGGGGGGGGCACATGCCCCCTCGGACCCTATGGGCATGACGCCAGTGTCCTCCATCATCCTCTTATCCGAGAATATAGGTTAATAGGGGTTATCATACGATATTGCATGCTTTTGCAATGGATAATATACATCCTTTTTATACAAGGGTGTATTTATGAGCAGTCTTAGTGTACACTGTACACAATTATTAACTGGCATACACTCTAGTAGCACACGACTCATATAAAAATATGAAAACATACAATGTTGTGGTGTGGTCTCTTATGGCATGCACTCCACTAGCATATGACTCATATTATATAAAAACATGGAAACATAATGTTGTGGTGTGGTCTGTTATTATGTTTCATGTTTTATTTTTCAACTGAGATCTTGGTGGTTACTGGGAAGGAGGCAAGCTGCATATTGTAGGCAGAATTCATCAACCCAACTGTGTCCCTGAATCAGGTGTCAAAGTTAGACTTAATGACAGTGTATTGTAAGACATAATACACTACATAGCCATCCAAACATCACCAGATCTGAAGAGCTGCAGTAAGTTTATGTTTATGCAAATGGTGTTTTGACTACACCCATGTGACATTTTTATTTTTGTCTTTGTAATCCCAGATCTGACCTCTTTAACGACAATAACCCACAACTTGGGGGTTCACCACCCCAGCCTGAAGCCAACAGCTAGCCAATTCTTTGCATCCCTAGAGCCAGAAATTCCTCTGTCCTTGGTCCTTTAGCAGAAAACCTCTGACCTACGGTACAGCATCAGGATCAGGATCCATTCTGTGCTGCTACCCCCCAACAACAGGCACTGATATATGGTCCTATGGAGTGGAGACATTTCAGTTAATGCCGCTCCAATGCAGGGTTCAGCCCCTCTCCAAGAGGATGTGAAATTAATTTGTTAAAGCCCCTCAGGGTTTGGAGGGGGCTTATTATATTAAATCAGCTCTTTCTGGGCTTGCACCTTGGACTCACTAGGAGTGAGTATATAAAAAAAAATGATGGGAGAGGGGACACTAGAGAGCCAAGCACGAGACTGGTCATGGGTCACCTCAGCTCCGACAATATTATCATATTTTGCCTAAATACAACTGCAGTTTTGTTGACTTCAATGGATTATTGGAGAGACACTAGCTTTGCAAGAGTATAAGCTTCTGAATGAACCTAAACTTCACTATGGTGTGCCAGAAAGGAGCGACAGGTGGGCAAAACCAGACACCTTCTCAGCCCATGCAGCAACCAAGCCCAGGTCAGCTAAGTAGTGTGGGAGAGCTGACACCTTGGGATAGGGTTTTGAAGGCTGTAAGAGATTTAGATAAAAAGGTGGAACATGTCCTAGAGCAACTAAGCGCACAAGATATTAAAATTGGTGGTGCAGTAACAGCTGCTAAAAAGGCAGAGGAGTGCTCAATCTGGACTCAAGTGACAGTCGCAATGCTAATGATTGAAAATGACCACCTTTGCACACAGCTGGAGACCGTAGAGAATGGGGCCAGGGCCATGACTTTGTTCCTCGTCGGCCTAACAGAAGGCGAAGAGGGAAAAGTTCTGGTGGCATACACCACAACCTGGTTTTCAGGTACGATTCCAAACACAATGGGAGTGCAGGTACAAGATTTTAAAAGAGCCTACCGAGTGAACTTCCAAACAAGGCAGCTCAACCAAGACTTCCCTCGCACAATCCTGATCATTACTTTGGGGATGGAAGTGAGAGACTGGATTCTCAATTGGGCCAGAATAAATCACCCTCTTCAACATGAAGGAATGGAGGTCCGCCTGTTCCCTGACTGGTCTTTTGCCACCCGCACTCAGAGAAAGCAATTTGATCCTGTCAGGCATCAACTGCAAGCACTTGGGGTGATTCATTCACTCCTCATGCCAGCCAGACTCCAAATTACCTATGGTGGTAAAATGTTTCAGTTCACGGATCCTAAAGAGGATCAGAACAGAGCTGACAAAATTGCTTCTGAATTCCAGTCCAAAACCTTGGAGATGGTACTGGGTGATCCTGATTCGGAGTTAGAACCGTAAGGTGTTACAAATGGCTTGACTTTTGGAGGACTGTGTAAGCTGCGTTGTTTAAAGATACGAATGAGACCGGGTCCGGTGACGGAAGAAATTTTATTTTTACCTACGTACAATGGTAATGCTAGACACAGATCATTTCTTCAGTGTGACAATGGAATGCACAAGCTTACATACTGATTATTTAGGCATGGTCGTTTCCCTGGAACAGGTAATTATTAGCTTACTGACACAAATGGCCATAGGTGTGGCAAGCATTCTTTGGGAAGTAACTAGGAGAGACCAAGCCCAATTATGATCTGACTGGAGTCAGCAATGTTTTTTTAGTCCGTCCTTCATTACGTGCTATCTCTGCTTGCCCAGATAAGGGGACATGGCTTTATGTTTGCTTATGTGCTTGCTCTGTTCCTTCTTCTTATGACTCACCCAAACCACAGCTCAAGGCTACATCTAGTCTTAGGTTATAATATTACAAGGGTGCCAACAAAGGTTATATAGGGATAGGACAATATGGGGACAGACTCCTCTGCCCCCCATTACATTCTCCTTGGCACCTATATTGCCAAATTAAAAATCAGACATGTAGTAGACAAGCGCTATATGAGGTAATTACCCTGCTGGGTCTGGTCAGACTAGAGCACATGATTTTGATGCATGATATAAATATGTAGAGTGCAAGCAATATACTGCATATTATAACAATTCCATGTAGGATTGAGTTTCCCAGTCACCAAGATGCTTTTATAAGTAAGTGTAAGCTTTAAATCCACATACCCAATATAGCCCTGTGACAGAGCCAAGCCCTGTGTTACATAAGTCCCGGGGGAAATACAAATTTGTTGCATTGGCTAAATAGGTGCTGTTGGTGCAGCTACTGTTATTACTAGTACTGTTGCCAGTGTCATTACAAACTGTGACAGTTAGGGTTTAATGTATCTAACGTCAGGGTAATACTTGGAGGTACAGTTTTGGGTTGATCCAACATAACCTGAACTTGTCTTAGAGCTCACATTTTTACATATACAATAAGGAATTGCTGGTGTCTTTCTACGGTCAAGATGAATAACAGTTGGCCCATCAGTTGTCATGTTTGGTGGGCTGTACCAGTTATGTGGTAGTACAGAGTTATTAAAAACAGATGCATTTACATTAGACAATACATACTGTACAAAGTTTGAGTCATTGATTTTTGCCATTGCGAACAATAGTTGGTATGTATCATACCAGTCCAAAGGATTTGGTCTCAAGTGGAGTCCAACGGCTGATGAAAAGGGTGAGTGTGTACACATATAACAGTCAGTCACATTTGCATTATTTGCATACAGTCTCATTAAAGTCCACCAGGTGTTTGTGGTATGGAGTGAATCTCCGCTCCGTTTATATATTTTGAGGTCATTTCCTGTTCTCCACAAGAAGAAAATTGTCCCGGCCACACGTATAATTATGGTGACGGTAGTTTTAAAGTTCATGGTGTCCTGTTAATTCCTTTTGTCAGCTGTAATAAAAAATAAAATTGTGCATTTATATTGAACATTTAGTTATTGTGTACTTTGTTTGTAACCTTTTTACATTGGTCTATATCTTGTATGGTCTCCTGGATCCTTCCTTTGTGGGCTCCATCCTCTCCCCCTGCCTGTTTGTCTTGGTCCTTGACCCTCTCTGCCTCCACCCTTCACCCAACAGTCGCTCATGGCGTGTCGGGCTTTTGCAGTTAAACACATCCTAGATTCTCCCTTTGTTCCCCTTCATTTTCCAGGTCCGCTGCTACCTCTGCTTTCCTCTCCTTCTCATTTAAATAAGTTTCCAACAAGGTTATACGTTCTTCCTGGGTTGGCACCATTTTAACTACCGTCTTAAGGGTGGGGTCTAGGTCGTATGCTCTTACCCACAGGTCTCTAAATGTGGTGTCACCCTCCGAAGGGCAATCCTGCCCTCCATATCTCTGATATAATTTCAAAAAGCCTGGGAATGAACACTCGGGGGGCCCTCCCCCGATTGTGGCTTTGTTTGTAAAATCCTGTCCCAGTCTACTTCTTGCTTGGTGGATTCTCCCCTTGCCTTTCTTATGGCCTCCTCTACTACCTCACTGTAATCTGCCCAGGAGTTGACATTGCTCTCAGCTTCTGGGTGTGTACCCTGTACTGTTGAGGGCATTGCGTCCGCTATGGTGTGAGGCAGTTTAAACATCACCAACCGGCAGACGTCCTGATTTGTTAACCTACAAGTGCTAGTTAACTGTTTTAGTTTCTGTCTCAGCTCTGATAAATTGGTTTTATGGTCTATTGGCCCTATCATTGTGCCCAGTTTTGTCATCTCATCTATAGATAAATCTTTGATCTTAGTTTTTGGCTCCGGGTCTCGGGGTTTCTGCTGGGTTATATTCTTCTTTACCTTTTTTTCTTTTCGGGCACTTCTACCCAATTACCTCCCTCCATCTCATACTCCTTTTCCTCTACCTCCTCTGTCCATTCTTCCTTACCTTCGGGTCCCTCCTCCTGTACCTGCGCCATCCTGGCATCCTCTTCTTTCTCTAAGAGGTCTTCCAACTGTTTTGCCTTAGTCTCCCATTTCTTTTCTTCGGCTTCATATTTATCAGCCTCCTCTTTCCTTTTCTCCCGTTCCCTACTCAGTTTAGCTTTTGCTTGTCTTGCTACTAGGTTAACTAGTTGTTCTTCTAGTTGGTGTCTTGTGACAGTCGACATTGTGCCCCCCAAGGTGCTCTGTCCATGGGTGGTCACAGGTACCATCTTTAAGGGGGTTGAGACCTGTGCTTTTAATTCCTCACACTGGTTTTTTAGTTTTTGAATAGTCTCAGTCGCCTCCTTTAGTTCAGTATACAACCGCCTGGTCTCTGTCACGTGTTCCTGTGATTGTTGATCTAACTTTATGTGTAGCAAGGAATTATCCCTACTCAATAAACACAGATCATCCTGAGCTTTGGCCTGTTGGCTCTGTTTTGCCCCAACTGGGTTTTAATGGCGTCAAGTTCAGTTAAGGGGCGCTCTTCTGCAATTTGCTTGCAATAATTCTAACTCTTCCCCCTGTTTTTGTTTACATATTTTTAAACCTGCATTCTCTGTTACTTGTTTTCCCAGCCTGTACACTTTACGGTTTGATTATACTGATACAAGCCTTGTAAGGCATTAGCAACAATTCCTTTTCTCTCTTGACCTTCTTGTTTCTGTCTGCTACTTGTTCTGAGATAAAGACCAATGTGAGGATGTTTTCCAACAGGGTCTCATCGGCCTATTTACAATACTTCCCACAATTTCCTAATATAGTTTCCATGCTCATTTTGTTCCTTTGGTCTACTTGGATATTTTCAACAGGGTCACCCGTGCACTGATGCCTCCATTTACTTAGCCAAGGTTTCACGACCCTTCTGTACTCGGCTTGCAAGTCCCAGCAGCCACACTCATATACCTTGCCCCATGAGTTCTTACAAGGTTATACCTTATAGAGCGAAAAACTACTACTTTAAATACTTTTAGTCAGAACAAGAGGATCGAAACAAGAGGTTAATATATCACCTATCACCTATATCACCTAGTGTGAAGACTGGGTCCCTTCTGTCCTTGTAGGTGTAGTTGATTTAGTCACCGGACCGAGTCTCAGTCCACCTTCAAACTAGCCGCTGTTCCTCAGTGTTAAACACGGAGCTGGCTCATCCGTCCCACGGTCGACCGCTCCGGCGCCTATGGTTTGTTAGCAACAGCGATCCGAGTCACGGCACCAAAAATGTAAGCTGCGTTGTTTAAAGATACAAACGAGACCGGGTCCGGTGACGGAAGAAATGTTATTTTTACCTATGTACAATGGTAATGCTAGACACAGATCATTTCTTCAGTGTGACAATGGAATGCACAAGCTTATATACTGATTATTTAGGCGTGGTCATTTCCCTGGAACAGGTAATTATTAGCTTACTGACACAAATGGCCATAGGTGTGGCAAGCATTCTTTGGGAAGTAACTAGGAGAGACCAAGCCCAATTATGGTCTGACTGGAGTCAGCAATGTTTTTTTAGTCCGTCCTTCATTACGTGCTATCTCTGCTTGCCCAGATAAGGGGACATGGCTTTATGTTTGCTTATGTGCTTGCTCTGTTCCTTCTTCTTATGACTCACCCAAACCACAGCTCAAGGCTACATCTAGTCTTACGTTATAATATTACAAGGGTGCCAACAAAGGTTATATAGGGATAGGGCAATATGGGGACAGACTCCTCTGCCCCCCATTACAGACTGATTGACTTTATAAGACACAACAGAATGAGAACTTGGGTCTTCTTAAAGTTATAAGGTTTTTTGGTAAATAATGATCCTTTGTTTGTTGGACATTTTTATAGACCCAGCTCTCAGGGGTGTGGGGCATATAATTCTAAGTGCATTGCAGTTTATACCTTATATAGATTATCAAGTTTGGTTACCTTCACCCATAGCCACAGAGGACTTAAGATGGTGTCTAGTCTGTCATACACAGTTTTTAATCTTGGACATTAGGTGCACAATAGACTTTTGAAAACTGCATACTGGAACAGAGTAAAGCTTCTCTATTGTTCATTCATTCTCCTTAGGTTTTGGGCAGGGGTGTAATGTTACTCATAAGTCCAATATTTTGGCATTTGTTATGGTATTTGAAGGGGAAAGGTATAGAAAACCCTATGTTTCTACCTTTAAAAGTTTAAGACTAGTGGAGATAGTGGCTAAAATGGCCATATCAACTAATTTCTTTCATTATTATGCTTGCTTTCTTCCACAGGTCATGGCTTGGTGAGCACATAACAAAGTGAAATCCTATAATTTTATACTGCATGGTGAATTCCCCCATATGATGTAACTTTTGTAACAGTTTACTTTATCCAGGTACTGAAATATCTGATATTACATTTCCATGTATATCAATATCTGGAATCTATTATTGTACCTGCTACTGAATTGTTCAGTTTTTAAAAGCTTAATAAAAACAAAGTACAAAAAAAAAAAAATTAAAAAAAAATGATGCAGCTCCTCCTAGGCTCAGTCCTGCACCAACCAGGCATGCTAAATTTTTGATGCCCTCCCTGGGCTCTGTCCAACTTGGAGTGAGCATGTAAAAACATAAATAAATAAAAAAATAAGCCTCTCCTAACTCAGTCCCCTAGTGCTTATTAATGTGAATGAGCCCTTTTTGGGCTAGCAACTTGGATCCGCTAAGAGCAGGTATGAAAAAAAAATACGCACCTCCTGAGCTGCTTGCCCTTCATAGGCTTTTGTTCAGTATGTACAAATGAGACTACACTTATTCTGCAAACCTGAGTCTCACTTTGTGTGAACAGCCTCTGATATACACTAACCTGTGTTAATGAACACACTCGGCTCTGCCTTGTGACTCAGTGTCTACCCAGATAACTGCAAACCTTGCTTGATCACTATGTACAATTGTGAGTGTAGTTATCCTAAAAAATCTTCTATCACTTTATGTGATTAGCCTCTGATGTACGCCCACCTGGGTTACATAAAGACACTTGGCTCTGCCTCATGCCTCACTGCATACCCTGGTAAGTGCATGTTATTCTGAAAACCCATGTGACACTTTTCTGTGGTTGATCTCTGCTATATGCTCACCTAGGGTACTTGAACACACTTGGCTCTGCCTCATGCCTCAGTGCATAAGCAGGAAAGCACATACCATGGTTCCATCACTATGAATAAATCTGGCTGCACTTATTTTGCAAACCTTGTCTCACTTTGTGTGACTGGCCTCTGACATACACTACCCTGTGTTCATTGAACACACTTGGCTCTACTTCATCTCTCAATGTCTACCAAGGTACTTTTTCTCCAACACAGTGTACAACTGTGTCTGCAGTTCCTCTGAAAACCTTCTCTCACTTTCTATGATCAGCCTCTGATATATGTCCACCTGGGTTACATGAACTCACTTGACTCTGCATCATGCCTCACTCGATACACCAGTAAGTGTATACCATGGCTCCATCACAGTGTACAGTGGTGAGTGTAGTTATTCTGTAAACCTTGTGTCACTTTTGTGTGATTAGCCTACGCTATATGCTCACCTTGGGTACATGAAGACACTTGGCTCTGCCTAACGCCTCAGTGCATACCTGGAAAAGAGCATACCATGATTCCACCACTATGTACAAAAGTGGCTGCACTTATTTTGCAAACCATGTCTCACTTTCTGTGAATGGCCTCAGATATACTCTCACCTAGGCTGCGTGATCACATTTGGCTCTGCCTCATGCCTCACTGCATACCCAGGAAAGTGCATAAAATGGCTTCATCACTATGTACAAATGTGACTGCACTTTTTCTACAAACCTTGTCTCACTTTGCTAATCGGCCTCTGATATACGCTACCCTGTGTTAAATGAACACACTCAGCTCTGCCTTGTGCCTCAGTGTCTACCCAGGTAACTGCATACCATTGCTTGCTGACTATGTACAATTGTGAGTGCACTTATTCTGAAAATCTTCTGCCATGTTGTGTGATTGGACTCTGATATATGCTCACCTGGGTTATGTGAACACACCTTGCTCTGCCTTGTGTCCCACTGCATAATCTTGTAAATGCATACCATGGCTCCATTACCATGTACGTTTATGTGTGGAGTTATTCTGCAAACTTTGTGTCATTTGGTGTGATCGACTTCTGATATACACTCACCTTGGTTACATGAACACACTGGGCTCTGCACTGTGCCTCAGTGTCTACCCAGGTAACTGCATACCTTTGCTCAACCACTACATACAATTTTGAGTGCAGTTATTATGCAAACCTCATGACACTTTTGTGTGATCAACCTGATATGCGCTCACCTTTGTTACGTTTACACATTTGGCTCTGCCTCATGCCTCACTGCATACCATGATAAGGGCATAATATGGCTTGATCCATGTGCAACAGTATATACCCAGGTATGTGCATATCACATCATCACTTCACTATGCTAGTCTTGGATTACATACTATGATGATGACATTGATTGTGATGTGTAGCTAACATATCATGCGTTTTGCACAGTAGTAATGTACTGATGAATCAGGAAAGAACAACACCCAGGGACACAAAAGAGAAGTCTCAGTGTTTGCAGTGCTCTATATTTGCTTACCTCACTCCTCCCATGTCATATTCATTCCTTCTCTTGGTATTTCCAGTCAGCAATTGTGGTTTGAGGAGCATTTGAAATGTAAACAAAGTACACTTTTTAAACTAAGTGATCTAGCTCTCTATTTTCTAGCTGTTGAAAGGAGGCTGTATATCATCTGTGCAAAGGAGGGCATTCAGTCTACTTTTCCCTCACAACATGTTACAACTGTCTTACTGTGAGAGATGAGCAGTACAAAGAAATACTGTAGATTTTTTTCTTGCGAATGAAATAATTCTAGACGTATTATTTGCTATACACAAATAAAGGCTACAAGTACTGAGCAGCTCAGTAAATATATGCACAAAGTGTGTAAAAAAATAAAGAATCGGAAGAGGAGATTAATTTATTTGATAGCAGATTAAGGGCTCTAGAGTTAAGTCAGAGGGAAACCAAAAAAAGGCTCCAGTTAACCTTTAACAGTTAACACTGAAGACCTATGTCAGGCAGTACAGGGAGAGACTATGAGAGCTAATGTTGTTCTTGATGTATTTCTACGTAAGAGGCCCAGACCTGAAACTGAAATATTAGACAATGAAGATGAGTGGTTTACTGTTCAATGCAGTAAACCTGCAAAAACAGGCAGAAAAGCTGGATGCTTTCATACACCCATAAGCAATAGTTTTGACCCTCTTATTGACTTGAATGATGCACCCAACATGGGTAAATTGCCTATTCCTGAGAATACTGTATTAGCTGAAGGAATACCTGTGGCCCATTTTCAATTAGATCATATTGGCAGTAATCAGGGCTCACTCTTCACCCTCCTTACAATGATAACAGCAATCAGGGGCAGCATGATTTGCTCAGCTTTCCTGAATCAACAGATTGTGTTAATAATGAACAATATATTATGGAAGAAGGCATGGTGTCCAACTGTTCTAAAGATATCTTTGTGTTAGGCGTCTCTATGATCTCAAAACTAGATAGACAAATTTTGTGACAAGAATAAAGCAACTCGCACACTATCCTGTGTTCGTGGTGCAAAAATTCAAGATATTGTTAAAATGACCAGACAACTTTTGAAAAATAGTACCGAAGACCCCCTCATCATTATTCATGCAGGAATCAATAATATCAGATACCAAAAGTGTACAGCAGATATAGGAGGCATTCATAGGGCTAACAAACATATTATCAGACATTGGGGCCAATACTGTATTTTCGGAAATATTACCTGCACCAAGAGCTGACTATTATATGGAAGCTAAGATTAAACAAGTAAACAATTGGTTATGGGGCTGGTGCTTGAAGCAGAATCTTAAGTGCTTGATGCACTGGGAAGAGTTCAATAACACTTGGCAATACTATTCTAGAGATGGCCTTCACCTAAATAAAAGGAGTTCTGAATTGTTGGGCAAAACAAACAATGCAGAGATTGACTCTTTTCTAAACTTATAAAGGGGGTGGGTCACTAGAAAGTTGTGTAGCATATACTATCCCTTTAGCTAACCCACCAGTCAATATTAGTCCTGATCTTATGAAATCACTACCTACTGTCTATTCTGAACATAACCTTAACACATATCACTCCAAACTTAAAATACTGTTATTGAATGCTAGAAGTTTAGTTAATAAAATAAATGAACTTCATCTGGTATTAAACACCAAGAATACAGATGTGTGTGGGGTGACAGAAACATGGCTCACTGAAGAACAGTGGGACCAAGACATTCAAGACTATACGTTATTTAAAAAGAATCGCACCCACTCAAGAGGAGTTTGGGTAGCAGTATATGTTAAAGATTGTATAGTTTGTCAGGAAGTGAGTACTGACATGCCTGCCCCGAATGGTATCAAAATTATTTGGGTCAAATTAAAATATGAACAGAAAGATGCAACACTAGGACTCTGTTATTGTCCCCCATCTACAGACACTAATAACAATAATTCTTTTTTGGACTACCTAAATAAAATTAATCCCCTAGACAACATTATACTAATGGGTGACTTTAATTTTCCAGGAATCAATTGGGACACTTTAGTGGGCTCTTGTTATCAGGAAATCAAATTCTTGGAAACAATTGTTTATTTGGGTTTGGATCAACTGGTTCATGGTCCTACAAGAAAGGATAACATCCTTGATTTAATTTTCACTAATATCAATGACCAAGCACAAATCCCAATTATACTTTAACCTTTGGGTGATAGTGACCACTCTATGGTGTACTGGACTATCAACTATTATAAAATGACTACTAAGGGTGTAACTAAAATGAGAGATTTCACAAGAGCTAATTATGGGGCAATAAAGTCCTATCTCGTAGACTACAATTGGCAACAGGAGCTAAGAAATCTTAAAGTACAGCATATCTGGGGCAAAATTAAAGAAAAATTGGACTACTGTTTTAATAATTGGGTTCCGGAGCGTATAAAGTACAAAAATCATAGAAGGCTTCCTCTTTGGTTTTCGTCAAGGATCAGCAAACTTGTGACGTCAAAAAAAAAAGGTCTTCAATAAATATAGAAAGCAAAAGTCTGATGCTAACTGGAATAGGTTTAAACAAAAAGCTAACAAAACTAAAGCAGCCATGCGAAAGGCAAAGAAAGATATGGAATATAAACTAGCAACTGTAAATAAAGATAATAATAAACAGTTTTTCAATTATATTGGATCCTTGAGAAGTAATCCTTCCAAAGTAGGCCCGTTGCAAATTGATGATAATCTGATATCTGATGAACAACTAATGGCTCATGAATTCAATCAATACTTTTTTAGTATCTTTAAATTTAATGAACCTGTGAGTAACATGGATTATACTTCGGAGGGACATGAAGTAGAATTTACAGTTTCAGAAGTTTATTCAGCCATTAATTCCTTCAAATCTTCACCTTCAGTTGGAACAGATAACATCCCCTTTGTCTTTCTAAAGGAAATTTCATGTGAAATTGTAGGTGTTCTTACCTTTTTATTTAATGAATCTATTAAAACCGGGGAGACTATAGATGAATGGAAAGCAGCCTTGGTGATCCCCATTCATAAGGGGGAACTAAACAAAATGCAAAGCATTACAGACCTATCAGTTTGACCTCTTGTATAGGTAAAGTCATGGAAAAACTGTTATTACATAAAATAAGTATACATATAGCAGTTGGTGAGAGAGTATTTGGAGGCAAGAGCCTGTTTTAATTTGTACAGTAAAAGGCAATAGTGCTTGGGGATTGACTGAGAGCTGGGAAAGGTAATTTGTACCTGTGAAGAGGTGCTCCTGTTCCCCCGTAGTTACGAGGAACAGGAACACAGACAGGCACCAGTTTTGGGTGTTTTGAGAGGGCTCCTTAAGGTATCTCAAGTGTTGGCAGAGCTGCCTTTTAAAGGCAGCTCCTCATATCCTGGCCTGACAGGGAGGTAATTTTGAGCTTCTGCCAGTAACAAGCGTTGCCATAACAACGGTGACATCAGCTGTTCAGGGTTTAAATACAGACGCTCCAGTGAGCACATTGTGAGAGAGTGTTTGGAGGCAAGAGCCTGTTTTAATTTGTGCAGTAAAAGGCAATAGGGCTTGGGGATTGACTGAGAGCTGGGCAAGGTAATTTGTACCTGTGAAGAGGCGCTCCTGTTCCCCCGTAGTTATGAGGGACAGGAACACAGACAGGCACCAGTTGTGGGTGCTTTGAGAGGGCTCCTTAAGCTATCTCAAGTGTTGGCTGAGCTGCCATTTTAAAGGCAGCTCGTATACATTGTCTGGCCCAACAGGGAGGTAATTTCGAGCTTCTGCCCATAACGGGCATTGCCATAGCAACGGTGACATCAGCTGTTCAGGGTTTAAATACAGACACTCCAACGAGCAGAGTCGGGCGCAGAGTGGAGGCGACATGGGCAGAGGCTAGTGGTGTCTGACAGCGTCAGAGGGGGAAGAGGGGAAGAGATGACTACCTGTTGATGAAAGGATAAACAGCCAGATCAGATTGGTGAGATATATATATTTGAAGAGGGCCAAGTAAGTTATAGAGCGTTAGAGGTTGGTGAAGAGCTTGACATTGTGGGAAGAACAGATAATACAAAAACAGAAAAAGAAAAAATAACATGGATACTAATATTGTAAGGATAGAAGGTGGTATATTGGGTTTGAGATGTTTAGTCTGTAAAATGATAAACACTGATGTAGTAAATGAATTACTAATATATACCTGTGAACACTGTAGTAAGATCAATGAACTGCAGGAAAGTATTGAGAAACTCAAACAAGATCTAATTAAGTGTAAACAAAAAGTGCAGGTTAAAAATAAGGAAAGGGATAATGATCAAATTCAGGATGATAAAATTGAAAAAGATTCAAAGAAAAGAAGAAGGGAAAAAGATCAGGATGGAGAATGGGTGATGGTAGAAAGAAAAGCAAAAAAGAAAACAGCTTTAAGAAGAAGGGCAATGAATTTCTCTACAGCAAGTTCAAATAGCTTTGATCTTTTAATTATATTAGAAAATGATTTGCAGTTAGGACAGGTGGAAGGGAACTCAGAAGCCAGCTACAATGAAACAATAAATGAGAATGATCTAACAGACATAGGGAGCTTAATAAATATGAGAGATGAAGCAGCAAAAAATATACTTGATGGAAGGAAGAAAGGGGAAATAAAAATTGTAGTTGATAATACTGAATTAGGATTAAATAACAGTGAAAATCAGGGGGAATATGGAGAAATTAATTTTGATGTAAATAAGAAAGTCAGGCAAGGTGATAGTAGTACAGAAAATAGTAATATACGTTTGCAATTGGGGAAAAAACATCACAAAAAAAGGAAACAAAATATTGAGATTGATAAGGGTAATGTTCAAATGGATTATACAGAAGTAAAAAAGAACATTTACATCTTGGGTGACTCAATATTGAAATATACGGACAGATATATATCCAAAGATAATAAAGAGATTGTAACAACAAGTTATTTTTCAGGGGCAAAGATAGGAGATGTGAAAGGAATGTTAAGGAATATTATTAGAGAAAGGGATGGAACTGCTGTGTTGCTTGTACACTTCGGGTGAATAATATAAAAATTCAGAAAATGGATGAGATACAAACTGAATTTGAAGAGATAAAATCAGAGGCAGAGGATTTAAAGTGTAAAATTTTTTTTCTGAAGTATTGCCAGTACAAAGAGGAATGGGTAGAGAAAATATTAAAATAAGGAAATTAAATAACTGGTTGAGGCAATGGACTTTGTATAATAATTTGGGTTGTATTAAATATTGGGAGGAGTATATTTGTGAACCTTCTTACTACTGTAGGGATGGGTTACATCTGAGTAAGAAAGATAGTAAAAAAATGGGGATGGATATTAAAAAGATAGTAGACAGTAATTTAAACTAAAGGAAAAGGGGAGAAGGAATGAAAGTGTATTAGAAATAAAGGAAAGAAATGATGGGAGGAAACATCAACTTAGAAGAAGAAAAGACAACATATCAATATGGCCGCTAAATGCAAGAAGTTTAAATAGTGATAAGAAAGCTGAATTGGAAGTTTTGTTAAAGCAAGAAAATATAGATATGTGTATGATAACTGAAACTTGGTTGGATCCTGATTTAAATTGGAATAGAGATATTGAGGGATACAAATTGCATTCCAATTCTAGGAGAAATAGGAGGGGCAGAGGAGTAGCTGCTTATATAAAAGAGGAAATAAATAGCAGTATTTATAAAGAAAATGAAAATGAAAAAATTGAATCATTATGGATTCAAGTATTAAGAGGGGTGGATAAAAAAAATATTTTTGGAGTTTATTATAGGCCACCAAATTGTAATAAAGAAACAGATAAAATATTAAATGATGAAATTGGAGATGTAGCAACAGAGGGAGATATTGTTATAGTGGGAGACTTCAACTATCCAGATATCTGTTGGGAGAATGGTAGTAGTAAGAACGTGAGTGGTGGAAAATTTGTTCAAATAATGGAAACAGTTGGTTTGGAACAGCTAATTAATACACCAACTAGAGGAGGAAACATCCTGGATTTATTATTGACGAATAGATCTGATATTGTTAAAGGAATTAAGATAAGAGAACATCTAGGGAATATCAATCATGCTATAGTGGAATTTACAATTGAAAATAAAATCAGATGCATTAAAGGGAAAACTGTGGCAAAAAATTTTAATAAAACAGACTTTAGAAAATTAAGAAGAATCTTGAGAAATGGAATTGGAATATAGCAACAAAAACAGTAAGACAAATATGGGATGAACTGAAAAATAAGTTATTAAATCTAGAAAAAAAGTATGTTCTAGATAAAAAGTTATATAATAAAAGAGGTAGAAAGCCCTTGTGGTGTACTGGTAGAGTAATAAAAGTTTGCTTAAAAAAGGAAAAGACATGTAGAAGAATGAAAATATTACAAACAATAGATTCTGTAAAATATTATAGAGATTATGTAAAGAAAGTTAAACGGATTATAAATTTTGAGAGTAGGAAATTAGAAGCAAATTTGGTTTACAGAAAAGACAATGGGAAAAGCATCTATGCATATATAAATCAGCAAAGGAAAGGCAAACAGGGTATAGGACCATTGGAGGTGAATGGTAAGGAGATTAATGATCCTACTGAAATGGCAAATGAACTAAATGATTATTTTGGGTCTGGTTTTGAGGAAGGAAATGATGTAAGAAATGTAGTAGTGGATAGGAACCAACAAAATTTGGATATGGTTACTACTAAAGAAGTAGTAGAAAGGATAATAAACAAGATAAAAATATACAAATCAGCAGGACCAGACATGTTACATCCAAGGTATATTAAGGAAGTATTACCATTAATATTAGAAATCTTGGTGTGGATAATTAATGAATCCTTTAGGACTGGTGAGGTGCCAGATGACTGGAAATGAGCAATTGTGGTGCCTTTATTTAAAAAGGGAAAAAGATCAATAGTGTCAAATTACAGACCAGTGAGCCTAATGGCAATTCTGGAAAAAGTGGTTGAAAGTATACTAAAATTGAAAATAGAGGAATGTATGAAGCTGATAGGATTTACGGACAAAAAAACAACATGGATTTAAAAAAAAAATAGATCATGTGGTACAAATCACTTATGCTTTTATGTAAAGATTAAGGAGGATTTAAATAATAATATACCAGTGGATATAATATTTTTGGACTTTCAAAAGGCCTTTGCCAAAGTGCCTCACGATAATTTGATTTAAAAATTAAATAAAATAGGAATAGATAGTTGAATTGTTACATGGGTGAAGAATTGGTTGAGTAATAGAAGTCAGAGGGTAAGAGTATTAGGAGAGATGTCTGAGTCAGTGAGGGTGAGGAGTGGGGTGCTGCAGGGTTCTGTGTTGGGCCTCATATTATTCTCATTGTATGTTAGTGACTTACATAAAGGAATTGTTAATCAACTAGTGAAGTTTGCAGATGACATCAAGCTGGGGGCACCAGTAAGAACAAAAGGACAACAGAAAAGGATAAAAAAGGATTTGGAAAAAGTAGAAAAATGGGCTAGACAAAATAAGATGAAATTTAGCTTAGAGAAATTAGGGTTAATGTATTTAGGAAGGGAGAGTAGAGAAAAAAAGGGTATATACTTGATGGTAAATAATTGAAAAAAGTTATAGAGGAAAAGGATTATGGTATAATGATTGATAGAGAATTAAAATTTGACAACAAAGAACGATAGCCATACAAAAAGCAAATAACATGGTAAGAAATATAAAATGTACCTTTAAGAATAAATCATTGGGATGTATGGTGCCAATATATAGGTCTTACATCAGGCCATATTTGAATTATGGCTCCCAGTTGTGGAATCCATACATAAAGAAGAAAATAGGGAGCGTGGAGAGTGCAGAGGAGATATACTAAGATGATAGGAAACTTACACAAATATGAGTATAGTGAGAGATTACAGAGGACAGGATTATATATGTTGGAACAAAGAAGGATAAGAGGAGATTTAATGATGATGTTTTGAATAGTAAATGACCATGAGTTAGTAGACGACATGGGTATAAAAATTAAAGAAGGGCTAAGGGGGTTGATAAGTCATAATAAACAAATCAAACTTAAGACTGTAAGAAAAAATGGTATATATTATTCCTTTGTTAACAGGACAGGGAGAGTATGGAATACATTGCCAAGAGACATGGTAGAAAGTAAAACATTAGAAGAATTTAAAAAAGGAATCAACAGTTTTTTTTCTTGGGAAGTAATGAAAGTGAACCCACTAAGGTGGGGGACAGTTTATATGAACCTATCAGGTCTTCTACTGTTCTATGCCAAGTATAAATACCAAGTATAAATAGCAAAACATGGACAGATTAATATTACCCAGTATGGATTTACACCAGGTAGATCATGTCATAACAATTTAATCAATTTCTTTGAGCCCGTTAGTGCAGCCTTGGATGCAGGCCTTCCAGTGGACGTAGTCTTTTTTGGATTATGAAAAGGCATTTGACTCAGTATCTCACAAAATCCTGATTGAATGTCTTGTGAATATAAGGCTATACAAGAATATTACTAGGTGGATTTCTTCGTGGTTAACCAATAGAAAACAACAAGTTAGTATCAGGGGATATAAGTCCACTTGGAGTACAGTTACTAGCAGCGTTCCTCAAAAGTCAGTGCTGGGCCCAATCTTATTCAATATTCTCATCTCTAGTATGAATACCACAAATGGAGTATGGTTAAATAACTACGCAGACGATGCCAAATTAGGGTGTATAGTTAATGATTCTACTACCGCTCATATGCTACAGGTTAATTTGAATAACTTATCTATCTGGGCAAAAGAAAATCAATCAACCTTTAATAATTCTAAATGTAAAGTGATGCATTTTGGAAAAAGTAATAGGCTTGTAAACTATTTTATGGACAATACTCTGTTAAGAACGGTAACCTCTGAGAAGGATCTGGGAGTTTACATAACTAACAACTTGAAATTCTCTGAGCACACAAACAAAACAGTGCAAAAATGTCAAATATTTATTAATTGCATTTTGAAAAATATAAAATCTAGAGAGCCTGAAGTGTTAATTCCTATTTATTGTAGTATAGTCAGATCTCATATTGACTATTGCTCATCCTTTTGTGCTCCTACACTGGTTCAGGATAAGTTGTCGGTAGAAAAAGTTCAACAGAGATTTACTAGATATGTCTCCAATCTGAAAACATTATCATATGATAATAGATTAAAAGAGTTTAATCTTTTTTCCATTAAATATTGTTATTTAAGAGGTGACTTATGTTTAATTTATAAAGCAACAAGGGATACAGCTTTGTTTGAATCTATATGCATGGAATGGCAACATACTGCAAATATTACTAGGTCTCATAAATTAAAGCTAAAATCTAGTATAAATAAGACAACCAGAAGAAATCACTTTTTTACACAGAGAATAGTGCTAATTTGGAATTCACTACCTCTGGACGTGGTGCATAGTACTACTCTCCAGCTCTTCAGAAAGAATCTTGATTTATATATGGGTGATTTTAAATATGATTTCAACCCGGGCTAGTGGGTGGCGAATTTATTATGAGCTAGTACCTCGAGCTCATATTGACCTATGACCTATGACCTAAGTACTACACACTGTGTGAGTGGCATGACAGGACTGTCTTTAAGCCATTAGTTTCATGTTACCTGCTAAACCATTCAAATAGATGTCTTTTGTCATCAGGTACAGTTTTATTTATTTATTTATTGAAGTATCAGAATTACAACCCATTGAGTCAGAGACTCTTTCTCAAAGGCTCCACGTCAGAAAAATAAACAAATGGGCTGGCAGTATAGCCTAGGGGTTAGAGGAATGAGGTGTGAACGAGCTTGATACATCCAGCAGATCAGACCTGAGTTTGACTCTCACAACCTCCACTTGCATACTGTGTGACTCTGAGCAAGTCACTTAACCGCCCAGTGCTCCCAGGCCACCCCTGAAAACAGGCACTTGTGGCTAATGGGCTTTACCCAGTTACTAAAGACTAAAATAAAAAATAAATAAAAACAATACAGGCAGTTACAACAAATTGGTTACAATCTGGTAAAAAATATAATACAAAGAGAGATATTCAGGACAGGGCATAAGTTCAAAGTAGTCCATCCGTTGAGAGATAAAAGAAGGCAGGCTGGACAACAAGATAAATAAGCATTGAGGTCTAGAGTTGGGAGTTATGCAGGCTGGATGCAAAATTAAATAGGCATCATACCCTAGATACCAGGGTTAAGCAGGAGCATCCAACAGGACAGGCGGAGTTTAGAGCACAGGAGGAGCAGCAGAGCAGGGGAATAGAGAGACCAGAGCCAAGTAAGGAGAAGGGGCAGGGAGACTGGCCAAATAGGATCAGGGGAAGGTATTGGGAAGGCAGAGGGTATGGAGAAAGGAGTGTCTGAGGAGCACTATCTGAGGAGAGAAGAGCAGACATGGGGATGAGGGGTGATGAGCAATGGAGAGGAGAAAGAGAAGAAAGAGAAGAAAGAACAGAGAAGGGGCAGGGCAGTAGAGGGTAATAACTATGTGGGGGGAAGGGAATGGGAGCAGTGAGAAGTTGGAAAGCTTCTCACTGTTCTGGCCAAGGGGGGAGAGAGGGTAGCTTAAGAACCCCCCCCCCCACGCGAGAACATGCAAAAGTACAAGTTGACAACAGGAACAACTGGAGTGAGCAGTGAGGAGCAGGCAGGGAAATTTTATAAGGGAGGATAATGGGGGACAAGAGCACATGAGCATGAATATCAAGGTGGGGGGGAGAGGCAAAGTAGAGAAGTCAGGAACAGAGGGAGGGCAGGGAGTAAAACATGGAAGGTCATGTTCACAAATGCCTGCAGTCTGGGAAATAAGGTTCCAAACCTGGAAGCCTTGATGATGGATGCAGATCTGCAGCAATAACAGAGACATGGTATTCTGCTAATCACAGCTGGGACGTCAATGCACCAGGCTATACACTGTTTAGATGGGACAGGGAAGGTAAAAAGGGAGGGGGGTGGCCCTGTACATCAGAGAAGGCATAAACGCTACAGAAGTACAGGGAAAGCAGGGGGAGGCTGAGGCAGTGTGGGTCACCCTTGAACCAGGAAATGGCACAGCAATATGTACAGAGGTGATCTACAGACCTCCGGCACAGAAGGAAGAAGTGGACATGGTATTAGTGGAGGAAATTCACGACATGGCAGCTAAAGGTGAAATCCTGTTGATGGGTGATTTCAATAAGCCAGATGTGGACTGGACCACACAGGCAGCTGCTTCAGTCAGAAGCATGGCCATCCTGGAATCCCTGCAGGGTGTTGGACTCAGACAACTGGTGCATGAGCCCACCAGAGACAAATCGATTCTAGACCTGGTATGGACCAAAGGGAAAAGAGTCAAAAGAATCCAGGTGGAAGGGCAGCTAGGATCCAGCGACCACCACATGGTGTGGTTTGACATGGAGACAGGGACTCAATTAAGCCTCACAAGGGCAAAAGTATTAGATTTCAGGAGGGCGGATTTCAATGAAATGGGTAGATGTTTAAGAGCAGCCCTGGAGAAAGTAGAGGTAATGGAGGGGGTGGAGGAACAGTGGGGGAGACTAAAAGGAACCATTATGGAGTAACTAACCAATGCATTAGGATAGTGGCCAAAGGGAAAAGAAGAAAGAAACCACTATGGTTCTCTGAAGAGGTGGGAGGCAAAGTAAGGGCAAAAAGAGCAAGTTTCAGGAAGCATAAGAGGACCCAAATGGAGGAGGAAGGGGAGGCGAACCTTGAATGTCTAAGAGAGGCAGGAAAGGCTGTTAGGAAAGCCAAGACACAGACAGAGTAGGGTTTAGAATGGACTGTGAAAAAAGGGGACAAGGCATTCTATAGGTACATCAGTGATGGAAGAAAAACCCGGGGGGATTATGAGGCTCAAAGGAGAGGAGGGAGAGTGCAAGGAAGGGGATGACGACAAGGCAGAAATACTGAACAAATACTTCTGTTCAGTATTCACTGGTGGACACCAGTCAATTCCCAGTGGAGAGAGTTTGGGAGGAATTCACAAAGCTGAAGGTGGATAAAGCCATAGGGCCAGATGACATGCATCCGAGGATATTAAGGGAGCTGCAGAGGGAACTAGCAGCACCTCTGGCCATCCTGTTCACAGAGTCATGCAACACAGGTGTGGTTCCGGAGGACTGGAGGAGGGTGCATGTAGTCCCACTGCACAAAAGTGGCAGTAGGGTGCAAGCGAGGAACTACAGGCCAGTCAGCCTCACCTCAGTGGTGGGAAAGATCATGGAGACACTGCTGAAAGAAAGGATAGTGGCACACATGGAATCCATTGGTACCCAGGATCTGAGGTAGCACAGATTCACATCAGGAAGGTCTTGTCAAACAAATCTGATTTTTTTTTTGATTGAGTGACTAGGAAAGTGAATCAGAGAGGGGCCGTAGATGTCGCCTAACTGGATTTCAGCAAAGCCTTCGATACTGTCCCACACAGAAGGTTGGCTAACAAGCTGAATAGTCTGGGCATGGGGCATAAGGTGATGCAGTGGGTTAGAAACTGGCTGACAAACAGAAGGCAGAGGGTGGTGGTAAATGGGATCCAATCCAAGGAGAGGGGGTGACCGGCAGAGTGCCACAAGGATCAGTACTGGGACCAGTCCTGTTCAATGTCTTCATCAGTGATATTGCAGAGGGGCTGGAAGGAATGGTCTGCCTATGTGCAGATGACACCAAGATCTGCAACAGGGTGGATACTATAGAAGGGGTGCAGAAAATGAAGAGGGACCTGGAGAAGCTTGAAAGATGGTCGGAGGTGTGGCAACTGAGGTTCAATGCAAAAAAGTGCAAGATAATGCACCTGGGTAGGGGGAACCCTGGGGAGAGCTACAGGATGGTGGGGGGGGAGTGCTGGCCATCACCAAAGAGGAAAGGGACCTAGGGGTTATCATATCTGATGAACTTAAATTGTCAAAGCAGTGTGCAAAGGCTGCAGGGAGGGCCAGTGGCATGCTGGGGTGCATAGGCAGAGGTATTACTAGTAGGAGGCGGAAAGTGGTGATGCCATTGTATAAAACACTGGTAAGGACTCACCTGGAGTAAGGGATGCAGTAATGGAGACCTCACATGCATAAGGACATAAACAAGGTGGAGGCTGTCCAGAGAAGGGCGACAAAGATGGTGCATGGTTTGCACCACAAAACATATGAGGAGAGACTAAGAGACCTCAATATATACTCACTGGAGGAGAGGAGAGAAAGGGGCGACATGATAGAAACTTTTAAGTACCTCAAGGGTATAAACAAGGTGCAGGTGGGAGATCTTTTCCCATGTAGAAAAGATACCAGAATGAGGGGGCACGATATGAAATTGGAGGGGGGAGATTAAGAGGTAATGCGAGGACGTTTTTCTACACAAAGAGGGTGGTGAATGCTTGAAATAGTCTGCCATAAGAGGTGGTAGGGGCAAGCACAGTGGAGGGGTTTAAACATGCCTGGGAGAAGCACAGGGGAACCTTGGGTGGGAAGGGAGTGATGAAAAGCCATTGACCACTTAGGGTGAGTGGATGCATACATGTATGGTAGTAGCAGTAAAAACATTTTTATTTATACAGGCAAAAAAACAATTTGAAATGAAAAAAGTTTACACCATAGGTCTTATACAAGGCTTGTTTTCATGGTGATCCTGTTATTGATGTTTATGTACAAATTACAAAAGGTTCCAAACATTTTCAATATTGCACATATTACATAAGATACAAATATTATATCATACTAAAAAGGAAAATTTTATAGCAACAACACACAGACATATTAATGACAAAAATAGCATGTGATAACATGTTTATGTAAAAAGCAATATGATCTGATATCCTATGTCTCGTACTAATCTAGTAACCCCTCATGTATCTATTGGGAACTAACAACAACAAGGTGTTATTCCAAACATATACATACATATTCAAGGTCCTGTATAGGGCCTACGGGCAGACTGGATGGGCCTAGTGGCCCTTATCTGCTGACTATTTCTATGTTTCTATGTTTCTAGGAGTTGGGGGAAATAAGAGTTCTGGTTAGTGAGAGGTAGAAGGATGGATAAAGGACAACGCAGGTGGGCATGAGAGGGTGGTCCAGCTAAGAGCAGTCACAAAGACTGACGGTTAGTGGATGTTGGCAGAGTAGAGTTTTGAAGGGACCTAAATTTATTATAGAAGAAACCGCTGGAGGGAGACCATTGAGCAAAACAGGGGCCCTATACATGAAAGCACGCTGACCAAGGGCAGTCCTACAGAAAGGGACAAGGAAAGAGGCCTTGTCAGAGTTCCTGGTAGCTCTGGGGGTAGGGGCATGTGTGAGGAGCTGATGAATCATAGGAGAAGAGAGACCAGTGGTTAGCTTCCTGGCCAGCAAGCAGGTATGGTAGGAGAGCCTACTCTTGAAATTTAGCTAGTTAGCACGACTATAAAGATCACAGGTATGGGTTAGCCTTGGGGCTCCCACAGCTAGGCAACAAGCCTTATTGAGGGAGATAGTGATTCTTTTAAGAGCAGAATCAGAGCCAGAGCCATATATTACAATGCTATAATCAACCACTGATAGGATGGAGCTAGAGACTGCCAGTCAAAGGGTGTCATTGGTCAGGCAGTGCCTATGCCTGTATAAAAGACCAATTCTAATATTCACTGTTTTACACACCAAGTTGACATGCTCTTGGTAGGAGAAGGCAGAGTCTAAGATGATTCCAAGATATTTGAAACTGCCGACCTGTTCAAGGGGTGTGAGTTGGTTGTTGTGAATATTTAGAGACACACCTTTGTGCTTGTTCTGGTAGTTTGCAAACAGCATCACCTTGGTCTTTATATAATTTATTATGTTTGTGTAGAGAGAACCAGGATTCAGTTTTGGCAAAGTTTCTCTGAAGGTTTTGTTCAAGCTGAAGGGGGTCAGTGTTACTAGAGAAAGTAACTGCATTGTCTGCATAAAGGAGAAGGTTGCCTGAGCAGGCTAGCAGGAGTGGGTTGAGAAAAAGACTAAACAGGAGTGGGCCTAGTATTGAGCCCTGGGGAACTCCTGAGCAAATTGGTTTACTGGAGGAGAGGGTATCCAGGATTCTCACCTTCTGGGACCTCCCAGAGAGGTAACTTTGGAACCAAGAGGTGACTTCGAGGGATAGACCCAAGTCCAAGAGGAAGGAGATGAGAAGCCCATGGTTAACCGTGTCAAATGCTTTTGTTAGGTCTATGTACACAGACCCAGCTAGGTGACCATGGTCCAAGGCTTTGTGAATGAAGCTACTTAACTCCAAGAGGGCGGTGGTTGTCTTGTGGCCTTTTCTGAAGCCATGCTTTTGGCGACACTGGAGATTGTATCTGGCAAGATAATCAGAAAGTTGGTCTTACACTATGCACTCTAGGGCTTTGGAAATAGGGGGTAGGAGAGAGATAGGGCGATAGTGGCAATAGGCGGTTCTGTCACCATTTTTATGAACAGGAATAACAACTGCAGATTTCTACAGGGATGGGAATTGGCTTTGGCAGAGAGAGAGAGATTAAGGATTTTAGTAAGGGGGAGAGGACTGCATCGAGTGCAAGGTGTAGCAGTTTCAGATCTAGTGAGTCACCACTAAATCTGGACTTGCCCAGAACTCTAGAAAGGTATGATTTGGCTTCCCTAAGGGTTACAGTTCTGAAGTGAAATGGGGGGTGCCAGAGGGAGGAAGAGTCGGAGAAGGGCTTGTGGGGCTGCTGAAGAAATCAGAGGGAAGAACTGAGCTGAGGTCTGTAAATGCATTGTTGAGCGTTTCAGCTATGAGGAGTGGCTCTTGGGTAGTAACACCATTAATATTTAGTAAAGAGGGAGGGAGAGGTACTTGATCTACCAGTTCGGTTCTTAATGTTTTCCCCAAACCTCCATCATTGCCCCAGGAAGAGGAAAGACAGGTGGTGTAGAACTCTGCCTTGGCACATCTTATTTCCCGTGTGCTAATATATCTTGCTGTCCGATACCGTTGTCTGTCCACAGGGAGTTCAGATGCCAGAGCCTTGTGCCAAAGGTTGTCACGAGTAGCCATTAATTTTAAGAGAACAGGGGTGACCCAGGGATTGTCACGGTTCTTTACCTTTCTTTTTGTGAGGGGGCAAAAGTGTCACAGGCAAAGTTAAAAGTAGAGAAAAAGTAGTTCAGGGCAATATCTACATTAGTGGCAGAGTCAAGGAGGACCAGTCACAGTTGAGATGGTAAGACTGGAATTTCTCTAGCATACCTTTTTTGAGAGTGCGCTGTGAGGTCGTCTTAGGTGGTGTTTTAATGGAGTCATTTGACCAACAGCAGAGGATAGGGGAGTGGTCACTTAATGAGTCGGGCAAAACTTCAATGCAGGAAAGTCTCTCTCTGGATGGTTGGTGAAAATGAGGCCAAGAAGGGAGCTAGAGCCTGTTCTGTAGTTGATCCTGGTTGGAGAGGAGATGACTTGGGACAAGTCCATAGCAGCAGCAGTATCCCTAAAAGAAGCCATATCGGGGGCCAATCAGTTAATGTTGAAGTCACTGACGAGGATCACTTCAGACCGGTTAGAGAGGTGGAAGACCCAGTCAAGGATGGCATTAAACCTCGGTTTAGTAGAGCGAGGTAGAATACAGACCAAGAGCACAGTAATACATTTACCCTTATTCCCAATGGCAGTTTTGAGAGCCAGGGCCTGAGCCGTGTTATCAGTTATAGAACAGGGAAGGACTTGCCCTTGTAGAGAGTCAGAAAGATAGAAGGTGCACCCCTCTTCCCTCTTGCCAAGCCTGTCCTCCCTATAAAGTGTATAGCCACTGAGAGCCACAGCTGAGTCTGGTATTTTGGGGGAAAGCCAGGTTTCAACCACGGAAAGAACATCAGGTTTGTGGTGCTCAACCCAAGCTTGAAGTTGGTCAAGTTTCAATGGCAGACTACAGATGTTAACTGAGGCAAGCTTTAGGCCACCAGCATGGTGAGTGGCAGGGCAGGGGGCCAGGGAAGGGGTGGATATTACCTGAGGGAAGAAGCCGTAGCAAGCCAGACCGAAAGAGGGCAGGTAAGGGTAAAGTGTGGAACTGAGAGAGGGAAAGAGATAAAGATGGTAAGGGAAGGATGTTGGGGGAGGTTTAGGTGAACACTAGCAACTGTATTCAGAGGTAAAAGGCAGGCAGCTATACTGACTCCTACAGGTCAAAGTAGTTAACCTGCACTTAAGTAAGTGGGGATGAAACCAAAAACCATGTCACAGGTCATGTGACCAGTGCTCACAAATAAATTTAGAGACCACTCTGGGTGGGAGGGTGGCTGGGGCGGGCAGGGCTGGTGGGGCAGTCGACGTAAAAGCATCACCAGGCTAACACCCCCCACCCACAGCAGTAGTTCCTCTAACACCCCCCAACCACAGCAGCAGTTCCTCCATAGCAGGATAGCGTTCCCAGGAGTCCATACCTTAGCTGCTCCTTGCGTGTCCCAGGTGCCGCCGACTGTTTGAAGCACTCGGAAGGGGGGATACCTTTAAGAGCCTTAGCTGCTTCTTGTGTGTCCTAGGTGCTGCCGACTGTTTGAAGCACTCAGTGGGGGGGGATACCTTTAGGAGCTTTAGCCACTCCTTGCGTGTCCCAGGTGCCACTGACTGTGGCTTCCAATTTCCCCATACTCCTCTGCACTTTGTATAGCTTACTGAACTGTTCTCTGTATGACTTCAGACTCCATTTTAGTTTATTTCATACCCCCTATTATTCATTTGTTCCCTGCAGATATATTAACATTTTAATTAATGTGCAGCACACTGACCTCCTAACATGAATCAATTTATTAACTGCATTTCAGCATTATCAGAAAACTGAGAATTTTTTCTTGTTAATATGACACACATTCTTATAGTTACACCCTCAGTGTTTATGCAGGACAGCACAGTATAATGTAACCTAACTTCAACACTCTGACACCCCTGCTATGTGCTGATCAGGGAAGTAAGCACAAGATGTTGGGATGCTCACAGCTTCTCCTCTCTGCATATTAATAGCACCACACACTGCTCTGCTTAACAAATAGTGCTTGTGGGGGGGGGGGGAGAGAAACCTCATCGCAGTAAATAGGAGGATGCAGAGAGATTTTCAGGAAGTTGTGCTTTGGCTCCACTCCCCTCGTAACAACAAAATTCAATTCAGTCTTTATTTAATCAGGCAGAACACCCTTGAGCAAGCTCATTTACAAGATGGTCCTGGGAGAACAGTAGATAATTACATCAAACCACTAAGAATTACCAGTAGACATATACTGGTAACACATATGAAGTACATGGCAATACACAAAATGAGTGGCATATATGGATACACATAAAAAGAGTGGATGAGGGCAAAAGGCTGTACAGAGGATTTCATGATATCTAGTCAAGTCCAATATCAAACACTACAACACATCCTTGCACAGGATACACTAGAAGTTGTAACACATCCTTACACAGAGTACACTAGAAGGCAAACAAAGTAGATGAAGTAAAGGTACTTAAGTGTTTTGGACATGAGTAGATGGGAAGGTAATCAGGAGTAAGCTGTACAGTAAGGTAGACAGGAGTAACTGGTACAGTAAGGTAGGAGGTTAATAGGAGTAGAAGGAAGGGACAACAGTTAGTGAGTGGACATAG
The DNA here is from genome assembly GCA_016271365.2 of Neoceratodus forsteri. NCBI lineage: Eukaryota > Metazoa > Chordata > Ceratodontiformes > Ceratodontidae > Neoceratodus > Neoceratodus forsteri. The sequence goes on along the minus strand of CM057456.1, from coordinate 1,693,969,458 downwards.
GAATGGGGTGGAAAAGTAATGAAAACAGTAAGCGGATATAGGGATGAGGGTGGAAAAGTAAAGAAAGCAGGGTGGGAAGGCGAACAGAAGAAGAAGTGACTAAGAGCAATAAGATTAGGGTTAGTAGCAGAAGATGAAGGGGAAGGGTAGGAAGGTAGGAGCACAAGAACAAGTGGTAAAGAAGGTATTGGGATCGGGGAGATAGTGCTAGCTGCTGGGGTATAAAGTCAAATTACATGTGTTTACCGTACCAAGACTATCAGTCCAGTTGGGAGTGACAGGTGAATGTTTCATTCAGAGCGCAGTTTAACAGGGCTTTAAAGATGGGTATCCCAGGTATTTGAGTGAGTCTTAGAGTCTTCTGAAAGGCATTTCACAGAAAGGGAAGTGCGAAGCTTATGGCTGCAGCACCGTAATGTGTCCTAACCTTTGGGACATCAAACATAAACAGGGAGTAACGCCTCAGACAGTAAGACCCCTGTGTATGTGAGAAAAGCTGGGTTATATCTAGGGGCAGTTTATTTGTGAGAGCTCTATGGATCCAGATCAAGGCATTCCTTGGCCTCCTAGCACTGAGTGAGGGCCAACCTAACATTGTGTATAACGAGCAGTGATGTGTATTATAAGGGGCATTTGAAAAGAATCTTAGTGCCCGATGATACATTGTGTCGATTTTGGTTAGGGTGGTTTTAGGGTAGCGGCTATAGAGAATGTCAGCAGAGTCAATCAGTGGGAGAAAGGTGGTTTGCACCAGTTTAATTTTAGCCACGTAGATGAGGAGATGTCTGATATGATAGAAGATGCCCAATCTCTGTCATAGTTTTTTGACAAGTTCATCAATGTGTGACAAGAAGGAGAGCTTGCTGTCAAGCCAAAAGCCCAGATATTTGAACTTATCTAAAATTTCCAGCAGCTCCCCAAGCAAGGTCCGGATCTGTAAGTTAGAGTTCCGTAATTTAGAAGTTGCCGTTTGAGTAGGAGTGGAGATAAACATAGCTTTTGTTTTTTGGGCATTAAGTAGTAGTTTCAGCTATATAAGGTTATGTTGTAGGACATCGAATTCTCACTGTAGCTCTGTGCAAGCAATCTCAGGAGTGGGCCTCGTGGTGTAGAGTACTGTGTCATCTGCGAAAAGAAACACGTTTGCTGTACTGATTTTGAAGTCAATGTTGTTTATGTAAATTGCAAAGAGAAGGGGTCCCAGGAATGACCCTTGTGGCACCCCTCTCAGAATTTTGAACGGGGAGAGGTCCCCTTATGCTTTGACTTACTGCTTCCTATCAATGAGATAACAGTTGAACCACTTCATAGCAATGTGTCTAGGCCAAGACAGCACAACGTGGACAGAAGTAGGTCATGGTTGACGGTGTCGAAGACCTTGCTTAGGTCTAAGAAGAGTGCACAGATGTGCTCCTTTGAGTCTAGAGCATTTTGCCAATCATTCATCACCTTGGTGAGGACTGACAATGCTATGTTTAGGTCTAAAGTGAGACTGGATAGGGTTTAACAAGTTTTCGGTCTCCAAATATCCTCTCAGTTGGTAGTAAACTAATTTTTCCAACAACTTTGACAGGATAGGTAGCAGGGAAATGGGCCAGTAATTGTTGAGGTCTCGAGTGTCACCAGATTTAAAGAGAGGAATGATGTGTGCTAAAGCTGTGCTGTGTTAGGAATTCAGACCCCTTCTGATAGCAGTAAGTCTGCATGACACCACCCATGCAGTCATAAAAAGTGAAAAAACAGACAAAGCCTTGCAAATCAGCCCTACTGCTTGGCACATGTAAAGAGAAAAAGTCAAAAAAGCACGTAAAGTGGAAAACTATTTCTCATTCATTCATACTCACATGCTGTGCAAATATTGCTATGGTGCTGTATTTAGGAAGGTGCTACCCCCACAGTCTGCTAACTAACACCCAATGGTGTTTTGTTCCTGAGATGGAACTTTATCAATGGTGTGTAACATTTAGAATTAGGTGCTTTAATAGTACATCAGTGATGAAACAACTGCATTTTTAAAATAAAACAAGTATAGATATTAAGTCACATACATATAGATACAGTGTCCCTAGCACTAGTACAGACACCCACTAACTACTGCTAACATAGATATCCACTAACCACAGTAGATAAAACAAGTACATATGTGCACGGATTCTCCAGGCTTATCTGCATTACTGGACTCAGTTTCTCATTGGTTCCAACGCCCCTGCACAATATAAACAAATTGTCCTTTTATGCATGGGTGCAGTATCGTTCATTATGTATAGAAGTAGATACTGTCCAAACATCTTAGGGTACCCAAGTCCAAATGCTTACAAAACAGATCCCTGTTGTAAAGTCAAATGCACAGTATGACTGCACATGGTCTATTGATGCTCTCTGGTTTTGCATCGGAGAATCTGAGGGAACAAGGGAAGGATGCACATAGGAGATCAGTTATGTATTCTCCTTCTCTAATATGGCATAAATAAAACAGCAAAATTAGTACAGGCATAGAACAGATATCCTTTACAATACTGTCAGTAATTCATATTGGGCACTTATACCATTTATTATTTGTTGTAAACGAATCTGAGCACTTTTGAATCAGACCAGATTTTGTTGTTTTGTTAAATAAGGGCTGAGATTGTCATAGGAAAACAATATCATGATATAATTATAGTTGCAGTAAAAATGTACCTTATGTATGTAACTTACAAAATGGCCTCATTATTAAGTATCAATCCAGACATATATCTACATAGAGTATCTATATATGATGAAATTATACTGAGGACAAGGATTACTATTCACTCAGCTATTGTAAAGATGCCAGATTTCATAGAAAAGCAGCAACTTCCAAATGGCAATTTAACCCAGGGGCATTTAAAGCACCTAGGGCTCGATATTCGAATTTGCACAAAGCGGAGTGCAAAAATTTGCACTGCACCTTGTGATTGCCCAGGTGTTCAAGATGCTGAGTATATTCAGTCAAACAGCACATAGCTATTTGACTGAATACAGAACCATGTCTGGCGCAAGCTAAGCCACTTAGCACTGCCCCGACAGGGCCCCCGAAGTGCGCCACCAGAATGGATAGCATCAAAGTGCTATTTGCAATATTCAAAGGGACCCGTGCAAATTAACCCATTGGGTACGTAAAGCACTAAGTGGCTATTTGCATGCCCATTATGTGCTCATTTGCATGGGTAGTGAGGCAGGTTACTGTGGTGCCGCACCCTCCCCCAACTGCCCAGTCCCAGATGTTTAGATGCCCCTGGTGCTAGTGCCCCCCCCCCCGTTCACTGGCCTGTTCTGTAAAAAAAACTAATATCCCTTCCGTTGGTCACCAGCCCATTCTGTAAAAAATAATATCTCAGGTGCCAGTGGATCCCCTTCCCCCTGCTGATCACCGGCCCATATTGTTAAAAACTATGTCCCTGTTGCTAGTGGTCTGCCAATCACTGGCCCATTCTGTGGAAAATAATATCCCTGATGCTAATGCCCCCCCACAAGCTGATCATCAGCCCATACTGTTAAAAACTATATCCCTGATGCTAGTGGTCCCTCCACCACTGATTGCTGGCCTGCTCTGTAGAAAATAATATCCTTGGTGCTAGTGGTCCATCCCCCACCAATCTTCAGCCTGTTCTGTAGAAAATAATATCCTTGGTGCTAGTGGTTCCTGCCTGATTGCCAGCCCTGCTGATGTCAAATTTATTATCCCTAGTGGTAGTGGTCACCCCCTCCTTCTGATTGCCAGCCCCAACATATAAATAATTATCGTTGGTGCTAGTGCCCCCCACCGATCACCAGCCTGGAAGTGCAAAAAAAACTCCCTGACATCCAGTGGTTCACCCCTGCAGCACTGGGCATACCCACCCTCACCTTAGCATTATTCAGGCTGCACCGTCCTATAAATAAGAGATGCACTCCCTGCCTGTACATATAATGGCCAGCCAAGGAGGCATGAGGAGGGTTGTGCCAGTCACCGTATGCTCCCGCAGCACTGCAAATATGCTAAGGTGAGTGGGGGGGGTGTGCCCGGTACCATGAGGGAAACCACTGGATGCCAGGGTGGGGTTTTTTTTGTTTTTTTTTCTGGGCTGATGATTGGAGAGGGGGGAGACACTAGCACCAGTGACAATTATTTATGTGTTGGGGCTGACGATCAGAGGGGGGGCTACTACCACCAGAGATAATACATTTTATGTCAGGGCTGCTGACCACCATCTTTGTTGACTTGACCAAAGCCTTTGACATTGTATCTCATCCCCTTCTCCTAGATAAGTTTAAGGCAGCGGGGATCTCTGACTCCTCTACCAATTGGTTCTGCTCCTACCTTGAGGGCAGGTCTCAATCAGTGCGAAATGGTGATTCCATATCCCCTCCAATTCCTATCAACACTGGTGTCCCTCAAGGCCCCATCCTTGGCCCAATACTCTTTTTGATCTTCCTGAACAACCTACCCTCTGCCTGCTCCTCTGCGTCCATCCACATGTATGTGGATAACACAGTTCTGTTTGCCTCTGGTTCCTCCCCCCCGATTTCTCAGCCAGTCTCCAGCTTGTCTTTGACAACATTCAACACTGGTTCCGTTTCAATCAGTTATCCCTCAACACCAAGAAAATGGTCTCAATGACCTTTGGCGCTAGGCAGAAGCTTGCTAGGCTTGCTGTCCTCCCCTCCTTCCACACCCTAGGAGGGGTCAATATTGATGATGTTCCATCATGTAAGTACCTCAGAGTGGCTCGACCGGCACCTTGACTTTTCTGGGCATATGGATGCCATATACAATAAACTTCACCCCAAACTAGGAGAATTATACAGGAATAGAGGCCGCATTCCTCCTCCTGCTCACCGTGCAGTTGTCCTGAAGATGATCCTTCCCATTTCTGACTTCAACAATATTGTCTACAGTGCTGCTTCTAAGACCACCTTAGCCAGACTGGATTCCCTCTTTCATTCCTTCTGTCACTTTGCTCTGGACTATCCAGCCCGAACCCACAACTGCTACCTATATTCTTCCCTCCCCTTCATTGAAGCCAGATGCCTCACTCATTGTGCCTCCTATTTCCAAATACTGGCTTGGATCTCTCCCCCATACCTTATCTCTTTCCTTTCCCCCCCTTCCACTTACACCCTTCATATATCTGGCTCTTGCTCCCTCACTCTCCCTTCTAGGACATCCTCAGCTGGCCAAGCTGCTTTCTCTTACCGTTTCCCCAAATGTTGGAATTCCCTCCCCCTATCTATCTGCTCTGCCACTTCTCTCAATGATCTCTATCCTCCCTTCTCCACAATTTCACCCTGTGCTCCTGCAGTTGCACCTGATACCTTACCTCACTCTACTCCACTACCCCCTACTTTCTACCCACCACTACTCTCTATCTCTCCCCCAACTTTATGCTTCCTGCCTTAGCTTACACCTTCACTGCCCCACTACCTTTTCACTCTAATCTATATTCCTGTAACTCTCACTAATTACCTTTCCCTGCCTTTCACCCTCAATAACTGTACCATGTATCTCGAAAAGTGCCCCTTGATAGCCATTGGTGTACATGCTATGCCTTAATTTGTATAAATTTTTATCTATTTGCTTTTTATATTATGCTTGTATAAGATTACAAAAGAAAAAGTCTCGTAAACTCACCCCTGCAATTCCTAAGAGAGGCTCAAAAAGTACATCTGTGTAGAGCTCTTCAGAAAGCTCCTGTAGTAAAAGCAAAATGCCATCAGGCTTTTTGTGGTGGTCTGCAGGGGTGACACCTTACTGGCTTGCACATTTATACAGTACCTGTGTAAGTATGGAGATATTAAATAAATTATTAACTTTCTACACAGATGTACTTTTTAAGCCTCTCTTGGGAATTTCAGGGGTGAGTTTGCGAGGCTTTTTCTTTTGTAATTTCACTGACCCGTAGCCTTACACAGCTCAAGCCAGTGGGTGACATATTTCCTTTTTCCTGCTTGTATAAGACACCTGTTTCTACTCTGTAATTGTTTGCCTTGATTGCTTTCCTTTACCCCTTCTCCCCAGAAGGCATCTGGAAACAAGCTGTTGTCAGTTCAGTATTTGATTCCTGGTGAAACTTTCAAAATAAATAAAGCATTCTTTAAATTTTTCCATTGTATATCTCAAATATGCTCACCCATGCAGAATTTAATTCTCAATATAAAAAGCTCCACAATGGCAAGTTGCCATATACTGTAGGTAACACTCCGGGTGTCACATGTGATTAAATCTCTCAAGCTGTAAGCTCTCCCTGAGGTAAGGTGTGTAAATGTTTTAGTTTTGGCTACATTCTTATCAAATTTACATCTCCCACATGGTATGCAGCCACACAGCCAATTGGTACAGTGCCTCCAAAAATTGTCTGTTTCTGTTGTTTGTATGGTTGAAAGGAATACACCAGGTTGTCACCTTAAAGGGACACTGTCAACCTGTTTTCCATCACATTATTTTTATTTACAAACCTACATTTTATAATTGCCTACCTTCTCTAAAATTCATTGATGTTGCTGCTTGTTTTGTCTGTCTTCTTGTTTAGTAGAACTGAAATGCATGCTAATGTATATTTATAAACAACCTTGTTTTGTTTACAGTCCTGAATCTATTCTTACTGAATACTTCCTGAACATTAGAAGCACCCCAAACAGTGCAGTCACTCATGATGCGATAGCCTTCTAAACTCTCACTGCATCACAAGTGGCAAGACTGTGTTGGGGGTGTTCCCAAGCCCAGGAAAGATGCAGTTGGAGTTGATCAAGAAATCTAAACAAACCTGTTTTTTGTGTGGTAACACCAATATGTTGGGCAGTCTGTTTTTCACTTTTTAAAAGAGAAAAAGAATCAGAATCAAACTACCAGCTATATCAGCAACCTTTACATAATTTTGGTAATTATAAAATGCATTTTTTAAACTAGAGACACTTTAAGGCCTAAGGGAATTGACAGTGTCTCTTTAATTCTTTTATTTTATTTATTTATATATTCAGAGTTTTACACCATTTTCTCCCCTGTTCCCCAAGGCTCCAGCACACAGACATCATGCGTGCGTGGAGGCACATGCATGCCCCGTGACGCTGGCTCAGCCCATTCTGTCCCTCCCCATGGCTGCCACTGGAGCTCCCTCAGGACGGTGCAGCCATCCCTCCTCCACCGGGTGGTGGCCAGTGGACAGGAAGCCTCCAGTCCCTCCCAGTAGGAGATAGCTGCCTTGTGGCAACTCGATCTCACTCATCGCCCTCCCTCCACACCAACCCCTGACAACCCAGGCTCGTTTCCGAACCCAGGTTGAAGGTGCAACATGAGGTGTGGCATCCAGTGCCTCAACTGTCAGTACCATCAGGCCAGCATATGTCACCTTGAATCTGGGCTCTCCTATATACAAATTGAGGTGGGTTCTTGATCACCCTCCCCAAAACTGTGTCTGCTTCTTCTGGCGGGTGCCAAAGGTCATGGACCCAGTTTTTCTTGTGCTGATTCAGAGTTAGTTTAATTGGAACCAGCGCAGGACAGTTGTCATAAAAGATCACAGCAGATGATGAATCAGTTTTTGGTAAGAAGCTATAATGGAAGGAATGTAGAAGAAGTCTTGATATGGGCAAATGAGCAGGATAGGAGCAACCTTTTAAACCCCAGTGCGGCAGAAACTACCTCAACAAGAACAGTTAATGAGAACATCAAATTCATTACTACGCTTGCACCAGAAGCAAGAGACATTTGACACGTTCTTCTAAAAAACGGGGGGATAACAGAAGTAGATTCAGTTTTGGGGAGGGTGATCAAAACCCCACCCCAATTTGTATCTAGGAGAACCCAGAATCAAGGTGACATCCTGGTGCATTCCTTTCAACCATACAAACAACAGAAACAGATATTTTTTGGAGACACTGCATGTGGGAGATGTCAATTTGATAAGAATGTAGCCAAAACTAAAACATTTACACACCTTACCTCAGGGAGAGCTTACAACTTGAGAGATTTAATCACATATGACATCCTGAGTGTTGTCTATATGGTAACTTGCCAATGCAAAGCTTTTTGTGTTGGAAAGATGATTCTCCCTTTTAAAATCCACATGGACAGGCATATTCGAGACATACAAGGGGAGAATTTAAAGAGTGCTTTAGCTGCACATATACGTTTACTAGAGGCATAGGGAATCATAGTTGGATCTTTATGGGTGTTGAGTAAGTGGCAACAGGTCCCAAAGGCGGGATTTGGGTAACTTATGGTTATGACATGAAGCATTTTGAACCTATACTTTAAGTCCTTTACATGCCCCCGGGTTAAATGGTCATTTGGAAGTTAAATGCACGCTGAAAATAGAGTTAAAAATCGATGTTTTGACCTTAGGTCTTCTTCGGAAATATCTAAAAGAGGAAAAAGCAAAGCTAGTGTAGAGGGGAGGTAAAATAAAGGATATATATATATATATATATATATATATATATATATATATATATAAAAGAAAAAAGGGGGAGGCTCTGGGAGAAGAAGTGATAAATGGCAAGATAAAGAGAGAATCTGGAAAACAAAAAGGTGATGATATCCTTTACAGAACCACCTATTGCCTTCTACCACCGGCCACCCAAGCTGCGGAATCTCACAGTAAGAAGCAGCCTACCTACTCCTAACAGTTCCTTCCTACCAGGTACCAAACCTTGCAGCAGAACTTGCTACTACACCTGCAAATTTATTTCTAGTGTAACTGAAATTCGGGGGCCTGCAGGTGTTTTTCACATCACAAAGGAGCTCTCATGCACCTCCACTAATGTGGTATATTGTATTCTTTGTAGGAAGTGTGCAGCTATTAACATCAGTGAGACTGGTAGATGCTTTGTTGACTGTTTCAGGGAACATTACAGGGCAGTCATTAATGAAGATACTGATAAACCCATTGTATCCCACTTTATCTCCAGGTACCACAGTGTCAATGATTTTTCTGTTTTGTTCCTTCAGCAGGGATTCTGCAATTCTTATCATAGAAAAAACATGGAAACCAAGCTTATCATCTGCCTTGGCTCCCAGCAGCCTTCCAGTTTAAATGATAGGCTTATTTTCTGCTAACATCTTCAGCCACCCCTTGTTTTCCTTAAAGTCCGTTTGTATAGGTATACATCTATTTTCATTTTCACCAAATGTCTCCATCTCTGTCTCCTTCCCCTACATTTGCCACCTTTCAGCCTTCTTACTAGGTCCTGTTAATTATTCCCCACCTGGGGACTTCTCTAGCTCATTCACTGCTATTATGCCTTGTCATTCCCATCATCACCTTTTTGTTTTCCAGATTCTCGCTTTATCTTGCCATTTATCACTTCTTCTCCCAGAACCTCCTCCTTTTTTCTTTATTTATATACATTTATACATATATATATATATATAGCTATAGATATGTGTATATATATATATATTCCCTCTATGCTAACTCTGCCTTTTTCTCTTTTAGATATTTCCTGAAGAAGACCTATGGTTGAAATGTCAATTTTTAACTGTATTTTCTATTTTCAGCGTGCATTTAATATTACCATTCTGTTTTGCTTTCAGACCACATGCTGACACAGCACCTGGAATTTGGATTTTGCATTTGGAAGTTGTTGCTTTTCTACGAACCTTGGCATCTTTACAATAGCTGAGTGAATAGTAATCCCTGCCCGCGGTATATTATACCATGCCCCTATATTTAGGGTTGAGTAGGCTGTTTAATGTTAAGCTCCAAATTGTGCATCTTAACACTGTAACTTTGGCATCGTTTTACTACATAGTCCACAATTTGGCATGCACAGTTAGGATGTCAGAGTCTCAAGATGTCGATAGTTTTGTGATGGCATCTTGTACAGTTTTTGAGATACGGAGTGCCAAAAAATTGAAAAAAAGTCACACTTTTTCACTATACTTAACATGGGTTTTTTTGTTGTCAGGTACAAGCTACACAGTATTGAATTTCTGCACAAAACATTCAGGTACACATGCTGTGTGCTGAGACAGTGCCTGTCAAAGGTTTGGTGAAAAAATATTAAATGGTTCCAGAGTTATAAGGATTTAAAAGTTAGCCACCGCATACGAACCAGATTTTTCTGGTTCATGAGACTATTTACCAGTTTGCACATTTGATGTATCACAAAGCAAAAATTGGTCTAATGAACCTCTTTTTGGGGGGGAAGGGGTCATGATGGCTGCCATCTTGTTTCTTTATTTCTGTTTCTACTGAAGTTTGAAAACACTTGTAAAGTGATAGTTTTAGCAAAACTGAAACATCCCTAATGTTAAATGATTTCCCAAAGCAAGATTTTAAAGCCCACAACAGTTTTATATTTCACACATTTACAATCTCTCCTGAGCAATTTCTGGTTTGAACCACTTTTTTTGGTTCAAACCAAAAAATTTCTGGTTTGCGAACCAGAAAAAGTGGTTTGGACCACAATTTCTGGTTCATGAACCAGAAAAAGTGGCCTGTGCCACTTTTTTGGTTCAAATAAAAAAATTACTGGTTCGCAAACCAGGAAAAGTGGTTTAAACCAAAAAAAGTGGTTCACACCACAAAAAGTGGTTCTCAGTTGGTGTGAACCAGAAACAGTGGCTCTCGGTGCGAACCAGAAAAAAAGGCTCTCAGTTGGTAATCTGTCTTGCAAATTTACACATCAATAGCTTTGGTGTTGTTTGACGAAATTGCCCAAAATTTGGCAAGCACAGTCAGGCTGCCAGAGTCTCAAGATATGGAAAGTTATGTGACATCATCATGTACGGTTGTTGAGATACAAAGTGCCAAAGCTCGCAAACCAGAAAAAGTGGTTTGCACCAAAAAAGTGGTTCACGACAGAAAAAAAGGTTCTCAGTTGGTGCGAACCAGAAACAATGGTTCTCAGTTGATGTAAACCAGAAAAAGTGGTTCTCAGCTGCTAATCTGGTTCACAGTTTTGCACCTTAATAACTTTGGCATCATTTAACAAAATAGTCCACAATTTGTCATGCGCAGTCAGACTGTCAGAGTCTGAAGAAATGGAAAGTATTGTGATAGCATCTTGTACGGTTTTCTAGATACCGGTACCAAACTTCACAAACCAGAAAAAGTGGTTCTCAGTTGGTAATCTGTCTTGACATTTTACACCTTAATAACTTTGGCATCGTTTGACAAAATAGCCCAAAAGTTGGCATGCACAGTCAGCTTGTCAGAGTCTCAAGATGTGAAAGGTTTTGTGATGGCATCTTCTACAGTTTTTGACATACAGAGTGACAAAGTTTGCAAACCAGAAAAAGTGGTTCTCGGTTGCTGTGACCCAGAAAGAGTCATTCTTGGTGCGAAGCAGAAAAAGGGGTTCTCAGTTGGTGCAAAGCAGAAAAAGTGGTTCTCAGTTGGTGTGAACCAGAAAAAGTGGTCCTCTCTGTGAACCAGACATAAATGGTTCTTAGTTGGTGCAAACCAGAAAAAGTGGATCTCAGTTGGTGCAAACCAGAAAAAGTCGTTCTCAGTTGGTAACTGTTTCACAACCCCAAAATTGTGGTTCCAACTAGTATTTTTAGTTCTGGAAGCAGAAAATTTGCTCCAGCCCCTGTGTGTGGGGGGTAAGGCATGAGGCGCGGCTGAGCATCTTCACCCCTGGGCATGAAGTAAGGCATGAAATGCAGCTGAGTGCTTTCAGCCCCTGGGTGTGGGGTAAGGCAAGAGGTACAGTTGAGTGTTTTCTGTCTCTTTATGCCATTGTGCTATCACAAAAAGTATGGAAATTCCTTGCAAAAAAAATTGTTAATGCAACATATAGGGTTAAGCCTAAACTGACAAAAGTAGGGAAATGTGGTTTAAGGGTTTCCAACCCTTAAACCACTCCCCCACCCTTGAAGCAAATCAGGTGTGGAGTCTTCCTTGGGGTTGTCAATCCTAAAGAACACCCCATTGCAGTAGCAAGAAAGTTCAGATGTGATGGACTCAGGTGTGTATGTTTTAGGAGTGTATACAATGGGGTTAGCATTAGGATTGACAACTCCAAGAATGATGCCACCCCTGATTTGCTTAAACCTTTAAACAACAATTCCCTACTTTTGTCGGTTTAAGCTTAACCCTAAATGTTGCATTAACGCAGTTTTTTGCAAAGAAGATATAGACAGATAGACAGATAGATAGATAGATAGATAGATAGATAGATAGATAGATAGATAGATAGATAGATAGATATTTGGATTGTAACTTATTAATGTTGGACATTTGGTAAGTTATAAACATCAGGTACATTTTAACTGCAAATATAATTATATCTTGATGCTGTTTTCCTGTGAATATCTCAGCCCTATTTAACAAAATCTGGTCTGATTCAAAAGTGCTCAGATTCGTTTACAACAAATATTAAATGGTATTAAGTGCCCAATATGAATTACTGCCAGTATTGTAAAGGATATCTGTTCTATGCCTGTACTCATTTTGCTGTTTTATTTACTCCATATTAGAGAAAGAGAATGCATAACTGATCTCCTATGTGCATCCTTCCCTTGTTCCCTCAGATTCTCCAATGCAAAACCAGAGAGCATCAATAGACCATATGCAATCATATTGTGCATCTGGCTTTACAACAGGGATCTGTCTTGTAAGCATTTGGACTTGGGTACCCTAAGATGTTTGGACAGTATCTACTTCTATACATAATGAAGGAAACTGCACCCATGCATAAAAGGACAATTTATTTATATTGTGTAGGGGTTTGGGGACCTACAAGAAACTGAGTCCAGTAATGCAGATCAGCCTGGAGAATCTGTGTGCTTATATACTTGTTTACTCTATAGTGGCAGGGATAGGGAAACCAGCGGGAGCCAAGGACCAGTGGGCAAAATTAAAAGAGGGCAATGAAAAAGCTACAAATTTCTGTGTCAGGCAGGTTAGCAAGAGCAAAAGGAAAAAGAAACCACCATGTTTCTCTAGTGAGATAGCAGAAAAAGTAAGAGCAAAGAAACTGCCTTTTAGAAAGTATGAAAAAACACAGAAAGAGGAGGATAGGGAGACTTAGGAGAAACAAAGAGAGGCAGGGAAGGCAGTTAGGATCACAAAAGCACAAACGGAGAATATTTACAAATCAGTAAAAGAAGGGAACAAGACATTTTTTAGATACATAAGCGAAAAGAGAAAGACCAAGGGAGGGATAGTAAGGTTGAAAGGGGGAGAAGGGTGTGTGTGGAGGAGGATCACCAAAAAGTGGAAATATTGAATAAATACTTATTTTCAGTATTTACGAAGGAGGGGGTAGGTAGCAAGCCAATGATAAAAGAAAAGGGCAACAAGGAACAGGAAGTGGACACTAGTAATTTTACAGTGGAAAGGGTCCTAAGGGAATTGTCATGGTTAAAAGTAGACAAGACAATGGAAGAAGAGGCGGTGCACCCCAGGTTACTGAGGGAGCTCAAGGAGGAGCTGGCTGCACCTCTGACAGCCCTGTTCAATCTGTCACTAGAAACAGAAGAGGTCCTGTGAGACTGGAGGAGGGCTGATGTAATTCCACTCCACAAAAGTGGAATCAGAGAGGAGACTAGAAATTACAGGCCTGTCATCCTGACTTTGGTAGTGGGCAAAGTGATGGAATCACTACTGAAGGAAAGGATTGGGGAATACCTTGTTTCAAATAGTCTTCAGGATCCAAGGCAACATGGGTTCGCAGGGGGGAGGTCTTATTGAGTTCTTTGACTGGGTTACCAGGAAAGTGAAGCAGGGAGGAGTGGCTGACATAGCCTTCCTGGACTTCAGTAAGGCCTTCAACACCGTTCCACATAGAAGACTGGTGAGCAAGCTGAGAAGCCTGGGAGTGGGGCCAAAAATAGTAAGATGGGTAGACAGCTGGCTGGACAACAGGAGTCAGAGGGTGGTGGTAAATGGCATCCACTTTGAAGAGGGCAAAGTGACCAGTGGGAGCCACAAGAGTCAGTACTAGGCCCAGCCCTCTTCAATGTCTTTATAAGTGACATTGCAGAAGGACTGGAAGGGAAGGTATGCATGTTCACAGATTATACAAAAATCTGCAACAGAGTAGATACACTGGGGGGGGGGGATGAGAGAATATCTAAAAAAGCTGGAAGAATGGTCACGGGTTTGGCAGCTGGGCTTCAGGGCAAAAAAGTGCAAAATTATACACTTGGGGCACAGAAACCCCAAGGCAATGTATCAACTGGGATAAAAAGTACTAGCAGTAACAAAACAGGAAAGGAACCTGGGGTAACAAATTTCTGATAACCTGGAGGTAAAGGCTAGCGGTATGCTCAGATACATAGGCAGGGATATCACCAGCAGAAAGACGGAGGTAATAATAATACCCCTGAATAGATTGCTAGTGGGGCCCCACCTCGAGTACTATGTCCAGTTCTGGAGGACCCACCTCCAAAAGGACATAGATAGGGTAGAGGCAGAACAATGGAGGATAACCAAAATGGTGCAGGGCCTGCATCAGAAGCCCTACGAAGAAAGGCTTAAGGAATTAAATGTGTACACCCTAGAAGATAGGAGGGAAATGGGGAATATGATAGAAACATTCGAATACCTCACAGATATAAACAAGGTACAGAAAGGGAGCATTTTTCAGAGAAAGAGATGCTCGAGGACAAGGTGTCACACTATGAAGATGAAGGGGGAGACTGAGAGGAAATATGAGGAAGTACTTCTTCACGGAAAGGGTGATGGATGCTTGGAACAGCCCCCCATTGGAGGTGGTCAGGTCTAAAATGGTTACAGGGTTCAAGAAAGCATGAGATAAATACAAGGGGATCTTAGAAGTAAGTCAAGGGGGTTGCAGACTGGAGACAGAGTAAGATCTGCTGTGGCACTGTAAGTAGAGAAAATAGGGCAGACTAGGTGGCAGTATAGCACAGTGGGTTAAGGCCCTGAGCTGCAGCTCTGGAAACCTGGGTTTGAATCCCACAGCTGCCTCGGTGCACACTGAGCGATCCTGAGCAAGTCTCTTAACTTCCTTGTGCTCCCAAGTTGCATCTGGAAACAAGCTTCGGCTTAGTGTGCTACTCCTGGTTAAGCAATGTTCCCTTCCCTTCCCTAGGTGGCCCAAGACATCCTTATCTGTCAACAATTTCTATGTTTCCACTCCACATACATTTTAGCCTTTTTCTCTTTACATGTGCCAAGTGGCGGAGGTGATTT
The DNA here is from genome assembly GCA_016271365.2 of Neoceratodus forsteri. Taxonomy (NCBI): domain Eukaryota; kingdom Metazoa; phylum Chordata; order Ceratodontiformes; family Ceratodontidae; genus Neoceratodus; species Neoceratodus forsteri. The sequence continues at coordinate 1,693,954,351 of CM057456.1, read as the reverse complement.
GTGAGGCTTTGTCTGGTTTTGCATATTGTAAGCCTGATACATTTCTTTACTGTGGGCAACCCTTCTCATGTCTTACTTCTAAAAACAAAAACAGACTCAAGAATGTAGTTACAAAGAGAGATCTGGGACTTGCCTGCCTTTGGATCATATCATCATCCTATGGGTGAGTGGGTGGAAGGTGCACCAGTACCTGAAACTAAACTGGCAGCAACTGTAGCAGACAAATCCCTGTTCTCAGTCATCAGTCTCTTTCTCATTTTGAGCAGACTTCTTTGGTAAATGTGCCTTAACCGAACTGATTTAAATGCTGGTAGAACTTTCTGTTTTGTCCCCTGACAGTAGTGGTAGTAGCAGTGGTGTAATGGTGACTTTTGGACTGGCTGGCATTCTTCTGTTATGTTCTGTTTCTTTCTAATGGTGATGTGTTTCTTCTTTATAACCAAGAGTCATAGAAACATAGAATTTGATGGCAGATAAGGATCACTTGGCCCACCCAGTTTTTCCATTTATCACTACCTCCATGATTACCACAGACCATACTTGACCTACAGCTCTTTCTCCCTTCCCTTTCCTTTCCACTATGATCCCTTTATGCCTATCCCACACATTCTTCAACCTCACTGCTTATTTTGGCCCCACAACCTCCACTGAAAGGCTGTTCCAGGAATCCACCACTCTTTATGTGAAGAAGTACTTCCTCACATCTCTCCTAAATCTAACCCCTCCAACTGCATGTCCCCTTGTTCTTGAGCACCTTCTTTTCTGAAAAATACTTCCCTCCTATACCTTATTCACCCCTGTGAGGTACAAAAAGGTCTCTATCATATTCCCCCTCTCCATCTTCTCTTCCTGGGTGTACATATTGAGGTCCTTTAGTCTCTCCTCATAGGGCTTTTGATGCAGACCCTGCACCATTTTAGTTGTCCTCCTCTGGACTGCCTCCACTCTGTCTATGTCCTTCCAGAGATGTGGTCTCTAAAACTGGACCCAGTACTCTAGATGGGGTCTTACCTCTGATCTATACAGAGGCAACACCACCTCCCTTTTTCTGCTGGTGAGACCCCTCCATATGCACCCAGCATCCAACTAGTCCTCCTGATGCCTTGTAACACTGCCTGTCCATCTTTAGGTCATCAGATATGATTACCCCAGCTCTCTGTCCTGCTTGGTAGTCATCAATTCCAATCCACCCATTTTGCACTCTGACCCTGGGTTTCTATGCCCTAAGTGCATTATTTTGCACCTTTCTGCATATTGAAACCCAGCTGCCATACCCTTGACCACTCATCTAGTTTTCTGAGGTCTATACTCATCCTTTCCACCTCCCCTGGAGTGTCCACTCTATTGCAGATTTTGGTGGCATCTGCAAAGAGGTGGGCCTTCCTTTTCAGCTCCTCTGCAATGTCACTTATAAAGACATTAAAGAGGACTGGTCCCAGCACGGATCCCTAAGGCACCCCACTGGTCACCCTCCCTTCCTCAGAGTGAACTCTGTTTACCACCACCTTCTGTCACCTATCCCCTAACCAATTTCTTATCCAGTTTACCACCTTTGTACCTACTTCTAAGCTACCCAGCTTGCTGACTAGTCTCCTATGAGGAACAGTGTTGAAAGTCTTACTGAAATCTAGCTAGGCCATGTCCACAACTCCACCCTGATCTAATTCCTTTGTTACACAGTCAAAGAAATCAATCAGATTCATTTGACATGATCTCCCCCTGTGAACCCATGCTGCCTCAGGTCTTGTAACCCACTGGATTCAAGATATTCTGCAATCATTTTCTTCAGCAGTAATTCCATTAACTTTTCCAGTTCCCACCACTGATATCAGGCTGACAGGCCTATAATTGCCAGCCTCCTCCCTGCTACCACTTTTATGTAGTGGGACTACACCTACCCTCCTCCAGTCACCTAGAACCATGCCTGTTTCCAATGAGCTGTTAAATAGAACTGTTAGAGGTGCAGCCAGTACCTCCCAGAGCTCCCTCAATACCTTTGGTTGCACCCCATCTGGTCCCATTGCTTTGTCCACCTTCAGATTAGCAGGTCCCTTCAGGACTCTCTACTCCGAAAATTGAGTAGTATCCACCTCCTTCCCTACAAAGCTTTTGTTACTTTTTTGTGGCCCCGCCCCTTCTCCTTCCTCTGTGACACTGACAAAATTATTTGTTCAGGATGTCTGCCTTTTCCTGGTCCTCCTTTGCATAGTCGCCCCTTCCTTTTTTAACCTTACAACCCGACCCATGATCTTCCTCTTTTCACTTACATATTTAAAAACATCTTGTCCACTTTAATTACTTCCTGGGTTATTCTCTCTTCAGTTCGTGCCTTTGCACTTCTTACTGATTTCCCTGCTTCCCTCTGTTTCCTCTGATGCACCTCCCTATCCTCCACCCCCTGCATTTCCTTGTACTTTCGGAATGCTATCCTTTTAGTCTTCACCTTTTCATCCACCTCATTCGAGAACCATAATGGTCTCTTGTTCCTCTTGGTTTTGCTCACTTGTTTGATGCAGTGGCTTGTTGCCTTTACTACGCTACCTTTGGTGCAGGTGAAGTTTGCTGACCTACAAAGCCCTACATGGATTGGGCCCGGGTTATCTGAGTGAGCTTGTCCCCTTACTGCCCAGCATGCCTTCTCTGCTCTTCTGAGGGGAGCATCCTAGAGGTTCCCAGGGCCAGGTTTAAGACATCAGGTGACTGTACATTTGAGGTAGCTGGTCCTGCCCTGTGGAACTCACTTCCCAGGTCTCTGAGGGAGGTTCCTTTGGTGGAGTCCTTTAAGAAGGGCCTAAAAACCCACCTCTTCAGACAAGCTTTTGGTTTGTTTTAATACCACTGGTATTATTATTTAAATTACCCTGACTGCTAAATTGCACTTTATGTTTTAGCTGTTTTAATTTATGATTAAGTGACTTGTTTTTATTTGGTTGATCTTATTTTTATGTTGTACAATGCCCAGAGCCTCTGGGATTGGGTGCCATATAAATAAAATTATTACTACTACTTTTAGCTACGCCCACTGTTCCTCCACCCCCTCCCTGTCATCTCTCCCTGCCAGGTCATCCGTGAGGCATTCACACATTCTGTATAAAATCAGACATTCTTTATAAAATCTGTCCTCCTGAAGTCCGGGACTCTCTACCTCACGCAGTTCAATTCCGCAGCCTTCCTTATATTGAACCACACCGTACGGTGATCAATGGTCTCCAGGTGGCCTCCCACCTTGACATCTGCAGCACTGTCCCTGTTAGTGAGTATAAGGTCCAACATTGCCCTATTTTGAGTGGGTTCACTGACTAGTTGCCTAAGGAATTCCCCCTGCAAAGAGTCCAGAATGTTCCTGCTTTTAGTTGAAGCCACTGCTGGGATGCTCCAATTTATATCCAGCAGATTAAAGTCCCCCACCAGCAGCACCTCCCTCTTTTCTGCCATCTTACAATAGTTTCCATCAGTATTTTATCTAATTCCTCTCTCTGTAGGTCAGTAGATCACTCCAGTGAAAATAGTTCTGCCATTCCCCATCACCACTGCTAAACAAAATGGTGCCTCACTCTGGCTGTTGAGAAATAGAACTGGCTATACAAACACAGTATTCCTTCTAAACAAAACCAGACTCAGGAGAGTAGTTAAAAAGAAATATCTGGGACTTGCCTGCCTTTGGGCCAAATCATCTTCCTGAGAGTGGGTGGGAGGTGCAGCCTGTGCACAGCACTGTACTGGCAGCAACGGTGGCAGATAAGTCCCCTTTTCTCAATTATCAGTCTCTTTTTCCTTTTGAGCTGACCTTTTTGGCAAATTTGCTGTAACCAAATTGATCTCAGTGCTGGTGGTTCTGTTTTTATCACCTGATAGTAGTGGTAGCAGCAGTAGGGAAGTCATGGGTTACTGGCTGGTGCTGATTCCCACATTCTGATTCTCCTTAATGGTGGGGGGCTCCTTCTTCATGCATAACTGAGAGATGTTTCTAAACACAGTGGTGCTTGTTGAGAAATAAAAGGTTACTAATTAGCTAGACACAGTATTACTTTCTAAACAAGTCAGAAACAGAAGAGTAGCTAGAGAGAGTTCTGGGACATGCATGCCTTTTGACCAAATCAACCAGACATTATACAATTGGTGAGTGGCTGCCAGAGTTTAATTCCTACACAAGTCTGCTATATATTATTTGGGTTCAAACTGGTGTTCTAACTACTAAGCTATAAGGGCTGGTCAGAGATTTGGGACTTGCCTGCCTTCAGACCAAATCATCATCCAGTGGGTGGGTGCCAGGTGGGAGGTTCAGCGTGTATATATTAGAACACTGGCACTTCCTGTAGGCACATCCACAGTCACATCATTCACTCTTTCTCATCTCATTTCAGTAGTCATGTTGTTTATTGTCACTAAACAGTGGTTTGATTGCTTTTTTCTACAGATATGTGACTTAAAAACTGTTCAAAATGAATTTTTCAACATACAGTTACTCTAATACATAAAGGTTCTAAAAGGTTCAGATAAAGTTGAGATAACTGCCCTAACCTTTTGTTGCTAATCAGAATTTTTTAGAACCTCAGAACTACTTGAGGTTCTCCCTTCTCTATCACTGATAGGACCCAATAGTAACTATTCAGTTCCAAGTCCCAAAAATTGCAGAAAAATAGAATTTTTAAAACAAACAACATCCAAAACTGCTTATTATAACTTAAAAATGAAATTAGACAAATTCAGTCGGTTTCCTTAGGCGGGAACACCATTACAAGGTGGACTCCTTCAGTTCCTAGGAACCGATTGGGAACAAAGAAACAGCTAGATTTTATAAAAAAAAATATAAAAATAACTCCCTACCTAATGCAGAGTCATCAAAATCCAACTAAATGGAACAAAATACATTGTGTGTGCAAATAAATATACAAAAAGTTGACTAGAAGTCTGGAGACATCTTCGGGGCAACCGCTCTCTTGAAGCAGAGAAACAAATATAGTGTTTATTTTATTTATTTATTTATTCATTTGGAAGTACACCTTTGAGCACAAGTGCTCTTTTACAAAGGTTCCACATCACTAAGTAGTTACAGAGTTTACAGCAATGAAATCCAGTATAATGCAGGTCCATGGAAGCATTGTCAAAAGCAGTTCACATAGGAGCGTTGTCAAGAGCCATACATGCAATGCAAGTGTTTTCTAGACTTAATGCACAGTAAGCAAGGGCAAGAGCAGTTCCAGAGAAACATTGTCAAGGATGGAACAGTCATAAAAGCAAACTATTACGAGGCATTTGGTTACAAGTTGTAAAACGTCAGTTTTAGCACTTACATTTGATTCTGAGAGGGAATACCTTTCTTAGCTCCCTCTCGAATTGGGCTACTTTAGGGAGGCTCATCAGTGGTTTAGGTAGTTCATTCAACTACTGTGGGACTCTGACAGCAAAGGAGCACATTGTCTAACTGGATTTGCGAAAGGGAACTGTTAGGGCATTCCTGGTAGAATATTGGTTGAGAACAGGAGTAGGTTTTGAATTGAAGTTGGGGTGAGGCCCAGGAGAGCCTTTTCCCCAACCAGGCATTTCTGGTAACTTATTCTGTACTGGAGAGGAAACCAATTGGTTTGAGAATAAAGAGAGCAAGTACAGGTGAATCTGTCCGCCCCAAGTATGAACCGACATGCCTTATTTAATACCAGCCAGACCCTGTTAAGAACAGAGTCAGTGGCCTCTCCATATACTGAAAGACCATAATCTAGTATTGGGAGGATTGTGCTAGACACAGCAATACATTTGGCTTCAGGGGTGAGGTTGTGTCTTTGCCTGTATGGGGCTTCTAGTTTTGTATTAGCAGTACTAATAATGTTACCAACATGGGGTGCAAAGAAGAGTGTGTCTCAAGGGTAACCCCTAAGTATTTAAATAAGTCCAGCTGTTCCAAGGTAGCCCCTAACTCATTTATAATGGTAAAGGGAGGAACCTTTTTTTTTTTAACACGAGGACCAGCAAGCAACATGGTTTTGGTTTTCTTGTAGTTCAGTACTACTTAATTTAGTTTGAACCATTTTTCCAATGCCCCAAAGCTACTTTGTAGTTCTCAAGTGAGAATCTCCTGGTGTGGACTACTGGAATATATGACAACATCATCAGCATAAAGGAGCACCTTGGAGAAGAGGCATGCTTCAGGGAGATTATTTATAAAGAGTCCGAAAAGGAGAGGACCCAATATGTAGCCATGCGGTATCCCGATCAAGACACTTTTGACCTCAGATAATGCTCACTTGATCTTTACATGCTGTAAGCAGTTGATAAAATAGTTTTGGAACCAAGTCACTGTGTCAGAGGACAGACCTAGGGTGTGGAGCTTGGCTAACAGTATTGAGTGATTTACCAAATCAAAGGTTTTTGTTAAGTCAATGAAAATGGAACCCAGCAGATGGTCACTGTCAAGGGCCTTGTGCAGGAAGTTGGTATACTCCATTAGAGCAGTGTTGGGGCTATGAAGCGTCCTGAACCCATGCTGTTGTTGGCACTGAAGATTATATTTACAGAGGTAGGTGACTAGTTGATCTGATACATTTCTTTCAAGGGCTTTGGTCAAAGTGGAGAGGACTGATACAAGCCTGTAGTTGGCGACAAGGGAGCGGTCCCTACTTTTGTGCACATGGGTAAAAAGAGCAGTTCTCCAGATACCCGGAAATTGGGAGTACTACAGTGAAAGGTTTAATATTTTGGCGTTAAGCCACTAGGGGGAGCGTGACCCCAGAGCAAAGCTCAAACTTCATTCTAAGTTCAGAAATTGGCAGAAAGTTCTGTCTCCAGGCCATCACACTCTGGCAGGATGATGCCATTTGTATTAATCAATCAATCAATCTTTATTTAACTAGGAGAAAAAAACACCATTCTGCAAGCTCATTTACAAGGTGGTCCTGGAGAACAGGTTAAGCTAGAAGACACAGTATAAATACAAGTAAAAAGAATGAAAAATGTAGTGAAATAATATAGCACAAGGTCAACAGTGTCAATGTACATAATTGCATAAGAACAATGCTTACAATACATACATGGCAAATCAAGTCAAGGTACAGTAATGCATGAGAACAATACTTGAAGTGCATATGCGGCAAAACAAGTAAGAGTCAGATCACATACAATAACAAGGGGTACTAAATGACTAGTGACATTCAGGATTGTTGCAGGAGTACCATGGATAAGCAACAGAATGGAGGAAAGGAGGATAGTAAGAGGCAGGAGTAGGGGAAGCTAGGGAGTTAGAAATGAAGGGTGGTATGGAGGTAGAGGGTGGGGGCATTAATAGAACAATATAGGCAGGAGCAGGGGAAAATAAGGAGGTAGAGAGGTAGAAGGTGGAGGCAGAAATAGAGTACAGGGGGTGTGCCACGTAGAGGCATAATAGTAGGTGTAGTCACTAAGAGGCATAATAGTAGTAGATGTAGCCAGTTCTCATGGTGGGGAGAGGGAGGAGGTTGAGAGGGGTGGAGGAGGTAGAATAGAAGAAGGCAAGTGAGGAGCAGGGAAACAGTGGATGGAGTAAGAATGTGACAGAGAGGAACCATGTACAGCGGTGTCACAGCAGATATGGAAAAAAACAACAAGCTAGGATGTGGTGAGAGGGTAGGATGGGTGAAGCACAGAGGGCTGTGTGGATAGGATAAGTCAGGGAAGGGCCATATACCAGGTTGTTGCAATTCAAGTGGGAGAAGTGCTAGAGTTGGTTTCTTCAGAATCTGAGGCTATGCTTCTTGTTAAGATTAGCAATTGCATGTTTCGTTCAGAGTGCGATTTAATAGTGATTTAAAGGAGAAGGTTCCAATAAGTTGAGAGAGTTTTCAGAACTTCTGAATGTTGTTCCACAGTGATGGGAGAGTATAGCTTATAGCAGAAGCACCGAAGTGGGTTTGTATCTTAGGGATCTCAAACAAGATGCAGGAATACTTATGAAAAGAGTAGGCACCAACTGTGCATTTGAAGAGAATGGAAATGTAAGGGGGGGAGTTTGTAAGTGATGGCTCTGTAGATCCAGAGGGATGCATTCCTTAGCCTCCTGGAGGTAAGTGGAGCCCAGCCAAGTTGCTCATAGAGGAGGCAGTGATGGGTGTTGTATGGAGCATTAGTGATGAACCATAACACTCCGTGGTGCAAAGTGTGCAGTTTTGATAGGGCTGCTTTGGGGCAGAGGCTATATAGCAGATCAGCGTAGTCGGGGAGGGGGAGAAAGATGGATTGCACCAGTCTTAACTTAGCCTCTTGGTTAAGTAGATGTTTAATGCCATTAGGCATCATTGATGGATTCCTGTTGTTAGAAGCTGCAATTACATATATTTGAGTTGGAGATTCACCCAATGCTTAATTTAAAAAAATCAAGGGTGTGTAATGTGGAGCCCCCCAACTCAAACAAACTGATAAAAAAAAATCACAAAACTATACCACCTAACCCTAACTAACTAACATAGCACATGCAGGCTAAGCTACTTACACTGATCTATGATCATCCACAATTGACGCTCAGATCAGGTTTATCAGTATTTTCTGTTTCTGAACACACATTATATACATAACTGTTCCTGTGACTAAAATGAACTACCAAGCAGTAGACAGTGCTCCATAACCTTGTAAGACAATAGCTTTATAGAAACAGCATAGACTGGTAACTAAAACTCTGGTTAGATCCATATTAAAAGACACAGTCATTTTTAATATTTCAAATGTAAAATTAAAGTGTTAAAGCAGAGTTGGAATGGGAAAATAAGACAGGAGGTAAAGGGGTAATCTAATAAAGTATAGGCCAAAATATTTACCATGACATGAACTGTTGCTTTATAGAACCTTAATATAATTTAGTCCGAATAAAATAGCAGTCTAATAGTTCCTGAACATTAAAAGATTGTTTTCAAATGTTTAACAAAAACATCACCTTTTACCAGGCTTGCTCCTTCCACATGGTCAAAATTCACCCACCATGGTGTACTTATTAGATTTATAATATTTATTTGGTCATTTATTTTACTGTAGGACAAAAGAAAAACAGTACAGTTCTAGTCTCGGCAATAGTAGAGGACCACAGACCAGTGAACTAGTGTAGCCAGTATGCTGCACTAGTTACTGTATGCAACACAAGCTTAGTTGGTATGGTTATGTTGGTTTTCTTAATCAATTTATTTGAATTTTGTTAAATCAAAAAAACAAACAGGGAGTGTGGGGTGGTGCCCTCCAACTGAAACAAACTGATTTTAAATACAACACACATTATAACCATACCAGTGAATTCTAGGCAGTATCACTAGAGTTGTTTACCTCTATGCTATGCTACATTACTTTTATGCTATGCTGGTCCATGGTCCTCTACCAACCATCTAGTCTCAACAGCACCTCAGCTTTTGTTGCCTACCTATGCCCTACTATTATCAGATAAGATTACCCAAACTGGAGAAAGCACATTTTGTTTCTTACAAAAAATTCAGCATTCAGTCACTGTAGTTAGTTACTATACCCAGACCTCCAGTAATTAACCTACACTGTGTCTGTAGTGTAGAATTTAGACAAACTAGGGACACAAACTGGAATGATAGAAAGAAAACTAGTAAAGTTAACTTACCTGCTTAAAAGAAGAAATGGCAAGGCTCACTCTGCAGCAGGCTAGACACAAACTTTGGGAAAATGACTTCTACGGTAGTTGTTAAAGTCAGACGATAATAAAGTGCAATCAATTTGTGAAATCAAGTGTTCTGATAAAGATACTGTTATGGCTTGTTGTAAAAGGCCCATGAAGGGGGATTCTAACCCAAACTAGACTCCTTGACAATATGTAAGGAAATATAACATTGTGCCTATAGGTAACAAACAAATTCTGGTTGTTTAAGTTACATTGCCTGGATAAGTCAGAAAAAGAATGCATCCCCTGTGGGGAAATGAACTAAAAAATGTGAGACAGGTTTCTACTCTCCCTAGAATAGAAGCCAGGGTCCAAACGGGATGGTGCAAAAGAGGCATCAGAAGAAAAAAGAACATATCCCATGGATAACTGGGGTTTTAATAATTCTACTAATTACATAAAGTTTCTGAGTAAGGGTTATCAGTTTTGTCTGGGTACGAGGAAGGGGTTAGCTAATAGCTGACGAGCCAAAGGCATAAGCCCATTCTCTTGTAATTTTATGCATCTGTAAAGTGCCTTATAGTCTGAAGCCTCCCAGCAGAATATAGTATACAGTTGTGCTTCCTTGTAATAGGTTTCCAAATTTGGTAAGCCTAGGTCCCTTTATATTTAGGTAGCTGCAACATTTTAAAGTGGATTTGGGGCCTGTTCCTTCCAACCTTCGTGTATCTTTGAAAATATTTTGAAAACAGAATTAAGACTGTTATAACAAAAATCAAAATCAATTCAAGTTTTTCTAAACTATCCGTTGAAATTCATGTTTCAGTTTCTTTAGTTCATGTTACAAAAACATGGCTTCTGAGCATTCAACTCAAATGTTTTTTAACTGGTAGTCATAAAGAGTAAATCTATGGGCAGCACCAAATCTTGTTCTTTGTGCACACCCTTGGTATTTGATACCAGTATAAACCATGCAAGCTTGGCTGTCATGGTTTACATGGTATCACACACCTCAGGAGACTGTATGTAAAATAAAGTTGTTACACACTGCTGCCTATAGACTATTCTATATATCATGACTCTTTTATGTTCTATTTTTCCCCCACATCTGAAATAATTTGGGGTGAAGCATCTGTTCCGTTGTAACTGTATGACATATATAGTAAGGGGTCATCCTCTCCTAATATTTTTTGTAAGATGTTTTTCTCTGTCCTCACTGGTATGGATCAGGGACACATCACCTCAGCAATATTCATCAACCTGGTCAAAGCCTTTGACTTGGTGTCCCACTCTCTTCTCTTTAACAAACTGTACAGTGCTGGATTCTCAGTCGATGCTGTTGACTGGCCTCCTCTCATACCTCTCAGGCCATCAACAGTCAGTACAGGAGGGAGGCGCTTTGCGCCCCCATCCTAGCAGGAATCCCACAGTGCTCCATCCTGGGTTCTATCCTATTCTCCATTTTCCTGAAGGACTTCTCCACTGTGTGTGTTTGCTCGTACAGCCACATGTACGCAGATGACATAGTCATCTACACCTCCAGACTTCCACAGTGTACTTTGCTGGTTCCATGACAACCAGCTTAAGGTCAACACCAAGAAGACTGTGTCCATGACTTTCAGTACCTGCCAGGAACTGGCCAGGCTCTTGACACACCCTTCCCATTTTCACCACCTTAGATGGTGCCCCGTTGGAAGTGGTCCATACTTTCACGTTCCTTGACATGTGGCTTGACAGAAAGCTTGACTTCTCTGTCCATATAGACACCATCCACAACAAACTCCATCCCAAACTAGGCACCCTGTATCACCATAAAGACTGCCTCTCCCTCAGATCCACAGGGAACTAGTAACCAAAATCATTCTCCCAGTCTTTGATTATGCGGACATAGTCTATGGCATCACCCCTCCTCTTCCCTCTCTAGACTGGATACCCTGTGTAATGCCTTCTGCCATTTTGCCACCAACTCTCCCCTCTGCACCCATCACTGCTCCCTCTACTCTTCCCTCTACATCCTCCTCCTTCTACTGTCATGTCGCCAGGCCCAATGTGCTGCCTTCATTGCCAAATACTGGTTTGGGTCCCTCCCCTCCTACCTTTCTCCCCTGATCTCTCCACTCCTTAATCTTCTTACTAGCTTCATTCCAGGGATTTCTACACCTTCCCCATTCCTCACCCTCACTCTACTGCTGGCCAAACTGTCTTCTTCTACTGCCTCCCTTCCCTCTGGAATCTGCTCCCTTCCCCTCCACCTCTCCCCTTTTCTCCCTGTGTTTAGACACCACCTAAGGCAACTTCCTGCACATTTCTGTTCCTGTCTTCCCACTCCCTAACCCCCATATCCTTTTCCTCAATCTTCTCCTGCACACCTTCCTAGTTTGATGCCTTTCTCCTTTTTACCCCTTCCCCGACATGCAACATGCACTTCGCCTCACACTTGATTGCCCACTGTTCATTGCTATATAAAAACTGTTATTATATTATGTTAGTTCATTTACTGATGCCTCTGTATGTACGTGTTACCCTGTAATGTAATGTAATGCTGCATTTGCATATGTTTTGTAAGTTGTTGCTCACTATATCCCCTCCCCTGGGTCACACCTGGAAACATGCCTTGGCTCAGTGTGCTTTTCCTGGTTACCAACTTTTAAATAAAATAAGTAAGCATTTTCCAAGTTACTATACAATTGCAGCTGGATTACACAGTCATATGAGCTCATTTAATAGGTACAAAGCAAAGAGAATTAATGCAATCCTAATTCCTTAGTAATTACAGCTCCAACTTAATATTACCGAATACAGATAATTTATTAAGTTGTGGTGACCAGGTAAGTGTGCTAGGCAGACACAAAAGTGTCTGTTTTCAGGTACAATATTTATATTGCTGAAGTGAGTGAATGAAAACAACCCTCCCCTTCCCATTACTGTACTGTATGATTTTCTCAAGGTATGAGTAAGTGCCTGGCTGAACATATGATTTTACCAGTAATTGACTTGGGCAATGTGATATATGACAGTGTCCCAAAACACCATCTATCCAAGCTTGATACCCTGCTGAATGCCATCTGTCGGTTTATCCTTCACTGCCTGTATGGATACATCACTACACATTATATGATCACTTAAACTGGCCCTCATTGAAGGACAGGGGTGTACAGCACTTTACAATTTATGGTTTTGTATACCAGCTAAATAAACTCCCCAATTACCTGTGCACCTAACTCACCCCTCTTGCTCCCTCTAACGACAACTTTCACTCCCACTAGCGAAACAGGTTCCTTGTTCCCAAGTGTGAGCAAAATTTGGCCCAACATGCCTTCAGCCATAAACTCCCACAGGTTTGGAATAACCCTGCCCCGGGAAACAGCCCACGCACTAGCATTGCCTCAGTCAAACAGTTCCTCAAGCATTAAATAGTATCTTGCTGTAACTGCATCTGATGAGGCATTATGTATCTCATGTATTTACTAGCCACACTAGCTCTCCCTCTCATTTCTGTTGATTATGCCTTGTACATATATAACTTCTGTATAGATTTGTATATTTATAGTACTATTTGCTGTGTATTTTCTTGTGTTATCCCCTACCTCTTCTACCCCTCCTCCCCCACATCACATCTGTAAACAAGATTATTATTGTATCTCTGTATGTTTATCTGGTGAAACAATTTCTTTCTTTTTTGCCAGAAATATTTTTATCCTCCAGTAGCAGGCTTGGGCAGCTGGCAGTCCTCTTCCTGTGCTCAGTGGCCGCCTCTTGCCCCCTCTGGTCCAAGGCCTTGATCTCCTGTGGCTTCCCCCCATGATGGGATGATAGAGGGAGGGCCATGCCCCCCCAAGACACATCCAGATACACCTGGGACCGGATTGGCTGGTTGGACCACTGAGACAATGACAGGGCTTTAAAAAACCTGGGCCCCTACATTTTTCCTGTTTTGTTCCTGTTCCCCATACTGGGACAAGCCCAGCAATGTGCATACATGTGGAGGCAGGCATGCTCATTGTGAAAGTCCCGCAGCTTCCTCCCATCCTTTTTTTTGTAATGACTGTTTTATTAAAAATCAAAATAGGAAGGCACACAGACAGCTTCAAAGATAGCAATGAGCATCCAGAACAATTACAGTAACTGGAATAGTTAAAGCTTTAAAAACATTAAAGACAAAAGCTAAATAATCGTATTTTCTACTGTAGGGATAAGTAAATGAATAACATATTATTTATAAGAAAATAATTCACTCTGAGGCAAGGCATGGGCAATACCAAAATAACACCTTTATCCAAATGAGAATGCAATAAGAGTATAAAGGAGCAAAGTTGTACGTTGAATAAAAAAGTTTACGGGACAAAAGTAGAATCTGTTTGTAATCTATAAAGTACCCACTTCTCCAGATTTCTTTGAATGCTGACATAATGTTTAAAAAATAGTGAGTGCTTTTTTTGAGTTGGTAAATTGTATCTACTATAGCTGTCCACTGGGGCAACAGGAGACAGCAAGTTTGCAACCATAATTTAGTGATGGCTTTTTTTGGCACAAACCAACAAAATGAACACTAGCCTGAGCTGCCTGCAACATAAAGTCGGTGATTCGGGGGTGATGTGTAATAGAATTAATGTAGGATAAAGGGATAATGAGATATCAAACATCTGTGCTATGACAGTAGATACAGCCAGCCAGTAAGGTCACAGATGAGGACAAGGCCAAAAATATGCACCTGGTCTGCATGAGGCTCACCACAGGCCCTCCAACAAGCACCTGCTTGGGCTCCCAGACAATTGGAAGAGATCACAGGAGTTGTGAAGTATCTCATCCAGCACTTCCAGGAGAACTCTTTTTAAATATGGAGCCACAGAAAGTTTATATGTGGGAAGAGAATACTTCTCCCACATGGCAGGGTCACAGAAAAGCTGTAAGTCTTTGTTCCATTGATTTAAAATTGAAAGAGTAGAATCTTTCAATCAATCCCTAAGAAAAGAATAAAGATTGCCTATCAAGTGTTCGTGTAAGCCTCCCCTTTGATGAAATAAACTTAGAGCAATTAATGCCGTAAGTGGCTCTGAAAGGCTTCTGCAAGAAGGGGGTAACGTTTGTATATATACGCAAATTTGTAAATACCGATAATGATCAGTAGATGGTAAGGAATATGTAGTACACAGAGAGAACAGAGCTCCTTAATATCTAAAAGCTGATGGAGATAAGTTAGGCCCTGACAGGACCACCATCATAAAAAAGAATCAGTAGCATTTAATGGGTTATTCTGTGACCATGCCAGGGCTTCTAGAAGGGGAGCCTCCTTCCCAAGGAACTTTGTTCGAACCCCATGCCATCTTCAAAGTGCCACCACCGTGTAATGGGAAAAAAGAGTATATGGATGGTATCCTCAGAGGAAGAGAACAGGATTTGGCTGACATCGTGAAGGTCATGAAGTGTAAACCCTATATCCTTCCCATGGACTTGATAATTAGCCAAAGACCACAGGCAGATTAAACGGAGCTGGCAGGTCATCGCATATAAGCAAAAATTAGACAAGTTTATCCTGCCCATGGCCGGAGAGATGTAGCAATGCAAATTTATTTTGCAGCCTGCATCCTCTCCATATAAAGTGGGAGACCAGTCAATGCCAGTCCCAAAAATAATAACTAGCTGAGTATATTGGAAGGGTTTGTAAACATTAGAATGGATAACTTCACCCCTTTGCAAAAATGAAAGATTTAACAAAGACCAGCAGCTTAGACCCTCTGCTATCGCATCCATTAATGGTTCAAACTTAAGCAATCCTAAGTGATCTGGATGTTTGGTGAGGTGAACACCAAGGTATTTCAAAGAGCTGCAGTTTCAGCAAATGTTAGTAGATTTTTAAGATGCGGGGGGGTATAATTGAGTGCTAAGACTTCAGTTTTGTGCCTATTTAAATGAAAGTCAGCATCTGAATTGAATATGGCTAGAAGATCGAAAACTGTCTGAAGGGATATAGTTGGGTCTGTAAGAGTTAATAAGATATAGTTGGCAAATAAACCTATTTTATAATCCTGTCCACTGATTGGGATACCATGGATGTTCGGTGACTGTCATCTGTGATACACTAGTGGTTCTATGTACAAAGCAAATAAAATTGGGGAGAGAGGCCAACCTTGTCAGGTGCCTCTCCCTAAAGCAAAGGATTGAGAAATGGACCCATTAATTTTAATCACAGCAGAAAGAAAATGGTAGAGAAGTTGTAGCATAGTTAAAAAATCCAAAGGAAACCCAGATTCTTTTAATGTAGCCCACAGAAAAGGCCATGACACACAGTCGAAGGCTTTCTCCGCGTCCAAGCTCACCAGGACTAGGAGGATCGAATGCTGGTGTACATAGTCTAAAAGAAGTAACAGACATTCTGCAGACATTATCATGGGCTTCACATTTCCAGATGAAGCCTGCCTGGTCCCAGTCCAGCAAGGAGGGGAGAAGGCCCTCAATCAAATATGCCCAAATAAGCATAAAAAGTTCACCATTGAAATTCAAAATGGAAATAGGGTGGTAGGAAGCTGGTGAACTGATAGCTTTGCCCAGTTTTTGGTAAAGCAGTGATGACAGCAGAAAACCAGGAATATGTTGGGGCTTCTCTCTGCTGAAGAAAATGATAAAGACCGAATAGGAGTGGGGTCAAAAGGTTCTGAAGAGAGGAAATTTTATAAAATTCTGAGGGAAAACCATCAGTGGCCGAGCGCTTACCCATTTTAGCTGACTTGATGCCATTTAAAATTTCTTCATTGGCTATAGCAGAAGTAAGTGCCTGGGCTTGTTCGGATGAGAGTGAGGGTAAACGTGCTTAATTAAGAAATTAGTGGATTTGTTGCTCCAAGGGTGAGTTAACTTCAGGAGTGTATAATGCAGAATTAAAAGTCCTAAAGATATTCAAGATCTCAAAGCCATTATGTGTGAAGGAACCTGTGCTTGGATGACAAAGCTTGCATATAGTGTCATCCACCTTGTGGACTCTAATACATCTAGCCAAAGTGTGTGCCTCCCTGGTGCCACCCTCATAATATTTCTGTTTAAGATAGAAAAGAGTATGTTCTACTTTTTGATCAAGAAATTTTTGAAGCTGGGTTTTGGTTTCAAGTAACTGAGAGTGAACTGAAGTGTCACCATGCATAAGAGATGTCTATAAAATATGGAGGGTATATTGAAGGTCCTGCATTTTGTGCTCCCGCACTTTGTGGAGGGCCAAAGCACATG
The DNA here is from genome assembly GCA_016271365.2 of Neoceratodus forsteri. NCBI lineage: Eukaryota > Metazoa > Chordata > Ceratodontiformes > Ceratodontidae > Neoceratodus > Neoceratodus forsteri. Next base: position 1,693,937,559 of record CM057456.1, on the reverse strand, counting down.
CTATAATTGTGTCATGAAGGACAGATTTCAGTGTCCCATAGAATACTGGGGTTGACACTACCATTATCATTATCTTGGAGAAACTGAGAGACTTTGGTATCCAGCTTTTTAAGAAGTTCTTGATCTCGGAGAAGGCTGGGATGTAAGCACCAAAGAGTTTGCTGTTTTGGTTTTCCCAAGTAAACAAGGGCAATTACTGGGGTATGATCAGATAAGTGTAGTAGGTCATTGTTATACATTGGACAGAGTATCAACATGGTCAATAGTAGTAATAAAGTAGTCTAATGAGCATAACTGTTGTGGCAAGAGAATAATGTGTATAGCCTCTCTGCAAAGAATGGAGATGGCATCATGTGTCCAATACACCAAACTGGCTTAAAGCTTTGCACAAGTATGTATGCATGGAAGAAAAACAATGACATTTTGGAGCTGAAGAATCCTACTCGGGGTTAAATGTAAAATTCAAATCACTTCCCCAAATCAGTTGTCCATGTAAACAACCAAGTAGTACATAAAAAAGGAAGACAGAACTCTTCAGTCTGTGCGAGGGCGGTAATGGGCCTCCTGTATAATATACCTGTAACAATGACGTAGCGTTGTGACACGTTGTGGTAGTGTGGGTTCCAATAACAGATCTTACAACCAGTCTAAGATGCATAAAAAAAATGCATATTTCTGCGTTTATCATTTTATTGTCTCAATAAATCAAAAAAAAATTAAATAAAAAAATACTTGTATACAGAAAGGAAAATAAATAGTGTTAGTCCTTCACACCTTCAGAACACAGGATATTATTCTTCTTCCTTCAGACAACATAAAAGAATTCCTGCAGTCTCTCCTTTCCATAGAACAGTGTGAAAACTGGCACACTCTCAATAGACCCTTCCTTCACTGTGATCAGAAAGCTACTGATCAACACACCTGTCTGAGCCCCATAGAGGAGCACTTTTTAAGTCAATCAGGGGTGACCTCATAAGTCATGTGACACCCTTATTAAGACAAAAAGATCTACTGGAGCCTTTGGATACACCATACATATGTTGTACATCATCAAACAATGTGTTTAAGTCCTTATCATTTAAACAGATGTTCATTTAATGCAGCACACTAAGACAGAATGGAGCTAAATGCTTAATTATAGGGCTAATGATGTCAGAGCATTAGCTTAGCTCCTCCCCCTCATGACATCACTCTCTCCTAGGTCTATAAAATCTGTTAATCTGTGGGCAGCCAGCCCTGTAGCAGGACCTATCTCAACTCCTGAGGACCTATCTCAGCTCCTGAGGACCTATCTCAGCAAACAGGGTAACTATACTTGATATTTCTTTATTGAATCATGTTACCTTTCATAGCTTTTTTTCCTTTTACTAGAAGAAGAAAAAGGCATTTATCTTGGAAACCCAAACAGACAAGGGCGCGCTCCTTTATCTGTTTGTTTTTGCAAGGGTATGACTTTCTATTCCAGAACCATTGAGAAGGCAGAATCAACATTTTCATTTGCAAAGGACTTGGGATACACATGGCAGCTTAACTAAACAAAACCTTGTCTCCTTTCTTCATTTGGAAACAGAAACCTAATGATAACTTTTGAACAGCAGCCTTGGACTCTCAGTACACAGATACCTTTGTTTTCTTAATTACGACTAAGGAGCTTGTGTAATGGGGAACATGTTTTAAGGATGTCTTTAAGACAAAAAGGGGGGTTCAGGCTGCATTTCAGACAAGGGATAGATACGAATGAAGAATATCAGGTTGGCCACCCTGACATGAATAAAAAGATAGTCAGAAAAAGGCAAGAAGATAGGAAAGAGTGGAAAGGAAGTTGAAATTTTAAGCTATGCCTGATGTTTGTTTATTAAAATCCTAGCACACCCTCCCCACACAAGAAGGCAAGTAACTAGTTGTTGCCTTAAGACCTCCCACCCTGTGAAGGGTTGGAACTTCCACCCACCCACTCCAGAAGTTCCCCCCAGGGACCCTTAAGATAAACAGTATTCAAAACATAACTATACTTATAATAATACTGTTTGTATTCATTCTTTTCCCTGGGGCTGTGCCTTCTGGGCACCATGAATTCCATTTTTAATTCTATTTTCCATACCTGGAATGGATGCACTACCTTGATCAGCACCAAAACGTGATAGAAAATCTGTGTTCTGATGCTGAGAACCAGTTCTATGTTTTACAATAAATTTATAAGCTTGTAATGATAGATACTACCATAAAATACGTGCATTTTTATCTTTCATTAAGTTCAGCCAGCATAATGGGTTGTGGTCTGTTACTATTGTAAATTGATTTCCCCATAAATAATATTTAAGGGCCTGTACTGCCCATTTGATGGCTGAACATTCTTTTTCCACCGTGGAATATTTTCTCTCCCTTTCATGCAATTTTCTGCTGAGGAACAATATGGGGTGTTCCTCTCCCTGACTATGCTGGGTTAGTACTGCTCCTATACCTGTGTCAGAGGCATCAGTTTGTATTACAAAGGGTTTAGAGAAATCTGGACTACTCAACACTGGAGCTGAACACATAATTGCCTTGATCATTTGGAATGCCTCTTCACAGGTTGGACTCCATTTTACTTTGTTTGGAAATTTGTTTTTAGTGAGGTCAGTAAGTGGTGTGGCAATTGTTGAGAAATCTGGGATGAACCAGAGGTAATAACTCGCCAGTCCAAGAAAAGATCTGACATGTCACTTGGTGGTGGGTATGGGACTATTTGCTATTGCTTCAACTTTGTCCACTTTGGGTTTAACCACCCCATGTCCAATTATGAAGCCTAAATAGAGCGTTTCAGTTTTTGCAATAGCACATTTAGACAGGTTGATGGTAAGACCAGCGTCTTTGATGCTTTGTATGACAGCACTGAAGTGTATTAAGTGAGAGTTCCAGTCTGTACTATAAATGACAACGTCATCCAAATAGGCTGTGCTGTAACATTTATGTGGTCTTAAAACATGATCCATGTACCTTTGAAAAGTAGCTGGGGCCCCATGAAGACCAAACGGCATAGCAGTAAAATGATATAAACCAAGTGGGGTACAAAAAGTAGTGAGTTCTTGAGCTTGGGGTGCTAAGGGTATCTGCCAATGCCCCTTAGTCAAATCTAGTGTGCTAATATACTTGGCAGAACCTATCTGGTCTAACAGATCAATGTGTGGCATTGGATACCCATCGAATTCTGAAACTTCATTAATTTTCCAGAAGTCTAGGCAAAGCCTGATTTAATCTTTTTGGGCAATCTATAGGGTTTTTGATGGATTGGTTTCAATTGTGTAACCCTTATCTCATGTACCACACCTTTTGCTTTCCCTGGTTTTCTTGTGAATGTATCTGCAAAATACTCCAAGAGATGATCAATCTCTTCCCTTTGTACTCTGGTCAATTCTGTATTAATCTGAATGTCAGTCTCATTCCCTGTTTTATCCAGCCTGTCATATGCCATGTCTAATTCTGTCCTCCCTTGTTCAGGATGTATGAATAACACCATGGTTGGTGGTTTTTCTATCCACTTCCTTAAAAGATTGGCATGGTAAATTCATTTAAGTGGCCTATGCCCTGGCATTTCAATGGCATAATTTACTGGGCCAGTCTGATGTAATACCATATATGACCCTTGCCAATGCATCAGCAATTTATTCTCAGTGGCAGGTAGTAGCAATAATACTTTTTCTCCTGGTACAAATGTTTTGTTTTTTAGCCCCACATCATATAATTCTTTCTATTTCATTTGCCGTTGGTCTACATTCTGGTGTGCTATGGACACATATTTTACCAATCGTTTTCTTAAAGCGATCATATATTCTAATATGTTCTTGCAGGCCACATTATCCTTTTGTTCCCAATGCCCCTTAAAAACATCCAATGGGCCCCTAGGGTTACATCCATGCAGCATTGTAAAAGGGGACAACCCAGTGGTGGCTTGGGGTACCTCCCTGTATGCAAACAGTAAGTAAGGTAAAAACGTATCCCAATCTCGACCTTCCTCCTGCACATATTTCTGCAACATACATTTCATGGTTTTGTTAAAACGCTCAACTAAACCGTCAGTTTGGGGATGGTACAGCAATGTTCTTACAGCAGATACCCCTAATAACCTGTATAATTCCTGTAACATTATAAACGCGAAATTACTGCCACGATCTGTCAAAATAACCTTAGGTATACCCATCCGACTAAATACTTTAGACAATTCCTCAGCGATACAAGGGGCAGTGACTGTTCTCATTGGTATCGCCTCAGGGTATCGAGTGGTGTAATAACATATAACCAAAATGTATTGGTTTCCTTTTGAGCTCTTTAATAAGGGACCTACCACATCCATTGTTACTCTATCGAATGGAGTAGTTACAGAGGGAATGGGCTGTAAGGGTACTAAATCCTTCTTTCTCCCTTTTGCTGCTAACTGACATTGTGGGCATGACTGACAATAAGCAGCAACATCCTGATGTACCCCAGGCCAGCAAAACCAGGATAAGTCCCGTTGCACTGTCCTATCTCTGCCCTCATGTCCAGCCATGGGGATGTCATGGGCCAAGTGCAATATCTGCTCTCTGTATTTGCTAGGTACTACCAATTGTTCAATCTCTTCAGCTGCATCAGGATCTATAACAACTCTATACAGTATCTCATGTTTAAGTATAAACTGAGATTGTCCAGGATGTCCAGCCTTGTCCACCTGTGAAAATAAAGGTTGTAAAGTTTTATCACATTTTTGGTCCTGTACAATGTCTTGTACTGTAGTCCCTGGAATACAAAATTGACCTTCAGCCTGTTGCAGTTCCTTCCAGGCCCTTTTTTCTCTTCTCTCGGCCTTTCTGGATTTCTTGGTTGCACTAACAGTTTCAAAATAGTCCTCCTCAAAAGGAAAAACTTCCTGTAAGGGCTGTGTTTTGGTCTGGGATCTAGTGACCACATTGGCTGTTTCTGGAAAGGTTTTATGTTGTTGCATTAATAAATCAAAATGGGGAAAGTCTTTTCCAACAATTATGGGTACAGGAAGGCGTGGAACAAGGCCTACCAACATGTCATGGCTTTCTTTATTTACAATTATGTTCAGACATGCTGTGGGGTATTGATATATGTCTCCATGAACACAACGAACAGTGGTATCTGAGTCACTTTTAGGCATATCGTGAGCTAAATCAGCTCTAACCAAAGTCTGTATACTCCCAGAGTCCAGCAGGCCCAAAGTCTGTTGTTCCCCAATACCCACATCCCCAAAATTAGCTAGGGCAAGATGCTCCAAATCAGTTCTTTTATTGGGGCAGTTCCTCAAAATATGTCCTTTTCTGAGGCAACCATGGCATACAATCTCACTATAAGGAGTTCTCCTACCTCTTTCTCTTCGATAAAATTGTCTTTGATTATGAGAACTATAAAAAGGTGGCCTTACCAGTGTGCTGGATAGTCCTGGGTTGTTCTGGTTACCTCTAGCTCGAGTGCTTCGTGCTGCCAAATAGTCCTCTGCCAAATTGATGGTGTCTTCAGCTGTCTCGGGGTTTATGCTCCTTCACCCACAATTGAACATCTCCTGGTAGTATCTGGATGAACTGTTCTATTATTATCAGTTCCATTATTTGAGCCACGGTTTTGGAGGTGGGCTGCAACCACTTACCACAGTAGTCCTTCAGACGAGCGTAAGTTTCCCTTGGGGTGTCCAAGTTGGCCATTTTCTGGGAGCGAAACCGCTGTCTATACATTTCAGTATTTATATTATATCTAACGTAATATTTCTTCTTTGACTCTGTCATAGTTGGTACTGTCAGCTCCACTTAGCTGACTATAAACTATCTGTGCAGGTCCAGAGAGGTATGGGACCAAATGAATCACCCATTGATCTCTGGGCCAGTTGCAGGTTTGAGCCACCCTCTCGAAGGTTGTCAGGTAGGCCTCGATGTCATCAACCTCTGTTAATTTAGTTAATTTTATGTCTCTAGGGACAGTCCTCTCCGTCTGCCCCTGTGTCATGTCCTGTATAGCTTTTAGAGTTGCTGTCCATTTTTCATCCTGTCTCCGTCTTTCTTCTGCCTGTATCCTCCGATCTTCATCCCTCTGTCTCTGGTCTTCTTCTCTCTGGCACTCCATCTCAATTTGGTGTAGACAAAGCCATTTCAATAATTCGCTCAGGTCCTCCGGTGCTGGGGTCATATGGCTTTCCTACCTTTTTGTATTACCAGCCGCTGCCATGGCTCCTTCTTCCATCTTCTTTGGTCTGGTGGTAGGTTCAATCCAGGACAACAACTGCACTCCAGTCTTCAATCTGACAGACCTGGTCAAATGTACTGCATCCAGCTCCACTTGTTCTGGTTGTTGCATCTGCCAGGGTATTTACAGCACAACACCCCCTCTGGAGTACCTTCTGATACCCCCGAGGTGGAAATCCCACTTCTGACACCAGTTGTGGTAGTGTGGGTTCCAATAACAGATCTTACAACCAGTTTAAGATGCATAAAAAAATGCATACTTCTGTGTTTATCATTTTATTGTCTCAATAAATCAAAAAAAATAATTAAATAAAAAAATACTTGTATACAGAAAGGAAAATAAATGGTGTTAGTCCTTCACACCTTCAGAACACAGGATATTATTCTTCTTCCTTCAGACAACATAAAAGAATTCCTGTAGCCTCTCCTTTCCATAGAACAGTGTGAAAATTGGCACACTCTCAATAGAACCTTCCTTCACTGTGATCAGAAAGCTACTGATCAACACACCTGTCTGAGCCCCATAGAGGAGCACTTTTTAAGTCAATCAGGGGTGACCTCATAAGTCATGTGACGGCCTTAGTAAGATGAAAAGATCTACTGGAGCCTTTGGATACACCATACATATGTTGTACATCATCAAACAATGTGTTCAAGTCCTTATCATTTAAACAGATGTTCATTTAATGCAGCACACTAAGACAGAATGGAGCTAAATGCTTAATTATAGGGCTAATGATGTCAGAGCATTAGCTTAGCTCCTCCCCCTCATGACATCACTCTCTCCTGGGTCTATAAAACCTGTTAATCTGTGGGCAGCCAGCCCTGTAGCAGGACCTATCTCAGCTCCTGAGGACCTATCTCAGCAAACAGGGTAACTATACTTGATATTTCTTTATTAAATCATGTTACCTTCTATACCTTTTTTTCTTTTTACTAGAAGAAGAAAAAGGCATTTATCTTGGAAACCCAAACAGACAAGGGCGCGCTCCTTTATCTGTTTGTTTTTGCAAGGGTATGACTTTCTATTCCAGAACCATTAAGAAGGCAGAATCAACATTTTCATTTGCAAAGGACTTGGGATACACATGGCAGCTTAACTAAACAAAAACCTTGTCTCCTTTCTTCTTTTGGAAACAGAAACCTAATGATAACATTCTGAACAGCAGCCTTGGACTCTTAGTACACAGATACCTTTGTTTTCTTAATTACGACTAAGGAACTTGTGTAATGGGGAACATGTTTTAAGGATGTCTTTAAGACAAAAAGGGGGGGGGTTCAGGCTGCATTTCAGACAAGGGATAGATACGAATGAAGAATATCAACTTGGCCACCCTGATATGAATAAAAGGATAGTCAGAAAAAGGCAAGAAGATAGGAGAGAGTGAAAAGGAAGTTGAAATTTTAAGCCTTACCTGATTGTTTATTAACATCCTAGCACACACGTCTGATTCATAAGTATGAATATCAAATGGGAGGTACTGTCGAAAAAGAGTCCAAACCCCCACCCCCGTCTTCGACCAGATTTATGAGAAGAATAATAAACATGACTAAAACCAAATGTTATATATTTATTGTGCTCCTCTGGAGACAGATGGGTTTCTTGAAGTAAAATAATATCCGTTTGTTATTGATGAAAATAATGAAGAAGGCAATAACGCTTAACAGGATTATGACTCCCATTGACATTGTAAGACAAAATTTTAGTATATGATTCCATACTGTGGAGTAAAATTGTATAGCTTAAGCTGATTCTGCCCACCCGGGTCAGTAACAAACCCTTCCAGCAAACCACTATTTAAATAATAAGCTGCCCATACCTTGCCTCTGAATACAATATAACATTACTGTAAGAAATAGCGTCGAAAGAATGTACACCATAAAAAAGGTAGAAATCAAGATGTACTAACCACTAACAAGCTGCCAACATGCATAGTCCAAACTGCGAAACATCAAAAGCCTTAGTAAAAAACAAGAAAAAACAAGATGAGCTTCCAAGGTAGGGAGCTGGGTTTAAGTCCCAGCTCCTTGGTAATGTCAAAGGATGGAATGACATTACAGGGGGTAAGTTTGGGATTAGCCCATAGTCCCCAGGGTCAGTCTGTACCCAAATCATGTCAATAGGACTAGGTATGGAGGTGCACATCATAGTAGCCATCCCCAATGCCTCATTGTAAATATGATAAAAGTACTGGGGTGCGGGACAATATAAAGGAATAAAAGGCCACAGCCAATGAATAGCAGGGGCCCTGCAAGGTAAATGACTAGGAAGCTCAAGGCCTCGGTGTAGTAAATGAAGTGCCATACAAGTATGCGTAACTATAAATCTGTATGAACTGCCAAACATTCATAGTAAAGTAGTGAAGGAGCATGCATCATAGCTTAATAAATACTAAAATGGGACCTATAAGGGGACAGCTAACAAAAAAAGAAAAAAAGGGGGTAAGCTAAGGGGGGAGAAAGGTGCTAAGGTATGAAAGGGGGCTTAAAATAAAAGATCTTACTGTCCTCCCAAAAACTGATTATTTGTCACTAGGATTGGCTTAAAGAGAATTATGGGGATAGTTAATCCATAAAAGCAGTGTCCTTCATACAGTAATCCACTGAGTACAGAAATGTAGCAAAATCCCTATTTTATAATAGCATAGAAGAAAGAGGGAGGCCTGGGTATACTCCAATGCCCCCTCCCCCCAAAAAAGGGGAGGGAGGAAAAGGAGAAAGGAACAAAGGTGTTGGTCCTCAGAAAAGAGACATCGATTGCTGTAAGGTGGAATGAGCAAAGTGTGGATATAGGGGCAAGAGAGATAACTGGAAGAAAGAGTGAAAAAAGGGAGGGAGAGAGGAAAGAATTCAGTTGAATCAACTATAGAAACCAAAAGACAATTAGCACTGCTTACAGTGTTGCCATTATAATCAGAAACCAGAAAAATAAAGAACTAACAGAACACACAATAACAAAATAAATAAATAAATAAAGGCAGGGCATGCAGTTAGACTGAAGAATTAGATGAGAGGCGATGATGATATTTTACCAGGAAGCTAACAAAGAAAGTGAGAAAGCCCACAAACCAGCCAAATGAATAGCAGACTGTCCCCCAATGCGGTGATGCTTTTGCCGCAAGTCCCACAATTCCAGTATACTGGTCCAAATACAAAATAGCCAAAGCAACGGACAGACTAGCCAGCTAATAAACAACATGAACAGGAGCTAGAGAAGATCTCTGAGGGTAGGGTATTGGAGGGTTTAAGGGCTCTGAGGGTGGATAAGGCACCAGGACCAAATGGCATACACCCCAGGGCATTGAAGGAAATGGCTGAGATCCTGGCTGGACTGCTGGCAGAATGATTCAATACATCCCTGGAAACAGGGTGCGCACCGGATGAATGGAGGATGGCCCACACGGTACCCATCCACAAAAGTGGACCAAAGGATGAGCCAGATAATTACAGGCCGGTAAGCTTAACTTCCATCATGGGAAAGCTGATGGAGACATTACTTAAGGAAATGCTGGTGACCTTTATGGAAGACAATGGGCTCCAGGACAATCACCAGAATGGGTTTGTCTCCAGAAAATTCTGCCAGATGAACCTAGTTGAATATTACAACTGGGTCATGAGGGAATTGGACATGGGTCATGCAGTGGATTTCATATACTTGAACTTCAGTAAGGGCTTTGATTCGGTGCCACATGGACAGTTGGGAGGGAAGCTGAGATACGTGGGGTGGAGACTAAGATGATTAAATAGCTTGAGAATTGGCTGCAGGGGAGACAGCAGAGGGTAGTGGTGGGGGGAGCACTTATCTCCAAGGGCTGTGACAAGCGGGGTACTGCAGGGATCAGTACTGGGGCCAGTGCTGTTTGGAATATTCATAGCAGACTTCTCATATGGTATCAGGAATAAGATCAGTCTATTCTCTAATGATACCAAATTGGGGGGCCATGGTGGACGATATAGCAGGTTGGCAGGGGCTGCAGGATGACCTGACCAAACTGGTGGAGTGATCAGAAGCATGTCAGTTGGAGTTCAATGCGTAAAAGTGCAAAGTCCTGCACTTTGGAGCAAAGAACCCAGGGAGGGGTTACCAGCTGGGAGAGGTGCAGCTTTGTTCCACTGACAAGAAGGATCAAGGTTGGCTGTAATGGGCAAGATGAACAATACAGAGCAGTGTAGGAGGGCAGCAGAGAAAGCCAGCAGGATGCTGGGTTGTATCGCAAGAGGGATCTCCTCTAGGAGCAGGGAGGTGATCATGCCTCTCTACAGGGCACTAGTCAGACTGCATCTGGAGTACTGTGTGTAATTCTGGCACCCATATCTGAAGAAGGATGTGAAATTACTGGAAGGGGTACAATGCAGGGCAATAAGGATGATCCAGGGATTGGAAGACAGACCATGCGAGGAAAGGCTGAGAGAGTTGAACTTGTACTCCTTGGAGGACAGAAGGGACCGGGGGATAGGACAGAGACCTTTAAGTAAGTAAAGGGATAAACAAGGCAGGCACTGAAGGGATACTCCGGCTGAGGAGGGGAGGGACATGAGAGGGCATGGCCTTAGATTGGAGGGGGGAAGTTTTAGGATGCAAATGAGAAGACACTTTCTCATGGAGAAGGTCATGGCAGAATGGAATGCTCTATCGGAGGAGATGGTAGCCTGTAAGATGGTGGGTAGTTTCAAAAGGGGATTGGACAAGGTGGGGGGGTAATTGGGGAGGGGGATGGGGCAGCTACAAGGTGAGGGTGCTAGCTGGACACTCGAGCAGACTTGATAGACCAGGTGACCTATTTCTGCTGGCAAATTCGTATGTTCGTAAGATGCTGATGAACTAAAACAAAGCTAGTGGAGGGCTGAAAGATACCATAAAAGAAAAAGGAGATGACAGGATGGGAGAGAGGAAAACACTGCTCAGCCCAGATCAGTTACCTCAAAGGTTGTAAGCAAGCCACAGAGATTCCTGCATAGTTAGAAAGGGAGGGGGAAAAAAGGAGGAGAGAAAGGGGGGAGGGAAGTGAGGGAGAAAAAACAAGCCAAGAACTAAGAAAGATTACATCAAACCTGCAAATGCAACAAGCTGGGGTGCCAATCACTAGAAAAAGGAAAAACAGAAACAAAGGGAAAAAAAGTGCATGAACGCCCCATAAGAGTCACCCTGAAACAGATCAGTAACCCTATCAGAAAGCAAGAACACTGGCTTAAGAAACATAAGTTTGATATCCTCAGGCTGCAAATAAATTATCAAACAGTACTGTCCCATGGAGCAAAACAACATAATGCTAACACTATTGCTCTTCTATATGACCAGTAGTTGAGAGCAGGGGGTTACAGTCCGCAGGGGTACAGTACATGTGAAAATCAAGAAAGAAAAATAGCTGATTAGGAGAGCTCTTCCCAGTGGCAACAGAAACAGCCATATCAAAGCCAACCCATATTAAGGAGACAAATTGAGAGAAAAAAGTTCAGTCTCCATTCATGGCAGTTATTGCTGTATGTGTCCTAAGAAAAGCAAATCTCCATATTAATTATGCTGATCGTGCGCCACCTGCCATCATTAGTCACTGAAGTTCTAGGCACAGACCAATTTAAATCATTAACCAGGAGCCTGTCAGAAGCCAAAGATGAAATCTGTAAGGGCAACTGTCATACTCACTTCCTGGCGGAATGACTGAAGCAGTTCTGTTACCTCATTTTCCACCCGATCTGTGCATCTTTTCATGCTATGGGGAAAAACTTTTGTGAGACAGTAGTTTGAAACAGAGTCTTATGTTCAAACAATGGGCTGCAAACTAAAGTAAAAAAGGACCATAAGCAGCAGGAGTTCCCTGTAAGTTACAGTTGAACATGCAGTCAGTCATGGAGGCCCCCCCTCCCCCGGAGTAACAGAGGATTTTCAGATAACAGTAGTCCTGCTGTAGCTTCTTTGTCACATGTTAGTTGATATCTGAGCCACCTGCTGACAGACTTTGCAAGCATCCAACAATGTCCAGGAGAAGTACACAGGTTTGAATCTTTCAAAAGCAAAAAAGTAAAAAAAAAAAACAGTGCAGCAATGATCAAGTATGCTCTTCTCTACGAAAGGATTGCAGAAAAGCTTTGATCTCACTAAGAGCTTGGTCTGTGCACCATTTCTTGCTATGAGGAGACAACTTGGACCGTTTATCTTACTGCAGTGCATGTTTTTCACGGGAATCAGAGTACTCCACAGGCACCTCAGGAACATCAAATTTTCTCGCACATAACTCCTGCGCAGCTGTTTTGGATCATCAAAAACCTGAATTCCATCAGGAAAAAAAATGCACATACGAGCAGGATAGGGAGTACTGAACTTTATTTTGTGGGCCTTCAGGAGCTGGATCATCAGCGCATAGGATCTACATTTGGCCATCAGTGTTGGAGAGTAATCATTGTTCAAACAGACGTGATGGCCCTTGTACGTTAGAACACCCTTTCACCAAGCATGGAGCAGCAGTTCATGCTAGATAGCAAAGTTATAAAATTGGACAACTACTGAGGGGAAGGTGTGAGGTAGAGTGAGGTAGGGTCTGAAGGTTTAGGTAGCAAGGCACTATGGGCTTGTACAAGTGGTAGAGGACAGAGATCTTCTACTTCCAGATGTGAACCTAAACCAAACAATAGAAGCACTCTGGGTAGTGGGGTTGACGCCAGTCCATTTACAAAAGAAAGAGTCCTGAAAGAACTCCTAAAACTCAAGGTGGACAAAGCAATGGGGCCTGACGAGATTCACCCTAGAATCCTAAAAGAGCTAAGGGAGGACCTAGTGACACCACTAACCACACTTTTTAACAAATCATGGGAAGATGGGGTGGTACCTGAGGACTGGAGGAAGGCAGGTGTGATTCCCCTTCACAAAAGTGGGAGCAAGGCAGAATGAGGAAACTACAGACCTGTTAGTTTGACCTCAGTGGTGGGGAAAATGACGGAATCACTTCTGAAAGAAAGAATTGTTCAGTACCTAGAGGCCAGTGGGGCACAGGACCCAAAGCAGCATGGATTCACAGCAGAGAGGTCATGTCAGATGAATCTAATTGATTTCTTTGACTGGGTGACCAAAGTAATAGACCAGGGAGGGGCTGTGGATATGGTCTACCTAGACTTTAGCAAGGCATTTGACACAGTCCCACACAAAAGATTAATAATCAAGTTAGCCAGCCTGGGAGTGGGTCCCAGGGTGGTAGCCTGAGTAGCAAACTGGCTGTGCAAAAGGACACAGAAGGTAATAGTGAATGGAACACATTCTGAAGAAAGGGGGGTTACTTGTGGAGTACCTCAGGGCTCAGTACTGGGTCCAGTCCTCTTTAACGTCTTTATAGGTGACATTGCAGAGGGTCTAGAAGGAAAGGTATGCCTCTTTGCAGATGACACAAAGCTCTGTAACAGAGTTGATACACAAGGTGGGGTAGAAAGGATGAGAAGGGACTTGGCAAGGTTGAAGGAATGGTCAGACATATGGCAACTTAGATTCAATGCAAAGAAGTGCAAAGTAATGCACCTGTGGAATAAAAATCCAGGAGAAGAGTACACAATAGCAGGGGAGATACTAACAACAACAATAATGGAAAGGGATCTGGGTATAGTCATATCAGATGACCTAAAGGTGGGTAAGCAATGTGAGAAGTCAGTAAGGATAGCCAGGGGGATACTGGGATGTATAGGGAGGGGCATCACAAGTAGAAAAAGGGAAGTGGTTATCCCTCTGTACAGACAGTTGGTGAGACCCCATCTGGAGTACTGTGTGCAGTTTGGAGACCTCATCTACGCAAGGACATAGACAGAATGGAAGCAGTCAGAGGAGGGCAACTAAAATGGTGCAGGGTCTACATCAGAAACCATATGAAGAGAGACGGAGAGAGCTTAATATGTATACCCTTGATGAAAGGAGGGACAGGGGACATGATAGAAACTTTTAAGTACCTCAAGGGAATCAACAAAGTCCAGGAGGGTAGCATCTTTCAGAAAAAGAGATGTGTAAGAACAAGGGGGCACAATTTAAAGTTAGAGGGGGGATGGCTCAGGGGTAATGTGAGGAAATTATTTTTCACGTAGAGAGTGGTGGACGCATGGAACCGCCTTTCTGGAGAGGTTGTGGGGTCTGAAACAGTGGGGGTATTCAAACATGCATGGGACAGACATAAGGCAATTATAGTGGGGGGTTGCAGGAAGTAGGCTGTTGGTTAACTAGAATCTGCAGCTTATCCAATAGGTAGGGAAATGGGCAGACTGGGTGGGCCAAGTGGTCCTTATCTGCCGTCAAAGTCTATGTTTCTATGTTTCTATGATGGGAAGAAACCCTGAAAAAAGGTAAACATATTATTCCTTTTCCCCCCTCCGGTAGCCTATATATCCTTCTATTATTCCATCTGGAGTGGTTCTCTAGATCCTCACAGTATTCAGCTATAGCTTGCTGCTTCTGTATGACTTTTATTAGCACTCGTTCAACTCTATCTATGTGGACATCTGTACTGTATCTATAGCATGCTGCTCCAAAAAGGTTACTTTACTTTACAGGGCCACCACCGAGTCTTTAAGTTCTTTTTGTATGGAGAAAATTTCTGCCCAAAATTCCCAGAGCTCCTCTAGAATAGTGGCATTAGTGGGCTGGGCCATAACTTCTGCTCCGGTTGCTGCCATTTCTCCAAGATTCTCTATCAGGAAAGAATAAGTTGGCGCTGTAATGGAAGATTTCTTTGAGGAGCCGCTGCTTTTCGAATTCTTACTGCCTCCCATGCATAGAAGGAAGCTCTGTTTATGAAAAATAGCAAGAATCCCCTGATTTAAACACAGAAATGACAGCTGAATGCTTTGGTGGGAATTAAGCTCTGAGGTCACCCCTCCATTCTGGACTATTACCTCACCGGAAGTTCACTTCCTCCCTTCCTGTGCCGTCCTGTGGCCCTCACTACCACAGGCCTCCACCTGCTGGCAGCTAGTCTTTGTGAACAACATGTCTCCACCACCTAGGAAAGGAGAGCAGTCCATCACATGCTCATCCTCTCACTCCCTGGCCAGCCCTCAGCAACCCGAGACCACATCCAATCCCAGGTCACGGTGTGGGGGGTGGCTGCACTAAAGTCATACCACTGGGCTGGCTCTTGGTGAAACAATTTCAAATAAATAAATAATTGTACATGTACAAAAACAATAAACAGAAAGTTAAAAAATGTTCATACTGAAATCAGGTCCCTATTATCTTTCTGTATTTTCCTTCAAGGCTTGTTTTCCACATCCTGAGGATTTCTCTTTTGGTACAAATAGAGTGGATTACTGAAATTGTTTCTACTTTTGTCATATGACATGTAAGGTAACCCCCCTGTCAGGGGCTTACCTGCTTGTCCCTCGGGGTTGCCCCAGTCTCTCTGTTCTCCCCATTCTAGCCCCCCACTTGCCTGAGTCCCCTGTTGTGTTCTCGCTGCTGGGCTGAGCCCCAAATGGTTCTGTTTGCTGCTGGACTCTCCCTCCAGCCCCTGCAGTATTTTTTAGCCCAGAATGGGGCTGGAGGAGCTGAAGCGTGGAGTCTCCAGTTGGTTCTGCACCGCGATGCAGTCTGACAATCCACGCATGCACAGGAGCGCATTATATTTTTTGGCTGTCCCTGAGGCCACATGAGTGCCTCTCCAGTGGTTCCCGGTCACAAAATCATCTAATCGGGGACCGGAGACCCGGAGGAGGCTCTGGAGAAGGCAAAATATGTTTCAATTAAAAAGCGCCAATGGGTGCTCTTGTTAGGTCTCCAGCTCATGAATATTAATTAGAGGTAACTGAATATAAATGAGTTGAGCCTGCCCAGTGCCTGTGAGTTATAAATAACGGTGTTAGCAACAGGCAGGGGGCTGTGTAAAATTATTAAACTCAGCAGCCGGGTGATAGATGGCAAACACTGCTTGTGGAACTGAGGGGCTACTGTGTGATAAAAATGTCCATTTTGGCTGCAGCAAAAGTGTAGAGCAGGGACTGTTACTTGGACTGCATGTGAACTGCATTGTTGGCAGCCATGATTGCAGCCATGTGACATCAGGACATCCAATGGGAGGACTAGGATTTTTGCCAAGGCTTGAGGGACTGTTAAAAGGACTCATGGGGGAAAATCTGGGGAAATTCTTGACACTTTTTCTCACAACCAATCAGGTGTCAAGGGAGCCTCATACATATTGACATTTGTCAAGGACAGTGGTTTCAGGCAATAGGGAACTGTCAGAGAGTTCCCAAAACCCAGAGACAGTCTGGTTCTGAGTTCAGTTTGACGGGAGCCCCTCCAGAGGGAGGGAGGGGAGCTCCAGCACCTATGCAGAAAATGGGGCTGCAAGGCTGGGGAAGGGCCTTCTTGGGAGTTGCCAACTACCTGTCCCTCAGGGCCTAGGGGTTTGCCTTTCTCCATTTTGAAGAAAGTTTGTGGTTCAAGGAGTGAAGTTTGCAGTTTAGCTTAAAGAGAGCAAAAGGCTGCCATGGGAAGGAGTTACACCACAGCAGTGAAGGTTTGGCTCAGGGTTCCAGAAACAGAAAAGGTTGTCTGAAATTTCAAGGAGATGGAGATCTTCTTGGGGGGCTGGGAGCCCTTTGTGCAAGGCAAGGTTCTGTCTACACCATAGTAGTGAGAAAGAAGGTTAAAAGGTTTAATCAGGGAAAAATGTTCTGTCTGTACTTGGGTGGACTGAATGTCACGGGAAGGGGGAAGGACATTTTGGCCAGAGGTTCATAGAAAATGGTTTATGGAAAGAGGTCTATGGACATCTGGTATGGGTGTCTCCCTGACACACGGAGACTTGGCCAGTAAAACCAGGTAAACTTAGTATGGGAGTCTCCCTGGCATGCAGAGACTTGGCCAGTAAAACCAAGTAGTCTGCAATGGAGAAGAGAGAGTTTCTTCTGGTTCAAGAGCTCCTGCACAGTGAGGAAAAAGTGATTACTAGTTGCAAGGGATTGGTCGAGTGAAAGAATGTATCAGGTCTGTGCCAAGTTCAGGGTCCTCAGAGAGCCCACTTTAGTCTGCCCAAGTCTCTCTGAGACCGTGTGCTTGGTGAGAAGCCAGAGACTGACTGTGGCCTGTGTTAAAAGGGCCATGGCTGCCACATGGTAGTGTGCCTGAAGGATGTTTTCCTAAACTTCTAAAACTGAAAAATTGCCCACTTGAGCTGAGCCTAAGAGACTGAGAATTTGCTCATTTTCAGCCTAGGGCCAGGTGGGGAACAAGCCAACCCCTACCAAGTGGGGCCAACTGGGCCACAGGGAACCACAGGCACTTGCCTGAGTACTAGGGCACTCTGATCCACAGAGAAGCCAGACCGAGGGGGTCACTTCTGGGTAGGGGTTTCTTGTGGCTTGGAAAACCTTGCATTGTGCTCTGCATCGGGCCTGGAAACAGGCTGAAGGGTTACAAGCTGCAAGACCTTCAATTAAGTCAGAAGATCCCAATGGCAGAGTGCCTGCTCCACATCTCGAGTCTCTTCAGATCCAAGTCTCCAAGTTTTGCTGTTCCATCTTCCCCAGAGGCACAGTCACCATGCCACCAGAGACGGTCAGCGGAACCATGAGTAAAGGCAGGAATTGCCCTGCACCTGGGGAATGTAAATAGTTATGCTCAAGTTATGCCCTCTGGTGTAGAAAGTAATGTTAGAGAGATCACAGAGAAAACGGAAAGATGAGTTTAATTTTACACCAAGCGTGCCAACACCAGCCGACCAGCTGTACCACAGGTCTGCAATGAGTATTTGTTACCCAGGGACAGAGAGCTGGGAGTCTATCTGAACTGGTACCAGTTGTGGCTTGTCAGTGGTAACAATCTGCAGCAGTTAGATAGTTAGAGGGCTGGTGCTGCAAGAATTAAAATATGTGTTTTGAATTTAAAGGGAAATGGCTATTCTAAAATGCCAATTACTAAATACCAATCGAAAATGTGATAAATGCCTAACCTCTAATCCATCTTTCTTGTTCCTAACTCTCCCCATGTAAATAAATGCATTGTTAACTCTTTTGAAAGAATTCTGACTTGTGAGCATATTATTAGCTGAAGTAAAAAAAATGCAAAGTGTTGAATCTGGGGGTTTTGGTTTATCACAAGTCCATGTGTTGGGGTGACTGTGTGGGGAGGTGGGTTGGTACAGCATCCCAGGGGGTTGTACTGCTGAATATCGTACCCACTTAAAAGGTACTCTGGGTTGGGGCACCACGCATTATTTTGTCTATCTTGGGGGAAAAAAAAAACGGTAACAGCAAAATGGGAACCCAGGCCCCTTAGTCTTGGTAAGGCCTGCAAGGCAGGGGTAGTAGCCCTCTTGGTACACAGCGCCAGTGCTACATTGATGTGCACAAACCTAATACTGTATTAGCAACTCCTAAATGTATTGTGTACCGCTGTATTGTGCTGTTAAACACAGAGCTGTCAGTGAGCAGAGCATCCAAACTGAGAACTGTGTAATAGCTGACAGTTCCAATCATATCCAGACTAATGTTTGGCTCCTACATTTACTATACATTTAAGGATGAAGCTGTTTAGCCTTTCTTGAAGTCATAACATTATTACCAGAGACAAGAAGCAAAATGTAGGGAAAAGGGTCGAACTTTATGTTGTCAGTCCATGGTCTAATTACACCTGGGATTACTTTAGCCTGTTTCTAAATATTTTTGTTTCTCTTTTATAAGTAAAAGTTACAGGATCAATCATTTTGATAATAAATACCATATCATACAACTGCAGTTTCACCAAGTGTTCTTTTCCTGTAGGGGTGGGGTTCCTTACAGACCTACAATTTTGGCTGTGGGGTATGTCAGTTTTTGACATCTTTAGAATGCCAAGTGTCTGCAATTTGTGGATCATCCTTCAAATTGTCTCCATAATTACCATCATCCATGATTTGGAGATACAACCTTCGAACACTGCCTACACATGAAGTTCACGTTACTGAAATTGACAAAATTGCAATGATGCTAGCTTCTTAACCAGATTTACCTTTTTTATCATATAAATTGGAATCTACGCCAACTTCCAATACAGCTGTGGGTTACAATTATGTTCTATGATTTTAGAAGAAGGGAGCTTAAAATGTAAAATATTTGCTTCAATGTCAGTCTTTAGAGCTCATTAGACTTAGCTGAGTCGGTATAAAGATGTCAACATGTCAATGCTGAGTTTGCCAAAAGACATTTTCTGATGAGAAAAAACTTTGAGGGTAACCATTTTGCTATAACCTCCTCATTAATCTGCAGTCGAGAGAAGATAAAAATGAAGTTTAACAGTAATCCAACACGTCTTCTCTTCAAAACTATGTGGCTTCATCATATGTTTCAAAATGTGTGGAATTAATTAACTGTACAGACACACAATGCCATAAAATATTAGTCTCAGAGCCCAAAGTCAAATCGGATTTAAAAATAATATACAGTATTACTCTACCAACTAACCCCAGCTAAAAGGTACACTGTCAACCCCCACAGGCCTCAAAGTGTCCCTAGTTTAAAAAACACATGTTGTGGTTGTTCACATTCTGTACAGAACGCATTCATTCACATATCTGGTCCTTGTAGTACAGCATGGTCTGCAAGCCCATTGGTCCACATTGTGGCCTAATAGGCACATAGATCATACTGTACGCTGTCATTCGGTGGTTGGCCGGGCGGTATGCGGGTGGGGTGCTGCCGCCCACTGATGACGGAGGGGGTGCTGGGTGGCCGGGGGCCTCTGTGGGTGAGTAGGGAGGGGGGGTACCACTGGACCACCAGGTTGATATCTCTTATTTCTACAGCCCGCGATCAGGCATATGGGGAGGGAGGGGGGCCCACTAGACCATCAGGTTAATCTTTCTTGTTACTACAGCCCACGACTGGGATACAGGGAGGGAGGGGAGTCCACTAGACCACCAGGGTAATCTTTCTTATTACTACAGCCCTCGATCGGGCATATGGCGTGGGATCCACTAGACCACCAGGATAGTCTATATTATTACTACAGCTCGCGATCAGGCATGCGGGGGGCTACAATAGCCCACCAGGGAGCCAACCCATGATGACAGCAGCTGGGCAGGGCACCAGGCGCATTTTGCCTGGACGCCCAGCGCAACGCATGCAAATGGGGCCATAACGACATGCAAATTGCCCCATTTGTGCCTTGCATAGATTATGGCCTTATTTGCATGCCCCCGGCTGAATATCGTGGGTGATGTGCTTTGTGCAACGGCACTTGCACTGGTGCATCCCCGTGCTCCCCCTCTGTGGCTTGTGCTGGCGCAGTGCCACTGCACCGTGTGCAGTATGTGCACCGCCCTTGCCATATTCAGTGGTGCTGCGCCATGGCGTATCACCATTGAATATCACCTGGCCCCGGGCGCCGACCAGTTGCTCTGCTCCCGGGCTTGCGCCACTGCCCAGTGCAGTCTGAATATCTGGGCCTAAGTGTACTATTGAATTTGTGCAGGTCACAACAGCATTTCACACATTATAGGAACCCCTCTCAGGTGACATTCTGTTGGCTGACAAATAATTTATTAATTTACTTATTTAAATTTGGTAAACAAGTGGAGTCTAAGGGGAGAATGTCCATTTACAGGGGTGACCCTGACATGCACATCAAGAATACAGAAGTACACATAGCAATAAGTGAGTGGACAATTACATTTCATGTTTTAAAGGGAAACTCCTGCAAGTCCAGAAAGTGAAGCAGCAGCTGCAGAAATGCCTGAGTAGGGCTTTTAGTATTAAACTGATTTTTTTTTTATTTATGTGCTGTATTGGGATTTTACTTTAAAGTCCCATGCCGTCCATAATGTCTGCAGAGCTGCCCAAGGCCATCTCACACACCCGGGTAGCTTCTGCTGTGCGGGTTATGCTAATGAGGGCTACCAAGTAATGGCAGAGAGTTGGTAGCCCTCATTAGCATATGTAACCCCCCTACAAATGGGGGTTCCCGAAAAATCTTCCTTGAGCTTGTCTAAATGCTCACTGTCAGGCTGGTGTTCTGCGTTTTTGCAGTTTAAATGTGATTGCCAGAGAGTGCTTATGTAGCCTCTGTGTACTGTCTCTTTAAGAGCTGCCTGGATTGCAGTCATAATTAATCTAAAGGGGAGCTCTGTTAGAAGATGTGCTTGTTTGCTGATCATTTGTTAGAGTAGTAATAATATTGCAGTTTGTTCTAATCTGCCTTCTTTGCAGCATGGACAGTTCTGTTTGTTTCCATCATCTTGGTCCTGGACTGCTGAAATGGGCTAATCAGTACATTTTGGACTCTAAAATGGAGCCTGCCTACAAGGGCTTGGTGGGGTCAAACTTGTAGGAATTGTACTTTTTGCATTTTGGAGCCTAAAATAACCTGGAGGGGGTGCCCTTGTTGTGACTGACAGACAGATCAGACAACTGAACCTTTTGGATCTTAGGGAAATTCCCAAGCTGCTTGCAGCTAGTTTCAGTTCTGAGTTGGGAAGTGAAAAGATAACAGCTTGAATGATTCAAGCAGCAGCCCTGGCGTAGATTCGCGTGGGAGAACTGTGGAAAGGCCTGACTTTTGGCCTGCATGCCTGCCTGCTGTCCCTGAGAGGGAACATGTGCCTTTTCGGACTGAATCTGAACTTGGAAACAAAAGTAAGCCACTGAATTGTGACCAGGCTCCTACCTGGAGAAGACCCGAAGATTTGCTGGTCACGATCGGCCTGTCTGGACTTCCAGCCACCTCTGAACTCCCGGATTGTGCAGAGACTCTGTAATTGCTACCAGAGAGCCTTTTGCCTGGTACAGTGGAATTTCCTTACATGTGAATGTGTTGTGTGCTTATAGTGGGTCGTGATTTGGTTCCCCACTGTGGTTTGAATTGTATTCTGCTTCCTGGAAGCTGCATTAGAATTTGCTTATATGTAAATGTACTGTGTGCTGCTAGTGGGTCACGATTTGGTTCTCCACTGTGGTTTGACTGTATTCTGCTTGCTGGAAGCTGCATCCAGCCCCACGCACTGAATCCAAAATCATCTCCATTGGGCCTGAGCCTTGCCGCATTGGCTCAGCCTGCCTACCTGCTGCACAGAGAAAGCCATCAATGAGAGACCTGCCTGGGGATCAGCCCCCTGCTCAACACTTGAACAGGAACTACGCCTCGGTGATTCATGTGGGCCCCGCTTCTCCAGGCACTCCAGCTCAACAACTTGCAGTCTCAATTTCATCCTGCCTGTGTCCAGTATTGGGTGTCGTGAGTAAACATCAGGGTAGCTCCCTGCAACAACAGCTAAATCTAAAGTGTTGTCATCTGATTGTCTTGTTGCTTCTTCTTTCACGAACCGAGCCCTCTGGCTCTGGATTACAAGTAGTGTGTGTTGTGCATGTTGCTTTCTTCAATCACAGGGCCCCAACCAGCTGCAACATTCCTGGCTAGCCCACCATTTTCCTACCTGGGTACCCAGAATGTGTGACTGTGTGGGGACTTAACACACATGCATAACTGTTTGATTAATACAGCCTTTAAGCCAATCAACTTAATTACGCCCCTTCCTTGTTCAAGTCCCCTGAATAAATCAGATCTGACTTTTTTGCTGCATTTAACCTGACTGTGGTTCTAGTTTGCGCCAAGAGTACTGTACTGTTGCTATTTACTGTGCATAACCTTGTTTTACAAGGGGTCCCCAGGGTTGAGCCAGAGGAACCAGCCCTGGCGGTGAATGCAAACAGTATGGGTACTGGTAGCATAATTGTGCAAAAGGTACTGTAGTGATTATCGATATTGCTCAGGCCACTAGAAGGGAAAGAGGGGGTTACAGTATCCCGAAGGCTGTGCCCAGGTTAACTTGGCCACTACCAACCCTGACCTCCGGGTGGAGGCACCCATTTCAGAACTTAGGCCCCTTAACCTGCTACTAGCTGCGCAGGCAGGGGTAGTACCCCTTGGGATAGCGCCACCAAGGGGTTACACATAAACCATGTGGCAGAAGCTGCCTGGGTGCACAAGATGGCCATTGGCAGCTCTGCAGTCATTATGGACAGCACAGGTTTTTAAGAGTAAAATTGCAATGCAGCAAGTAAAGAAAAAAAATAGTTTTAATGCTAAAGGGGTTGAAACTGTACTAACATTAAAGACAAAACTGTTGATGTTACTGTTCTTTGGCCCGTCAAAATCTAGTTAATGTTTTTCCAAAAATGTCATGAATTCACATAGCTTTTAATCTGTTGTTGTTTAAGGAAATCATTTTTGCAACATTTTGAGTTGCCTTACATTTGTTCCACAGCTGTCTATAACCAAGCCAGTCTTCTTGTGATCCAGTTCTTGTGTATGTTTCCCATAAATTATTCTGTTCCGAGACAGTAGGGAGTCACAGGGAGGTGGGGACGGGATCACCTCAGCCAGATCCTTTTTTGGGATGACCACCTGAGGAGCAGGGTCCAGGGAGCAGAGACTGACCTCTGCCTTTTCCACAGGTAGGCCTCCAGTAAGGCTTGCAGAACTGGTGACCTCTCGCTCTACGCCTCTACAGAGTAAGTTGAGGGTTTTCAGAGATCTTAATGTCATCTTGAAAGACAGCAAATCCTGTAGTATGCACTGTACATAATGCCAAAAAGCTTTTGTCCCTTAAAGGCTGCATTATTTATTTAGTTGTTTAACCAGGTATAGCACACTAAGCTGAAAGCTTTTTTACAGGAGCGACCTGGGAGCACAAGGAGGTTAAGTGACTTGCTCAGGGTCACACAGTATGCAGGTGGAAGCTGTGGGATTCAAACCCAGGTCTGGTCTGTTGGATGTCACCAGATTTGCAGCTCAGAGCCTTAGACCACTGCGCTATACTGCCTCCTAAAGGGTGCATTAAGTACAGGCTATTGCATATCAGAGACAAGCCCTGACACTTTTAGCATGGAGAATTTGTGGAGACAAATACCAAAAGCAGCAGGTCTGGCTGAAGCAACAGAGGCATCATGAACAGTTCTGAGTAGATGCCTACCAATGTCTAGACCTACAGTAAAAGACTTGGAAAGCTAGCTTTAACTGCTCCTTTAGGCAGTTTATCCACAGCAGACAGCATGGACTTCAGCAGACTATTTTGATATTTAATCATGTACTTTATAGTTAATAAATCACCATTTTGAGTCCCAAGGAGGCAGAGGCATAAGTCCCTTTGTCCATAATGTCTAGTTTTCTGGACTCTTTGTCAGGGGGCAGAGAGTTCATATGTCTGGGGGCTCTGGACCTGTCATGTACAGCCATTTTCACAACTGAGTCAGTCCCACGTTGTAAAGAATAAAAGGCCTTCAGAGTAGGGGCAGGATATTGTTTGTCTGCCTTCCTGGAAACAGCAGACAACATGCAGGGCCTGTGCCAGACAACCATTGTGGCATCTCCATAGCAGGAAAAATTGGGAGGGGGGGGGGGATCACAATAGCAGGGTAGGCTGGCGATTCTAGGAAATCATGAAGATTCCAGTTTTTACAATCTTCCTCTTCAGCCTCAAACCCCACAGAGGCCTCCATAGACCTAATGTAGGCCTGGAATGAGGCATCCTCAAATGGGAACCTAGTGTTATAAATCACGGTATCATCACTTCATGATGAAACAGTGTATGAGGAGCCTATAACTCCCTGGAAGACAAAATCATCCCCTTCATCCCCAAATTCCTCCTCTATGCCTAAGATGTCAGGATTATACTCCTTCTTATCAATTGGGTGAGGCACAGGAGATTCAGCAGGCAACACAGGTATAGAAGGAGCAGTTTGACACCAGGAGCCACTGGGGGGGCTCAACAGTTGTCAATGGCATTAACAGACTGGGTACCTGTAGCCCCAATGCGGTAATTGTTGCTGGTAAGCCAGGCTGCAGTTGATGGAACGATTCTGATACCATAACCAGAACGACCTAGTGGTTGTTGACACCCATAGCAGGGGTCTAGATGACTGGCATTGAGGGAACAGGTCCCATCAAAACAGGCTGTACACCACTGGTAGCAGGTGTGTCTGAGCCATGCACCAAGCTTGGAATCACTGGGACGGTCAAGGTGGCTGAAGAAATCAAGCATGCTGGTGCGGCCTTCAACACTGGCTTACCATCCATCATTCTCGAGTGATACAGAGACTTGGACCTTCTTTTTACTATAGAAACTGGCACCTTCTCCTTTCTGTTGGAGTAGTGCCATTCTGATGAAGAGGACCTCATCAGTCTCTCCTTCCCATTCTCCATTGATAAGGGTAATATTTCCTTCGACACCAGACAGATTGGGGAAACCGCTGTTGCTTTCCTAGGAGACTGACAGCTCATGTTGGCAGTTGGTTGGGTAGAAGTCAAATTAGAGCCCGATGTTTTCCAGGAGCATCCATTGTCTTTTTGGACAGGAAAACTTCTAAAACTTTTCATTGACATCTCCTGGTGACCTGGTTGAATCCTTGACAGATGAGGCAAACATTCACACCATGGGCTAGGCCCGGAGCTCTAGAGCCATGTGAACCATCAGCTAGAGGGTAGAGAGTATTTTTTGCTCAATAAAAAAGCTCAGTTTTGTGGCTTCTAGGAGTCTAGGGGTGCTTAATAACAGGAATAGTACAAAAGTGGGCTCATGTATTCAGCTATTAGCTGAGTAAATGGAGTCCATCAGCACAACCCAGGCATAAATCAGGAGAAATGAAACTTGTCTTCCTGACAATATTATTTAATGAAAACATTCTTACCAGACGTTCCAAACATAGTACAAAGTGAAAACCCATACCAAACATTTTCCAAATTTTTGTCCTTTTTAAACTGATGTCCATATTCATGGCTCAATTGCCTAATCCGTCTGAATAGAATGAATATAATCTGGTAAAAACATTCTATCATAGGCTAAATTCACAGATGCTCCCAAAATTCAGGCTGTAGCATCCAGGTGGGAATATGTGTGAGCGCCCAGTCATGCGCACCACGTCACTGCTGACATTTCGAAGGAAACCCCTCCTTCAGAGCTAAATTGCCCTCTCAGTCTCTCATTTTTGTTCTGCTTCTAGTTGCTGTAGTAACATAGGTCACTCGTAGAGCCGGCAACTCCTATTGGAAAATCTTTCCCCTAGTGATGATTACATAAATATCATAACATGCTAACACATAATTAAAAATATCAGCAAAGCCTAATTTATAGTGCCTGTAATGCCAGTGTAATAGTGTATGGGGCTCTGATGAAACTGTTCAAGTCATGCATTGTTGATGATCACAGTTAATGTAGCTCACCATTAAATCAAATGGGGGGCTCATATCTTACTGCAACTCTCAAGTTCTCTATTATATTGATCCTATATTGTTCTGTTTATGGCATACTTATTTTTTATTTAAAGCTGGCCATAAATAGAGTAAGAGGGATATCATAAATTATACAATGGCAAGAAAATTTCCTGTATTCTGATTGGTCAGTAGATGCCTGAGACAGTGATGTTATTACAAAATAACATCACTGTATTGATTTATTGGACCTTTTGATCACTGTTGTCTCTTCAGAAACACAAAAAATCTACCAAAAACATTTTTTTATTTTTTTTATTTTGTATAATATCAAGCCATTGTATAATTGCAATAAGGCACTCCAAGGTGTGTGTTATTGCATAATAATGTCACTTTGCCTCATGCTTCAACCCACCCCAGGAGTGATGTTATTACACAATAACACACACCTTGTCCTGCCTTTTTGCTTAAATAAGGCACATAAATGTGCTCTTGATATACAAAGCACAGTATTCTTGTGTTCATATTTTTTTTTTTGTTATTTGCCCGGCTTCAGAGGAGGCCTCGTACCTCCTCCTCCTACTCTGTCCACCAGGGCAATCCCCCAAGGCATCCCATCTCCAGTTTCATTGTGCACATAGGGCCAGTGGTGTTTAAATTCTTTCCCCCTGTTTTTTTCTCCCATCCCCCTGGGACGCCTTCATGAAGGACGTATGTCCAGGCTGACGACGTGCTGATGCACGCCAACTACCATGTGCTTAATGATTTGTTGGAGCAGAGCAGCCGGTGCCCTGAAAGCCTGTGCTTCCACTGGCTTCAGG
Organism: Neoceratodus forsteri; assembly: GCA_016271365.2. NCBI lineage: Eukaryota > Metazoa > Chordata > Ceratodontiformes > Ceratodontidae > Neoceratodus > Neoceratodus forsteri. The sequence continues at coordinate 1,693,910,380 of CM057456.1, read as the reverse complement.
GGCGTCGGGTGCTAGAGGCACCCCTGGTATCCCACCCCAGAGGGAGGAGAGCATCCGCAGGGACGCTCAATCCTCCTTCGCCCTACTGACCCCCAGCAACCCGAGTGCATTCCTGAACCCGGATCACTGGCATAGTGCAAGGTGTGGTGTCCAGCACCTCAACCCTCAGCACCACTGGGCCACTTGTGTTGGTACTTGTGCAATATTGACCCCCGACAATTAATGTTGTTCACCAATAAATCACAAAATAGACTGTGTCAAAATCTCGGCATACATGGCATTTCTTTACATATAAGAAGGTACATAGATGTCCTCTTGGTATACAAAGCACAGTATTCTTGTTTTGATACTTACTGCTGATGCTGCATTTTCTGTAAATAATTCCTATGTATATGCTCTTGTACAGTCAGGACCGAATATTCAGAAATGCACCAAAGGCCGGCGCAAGTCTGGCACAGTGCAATTCAGATGCACCATGGCAAGCGGGGAGCCATATTCAGAAGATGCACCACTCGGAATGCTCCAGCGCAAGCTGGCTGAGTATGGCAAAGATGCGCCATGGCGCAACCAGAGATGTGCCAGTGCAACCGTGGATGCGCAGAGCAAAACTGAGCACAAACCCATTGAGCCAGCCATGAGCCACAGGCAGCAGGGACACAAAACCAAGGAAATATAGGGCAATGGACACAGGACCCCCCCAAGCAAGGCACACCCATGTACACAGATGCACAGACCTGGAGGGCACACAAGCACCAGGGGAAGGTGCACAGACATCCCTAGCCCACTATCCATGGAACAAGCCCCAGTCCAAAGGCCTGCAACATGCAACAGACACCCACCAGGCAGCACACAGGGCACAGAGTGCATGGTGCCAGGGACAAGGCAAACACAAACAGCAGACAACCAAGGGCCAGTGAGGCACAGGCCACCCAGTGCCACACAGGGCACCCGCCGAAGTGGGGAGGGGCACTGCAGCCCTGCCCACAGTGGACATGTGCACCCCCACTAGCAGACAGCAGTCCAGGTGGACAGGTGCACAAGGCGGATTGGCAGACACTGGCCACAGTGGCACACAGGGCCACACACAGGACAAGGAAAAGGCCCACATGCCCAGTGGTCCCTGGAGCAATGGCACAGGGGAATGGTGGGGGACAACCAGAGCCATGGCAATGCATGGCAGAACAGGGCTAGGAACACAGACATACAGAGCCACAGAAACAGGAAGGCAGAAAATGACCGCCAGGCACAGCAAGACCACCCAAGGTGGCCAGCAGATGGGCAGGATAGACACATCAACCCACAGAACCCTGTGGCACCCTTCCCAATACCAGTCCCATGTGTCCGACCAATGCACACACAACGCCCTGTATGGAGTCCATCCCCAGCACCACCCCCAGGAGCACATACCAGCCATCCACCACCCTGTCAGTGACAGGAGCCACCAGACGAGCCCCCAACACCAGCCATCCACCACCAGTTGCACATGCCCCTGGGCCAACAGTGCCCCCGTGGCCCAGGATGGTCACCCCGTCCCCCTGTCCAACCACCCCAGACAATGAATAGTCCTGGGCACACCCCTCCACCCCATCCATGGTCCAGTGAGTAGAAGCACAGTCCACACAAGCTAGCCCCACACTGCAGGGAATGGGGCTCAGCCACTGTCAGAGTCCCACCGGTCAGCACACCACCAGCCGGTACACTGCTTGTCATCAGGAATAATCCCCAGAACTGCAGCTCACAGTCCAAAGTTGGTCTGACCAGCCATGGGGATATGGGAAGAATGACCCTCCCATACTGCAAGTGAACACCCACCCAATGCAGCCCAACAGCATGCCAGCCACAGCCACTGCCTGCCTGCAGTGTCCAGCAACCTGTATGTCCCTGGAAACCATACTACCCAGGTCTCCATCACCCCGTCACCACCAGTGCAAGACCTCCCAGGCACAGGCAGGTGACCCCTTCCCATGTGCATGGGAGTGCACCCATGCACATTGAGGTCCATGTGCCACCAGGTGGACCAGACCCCAAGAAGACAGGGTCACCGTGCAGAGACGCCCACCCCCTCCTGATTGCCCACCTCAGTACAGAGCCCCGCACTGACCACGCAGTGACACACCAAACACATCAGGCCCCCAGTCATACACACCATGGACATGTGAAATAGTGCTGGACACAACACAGACCTCACGTGGACCCAGCCCATGCTCTGTCTCACCCCTACAGGGACACCATGCACCATGACCACACATCTGCAGCATGGCTCCCCACGCCACCTGCAAAGCAGACATGGACACAGGGCTGTAGCAAAATGAAAGCTTTATCAAAAAGATATATACAAGACAGTCATAAAACAAGGGGCAGGGATGGAGGAGGGGAGAGGTGGAAGGGGACAGGGTGTAGGGGCTACACATCATGATGTGGGATAGCAGGGAAATAGGTGTGGCTAAGGTATGGGGGATATGTACAACAGAGGGCACTGTACATGTGGTCTATCACCGTCCCCTGACAGACCGCTGCAGACACTGGATGGCTCACTTCAAAGCTACCATCTCTTGCATGTGCCTTTGCTGCAGCACCAGGAGCCTCCATTGTAGCACCAGGATTCGCCCATGTGCCTGGAATCAGGGGCGTGCAGCCCTCCCAGTTACCATCCTGTGACCACCTAGGGGAAGGGACAGGACAGCCAATCAGTGCAATGCCCCAAAACCTCGGCCCACCCACAGAGTGCAACAGACTGCGGGGGCCACTGGGTGACTGCAATAGACCCATGCCTGGAGAGCCACACCAGCCATCCACACAGCACACCACAAAGGAGCAGCCAGGCAGATGGTGTAGCACAGTGTGCCCATGTGCACACGAGTATGGGTACATGGCACAGAGCAACAGCACTGTCACAGCACACATGGTGGAGGCTGTGTGCACGTTCCACCCACCAGCCGGCACAATGCCACCAAGGTACGTGCAACAATTGCACATACAACAGGTGGTGCACTGACCACGGCTGTGCAGACACATGGCCGTGGTTACCATGCCCAGACCAAGTCCCCACTGAAACACCACGAGGACATGAAACAGCAATGTGGCCACACTTATCTGCCATGCGATGTGCATCCGGTGCTGCTCTCAGTGGTCTACCATGGACCCTCACCCCTGCCGCATCCTCCCTGGCCCACCTGTGGTCCTCTGGCCCTGTGGGAGGAATGTAGAGAAAGGAGGACATGAGTACATAAGTACACATGGAGAGCCCCCCACAACCACTCAGCCCGCATGTCGCCTGGCGTATCCGGAACCGTCCTGTGGCCCCCATGCCTGCATGACTGCAACAAGTGCAGCAGCCTTGCATGAAGCACAGCTGCCAACAGGACTGTGTTGAACCCCAGCTATGGACCATGTCACACAGCCCTACACCCACCACTGATGAGTATCCGGGCATGCATGCCACCTGCGCCACCTACCTGGCTGTGGCACTGCCTCGTGCTGCACATGTGCCTGCATCCCTCTCAGGATCTCTACACCTCAGGTCCCTTGTAATGGTGGCAGCATTGCTCTGTGGTCCTGGTCACTCCCGTGCACCTCTCCAGGTCACTGGAGACCTGCTCCCATACATCAACCCTGGCCTGTTAAGTGGCACCAGATCAAACAGTTACCCCTCAAAAGGCTGAATCACTGCGACCAAATTAACTAACTCGATGTTGGTCCAGTTGAGTGCCCATCGTGCTGTCCTGTGCCATGGCTGCTGATGGCTCACTATGCCGGGGTGAATGGAGGCCAGATCACACACGTGGGGGCAGCAATGTAGGATGTGCAACTGAGAATGGAATGATGCAATTGTGCAACATGGTGATGCGCGATGTGGGTGCATAGCGCATTCCCAGACATGCGCACAATGACCTGGCTTGGTGGGTGCACAGGGTCAAGGGTCATGACCCCACACACAATCGTGCATGTTCCTGACATGCGCTGCATGCTGCATCATGCACAGTGCAATGGCACAGCACTGTGCAAGGGATGCCAGTTGCATAATGGACATGTGCTATGCCATGTGCACATGTGCACTGTGGAACGCACAATGTGCATGCACTGGGCATGCACCACAGGGTTGCTCCAGCACAACTCCATTGCGCACGGCACATTTTTGTGATATTCAGCTGCTGTATGCAAATCATCTCATCAGCCAATGCGTGGTGCAGTAGGGTGCATTAGCATATCATTACCATTGCGCACTAGCTCATTTGCACGCAATGGGCTTGATAAGCACCACTGGATAGCACAGGCCATGGACCGGTACTGCAACTCCAATAAGTAAGTGGATGCTGCCGCAGGGCAATAGAGGCCTGCTTCAACACTGCAATGGGGGACTGCTATGGCCCATGCTGACACTGAACCACCATGTTGTCATTGTCCATAGGTAGCAACATGTCAGGACATGAAGATGAGGAAGGGCCTGGGCCTGCCTGGAAGAGAAGGCCCAACTTCACCAAGGCAGAGACGAATGCCCTGTTCAAGGCATACCTCAACAGGGAGACACTGTTTAGCGGTGCCACTGGCACACCCCAGGAGAGGTCAGCAGAGTGGGATGAGGTGGTGGCATACGTGAACCAGCACAGACAGCACCAGTGCAGTTCACAGGAGTGTCACAAAAAGGTTGGCATTGACAGGCAGAGGATCAAAGAGAAGGTGGAGGCTATACGGGCTTCCCGCAGTGTGACCGGCGGTAGCCCGTCCACCACGCCCACACTGTTAGCTACTGAAGAGCTGATGGAAGCCACCATCAAACACATGGTGGTGGAGGGTGTGCCTGGTGGTAGATTCCAGACAGATGGTAGCCCCACCCTGCATGGTGAGTATGCACTCGACTGACATGTCCAGCAGGGATGGGACTGGACATTCGGGAGTGCCTGCCACCATGTTGCATGCCACCTGCGTGTGTCGCCGCTGTTGTGAAAGGCAACAAGGTGGCATGAGGCATCGGCCACGTGCACAATGTTGGGGGGCCCACCACGTCGGCGTTACTGCACCACTAACCCACTGTTTCTCTCTTGCAGCACCATCACACCTCCATGGGGAGGATGGAGCAGAGGTGGCCGTAGCCATGGCCACAGTGGATGGATCATCCACCTCTACCAGCGCACATGGCCCGGACAGGATGTGGGTGAGCATCGTGGAGCAGGTGAATCTCCTTGGCCTGGGATCGGACGACACCCTGGCTGGGTTCCTGCATGATGACAGCCTGAGTATTCTGTGTGCAGAGACATAGCTAGGGGCCGTGTCTGGCTCCAATGATGACATAACACTGATCCTGGACAGTGAAGGGGACATGTTGCCTGACACGCCCCTTGACGCATCACAGGTGGCACAGTGTCTGCCGCTGGTGTGCTTGACAACACTGTACCCCCAGTACGGCCCCCTGTGCAGTGTCCACCAGAGCGGGAGGCTGGGCAGCATGCTGCATCACCCCCAGCAACCCAGCACCCTGGCCAGGTGGCGCAGGATGCTGAGTGGCTGGCAGAGCACACCCGGTTGCTGCAGGCATCTGTAGAGAACCAGGCACTTCTTGCCATGGAGGTGCAAGCACTGCATTTGGATTAGCACCAGCTGGCTGAGCAGCAGGACTGGGGCAATGCGCAGCTCATGGACGAGCTCCGCCAGATGTGGGAGGCCATAACCGCTTCGATGGACCACACGTCCGGTGCCATTGTGGCGACAATGGAATGCATGACTGCTACCATCGTGGCAGGGCTTGTGTCAGTGGCAGCCACTGGGCTTGGCCATGTGCAGAGGACCCCCCGCAGTGCACTGTCTACCCCATGGTCCCAGCATCTGGCAACCCCATCACAGCAGATGCCGGGTTCTGATGTAGGCATTCCAGGCACCCCAGGGTCTGGCCTGTTTGGCCGCCTCCACTCCCCTGCATGGACACAGTCGTGGTCCTGGACATCAACATCTGAGGGGCATCAGACACACACCCCATGTCCGCTGAGCAGCCTACTTCTGCTGGTCGTCCCTGACGCAGATGACCACGTGGCCATGGCAGCTGAGGGACTGTGCAGTTGGCCTTATGTGTGTGCTGCCCTGCCCTGCCATCCGTTGCTGCTGCCCTGTGTACACGTGAGTGGTGGTGGTGGTGTGATTTGCATGTGTTTGCACACATGTGTGCTGTGCCGCAGGCCTCCCGTGTATACTGACCATGCTGCTGGGCTGTGTGGCATGGGTGTGATGATGGCTGCTATGCTCAACACTGGTTGTGCCTGTACACTGGTGTCATGCCTCTGATCCATGCCATGGTCCGCAGTTTGTATGTGTGTGTGCACATGCCTTTGCTGTGTGTGTGTGTGTGCCTGTGTGCCTGTGTGCCAGTGCCTCCCCATGCCTGCTGTGCACCCCATTCCCTGCATGCCTCCTGCTGTGCACATCCAGGGCTGTGTGTGGTGTACTGCTCTGTGTGGCCCCTGCATGTGTGTCAGTGCACTTAACCTGCATTCTCCATAATGCACCTCTGCGATTATACCCCTGTTGTGCCTTGCCTTCGCTGCCAGGTGAGGGTACCATCTTCCTGGTGGTGGCTGCCCACCACCCTCTGGCCCATTCCAGCCATTGTCCCTGCTACTGTCGCCATCATCTGCCTCGACAGCTATCCCACGGTCAATGGCCATGTTGTGCAGAATGCAGCAGGCCAGGCATAGGCCACAGGCTTGTGATGGGCTGTATTGTAGGGAACCACCTGACCTGTCTAGGCATTGGAAATGCATTTTCAGCATGCCAAAGACACGCTCGATGATACTGCGCATGCTGGCATGTGCGTCATTGTATCTCTCTTCTGTGGGTGATGACGGTTGTCAGTAGGAGGTGAGCAGCCAAGGTCTCAGTGGGTATGTGCTGTCTCCCATGTGAGAATGGACATGGTTAGCCCTTCGCTGTGCTGTGATGCCACCTCATCCCTGTCACCCACTGCTCACTCCACCATGCCCACTCTGCCTGCCCTCCCTCCCCCTACGGCTGTGCTGCACCAGACCCCTGGCCCGTGCCCTACTCACCCACTAGGTGACCCATGGGGATCTCCCTACATTCAAACTTCTGACACAGTGCAGAGCAGTGCCAGATGAATATGTCATGTGCACTCCTGGGGAGTGTGGTGTAGACATTGATGATGTGTCCCGTGGCATCACATACCACCTGGCAGTTGACTGATGGGTAGCCTTTGTGGTTTATGTAGACTGGGTCCTTGGGGCCAGGTGGTATGCAGATGCCCATGTGGGTGCACTTAATAGCCCCAATCATGCCTGGCATGCGTACCACCCTGTGGAAGTCCTGCATGTTTGCTGTACACTCTGCCTGTGTGCTGAGGAAACGTGTGAACTCTGATGCACATGGCAGCAGAGCATTGAGGAACTGTGTGAGGAGGTGGGAAGTGGCTGACTGGGTGATGTCAATGGTATCCCCTGTTGGTCATTGGAAGGTGCCCATGGTGAGTAAGCACATCACTGCAGTCACCTTAGTCTCCACTGACATGGCATGACTCCATCTGGTGTGTGCCTGCATCTCCTCACTGCACAGCTCGCAGAGCTGCCTCAGAAACTCCCCAGGAAATGTGCTTCCTTCTAAAATCACCACTGATAATGTTACCATCAACGATAAAATCGAGATACTGCAGGCTTTCAACAATCATTTTGCCACTGCAGGCCTGGCATTCGATAATGCACCAGTAAGTAGTCTCCTTCCACAAATCAACACTCAGCCTCCAGAACCAATTATCAATAACGTGGTCTTCTTCTTTTTACCTACCACCATAAAAGAAGTTGAAGATCTTCTTCTATGACTGAATACTAAAAAAAAGTGCCGGGGCTGACTCCTTCGACCCATATTTCTTGAAAATAGCATACCACATTCTTGCCACACCTATATCACACCTATTCAACCTGTCTCTAGCACAAGGTTCCTTCCCCCTGACAGTATAGCCTAGAGGTTAGAGTAACGAGCTGTGAATGAGCTTGGTACATCAGCAGCCCTGGGATTGATTCCCACAAGCTCCACTTGCATACTGTGTGACTCTAAACAAGTCACTTAACCACCCCAGTGCTCCCAAGTCGCCACTGAAAAGAGGCACTTGTGCCTAGTGGGCCTTACCTGGTTACCAATAAAGAATATCTTTTAAGTTTGTGCCTCTTTGAAATGTCGCTCTTGGTCCTATTCTGGAAATTTCTTCTAGGCATGGCTCTGTTGCCAAAACTGGCAGGTGTTTTCTAAAGATGTCTATGACCCTGGTGCCATTTCTATGGTATTCTGTGCTATTTCAAAAAAATGCCCTGTATGCTTAGATTTTGACACAGTTCATTTTGTGATTTACTGGTGAACTACATTAATTGTTGGGGGTCAATATCGCACAAGTATCAAACCAAGAATACTGTGCTTTGTAAGTCAAGATCATGTTTATGTGCTTTCTTATTTTGTGATAGCCCTCTTTCTATATTCATGGCCAGCTGTATTAATAGCAATCTCTATTTATTTAAGAAAATAGAAGTAATATGGGTGTTTAAGTAAAAAATAAGTATGCCATAAACAGAACTGTATAGGATCAATATAATAGAGAACTCGAGAGTAGTAGTAAGATATGAGCCCCCCGCCCCAATTTAATGGTGAGCTACATTACTGTGATTGTCAACTATACATGACTTGAATAGTTTCATCAGAGCCCCATACACTATTACACTGGTGTTACAGGCACTATAAATTAGGCTTTGCTGCGGTTTTTAATTATGTGTTAGCATGTTATGATATTTATTATCACTAGAGGAATGATTTTCCAATACGAGTGACCTCTGTTACTATAGCAGCTAGAAGCAGTACAAAACTAAGAGACTGAGAGGGCAACGTAGCTCTGAAGAAGGAGTTTCCTCTGAGACATCAGCAGTGACGTGGTGCGTATGACTGGGTGCGCACACATATTCCCACCTGGATGCTACAGCCTGAATTTCGGGAGCATCTATGAATTTAGCCTACGTTGGAATGTATTGATCATATTGATTCTGTTCAGATGGATTAGGCAACTGAGCCATGAATATGGACATCAGTTTAAATAGGACAAACATTTGGAAAAAGTTTGGTATGAATTTTCACTTTGCACTATGTTTGGGACATCTAGCAAGAATGCTTTCAACAAAGGAGGCAGTATGGCACAGTGGTTTAAGGCTCTGAGCTGCAAATCTGGTGACATGGGTTTGAATCCCACAGCTCCCACTTGCATACTGTGTGACCCTGAGCAAGTCACTTAACTTCCTTGTGCTCCCAGGCTGCACCTGTAAACAAGCTTTCAGCTTAATGTGTCTTACCTGGTTAAATAATTGGAATAAAAAAAATAAATATATAATAATATTGTCCAGAATAAGCTTACTCTCTCCTGATTTCCATCTGGGTTGTGCTGAGAGACTTCATTTACTCAACTAATAGCTAAATACATGAGCCCACTGGTGATCCATCAGCTCTCCTGGTGACTGGCTCCTGATAATCCAAATAATCCCGGACACTTTCTATGAAATGGGCAGGACATACACATGAGCCTGAGCATTAGGTGCCTGAGATCCTCTGTACTAGCCACCTTTTTTTGTAAAATATTTTTATTGAAAAAAAACAGTTGATACATGGTACTAGCCATCATCATTGCAATGATATAGAAACTGACTGATACATTGGTTCAAATACACAGTCCATGTACTTCACATGCTGTAAGCAACTGATGCTGCATATTCAGTGCCTGGTGGCATAGGCCTTACACTTTGGTACAGTTCTCTAGGCTGATTAGACAATTCTTTCATTAAACAGTGTCATGGAATGTGTCAGTGTATATGATCATAATATAGCCCTTGCTTCATGGTGTTTATCTCAGATAGAGAACTCTTCCTTCTCAATAGACATTGCAATTGGCGTCCACACTTTTTCAAATTAATTCTGGTTATTTGCCTGGTATTGGACTCCTTTTGTCTTGAAGCAATGTAACATTTTTTTGCCCAATGTGTTATCACGGGAGGACCGGTAGCCCCATCCAGTGATGCACAATTCTCTTGCAATAGTTAAGTATCCCCGGCACTGCCCAGTGCAGGAGAAGAGTCTGCACCCAACAAGAGCTCCAGTGGTGAGAAAGAAGGGCTCTTCTCTAGTGTTTTCTCCATGACCTGGTGCACTCGACACCAGAAGCTGATTATTTTGGTACACGTAAATGCTAAATGCAAAAAGGTGCCCTCCTGTACTCAGCACTTTGGCCTTATGGGATCATATTCTTCCTTTATTTTATGTAGTCTACTGGGGGTATAGTAGGACCAGTACAGGAAATGACATTGTACCTGCCACAGCTCATTACTCTTGACACGTTGCTGGGCATGACTCATGGCTCTTTGTCATGTAGAGCTGGGTAGCTCAAAACTTAAATCTTCGGCCCATTTCCTTGTAAAGAGATCTTCCAATTTCTAGCAGAAGATTCACAGATGGCATCAGCAGAACTCAGCTACACAAAAATCACTCCACATTTAAAAATCAGTACCTTTCATTTCTGTTTGTTATTGAAAACATTTTTAATAAAACAAGATTGTTTTCCCTTATGCTCCGTCTCTTCCAGTTGTTGATTCCTGCTGTGAGATCATAATCCTTTGCGTGTGACATCACATCCAGTTGTTACGGACATGATTCTGATGTCATAAGCAGAGGATTATGACTTCAAAGCAGGAAAAGCATCAAGGACAGAGAAAATCTTAAGGGCAAACAGCATGACTTTTCTGCAGATCTCTTCAGTAATACAGAATGGAATGCCCAGAAATTCAAAATGTTTGAGAATCTTACGAAATTTGTATCCTGCTGATAGCAACAATACTGCTTTTGCAGAAACCTGGAAAGTCACTTTACCTTAGCTATGGGGTATAGGATTCCCTTCGGCAGTAGGCAGCAGTGTGCAGACAATAGGGGAATTGAATGGGACATTGTCATATCTGCGCATCAGCCTTATTCATAATGCTCTAACTCATAAATGTACAATGAATTCATATGGGTTAAGGTGATACTCTTTTCATAACTGTAGAAATTATTTCATGACCCCTCCTTCAACAGATCACCCAGTTGTTTAAGCCCCCATCTCTACCACCTTTCGTATCCACATTACACAAAGGATGTACCCACAACCATGGGCTTCAAGTGTCTGAGCTCACCCGTTACTATCCACATTACCTAAAGGACACACCCACAACTAACGGGCTTCAGGCATCTGAGCTCTCTTCTACTATTCATATTCACTTGAAGGACACACCCACAACTCTGGGCTGCTACATTACTTGAAGGGCACAACCCTTGGGCTTCAGGTGTCCAAACTCCAACCCCCTCTCACTAGCCATTACTCGAAGGATACACCTCGACTCTTGGCTTCCAGCATATAGAAACATAGAATCTGATAGCACATAAGAACTGCTTGGTCCACCCAGTCTGCCCATTTCTCTACCTGCTGTTGCACCATAGACCCTAATTGATCTCCGGCTTTACTCCCCCACACACACACTTTTCCTACCACTAAGGTTCCCTTATGCCTATCCCATGCATTCTTGAATCCCATTACCATTTTGCTCCCACCACCTCTGCTGGAAGGTTGTTCCATGCATTCAGCACTTTTTCTGTGAAGAAGTACTTCCTCACATCTCCCCTGCCTCTACCCCCTTCCAGCTTCGTAGCATGTCCGTTTGTTCTTGAGCATCTTTTTTTCTGAAAAATGCTTCCTTCTTGAACCCGTGAGGTATCTGAAAGTCTCTATCATTACCCCCCTTCCTACTTTCCTCTAGGGTATACATAATGAGGTCCTTTAGACTCTCCTCATAGGGCTTTTGATGCAGACCTTGCGCTATTTTAGTTGCCCTACTCTGGACCGCCTCTACTCTGTCTATGTCCTTCCAGAGATGTGGCCTCCAGAAAAGGACACAGTACTGTAGGTGAGATCTCACCAGTGATATACATTGCGGTTACACCAACTCTCTCTTTCTGCTGGTGACACCCCTCCCCATGCACCCTAGCATCCCACTAGCCCTCCCCACTGCTTTGTCACACTGTCTGGACACATTTAGGTCATCTGATATGAATACCCCCAAGTCTGTTTCCTGTTTGGTGATCATTAATACTACATCCCCCATTTTGTACTCCGTCCCTGTTTTTGTTTTTTATATATATGTTTGTGGTATTTTGTAAGTTTTCTCCCACTCCCCCGCCCGAGGCCAGGCACATGACTGTGCATGTGTGTGGAGGCACACATGCACACCCTGGCACCCGCTCAGCCCCTTCCTCCCACCCATAACAGTGCCATCCCCTCCTGCCTAGGCTACCCACCAGACCACCACCCAGTGGGAGCGGAACTATGGGGGAGTGACAACCCACCCCCACCACCCCCAGGAGAGGAGAGCAGCATGCCAGCTTGCTCAATCCTGCTCCTCCCTCCCCCCCATGCACTGGCCCCCCGACGACCCAATGTGGTTCCGAACCTGGGTCGCCAGCATAATGGAAGGTAAGGTGTCCAGTGCCTCAGCCCTCAGAGCCACTGGGCCAGCTACCACCCCATGGTTTTTGTGCCCCAAGTGCATGATTTTATACTTCTTCACTAGCTGCCACACCCTTAACCACTTCTCTAGCTTTCTTAGATCTCTAATCATTTTTCAACCACCCCAGAGTGTCTACCCTATTGCATATTTTGGTGTCATCCACATAAAGGCATACCTTTCCTTCTAGCCCCTCTGCAGTGTTGCTGATAAAGACATTAAAGAGGACTGGTCCCAGTCCTGATCCCTGTGGCACTGCACTGGTCACCCTCCCTTCTTCCTTGGAGTGAATTCCATTTACGGCCACCTTGTTTCCTGTCCCCTAAACCAGTTCCTCACTCACTTTACTACCCTTCGACCCACTCCTAGGCAGCACAGCTTGTTTACAAGTCTCCTATGTGGAACGGTGTTGAAGGCCTTACTGAAATCCAGTTAGGCCACATCCAACACTCCACCCTGATCTAATTTCCTGGTCACCCAGTCAGAGAAATCTATCAGATTTGTTTGACATGAACTCCCCCCAGTGAATCTATGCTGCCTTGGATCTTGTAAGCCACTGGATTCAAGATATTTCACAATCCTTTCTTTCAGTAGGGATTTCATTAATTTCCCCACTAACGAAGTCAGGCTGACTGGCCTGTAATTGCCAGCCTCCTTCCTGCTGCTACATTTGTGAATTGGGACCTCATCTGCCCTCCTCCTCCAGTCCTCCAGAACCACTCCCATCTCCAGTGAGTGGTCAAACAGGGCTGTCAGAGGTGCAGCTAGCACCTCCCTGAGTTCCCTCAATTTCCTTGGATGCACCCTGTCTGGCCCCATTGCCTTGTCAACTTTTAGATTTATGAGTTCCTTCAGGTCTCTCTCCTCTGTAAATGGACTAGCATCCTCCTCCTTTCCTTCAATGCTCCTGGCAATTATCTGTGGACCCTCACCTTCCCCTTCCTCTATGATCCCTGAACAAAAGTACTTGTTCAGGATGTTTGCTTTTCCTGGTCTCCTCCACACACACACTCTTCCTCGTAGAAGCCTTATCAGTCCCACCCCCTGGTCTTTCTCTCTTTTCGCTCACATACCTAAAAATGCCTTTGTCCTTTCTTACTGCCTGGGCTATTTTCCTCAGTTTGTGCCTTTGCTGACCCAATTGCTCCGGGAGGGGGGGCGTGGCTGGCCAGGCACAATGGTGGATGGGTTTTAAACTAGTTACAGATGGACACCTTCTCTAACTGGTAAATTATCATTATAGTATCTCTGTGCTATTATTAAAGAAAAAACTGCAGTGTCCAAGGACTATCTCATGGTTACCCTATGATCACAAAAAAAAAAAAAAACAATTTCTTTTGAGTTGTCACTGGGTCCGTCACAATCCTGAGTGCCAGTGGAAGGAAGAACTCCGGCCTAAAGCATGGCAGTGGCAGGTACCTCCTCCGATGTAAACGGCTCCTCTTCAGAATCTCTGGCAGCAGTTCCTGGCATGATTCTCGACCTGCAAAATGAAATATAAGCAGGCTTCACTAATCTAACAGCCCAGCTGATGCACCTAGAGAATATTGTTACAGGGCTATCGGAGACTAGGGCTGCACATGCCATGAGGCCAAACAAAGCTGAAAAATGGGACAGTGAGCTTAAAGATCTCATGGCTGATCTGTCCCAGAAGCAGAGAGAAATAAAAGATCATGTTCTGCCCTCCTAGAAAAAGTGGACAATCTAGAGAATAGATCCGGCAGGTCTAATTTATGGCTATTTGGACTAACAGAGGGGCTGGAGGGCAAGAATCCAGAAATGGAGGCACAAAAATGGCTTGTGCAGTAACTCGGTTTGGCCCCTGAAGCTGCAAGGTATGAGGTGGAAAGAGTGCATAGAGTCAGCTCTAAGCCTAAACCTGGCGCTCAACCTAGACATTTTCTTATTAAATGTCTCAGAATCCACGACAAGGACAGGATGTTAAGAGCCGCCAAAACCAAAGGTCCCATTAAAACTGGAGATAGCTCAGTTTTAATCTTCCAAGATTACAGCAGAGATCTGCAAGTGCAGCAGCAAGAATTAAATGGAGTGAAAGCAAAGCTACACACTATGGGCTTGGAATTTGCCCACTTGTACCCCTTCAAGCTGCATATAACCAAGACAGGGCAATCTCCCCACTTCTTCAACAAGCCACAAGAAGCTGAATATTTTGTAAATCAGGAGATGCAGCTGTTGATGATAGATTGGGGGTTCGCCAAACAGCCCCTGTCACCTGATTGCTTTGACAGTCATTCTAATTCAGTTCTATGAGTCTGCACCTCCTACGCTGTCCCCTGCCATGCTAACTCTGGATATATACTTGTCAATGATTACCTCGTTTTGCACTGACATTTTTTCCACTTTGGCTGGGTGGTCCGGGATTGACAACATTTCCTGGGTGCTTCAGTGGCGGTGACCACGAGCTCTTTGCATCTTACCTCCTGGCCTTGTGGATTGATCCACTGTACTTTCGTGCATGGAGCTGAGCAGCATCCCCAATGAGTCTGTCATCCTGTTTTTTCAAAATTTGATCTGTATGGGGAGTTTCTCATTTGACTTGTCCTTGAATATGGCTCCAATCACACCAGATTACAACTGGGGAGTGCGGGTCTCAACAGCGACCATTATACTCTGGCTGGAATCATACATGCAGATCGGTCACCTGACCCATACACTTGATATATCCCAAAAGTTTGACTGTACCCAACTTCTAAAATATTGTAACACCCCTTTCTTTTACCTGTTCCTTGTTGTTACTGTTGTTGCTATATGTAGATTAGCTAATCGGGGACTGATGCTTTACTGGGGAGTTGGAGCGATGCAGAGTGTATGTTGGATCCTCCTAGGGTTATAGCCTTCTAGTGGATTGATTTGTAGGCCGTAAAGAACAGGCTGTAAAATTTGTAAAAATTCAGCCAACTTTCTCCATTGGAAATTGGTGCCCCGGTGATTCTGGCAGTTAAAGGGGTGGGGAACGGTGTGTGCTCAAATCTCCAGCAGATTGGTTGCCAGTTTCATGTAACTAACATAACAGGTGACAGGCGGGTTCAACTCTGTCATTGGGGGGAGGCATGCTCTGTGTCAGGTTGGGCACTGGAGGATTCCATAACTTTGACACTCAGCCCCAGAGTAGCCAAGTATCTGTAGCAATGCAGTTCTTTAGAACACCGATCCCCAGCGGAGCCATGGGTTCAATCACCACTGATCTCCTGCCTTGCTTACAGAGGTGTGGTTAGTGTCCATAATGTTAACTTAAACAATGAGGGGCATGGCTGCTAAAGGGCGCTTAGGTGCTTTACCCCCACCCATGATCAAAATGCATCCTGATTAAGAGTAGCAATGCACTTAAGAAATTCTAACTCTCACAACGCTGTACAAACGTGTTATTTTGGGAAGGGCAGACAGCCATGATACCTCGTCTACAACTAACTGGGTAAAGACTTAGGAATCTTACACACACCACAGGTGACCTGCATGCGGTAAATTATTGCCACCCCTGAGTCAACCCACCCCCATTGCTCATTCTGGAGACCTGGTCCAGTGGACATCATCTGCAGTAACATAACACTGCTAGAGGGCTGCATTTTATAGTCCATTTGTAGACCATTTCTGCTGGATTAGGAGATGGGGGCCACGGCTTAGCCTTCCCTTGCAGTTCATAGTGACCTAAGCTCACCCAGTATATCTGGTGGTCAAAATAATTACTGCTCCATATGCTAACAGTCAGTTCATTAATGCCTGGACTGCCTAGCTGAAAATAGTTATACAACCTGCTCATCCCTACACACTTACTTGGTCTGCTGAAACCCACATTCCCCATTATTTGATGGAAGGGGGAAAGAGAGAGTGAGTAACCAAGGACTAAGATCTCAGTAATACAGATGGCCTGTGGCCACCAGCATATTGGTCGACTCTCTTAGGGAAAAGATTGCTCATCCAGGGAAGCACCCTCTCTAGCCAGAGGACGGGGAGGAATGTCCAGACCGTACTGTTTTTGTTCATAGAACAGACATCACCATTCAGTGAGGTGACTGAATAATCTGATCAATTTGCCAGTTTGTCTTCTAAGACCCTCCATGCACACAATGCAGGGACCTGCATGGTACTCAGGAGATTTTGTGCAGAGATAAACACTTTCAGTGGTGGTCCTACTTAGTTATGGTTGCTAAAACAGTCTTGCTCATGTTTTCTTACTAAACATGTTTTAAACAAAGGTATATATTCTATGGTGACATAGACCCATAAAACCCATCAATATAGATAGGGCAGTCGGTCTTGAGACCATTTGTCTTGATCCAGGGTGGGAGGGTCTTGATGTTTTTGACCTCAGCTAACCAATGGTTTGGTTATCTGGAGGCAGGAGGCATGGGGGACACGAAGGTGCTTGTTGCACTATATTGAGTCATTTTTTGTCTAGCTACCTTTCTGGGATTGGAGCCGAACATTAGGGGGGAGGGGAAGTGGGTACCTGTTTTTGTAGTGTAGTTTCATTTCTCATTGTCATCATCATCCTGAAGTTGTTTGTCTATGGGATGAGACTAGGGAGGGAGGGGGGAAATCAGTTGGAGTTGAAAGGGTTAAAAATGCAAGACAATACTGATAGGTCTCTCTGGGGTACATACATTTGTGGATAATATTGTATTACTTAATAACCAGATGTATTCAGTTTATTGCTGTACTATAGGATAATGGCTGATAAACTACATGTTGCCACCAAATGGCTTAAAGTATGTGGTCAAATGGAAAAACATTCAATATAAAATCAAGAAACTCAAAATAGATGGCATGTTACTGCAGGAAACTCATGACACCATCGGAAGCTGAGCGTACTTGTGGGGGGTGGAGGAGTACATGGGTTACCTCCTGTTTTAACTCTCGAGCTAGGGGTGTAGCCATCTGGTTAAAACCTGGATTCCCTGGTGTGGTACTCAGGTCAATATCAGATCCAAAGGGCCGTTACGTACTGGCACAGATAGAAATGGATGACGGGCACCTCTTCTCAGTCAGAGCCCTTTTCGGCCCTAACATTGAGGACTGAACCTTCTTTCAAAGGCTTGTGCTGGATATGGCACAAGTTACTGGCCCAAGGGTGATAGGAGGGGACATGAACTGCTTTCTTTACACTATTCTGGACAGATCCAATCCTTCCCCAATTCCCCTGTCCAAAAATGTGAAAGGCCTGAATGAACTTATCCAGACTTTCACTTTGGTGGATGCATGGTCACAAAAACACCTCTCTGGCAGAGAAAATGACTTTTCTCACATTCCCACAGGACCTGCACAAGGCTTGATCTCCTGTTGCGTTCCACTAAGCTGCTTTCTAGGGTGAACATCATAGAATACCTTCCAGTGGTCAAATTAGACCATTCTCCATTGCACCTTGAGATTAATGTAATGGGACTGGGAAATCCTCCACGAATGTGAAGACTAGATCCAGTGCTGCTGAGAGACCCCTAGTTTACTGAGACCATGACATTGTCCATTACTGAGTTCCTAGCCCTTAATCAAAGAGAAGACACATCCCACACCACCAGATGGGAGGCCATGAAGGCTTACATCAGAGGCCAGGCCATCTCCTATGCAACATTTAAACAGAGGGGAGAAACCCAAGAAATCAACAAGTTAAAACAGAAAATCAAAGAGGTGGAAAGACTCCACATGGCCAACCCCACCCCTACCCTGTACCACCTATTACAAAAGCTGAAATGGAAGGTCAACGCCCTAAGCACAGTAGCGATTGAAAGCGCCATTCAGCTCAACCAAGCTGGACAATACTTTGACAGGGACAGTGGAGGGAAATTGTTGGCTTGGCAGTTAAAACAGCATGAAGGAGAATGGAATATTCTGTGAATTCATCATCCTGAAAAAGGGGAGGTTGGGGGGCATGCTGACATAGGGAACGCTTTTAATAAATTTTATAATAATTTGTACATTTCAGAAACATCTCCTACCTCAGAGCAATATCAGGTCTTTTTCAATAAGATCACCTCTACCCCTCTCCACCCCCTGAGACTCTGAGGATATGAAACATCCTTTAACTAAACAAGAGATCCACAAAGCAATTAATGCTCTGGGGGGGAGCACCAGGCCCCAATGGCCTACCAATTGACTTCCTTAAACATTTTAAGGATCTCCTAACTGACCCCCTACCTGAAATGATTATGGAGTGCTTTTCAAAGGAAATTCTACTCCCCTCCACTCAGTCAGCCACAGTAACAGTACTACCTAACCAAGCAAGAACCTGACCCTATGCACCTCCTATTGACCTATTTAACTACTAACATCAGACTATAAAATAGCTGCATAAATAATTGCCAAGTGCCTATAAAAAATCTTACCATCATGCATTCACCCCAACCAAGCAGGTTTTGTTAAGAGAAGACAAGGCAAAGACAACATCAGGCACATTCTCAAAGTCATTTGTCATTGGGCCAAACATCACAAACAACATGGAACTGCGGTACTTGCCTTGGATGCAGAGATGGCCTTTGACCAAGTGGAGTGGGAATACATGTTCAGAGCCCTCCAAGCATTTGGCGTCAGAGATCAAATGCTGGGCTGAGTCAAAATGCTTTATAAAAACCTTTCTACCAGGATCAACATCAGTGGAGGTTTAACGAAGAAATTTAATCTAACTAGAGGCACCCGACAGGGTTGTCCACAGTCCCCACTGCTGTATGTCCTTTCATTAGAGCTACTTGAGGCTGCTATATGTCAGCACACGGGAATAGAGGGGTGTAGCGTGGGTGGTGTAGAACACAACGTTGCACTATTCACTGATGACTTCCTTCTTTACTTACACAATCAAAAACCAAGCCTCCCACATCTCCACGCTCTCCTCACAGAGCACAATGCTCTGTCCAACCACAAAATAAACTGGACAAAGAGCAAAATTCTGCCTATTCATAAACTCCAGGGACTGCATAGTAAACAATAATGTGGGACGCAAACCCATAGATGCGCTAAAATATCTTGGTGTTAAAATCCCAGCCAAGTGGTCTAAGCTTTATGGGCTCAATTATCCAAGCCTCCTGGCAGATAAAAAAGATCATTGTGAAAGATGGGTTGCCCTACCTTTATCTGTGATAGGTAGAGTAAATGTACTTAAAATATGCATTCTGCCTATGAGCGCACACCTCTTCCAGTCCTTCCCGATCTTGCCTCCACAATGTTTCTTCTCCCAGATTAATTTCATCGCACATCGATTCTTGTGGCATAACAAGCATGCCCAGATAAGAAGAGACATCCTACAGTTACCAATGAGAGACAGAGGCTCTGGATTACCGGATTTAAACAAATACTTCCGGGTAGCACAAATCAGCTGTCTTCCTACTGGACCTCACACCCTTGAACCAGCCGGGTTGGTCATGGAGGAGGAGGAGGAGGAACTGGGGGTTGACCTCTGGGGGTTGACCTTAGGAGTGGTCTGTTATCAGCAGCACTGGAACTCTTCAAAGTCCCACAGCTTTCCAACCCTTTCACTAAAACTATGGAGGTCACTTGGCTGAAGGCTTACAAATCCCTTGATTGGCAACAGGGCCCTTCTAAATTTACTAATTTGAGAGTCACTTTAAAGGGAAAACCTCAGTACAATGTAGCCCTCCATCAAACTCTTCTCTCCTGAGGAAAGAGGTTTGACTCACGCTAAACAATTATTGTGCAGAGGTTTATACAGTCATTTCACCTCCTTGCATAGGGAATATGTATTACAACTAGACGATCTTTTTGCCTTCTTACACATTAGGCATCTGCTGAATCCCACCATATCACTTTCAGGGAATACTAGTTTTATTAATCTTGCACCTCCATCACCCTTCGAGGGAGAACAATATCAACCCCAGCCAGTCAGTAAACCTCTGTCAGTGTACTACACCATACTCAGACGAGGTAGATTATCACCATCTGAAAACATTCATACGAAGTGAGTGGATGATTTAGGCACTCCCATTACAGATGAAATTTGGAAAAAGGCCATTTTCCCACCTTGCCACATGCTCTAGAAACAATAAACTATGGCAGATACAATTAAACTATATGTATCAAGCTTATTTTACTCTGACCAGGGGGCACCACCAAAACCCTGACAGATCTCCACTATGTCCTAAAGGTAAAATACATGAGGGCACCTTCGTACTCATGGCTCTTACTTGCCCCAAAATTCATGCCCTTCTGGTGTGCAGTACATAACATTATCAAAACAAGTCAGAGATCTGTACTCCCCAATCCCTTTTTGACTTGCTACTAGGGACAGAGCTATCTCATGTTCTCAAAGGTCCCTCAGCCGTGTTATGGGCCACAGCACTGATCAATGCATGAAAGATCATTGCCCAACAGTGGACAAGTGAAACACCACCCTCAATCACGCAGTGGTCTCGTAACCTAGGTTCCTGCCTACAGATTGAGTGGGCTCAACTTAATACCAATGGTCAGGCAGAACTTTTCAAAAAATGTGGAACCCTATGCTGAGGGCCATTGAAGCTGGTATCTGGCAATACTAAAATGCTTAAGCCTTTCTGTTTTAGATTTAATGTTACATCCTAGCTTACTATAAATCTCTGCATTAGTGATACTTTTTAATATAGCTTGTTCATAACTTGATTGTACCACTTACAATTTATGTAATTTTTATTTCTAATAATTTGTTTTCAGCATTGTATGGCCTGTTGCACTTATTTATTTTTGTCTTGCTCAATAAAATATGTTTTAAAAAAATAAAATAATTGCTTTCCCTGCCTCCCTCTGTTTTTCCTGATATACCTCCCTATCCTCTTCCCTCTGTGTCTCCTTGTACCCCCTGAATGCTAACTTTTTTGCCCTTACCTTCCCGGCCACCTCTTTTGAGAACCATAGCAGTCTCTTTTTCCTCTTGCTTTTGCTTCCTTGCCTGATGCAGAGTTTTTTTTGCCTTCCCTATCCCCTTTTAGTTTTACCCACTGTTCTTCCACTCCACCTAAGTCCCCCCCCCCCCCGGTCTGGCCTCCCTGATTTTATTAGTACTTTTTACCTGTGTAGCCCTTCAGTCTGCAATTTCACGTCCCGGCATCCAGCCATCTCCGGCCACCGTCTGGTCCTGCCCCGGCCCCCAGTGAAGCCCCCACCACCATCTACTCCTGCAGTGGGGTGTCAGGGAGTCACCCTCAGTCTCCACCAACACAGGACAGCCATCAAGCTGCCACGACTGAGCGCTATGCTTTTCCCCTTTTTGGCTTGACGTGGGCTGGGGCATGCAATGACGCCAATGGAGGGAGCGCGCATGCATCTGCACGTGCTCCCTCCTGGCGACATGCCTCAAGCTCACCCCTACCACACCACCCTCAGCCTCCGCCAGAGGTCACTAATGTGCCGACAGCTGGGAACCTCCCTCCCCCGGAGAGTGAGAGCAGTCCACAGACACTCAATCCATCTCTGCCCCTGCCGACCCCTGATGACCCGAGTCCATTCCCGAACCTGGGTCGCCAATGTGGAGTGAGGTGTGGTGTCCAGCACCTCAACTCTCAGTGCCACCGGGCCGGCTATTCCCCATCTTTTTAAAATCAGCCCTCCTGAGGTCCAGGACCCTTGCCTTTATATGGTTTGATTCTGCCACAGTGCTTATATTGAATCACATCGTATGATGATCACTGGTCCTCAGGTGGCCACCCACTGTGACATTTGCAACACTTTCCCCGTTGGTGAGTACAAGGTCTAGTATTGCCCCCTCACATGTGGGCTTTTTTACTAGTTACCTGAGGAATTCCCTCTGCAGGAGTCCAGGATGTCCTAGCTCCTAGCTGAAGCTGCAGCTGGGATGCTTCAATCTACATCTGGCAGATTGAAGTCCTCTACCAGCATCCCCTACCAACAGCACCTCCCCCTTATTTGCCATCTTTGGATGGCTTCCACCAGAACCTTGTTCAACTCCCCACCCCCCGTACTGGAGGTCTGTAAATTACACCAGTGTGAATTGTGGCTCCATTCCCCATTTCTAGGGTGATCCACTGTACCTCTGCCCCTCCCTGCATTCCCTGTATTTCTGTAGCATTTATGCTATCCCTCACATAAAGAGCCACTCCTTCCCCTTTCTTTTCTTCCCTGTCCTTCCTGAACAAAGCATAGCTTGGTACAGCCCAGTTCTGGAGTCCTCACCTCAGAAAGGATAAGGATAGGTTGGAGACAGTGCAGCGCAGAGTAACAAAAATGATTCAGGGCCAGCAGGGCAGATCCTATGGGGAGTGTCTCAAGGCACTAAATATGTACTCACTGGAGACCAGAAGGGAGAGGGGAGATATGACTGAGACCTTCAAGTTCCTTAAAGAAATTAACAAAGTGAACTGTGGGGAACTATTTAGCCAGAATACCAATTCGCGGTCACATGGACACGAATGGAAATTAACAGGAGGTAGGTTCAGGAGAGATGTGAGGAAGTACTACTTTTTCAGAAAGGGCGGTGGAACCTTGGAACAGTCTGTCAGCTGAAGTGGTGGGTGTGAAAACAGTCAGGGGATTCCAGCAGGACTGGGACATAGTAAAGGGAACAGTGGTTATTGGGTTCGACAACCAAGGAGGAGACTAGAGAGAGGATAGGGAATGTTAGTTCCCTGGAGGAACAGTAGGTTCCAGGGATTATAGGGAACTTGGGCAGACTGGATGGACCTCTGGTCTTTTTCTGCCATCATTGTCTATGTTTCTATGACTATATCCCAGTCATGGTTCTCTTTGCACCATGACTCGGTAATGGCAACGATGTCCAGGTCAGCCTCAGCCATTATGGCCTCTTGGTCTGGGATTTTATTTCCAAGACTTTGAGCATTTGCACACATGGCCTTCCAGTTTCTGCTAACTCCCAGCTTGTCAGACCCCTTTTCCCCTTTTGCCTTCTCTCCTTACCCCCTCTGCTGTCATTCCCTTCTCTCTTCATTTCTGCCATTCTGTTTTCATTGTTGTTAGGTACCCTTGGGGATTTCTCTCCCTTATGGTTTTCCCTACTAACTACTTCAGTTTGTGGGGGGATAGTTTATGTCTCCCTGCTTCCTTCTGCCACCCCCCGGCTAGATTAAATACTCGCCAGTGTAACATTTAAACTGTTCACTGAGGACTGTGGTTCCATTCCTGGATGGATGCAGGTCATCTCCCATGTATAGGCCCTTATCCTTCTAGGTGGGACCCCAGTCCCCAATGTAGCCAAACCCCTTCTCTCTGCACCACTCCTTCAACCATAAGTTGAAGCTCCTGGTAAAGAGTACCCTATCCCCACCCCATGCCCATCATAGACAGCATCTCAGAAAAGGCCAATGAGCATGCTACCTGCCTAGGACCCCTCCCCAACTCCCTGAATTCCTCCTGCACTATCCTAGCCTCGTCCTCAGCCAGGTCATTAGTCCCTAGGTGGACAATGACATCCAGCTTTCCCTCTTGTCCTGCTGCCCTAGTGATCCTCAGGATCTGCTTCCCATCCCTCCAAGCTGTGGCACCAGGTAGGCACCTAACCTCCCTCTCCCCCTCCCTTCCTGCCCCAAATCTATCCCCCTTACAGTGGAGTCTCCCACCAGGAGTTGCTTCCTCCTCCTCTGGTGTCCTCTTACACCCACCTTGGGGTCTCCACTACAGAGAACCCTCACAGCCTCCTTGGTCACTACTATGGGTGTCTCGCTGGGACAGTCACGCCCCATCAGAGTGGTGTAGGAATTGTATACTGGTACCATATGGAGAATGTGCCTCTGACCCACCACCTTCATCTTTCCTGAACCCGCCATAGTCCAGTCTCTTCTCCTCCTTGGCATCCTTTGAGGTAGGGGTGGCGGACTTGGTGGTCCCTGGGTGGGGGAGGAGGGAGCTGCACCCACTATCCATATTACATGAACAGCCTCTACCACTATACCCATCTCTGTAATCAGATGCCTCATACTAAAAACAAATGAAAGAAGGTGCCTCTGCAAGAATGTCTTTCTCAGTGCTGTGCTCTTTGTTTCTCTCTGGAAATTACTGAGTGGGGCCCATTATTTGCTTTACCTGGGCTGTACCAAAGGCAGATACATTCACATTTAGGGAGAATGCGGACTGTACCATTAGGGTCCAGTGGAGGGGGTTGTTAATACACATGCACACAGCAGTAGCAGAGAAAGGAAATATTAGCTGTGCTTGAAAAAGTCCAGCCTTAATGATATATAAACACCAAAGGCAAAAGTTGTCAAAGGTACATCCTCACTTCTCAGTAGAAAGAAATATGTAAAGCATGGAGAATCAGGGCACAAGATATAGAGTAGGAGTGAAGTTCTAGACATTTAAGGCTTCCTGAAGATTTTACATATGCTCAGTAAAACTGCACTAGTGTGACAGTATGTAAGGAATCCAGGCAGTTGTAAACATAGTTTCTTTTTGTGTTTTAACTTCTCCTATCTTTTAGTTTATATTTATAATTTACCTTACCTCACTCATTTTTCAGGGGGATCAGCCTCACTCGCAGCTGCCATTACCATGTGTTTCTTGCTCTTTGTACTTAATGTAACCCCCGCCCCCAAGTTGGGGGCTTACCTCAGGGGGCTCCTTGGGGCACCCCAGCACTCTACCACCACCACCCACTGATGCTGATGTTTACACCCAGTCCTCATCCCAGGATTTTGCCTTTCATCTACCTGCCACCAGCATGAGAAGCACATTGAGGTTCCATGCTGCTGGTAAGGTTCCAAATTAGTCATGCAGCTTATACAGAGGAACAGATTTCTGGCCGTAGGGCAGTCAGCTTGGCTAGGATTTAAATAAACAGCGTCTCAGGATGCCAAGGCAACCAATTACAAAAATAGCAAGCTCTACCCTTGTTTAAAATTACAAACTTCAAATCACATTTTTCATAAGGTTGCTACTGGGGTATGGCATATACCAACAAACAGTCTAATGCACACATACCCCTCCTCCATAATATATCATTAAAATGTTACAAATTTCTTTGTGCCTGAATTAGCTATTTCCTATCTTTGCATCCACAAAAAAGGCAGTTTCTTAGTTTTCATTTCAGAGCTCTGATGTAAATTAAGTTGGACCGCCAGATGTCAAGGTGGACTTCTTCAGTTCGGTCCTATCTAACAATGAACTGCTTGTATTTGCTTCTCTTTATAGAGTGCATTGCCTAAATTATCTTCTTTAAAGGGAAACACCAGTTATGCTGTAAAGGGCAGCAGCTGCTGCAGAAACATGTAATTAGGGCTTTAAGCAACAAAAGTAATTGTTGAAGTACCTTTTAGATGTTTTGTTTAATTGGTAAAGAACTGTGCTGACCATCAAGTCAGCCAACTTGTCCGTGACCATCTTGCACAGACCAAGAGGTTTCCAATGTGCTCATTATGCTAATGAGCGCTACCAACTAATGGCACAGTTGGAGCAAAGGTGCTCCAGTTAACATCTGGCATATTCAGGTTCCCCCATCAACAATATCTTCCCCCTTTTCTGCCATTCTAAGGATGCCTTCTATCATTTCCTTTTCCATTGCCTCCCCCTGAGATGGGGGTCTGTATACAACCCCCGTGCGGATTGTGGTGCCATTTCCTGTCTCCAGGGTGACCCACAGTGCCTCCTTTACTCCCTGTTTATCCTTTAGTTCCGTTGCTTTGATCCCTTCCCTTACATAGAGAGCTACTCCTCCTCCTCCTCCTTTTTTACCCTCCCTGTCCCTCCCGTAGCTTGTGTACCCTGGTATGTTGACATCCCAGTCATGGTTCTCTGTGTACTATGTTTCTGTGACTGCCATGATATCCAGGTGTCCCTCTTCCATCAAGGCCACTAGTTCAGGGAGCTTTTTACACAGACTATGGGCATTGGTACTCATCACCCTCCATTTTTGGATGGCCTTTATCCTTTTAGCCCCATCCCTGTCCTTACTGCCTTTGCCTTTTTTTGCATTTATAGTAATAATAATAATAATAATTTTATTTATGTATTTATTTATGACAACAGTAAAAATGGAAAGGTACCTGGGGGTAATTATATCAGATGACCTAAAGGTGGGCAAGCAATGTGAGAAGGCAGTAAGGAAGGCTGGGGGGATACTGGGATGCATAGGGAGAGGCATCAATAGTAGAAAACAGGAAGTTGTTATCCCTCTGTACAGACAGTTGGTGAAACCCCATCTGGAGTACTGTGTGCAGTTCTGGAAACCCCATCTCCGCAAAGACATAGACAGAGTGGAGGCTGTTCAGAGGAGGGCAACCAAAATGGTGCAGGGTCTGCACCAGAAGACATACTAAGAAAGACTAAAGGAACTGAATATGTATACCCTTGAGGAAAGAAGGGAGAGGGGACATGATAGAAACTTTCAAGTACCTCAAGGGAATCAACAAAGTCCAAGAGGGTAGCATCTTTCAGAAAAGAGATGTGCAAGAACAAGGGGCACAATTTGAAGATAGAGGGGGACGGCCCAGAGGTAATGTGAGGAAGTATTTTTCACAGAGAGGGTTGTGGATGATGGAACAGCCTCCCTGAGGAGGTCATGGAGTCAAGAACAGTGGTGGAATTCAAGAATGCATGGGACAGACATAAAGCAGTCCTAGTGGGGGGTAGGAGGAAGTAAGCTGTTGGTTAACTAGGATCAGCAGCTTATCTGTTAGGTAGAAAAATGGGCAGACTAGGTGGGCCAAGCGGTCCTTATCTGCCGTCAAATTCTATTTAAGTGCAATTCACATATCAAAGCGCTGTACAAATAAAAAACAAAATTTAAACAAGGAATAAAATCCTATAAGCTCTGCTAAATTGCTTAACTTTTCATAAATACAAGATTAAATAGATGTGTATTTAATGCAGTTTTAAAGCTCTCCATGGTCTGGCACTCACGAATCTGACAAGGTAGAGAGTTCCACAGGGTAGGCGCAGCACAAGCAAAAGAACGAGCACCAGATGTTTTCAGCTGTACCCTGGGAACTTCTAGCAATCCCTCATCGGCGGAGTAAAGTGGGCAGAGGGGGCAGTAGGGGTGATGAAGCTCTTGCAGGTAACATGGACCCTGACCATGTAGGGCTCTACAGGTCAGCAAGCCGACCTTAAAGGTGATACGCCATTGCACCGGCAGCCAGTGCAGCACCTGCAGCACAGGAGTAATATGGCAGATCTTCCTCCTGGGGATCAAGGCCTCTGATGTGGGGGTGGAACCAGTCAGTTGGTCAGATCACTACACTGTGAGATTCTGTTTTGGCGCCCCTCCTTGTAGGCCGACCCCTGTGGAGATGGTCAAGTGCCGCCCTTTGCGGAATATTTCTTCTAATAGCCTAGTGGTGGCTCTTGACCTATCACAACTTCCTGTGCATTGCAATTATCCAGAGGCACTGGTTATGGCTTATAATACTGCCATTACTTCTGCCCTGGATTCTATTGCTCCAGTTTGTGTGCGTCCTCTCTCCCTGCGACCTCGGGCCCTATGGTTTGATGGGGTCTTGAGGGAGTTGCGGCAACTTGGACGCAGGTGCCTGGATGCCGACCACTTTAGACTGTTGGAACATTATCAATTCTATCAGTCAGAAATCTCCTGTAAGAAGGCAGAATTCCTGTCCAGGGAAATTTCTGCTGCTCAGAATTGACCTGCTCAGCTATTCAGAACTGTGGACAGACTGTGCAACCCAACCTGTCTACAGCTCTGTAGAGCATTTTCATCACTACAGTGTGATGAGATTGCTTGGTTCTTTGCTGATAAGGTGGCTGACATTAGGTCAGACATCTGTTTGACACGTTCTATGCTAGTTGCAAGTGGCCAGGATCGGGTCACTACCCCCTCGTTTTCCTGGAGTACCTTCGACCGCCTGGAAATCATGGATGTTATGCGGATTGTCCAGGGGTTGCGTCCTACCTCCTGTAGTTTAGATCCAGGTCCCACTCCCCTAATTTTAGGGTGTGAAGAGTCCATTCTTCTGGCTCTAGCACAGATAGTCTGGTCTTCCCTTGACTTGGGTGAATATCCCCATTCCTTGAAAGAGGCAGTGGTGACACCCTTGTTGAAGAAATCATCTTTGGACCCAGACTGTCTTGCTAACTACAGATCTATCTCAAACCTTCCCTTTGCAGGGAAGGTGATCGAGAAGGTGGTAGCAGCCCAGCTGGAGAACCATTTGACCATCCATAGGATCTACGAACCTCTCCAATCAGGTTTCCGTAAGAGGCATAGTATCGAGACTGCGCTGGTTCGGGTGCTCAATGATCTTCTGATGGCGAGAGACCAGAGAAGACGGTCCATTTTGGTTCTATTGGATCTGTCATCAGCATTTGACACCGTCGACCATGGGGTACTATTGGAGTGCCTGAGATGTATTTGTGAACTCTCTGGGATTGTGCTCAGATGGTTCACATCATACCTCACTGGAAGAACTCAGAGGGTGGTGTCAGGGGTCTTTTCCTCTGATCCCATCTCTCTATTTTGTGGGGTTCCTCAGGGCTCTGTATTGTCCCCCATGTTGTTTGCAGTGTACATGCTTCCCCTCGGAGACATTGTGAGATGGTATGGGTTGGGATTTCATTGTTATGCAGATGATACCCAACTGTACCTTTGTTTTGCACCCGACCAGGAAGGAGCTAGCTCAGTATTTAATAGCTGCCTAAATTAAATCTAGGATTGGATGAGGTCCAGTTGGTTGAAGTTGAATTCTGGGAAGATGGAGGTGTTGGTATTGGATCCGGATCGCCGGATAGGGGAACCTGTGGCCGGCTCCCCATCTGGGGTGTTTTGTGGGGATGTTGAGCTATGGGTCTCTGAATGGGTGCGAGATCTGGGGGTGATTTTGGATGCAGGGCTGACTCTTCGATCCCAGGTGTCAGCAGTAGTAAATTCTTCCTTTTATCATCTAAGAAACATCTCCAGAATCAAGCACCTTGTTCCGTCTGGCGATCTGCCAACTCTGATCCATGCCTTTGTGACCTCACGCCTGGACTACTGCAACTTGCTTTACCTTGGGCTTCCAGGAGTTGATATCTGCTGCCTGCAGCTAGTACAGAATTCTGCAGCCCGAGTACTTACAGGTACTCCTAGATCTTCTCATATTACTCCAGTGCTGCAGGAACTGCACTGGGTGCCAGTTCATAGGAACATAGACTTTGACGGCAGATAAGGACCGCTAGGCCCATCTAGTCTGCCCATTTCCCTACCTACAGGATATGCCGCAGATCCTATTTAACCAACAGCCTATATCTTCCTGCCCCCCACAAGAATTGCCTTATGTCTGTCCCATGCATTCTTGAATTCTCCCACAGTTTTAGACTCCACAACTTCCTCAGGAAGGCTGTTCCATGCATCCACTACCCTCTCTGTGAAATAATACTTCCTCACATTGCCCCTGAACCGCCCTCCTTCTATCTTTAAATTGTGTCCCCTTGTTCTTGCAAGTCTCTTTTTCTGAAAGATGCTACCCTCTTGGACTTTGTTGATTCCCTTGAGGTACTTGAAAGTTTCTTGGCGGATCACCTTCAAAGTTGGATTACTGACTTTTAAAGCCCTGCATGATCTGGGCCCTGACTACCTGAAAGTACTCCTGATTCCTTACCGCCCTGTGAGGTCGCTCCGCTTAGCTGACGAGGTGTTGCTAGAGATTCCTAGGGTTATATTAAAATCAGCTAGGGCCCAGGCTTTTATGTTTGTGGCCCCCTTCCTTTGGAATTCTCTACCCCATCGGACAAGGGAGTGTATGATCATGGGGAGTTTTAAACAGGCTCTCAAATCCTTTTTATGGGAAAAGGCCTGTGGTGGTACTGATTAATTGTTGTATCTGTTTTTAATAGTCCTTTGTATTACTGTTTGTGTATCTTGTTTGTATCATATTTTACTGGAATGCACCTTGGTATTTGAAAGGCGCAATACAAATAAAAATATTATTATTATTATTATTAGCCCAGTTAGTACCCTGGCTGCCACATTCTGCATTAGCTGCAAACAGTGAATATCAACCCCTGGTAGCCCTAGGTACAGAGCATTGCAGTAATCTAGGTGATCCTTGTCCTGCTCCCTAATGACTTTTGTACCTTGATGTTAACCTCGCTAACTGCTATGTTTTGTTGGGGAGGCTGGGATTTCCCCTGCTCCTTTTCAGTACTTCCCCCCTTGGCTGGTTTAAATGCTTGCCAATGAAGTATTTAAACCTATTACCTAGGATCCTGGTTCCCCTCCAGGACAGATGCAGACCATCATGCCAGTATAGGCCTGTATCCCTCCAGGTGGACAGCCAGTCCCCAATGAAGCAAAAACCCTGAGCTCCGCACCAGTTTTTCAACCATTCATTGAATCCCATGGTGCAGAGTACCCTCGCATCACCCTTGCCATAGACAGGCAGCACCTCTGAGAAGGTTATCAAACATGCTACTTGTCTAAGGCCCCTCCCCAACTTAACAAACTGCTCTTGCACTGCTCTGTTCCCATTCCCAGCCAGGTCATTTGTCCTTAGGTGGACAATGACATCCAGCTCCCTCCCTCATGCAGTTGCTCCCACGATCCTGAGGATTTGCTCCCTGTCCCTCCAAGCCATGGTGCCATGCAGGCACCTTACCTCTCTCTCCCTTTCCTCCCCCAGTTCTACCCCCCTAATTATTGAATCCCTTACCAGGAGTTGTTTCCTTGCCCTGTGGAGTCCCGTGCCACCCTCCTGTGGGTCTCCTTTGTGGAGGTTCCCAGCATCCTCCTTGGTCTCCACAGCAGGTGCCTCCATAG
Organism: Neoceratodus forsteri; assembly: GCA_016271365.2. Taxonomy (NCBI): domain Eukaryota; kingdom Metazoa; phylum Chordata; order Ceratodontiformes; family Ceratodontidae; genus Neoceratodus; species Neoceratodus forsteri. Next base: position 1,693,879,180 of record CM057456.1, on the reverse strand, counting down.
AGAAACCACTCTCTGCCAGAACAATGTATGAATTGTGGAGAGGTACAACTGGAGGAATACACCTCTGTTCCACCACCCTCTCCTTCCCTGAGCCCACCTTGGTCCAACTGCTCCTCTTTCTTGGCAACCTCTGAGGTAGCAGCGGTGGCCCTGGTGGTCCCTAGGTGGGGAGGAGGTTTCACGAATCCTAGCCAGGTCAGCCTGGAGATGGGCAACCTCCTCCCACAGTCCAGAGAGGTGCCTGCAAATAGGGCAGCATCACAGACTCCAGAATGTCTCCCAGAAGACTGCCACCCCACAGCCATTGCACTACACCATTCCCATCATGTCTTATTTTACCCCTCTCCTGTTGCTCTGTATGCTTACTCTCTCTCCTCCCTCTGTTTATTTTTCCACCTACTTTCCTACTGCCTATGCGCCCTTACAGCTCTTTCTCTTCCTGTTCTGTGACAGGAACTTCCTGTATTCTTCAGTAGTCTCCTTCTTCCTTGCTCAGAGTCAGACCTCCAGCAGCTAAGGGGAGAGGGAGAGCTACTCTTTTCCTTCAAGGATGACAAAACTTACGTGTCTCAGTGGTCCTTCCCTTCCTACTACCAAACAGGAAGTTCCTGTTGTCAGTCAAATCCAGTGCCTATAAAAGTAGAACTGGCTAAGGGTGGGAGGGTGGAGGGGAGGGAAGGAGGGCAATTAGTAAGAAAACTTCTAGCCTTTCAGTCAGCTGCTAATTTAGTCATTGCAATCTTAATCAGCATTTGATAGTAGAACAGGCACATTACCTAGCATACAGTAAGATATCAGGTTTTATAAACCACTTTATCAAGCCCAATTAGATACAGTATATCAAAAAGATTTGGATAAAATGCAAGAGCCATTTTTAAGCAGGGTTATCCAGGCCTTTCAATATTTGCCAGGCAATAATGACTCTACAGTGGTCCCTCTGGAAAGTCCACACTGCCATCTTTTTGCACATATAATCAATCAATCATTGTTTATTTATCAATGCTCTTTCAATTCATCAGAGCGCTTTAGAACATACAGGGCAGGATTCACAAAAAGAGATGTGGCCAGCACAACCCAGATGAGCTGGTGCAAGTCAGAATTGTGCCATAAGTCAATTCAGAAGCAGGGTGAATGCGTCAGCTCAACCAAGATGCCCTTCGCCAAACGATATGAGCCTTAGGCGCAATGTAATGACATGCAGAGCATATACTGGGGCGTAGCCATGCATATACAGTGCAACTCAATCCACAGTGCATATCCATGGTGCATCAATGGGGCAACTCCAGCGCAAAGCCAAGATGTGCCATAGAAAGATAAGTACAAAAGAAGGAGACTAATGTCCAGCACACCTGCAGGACATGAATGGAACAGCTGCAGCAGCACACAGCCAGAGCCAGAGGGGAAGATGAAGAGAGAGAGAGAGAGACAGCCAGCCAGCAAGCGAGCAAGCCAGGCAGCACACCAAGCCAGAGGGCCACACAGACATCATAAATGAACCCAGCAGCAGTCGCCATAGAAGGTGCACAAATGAGGAGGAGGAGGCAGGGTGCTGGAAGGCACCATAGGCGGCCAGCCCCATGGCAATAGCATGCCTGGCTGTCCTTCGAGCAGCTCACAGAGGTGGAGACAGTAGGGTGATACCACCTCAACAGGGCCATGCTGGGGCAGCTTTGTGAGCAGTGCGATGATATATGCAGGGAACCACCGCACGAGGTCACGCCATCTCGGTGGAGACCAAGGTGACAATGGTCATGTGCCTGCTCACCACAGGAACCTTCCAGAGGCCTACTGGGGACACCACTGGCATATCACAGGCCTCAACGTCCCGCCTCCTCACACAGTTCCTCACCGCACTGCTACCGCATGCTTCAGAATACATCCATTTCCCCAGCACGCAGGCAGAGTGGACAGAAGCTATGCAGGGGTTCTACAGGGTGGCACGCATGCTAGGTGTCATGGGGCCATCAACTGCATCCATGTGGTGATCCATGCACCCCTTGGTGATGAGGCAATTACATACATCAACCAGAAGGGGTACCACTCTGTGAATTGCCAGGTGGTGTGCAATGTCACAGGGCGCATCACCAGTGTCTGCGCCACACACACTGGGAGCACACATGATGCGTACATATGGCACCAGTCAGCATTCTGCATGAGGTTCAAGGACGGGGACATACCAAGAGGCCATCTGATAGGTACATGTGACAGGGCGCCAACAGCACAGGGGGGCTGCAAGGCCTGGACACATGGGGTGGGCCGTGGGCAGTGTGAAGTAGGCGCATGGGCCCTTGGACAGCAGGGGTGTAAAAGGGTACCACTGCAGACACATGGTGGCACGCAAGCACTGTGCACCACACGACAGATGAGAGCATGCTGGAGCAGCTGTGGTAGGGATGCAGGACTACCAGGTATGGGGATGCATGGGTGGTAGAGCAGGACAGGGGCACACATCACAGAGGGCAGGGATGAGGACAGGGCATATGCCACAGTGTAACCCTATGTACTAATGGACACACATCTACCACCACAGGAGATGCCGCATATCCACTGTGGCCCTAGCTCCTCACACCTTCTGACGACCCAGAACAGTGGCAGAGGAACGCTACAATGAGGCACACATCGTGACATGTGCCATCATATAGCGTGTCTTCAGCATGTTGAAGATGCAATTCCGGTGCATGTGTTAGTCAGATGGTGCCCTACAGTATACCCTGAGAAGGCCTGTGGCATATTCCTGGCCTGCTGTATGCTACACAACATATGGCCCTTGACCGTGGGATACCTGTTGAGGCCGGTGAGGGTGACAGTTCCGGGGAGGAGGAGGAAGGGGTGGGGAAGGGGGCAGACAGGTCACCCCATGAGGGCCAGGGAGGCAATGCCAGTCAGGGCTGCAGAGATCCGAGGCTGGCAGAGAGAGCATGGGAATACCACATGCGTGTGGTGGAGGAACACTTTGGGCCACGCAGGTGAGTATGCAGGTATGTATGTGTGCAGGTGTGAGCACCACAGTGTAGGGACTGCATGACATGGGAACAGTGGACACCGGACGCTGCACAGTGGCACACACACAGGCGCATGCACACGGTGGGAGAGACACACACACACACATCAAGCATCCATCAACCAAGCACCACCAAGGCCATGTCGCAGATGTCACAGGTCAGTGTGCACTGCAGCCTGCACACGGGCACTGCAGGCACCGGAACACACTCATCATTCTCAGGACACATGGTACAACAGCGGTGCACATAGACACACAGGACAACCTGCACAGGTAGCACAGAGTGGTGCTAGGAAAGCTGTGGGGCAGGCGACCACCACAAACACCGACACTGGCACCAACCACAGGGCGTCCAGTACACACGGGTGTGATATCTCGCCACCACAGGCCTGGGGACATGGGCATCACAGGGTGGCCACCACGGACACGAGAGCAGCTACTGCCACGGCTGCTGGTGGCAGGGGTGCCACCACCGGCTACAGGGGGCATTCCCAGTGACCCCACAGGGGTGCTGCACTGAAACCATGAACAGGTGCCCAGTGAAGTGGCCATCTGACACCCACCGGCCGAGCCATGGACGGTGAGTGTGGAGGCCAGTGGCGATGGAGTCAGCAGCAGGGGATTCACCTAGCTCCGCTGCTTGGGTGTACGGGACATGCTCCTGGGTGTCCGACTGGATGCACGATGTCCACGGCATGTTGTGGATGTAGCCACTGCCTCCACAACCACTGCAATCCACTCCAGAGCTGCAATCATAACCACCCGCATGATGCATGTCTCTACCAGCATCTGTGCATGCCACACAGTCGCAGACTCATGCCCCTGTACCATCACAGCCCTGTGGCTCCAGAACTCTGCACAAAGGGCCTCCTGTCCCTCCACAGTCACCCGCAGAAAGTCAAGGTAGGCCCCCATGTTGCCGGCGGGTGATGCAGCATGGTAGCATCGCCAACGACCAGGGGACATATCAGCCTGTCCTGGTGCATCCATGGGTGGTGAATGCACCCTGGCAGGCTGCAACATGGGCGGGGCTTAGCTGGGAACCGCCACTGGCTGCCCATGGTTGGTGTCCTCCAGGACCACTGGAGTGGGTTCATGCACACAGGCACCCTGCCCGGATGACACTGACGTTGCCAGAACTGCACGGGGCAGTGGTGCAGGGAGCACAGCACCCACAGCCATGAGCAGTTGTGCTGCAACTGTACCAGAACCCAGCACAGTGGGAACATCAGTGGCACCCAGGGACACAGGCACAGGCAACCCTGTGATGTGTGCACCACTGTTGGCCATGTCTGTGGCGTTGGTGTTGGTGATGCATGCGGTGGTGCCAATCCCCTTCCCCTGCATGCCATTGGCGAGCACAAGGAGGGCATCCACAAAGTCCACTGCATCATCTGGGTCAGCATCAGACGACCCGGACAGGCTCACCAACCAAGCAATGTACCCGCTGGCTGTCCCGCCATCGCTGGCCGAGGGGCCCGCAGGGCCCACCTACACCGGAGCTGTGACTGGTGTTGCTCAGGACGTGGATGGTACAGGTGCTGAGTCATCCACGGTGGTGTCATCATCCCCGTGTGACGGGCTCGCATCATCGCCCGTGAGGGCATCACGATCAGCTATGGCCATGGCTGCACCCTGGAGGTGTGATGGTGCTGTGGAGAGAGGAAGGGAGACCATGGTTAATGCACAGTACGCATATGTCACATTGGAAGTGCAAAACAGTACACGGCCATCCACACGGTGCCAGATCCGCAGGCCTGTCCACACCAGGGCCAGGGCAAGACTGCGATATGCAGGCCATGGTGTGGTCAAGCCTGCCACTGTCCCATTGTACACACTGCATGGCAGCGGCCTCACATGCTACATGCATGCACAGCAGATACGTGCCCTCCAGTGCTGCAGCATAGCACCCGCAGCACCACGGGGCATGACATCTCAGGCCAGGGATGACTGTCCCTGGGAAGCTGTGCCTGGGTGTACAGTGACAGTGCATGGCATGCAGGGACAGGCATGCCAACTGTGGCACACGGGTGGGCGAACCTGTCTAGGACATACAGCTACTCACCATGCTGCGACTGGCTGCCACCTGTCTGGAATCCACCACCTGGGTCACCATGCACAGCTGTCCTGGACACACTGGCAGCCAGGAGGGCCTCGGTCGGGCTGAGTTGTTCTGCCATGCTGGGTCCACCCCCTGTCCACCGCAGGGATGCCTGGATGTTGGCCACCTTCTCCTTGGTCCTCCTGCACCCATCATTCCAGTGGGCATTCCAGGGTAGTCAACATACCAGGATACACAGTCTACAGGAGGGACAGGGTGGGTAAAAGAGGAGGAGGAATAGCTCTCTATATAAGGGAAGGGGATTAAAGCAACAGAACTAAAGAGTAAACAGGAAGTTGATGAGTCACTATGGGTCACCCTGGAGACAGGAAAGGGCACCACAATCTGCATGGGGGTTATGTACAGACCCCCATCTCAAGGGGAGGAAATGGACAAGGAAATGATAGAAGGCATCCTTAAAATGGCAGAGAAAGGGGAGATATTGTTGATGGGGGACCTGAATATGCCAGATGTGAAGTGGAGTACCTTTGCTGTAGGCACATCCAAGAGCAGGGTCATTCTTGATGCCCTACAGGGGGCATGCCTCAGACAGCTAGTGTTGGAACCCACTCGGGAGGGAGCAATCTTAGCCCTGGTACTCTCAAATGGGAAAGTAGAAAGGATCTCAGATTTAGAAGTGGGTAGCCATCTGGGAACAAGTGACCACCAAACAGTGTGGTTCGCAATAAACACAGCCATAGAGTCAAGCCATACAAAAACAAGAGTACTGGACTTTAGGAAGGCTGACTTTGGGAAAATGAGAGAGTGCCTTAGAAAAACACTAGCAAATGGGCAAGAAGGAAGGGTGGAGGAACAATGGGGAATAATCAAAACAGCCAATGCAGAGGCAACAAGCCTTTGTGTGAAGCAAATCAATAAAACAAAACGAAGGAAAAAACCACTATGGTTCTCAAAAGAGGTGGCAGGGACGGTTAAGGAGACAAGGATCATATTCAGGAAATATAAGGAAACACAGAAAGAGCAGGACAGAGAACTTTATCAGTTAAAGCAGAAGGAGGCAGGGAAGGCAGTCAGAATAGCAAAGGCACAAACTGAGGAAAAGATAGCCAACTCTGTTAAGAAGGGGGATAAAACCTTTTATAGGTGCATTAGGGAGCAAAGAAAAACCAAGGGAGGGATACAGAAACTTAATAAAGGGGAAGGAATGTGGGCAGAGGGTGACAGTGAAAAAGCAGGGATACTGAACGAATATTTCTACTCAGTATTCACAACAGATGAGGAGGGAGGTGCCTAAACCAAACAAGGGAGAAACTCTGAATAGGGGGTCAATACCAGTCCATTCACAGAAGAGAAGGTTCGAAGAACTCTTGAAACTGAGGGTGGACAAAGCAATGGGCCTGATGGGATTCACCCAAGAATACTAAAAGAACTAAGGTAGAACTAGTAACACCACTGACTACTCTCTTTAACAAATCATGGGAGGATGGAGTGGTACCTGAGGACTGGAGGATGGCAATGTGATTCCACTTCACAAAAGTGGGAGCAGGGTAGAGGCAGGAAACTACAGACCAGTTAGTTTGACTTCAGTGGTAGGGAAAACGATGGAGTCACTTCTGAAGGAAAGAATTGTTGAGTACCTAGAGGCCAGTGGGGCACAGGACCCTAGGCAGCATGGTTTCACAGCAGGAAGGTCATGTCAGACAAACTTAATAGATTTCTTTGACTGGGTGACCAAAGTAGTAGACCAGGAAGGGGCTGTGGATATGGCCTACCTAGATTTTAGCAAGGCATTTGACACAGTCTCACACAAAAGATTAATATACAAGTTAGCCAGCCTTGGAGTGGGTCCCAAGGTGGTAGCCTGGATAAAAAAAACTGGCTGGACAACAGGACGCAAAGGGTAATAGTAAACGGAGCCCACAGTGAAGAAAGGAGGGTAACTAGCGGGTACCGCAGGGTTCGGTACTGGGACCGGTCCTCTTTAATATCTTTATAAGTGACATTGGAGAGCACCTAGAAGGAAAGGTATGCCTCTTTGCAGATGACACAAAGATCTGCAACAGGGTTGATACACAAGGTGGGGTGGAAAGAATGAAAAGGGACTTGGCAAGGTTGGAGAAATGGTCAAATACGTGGCAGCTCAGATTCAATGCAAAGAAGTGCAAGGTAATGCATCTGGGAAACAAAAACCCAGGGGAAGAGTACACAATGGGGGGTGAGTTAATAACAACAATAAAAATCGAAAGAGACCTAGGAGTAATTATATCAGATGACCTAAAGGTGGGCAAGCAATGTGAGAAGGCAGTAAGGAGGGCTGGGGGGATACTGGGATGCATAGGGAGAGGCATCAACAGTAGAAAACAGGAAGTTGTTATCCCTCTCTACAGACAGTTAGTGAGACCCCATCTGGAGTACTGCGTGCAATTCTGGAGACCCCATCTCCGCAAAGACATAGACAGAGTGGAGGCTGTTCAGAGGAGGGCAACCAAAATGGTGCAAGGTCTGCACCAGAAGACATACGAGGAGAGACTAAAGCAGCTTAATATGTATACCCTTGAGGAAAGGAGGGAGAGGGGGGACATGATAGAAACTTTCAAGTATCTCAAGAGAATTAAGGTACAAGAGGGTAGTATATTTCAGAAGAAGAGATGTGCAAGAACAAGGGGGCACAATTTGAAGATAGAAGGGGGACAGCTCAGATGTAATGTTAGAAAGTATTTTTTCACAGAGAGTTGTGGATGCATGAAACAACCTTCCTGAGGAGGTTGTGGAGTCAGGAACAGTGGGAGAATTCAAGAATGCGTGGGACAGGCATAAGGCAATTCTAGTGGGGGGCAGGAGGAAGTAAGCTGTTGATTAACTAGAATCTGCAGCTTATCCATCAGGTAAGGAAATGGGCAGACTGGGTGGGCCAAGCGGTCCTTATCTGCTGTCAAATTCTATGTTTCTATGCTTGTGGCACTCTTGGACTTTGCAGTTGTACGGTGCCATGGCATTCACCTGCCAGGCCACCTCCTCCTAGCCTTTCACCCGCGCCGTCTGACTGCCTCCCTTGCTGGTGAGGGCATCCAGGTATAGGTGGCATGCCTCAATGAGTGCCCTCTCCTCATCCTTGCTGAAGTTAGAGCACTGCCTGCTGGCGGCACCTGCTTCTTCTGACATACTGGCTACTGTGGGGAGAAGCATCCAGGTGTCAGTCACGTCTGTGGATACACATGGTCCCGCACCGATCTGCCTCTGTCCATTGCCCCCCCCATGGTCCGTGACACTGGTGTTCTGGGTGGTGGTCCGCGCGTGGTCGTCCTGGCACAGGTGGCCGTGCACCATGGTACATGATCCACTGGGGACACTGTACATGTCATGTATGTCGCCCGGTCCACGGCTGGGGCAACAGTGCAGCTGCCCCAGGGAGGGCACACTGTGCTGTCTGCCATGGTCATGTCCTGGTACCTCTGCAGCATATGTGCTGAAATCATGGTACCCCATCCATCCCGGGTGACACCTATGCTATGCCCACAGGGCGGGGACACAGGACATGTGGCTACAGCCATGGTGCAGTTTGCAGCAGTGTGTGGCATGGTGACACTGCCATCGTGCCTGCACAGGCGCCACTGTGTGCCTTGGACTGACCTGTTGCACTTTGCTGTGTCCAGCACACATTGCCAGTGCCACCCAGTCACACATACCTCTCCTGTGTCCCAGTATACAGCGGACAGCTCCTCTATATATGTCGCATGACCTCCCTGTTCCACATTGCAAGGCCTAGGCCCAAAGACAACCGTATCATCGTTCAGCAGGACTGTGTCATACATGCTGAGATGTAGACGTCCTGGTCCACAAACAGCCATTATGGACATGGCAGAGAACAGTCAATCGGTGCTCTGTACACCCTCTGTACTGTTCTGCTGCCGTATTCCATGTTATGGCCATGTGTTCCACATATTGGGAAGCATTGTTCCCCATCTGGGGTACTGGAGCATTGGGCAATGTGCATGCTCATGTCCAGGGCCCCATGTTTTCTGCGATTCTGTGGTTGCAGCAGTGGCCACAGAAATCAGGGCTGACCGCAGAAATCAGTACTGGCCACAGAAATCAGGAAATCCAGCCATATGGCTGCAGAAATGCTAACTATGCTATGCGATGACACAAGACAAGGGCATAGTTACTGATATGTTAAGTATGCCATGGCATTCATACTCATTAGAAGGGGCAACAAACGGATGCCACCCGCTACAAAGCTGAAAAGTTAGTGGCCGCATAGCATCTTCACTCGTGCTGGCTCTTATTACATAACTCTGTCCAGCCAGTATTGTGGGGGAGGAGACTGATGCAAAAGTAGCAGAGCTTGATTAGGTCCACAGCAGTTATGATTTGCTGCTGTGTAGGTGTAGCTAGCTCAGCCATGTTAATTTTTCATTGTGAGGCTGCACACGGTGTATGCTGAATCCCTGGAAGATGAATTTGGAAGGAAGAACTGGTAGGCGAGCAGTAGTCAAGAAGTGAGAAGATCCAGTGGTGCCCGTGGAGGTGGAATCGATCTTGGTGTGGTGGCAGGTATCAGAGGAGGAGCTGATTGCAGAAACATGTGGCTGGCAGTAGACTGAGCAGAGGACTCAGTCCCCACTGATGGACATCAATCCTAGTTTGATCTGTACTTGCAAGTGTAAGAGTAATTTCTTGGCAGATCTGAACCTGCAGCCTAAGTGGTGGCATCAAGCTCAATTTTTAAGGAGGGTCAAGTTGCCCAGCTGCAACACAGTTGGGGACCAGGGTATACTAGAACTGGAGTGAGCAGATAAGGAAAAAAATCAGAATGGAGAAGTGTATTGATTGCTGCTATACATAAGTGAAATGAGGATCACTAACCGAAGAACACCACCACCCCTGAGTTGCTGGGAGAAGAGAACATGCTAACCAAGGTTACTCCAGCTTAATAAGAATGACTTGCTTGCATTTTTTTGTATGTTCCCCAAAAATCAGAAATCAACAAATCCTACAGACACTGCAAGTTACACCCTCCATCACTATTATAGGAAGTCAACACCCCCCCCCCCCCAAACATACATATTTGCACACTGCACTCAACATGTTTGTTGAAAGACAGTTGGGGTATTCCTAGTTTTAAAAAATTATAATCTAAAAGAACGTTGATCAAAATCAGAAAAACAATAAAATGACTTTCAAGTTGGAGTCTCTCTTTATGTCTGCTAACTGTAAATATAAACCAGAAGAAACCCAAGCAGGTTTTGCCTTCTGTATAGTTTTAGCTGAGTGTTTATGTCCTCCTCCAATTATAACCTAGGAGAACAGCAAAAGACACCAATTTCCAGAAGAAGAGATGAGCCTTCAAATTTGGGGTGGGAGGGAAAAGTCATTAAAAAAGAACACTGATGCCCATGGCTGCACCAGGTTTGGGTAACTGCAGTTTAATATTTGTGATAAGAAGACTGCATACTGTTAAATGGCCTGCTGTTCCACTTTCAGTGTAGCAGAGTGGTTGCACAAAGGTAGTCAAAGGGTAAACTAAGGCTTAATCCCCTTGAAGGTATGCTGTTTAACCACAATTTATCTGCTGCAAAATGGCCGCAGAATCAGTAGTAGTTCTGCCGCAGAAAGTATGAGGTCCTGCCACAGAACGTAGGTCCACTTTGCCGCAATAAACATGGGGCCCTGCTCATGTCCAATTCCCTCAGTATGTTCTGTTGCCCTGTGAACATGGCTGCATACTCACCCTCAAGGCAATGACTCCTCTCAGTCACCTGGTCTCAGCCTGCTGAATTGGGAGCATTTATGGCTCAGGGCATGCAAATGAGGCCTGAGCCCCTGGTAATGAGATGCTAATCAGCTGAGATGTGCATGCATGTGGGATGAGGCTGTTTTGGGCTCATTCTCTGTGAATTGCACAGTTGCCCCCAGCTTATCTCACTTTACACGGAGCATCTCAGGGATGTGCCAATGGCCGGACACCGCATCTCCGGCCATGCGTGTGTCACTGGGTGCATGTTCCTGTATCTGGGGCAGTCTACACAGCACTTCTGTCATGCATGCGTGGTCACCGTGTCCGTTGGTGCATCTTCCATGATGCACCATTATGCTGCTAACCAAATGCGATGTTGCAGGCCTGCTGACCACGACACTGTGTACCCTATCGCACAGTGTGATCCCATATGTGTGGTCCATGCTGCACTGTGTTTGTAGTGCCCATGGATCATGCACGGCATGCGGTAGGTGTTTGTAGCACATGCCATGCACAACATGGCATCCGCACATGCATCACGCATGTGCAACCAGGTCATGGCCTTGCCACAACGTTGCGGACTCCATTGCGCATGCACAGGCGTGTTGCCTTTGACCTATCGTGCTTCATGCTCAGTGTGTGCTACGCTGCACATGCCTCAGTGTTTTCATGTGGCACATATCGACTGCTCGGCTGTGCATTGCCATGTTGCACCTTGCCACTGTTGTTTGCTATTGTAGTATGCCTAGGGCAGGGAGACAGACACCTAGGGCTGTGAACTGGTCCCAGGTGGAGCTGCTACATCTGGTGGCTCTTGTCATGTCTGTGGAGGGGCAGCTGTTTAGCCAGGATGACCGCCATGAGCCCAGGGCCCAGGTGTGGGCCTCCATTGCCCATAGGCTTGTGCAATGCACAAGAATGCCACACACTGGGGAGCTGTGCAGGCATCATTATGGTGACCTCCAGAGGTGGGACCCGGAGAGGCTGATGCAGCTGCATTGCCGTGCATGCAGGGGTGCACTGCCAAGGCCAGGTAGGTGTTGTTCATCTGGCTCCTTTTGTAGCACGTGTGTGTGTGTGTGTGTGTGTGTGTGTGTGTGTGTCAAGGCCCTCATAGGGTACCCTCAAGGGTCTCAGACATCCTGCACACATGGCAGTGGCTGCACCTGTCCAGTGCTGCCCTATCATGTGTGCCATGGAGGGCACTGGGCTGGCTGTGTCTGCATGCAGGCCGCTGGGTGCTTCACAGCTGGTTACCACTGTCTGCTGCATGGACACAGGCCAGCGGGGGGGGCACTGTGGCAGTGCATCCTGCACAGTGGCAGTGGTGGCTCATGGTGCTGTCTGTTGTGTTTTGCAGGACCATATGCCAGGCAGAGGGCCACGGATGCCGTTGAGGTGCAGAGGTGGAGGATCATGGGTGCCAGGTCTGGTGCCCCTCCAGGGGCAGATGAGCAATGCATTCTGCTATTGCTGCATTTCAGTTGCTGTGTGTTACAGGGGGTGTTGTCCATGTTCAGGCCCTCAGTGTGTATTCTTTCTGTCGTTGCTGTAGGTCTTCAGGATCGCCATGCTGTGGCTAGGAGTGGTGCCCCTGTGGACGTGGACCAACAGATCCATGTGGCCATACAGGCAGCCCTGCACCCACTGTCCAGGACTGTACAGCATCTGTCAGCTGCCATGCAGAGCATCCTGCTGCAGCTCCTGTTCTGTGGCCATGCCAGGGTGTTACGTGGCAGGGCTCGGTGGCGCTAGTGGCCCCCTGCCTCTTACTGGGGCCATTCCTTGTATATAGTTCTTGTACATGGCCCACTGTTACTGTCCCCTTCCTGCCCTCCTTCCCATCCCTGCAGTTCCCTTTCCCCTTTTGGTGGTGTTCTTGTTGTTAGTTGTTCTACTTTTCTGTTGTACAGTTTTTATGTGATCTTACACTTTTATAAACATCTCATTCTCAGCACTTGTGTCTGTGGGTTTCATTGTTCCAGCTCTGTGGTTGCTCCCTCGTGCCCTGCAGGCTTGCTCCACTTGCTCTGAATAGCACCCCTGTGTGACTCAGGGAATCCAGCATGCCCTGGCGCATCTCAGGTTGCACCAGTGCATCTCCAGTTGCGCTGTTGTGTTTCACAGTGATTCACAGTGGGGCTGCGCTCGACGCTTCCCACTGTGCATGCCTCTGTGAATTGCTCTGTCTGTGCTCAGCACATCTGCTTTGCACCGGCGCATTTGTGATGCACCCAGCGTAACCTCTTTGTGAATCCTGCCCACGAAAACTAAAATTCCACTCCATACAGATAAGAATTACAATATAATACATCTAATCTTAATTAGCTACAGATATAAAATTCAAAGTACAGTGTACCTAAATGTGATTCTCCTAAGGGAAAGGGCTCCACTAATGGAGAAAACCAGCAACAAGATGCCAACAAACTGCTGTTTTGCCCTACTTATATGCACATAAATAGCAGCTCTAGGATTAACCCCTTGAGCACCACTTTAGGTATTCAAGGCCTAGCATTTCTACGGGTTGGCTGTAAAACTCATCCTTACTATAACAAGCGTCCACAGATGTCCTATCACCTCTGAAAAATCACCTTAGAGCTCTCATTTATATCTTATTTGATTTATTTCCTAGGTATATGTTACCCTACAGTGTTGTCCAACCCATAAAGAAACGTTTTCTCTGCTGTTATTACTGAGAATAGGACAATGACCAATTAACTAATTAACTTCCTAAGTACAATTTAAGGAACTTAGGTGGAAGCACAACATAAAAATATTAAACATCAAACAAGTATACATATATTTACATACAAAATTGACAGCAGAAAAAGGCCCACAGGTCTATCAAGTCTGCCCGATTGTGCAGCTCTTAGTTTCATATCACTACAGCTGCCCCACCCCCACCCAAACCCCCTCCCTTTCTCCTCTTTCCGGTCCTTCCCCTTTGTTTTCTTGTCTGTTCCCCACCTTTGTGGTCTTGTCTATAAAAAGTAATATCCTTCTTAAAGGTTTTAAGACTCAGGGACAGCTCTAGGAATTTTAAACTAAAATCGAGTCCTTAAAAGCTGTCATATATCAGCTGCCTGTGTTATTAGTCAAATGTATCTGGTGGACTAATTTGTTCCAATAAGGACATAAAATATCAACACATCAGCAAAGTATTTTGGGGATTTATAATTCCAGTAACCTCACAAATTGTAAGCAGAAATAACTTTTCCAGGCCATGTAGATAAATCAATGTTCGGCTCCTCACGTGGAGTCCTCACATTTGCTGAGTATGCACCTGGGAAATAGACAGATTTGTCCACTTTGACATAAAACTAAATGTAAACTCTGCTGCTAAATGTCTCATGCTTAGACCTCAGCCTTTCACTAATACTAAGGTCCAAGGCCACAGGTGTGGATAATTTTACCAGGCCCTTATCCATTTGTTACAGCATCAGCTCCAATAAGGAGTCCAATTAAAAGTCTTTTATGTGTGTTTTAAATCTCAGAAATCCACTCTGCTGGGAAATCAGCCTTCTAACAACTCAGGTCAATTTAAAGAGTCACGCACAAGGTTACTGCTCTGAATGAAATACTTGTGATATACTGTACAACTTGAAATTTTCACTGTGAAATGATTTTCACTATTTTCACTGAAGCATCAATTTGAGTGAAAATAAATTTGCGCTAATTAGCTCTTTTAGCATTTGTTTCCATTATAGTGAATATGGTGATTGTGACTTTGCACTAAATTACATTTATGCAATTATGATTGCATTTCTATTTGCACTAAATTTACTTTGCATGAAAATAACTAGATTTAAATTATCGAGATTAAATATTCTTGAGGCTCCCTTTTAAACACTGGAGTCTATCAAAACTTAGGACGATGTATAAAAGCACTTGTCATTTTTTATAGCTTATTTTCACCCTGCCATAATTTTTTAAGGCAGAATCAGCAACCAGATATTTTATCAGTTGATCAGGCCAGTTAATCAGAATATAATGATAAAACAGTACCTTTAAAAAAACTGCATCTAAAGTTACCTTCCTCCTTTTCCAGCAGCATCTTTACACAAATCGGTGGAGTGGAAACCACCGCGGTCATCCAAACAACAAACGCTAAAAACATTTCACTCAGCCTTTGGACTGGAGATAAAAACCCTTTTCTCCATATTTCCATTGGCAGATCGAACTTCTTTTGTAAATCGGCAGTTTGGGCTTAAACAACCCATTCTGACTTTCCATTCTATTCCAACTTGTCGAGCACATCTAAAAAAGAAAGAAAATAATGCTCCAGTGAGCATAGTAAATTCAATATTTCCAGTATATAACAAAGCCACTGGCCCAGAAAGCAGTGTAATACCTTTGAACAATGTTTTAGGCCTTTCTGCACTTTATCGTGCACCTGCAGTCCTCCTTGAATGTTCTGCCACACTCTACCACCAGCAGCCTTCTCAAAAATCTTCAGAACTGTCTAATAATCATTACTTTCAGTTACAGCACTTTCCAGTGTGTTTGTTCATTTATACAAACAAGGCTGTCTCCTGTTCTCAAGCCATCTGGCTAAACTCACATTTTTACAGGAAAGAAAAACACTGTGAGCACCATTTAGAACTTCTGGCAGGTAAACTGTCTTAGACCGCAAGCACCTCAGAAATTTCATTGTTTTAATTCAAAACTGAACAACTTAGTATAAAGCTCAGTAACAATAGTAACAGACCTCTAAAAGAGGCTTCCATCCTTTTGTCCTGTGTTTTTTGCCTCTGCAACTTCAGTTCCAAAAATACCATTCAGGACAACAAAAGCCAATGGACGACCAACGACTATTCAAGGGCAATGAGAGAAGCATTTTGTAACTTTTTAGATGAACAAGAAGCACTTGTCTAGAAGCGGTGCATTAAAACAACATAAGTTTCATTCATAAAATTTAACCAAAAGCATTTTTTGTAATTGAGCGATAGAGTAGCATCAGAGTGCAGCAGGGAGTGGAGCGGCGATGTGGCCGTCTTGCCACTCTGCCCCCCGACAGCGACTGGGTGAGTGGGGTCACCTTACACAGTGAGTGAGCAATGTATTCTTTACACAGTGAGTGAGCAGTGTGATCCTTACACAGTGAGTGGAGAGTGTGTTCATTACACAGTGACCGAGCAGTGTGTTCCTTACACAGGGAGTAAGTAGTGTATTTCTTACACAGTGGCAGAGTAGTGTGATCCTTACACAGTGGGTGAGCAGTGTGATCCTTACACAGTGGGTGATAAGTGTGATCCTTGCAGAGTGGGTGAGCAGTGTGTTCCTTACACAGTGGGTAAGCAGTGTGTTTCTTAGACAGTGGTTGACCAGTGTGTTCCTTACACAGTGGGTAAACAGTGTGTTCCTTACACAGGAGGTGAGCAGTGTGCTCCTTATACAGTGGTATAGCAGTGTCACAGTGGGTGAGGAATGTGTTCCTTACACAGTGGGTTAGCAGCATGTTCCTTACACAGAGGTAAAACAGTGTGTTCCTTACAAAGTGGTGAGCAGTGTGATCCTTACACAGTGGGTCAGCAGTGTGATCCTTACACGGTGGTGAGCAGTGTGATCCTTACACGGTGGTGAGAAGTGTGATCCTTACAGCCCCCACTTGCATACTGTGTGACCCTGAGCAAGTCACTTAACTTCCATGTGCTCCCAGGTCGCACCTGAAAACAAGTTTCGGCTTAATGTGCCTTCTCTGGTTAAGCAATTTCCCTTTAATAGAACCCAGAGAGTGATCCCAGATGGTAAATTCACTGAAGACAGGTCACTGACCGGTGAAGTACCGCAGGGTTCAGTTCTGGGACCACTACTGCTCGATGTGTAAATCTGACTGAAAGGATATTCAGGGCAAGACAAGTCTGTCTGCAGAGGACACAAATCAATAGGAGGGCTGAGAGTGAAGAGGAATTACAGTAACATCATGAAACAGAATGTACATTACTGTAATTAGACTGTAGAAATGATCAAGTATTGAGCTGCTGAAATTTAACACCAAGAAGTGCAAAGTGATACATGAAGAGGAAGAATCCAGAAACCTACAGTAATTTGTCCTAACCTTGCTGGAAGGAATTGCAAATGAGACCTGTGCTCCACATTCTTTCTCATAAATAAATTGAACTGTTTACTGTTTGGAGGATTCACCAGTGATGAGCATGGAGGAGGAGAGAGTCCTGGGGGTGATGGCAAAAAATTATGTAAAACCATCTTCTCAGTGTAATAAGGCATACAGGAGGGCTAACAAGAATCTGGGGTGCATAGGTAGAGGGATATCTAGTGGAAGGAGGGAGGTGATACTGCACCTGTATAGATCGCTGGTCAGGCCACATCTGGAGTACTGTCTGCAGTTCTGGGGGTCCACATCTAAGGGTAAGAATAGATTAGAGATAGTGTACAGGAGGACAATAAAGTGGATCCAGGAGAACAAGGTGAAATGCACAAGGAAAGACTGCAAAGACTTAACATGTAGTCAATGGAGGATAAAAGGGAGAGGGAGGACATGATAGAAACTTTCAAGATCATGAAAGGGTTCAGCAGTATGGCTACAGCAAGTTTATTTAATGTGAGAAACAGAACGACCACTAGGGGTCATGTGCTTAAGTTGGAAGGTTTGAGGTTCAAAAAAGACACTGGAAAGCATTGTTTCACAGAAAGGGTGGCTGGGTCGAACAAACTTTCAAACAAGATTGTGGAGGCAATGACAATATCAGGGTTCATGAGAAAGTGGGCACATTTAAAGGAGTTATAAGACAGAATAATGTAGAAAATAGAAGTGGGTATGAGGAGACATAATTCTTTCCTAGGTGGCATGCCTCTGACCAGGCTGGAGCACCCAAAATGATCTCCAGTCTGGAACATGGCACAATATCAGCCGCTGTCCCCTCTACTCCTGGCCAGTGCAGAATCCATACGGTGGCGTGCCTCTGACCAGGCTGGAGCACCAAAGCTGATCTCCAGTCTGGGACACCGCATAGCATTAGCTGCTGTCCCCTCTACTCCTGGCCGACACAGAATCCATAAGGTATGGCTCCCTGAGCTGTTTCAGCTCCGCTCGTCCTCCAGGCCTGCCACAGCCACCGACTGGATGGCTTCCTGTCTTCGCTGCCTCTCATTGGCTGGGTTCTTGATCCACTTTGGACTATTGCTCCCTACCTTTTAGAAACTTTTTCTAGGATTGAATTTGAATTGCTCTGATGCCTGTCCTTTCTTCTCACCCCTTACTTTATAACATTTTAATTGCTTTTGTATTGGAATTTGAAACTGTTTTTTTTTTTTAAGTATTGACTTTGCAGCTTATAACTTCTAGCCACTAGCAGGTTACATCTTCAACCCTTGGCTTGTCTGCCTCTTGTAGCTTATGGGGATCATGTGACTAAGTCGTTTTTTTTTCACTTGCTGATTATACTTTACTACCAGCCACAAGGGGCGCATAACTACCTCAACTACTGTTCTGATGACTGGATCCATTCAGCAACATCCTGCCCCTACTTGTATCGGCAGCCTAGACCCATAATCTCTGAAAATAACCCTATTAATCCAAGCAGTAACTGCTACCTTACCCCTACCAATTGCATTACTTCGCCAAGCAAAGTACCCGACAATGCCGCCTCCAGCCATCAGGATTGTACAGGGTGTAATCCTACTCTATCATATTTGCCTCCTGGGACACCTGTGTACTGCGTCCAACCAAAATGGTCATTTCTACCACCTGAGGGTAGTGCTAAATGCCTATGGATCCATGACCTTACCCTATCACATGGAGATCAGCTGTAGTCAGCAAAACCCCTTCATGCACTGGGAGCAATCACATGTCACTGACCTTCCTATAGTTCCTTTCCTCCATGGATATGTTACTCACTTTGGATCCACATTATCAAGACCATCAAGCAAGAGATCACAGTTCCCAAACTAACAAACTTCTTCTGGACCATCTCACTCGACTGCTTCTTCTGCTACTGCTACTATCAAGTAATATACATCTGAACCCGGGTTCTCCCTATGGCTCGAGTGCACAGTCACAAAAATCAGCTGGGCTTAAGCTGGCCTCAGTAAACATCTGTAGCAGTCTTCCCAGGATGGACAACCTGAAGGTGTGGGTATCTCCCACATAACCCGGATGTGCTGTCTGTAGTGGAATCCTGACTTCCCCCTAAAATACCAGATACAGCCATCGCACTACCTGGATATACCCTGTTTCGGCAGAACCGCCTTTCAGAAAGAGGCAGTGGCTATGTCATACACACCAAAGACTATCTACAGGGGCATGGCCTGCCCCCCCCCCAGCATGTGTGACAACTTACAGGCACTGGTCATCAAACTGATCCTAGGTGCACACAACAAAGTGCTCATCCTGCTCTCACTATACATCCCACATAAACAGACCACAGCTGGCACCAGCAACCTTGTGGACTATATCACTACCCCCCAGCCTCAACACAGAAATTATACTTCTAGGTGACTTCAGTATCAACTGGCTCTCCCCATCATCTGCCAGTATCAAGGACACCTTGTCTGCCATCCACTTCTCCCAACTGATAGAATCTCCAACAAGAGTCAATTACAAAACCAGCACCAGAACCCTGCTGGATTGGATACTCACTAATCGTCCTGCACATATCAACAATTTTACTGTAGTCCCAGACTCTCTGAGTGACCACTCCCTTGTCACATGCACCTGGAATAACAACTACAGCAAACCTCCTGCCAGAAGTATATCAAACCGTGTTCTCTTAAAAGGCCATCTACAACAACCCAAACAGACCTCAAGTACCAAGACTGGTCTGACCTGTATGAAGCCAAGGGCCTGGATGTAGCCCTTGATCTCTTCATAACCAAATTCAATTCTGTCTGTGACAAGCACGCTCCAATAAAAACAAGATCGGTCAAAGGACACTACAACCCCTGGATTACTCCGGATCTGCTAGAGCAACTCTCCTCAAGAGATCATCTCTGGCAAGTGGCATGAGCACATGGCTCAGCAGCAAACATCCAACGATACAAACAAGCATGAAATGACTGCATGAAAGCCATCCATCGTGCAAAAAGCACTTACTACAAACAAGCCCTCACCAGTTCGTGGAATAGCAGCAAATCCTTTTGGGACAACCTCAATGACATCACTGGGAAAGACCCCCAAAATGCTCCAGCTATGCTGACAATTGATGGGGTGCCATCCTTAGACCCTCTTCTCATTGCCAACTCCCTGAATCATTCCTTCATGGACCCAAGCAGCGTGCTCCCAGCTAACTTCTTCAGTCCCCTCACCAGGAATGACCCACAAGGGGAACAATTGCCTCCCCATGACCAACCACTATTTCACTTCAAAGTAGTCTCTGAAGCCGATGCCAGAAAATACCTGGAAAAGGTACTAGGGAAGTCAAGATGCAGGGGGGACTCCCTAGACCTAAAGTTTTGTTAGCCTGGCACTTGAGGAAGTTCTTAGCCCACTGACACAAATTATAAACCTCTCGCTCTGTCACTCACAATTCCCTCAATGCTGGAAATCTGTGACAGTTACCCCAGTGCACAAAAGTGGTGCTCGGACTCTGCACAATAACTATAAACCAATCTCGATACTCCCCCCTCTCTCCAAGGCCCTAGAGCAGATCATGGCCGATCAACTTGTGGAGTACCTCAACCACCATCAACTACTATGTCCTGAACAGTATGGGTTCAGGGGTGGCCAGAGCACCATCACAACCTTGCTAGAATTTATGGGATACATCCACCACGCATTAGACCAAGGCCTCCTTGTAGGAGCTACATTCATTGACCTATCAAATCATTTGATATGGTGCATCATGGGCTCCTCCTCAAACAATTGGCTGACGTTAGGCTCTCCTCTGAAACTTTGGTTCACTAGCTACTTGAGCAACCACTATTAGCAGGTTAGGATCGGGGATGTGATCTCTGACAGCAGACCTGTCAGATCTGGTGTACTGCAAGTATCCATATTAGGACCACTGCTGTTCAGCTTATTCTTAAATAACCTCCAAACCTCTAGCTCGTGTCAAATGTTCCTTTAAGCAGATGATGCAGTTTTATTCACCTGCAGCCAACACCCTGAACATATGGAGACAGATCTACAAAGTGGCTTTGCATCCGTGGAGCAGTGGTTTAAGGACCATAGACTGGTCTTGAATTATAGAAAGACCAAGACCATGATGTTCTCCACCAGACAAAGAAAACACAGAGCCTTCCCACTTGTAATTATGAATGTTGGGGGTGCCACTCTCAAACTTGTTCGGCACTTCAAATACCTAGGCATCACTATCGATTCCACCCTATCATATGCCGAGCACATCGACATTACTGCAAGGGCCATCAATACCAGAATTGGGATCCTGTATTGGCACAGGCATTGTCTCACACATGAAGCCCTGAGCACTGCCATCAATAGCTCAATCATCTCACTCATCAATTATGGGCTGGTGATCTACGAATCTGCAACAGACACAGCCCTCCACCACATCTCAACCACAATGAATAAAGCCTGCCATCTCCTCACAGGTGCTGCTAGACTCATGCACACCTGTGATCTCTATACCATGGCTGGCTGGCTACAGTTCAGTGGAAGAATCAGGTATCAAACCTGTCTCCTTGTCAAAAAAGCCTCCTTAAACCTTCTACCACCAGGAGTACAGAACCTACTGACCCCTTCCCGGAGCACAAAGCAAACCAGAAACACTGCCTCTCAGGTATTCCGTGTGCCAAGGTGCCGCACTACCTTGGTTCAGTGGGGTTTCTAATACTAGGCCCCCCTCTGGACAAATGCACTACCTCAGGACATCTGTGATGCAACAACGATTGTCTCTTTTAAACACAAACTGCGCCAACACCTTCTCACCACGGGTACCTGTGCCTGCCCCACTAAATCCCATCTCAAGTCAGTAATCCCATTGTCGTAGTCTGCACTTACCCTCTAGCACTTCTTAACCCTGTCACTGTTCCACTGGGTATCCCCAGTCTTGCACTTCACTGACCCACCGTCCTCTCCCATGGTGCTGCCATACCCCCCCACCTCTCTTCCCTACCCCTACCCCTCAACCTCCTACCCTCACCCACCCCTTCCTCTTACCATTACCTCTCCATCTTCTTCCCCCCTTCTCCTCCCTCTGTCTACTCTACTGATTTTTGTCTCTCCTTGATGCAGGCATACATTGTACAATGCCTCAGTATAGTGTAAGCATGAACTTTATCTGTATTGTTGTACCGTAACATATGTTTGTATATTTGCTACCGAGCCACTCTGTATTTGAATGTTTATGTATCACTCTGTACATGTTAACTGACGTGGAACCAATTAATGAGTATCCACTCACTGATGCTATCCAAGATTTCAAAATAAAACAAAACAAAAAAATGCTGGCTCGGTGGCACTGAGGGCTGAGGCGCTGGACGCCTTACCTTGTGGCACGCCGGCAGCCCAGGTTTGGGAACAAGGTGTGCCATCGGAGGTCAACAACGGGGGGGAGGGTGGAGCTGGATGGAGCTGCCAGGGAGGTGTAGCGGCATCCCTTGGCTGATGGCTGCCTCCTGGTGGAGGCTAGGGGCAGCACAGGCTTAGAGGGTGCCAAGGCACTAGGCCAATGGGGTGGGGGAAAGGGGGTTGTGACCAGGGCTGTAAGGTGCATGCACGCCTCCATGTGCTTGTGCTCCTACTCCTGGGGCCCCTGGGAGAAAACCAGAGGAGAAAATGCTGGTGGTAGGATGAAGACCGACTCCCCACAGGCACCGCTCCTGGGCTGGGCTTAAGGTAAGCCCTGGTAATTCCGGGAGACGGGGCTGGGGGGGGGGTCGGTCGGATGGAGGGCTGTCCGGAGGAGTAGAAAATGTGACATGATAAAAAAAAAAACAAATAAATACAAAATTAACATTAGAAAGATTATGAGCTAGCCAGTCTGCCGGCGCAGCAGCAAGGCATCTGCTTGCGGTACCAACTTCCCAGGTTTGGGGACAGACTCAGGAGTCAGAGGGCCAGGCAGAGGGAGAAGGATTGAGCATCCTGGGGACTGCTCTCCTTCTCCAGGGGGAGGTGGGGTTGAGTGTCCAGCACATTGTGGATGTCTGGTGGAGGCTGGAGGTGCTGCCGCAGCCGGTGCTGCATGTCAGGGGATAGGGTGGATGCTGATCATCAATGCATGTCCCCACCCCCAGGATCCCAGCAGAAAAAGAAAATGCCAGCCCCCAATCATGATGCTGGCCCCACTGCCATCCTGCTGCGTACCCGTGTCCACTGAGGAGGTCTCGCTCCCATGGCCCCAACCCGGGGGGGGCAAGATTGGTGTCGTCTACCCCAGTGTCCATGGGAAGGGGGTGTCCACACGGCAGCCCTGCCCCAGGAGGAAGCCTGGAGCATGCGGGTGCGGCAAGTGGAGTTGGGCTGAGCCTCCGGGGTGCCTGGCCAAAAAAAAAGAAGAAAGATTATGAGTTGGGAATCTTGGGACAGACTTCACGGACTATGCAGATCTTGCTCTGTCCTTCTCTTTTCTCTATTTCCAGGTTGTCTATTTCAGATGCCCCCCACTCTGGAAGGTTCGGTAGCTCCTGCTGTTACATGACTGCCCAGATGTCCTAGGGGAAGGAAGTTGCATCAGTAGAAATGTATGGTTCTCAGTTGGGGGGGTTGTAAAATCTTGCTGCCAGCCTGTCTCCGGACACTGACTCAGGATATAGTGGTGTTGTACACTCAGTCCTGTACAGACAGTTCTGATTCAAGTGGCATGCCCATTTTTGACTTGCCAGAAATGTCTCCTGTCTGCAGTCATTCCCCCATGTGATGAACAAAATGTAGAGGGGAATGAAAAATGAGTGGACACAATGGTGGCATCAAGGCAGATGCTGCTAATCTCTTCCTGCCCAGGTGTGACACTTAAACCTCTTCGTCCACTGCATCCCCACCCCTCCAGCCAGGAAAGTTACATATGACTCTTCTCCTGGCTGCGACCCCATATGAAGGGGTAGGTCCAACACAGTATATGAGAAGACAAGCAATGTGCATCTGGAGGCTGGTTGTGACTGCGCCAGCTGGAACAGGATCCAGGGCTTAGGAATGGATTGCGGCAGAGGAGGGCTCACTGGTTAAGGATGAAAAAATAGAATGTACAAAAAACAAAAGAGAAACACTGTGTCATACTTCTCCATGGACGTGGCGCTGGGCTTGACCATTTGATTCAGTTGGAATCCATGATACCAAAGGCTCCAGAAATTATATATGGATTCATTACAGACTACATACTCAGTGAAATAAATGGGAACCACTCTGGCATTCTTCATATGGTGGTGGCATCATCTTTCTGCCGTGCATCTTCAACTATAAACAATCAGATTCTCTGCTTCACTGAGAAAAATGTAATAGTCTGTTATAAATCCCAGGCTTCTTTGATACAGTCCAAAATAAAAGAAAATGATTACTGGCAGTGGTATTTCTTTGGATGTATCATGTAGGTCTGCTTCATAGCCCCATAGTTTAAATAAATGACATTTGTTCATACCATTTGGACAGGCTGTATTATAATTTTAACTTCACTGAAAGTACTATCTCAAAACAGCAATTTTCATCATTGAAAAATGTCATTATTTAATAAGTAAAGCATTTCCTTGTGACTGTGTACCGCCTCTGTGAAAAACTGAGGGCATGGTGAATTAGGTCAGTATGGTCGTCAGTAGAATTTTGACTAGTAATGTTTGGCTGAAGTAATGACCTATCCCATTTTGGAAATAATTTTTGCCATTAGTGATAATCTTTTTTTATTACCACAATGTGATTTTTTTTTAATTTGTAGGGAAAATCCTAAGTCCTGATTGGCTTGGAGAATTTGGAACCCAGTTCCTTAAGGGGTAACAAACACTGGGTAAGAAAACCCTTCTAGCACTCAGGATGCCATGCTGGTTAGAAATATTTAGAAAAAATATATATTTCTACTGTAGCGGCTATGATTGTATGGTAAAATAGCCTTAACACCCCTGATTTGCCCTAATCTTAAAAAACTATTTTTGCCAACATTTCAAAAATCCTTTACCCCAGCAATGACACACACCTAACAGTTAAAAATAAAACATTTATTTATTTATTTACGTCTTTGGTAACTAGCTAAGTGCACTGATCCATTGGACCATTTTCAGACATGACCCGGGCCACAAATGTGTCTGCAAAATAACACAATCAACAGAGACGATGCACAAAAATAGCAATAGTACAGAGTAACACATATAATACAATATATACAATATAATACAAGATTTGGTAATGTACCTCCAGATGAGGTAATTAACACGTGATGGAGACAAAGCAGGTCTGCAAGCATAGTTTCAGTGTTCAAGGTCTATCTAAGATGCCTACCTGCTGTAACAGTGGGCAGTAGGCTAAATTAGTAGGTGCGTGGAAGCTTACATACAGCATACAAGCTATACAAGCTGACAATGATCTAGGATAATTAGGTGAAGAGAAGCTCAGACTTGCTATAGAAATGTCAAAACAGTGGATCAGTAGAACTGCAAAGAGGTAAGAACAGGTTAGGAGAGCAGAGAGTACCATGAGGTACGATGCAGGCAGAGAAGGCTGGGGGGCAATAGGGAGGCAAGTTGGACGAAGGGGAGGGGTCCCAAAAGACAGCACATCTACTCACCATTTCTATTCCTTTCTAACACTTTTTGTTTTTCAGGCCTCAAATTCTTGATCTTGAGTTCTTTGACTCTGCAACCATTCGATATATCCCCCCATGCTCGTCCACGCACTCCATTATCAACTGCTGCTGGCCTGCTCACTTGCTGATTAAATGGAATAATCATGATAACAGTTAAAAAAAAAACAACAATCTTTCTCATACTTCCCAGCACCGCTACCTCTCACACATGGTTTGTCACTATGTCAGCACACAGCAGCACACTCTGTCTTTGAGCTCTCATATGCTTAGATCTACTGCATTTAGCTATTTTAGTAAAAATATAGAGAATAATACACAAGGTGCTGTGCATTACAAGAATATATTTTCTTTTCTTTTTTTTTTAATTTCTTTTTACTCCTCCTCTCCTGTGCCCAGTCTCCACTCCTTCAGGAGATACATATGGCAGTCTCCCCACTTCGAGACCTGCCCAATCCACCCTTGCCAGTCCCCATGGAGCTGTGGCTATACCCCCCCCAGAGGGTACGGGGTGGGGTGGAGACACCCCGAGAATTTTGCATTTCATCAGACTCACCAGGATGCCAGGCAGGCCATGAGCCATCAGGGTCTCTGCTGTTCAGTACTCCGTCATCTAGGAGACTGGGCGCATTGTGTTTCCATTGTTCCTGGGAAAGTGGCACGCACCCTGGCATCATGGCATCACCGCCAAGGTAGCTACTCCCCATCCCCTATATTTGGGCTCTGTGCCTGCAGTGCCTCCGGCTTCTGCCAGAGGCCAGGCAGGCACCGAGCACAGACCCACCCCTCCCTCCCGGGACAGGAGAGCTGTCCATCGGATGCTCAATCCTCTCCCATCCCTGCCAACCCCCGATGGCCAGGG
The DNA here is from genome assembly GCA_016271365.2 of Neoceratodus forsteri. Classification (NCBI taxonomy): domain Eukaryota; kingdom Metazoa; phylum Chordata; order Ceratodontiformes; family Ceratodontidae; genus Neoceratodus; species Neoceratodus forsteri. Next base: position 1,693,852,876 of record CM057456.1, on the reverse strand, counting down.
TTTGTTCTGAACCTGGGTCACCGGTGTGGCGTGAGGTGTGGCATCCAGCGCCTCAACCCTCAGCGCTACCGGGCCAAGAATATATTTTCTGGTTACACCTTGTAATCACTCACTGGCAGAACCTTAAAAAACTCCGTTATTCACACATGTGAATAATGGAGTTATGTTAACCACCTTTTTAAAAATAGATGTTAATACAGCTGCACAGCTGTCCACCTGTCCGTCCTCACGCTGGCCATTCCATCACGCTCCATCATGGAAACCGCCAGCGTGACACACAGCCTCCTCGGCAGTTAACAGGAAAAATCCTTGGGCACAGTGCCTTGTAAGAAGTCTTTTGAAAAATTAAGTAAACAACCAAAAATGGCAACTGTTTCGCGCTTCGGGCAACCAAATGAAACTGAAAGACAAAAATTCATTCAGGAGCAAGAAAACAAGAACTTGTCCTTTTGTCTCACTCCCTTAGGAAAACACAAGACACAACCTCCATTACAATGGCTGGCATGGTGACAGATTGAAGACCTCTGACACGGAAAGAGACAGAAGAAGACTGAAATTCCTACCAGATTATTTTCACTCAAGTATTTTCTAATACAAAAAAAAACAACTTCTCTTTAGTTCCATGCTATAGCAATCGTTCAACTTAAGCAGAGCAAAGCAGTGAGGCGGGGGAGGGGGAGTGCGGGGGGGCAGAGGAGATGAGGCTACCTACTAATGTTAAAAATGTTATGAAATTCATGTATATATCTGTTTTAATTCAAATCATTCAAAAGTTCTACAAATACTGCAGTTACCTATTGCTTAATAAATGTTAAAGTTTCAGAGTTCACCATGTCTCATTTTTCCTATTTTCCTGCCTTAAACCAGTAAATACAAAAAATAAAACATGGGGAAGTCTAACAACTCGTATTTTATTCACACCCTTGGTGTGTGATGCCCACATAAATCCCTCGGGCTTTGCCCTCGGGTTTATGGGGCATGATACACTTCAGGTGTGAATAAAATCCTCATTATACATACTTCCCCATTAATTATTCTATATTTAATACAATAATGATGTGCATGATGCCACCTAAACCCCGAGAGCGAAGCTTGGGAGGGAGTATTCAAGTGCCACACACACTGAGGGTGTGTATTAAATTAACATAGGAACATAGAAGCATAGAATGTGTCAGCAGAAAAGGACCGGTAAGCCCATCTAGTCTGCCCAGATGTTCCCTGCCTTTTACTACACTCAGGACCCTATTTGGTCACAGGTGTCCCTCCCTCCTCCCTTACGTCTGCTTACTCTGTGCCTATCCCCTGCATGTTTGAAGCTCCCCACTGTTCTTGCCCCTACCACCTCTTCTAGCATGCTGTTCCAGGAGTCCACCGCCCTTTCTGTTAAAAGTATTTCCTTACATCCCTCTTAAACCTCCCCCTCAAGCTTCACAGCATGCTCCCGTGTTCTGGTGCTCCATCTCCTGTGAAAGAGACTCTCCTGCATCTTGTTCACCCCTGTGAGGTACTTATAGGTCTCAGTCATGTCCCCTGTCACTTTCTTCTCCTCAAAGGAGTACAAGTTGAGCTTAGGGTTACCACCTGTCCCTATTTTCGCAGGACAGTCCTGATTTGGACAGCTGTGTCCTGCGAAAAAAACGTAAAAAATACTACTTGTCCTGACATTATAGTAGAAAAAAATATTTTCAGACTTTCCTCTAAATGTTGCAAAAACTATAGTACCTTAACTAAAACACTTTAAAATGACAAGAAACACCAGGAACACCTAAACAACTGCAACACTTAGTCTTAAGTTTTATTATTTAGAGAAAAAAGGTCTATTGCATTGGCTGAGGTTAAATCTTGTCCTGCGAAAAATCATGTTTCAGTAAGTAATGTCCCACTTTGGGCTTCTTAAAAGGTGGTAACCCTAGTTGAGCTCCTGCAGCATCTCTTTGTATGCTTTCTTGTGCAATCCCTGCACTATTTTGGTAATCCTCCTCTGGACCACTTCCACCATGTCAATGTCCATGCAGAGGTGCAGCCTCCAAAACTGGATGTAGTACTTCGGGGAGGAGGTAACACCGCCTCCCTTCTCCTGCTAGAAATCCCCCTCCCAATGCAGCCTTGCTTACTGCCTTGTCACACTGCTCTGCCACCTTGAGATCATCATATATGATTGACCCAAGGTCCCTCTCTTGCCTGGTAACTGGAAGTACCTCCCCCAATCTTATACAGTCCCAGGGTTTCCCCACCCCAGGTGCATGCTCCCATGTTTGTTCCTTGCTCCTTGTATCCAGTTCCCCTTCTTTAGCCTTGAGCCTATTCCCTGGGGGAGTTTTCTCCCCTCAGGTTCTTCTTCCCTCCTATGTCATTTCATTGGAGGGTGTCTTCCACCCCCCAGCTAGTTTAAATGTTCATCAAAGTAACATTTAAACCATCCACTGAGAACTGCAGTTTCTCTCCTAGAGGGATGCAGGCCATCACCTTTGTAGAGGACCACATCCACACAAGTTGGTCCACAGTTCCCAGTGCAGCCAAATCCCTCCTCTCTGCATCATTTGTTTAGCCATTATTTGAAACTCCTGATATGGAGTTCCCTGTCCTCCCCTCAGACATATACAGGAAGCACCTCGATGAAAGCAGCTGTGTATGCTACCTACTAGAGGCCGCTCCCCAGATCTTTAAATTCACTCTGAACAATCCCAGCTGCATCCCTAGCTAGGTCATTGGTTCCCAGGTGGACAATGACATCCAGCTCTCCTCACCTGTCCTAGCGATCTTTAGGATCTGCTGACCATTCCTCTGAGCCGTGGTGTCAGACAAGCACCTTACCTCCCTCTTCCCCCCCCTCCCTGTTCCTAAGTCTATCCCCCTAAAGATTGAGTTCCTCACCAGAAGCTGCTTCTTCTTCTGTTGGGGTCCTCTGCCACCCTCTTTTTGCTCACCCCTTCAGGGGACCTCACATCCTCCCCCTACCACTACTATAGGTGCCATCTCCTGGTTGTCCCATCCTGCCAGAACATCGGAGGAGTAACCACACAAATTCACATAAACCACACCACCCTATGTTTTATTTTTTATAATTGCTGGACATCAATTTTTTCCTCACCTTTTCTCCCTTAGTCATTTGTCTGTCTGCATCTCTCCCTTCCCCACTCCCTCTGTCTCTCCCCCCTTTTCTGAGAGAAGTGGGTTGAGAGTTATTTTTCTCTGCAAAAAAATATAAAATATTGCAATCCAACTAAGTAGATAAAAACACTCACGTCAGCTAATCATTTTATTTCAGTTGGAGATCGAAATAGTGCAAACAGTGCTACTGACAGAAAGAAATCAAAATGGGGTTTTCTTCAAACACACAAAAACTGCTAAATCTGTCATAAAGCTTACTTTTGTGACTAAATGACTTAAAGACAACTTCCATCTTTTTTGTTGTTGTTGCTTTCTAATCGAGTCGCCATGATGACTTTGGGGGAATGCTGTCATTATCCCTCAGCAGCTGATATTGCCATTTGAGAGACCAGAAAGTAAGTAGAGGATATTTTCTTTGATAATGATCCAGCTTTGTAAGAAAATAATAGTGAAAACGCTGGGGTACAGTAATGAAAACAAATGCAATTGATGTGAAGTAGTTTTAAAACCACACTGTCATGTTAAGGTTATGAAGGGCTGGAGAGTGACGCAAGGCAGCAGGCTGGAATGATTGAGCATGTGACTGCTGTAGTAACAGTCCAGTTATAATGGCAAATAATAACTGCCCATCTCCGTTGAAAAAATCAATGCCCAGTTATTATAAAGGAATTAAAGCTAGCCAGCAATACAAAACAGGGGGCCAAATTCTGTCTCTCTGTGTACTAAAGTTGGTCCGATCACCCTACATGACAGTCTGGCTACACTGAACCATGTGATATGTTGCCCCGTGAGGTGTGGAGCGATGGCAGGAATCTGAACAGAATGACTTGTTGTAGCTGTGGACCATCTTTAGTGAAGTATGTGTAGCTGTTTGAGGTCTGTATTAAGGGTGTGGTGTAGTGTAATGAGACAGTTTATGGGGAGAGTAGGCTATGTGTAGCCACATTGTTGTCTTGGCTCATTGCATTAAGGAAGCGCACTACACTTAGTTTGTGTGCCCTGACTTGGCTGGCCATAAGTCATTCTCTCTGTCACTCACTCCTCTCTCTCTCTCTCTCTCACTCTCACTCTCACTAACCGTCCTGGCAGCCAGCCCACAGTGATCTCATTGCCACTTACTGTCAATCGGCCACACAGGGATCTCTCTGTCTCTTGTTCACTGTCATGTGCAAACAGGCACCTCTATTTTACCACATTTTATAACTATAAATTAAAAAACAAATCTGCATTAAACATATGTGTCTGTGATCAAACTGTATAACAGTGGCACATAGTGTCAGATGTGAAGAACAGCAAGACAGTAACAGGCTAAAAAAGGCCCTAAAATGTGCAATTTTTTCTCCTGAAAACCTGGTAGTTTGTATTTTATTTTTTCTATTTTTTTTTTACTTTTTGAATGTTTTTTCTAACTCAATTTTTGGGGAAGGAGACCCATGTTATAAGTGCAATAACGCACTCCAGGCTGGTGGTTGTCATGGATTAATGCACTTCCAGGTGCTGAAGGCACTTGGTACTAGTGTCTCGTGCCTCACTACACACCTAGGTGTGCATTAACTTATGACAACCACCATCCTGCCGTGTCTTATTGTTTACATAATGTATATCTGATAGCTAAATTCACCTTGCACAATATGCATACTATTTATTTATTTGTTTATTGAAAATTGGTAACCAGGAAAAGCACACTTAATCAAGGGTAATTTTCAGGTGTGACCTGTGGGAGGGGTACAGGGAGACAAATACGTTCAGTGGAAAATTGTAGTTTATATTAACAAGTAAGCAATAAGACACGATGGGGTGTGCTGTCTAATGCACATCCCCGGAGTGGCTTATTGTGCTTATAAAATGGGCCGGTATATTCTAAATGAGGGTTCTAGTTTTAGCTGTGCATTAGACACATCTAATGCATGGCTAACAACCAATCAGATTGCTTGAAATCCTTTGCCCATTTTATAAAACAGTGTACTGGCAAAAGGAGGAATCAAAAGTCATAATGAACAGTAGGCAGGTACAGACAAAATATGAAGTGAAAAATGAGCAGGCAAAATGAGCAATTCATGGCAATATAAACAGTGGGAGATTGACAGTGTGTGCAGTAAAGTTGTACTGGCAATAAAAACAATAAAATTCAGCCAGGAAAGAGAGAAGAAAGCGTATTTAGGAATTACCTAAACCAGGGTAAGATTTCAGGTCTCAAGTATAAATTATGTGAAGCTGCGCAGAAGTCACAAACATCCCAAGAGAAGGGAGAGGACATGGGACAGACTAGCTAGGGTAAAGCAAGAGGGAGCATAGAGGGATTTTAGCTGATAGGAGAAGGACAGTCAAAAGGTCGGGGAGAGGTTGTTCCAGATGGAGGAAGATGGGAGGAGAAAATGGATTTCCAAGTAGCAGATTTGGAGTAGGAATGGAGAAGGTGCAGGAGTACTTAGAGCAAAGAGCGTAGTAGGTGGAAGGGATAGAACAGAGGAGAGGTAAGGAAGGAGAGATGAGAACCAGTATTTAGAAAGAAAAGAAGTACAGTGAATGAGGCAGAGGGAGGTAAGGGACAAAATCAAGAGGTTATGGTAAAGAGAGCAGTGATGTTTACTAGAGGGAGCATTAGAGTCAAAATGGCAGAAGGCATTGCAGAGTATCCAGTCTAACAAAAGAGGAAATAAGGCAGTGCCATGGACCACATCCACATAATCAGAAGCGCTATCTTGGTGACAATTGTTTTGCTAACTGGGAGTGGTAGACAATCCTTGTTGCAGTAGAGGGTGCTAAGTTAGGCGTGGAGCTTTCTGTGGATGGCATCAACATGGGTGGAGAAATTGAGCCTTCCATCCAACCACACTCCAAGGTACCTGAAGTGAGGAATGACTTCAGGGGGGTGCCATCAAGGGTAGTAAAGACTAGGGAAAAGGGGATCCTTGCAAGCTTATGGCCTGTGCCAAAGGTCATGGGCACCATCTTCTTAGCATTCACCCGAAGTTGCTGGGATTGGAACCAGCATTGCACATTATTGAAGCCATGCTGAAGTGATGTTTCCGGACAGAGACTGAGCATTTTGTGACAAAAAGTACAATATTGTCTGCATAAATATAGAACTACAGAAATTGCCAGCAGATAAGGACTGCTTGGCCCACTTATTCTGCCCATTTTCCTTGCCTATAGTATCTCCACAGATCTACCTGATCTCCAACTCATTCACCCCTTTCCCTTTCCTAAGTTTCCCTTGTGTCCAACCCATGTATTCTTGAACCCCACCACTGTTTTCATCCCCACCACCTCTGTTGAAAGACTGTTCAAGGAACCCACCGCTCTTTCTGTGAAGAAGTACTTCCTCACGTCTCTCCTGAACCTATCCCCCTCCAGCTTCTTATCATGCCCCCTTGTCCTTGAGCACCTTTCTTCTGAAAAACACTTCCCTCTTGTACCTTGTTTTCCCCCATGCGGTATTAAAGGTTTCTAGCATATTCCCCTCTCTCTCTCCTTTCTTCCAGGGTGCACATATTTAGGTCCCTTAGTCTCTACTTGTAGGGCTTCTGATGTAGGTTCTGCACCATTTTAGTTGCCCTCTTCTGGACTGCTTCTACTCTGTCTATGTCCATTCTGAGATGTGGTTTCCAGATCTGGACACAGCACCCTAGGTGGGGTCTTAGCAGTGATCTATAGAGAGGCAACACAACCTCCCTCTTTCTGCTGGTGGTACCTCTCCCTGTGCACTCCAACATCCCCTTGACCTCCCAACTGCCTTGTTGCACTGCTTGGCCACCTTTAGGTCATTTAATATGATCACCCCAGGTCTCTTTCCTGCTTGGTGGTAATCAGTATCACCACCCCAATTTGTACTCTGCCCCTGGGTTTCTGTGCCCCAAGTGCATTATTTTGCACTTTTTCACATTAAAACCCAGCTGCCATACCCTTGACCACTCCTCTAGTTTTCTTAGGTTGCTGCTCATCCTTTCCACACACACCTCTGGAATGACCACCCTATTACAGAGTTTGGTGTCATCCACAAAGAGGCAGACCTTTCTTTCCAGCTCCTGTGCAATGTCACTTATAAAGATATTAAAGAGGACCAGTCCCAGCACTGATCCCTGAGGCACCCGCTGGTCACCCTTCTTTCCTCTGAGTGAACTCTGTTTACCACCACCCTCTGCAGTCTATCCCCTGACCAGTTTCTTATCCAGTTTACCCCATTTGGACCCACTCCTAAACTATGCAGTTTGCTTACTAGTCTCCCATTTGGAATGGTATTGAATGTCTTACTGAAATCTAGGTAGCCTATGTGCACCACTCCACCCTCATGTAGTTCCTTGTCACCAGTCAAAGAAGTCTATCAGATTAATTTGACATGCCCCGCCCCTTGAAACCATGCTGCATATGAATATGGGAGATGACACAAACTGAGAGGAGGTCATTAAGGAAGATCGCGAACAAGATGGATCAAAGGATGAAGCCTTGGAGAACCCTGGTATTGGGATGAGGGTCAAGGCATTGCCGACCTGGACCAACTGGAGCTAGCCTGAGAGGAAAGATCTGAACCATTTGATGGCTAGAGCACAGAGACCTGCACCTCTCAGCTTATCCAGAAAGAGGAAGTGGGCTAATATGCTAAAAGCGTTTGCAACGCCAGTGAAGATGGCAGCAGTGACGTGTCCCAGTCCGTCCCCATAAGGACAGAGTCAGTGACATGTACAGTAGGAGTAAAGAAACAGAGTGTTTTTTTACTGAAACAAGAATGGAATGCAGCAAGGAATTGTTGGAGTAGAGGAAGTCAGAAAGCTGAGTGTAGACAAGATTCTCTTGCAGCTTGGCAAGAATAGGGAGAAGGGAGACAGGTCAGAAGTTGCCAAGGAAGGTGAAGCCACTGTCTTTGTAAAGAGGGAGAACATTGGCAAACTTCCAGGACTGAGGAACAGAGCTGAGGGAAAAAGAGTTTAATACTATTCATGCCAGAATTTATTATCTTCTGACACTTTTGTAAAATGTGCGAAAGCGAGGAAGAATTGGTACTATTAGAGTGGAGACTGACATGTCCACAATGTGATGATTAGGGTCATAAAAAGAATGAACATTAAGTTGCAAACTACCCCCCACTTGGTGGAATTAGAGCCTAGGGCAGGGTACAGTTTGTGCCCGTGAGTAATTATTGGGTCTAGTTTGTGCCTTGGTAAGCCCTTTCTGGGGCTGGAAAGTACAGCAAGGAAAGCGTTAATCCTGGACCACCTCTGGGGACCTGTGTTTGGTAGGAGGACACCATGGGCAGGTGGGATATAAGAGTGGCTATGTAGAGCAAGAGAGAGATTGAGAGAGTTTCAGGAGGGAGAGGGCTGGAGTGGGGGTGACTGCCCACTCTGGATGGTCATAGAAGTACTTGGCCAAGGGTTGGAGAGATAGAGAACCTATGGGAGGATGTGGCTACAGTCTCAAGCCCCATGTGGGACCCCAAGGTATGCCACCCCAGTGGGACTGAAGCAAGATGCCCTAATAAGACTGCCACCCGAATGACAAGCGTGAGGTCGAGCCAAGTAAAGAGGCAGCTGGGAGGGTTTCACTGGGAGCTTCCTGCTCAGAGATGTCAGGTGATTAAAGGGAAAAGAGGAGAGGAGGGGTCATATTGGACCAAGGTGTATTTGGGAATAAAGCTGCCTAAGTCTGGGGATGTCTGATTCGTGGCCCATGTGAAATGTTCTTACTGTCTACTCATGTGAACTGTTTGCAGTGTGAAAAATAGGATCATAGCAGTCCAAGCTATGTACTGCCTACCTCAACCCAACTATTTTCTGCTCTATGGAGTGTCCATTTATTTTACCATTAAATGGGATCCCCCACTGTTTGTTCTACAAAGTTGTGGTCTCCAGTTATTTCATCAAATGTTATTGTGGCTAATTTTAATTGCCTTTCAGCCCAGCACCTAAAGAGCCTTGTACCCCAGTGTGACTGTAACTAGACATCGCTACAGGGTGGGAGGGGGGTGCCACTAGACTACCAGTGATTATGTTTATTTAATATTACTGGCATGAGCGGCTATGGGGTGGGGGATGCCTCAGGACCCTCTCTGTCCACATCACATGTTATGCAGGACCCAAGGTGCATTTTGCCTGGCTGCCCTGTGCAACTCATGCAGATGGGGCCATAATGGCATGCAAATGGACCCATTTGCACCTTGCATACATTATGGCCCCATTTGCATGTCCAGGTCTGAATATCTGGGAAATGCACCCAGCGCAGATATACTTGTGATAGAGCATTCCCAGTCCTACCTGTCTGGGGGATGCGCTGGCACATTGTATATGCGCCCTACGCATTCTGTGCTATATTCAGAGGTGATGCGCCATGGCACATCTCCTTTGAATATCATCCTGTATTGCTACAACACACCTCGGTTGTGCTGCACCTCCAATTGTGCCATTACTGGGTGCAGTCTGAATATCTAGCCCCAGGAATACAGTCAAAAAGTGCCATTGTATCTTAGGATGTATTCTCAGAAATATTAAAAGCAGGGAGTTGAAGGTGCTAATTCCTCTGTATACCAGTCTGATCAGGCCACAACTTGAGTATTGTTCGCCGTTCTGTGCACCCAACACAATAGGATGCCAAAAATTAATAGAAGGAATTCAGAGAAAAGTGACCAAGAAGGACAGAAATATGGTAGATCTGACTTATACCGATAGACTACAAAACCTAAAGCTGTATTCAGTAAACTACAGACGGCTAAGGGGAGATTTATGCCTAACTTATAAAGCAACGCGTAATGAATTTTTGATGGAGACCATAGGCATAGTCAAGCAAGAAAACAACAGTAACACCAAGTCACACAAATTTAAAATACAAGTGGACACAAACAGGACAAACAAATGTAACTTTTGGTTTACTCAGAGGATAATCAGTGAATGGAACAACCTACCAACTGATATCGTGCAGAGCGATGACATGACTGTTCAAAAATAGATTAGATAAATGTAACCCCTAGATGGCGCTATCCCAGGGGCTACTACCCCTGCCTGATTTGCCACTAACAGGTTGAGGGGCCTGGATCCAATGGCGGGTGCCTCCACCCAGAGGTCAGGGTTAGCAATAGTTAAACTAACTTGGTCACAGCCCTCTGGGACACTGCAACCCTTTCTTCCCACTAGTGGCCCACACAATATATCAGAATTACCTTCACAGTATACACTTACCCCAGGTCTGGTTCCGGCACTGGGACCTCCTGTGAAATGAGATACAGTGCAACAATCACAGTACAGTACTTTTAACATAGACAAATACCTCAGGCAGTATAACTTTGCTGAAACAAGCAGCTCTGATTTATTTAGGGATATAACAAGGACAGGGGAAATCAGGTTAATTAGCTTATCACTCTAATAATCTACCTATGGCTCTGTGCACAGGCCTATCCCTATCAGTTACTGTCCCTGGGTACCCAAGCCCTAGTGGCTAGTCCAAACCGTGGCAGCTGGTAGGGCCCTTTCACACAGAAAAGGAGAATTAAACAGTCAGCAGTACAGTAATTCCATTTGGATTTAATGTGGCAATTCAACAGGGAGGCGACCTGAATTAGTACTCACGACCTCCAAATAAGATAGGGTCCTTCAATGTCAGCAGGGCTCACTTGAGGTACACAAACCTCTTCACACATCCATATACAAGAAAGCACTACACCAGGCAGGCTGCATCTGTATCCGATCGCAATTACTGCACAATACCCGGAGAACACACAGCAGATTCAGTTCCTGACAGACCGAGTGTAATTCAACAATTTCTCCAGTCTTCTACAGGGTGAGCCTGGTTTCTACTCTTCAGAGATCCTTTGATTCTTTACAGGACGGATTCAGTCCTAACAAGCTGTTACACAAGCTGCAGACCGAACTCTGGGCCTTACACACGTTTTTTGACTAAAACTGCACACTGAAAAGCACAGGGCTCCTTCCTTCTTCACTGCCAAAGCTCAACTGAAACTCCAACCGACAAAACCGGGCACTTCCTTTGAGTTCCTCCCAGTTCTTGACTGGATTGGCTGTCACTCACAATAGACTGCTGCTGTTGGTCCAAAAGGCACTGAAGTCTAAACTACATCTCCAGAGTCACTGCCCATACAATCCTCTTGTGGCTGGCTCAGATCATGAGTCCAAGTTCTGATTCGTCCAAGGCACCATTTTAGAGCTAGCTTACCCCACACTGATTGGTCCAGTTCAGCAGTTCAAAACTAGAATGGGAACTAGCAGACACAGTTCTGACTGCAAAGAAAGCAGGTTAGACAAACTGTAATTTCATTATTACTCTAAATAATTTCTGGCAAACAGTTACATCTTTCAGATAGGTTCCTTTGCACTCCTAGTGACTGCAAAAATGGAGTGAATTAGGCAGTAGCTTGAGTGGTACTCAATCAAAGAAACACACAGTCCCCATACAACAATTATGTCTGCAAGCAGACAGCTCTTAAAGAGACAGTACCAGAGGTTCTAAAACACTCACTGATAAATGGCTTAAATGCCAAACACCATTCAGGCTTGGAGCATTCAAGCAAGCTCCTGGAAGTCTTTGGGAACCCCCATTTGCAGGGGGTTACACCCTTCCTGGTCTGGGAAAGCTTGACGCCGCGTCAAGCAAGTACCCCATAAGTTTCAACTGCAACCATATACATTTGCATTAGGCTCGCATATGTAATCATCAGTCAATATATCATTTTACCAAGAACACATTGCTGAAACATTGCAGTCGTCACTCTTTACACAGTATTACATACACATTGTACCATAACTCAAGTATTACCTCTTGTACATGAAACTTGAAGAGAGGCCCTTCCTATCAGTTACCTTGGGGCTGGATGGGGCAAGGGCACCATACTTAGAGGGCAACATGCGTAACTTGAGTTAGCACTGACGCTCAGTTTGGGCAATGAGCTCGGGACACATACACTCCTTTATGGACAACATTGAGAGGCAAGTCCACGGGCCTCCCAAGTGAATCATAACTGAGGTGCACCACAGGCTTTACAGCTCGACCAGTCTTTCTAGGGGAACTGTTATAGTCTCTGCACTCTGAGCCTCATTTTCAGCATTGTCCTCACTTGTCAGGAGTCTCCATGGGGTAGAGAGGCTAGAACTTGGGGCACTTTCAGCTCCAGGAGTTACAGTTTCTGAGTCCACAACATTTGGCTCGCATGGAGAGCTTTCGGACACTGGCAGTGGACTGTCAGGGCACTCAAAATACTCTTCTTGTTCGGTGTATCACCAGTCTGCCCCAATCTATCATTTTCCTCCTGAAAGCTCAAACAGTTCAACCATGCACAATGATTCCATTTCATCTGATCTGATGCTTTGCACTTCACTTTCTGGGAGCATTGGCTCCAGGGATGAAGCTGGGGCTTAGACAGTCCAGAAGGCCCAGCTTTGTCTCCAGTATTGACTAGGGGATTGCCCGAAACAATTGACTCAGTTCGTAAGAAGGATAGTATTCAAAGTCACTCACTTTCTTCCGATATGGACTGACAGTCATGCTCAACTGGGACTTGTGGAGGGGAACACTTTAACTTTGCTTCTGTAGGTGCAGACTTTCTTGGTCTTTTCTTAGCAGCAGCTCTAGTCACTGGTCCAGAGGGGGCATCTTCTAGGGGCTCAGACTCAATTAAGATTTGTCCAATGGGCAGTAAATGATTTCTATGCATTGTTTTTACATCTTTTGAATTATTCTCAGGCCTTACTTTGTACACTGGCAGATCATCTAGTTTGCCCACTACAATGTGAGGGAGATGGTGCCATCTGTCAGCAATCTTGTGCTTGCCATGCAGTCCCAGATTTCTTAGCAATACCCGATCTCCCTCCTGGAGTTCCTGTGCTTTCACCTTTTTATCATACCTTTCTTTGTTGGCCAGATTTCTTTTGGCAGCCATGGTTTGAGCCAGTTGGTACGCATGAGTTAGCTGGGCCTTTAACTTTTGCACATACTGTAAATAGTTGTCAGCTTGAACCCCATCAGGAGAGACCCAAAACACACATCTACTGGTAGTCAAGCTTCTTCCAAACATCAGGCGGTAGGGGAGAATCCAGTGGCATCACTTTGGTGCAGTTATAAGCATGTACCAGGGTGCTAATTTGTTGGCTCCATCTAGGCTTGTCCTTTGGGTGCAGGGTGCCTAGCATATCTAGCAAAGTCTGGTTGAAACGTTCAGGCTGTGGGTCCCCTGGGGTGGTAAGGAGTGGTTCTGGACTTTCGCACTCCCCACAGAGAAAGCATCTCTTTGATCAGACGACTCTCAAAGTCTCTCCTTGATCAGAATGGATTCTTTGTGGAGCCCCATAGTGAACAAAAAGTTTTCTACAAGTACTTTGGCCACAGTGGATGCTTTCTGGTCTTTGGTGGGGAAAGCTTGGGCATATCTCGTGAAATGGTCAGTGACCACCAGCACATTACTGATATTTCTTGATCTGACTCCAAACTCAGAAAATCAATACAGACCAACTCCATGGGTGCACTGGTGGTGATGTTAACAAGGGGCAGCCCTCTGAGGCAAAGCTTTCCTCTGTAAGCAGCGACTACAAGTTCGAATGTGTTGCTCCACATCAGCCCCATCTTAGGCCAATAGAATCTGGATCTCACCAAGTCAAGTGTTCTGTCTATACAAGGTGCCCCATGTGGTTGTGCAAGGACCTCAGTACTGAGTCTCGAAAGGCAGTGGGCAGCACTAGTTGTTGTTTGTCTACTTGTCCCCTCTGTCTGCTGTTCTCTGTATAACAGTTTATTGATCAGTTTCAACTTAGGACCTTCTTGTATAACAGTGCAGTTCTCAAATCAGTGGAGCGTAATTTGGACACATCTTTTCCTGCATAGAGGGCTTCTAAAGCTGCTTTGATCATGGGATCGCGGGATTGAGCCCATGAATACTGTCATTGTCCAGCTGAGGCAGTGCACCAATGTCTATTGCAGAAAAGTGGCAATAAGCAGCAGGTATGCAATTCTCAGAGGCTCCCAAGCAATCCACCATGCAGTCCACTGCGTCCGTGGACATTTGTTCCTCCCTGTCAAACTTCGCAGAGTGCCCGAATGTCAGGTTCTGCCAATCGGACCCAATCATTCTGGGAACAGGCCTCGGAGAGAGCATCAGCATCTATGTGGTTCAGACCTGCTCGGTATTCGAGAGCATAGTCATATGTAGATAATGCAGAAAGCCACCTATGGCCAGTGGCATCCAACTTAGCTGAGGTCTGCACATAGGTCAAAGGATTATTGTCAGTTTTACTAGTATTTTAGCCCCATACAAGTACTCATGGAATTGGTCAACAATAGCCCACTTCAAAGCTAGGAACTCTAACTTATGTACAGGATAGTTCTTTCGGATGGGGTCAGGCTTCTACTGGCAAAGGCCACTGGTCTCAGGCCATTCTCGTGCTCTTGGTACAACACAGCCCCAACCCTTGCAAGCTAGCATCAGTGTGCAGGATGTAAGGTTTTCTTGGATCGGCATAGGCCAGCACTGGAGCATGGGTAAGTTGATATATGATCTCATGAAAAGCAGTCTCACAATCAGGAGTCCAGCGGCCCCAAATACTTCACTCGGATGAAAATACACTCTTTCAGTCTTGAGGGACGCTGACTTTTGGTATTTTTGTGGGTTGGGGATACCCTTGAGTAAGGTTAAGTAAAGGCGGATCACTCTTGAATAGTCCTTGATGAAGCGCCGATAATAACCACAAAATCCAGGAATCTTTGCAGTTCTTTTAGATTTTTGGGCTGTGGCCAGGTGGTCAAGGCCTCAACTTTACTTAGGTCGGTCTCTATTCCTGGTGGATACTATTGTCCCACATACTTTACTGATGTTTGAAAGAATTGACACTTATCAATGGACAGTTTAAGGCCAAAGTCCTCCAGTCGGTCCAATACCTTAAATAATCTGCTCTCATGTTCCTCCAGTGAGCTGCCAAACACAATAACATCATCTAGGTATACCAGGCACTCTAGTAAGTTCATGTCCCCACTGCACGCTCCATCAATCGTTGAAAAGTGGCTGGGGCACCTGAAATCCCTTGAGGCATCCTCATGAATTCATGAGCCAAGCGACAGATAAAGGCCGCCTTCTCACGGTCCTCTGGGGCCATCGGGATCTGGTAGTACCCACTGCGGAGATCCAGCACAGAGAACCACTTGCTCCTGTTTAGGCAGTCCAAAGCATCCTGAATGCGGGGCATTGTGTACTGATCAGGGATAGTCCGCCGGTTTAAGGTGCGATAATCCACACACATCCTTACTGTTCCATTCTTTTTCCTCACTACCACAATGGGGGAAGCATAAGGGCTTCTGGATTCTTGTATTACACCAGCAGCTAACATCTCTTGCAGATGCCGTCTCACATCATCTATGTCAGCAGGTGCCAGGCGTCAAGACCTCTCACGAAATGGTCTTTTCGTCATGCAGCCGGATATTGTGCTCAGCTCCTTGCACGCATCCTACATCCATCTCTTTAAAGAAAACACCTGGTCTCTCTGGGCAAGCTTCTCACTGATCCTCACTTTCCATTCAGCTGGCAGGGAGTCGCGAAATCAAACAAGTCAGGCGTTACTCTGTCATTCTTCCTTGAACTCTTGCTGCTGGGTAGCACTGCAGTGTCTGCACAATGCACATTAGCCAGGATGCAACCTCTGTTTACTCGAATGTCTCTTTCAGACACATTATGAACTTGGACCATTACCCTTCTGGCATAAGCATGGGCTCTAGCGGGCAAATACTAAGGCTGACCAGCAGTCCCTCAGCAATTTTCCATCGCCTGGTGCATCCAACATTAATATTTTATTCTTAACATCCTTTCTGATACGGACCTCTCCTGTAAGGTACACTGGGCATTTGGCGCCAGGATCAGAGACTCAGGATCCTTCTTCCATACAATTCCGACCGGTTCCTCTGGTTCTGTTTTTTCAGCATCTCTCTGTGCCTCATAGGCCTTCTTAATTAAAGCGGAACTCTTAAAAGCTCTACTAGTCTTTGACCCTGTTTTTCATAACACAACTGTGCCAGCCTTCCGAACATATGAGCATTTGTTCCAATTAACAAAGGGACACCATCATACAGTCCAGTGGGGGGACACACTAAGGCTAGGGTCTCTACTTGTTCGGCCACTCCAGCCACGGAGGTGGGGAAAGACAGCCAAATTCGGATATACCCGGAATAGGGTAGGCCTTTTCACTTAACCCCCATACATGCAGTCCTTCTAATGGTTGTAAGGGTACGTCTGGCAAATGCTTCTGATACCAATCCTGGAACATAATTGTCACTTGGGAGCCACTGTCTAATACAGCTCTTGTAGACACTCCATTCACCTTTACAGTGGTCTCCATGGAGGGACCCACTATTCTGGACCAGTCTGGAGAGCGGTAGTGGGGGGCCTGGGCAACTGACCTTGCCACAAAGGGCGTGAATTAGCATTTTGGTGCCCTCACTGGGATCATGTCGTGCACCTCTTAACCACTGATTTCTTCTCCAGAGCTCTCCTTGTAGCCTATATGCAACTTTGTCAGTGTCTTTGGGACTGGCATTCCCTTTCATGTGCCCATCTTTCCCGCAATTATAGCAAAACATACTTTCTGGAGTTTGAGCTGGCCGGGCGCCACACTGGGAGCCAGGGCGGGTATTACTAACTGGAAACCTGGGTGCCATCTCTGTCTGCGGCGTGATAAGCATTTGGAGACATCTCGTCAGTTTCTCCACTTCCATGGTCAAGGATTTGAGTTTGGAGCTGTTATCAGCAGGAGATACATGGGTGGGTACCCCACCCCATAGCAGATGCAGTCGGATATAGGTCAGGGCCCGTACTTGCAGGCGTGGCCTTCATAAAGGGACTGTTTTGAATTCCCGGATCTCTCTCAACAGTTCGCCCCATTGTGGCATATCTTTTCCTGTCAGAGCACTCATTGACTGTCAACCTCTGCCCTGAACTTCACTTGATGGGTCACCCTCAGTCACTCGGGTCGTAGCCACAGCTGTTGGTGCAGGTACCTCCGAGGTCGCCTTTTCTCAACTCTCGAATTTCTCTCATTAACTCATCATAGAGGGTGGGGATTCAGTCGATTTGCCAGGCGTAACTGAAGCAACAGCAGTTCTGAGAAGGGGCAGACTTAAGGATTCTGTCCAGTCTGGTTCGGTCCAGTTCAATCGGCTGGCAAACTACCCTTTCTGAGGCATTCTTGCAACAATTTTTCCAGCGAGACATACACAGACAACAACTCCCTTGGTACTGTTGTGCATTTCTTACTCTCCACCATAGGTCCTCATCAGAATCTGGGCTCCATACATTCTCCAAGGCCTCAAGATAGGCCTGTGCAGTCGCTTCAGGGTTACTGGCCCGTTTGCTTGCCGGATGGTAGCCAGGGCAGGACCTCGGAGGCCTCACTAACCTCTTCGCTTTCGCCTCCCGAGCATTGCCATTCTAGCACTTGGGGGCAACATAGTCTATCCAGGTTCCCAGTCATCCTCCCTTGGGGTGGGGAGGGTGCCAGAGAAGATCCTCAACCTTGGTAAGAGTCGTGACTAATGGCAGGTGCAGAAATAGGGTCTGCATTGGTTCAGCCACCATTACGGGCACTGGAGCAGGAGAGGGTGTTGGGGAGGAACACCCCAGGTGGCAAGAATAGTTTCTTCAAGTCCTCCACAGTTTTCCCTCTCCAGCAACCATTCAGCAAATTTCTCCTCAAAGTTTCAGATAGTGGTGGGGCTGATTCCCCAGGTCTTTACTGTCCTTAGTTATCACTCTCCAAGCAGTGAGGGCTCCTCTGGGGTAATGGTCTGTGGCACTTTGGAGCTATCTATGGGATCCTTAAACTCTACTAGGGCCAGGAAAGTGTGGGTGAGCAGATTAGCATGCCGACCCACCACCACAGGGTTTTGTAAACCTTCCACCTTGGAAAGTACTCCTGCACAGTGTCCGTATTGATACCCAGGGGATGTCCAGGATAAGCATAGCATTTTGGGGTCGATCCTCCCCAGTACCTCCACTCCACCAGCCGGTGCACAGCCACTTCTGTCGGGGTACCCATTTTTCTTAACAGTGGTTCGTAAATATGGCCACTAGAGGACACACAATCCCAGCGGTGAGCCTCCAAGATGTAACCCCTAGATGGCGCTATCCAGGGCTACTACCCCTGCCTGATTTGCCACTAACAGGTTGAGGGCCTGGATCCAATGGCGGGTGCCTCCACCCAGAGGTCAGGGTTAGCAATAGTTAAACTAACTTGGTCACAGCCCTCTGGGACACTGCAACCCCTTTCTTCCCACTAGTGGCCCACACAATATATCAGAATTACCTTCACAGTATACACTTACCCCAGGTCTGGTTCCGGCACTGGGACCTCCTGTGAAATGAGATACAGTGCAACAATCACAGTACAGTACTTTAACATAGACAAATACCTCAGGCAGTATAACTTTGCTGAAACAAGCAGCTCTGATTTATTTAGGGGATATAACAAGGACAGGGAAATCAGGTTAATTAGCTTATCACTCTAATAATCTACCTATGGCTCTGTGCACAGGCCTATCCCTATCAGTTACTGTCCCTGGGTACCCAAGCCCTAGTGGCTAGTCCAAACCGTGGCAGCTGGTAGGGGCCCTTTCACACAGAGAAAAGGAGAATTAAACAGTCAGCAGTACAGTAATTCCATTTGGATTTAATGTGGCAATTCAACAGGGAGCCACCCTGAATTAGTACTCACGACCTCCAAATAAGATAGGGTCCTTCAATGTCAGCAGGGCTCACTGAGGTACACAAACCTCTTCACACATCCATATACAAGAAAGCACTACACCAGGCAGGCTGCATCTGTATCCCGATCGCAATTACTGCACAATACCCGGGAGAACACACAGCAGATTCAGTTCCTGACAGACCGAGGTAATTCAACAATTTCTCCAGTCTTCTACAGGGTGAGCCTGGTTTCTACTCTTCAGAGATCCTTTGATTCTTTTCACAGGACGATTCAGTCCTAACAAGCTGTTACACAAGCTGCAGACCGGAACTCTGGGCCTTACACACGTTTTTGACTAAAACTGCACACTGAAAAGCACAGGGCTCCTTCCTTCTTCACTGCCAAAGCTCAACTGAAACTCCAACCGACAAAACCAGGCACTTCTTTGAGTTCCTCCCAGTTCTTGACTGGATTGGCTGTCACTCACAATAGACTGCTGCTGTTGGTCCAAAAGGCACTGAAGTCTAAACTACATCTCCCAGAGTCACTGCCCATACAATCCTCTTGTGGCTGGCTCAGATCATGAGTCCAAGTTCTGATTCGTCCAAGGCACCATTTTAGAGCTAGCTTACCCCACACTGATTGGTCCAGTTCAGCAGTTCAAAACTAGAATGGGAACTAGCAGACACAGTTCTGACTGCAAAGAAAGCAGGTTAGACAAACTGTAATTTCATTATTACTCTAAATAATTTCTGGCAAACAGTTACATCTTTCAGATAGGTTCCCTTTGCACTCTAGTGACTGCAAAATGGAGTGAATTGGCAGTAGCTTGAGTGGTACTCAATCAAAGAAACACACAGTCCCCCATACAAACTAATTATGTCTGCAAGCAGACAGCTCTTAAAGAGACAGTACCAGAGGTTCTAAAAACACTCACTGATAAATGGCTTAAATGCCAAACACCATTCAGGCTTGGAGCATTCAAGCAAGCTCCTGCAAGTCTTTTGGGAACCCCCATTTGCAGGGGGGTTACATAAACATACTGTATGGGTATGTAAAAATGTTACTACTACCATTGAAATGGTGGCGAGTTCATAATGGGCCTCGGCCTCAGAACTTGTAAACATTCTATGATTCTATGAAGTCACACCACAGCCAAGGGTAGCGTTCGCTTTCCTGGCATACCCTGCTTTCCCGGGTTCGCCATTACAGTTTTCTGAATTGTGCCGTATCCTGCTGCTGTATAATCACAGCACAGCGCTTACATCGATGCAGCTTGACAAGTAAGTGTCAGGCTCTTGGCCAGCTGGAAAGCAAGCAAAAATGCCGGAAGAGCCACAAGGCCACTGCAGGGCTGCTGTATGTATAACCAAAACGCAGTGACATAGACAGAGCTGAGCGAGTGGTTGGAAACCACAGTGCTGTGAGTAAGAGCTCCATGTAAAAGGGCCTTAGGTTTGTGCTGTGTATCCATCTACCTCTATTGAGACAATGGAATCTGGACTGTGCTGTAGCATACTTCAACTCTGATTCACCCTTAGCTTCACCCTTGACACGGGTGCCTCTGCTGCTGCAAGCAGCCGGGTGGGCCCCTTCTGTCCACCAGCTGCCTTCCTCGCTGTACTGCCCGCCGATCACTAGACCGAAGCTTCACCCTTGACATGGGTGCCTCTACTGCTGCAAGCAGCTGGGCAGGCCACTTCTGTCCACCGGCTGCCTTCCTCGCTGTACTACCCGCCAATCACCAGACTGAAGGTATGCTGCAGAAACTTGACTGGCCAGAACCATCGACTCTGCCTGCTGACAGGCTGCTGCAGTTCTTTAATTCTTTGCTGAACCTAAGCCTGTTTACAGCAATTTTACACTCCAAGGGTAGTTTGAAGTGCAAGTTCATTTAGGCTGCAGGTTTGTAGATTGTAAAGTATTATAGCTCTCTTTGTTTCAAGTTCCAGTGGTAATCTACCCTGGATCAGAAACTAAGTTTAAAGTGATATAGTTTTTTCTGTTTAGACCAGATTCCATTTGGGTCACAGTTGTAAGCTTTGCCCTGCAAATAATCCAATTTCTCTTTTATTTTCTGTCCTTCTGTCTCCTTCCTGCTTGAATTTTTGCACCCACCCTCCACCTCCAGCTTTTATTAAATACTCTCCCTCCCCCCTCAGCACCGCCCCTAGCAATCTTGATCCTCCCCTCTCACTAATATTGCAACTCCTCTTAAAGATACAGTGTGCAGCTATTAGGCCTAATACTTGTCCTGTCCTCCCTTTAAAGACATCTTCCTATTTTCTCCATCTGCTTGTCTATCAGCTTTGTTTAGTGCCTGCTCTGCTATCTACTTTACAGTTCCATATCTGAGCTTCCTCTCTTGCTACCCTCAACATAGCCCCAATAATTTTCAAGTTGCCTTGGTACCCCCTGCCCTAGCTAAAACGCCCTATTTTAATGTACGTTTTATATGTTAAACTAGATGCACTGCCCTTGATCGTGCTCCCAGCGAGCAGCCATGGCTAATCCTGCCAGCCGTCCACACCTCCATCCTCCTGGTGACCAGGACACCTTTGAATCTGGTTAAGAGTCCCGGCTGCTCCGGGTTATCACTGTGCAGCTCTGATAGGCTGCCACCTGCTGCCACCCTCCTCTAATTGGACTGCTGCTCTCCGCTCGCCCACTGTTTGACCCTGCCTCTTCTCTGTCGGATTTTCAGTCTCTGGGCTTCCGCGCCCTCTGCTTTGCATTGACTTTTGCTGAACATTTGCATCCATCCCTGCATCCCCACCTCCGACCTTTATTAATTAGGATTTGGCTCCACCCACTCGACCTTGGTATCCAGCCTGCTTGAACCTCATTGGGCTCACTTACTTGGGACCCCCCTCCCCCCTGCTGCTCCCTCTTCTTCTCCTTGCTTCACCTCCACGGGCTGGCTCTTGCCCTACTGACCCTCTTGGTTATTCTCTACACATCCTCTAAGCACTATGGCTCTGCCCCTTCTGCCTCTTCATCTCATTCTCTTTTGCTCCCTACTTCCGCTGTTTTTCCTGCCTGGAGCTAGATACCCCTCTCTTCCTCTAGGCTACAGAATTGACTTTATCTACACCCACTCTGGTACCCTTCCAACTGAACTTGTCTACACTCCCCCATTCTCCTCTGGGGATGGTTGGCAACACCCGAAGAACCATGATAGGATGGTGTATGTTCGCCTGTTCCTGTTCTCAACACTGGCTCATTGGTGGCTCACCTTCAGGGGTGGTGATTGGCTTACCCAACCTGGCAAGCCCTATAGCTGTACTAGGACCAGGATTCTTAAACTAACTATCACTGCCCTATCAAAGATATTGCTTCTGTTACTGTTATGTTCGGGTAACATTGAGCTAAACCCTGGTCCTATCGCTACCATTACATCCCCCTCGGATGCTGCTCGTCTTAAAGGCACGAGTTTCTGGCAGGTTAATGTCTGCAGCTGCTTAAAAAAGTTCTCCATGATTCAGGTGTGGGTCAGCCATACTCAGCCAGATGTTCTGATACTCTCCGAATCTTGGCTTAGGCCAGCCTCTCAGGACAGGGAGATTAGTATTCCTTCCTACCAGTTATTCAGAACGGACAGGCCTACTAGGGGAGGTAGTGTGGCGGTGTACATTAAGGTAAGGTTTACAATGTCCTGCCTGGATTCTATGTCTATCAGAAATGAATTTGAGTGTTTGACCCTGAAGATGGATTTATCTACTTCCCTTGCCCTCAGAGTGATTGGTTGCTATAGACCCCCATATGCTGGTACACTCCTCCTTCTTACACATCTTGGCTCTATTATGGAGAAAGAGAACCTTGAAACTGTCATCCTAGGGGACCTCAATTTCAACTGGTTATTAAAGTCTGCTTCACCCTTAAACACTTTCTGTGATTCCCGTGGGTTGGTGCAACTAATTCACGAACCCACACGTCCAAACAAAAAGAACACGAGCAACAGCACACTGCTGGATGTTATTTTAGTCGATAAGCCTCATCTCTTCTCACATGCTGGAACCTTCTTTGCTGATGTCAGTGACCATTGCTTCATTGCTGCGGTCATATCACTGCATCATACAGGACCTACAGCTAAATTTCTTACAAAAAGGTCCCATCGTAACTTTGATGTGGCTGCCTATGCATATGAGTTGGAACACTTGCCACGTTGGCAAGACTTCTGCTTAGCTAACACGGTTAACTTGACATATGATATTTTCCATGATATACTTGTTGGGGCCCTAAATATATATGCCCCTATGGTAACAATCTGTGTAAAAAACAGAACATGTCATTGGTTCTCTGCCGAGCTGAAAGCTGCATTGTTTGGTAGGGATAAGTTATGGAAAAGCTCTCCGGACTAAGCTTGACTCAGACTGGTGTCAATTCAAAAGGGCACACAATGCTTGTACGAAAATGGTCAGGGGTGCTAAGGCAGCATTTTATCTTACCAAATTGGATTCTGCAGCAAAGTGCTCCTCCAAATTCTGGAGGAAATCAAGGACATGTCCAGATATATGCCTGGTAATTCCTTGCTACCTAAGATTACAACTGGGAGTACAACTATTAATGATTAAGCTGGAATCCTAGATGCATTTAACAATCATTTTGCCATAGCTGGTCTAGCTTTCAACAATTCCCCTGCATCCCTGGTCCGCTCCCAATTAAGTGTCCCATGCTCAGACTCTCCTGCCCCGGTACCTGGCTTCTCGTTCCACCTGGTCTCTCTGAAAGAGGTTGAAGACCTCATGCTCCAATTGGATATTAAGAAAAGTGCTGGTGCTGATTCTTTGGATCCTTATTTCCTTAAAATTGCCTATCATGTCCTAGCTGTTCCTATCACACTTATTTAACTTATCATTGTCCCAAGGGCTTATTCCCCAGATCTGGAAAATTGCTCATGTCATCCCCTTGTTTAAATCAGGGATCCCGGCGACCTTAACAATTATAGACCAATTGCCCTCCTCCCAACTTTGTGGAAACTTCTGGAAAAGATTGTCAACAAACTAAGGGACTACCTCGAATCCAGTAACCTACTAAACCCTATGCAATCCGGCTTTAGAACTAAACACAGCACTATTCCGGCCCTTGCCAAAGTAACAAATGATTGGTACTGAAAACTGGACAGCAGAAACTTTGTGCTGTATTTCTAGACCTTAGTAAAAATCTAGATTTAGTAGTTGCCGTATTGGTCCTTGCAAGAACAGATCCAGAAGCAAATGATTTGATACCTTTTAATGGACCAACACAGATGTAACAACAAGAGCAAAGTGCTTTAGCTTTCGGACCAACCAGTCCTTCATCAGAAGCCTAATGGCAGTTGTTTAGAAAAAAACAATACTTTTAACAGCTAGATCATGCAGAAAAAAAAACAGAAAAAATCCCCATTAGTTTAAAATACTCATTTGAAAAATACAGAAAATGATGTCAGAGAAGTTTAACAGCACCATAATAACTTCAGCCAGGAGTGTCCCAGGGTTAAAGGTGCTTGGTGGAACACACATACAAAGAATCCTACTGCATATAAATTTAATTGACATAAGATAACACTGCTGGAGCAGATGACTCCTAAATCAAGCTATGGGTGTCACAGTGTGTATAAAGATGTGATTACTGAAAAGCAGCCTCCACCCAGATTAAAGACATACTAAGATTGTCTTAGGACTCCCAAGAAGTTTCAGTGCATGCATTATAGACAAGGAATTACCAGTAGAGTTGTCTTAAAAACATCAGTACACACTCTATGATGTGTAAAACTTAGTTGGACCTGTCACCCTGCTGTACTCTCCAGCTTTATATTTACTTCTAGTTACCTTATCCTGGGGAGGGAGACATGTTTATTTCATTGTAGTTGCATCCAGAATCCTTGAAAATGTGTGTGTGTGTGTGTGTGTGTGTGTGAGCGTGAGCATCTCCTTAAAGCTAGTTATCCCCCCCTCCACCACACACATTATGGGGATGTGGGGTGGGGTAGGGTTTATTGTTTGTGTGAAGAGGAGTAGGAGAGAAATTAAATTTTTGTCTCTTTCAGATTCCTTAGACACTTCTGGTACATCAAGTTGTTACATGCCCAGTGTAGATTGACATCAGTACATATCAGGCTACATGGACTTAATTCCTTGGAGGTCCACGACTAGAGTTTTTTGTTTGACACTAATACTGTAAATTTATATTTAAATTATCATTTATAAAGTCCTGTCACTACACTAGAGGTTTTTTGAAATTTATGGGGCATGATATCTAGCTGGAGAGTATAGCAGGGTGACAGGTCTAGCTAAGTTTTACACATCATAGAGTGTGCCCGGGGCAAAACTTTACTATATACAAAAGTGACATGTAAATGAGCCTACTTAGGTAGTCTGTAAGCAAACATCCAGATTAGCATCTCATTATGACCTGATTTGCATGCAGTTTGCCCAGAGCTAATGCAGGGTCCCACAGCTCCACCTGTACGTCAGTCTGGAAGTACAGGGGCTGGCTGGGTCTGCCTACAGCTCCACCTGTAGGTCAGTCTGGCAGTGCATGGTGGTAGCTGCAGGCTACATTTGTACAATACAGCATAGAATATTCTGCCCCAGGGGACTACACAGCACAGGCACAGGTGGTGGTGCTGCATGCAATTGTCAAACTGTAGATCATGCTACAGTGCACAGTAGACACTACAGTAGTAAGGGGCCAGTAGTGTGAGGGACACAGCAATGCCTATGGTGTGTAGGGCAGTGATGACCACTGCACTGTACACAGTGACAGGCACAACTTGCAGGTGTTTACTGACAGTGGATATTGCTGTTATGCTGTTGTGCGACCCACAGATGCTGCACCACTGGCATTGGATGCTCACAGTGACATATACACAGCTGGCTGTGTGCACTGTGGTGTCTGTACAGATGTGCGGTATGTGGCTGGGGGGGCACATACCATCAGACAGGCACACTGGTGTTGGGGTATTCCCAACACTGGCCCATGTGCACTGTGTGGCTTGTCCCAGCCTTGTGGCTGCACCCAATCTGTGGTGCAGCCTGGCCACTTGTACACCCTCTGCTCAACACCGTCCATGCCCACAGTGCTACATGTATGTGCTGGCATTTGTTGGTGTCCACCGAAGGGTGGTCTGCAGGTGTGTGCTGTATGGCCACACTGCTATGGTATCCACTGGGAGCCAGGTCACCACTTACTGCCTGGCATGGCTGGGACTGGTAGCAGATGATGGCATCGTAGGGATGCCATCCATGAACAGTATGTTTCCTCTCTGTTTGCCTTATTTCTATATGTCATGCTTACTGGTTAGGGTAGCGCAAAGCCGCACAAAGCCACAAAGTCACACAAAGTTGGTTTGCCCAGAGTTAAGACTACCTTTTCTTGGGTGGTAATTCGCACCACGTGAAGTGTTGCACTAGGTCACGCAAAAACACTTTGCACAGCGCTATTCACTGACTACAGCATTGCGCCTGTATTCATGTACACACACCCTCAGTTTGCCCCTTGCATACATTATAATTTTGCCCAGTGCTAATGCAGTTTGCACGTGCTATTTGGCCTTTTGAATATAGTGGACCCATGCTAACCAGGCACTAACCCTGCATAAACAGTTTGCGCCCAGCGCAAAGTTTTGAATATCTGGCCCTTAATCTCTTGTGGGGCAAACAGAAGGTGTGTGTACATGAATACAGGTGCAATGCTGTAGTCAGTGAATAGCGGAGGGCAGATGTTATTCCACTTCAGATAAGTGGGAGCAGGCAGAAGCAGGAAATTAGAGACCTGTTAAGTTTAACCTCAGTGATAGGGAAAATGATGGAATCACTTCTGAAGGAAAGAATTGTTGAGTACCTAGAGGCCAGAGGGGCACAGGACCCAAGGCAGCATGGATTCACAGTGGGAAGGTCATGTCAAATGAATCTAATAGATTTCTTTGACTGGGTGACCAAAGTAGCAGATCAGGGAGGGGCTGTGGAGATGGCCTGCCTAGACTTTAGCAAGGCATTTGACACAGTCCCACACAAAAGATTAATATACAAGTTAGCCAGCCTGGGAGTGGGTCCCAAGATGGTAGCCTGGGTAAAGAATTGGCTGGAGAACAGGACACAGAGGGTAATAGTAAACGGAGTTCACTCTGAAGAAAGGGGGGTTACTAGTGGGGTACCGCAGGGTTCGGTACTAGGACCGGTCCTCTTCAATGTCTTTATAAGTGACATTGCAGAGGGACTGGAAGGAAAAGTATGTCTTTTTGCAGATGACACAAAGGTCTGCAACAGAGTTGATCCACACGGTGGGGTGGAAAGGATGAGAAGGGACTTGGCAAGGTTAGAGGAATGGTCAAATGTATGGCAGCTTAGATTCAATGCTAAGAAGTGCAAAGTAATGCACCTGGGAAATAAAAACCCAGGGGAAGAGTACACAATGGGGGGTGAGATACTAACAACAAAAATGGAAAGGGACCTAGGGGTAGTCATATCAGATGACCTAAAGGTGGGCACGCAATGTGACAGGGCAGTAAGGAGGGCTGGGGGGATACTGGGATGCATAGGGAGAGGCATCACCAGCAGAAAACAAGAAGTTGTTATCCCTCTCTACAGACAGCTGGTGAGACCCCATCTGGAGTACTGCATGCAGTTCTGGAGACCCAATCTCTGAAAAGACATAGACAGGATGGAGGCAGTCCAGAGGAGGGCAACTAAAATGGTGCTGGGTCTGCAGCAGAAGACATATGAAGAGAGACTTAAGGAGTTTAATATGTATACCCTCGAGGAAAGGAGAGAGAGGGGGACATGATAAAAATGTTCAAGTACCTCAAGGGAATCAACAAAGTCCAAGAGGGTAGCATCTTTCAGAAAAAGAAGTGTGCAAGAACAAGGAGGCACAATTTGAAGATGGGGGGGGTGGCTCAGAGGTAATGTGAGGAAGTATTTTTTCACGGAGAGGGTTGTGGATGCATGGAGGTTGTGGAGTCAAAAACAGTGGTGGAACTCAAGAATGCATGGGACAGTCATAAGGCAATTCTAGGGAGTGGGGGTAGGAGGAAGTAGGCTGTTGGTTAACTAGGATCTGCAGCTTATCTATTAGGTAGGGAAACTGGCAGACTGGGTGGGCCAAGTGGTCCTCATCTGCCGTCAAATTCTATGTTTCTATGTCTCTTGATATGGCAGATTTTGTGTGAATCCTTTCTGTGGTTTCTGAGATAAAGAGTGTCAAAAATCCCTAAATACTGTATACTTGTTTTTTGCTGTTTCTTTGTCCACCTGTATCTCAGAAACTGATTTAGGTTGTAGAATGAAATTTTCAGGGTAGAGAGCATTTGCCTCACAGGTTTGGAGAAAAAATATTAATCCATTCAAAAGTTATAAAATCTTCAATTTTCCCATTATATCCTATGGGAAATCTTAGATGTCCCGTACAAAAATAGATTTATTTTTGCAGAAGCTACTGTATTTTCACAGACAGGGTCTCACAGTGTTGCAGGGAGCCTAATACATTTTCGCAAAGCTCTGGTGTGTCTGCCATCTTGTTTTTCAGTTAGTGAGAGACAGAAAATAAAGAAAACATGTAACAATGAATGGAATAGAAAAAAGAAACATCAGAACTTAACAAAAACGGGACCCGTTTAGCTACATTCTGATGTTTGTTTTTTCAAATTCTACCAAGAAACACTGTTTCTGGGTACTGAAAATCCCGGGTGCCCAGCTTAGTGAAAGTAGCATTTCCACCCCATTCCCTGTATGAGAACAGCGGGAATTTATCAACTTCTGCACCCGCAGCTGAACTCGTGCTGCTGGCTGCAGATTCAGCTGTGAACCACCATTTCCCTGCTGTCTGGTGGCACCCCCCCACCACCTTTTATTAATTTCCCCTTTGATGTTAGTGGCATCCCCCTACCTCTTATATGTATCCCTGGTGTCCAGTGGCACCACCCACCCTCTGATCCCCATAAGTGTCTGTTTTTTTTCTTATTCTCATTGGTGTTAGTAGTAACCCCCCTCCCATATCTTTCCTTGGTGTCTAGTGGCACCCCCACCCGCCGATCCTGGTAATTATTTAAGCAATAAGGCATGACAGGGTGTGTGTCGTCACTGAATAAATAATATCACACCTGAGGGGGCTCGAAGCATGAGGCCATAGGCTGAGTTCTTCCGCGACCCCAGATGTGATGTTATTCAGGGACGACGCACACCCAGGAGCGCCTTATTGCAATTATAATATGGCTATAAAAAATCTGACAAGACTTTAATGATTAAGCAATAAACATAAACAAATCAGAAATTATAACTTTATTATAATTAATTTAGCCATAAAATAGAGACAAAATAGTCCCTTCAAGAGCTTTACTGCAACCCCCCATATTGCTTACACTGACTTTTTCTATATGTAACCGGCATATGTCCATTTTTGTAACATGGATATACATATGTCTCTACGGGTTCGGGGAAGGATGAGGTTACCTGGCACAAGAGACCTAGGTTTGACTACTCTGCACAGGGGCACCCAAGTAAATCCAACTACAGGAAACAATAACTGTAATGTCCAGAACCAGAATTGGGATTTTTCAGTGTGGCTTTATTTATTAACTCGCTGAACACAAACAAAGCCCTGTATGGTCCCCAAAGGGCTACTGAGCTGTAATGCAGATTAGAGGTTAAACATAGCGTCCATTGGAGAATGAACACTTTACAATTGTCTGGCTTTGGACCCACCAGGCACTCAGCCCGACTTGCGAC
This sequence comes from Neoceratodus forsteri, assembly GCA_016271365.2. NCBI lineage: Eukaryota > Metazoa > Chordata > Ceratodontiformes > Ceratodontidae > Neoceratodus > Neoceratodus forsteri. Next base: position 1,693,823,400 of record CM057456.1, on the reverse strand, counting down.
AAGATTGGATACACAGCCCGACTGGCCCGGCTCCCCTGCCGTGTCACTCTACTGATGGTCCACTTGCTAATGAACCCAAACTCTACTTGGAAAGACATCCCATCAAACAAGGAAGCTCCCAAAACTGTGGATCCAAGACACCACTTGAAGTCTGCGACACCTAGAGAGATTTCGTTTTCGTACTTCCAATTGAAACTCCCATCAAACAAAGAGTAATGTTCCCATCCTGTGGCTCCCCACACCACTTGAAGTCTGCGACTCCTAGAGAGATTTTCAAGTTAGCGACCATGTCTGGGTACCCACCCATCACTGGCCAAGCTCATGAGGCGAGTAGCAAAAACAGAAGAAATCCATAGAGGTGGACCTGGTTACTAAAGATGGGGATCTATCCACCTCCAGCTCCCACAGCCCATACCGGCCATTTCTCTGAACACACGAAACTTTAGAACTGTAAAACTGTAGATTGCATGGTGGATGAACTGATGCACCCCCTCTACTGTGAACTCTAAATCCATTTAAACTTTAAACTGACTGCTCCATTTGTTCGTCCTAGTGTATATAGTGCTCCCAAACAGCAGTCCCCAATAAAACCATTTGAAACTTGAAACTGAATTGACTGCTCCATTTGTTCGTCCTAGTGTATATAGTCTTCCCAAACAGTAGTCCCCAATAACATTTCCTGACTGAAAAAAACAGTTGTTTGCCCCTTAAACTGGAGCCAAACACTCACCCAATCGTTGCAGGGCCCCACAGGCGAAGTCCTTTAACCTTGTCTGTATACCCAAACAGACAAAGTAATTTCAGGCAGCTTCTTTCCTTGGTGGGAAAAGGGGATTGCCTCTGGAATGCACAGAGACCTTTTCCTACCCCCCCCCCGGAGGGAGGGGGCACTGAGACCGAGGGGACGGTCTCCACCACTTGAAGAATGATGAAACACAGAAAAAACTTCCTTCTGTGTGGAGGCAAAACTCAAACTACAGTCTGATGCTTCCTTCTTGCTCAAGGACAAAACGGAAGACTCCCTTTGAATCCCAAAGTTCTAGAACTACTCTGAGCTGAAGATTCCAACTGTGGCTCATGCAGCTGTAACAATTCTATAATGATGTCATCTCTCCAGTCTCAGCTGTGACTGAGGACAGAGTGAGACAGTGTGAAACCCATTTAACTGGAGTTTCACAAGCTGCCTTGCCTGCCTACCACTAGGTCTTACTGGGATTCTAGTAACCCCGGGTAACAAAGGGGTTACACTCGCCCTTGACCAGGAAAATGACTGTCCCCAGTCATTATGCACCCGGCCTTAGGCCATCCCACCCTATGTGCTACCTGCGGAGGGGGGTGATCAGGCCCCCTCCTACCGTGTGCGAGCACAGGTAGGCAACACTAAGGGCCTAGAGGCCTATAGCTGACATTTCAGCCTCTACTCTATCCACTTACTATGGACAACTAGTGGCTCTGGTAGAACCGTCCAGAGCATAGACCTGATAGATCAGCACTGCAATCCCTACGGCCGTTCAGGACCACAGCCTGTCTATCCCCCCTAACCCTCTAGGGAAAACCTATCTGCCTCTACATAACATCCCAAATAAAAACAAAACCCGGGGACCTCCCCGACCTTTGGCAGCCTGCAACTACAACATTAGAAACACAACAGTACTTTAATTTCTAAACATAAGCACTGAAATGAGGAACTCCGATGAGCCCCTCCTCCTCTTCTTGTCTTCTCTTCTTTCTTCCAGGAACACCTGTAGAAAAGACAAAAAACAACAAAAAACAAAACACCCTAATCTGCATTTACGATCTACCTAAATAACGATGACTACAACAACAACAACCACAACCCTTACCATACAGGATAAACAAAACACTAAACAATCCCAAAAGAAAAAATATATATATATTTTTTTTTTAGAAAAGTAGAAAAGACAGTATATACATTACGTACAGAAATGACATTGATAACAATACACTTTTTTTTTGGGGGGGGGGTGGAATGCCCTAAATGTCCCACTAGTGACTACAAGGCCCGAAGGCCAGTCCATTGAAGAGTCTCTCCTGGGCCGGAGCCCCGTGAACACAGTCTTTTAAGGCCATAATCCTGAAGGGGAGAGTCTTTGCGGACAGTTCACACACTGTTTGAAGTCTGTGGTGTAAGGTGTATATTGCAATGTCATAAAGATAGAATAAAAAGAGATTTTGACTCACCAGCCTCTGAAGTATTCGGAATTCACAAACCTGGTCCCTTCCGAAGACTCTCCCTATCAGCATTTCTTCTAATACAGCTGGGCGGACATCTTCCGGGAACCCACAGGAGTGCACATCTGGAAACAGCTGGGCTGATGTCATAACTGGAGAAGGAACCTTAGAACAGGAACAAAAAGAGAAACAGCTGGTCCGGCGTCATCCGATTACCAGGCGATGAGCAGGAAAACAGCTGGGCTGGTGTCCTCTCTGGATCTGAAGTCATCTGGTGGTACCAGTAGGCAGTTGGTGATCGCAGACAGTTTACTGTAGACTGAAGAATGTGGGGCCCCGAATTTTTGTTTATTCATTTTGGCAGTTCAATAAAGGTACTTCACAGTTCAGATGTGGCAGTATTGACTACCACTGCTCGGCTCTCCATTTTGCAGGCACGGGCTTAATTACTGGGAGGTCCTTGCACTGAGGCCACAGTAGAGGGGTCAGGGGTTTGAATTATTACTCCATCTGGACGATTAATTCACACAGTGGGAGACTTCACGTCCTCTCCGTCCACAATTCTCACTCTGTCCATAAACAGTGTCCTGCCTCTCTTCCACTGTGTATGCTTTTCGTGGAATAGTCTGTTCTTTACATGCTGGTTAGCCCCAGGATGCACATGTTTCATTGCTTCATCCCAGATCCAGGATTTCCTGCAGTTCTCAATCTCCTCCCAGACTCTCCGAGGAAAGGTAGGAAAGGTCATACCAAAGATTTCATTGGCCTTTCTACGAACCAGTCTCTCCTCTTTACTTGCTTTGGTCAATCTGAGACCGCTGGCCTGGCTTGGGGGTGGCCAGTCCTGGTTCTGCCAGCTTCGCATCCTCAACGAAATTAAAAACGGATCCCTGACTTCTTCTTCTTCTTCTGGTGAAGCCAGGGCAGTGGCATCACCACCTTCTTGCACACATTCCTCCGAGGCAAGATCTTGAGGCTGTGTACCCGTTCCTATCTCACAAGGCCACTTAGGTTCCTCCTCATCTTCCTCTTCACTGAGGATCTGAGCCCAGGAGTGAGCAGTAGTTCTCACCCCCGAGACTATCCATTCATCACTAGGAGCGGAGGTCGACACCTCCCATTCAACGGCCTCCCGCATCTCATCTTCACCTTCGAGACTTGGGCTAGGCCCCCCACCCAGGGGTCTATTGATGCTTTATCTGAACTTGCTTTCTGAGATCCAGCATCCAAAACTTCAACTTCAGATTCAGTCTCTAATTCTGCACTCTCTAACTTTGTGCCACACTCCCCCGAGGGACCTTCCTCCACAGGCTCCACCTGATGCTGTGTGCTGCCAACTGCAGATTCTTGAAGTTGTGTCCATGTGGGAGTCAAACGAATTTGAGGCACTTTATACAAGCCATATTTTTGTAGACAACCAGCACAGTGAGGAATCATGAAGACATCCCTTCCAGCACTCAAGCACATCTGGCATACACGCACTGGATAATTAGGAATTGCCACTTCAGGAGGGAGTTGCCCTCTATAGCACCAATTTTCAATGTCTCTCAATCTATTTACTGCTGCTGTTACTGCAACCCGGGCATGATCCGGGTAACGAGCTGGTCCTGAGGCCATAACTGCAGAAAACAAACAAAAGTTCACTGTAACTGAAAGTCCCACTTTAAATGAACACACTCTGTAGCTTTAAAATGGCTCCTCTGCTGCTGTGTTTACTTTACTACCCAACCCTGTAATGGCGGCGGCAGCACTCCTGTGCATCAACATTCAGACTCTGGGTCAAGCCACTGCGCACCCGATTTACATCAGCTACTATTAACTTTTATTTCAAACTGCACAACTTGCTCTTTTCTGGCTGTTCTCACATCTACAGGATTTTCCTTGGACTTTTCCACATGCTGGCAACATTTATTTAATCACAGTCCCTTTTAAAACTTCAGGTTTCAGCACAGGATTGCCTGCTTCTACTAGCGTTGCATTTATTTTACAACCCACAGTCTCTCTCTGGCTGCAAACTTTAAACTAGGCTACTTTCATTTCTATGCACACATTTAATGGCTTTACAGACTTGCACTTGCCAGCAGGATATCACACAATCGCTACTTGCAAAGCGACTATACAGCTGCACTCACATTTTATATGGCATTACTGAAAATCACTGATTTGAGCAGTTTTAAATCGTTTACTCACTGTTATGGTAGCAGATTGCTGCGATGGGGGAAAACGGCCTGCAGCCAGATTTTTGAAGGCCTCAGATTGCAAACGGGCGGGCAGTCTCCGCGATCGTAGTATTAATCACACAGTTCACTGATCCCACGACCGATAAGTGGGTTGAGCCTGATTTTGAACTGGAAAAGTCACTTTTCACTATTTACAGCGCTTTGAACACTTCCGCGAATGCTCCTCCACTGCCAGTACACGCACTACTCTCTGTTTCCCTCTCGAATGCTGAAGCAGACACATAAGAGCTGGCTGAGGGGCGGGACTAACGGCAAACTGACCAACCACACAACGCCATGCAAATGAGCCTCTTCTTCCTCACGAGGACTCCTCTCCTCACGGCAATCGTCGAGCAGGCAAATTCAAACTGAAAAGATGCACTTTTTTTTTTTTTTACTGACTCCACGGCGGGAGCCCATTTCAACCATGTAACATTGCCATTAACTCTGCAGTCTCTAGTATTGCACAGAAAGCATTTCCAACGTCCAGGGCATAATTTCTCTGTTGCTACCCCTAGTTTTCCACACTTTCCTTCACAGAAACTCATTTTAAAAGCATTTCAGACGTTGTAAACTATGTTGATGCAGAACAAGGACACACACTTTGGCTTTACAATTCCTTGGTAAACAGTTGGCATTTTTAAACAGCAGCACAAGATTCACAGCACACAGCACACACTAGGGAAATTGCTTCAACTTTTTTGGGCTACCGACTGCCAGATAGCCAAAACGCTAGCCTAATTGCCCAAGCACCTTCCTTCCCAAACAAATCCAAAGTGGTGCCTCCATTTTTGTAACCGGCATATGTCCATTTTTGTAACATGGATATACATATGTCTCTACGGGTTCGGGGATGGATGAGGTTACCTGGCACAAGAGACCTAGGTTTGACTACTCTGCACAGGGGCACCCAAGTAAATCCAACTACAGGAAGCAATAACTGTAATGTCCAGAACCAGAATTGGGATTTTTCAGTGTGGCTTTATTTATTAACTCACTGAACACAAACAAAGCCCTGTATGGTCCCCCCAAAGGGCTACGTAGCTGTAATGCAGATTAGAGGTTAAACACAGCGGTCCATTGGAGAATGAACACTTTACAATTGTCTGGCTTTGGACCCACCAGGCACTCAGCCCGGACTTTGCATGCGCATTGGATACACAGCCTGACTGGCCCGCCTCTGCCGGCCACTCTCTACTGACAGTCCACTGGCGAATGAACCCAGACTCTACTTGGAAAGACATCCCGTCAAACAAGGAAGCTCCCAAAACTGTGGCTCCCACACCACTTGAAGTCTGCACTCTAAGAGATTTTGTTTTCGATTCTCCAATCCAAACTCATCAAACAAGGAGTAATGTTCCCATCCTGTGGCTCCCACACCACTTGAAGTCTGCGACTCCTAGAGAGATTTTCAAGTTGCGACCCACGTCTGGGTACCCACCCCATCACTGGCCAAGCGCATGAGGCGAGTAGCAAAAACAGAAGAAATCCGTAGAGGTGGACCTGGTTACTAAAGATGGGGATCTATCCACCTCCAACTCCCACAGCCCATACCCGGCCATTTCTCTGAACACACAGAAACTTTAGAACTGTAAAACTGTAGATTGCATGGTGGATGAACTGATGCACCCCCTCTACTGTGAACTCTAAATCCATTTAAACTTTAAACTGACTGCTCCATTTGTTCATCCTAGTGTATATAGTGCTCCCAAACAGCAGTCCCCAATAAAACCATTTGAAACTTGAAACTGAGTTGACTGCTCCATTTGTTCGTCCTAGTGTATATAGTCTTCCCAAACAGTAGTCCCCAATAACATTTCCTGACTGAAAAAAACAGTTGTTTGCCCCTTAAACTGGAGCCAAACACTCACCCAATAGTTGCAGGGCCCCACAGGAAGAATCCTTTAACCTTGTCTTATACCCAAACAGACAAAGTAATTTCAGGCAGCTTCTTTCCTTGGTGGGAAAAGGGGATTGCCCCTGGAATGCACAGAGACCTTTTCCTACCCCCCCCCGGAGGGAGGGGGCACTGAGACCGAGGGGACGGTCTCCACCACTTGAAGAATGGTGAAACACAGAAAAAACTTCCTTCTGAGTGGAGGCAAAACTCAAACTACAGTCTGATGCTTCCTTCTTGCTCAAGGACAAAACGGAAGACTCCCTTTGAATCCCAAAGTTCTAGAACTACTCTGAGCTGAAGATTCCAACTGTGGCTCATGCAGCTGTAACAATTCTATAATGATGTCATCTCTCCAGTCTCAGCTGTGACTGAGGACAGAGTGAGACAGTGTGAAACCCATTTAACTGGAGTTTCACAAGCTGCCTTCCCTGCCTACCACTAGGTCTTACTGGGATTCTAGTAACCCCGGGTAACAAAGGGGTTACATATAGCTAATTTTATTACTTTGAGCTTAGCAATATTTTTTATGCTCCTGCTTTTATCTCATTTTTCACTTTGCAGAACTGAACATATCGATATTGATAGTCTCATTTAGTGTCCCTATAGAGATCAATCGTGCTCCGGCAGAGGCATCCATATGGTTATTTTCTGTGTTTCCTTGTTTTTTTTAACAGGAGTAAAGACTGTCATAAAAACAATTAAGCAATGAGGCATGACAGGATATGCATTGTGGTTGGATAGTGGCACACCTTGGGTGTGGCATGAGACATTGCCAAGTGCCTTCACTTCAACCACCCGAGAAGTGCTGCTACCCCACCACAATTTATTTATTTTTATTTATTTAGCTTTTGTTGACCAGGTGAGCATAGACAAATCCTGCCTATTTTCAGGCACGACCGGGGATACAGATGAATGCCAACTGACCTTGAACCAGATTAAGCTGTTGGTGGTATTTTTTAGTGAATGAGGAAATTTGGCCAGGACACCGGGAAATTCCTACTCTTTCTCGATAGTGCCATGGGATCTTTAACATCCACCTGAACTACCACCAATCCAGGCAGATGGGACCTCGGTTTAACGTCTCATCCGAAAGACGGTCTGAAATGCAGCACCCCTCTCATGCTGCATTACAGTGTCAGTACTGGGATATTAACCCATGTGCCAGATGTGGGAACTGAACCCACAGCCCTCTGATCTCCCGGCCTCAGAGGCAAGTGTGCTACCTACTGAGCCACTGACACTGCTATAATGTACACCCTGGAGTGTCTTACTGTAATTATAAAATGGGTCCAAGATGGTTTTGTGTTGGGGGGAGTGAAGAAATGCACCAAATCAAAAAAGGAAAATTTTCATGACTTTTTTAAAACAGTCCAAGCACATCCCAGCACTGACATGCCATCTTAGGTTTAAATATTATGTACAGCAAAATTCATGTATTTTTAATTAGCTCTTAAAGCCTCTAGTTTCCCCCAACCCACTCCATTTTACCCATTCCCTCACCTTTCTTTCTTCTTCTTCTTTATAATATTCTCTCCCTTTTCTCTGTCTTGTTTATTTTCTGTCTTGCTACCATTCAAGAGATGGAATGTTTACTACAGACAGAATGCAAGAATTCAAACCTTTGCTCAGTTCTGCTAACAGAATGTTCACTCCCACTAGCACACAACAGAAGACCTTAGATGGAACCAGGGCTTTTGTTTTATCTGTAACATATTAAACAACACAGATTTCCCTTCTTAGCAGGTGAGGATAGGAGGGTGATTTTTCATGGTCAATAAAGAAACACCATAAATTACAATTCTAAGTACTGTAGCACTTCATTTTTTAAGTTATGTATGTGTGTGTAACAAGAGTATTATGAGGGCAAATAACATTTAATTCTTATGTTTTTAAATTTAAGAGACTTTTATTTTTAGGGCCTAATTGAAAGTTTTTAGTAAGTAAAGGTGACAGCCACGTTTGTGATGGCAATCAGAAATGGCTGGTACTATTGATTTTATTGTGAAGAGGCTACTGGACCTTCTTCCAGTGCTGTATCATGGGATATCAGCACTCGGTTCCGAACTCCTCAGCCAATCAGAATACAGGATTTTTTTATAGCCATATTATAATTATTTATATTTATTTATTTGTATAATCTGACACCAGGATTCTCATCCTCGGTGTCAGATGCCCGCCTCCACAGCCTGTTCTGTTAATAATAGTTGCCAACATTGGGGCGGCCCAATTCCTATGTCAGCATTTACAAGACACCCCCCAGCAGTGTGGATAGTGGGGAAGGAGCCCACTCCCAGTGTCCCTAAATATTTTTATTTTTTAATTCATTCCCAGAAAAGAAAAAACTGTCCTCCGATGTTTTTTTTTTACCTGAAAAAGAGAAAATGGTCCCTCCTCATCCCTGCTGTCCCCCTCCCCATCCCGTCCCTCCCACTAAGCAACCACCACCTCACACACACCCTCACCCTATATTTACCACTGGAGGTCATAGGCTGTCATCTTCTGCGGACCAGGACACGTCTGCACTCTTCAAAGCCAAACTGCAAACTGAAGAATCAAGGGAAGAGCTGTATAATGTATTTATTTTATTTATTTTTATTTATTTAGCTTTTGTTGACCAGGTAAGTGCACTAGACAAATCCTGCCTATTTTCAGGCACGACTCGGGGGAGGGGGCTACAGATGAATGCCAACTGACCTTGAACCAGATTAAGCTGTTTCAATGGTGTTTTGAACTTATGTTAATTATTTTGCCATTTTTAGAAATTTTTTCACCAAATTTTCAACATGGGCTTTTTGGGACCCCACCTCATGAACACTATACTTGTCATTTTGTTAATGGGGCCCGGAAGGTGATTTCACGGTGGCTGCGTGAAATCACTTTTCAGGACTGAATAATGAAATTTCACCACAGTGTTCATGAGGTGGGGTCTCAGAAAGGCCATGTTAAAAATTTGGTGACAAAATTTCTAAAAATGGCCGAGTTATGAGTTTTCATCGAAATTTTTCTACACACATGCGTAACTTTGGTAGTTTTCAATATTTTGAGTCCACATTTTCAACATAGCCATTTCTTCATACCACCTCATGAACAGTACAGCTGTCATTTTTCACATCCTGTCTGAAATGTGTTTTCATACCTGTGGCATGGAACGGCATTTTGACATGGATTTGAAAAATTTCACCTGTGTGGCTTATGAGGTGGGGCCATAAGAAGACTATGTTCAAAATTTAGGGGTCAAAATATGAAAAAATGCCAAAGTTATGACCATTCATTGCAATTTCAGTACGCCTGCTCGTAACTTCAGAAATTTAAAATATTTTGACCCCAGATTTTCGAGCTAGCCTTCTTATTACCCAACCTCATGTATGTCACAGCTGTCATTTTTCAAATCCTGCCCAAAATGTGTTTTCACACCTGTGGCATGGAAAGGCATTGCAGTTGCACAGAAATACATTTTGATGTGGATTTGAAAATTTTCTGTACCGGGATACAGTACATGAGGCGAGGTAATAAGATGGCTATGCTGACTGTTTGGTCACTATTGTCCTATAAATGGAAGCCCAGGGCCCGTATGGCCCTGTGCTTCCATGGCTACATACATATTTACATCTATAGAGGGATGGGAGCACAGGGTCCGAAGGGCTCTGCGTTCCCACAGACAAATAAAGATATGATTATACTATCTAAAAAAGTAAGGAAATTAATTGCAAAAAATGTCATTAATGCATCAGTTAGGGTTGTTACTAAACAGACAAAAGCAGGGAAATGTGATGTTAGAGTTTCCAACCCTAACACCCCACCCCCACCCTGCAGACACTGACAGGCATTGGAGTGTGCCTGAAACCCTAACACCCACCCCACCCTGCAGACACTGACAGGCATCGGGGGGGTGCCTTGGGATCATCAGCTCTAACGCTCACCCCATTCTCCTGTACTGTACCCATGTCATCTTATTTACTTATAGAATGAGGTGAGCATTGAGGTTGATGATCCCAAGGCACACCCCTGATGCCTGTCAGTGTCTGCAGGGTGGGGATGGGATGTTAGGGCTGGAAACCCTAACACCACATTTCCCTGCTTTTGTTGCTTTAGTAACAACCTAACTGATGCATTAACAATGTTTTTTGCAATGAATATATTATACAGGTGCAGTCATGCCTGTATATTAAGGTTGAGTAAGCACTTCTATGTTAAACTAAATTTATTGCACCTTAATAACTTTGCCCCCTTTCAACCGATTTAAATGAAATTTGGAGATCACAGCTTCTGTGCCAGGAACTCTTGATCCAGTAAATTTTATGTAGATCGGTTCAGGGGAGGCAAAGATACAGAGGTGCACTAAAGCCCAAAAGTCTCCATTTTTGGAAAACATTTTTGCCACCCCATAACTAAAACAAGCATTTGTCAATGCCAAACGTTCGCTGCTGGAATTGCTGTTGTACATGTCTCCCATATTTTTCTGTGTGTATTCTTCTGCCTTACATTTTATGGCATCACTCTCAACACAAATTTCTTATGTTCTTCCAGCACTGGTTTACTTCATTAGACAACAAGCATTTGTCAATGCTGAATGTTTGTTGCTGGTATTGGCATTGGTAGTGCAAGAGTTAGAGAGAGATGCATAATAGGAATGGCAGTGAAGTACTGAAGTAACACCAAACCCCACCCCCACCCTGCAGAGACTGACAGGCATTGGGGGTGTGCCTTTGGGTCATCGGCCATAACACTCATGCCATTCCACCTCACCCCACCCTGCAGACACTGACCGGTGTCGCAGTGTGCCTTGAGGTCTTTGGCTCTTATGCTCACCCCATTCCATAAGGAAATAAGCTGAGATGGATGCAGTACAGGAGAATGGGGTGAGCGTTAAGGCCGAAGACCCCATGGCACATCTCGTTGCCTGTCAGTGGCTGCAGGGTGGGGGTGGAATGGGGTGAGCATTATGGCCAAAGACCCCAAGTCACACCCCCAATGCCTGTCAATCTGTACAGGGTGGGCATTACAGTTGGAAACCCTAACGCCCCAGGCGTTTATTGGTATTTTTGCTCTAAATTTTCAACATGGGATTTTTGGGACCCTACCTCATGAACAGTCACAGTATCATTTCGTTACTCCATCCCAGTCCAACACAGGAATCTAGGACTATAACACGGCACAGCGCAGCTCCTCCCCAAAGTGGGAGGTCACTCTGGGGCACCTCACCGAAGAGCCCCCAACTGAAATGGAGCTCCCAACAGAAATGGAATCCGGTAGCCCTCTCTACAGTCCGGGTAGTGTAAAGAATCCAGGACTATGGCACGGCACAGCTGCTCCCCCAAAGCAGGAGGTCACTCTGGGGCACCTCACCGAAGAGCCCCCAACAGAAACGGGATCCACAAGCCCTTCTACAGGTACTTCTGACTGATTGGGCGATCCTCAGCTATTTCCCCTACGGCTGGCTGTGACTTTGCTACGGAGAACCTTTTGGATCCTTTTTTTTTTTAAACAGCACAACCCTGGATTGGAACCTTTTGGTGCCTTTTATTTTAAACAACACAACCCTGGACTGCTATATTAAAAGTCTCCTTAAGACTTATGACTTTAAGTCAACCCACATGTGGAGATAGTTTTTATTTTATATTCTAGCAATCCTTATTTAGTATTTTCCAGCTAAAATTTTTGCATTTTTACCCTAATACCTTCCTTAAAGTTTCCAGTCAAGTCTAGTTTCAGTATTAATGTACCATAATGAGCCAAGTTTCAGTCTGCCTTACTTTCCAAATAAAGTTTTGTATTTTTAACCCCGATACCTTCCTTAAAGTTACCAGTCAAGCTTAGTTTCAGTGTTAATGTACCATAATAAGCCAAGTTTCAGTTTGCTGCATTTCTATTCCCTGTCGTTTCTGCATAATCCTAAAATCATACTCCCACCCCTTCCCCTTCTCAGTAAACCCCTGCTGGTGCCTTATTTAATCTCTGCCTCTCTGTCTCTCTCCCCAGTCCAGCACAGGAATCCAGCACTACAGCACGACACAGTGCGGCTCCCCCCCCCAAAGTGGGAGGTCACTCTGGGGCACCTCACTGAAAAGCCCTCAACAGAAACGGAGCCCCCAACAGAAACAGAATCCGCAAGCCCTTCTACAGGTACCTCTGACTGACTGGGCGATCCTCAGCTATTTCCCCTACGGCTAGTTGTGACTTTGCTCTGGAGAACCTTTTGGCACTTTTTTTTTTTTTAAAAAACACAACCCTGGACTGGAACCTTTTGGTGCCTTTTATTTTAAACAACACAACCCTGGACTGCTATATTAAAAGTCTCCTTAAGACTTATGACTTTAAGTCGACCCACATGTGAAGATAGTTTTTATTTTATTTTCTAGCAACCCTTATTTACTATTTTTCAGTTAAAGTGTTTGCATTTTTACCCTAATACCTTCCTTAAAGTTTCCAGTCAAGTCTAGTTTCAGTATTAATGTACCATAATAAGCCAAGTTTCAGTTTGCCTTACTTTCCAGATAAAGTTTTACATTTTTACCGCTATACCTTCCTTAAAGTTACCAGTCAAGCCTAGTTTCAGTATTAATATACCATACTAAGCTAAGTTTCAGTTTGCCTGCGTTTCTATTCCCTGTCATTTCTGTATAATCCTGAAATCATACTCCACCCCTTCCCCTTCTCAGTAAACCCCAGCAGGTGCCTTATTTAATCTCTGCCTCTCTGTCTCTCTCCCCAGTCCAGCACAGGAATCCAGGACTACAGCATGGGACAGTACAGCTCCCCCCCCCAAAGCAGGAGATCACTCTGGGGCACCTCACCAAAGAGCCCCCAACAGAAACGGAATCCGCAAGCCCTTCTACAGGTACCTCTGACTGACTGGGCGATCCTCAGCTATTTCCCCTGCGGCTGGCTGTGACTTTGCTCTGGTGAATCCCCGCAGACGCTCTGTGCTGGCTGCCCCACCACCCCCGCCACCACCCTTGGCTGGCATTTGCTTTCACAGGCACTGTGAGCCAATCACCCAACTTCTCCACTTGCAGCTTTTCCAGAAGCTGTCACAAGAGGTCGCACTATCATTTCTGTGCTCCAGCCTATCTAACGCTTGACCAGTAACTCTCTTACGTGTAAAATGAAAAGGATAAAAATAAATCCACCCTCCTTTCTAAATTAATTCTGTTCCTCCTTCCCCCTCCATAATGCTGTGCCCTGGATCTACGGACCCCCGCATTCACTCTGAGCACACTTATATGCCCAAATGGAAGCACCTCTCGGGGCTATCAATCAGAGCCCCTTTCCTAGTCTCTCTATACATTCTGTCTCTTGTGTGGGTCAGCAGACTTATGTGCCTTCCCAGGACAGTATACCCTGATCCATGTCATCACACACACACACACCCATCATTCAGAGCTACCCAGCTGAATATAAGGTTCGACCACTCTTTCTGTCCCATATACTCACTAAAAACAGCACCTACTACCTGGCCCTACATTTCCACTCAAAGCACCGCAGAGGGGATTTGCTCCCTCTATCCCCTTCAGTTTTACTGCTTCTGTCGCTCCTGCTGCTTCTATCAGGTGAAATCGAACCTAATCCAGGCCTTCCCATAACCAACGTTGCTCTTGGCTCACCCTATGACTTACTCTGGGCATCTACCAAGGGCCTAAAAATTGCCCACACGAGCGTCTGCAGCCTCCACCCAAAAATGCAAGAGGTTCAGGACTGGATGTCTCTCTACAACCCAGATATTCTGGCTGTGTCCGAAACATGGCTTAAGTCTCACACCCTACCCCACAAGGTAGCACTGACTGGCTACACCACCTTCTGCAAGGACAGGGAGGACAAAAAAGGGAGTGGGGTTCTCATATATGCAAGGGACTCCCTTGATGCAGCCCTTGCCCAATTACCCGGCACTGCTCACACGGGCGGTGAATCAGTCTTTATAAAAATTACCCTTGGCAATACTAAACACCTTACAGTTAGCTGCCTGTACCACTCCCCGAAGGTGTCACTACAAGCCTTGGAAAATATCACCAAGGCCCTTGCTGATTCAGTCACCTCAGAACTCCTGATCCTGGGGGACTTCAATCTCAACTGGACAAAGGACTCTGAGCAGTCCCTCAAAGCCTTGCTTCTAGATGCTAGCCTGGAGCAAATTATTACTGAAAAGACTAGGACCAACTACAAAACAGGGAACCACACTACCATCGACTGGGCTCTGGTGTCTCACCCCTCCAACATTGCGATTGCAGGTATCACGGCTGATGATTTTAGTGACCACTCACCCATTTTCTGCATCTGGAAAAAACGCTTCCCCCCGGGTCCCTCCAAGGATACTCTCTACCTGAGACTATTCCAAATTCTCGGAGGATGCCTTCAATGCATACCTCGGCAACTTCGAATGGTCTCCGGTACGGCTCCTCCCAACTCTTGAAGAAGCCCTGGACTTCTTCCAGAACTCCTTCAACTCCACAGCTAACCTGTTCGCCCCACTTAGAAAATTACGAGCTAAGGGCAGCTGCCATAGATGGATCACCACAGAGCTCAAATCTTTGATGGTAAACCGAGACAAGGCACGGAAGTGTCACAAACAGTCCGCCCTGCCTGCTGACCTTCTGATCTATAAACAACTAAGGAATGAGTGCAAACGTTCCTCTAAGATGGCAAAGAGACTTATCAAGCATCTCTAGCAAACCACTCTAGCCAACCGTTGATCATTCTGGTCTCACATCAATGATCTGCTAAAGGGCAACAAGTCCCCCTCCCCTGGCCCTATTGAGATCAATGGCCTTATGACTGATGACTGTCATGAAATTGCTGCTGCCTTTAACAATTATTTCACCAATCTCAAGGATTACAAGTCTAACCTTAATCCAACCTCTACTCTGCCCTCCTGCTCAGAGGGTCTTTGCCCTGCAAGGCCTCTCTTCCAACTGCGGCTAGTTAAGGTCAAAGAGGTACTACCAATCTTAAAGCACATCAAAGTCAAAGGCCCTGGAGGACCTGATGGCATATGCCCTAAACTAGTAAAGGCGGCAGCACCAGCCATTGCTCTGCCTATTACATGGCTAATTAACAGATCACTGCTTGAAGGCACTGTACCCAATACCTGGAAATGGGCCGTTGTTGCTCCTATCCCCAAAGGGGGTTCAGGGAATCCGTCAGTAACTACAGGCCGATCTTGCTGTTTTGTGCTCTGGCCAAGATTCAGGAAAGGCTAGTATACTGTCAGCTCCAAGACTACCTGGAGGCTAATCAACTACTAGCCCCAACCCAACACGGCTTTAGGCAAAATCATGGCACTGGTACAGCCCTCATAAAATTTACAGTTGATGTACTGGGAGCCATGGACAAAGGGCTCCCCACAGGTGCTGCTTTCATTGATCTTTCTAAGGCTTTTGACCTAGTTGACCACAAGCTCCTGCTATCCAGACTGGCCTCCTTTGGACTGGACCAGCATTCCCTTTCCTGGTTCACCTCCTATCTATCCGTCCGCTCCCAGCAGGTCAGGTGGATCAGTGCGACCTCAGATCCACTCCCCCTAAATGAGGGGGTGCCTCAGGGTTCTATACTTGGCCCCCTCCTCTTCTCGCTGTTCGTTAATGACCTTAACTCCCACTGTAGCGGCAGCCTGGTCGTTCAATATGCAGATGATGCTGTTATCTACCGGTCCCCGTGCAATTCCTCTGATCTGGGACCCCATCTACAAGCTGACTTTTCTAAGTTAGAGACCTGGCTTACGGAAAATAAACTGGTCTTAAATGCCTCAAAAACCAAGGCAATGCTATCTGGACAGAGAAACCTTGGCCCAGATCGGAGTGTCTTACTCCCTCTGTCCTCAGCCTCAGGCAGCCGTACTGAAGTAGTGAGTTCCCTCAAATACCTGGGGCTAACCCTTGATCAGGGGTTGACTCTAAAGACTCACTTAGACCAGGTAACCAAAACAGTGCACTGCAAACTGGGCCTCCTGTACCACCTAAATGACCAGCTAATCTCCTTCCTATCCTGATCTATGCTGCCCCTATACTTCAGGGGTTGGCCAACCAGGAAATGAGCAGGCTGCAGGTTCTTTACAACAAAGTAGCTCGATTCACATCTCAGTCTCACAAATGAAGGCACCACTGCGATGCCCTTGCTCCTTTACAATGGCCCTTTCCTAGCTGGTCATCTTCAGTACCATTGCTTTGTCACGCCTACAAGCTCCTATACTGCAAATCCCCAGATAGTCTGTCCAGTCTCCTGGTCCCCAAGCACTCAGTGCATACCCTTTGAACCTCTGGGCGTAACCTACTAAAGAAACCTAAGGTTCTAACCACTACTGGTAGCAAGTCCTTTGCCATGTCTGCCCCTGCCCTATGGAACAAGCTTCCTCCCCTTCCCTCCTTCAGGAAGCCTCCTCCCTTGGAACTTTCCGCAAGGGACTCCGTGCTCACTTACTAGAAGTGAGCATCTGCTCTTGTCAATAAAGGGGCGTACCCTATCTCAAACACTAGGTCCCTGCCAGCCTAAGCTATGACTACTGTATTAAGTATCACCTTTCCCTTGTACTGCTACCCTTGACTCCTCCTGTAATAGTCCTCTCCAGAGTGTTGTACTGCTGCCTATTACACTATGTAACTGTCTTCACCTGTAACTAATTTTGCTGCAATGTCTTCATGATTTCTGTACTTGAATTTCTTCCTATTGTGCTGATGTACTATGTTCTGTCCATTTTTGTACCTGTATCCTCTGTAACTAATTCTGGGTCGCTCCTGAAAAAGGGACCTTCGGGGCTCAGTGGGCCTACCCGGTTACCAAAATTGAATAAATAAATAAATTATGCACAACGAGTGTGCCATTCGGTGCCACAAGTGCAAAAACACATTTCAGGCAGGATGTGAAAAATGACAGCTGTACTGTTCATGAGGAGGTGTGAAGAAATGGCAATGTTGAAAATCTGGAGTGAAAATATGAAAAAGTGGTGAAGTTACAAGTGTGCATAGAAACTGTGCAACGCACACTCATAACACAGTCATTTTTGGGGAATGTTTTCACCAAATTTTCAACACTGCCTGTTTGGGAGCTCCCCTCATGAACAGTGGCACTGGAATTTCATTACTCTGTCCAAAAAGTTGATTTCGCACAGCGACTGCGCCATTCTATGCCATAGGTGCAAAAACACATTTTGAGAAGGATGTAAAAAATGACAGCTATACTGTTCATAAGGGGGTGTGAAAAAATGGCAATGTTGGACATTTGGAGTGAAAATCTTAAAAAAGAGCGTGCATAGAAACTGCGCAATGGACACTCATAACGCAGTCATTTTTGGGATTTTCTTCACCAAATGTGCAACAAGGGCTTTTTAGGATCCCACCTCATGAACAGTGGCACTGTCATTTCATTAATTGGTCCCAAAAGGTGATTCCACTCAGCAACCATGAAATCACCTTTCGGGACCAAGAAACAAAGTGACAGTGACTGTGATCACGAGGTGGGGTTCCAGAAACCCCATGTTGAAAGTTTGGGAACCAAACTCAAAAAAGTGGCTGAGATGTCAACTTAAGATGAAACCCCCCACTGATTGCCATTATAGGGCTTACTGTGATTTTCTTCAGTTTGCGGTCGGCTTTTGAGAAGTGCAGATGTGTTCCCAGTCCACAGAAGATCGCTGCTCCCAGCTTTTGGAGGTAAGTACAAGAGGGGGGTGCGGGTGGGGAAGAGGGGAAATATGGGAACAATGAGGGTCGCTTTTTTTCAGGTTTTGAAAAAAAGATGTTGTAGGACTGTTTTCTGTTTTACAGGTGAAATGTTAATAACATGGATTTTGGCACACTGGGGTGAGTTTCCAGTGTGCCAGAGTACTTGGGATCAATGCCGACCCAGGATTAGGCACCCTGAGGTCAGCTGAGAATATAGGGGCATTGGGGGATGCATCCGACACCGGGAGTGGGCATTCCGGTTTCGGAAACAAAAGAGGTAGTTTTTGGCACACTGGGGTGGGCTCCCAGTGTGCCATATTAAAGGGAAAGGGGGATACATGCTGACATGGTGATTGAGCACACTGATGTCGGCAGGCGGAGGGGATCCTCCAGCGCAATAGCGGGCACTATATACTCCTAGCCCATATGGAGCTTAGGCTGTAGCCAACTCTGCACAGGTGGAAGAAAATAAACAAACGGAGACAGCAGGACATGGAGGAGGCAGGTGAGGAAAGCGCCTCCTCCTACCTTCCAGGAAGGGACCGGTGGGGTGGCAAGGGGGGGGCAGAGACGTCAGTCAGGTTGATCGCGATGCAAACAGCTGTTTGATGTGCGGTGACCTGCAGATGAAAGGAAAAAGTCACCACATGATTGGTGCAGCTTTTTCTTTCCAAGTGCAGACCACTTCAGGCAAAACAGCATCATGACCAATCTGGCTGATGATTGGTGTGATACTGTCAAGCCCCTTGCAGAGCACTCTGCATTGGACAGACAGTGTCACACCCCCTCAAAAGTCACTATCCCAAGGAGTTCATGGCGCATGCGTGAACTCAAAAATAGGAGGCTTTAAAACCTGAAACTTTCAAGTTTGAAAGAGGATGGTCCAATGTATGTGCATTTGTGTTTTTTATGTCCCGCAGTTAAGTCATTTTTAAAATATTTAATAAAAATGTTGTTTCCGAGCATGCGCAGTTCAAAAAAATTTACATTCTTTCCATAACTGAATTTTTGCGAAAGCAGCAGTTTGCACTATATGACACAGCTGTCTTTAATAAATGACAGCTGTGTACTCCTGCTGCTGTTGCCACCGAGAGTCAGGGACGGGCTACTCTCATTGTAGCCCCACCAGCCTGACGGTGCCTTCAATCAGATTCGCAACACTGGGGCCCAAACCCCAGTGGCAGTATATGTATTTATTTATTTATTAGTATAATCCGACACTAGGATGCCCACCCCCAGTCTCGGATGCTTCCCCCCTTTGCAGCCCCTTGATTGATTGCCACTGCTGACATCGGGGGGCCCAATCCTGTGTCGGCAATTACCTCCTCAGTAGTGTGGGACACTGGAGAGCCCACTCCCAATGTCCTGAAATAATGTTATTCCTTGTATAAGTTCTCTGAAAAGAAAAAAAAGTCCTGCGATGTCTTTTTTTTACCAAAGAAACAAAAAGAAAACAGTCCCTTGTCCTCGCATTCTCCCCACCCCCAACCCAACACTCTCACTGTGCAACCAGCACCCCCATGCCCCCATCTCTTACCCTATACTTACCTCTGGAAGTTGGCGATGTCATCTTCTGTGGACCGTGTTGTATAGTACTTGCTCTATATGGCACAGCTGTCTAATAAACGACAGCTGTGTCGTACAGTACTTGCACTATACGACACAGCTGTCTTTAACAAATGACTGAATGTTGTTAACAGTTGACAGTTTGCCCTGAAAAGAAAAAATGGTTCTGTGACGTCTTTGTTTTTGTTTTTTTACCTGGAAAAAAGAAAACAGTCCCTCATCATCGTCACCTTCAACCTACCCCCAACCTGACCCTCCCACTGAGCACCCACCAACCAGGGCCGGCGTTAGGCACCCGCGAACTCCGCGACCGCGGGAGGCCCCCAAATGTAGCGGGCCGCAGGCGGCATATGTAGCAGGTCTGGCGGCGGGCACCAGCAGCATACTTTTTTTGTCTGTCCCACCCCACTCCCTGCCTGGATCAACACAGCATCCCATAGCTGTGCAGCATTATTAGTACCTGGCAAGAAAATCGGGCCCCGATTTCCCCGAAGGAACGCCAGACTACGCCACGCTGTCCACGCCACCATCCTGCCTTCAGTTCTTTCCCCAGGGAGGTTTCATGTTCCCCATGGTCCTCTGTTGTGCTGCACAGAACGTCGCTGATGTGGGAGGAGGTCCTGTGCTGGAACCAATCACAGGGCTCCAATAGGTCCGTGGCTGTTTATCGCACCTCCTCCAACTCAACTTGAAAATTTCTGTTCCCCCCACAGGTCCGTGTCTGCAGCATAAGTACAGGGATATGGGAGTCTGGAAAGGTAGAGAGCAGAACAGCAGAGGTAAAAACAAATATTGCAGCTGCTGGAGAGGAGCAATTTTTTTGCAATTTATTCTATTAACTATCTGTTAGAAACGTAATACTTCTAGTGTCTCCAGGTCAGATTGTGTCTGAAAAATCATGCAGTAGTTGGATTGATGTGCAGAGATTACTGGGGTTTGTGGAGGGGAAGCGGAAGGGGCCAGGGAGGATCACGGGGGCCCATGAGAGGCCCCAGAGATGGAGTTTGCTGGGGGCCCCCAAAGTCCTAACACCGGCCCTGCCACCAACCCACACCCCCTCACCCCATACTTACCTCTAGAGGTCGTGCAATGCCATCTTCTGTGGACCAGGACACATCTGCACTCTTCAAAGTCGAACCGCATACTGGAAGAATCAAGGTAAGTGCCGTATAATGTATTTCAATGGCATTTTCAACTTATGTTGCTATCTTTGCTGTTGTTTGGTATTTTTTCACCAAATTTTCAACATGGGCTTTTTGGGACCCCACCTCATGAACACTGTCACTGTTGTTTCATTAATCGGACCCAAATGTTGATTTTGCAGTCACTGCATGGAATTACCTTTCAGGATCGATTAACAAAATGACAGTGCCATTGTTCATGAGGCAGGATCACAAAAAGGCCATGCTGAAAATTTTGTGAAAAAAAATCCTAAAAATGGCTGTTATGAGCGTGCGTTGAAAATTTTCTATGCAGGCCCATAACTTTGGTAAGTTACAACATTTTGACTCCAGATTTTCAAAATAACCATTTATTCACACCACCTCATCTGTCATTTTTCACATCCTGGCCCAAATGTGTTTTCGTACCTGTTGCATGGAATGGCATTTCAGCATGGATTCAAACATTTTCACCTACAGGGTTTATGAGGTGGGATCATAATAAGAAAATGTTGAAAGTTTGGGGTCAAAACATTAAAAAACAAAGAATTTATTAAGTAACAGTGTTTGCAGGGACGTCCGTTACACCTCTGGGGAACATGCTGCCTTACCGTGCCAGTGAGCTGAGTTCAGGTGTGAACTCAGTGAGCCGGTTTACTAAGACAAGGCTGATGGGGAAGGAGCTGCAGCATGCAGCATACAGCAACAGTCATGGCCTGGGAAGGGATGGAGCAGTGTTTTGGCACAGATGCCACACCCTGTGGTGGGTCAGGGAAAGTCACCCACAAGGTATCGACATGTGTGTTGGGGTCTGCTGGGCCCATGCACTGCATCAGGACTGTCTCCAGTATTGTATTTTGCTCATTTTGCACAGGTCCTGAAAGGACCTGCCCAAATTAGGATACAGTTCAACTATCACAAAAAGAAGGGAAATTCTTTGCAAAAACTACATTAATGCAGAGGTTAAGGTTGTAAAAACGCAACACGTACAAATATGGGAAATGAAAAAACATTAGGGATTTGGGTCTCCAGAGTATTGGCGAATCAGTAGTAGGGTCTTACTTGGGGTTGTCAACCCTAATGCCCACCCCTACCCTTGATCAGATGAGGTTAAATGTGACATCTTCACACACAGCCCGTAGGGCCCTGTGTGAAGAAAGTTCTGACAGATTATGTTGGCCATACTGTATCACTATGAGGCACTACTTTGGAGCTGTAGCTTGAGCTTCAGACAGGAGGCTACGGGTCGGGGGGGGCATTAGGTTTGACAACCCCAAGTAAGACCCCAGCACTGATTCACCAATACTCTGGAGACCCAAATCCCTAATGTTTTTTCATTTCCTGTCTTTGTACACTTTGGCCCAGATATTCAAACTGCACCACAAAAGTGCGCAATAGCAGGAACAAGTGCAAGTCCACTGCACCCATGCGCAACACGCACGATATTTAAACACTGCGCTGGTCAAGATGCGCCTGTGGCACACGACTGAATATCGAGCCAACTGCGCCATAGTGCAACCAGGGATGTGCAGTGGCGTAGGTCAGATGTGCAATAGCAAAACCAGGGATGCCTAGTGGAGCAGGGCAGCAGCGCAACAGCACAACCAGGGATGTGCACGGACAGGATGCAGGAGCCCACCACCAATGGTAGGGATGGACAGAGGAGCACACAGCAGAACAGACATCGCCCCCCCACACACCCCATGCACCGCACAACTGGAGGAGACCAGAAAGAACCACCGGCCCAGGGACACCAGCAACAAACCCACCGCCGTGGCATGGTGCACCAGCACACCCCCTTGCAAGCTGGGACTGTCACACATGGATGCCCCTTCACCCTGTGCCACACCATCCCACCAATGCAGAGCACACCCTGCACCATGATCCCCATACACCCTGCCCAGGAGTAGCGCCCAACAGTGCAGGACACACCAAGCATGCCACCACCCCCACTGTGACAATACAACCCTGTGCACCACAGAACCATGCAAGTCAGCCCCACCACGAGCAACCAACAGCGGGCAGCAGCAGACAGTGAAGCAACGTCTGCACACACAGTTCCGCCATGCTGTGAGGCCGACCATGCATCGGCACACGAGGTACCACACACGTGACAGGGCATGCCCTGGACCCCACCACCAGTGTTACAGCACCCTGCACACCCTCCCAAGGACACACCCTGTCCCAGCACTGGCCACAACAGCCAGTGCAGACACCCACAGTGTTGCATGGAAGCATGGAAGCATGCACCACACAGGATGCTACACAGTGCACAGACAAACAACCACCCATACCCAAGGGCACACCAACACAGGGACACAGTAGCGTGTCTACCAAGCCCCTGGTGTGTGGCCATGGCAGCCGTGTACACATGGCCAGAACCCCTCCATGGCACAGGTGTGCCAGCAACCCTGTGCAGGCATCACGGCGCTGTACGCCACCAGCATGCGGCTAGAGCACAAGTGACAGACAGTGGAGCACATCCCCCGCAACAGACACAAGTGACAGCATCGAGGTGGTACAACAACAGCCGAGGCAACAGTGCCACCCGAGGCAGACGTGCACTACACCGGTGACAGGAGGCAACCCGGCATCACGCTGGGTACAGTGGCAGTCCAGCATGGGCAGCCACCACTGACATGCCAGTGGACTGTGCAGGTCACAGACATGCAAGGGTGGCAGCTGCACAGGCCATGGATGGTCTGACAGGTGCGCCATGGACACAGCGCAAGCACCGTGTACCACTGCACACAGTCATCCCATGCACAGGGAACAACACACAAACCACAGACAGTGACTGAGAGCTACGCCCACACCAAACTTGCCTCCCCTACGGACACACCCCCCCCATGATAGCACCACCCACGACACCATGCACACCACTGCAGCCGAGCACCATTAGCCCGCTGCAAATCAGAGACCACCACAGTAGGCATAACTAAACAAATGTATTAGAAGAATAAACAAAACTATGTACAAATATACAGAACAAAAGGGGTGAGGGCCACAAACTGGGTGGAGGTGGGTAAGGGGCAGGGGTGAACAAATGGGAGAGGGAGGAAGGGTGTGAGGGTGGGTCCAGGGGGCCTGTAGTTGTCCATGGGTGGACTGTCTTCAGCGGAAGCCCCACTCCCCACTCCTATGGCGCCTCCTGCCATGTCGTCGCCACACACCACGCTGATCCATCCTCTCTAGTATGGCCAGAGAGGCCCTGGCCACCTGGAGCAGCTCCTGCAGCACCCTCTCGATATGAACCATCCTCCGTCCACCTAGGACAAGGGAGCAGAGTCAATAGGCGTGAATGCACAGCCCCCTGCAGCCCACCCCTTGTGCATGGCATACAGCCATGGGAAACACCCCTGTGATGGTGTGCGACCACCGACAGTGATCGTGTCCACAAGACCTGCCCACCCAGGCGCACACAGCCATACGGACTGCTGCACACACCCACCACCCAAGTCCCACACAGCACCGCCATGGCTGTACAGTGACATGGCTTTGCGGTGCAAAGGCAGTGGCACAGCCATGTACCTGGTGCACGCATGGACCACCAGTGATACACTCCCAGACATGCAGTGCCACTAGAAAGTGCTGACTGTACTATGTGGCGTGCACGGCAGTGGTGTCAGTGGATGGTGGTCATGCCCCGCCGCTGCCCTGCTACACGGCATGCACAGAAAATCCTGGATGTAAGGCACTCACCATCATCAGGCTGGTCCTGGCGCTGTGCCGGTAAGGGTCCTCCGGCATCGGGAAGTGCCTCACACCGCTGCCGCTCCTCCCTCGCACTTCGACGCTCCTCAGGGCCTAGGGTGCAAACATGGAGAGAGGAACTTCAGTACAATCCAGTAGTAAAGGCCCCCCACCCCGGGTGTGTGCAATCCCACACAGCCAAACCCTTCTTCCCCCTACCCCTATACCACCCCCACCACCACCACCACTGCCCACACTGGACGGACCACCCCCCATGTGGTGGACACATGCCCACCACGATACCCGTACAGACATAACAAGTGTATGGATGGGGCACCTACCTCACCGTGGGACAGCACCTCTCCTGGCGCATGCCCGCAGGCAGGCAAGCCTGTCCGGGTCCCTCTGCTGGAGGTCCCCGTAATGGTGCCTGCACTGCTCCACTGTTCTCTGGAGCCCTGTCGCCTCCTCCAGGGCCACCGCCACCTCCTCCCACATGGCACTCCTGGCCCTGTCCAGGGGTGCCTCACCAAAGAGAGCACCAGCATGGGGCTCAGCTAAGGAGACAAGGTTAGCCAGTTCAACCTGGCTCCAGATAGGTGCCCATCTCCGTGCCATCATTCCACTGAGTCAGAATCAAAATGGCGCTCCCTAGCGCACGTCCACCATGTGTGGATGCTGCGCGGTACTGCGCTGCCATTCCCCATCGTGCTGTCCCCAAACAGCGTGATAGGGGTGCACCCATGTGGACGCATGGTGCCTAGAGGGCAAAGGTCGGCCACAGGGTCAGGGGTTCCTCGCACACAGACCGCCACAGTGCGATTGGCACACCGCGGTAGCGCGGAGCACCTGTGGAACTTCCTGTAGTGGCTCTACACGCTGTGGTACCATGGCGCCTACGGTGCCCCAGGGCAAGAGCGCTACACAAGTGAACAGCGCACTAGTGCCACTGGCACAGTGGTGGACGTGCCCTGCACTACCTCCCGCACTCAGCACATCAGCAGCATGGCAGGTGTCGGCGTCAGCACCCCGGGAATGTGCCGTTAGGTGTCCACTGTGCACGTCACAGAGCTGCGCCCCTGCCTGAGCATGTTCAACACAATTGCGCAAGGTGCAACAGTGCGATATTCAACCGGCATATGCAAATCAGCTCATCAGCAATTCAATGGCGCAGCTACTGCATTAGCATCCACTTAAAATTGAGCCTGCTCTATTTGAATGCGCTATGCGCACATAAATGCGACATGGGGCTGCAGAGGCCATAGTCTGGTATTGCAGTCTATTGTGGTGAGTTGCATGCTGTTTGCCAGTGTGGACTGTGGTGTGTGGGAGATGCATGGGACTGCACATTCAGAGGTAACACCTGTCATTCCCACAGGATCAAAAATGACTGAATGTGAGGAGGAGGAACAGAGACGTGGTAGACGGAGGAGACCCAACTTCACCCGGGCAGAATCAGATGCCCTGTTTGAGGCCTACCTTGACCAGGAACTGCTGCTCAGCGGACAGCGGGGAACACCACAGGCCCGTGCTGCGGCATGGGATGAGGTGGCGCGTGCTGTCAACCCGCATGGCAGCCACCAGCGGTCCATGAGTGAGTGCAAGAAGAAGGTGGGCATGGACAGGAGGAGGGTGAAAGATAAGGTGGCTGCCATCAGGGCAGCACGTGCTGCGACTGGTGGTGGACGGCCGGCCGTGCCTCGCCTGACACAACAGGAAGAGCGGGTGGCTGGCAGCATGAGGCGTTGCGTCCTAGAGGACGTTCCAGGTGGTGGATTCCAGATGGGTGGCAGCCCGTCACTGCATGGTAGGTCCTGAACTGTCACTGTGTGGGGGTTGGGGGAATGCCACAGGGTAGGGCAGAGACATTAATGCTACTGTGTTCCCTTACAGCTCCTCAGCGTCTACATGGGTCAGCGGTGGTGGGTGCGTCCACTGAGGGCGATACCCTGGACACAGAGGAGTGCCCATCCACCTCCACAGGTGTCCGGGGGTCAGGATGACTGTGTACCTGCCTGTCTGTCCGGACTGAAGTTGGTGGAGCAGGTGCGGAGAAGGCCCTGCCCATGTCCCAGCGTGACAGCATCCATGGATGCCAGCATGCTTAGACTCGGATCTGTCACCAATGATGATGGAGCTCACATCATGGACAGTGATAGATGTGGGCCACAGGATGGCCCCACAGCAGGTAACAGCACGGGCATGGCTGTGGGTGGTGCCGCCGTGGAGGCCTGCATGACATCACAGTCCCAGTCTGTGCCTGTCTGCACCAGTGGGGCAGCACTGGTGTGCGTCCAGGCCGGTGGGGCTGTTGCAGCCCCTGAGACGGCACCATTGAGCCCTGGTGAGTGGCAGCCGGAGGGGCAGTGTCAGCAGTCGGCCAATGGTGATGGAGGGACAGTGTCGGGGGGTGGTGTTCGTGCACCACATGTGGCCATTCCCCAGCATGGCTCTGGTGTGCATCACCCATCATCAAGGGGTGATGCCCAGCAGGGCCAGGAACACCATGAGGGACGTCATGCCGATCTGGCATATGACCTCTTTGATGAGCACAGCCGACTACTCCAGGCTTCCGGAGATCAGCAGTCGCAGCTTGTCAGGGCGGTGGACGCACTCAGTGCAATTCTGCACCAGGCAGAGAAGTGGCACAGCAGAGACCATGCTCTGCTTCTGGCAGAGATGGCCTGGAAGTGGGAGGATGTGACCGCTGCCATTGACAGGCAGACACGTGCATTCACAGCTGTCATGGCCACATTGGGCACACAGTCTGTTGCCCATGCGCCACAGACACCGTGCAGTGTCATGTCCACCCCTATTCCCGGCGTCGTGCAACACCCTCCATGTCAACACCAGGTTCAGCTGTGGGCATCCCGAGCACGCCTGGCACAGGCATGTTCGGTGAGCTGCAGACCCCTGTGCGAACACGGTTGTGTTCCCGCAGCGTCACCCCTGGGGCACCATCGGTGCCACCCTATGAGGCCAATGGTCAGCCTGTCATGGCTGGCAGGTCTCAGCAGGGCCACCCACGCATCCATGGCAGCCATGGCACTGTGCTGCATGACTGATCTGTCTCCCACCATGGCTACTGTCTGACGCTGTCCTGTGTGCAGTGTGTTGTTCAACATGCGATGCATGGGTGGAGTACCCAGCCCTGCACACACAAACACAGGGTCCATGTGCACACCCTCCTGGCTGCTGGCCGCTGTGGCGTGTGCATGATGATGCCTGCATTGCACTGTCTGCCACTGTGCAATGGTGCCCAGCGTCTGAGACACGCACAATGACTGGCACTGGGCATGGTTGTCTGTGGACCTGTGTGTGGCTAGGGGTGGTGGTCGGGGTCGGCGTGCCTCCTACCCCTTGTGCATGTCTAGTGGTGTGTGTGTGTGTGTGTGTGTGTGTGTGTGTGTGTGTGTCCTTGTGTCATGTTAGGCCTTGCTCATCCAATTCCCATTCCGCCATGCGCCCCTGTGGTTTGTCCATGCAAGTTTGTGGGTTGTGCCCTTGCCATTGGTGGTTGTACATGGCCCCATGACTTATCTGGGTCGGTTGAAGTGCTCCTCAGTGATGGCTTCCCAGTGCAGCTGCGACATCCGGATCAGGCGGAGGTCAATTCGCCCAAGGGGGGGCTGCCCATCACCATCTGCAACGGCATCTTCATCGTCCCCATCGCTGTCCCCCTCTTTGACCTCTACAGCTATCCCACAGTCATTGGCCATGTTGTGCTGGATGCAACAGGCCAGGAATAGCCCGCAGTCCTCTGAGGGGCTGTACTGTAGGGCACCGCCTGACGTGTCCAGGCAATGGAAACGTGCCTTCAGCATCCCGAACACCAACTCTATGACACTGCGTGTGGTGGCATGTGCCTCATTGTACCGTTGCTGTGATGGGGTCGTGGGCTCCCGGTATGGTGTGAGCAGCCAGGGACGGAGTGGATAGCCACTGTCACCTGTGTGTAGAGGGTGGACATTAGTTTGGTGATCAGCGGCATCCTGCCATGGGCCGTCAAGGCCAGTACCCATGGCACCTCTGACTATGCCCCCCCCAAGATCCATGTCATCCTGCGTGATTTGCATACTCACCCACTAGGTGGCCAGTGGGGATGTCCCCACTCTCAAACCTGTGGCACAGTGCAGACTGGTGCCAGATGAAGGCATCATGTGCTCCCCCAAGGTGCGTGGCACAGACATTGGATATGCGCCCCCTAGCATCGCACACCACCTGGCAGTTGATGCTGGCATAGCCCTTCCGGTTGATGTAGGCGGCACTTTCCAGGCCAGGTGGCATGCGGATGGCCACATGGGTGCTGTCAATGGCCCTGAGCACGCCAGGCGTACGTGATACCCTGTGGAACTCTTGTATGTGTGCTGTGCGCCCGCCTGTGTGCTGGGGAAATGGATGTACTCAGCAGCATGTGGCAGCAGTGTGCTGAGGAATTATGTGAGTAGGCGGGACACGGCCGACTGAGTGCGCCTGTTGTGTCCCCTGTTGGTTTCTGGAAGGTGCCCGTGCAAGCAGGCATATGACAGCTGTTACCTTTGTCTCCACTGACAGAGCATGGCTCCGTCGTGTGGGTGCCTGCATCTCATCACTGCACAGCTCACAAAGCCGCCTCAGGATCACCCGGTTCAGGCGGTACCGGCCCACAATCTCTGTGTCACTGTAATGCTCGAAGCTGGTGCGGGCTTGGTACCACCTGTTGGGGGCATACCACCAATGGGCCCTTCCACGGCCGAGCCACCCTGCTGCCTGCCTTCTCACACCCCTCATTACCGCCTCCATCTGAAAGGTGGCACTGGCCATGTCCCTGGCTCATGTTCCCCCCCCTGGCAGCTGTTATCCTGTTCCCCCTGCTGTCCTTTGTGATACTCCCCCTGCACTGGGAACACCTCCGAGCTTTGGCTGTCCTTCCCACTGCCACTGCCCTCAGTCCACTGTGGCACTTCCCCTGTCTCTCCTGCACAGTGGCACAGGCTCCCCACTCCTGTCCTGTTGCTCTATGTTCCCAGGTGTACCCTGTCCTGCTCCTTTCCAGTCCCACTCTCTTCTGTAGCTGTCACCTTGCTCCCACCTCTGGCTTCCCTATAGCATTCTTATGCCTCTCTCTTGTTCCTTTTTGTTTGGGATCATTTCCGCTATCGCGCAACTTCCGCTTGCTCTCCTATTGCGCATGGCGCATGCTGTTGAATATTGCACTGCGCCATTTATTCATGGTTCCTCCCCCTACGGTTGCACATGCATTCATTACCATTGCGCTCTTGCACATTGCAATTTGGAGGGCACAGCTGCCTCCCACTGAATATCGCAGAATGGCACATTTTCGGACTTGCACTGACTCATCTCTGTTGCGCATGGCGCAACCTTTTGAATATCTGGGCCTCTGTGTTTTTACAACCCTAATGTCTGCAGTAGTTTTTGTAAAGACGCCTGTATATTACGGTTGAGGAGGCACATTAATGTTTAACCTCAATTTTTGCACTTTTATAGCTTTGCCTCTGTTCAACCAATTTATGTTACATTTGGCAAGCATAGCCTTTGTGCCAGGATCTCTTGATTCTGCAATTTTCATGTAGATTAGTTCAGTGGTGGCAAAGTTACAGAGGTGCAAAAAATGTAGAAGTCTCAGTTATTAACACTTTTTTTTGCTCTCCAATAATTGAAAAAATATAAAGATTTGAAACCTGAAACTTTTAAAGTTTGATAGACGGGTTTGGCTCAAGTAAGTGCTTTTGTGGTTTTTACCTCGCACACTACAGTACTTTTTAAATTAAAGTAAAAAGTGCCATTTATGAGTAAACACAGTTTTAAAAAATCAGCGTTCTATGGATAGCAGTTTTTCCACATCAACAGCCCATTGCACTACATGACACAGCTGCCCTTTACTAAATGGTAGCTGTGTCGTATAGCGCAATGGGCTGTTGACATGACTTGTATGTCAAGGACGGGGCTACTGTCATTGTAGCCCCACCATCCTGACTGTGCAGTACCTTACTATGTTATCTGCACACTGGGGGCCCCAATCCCTGGTGGAAGTCTTTATTTGTTTATTTATTTTTTGTATAATCTGACACCGGGGATGCCCACCCCCCCGGTGTCAGATGCCCCCACGCAGCCCATTGTTTTAATATACTTGCAATCATCGGGGGCCCAATCCCTGTGTCGGCATATACAGGTACCCCCTCCCCCTGCCCAGCAGTATGGGACACTGGGAAGCCCACCCCAAGTGTCCCAAAATAGTGTTTGTTTATAATCCAACACCGGGATGCCCACCACTGGTGTGGGATGCCCCATGTAGCCCCTTATTTATTAATTGTGCTGACACTGGGGGGCCCATAGAAACATAGAGTTTGACAGCAGATAAGGACCGCTTGGCCCACCTAGTCTGCCCATTCCCTACCTACAGGATAAGCCGCAGATCCTAGTCAACCAACAGCCTATTTCTTCCTACCCCCCACTAGAATTGCCTTATGTCTGTCCCATGTATTCTTGAATTCTCCCACAGTTTTAGACCCCACAACCTCCTCAGGAAGGCTGTTCCATGCATCCACTACCCTCTCTGTGAAAAAATACTTCCTCACATTGCCCCTGAACTGCCCCCCCATCTTCAAATTGTGCCCCCTTGTTCTTGCATGTCTCTTTTTCTGAAAGATGCTACCCTCTTGGACTTTGTTGATTCCATGTCGGCATTTCAAATCCCCCCAGCAGTGTGGGACACTGGGGAGTCTACTCCCAGTGTCCTGAAATAGTTAATGTACTGTTATTGTACCTGAAAAGAAGAAAACCATCCCGAATGTCTTTTTTCTTTTTTTAACCTGAAAAAAAGAAAACCGTACCTCGTCATCGCCACTGTCTCCCTACCCCCAACCTGACCCTCCCACTGAGTACCCACCTCCCCCTTTACCCTATACATACAGTACCTCTGGAAGTCATACGCTGTCATCTTCTGTGGTCCAGGACATGTGTGCACTCTTCAAAACCAAACCATGAACTTAGGAATTAAGGTCAGTGCCATATACAGTAACGTCTTTCAATTGCATTTTGAACTTATGTTGATATCTTTGCCATTTTTTGGAATTTTTATACCAAATTTTCAACATGGCCTTTTTGGGACCCCACATCATGAACACTGCAACTGTCATTTCATTAATCAGTCCCATAAGGTGATTTTGAGGTCGCTGAGTAAAATAACCTTTTGGGACTGAATAACAAAATTTCACTGCCAGTGTTCATGAGGTGGGGCTAAAAGGCCATGTTGAAAATTTGGTGAACAAATTCCTAAAATGGGCTGGCTGCTACGTGTTCGCTGCTACATTTTTCACGGATGGGCATAACTTTGGTAATTTTCAATATTTTTTGATTCCAAATTTTCAGCATAGCCATTTTTTCACACCACGTCATGAGCAGTAAAGCTGCCATTTTTCATATCCTGTCCAAAATGTGTTTTCGCATCTGTGGCACGGAATAGGGTTTCAGTACAGATTCTTAAAATTTCACCTACAGGGTTTATGAGGTGGGGTCATAAGAAGACTATGTTGAAAGTTTGGGGTAAAAATATTACAAAACAAAGAATTTATTA
Source organism: Neoceratodus forsteri (assembly GCA_016271365.2). Taxonomy (NCBI): domain Eukaryota; kingdom Metazoa; phylum Chordata; order Ceratodontiformes; family Ceratodontidae; genus Neoceratodus; species Neoceratodus forsteri. The sequence goes on along the minus strand of CM057456.1, from coordinate 1,693,791,442 downwards.
AGTAATGTTTGCAGGGATGTCTGTTGCACCAATGGGGAACATGCTGCCTTACTGTACCAGTGACCTGAGTTCAGGTGTGAACTCAGTGAGACACTTTACTGGGACAAGGCTGATGAGGAAGGTGCTACAGCATGCAGCACCAGCTGTGTAGAGATGGAGTAGTGTGTTGGAGCAGATTCTACACCCTTTGGTGGGTCAGGGAACCTCACTCCCAAGGTATGAACATGTGTGCCAGGGCCTGCTGTGCTTATGCACTGGGTCAGAACTGTCTCCAATATTGTATTTATATCATTTTGCGCAGATTATTCAATTCCACTATCACAAAAAGAAGGGAAATTCATTGCAAAAAAACTATGTTCGTGCAGACATTAGGGTTGTAGAATGCAAAGCACAAAAAGAAGGGAAATGGAAACAAAACATTTGGTATTTGGGCGTATGGAGTATTGGCAAATCAGTGGCGGAGTCTCCCTTGTGGTTGTCAACCCTAGTGCCCATCCCCCTCCCCTTATCAGACAAGCTCAGAAACCTACAAAGCCTACATTTCAGAAAGTATTCAGCCTACACTTCAGTGAGCTTTTGATGAATTGCAGAATTACTGAAGTCTAGACTGATTCTGAACCCTAAAAAGTCCCAAGTAATGATTTTCTCTAAACAGCAAAAAATGTGTTCTTCTGAATCAACCTTGCAGATTAGAACTTTTAATAATATTCCTTTAGAACATGTGCAGAATATTTGGGAGTTCATTTGGACTCAGCTTTGAAATGGAATTTGCATGTAGGATCAATAGAAAACAAGCACTTTGAAATGGAATTTACATGAACCTCCCTCATAGCCAAAAAAGTCCTCCTCGGGGTCATGCCCCTGGGCATTAAAAAGCTCCTCATTGACCACCACAGCACCCAGCGAACTAGAAGTTCACAACAACTAACCTTCCTTGTCCCCAGATGCCAGACTACCATGGGCCACAGGGCCTTTTCCCACAGAGCACCACAGTGGTACAATACTCTCAACAAAGAAACTCTTACTGCTGCTGCTCTTGGCCCGTTTAAGAGACAGCTCCGACTTCATCTCATTTCAACTAGTCGTTGTGACTGCCTCGCATAATCAGGGGCCCACCACTCACTGCCCTCCACTTCAGTCTTGACAGCTACCTCTCCCTGCCTTGCCCCTCTTCTACCTGCCTCACCTGCCCACCCCCTTGCCCCCTCTCCCTTTCCTCTCCCCCTTGGTATTTCCTGACTTTTATCCCTCCCCTCCCTCCTCTTTAGAGCTCTTACCCTCACCCTCTAACCTCCGACAACGGTCTTCCTCCCTGCATATCCCCCCTCACCTGCAGCGCTTATTTCTAAGATTGCCTTTGGCTGGTATGTCATGCTACCTAACATTTGGCACATTTTGAATTACTTGAATTTCCTAAGCCTCAGTCTCTTGCTTCTTTTTATTGTGTAACTATGTATTATTATGTCGACTTTTGTATGTATGTACTGTATACCTTCCATTCCTTCGACGTGGAACCTTGGTAAATGAGCAGTTCCTACTCAAAGGTATTTGTAATCCTAGATTTCAATAAAATAAAAAATAAAAAATGTAGGATCAATAGAAAACAAGCATTTGTCAATGCCGAATCTTGGTTTGCTGGCACTGGCATTGGTAGTGCAGAAGTTAGAGAGATGCACAATAGGACTGGTAGTGAAGTAGTGAACTGAAGCTGACCCCAGCCCCACCCTGCAGAGAGTGACAGGCATTGGGGTGTGCCTTTGGGTCATCGGTCATAACGCTCATGCCATTTCACCTCTCCCTACCCTACAGACACCAACAAGTGGTGTGCCTTGGGGTCTTCGGGCCTTATGTTCACCCCATTCTGTAAGGAAGTATGCTGATATGGGTGCAGTATAGGAGAATGGGGTGAACTCTGAGGCTGAAGAGTTCAAGGCACACCTCGATGCCTGTCACTGGCTACAGGGTGGGGTGGAATGGCATGAGCATTACAGCTGACAGTGCCAAGTCACATCCCTGATGCCTGTCAGTCTCTACAGGGAATATTATACACACACATACATATAGATATAGATTATACAGGCACTGTAGCACCAGTATATTAGGGTTGAGTAAGCACTTTAATGTTAAACCCTGAATTTTGCACATTAATAACTGCATCTGTTTAACTGATTTACTTTAAATTTGGCAGGCATTGAGCGGGTGCCAATATCTCTGGATCCTGAAAATGTTGTGCAGTTGGTTCAGCAGGGGCAAATTCATATAATTTTATGATTACGTTGCAGCTGTAAAAACTGGTTTTGTGGTATATTGTTAATAAATCTCTACTTTGTGTGCTTTACATTCTTCAACCCAAATGTCTGCATTAATGTAGTATTTTTGCAATGAATATATCATAGGGGCATTAGGGTTGAATAGGGTGTCTAATGTTAAACCACTAACTTTGCACCTTAATAGCTTTGCCCCATTCAATGGAATTGCACAATATTTTGCATGAGTGGTCTGGGGGGGGGGGCAATGTCTCTTGATCTGGCAAGTTTCGTGACAGTCAGATGTTGGAATTCTGAGATCAAGATAGCACAAAAAGGGGAAAATGAGGAAAGGGGTTGCTGTTTTTTGCTCTCACTTATAGCTCAGATGGTTTGAAATTTTGTTCTGAAATTTTCAGGGTAGAAAGGGCTTGCCCTAGAATGGTGCCTTTCATTGGTTTGGTGAAGAAATATTATCTGTTTCTGAGTTATAAGGATCTGAAATGTTGGTTCTTAGCATGCTCAGTGGGGTTTTTCATATAGATGTTTGATACAAAGAAGAGTTTGTTTTTCAAAAAATGGTCCTGAAAGATGTTTTTTGGACTTTTCAAAAATCTTTACTGAGGCTTTTTTCATGAGGCAATTTTTTTGTTTTGTGAGTCTTACAAAAGAAGATTTCTGTTTCAAAGAAGAATCTTGGCTTATGAAAGAAGATGGTGGGACTTAGTTTTTTTCCATAGTTGTTTCATGAACCAACTTTTTTCTTCTGTGTCACAATGAAATCATGAAAGAAGAAGATCAGCTCATGAAAGACCTATGAAAAAAAGTAAGTCTCACCATATTCTTTTGTGAGCTGAGATTCTTCTTTTGTGAGTTCTTTCATGATTCATGAAAGAAGACAATTGGGTCATGAAAAAACAGAGTGAACTTAGTTTTTATTTTACAGTACTTTTGTGAGGTCAAATGAAAGAGCCATTGTTCTTTCATGTGATCTCATGAAAGAAAGGTTTGTGAATGGGGCATTCTGTCTGTCTATCTATCTATGTTTTTATATCTTTCTTAAGTCGACTAGGGTGGCCACCCCCGGTACTGCTTCTTTTCCCTCTCCTCCAGGTTGCCTGCCTCCCCTTTCCCATGTTTAATTTATTAATAATACTGTAAGTGGACCAGGGTGCCTACATAGGTACTGCTTCTCTTGTCCACTCCCCTCCGTTCAATATATGTGATGCCCACCCTTGGTGCCACTGAACACTATCTCAACACTTGGTGCCCAGTTCCCAGTGTCAGCTACTGTTCCCTTACAATAAAAAAATTGTCCTGCATTGATCTTTCTTTTAAGACCAGAAAAAAAGGAAATGGTCCATTGGTGATCTGCCCCCCAGCACCCCCATCCACCCCACCCCAACCCCCCAACTCAGCACCTGCTACCCCAGATCCTCTGCCACACACCATCACAACCTCACCTGATCATATCCCAAGACACATTCACCCTCATTCTCAGTATGTTGTCATGCTGCTGGCTTCAATACACCTACTAGTGTCAGTGGCTCAGTAGGTAGCACACTTGCCTCTGAGGCCAGGAGATCAGAGGGCTGTGGGTTCAGTTCCCACATCTGGCACTTGGGTTAATATCCCAGTACTGACACTGTAGTGCAGCATGAGAGGGGTGCTGCACTTCTGAGGTGTCGACTTTTGGATGAGACATTAAACCGAGGTCCCATCTGCCTGGATTGGTGGTAGTTCAGGTGGATGTTAAAGATCCCATGGCACTTATCGAAAAAAGTAGGGGTATGTTTATTAAAATCATAATACATAGATACATAGAAAGTGTCGGCAGATAAGGGCCTATGGCCCACCCAGTCTGTCCATTTGAGCTTGTAAGTTCAGTTTGTTTTCCTAGAAGTCTGTTGCCCCTTACCCCTGACCTCCAGAATTCCTTTATGTCTATCTCATGCATTCTTAAATCCCGTGATTGTTTCAGCCCCCGCCACTTCCTCTGGCAGGGTGTTCCACTTGTCCACCACCCGTTCTGTGAAGAAATTCTTTCTCATGTTTCCTCTGAATCATCTTCCCTCCAACTTCATCCTATGCCCTCTTGTCCTGGAACATCTTTTTCGCTTAAAAATAGTGTTTTCCTGCACCCTGTTCCTCCCTGTAAGATACTTGTATGTCTCTATCATATCCCCTCTCTCCCTCCTGTCCTCCAGGGAGTACATGTTCAGTTCCTTCAACCTGTCTTCATAGGACTTGTGATGCAATCCATGCACCATCTTTGTTGCCCTCCTCTGAACCTTCTCTACCCTGTCTATGTCCTTACGTAGGTATGGTCTCCAGAACTGCTGTATATATACATATATATATATACATATATATATATACAACAAATCAATATACAAAAGGAGAACAAATAAATCAAAAAAGTTCATACAAAAATCTTCAAAAGGAGAAATTCAAAGTCCACCTTGCATCCTAAGACAAAAAAAACAGAAAGAAAATGATAGGAGGAAAAAAACATACACAATGGGCAAAGAAATAATTCAATAGAAATCCCAATATCGTTCCCACATATTTTGTTTGAGAAGCTTCCTTTCTCCTTCCTTAATATGATCAATATGGGCTATCACTTTCGTAAATAATTCCTCAGGAGTAAGATGACGTTGTTGAAATAAGAACCAACACCTAACCTGCCATACCCAATACAGTATCACAATCGCTATAATATTCAAAGTACTAGAATTACACCCAGCCCAGGAAACCGGAAATAAACCAAAAAATAAAGCTCCCTGATCCCACTTGCGCCAAACTTCATTCCAAAACCGGCGACGCCACAAAACCAAAACCGCAAAATGAAAGGACAAGAGAAATATAAATGAGACATAGACTCTATAAGAGCTAGACAAGAAGCCCGAAAACAATAACGATCCATCACTTGTTTATGTTTGTGACTACCACGTACGTTAATTTTACCATGTACCCCTAACCAAGCAATATCCCACAGAGCCACAGGAATACGAGTATCAACAAGGCGATTTCCAATCTGTTCCTTTTCTGTCAATGTGAACTCTGGAAAAACTTCTTCCACAAAATGTGACTCCACTATCACCATATACAATTTTTTCCGAGAAAACTCCTTAATCATGGGTACCGTAATATGCCATGTCTTAAGCATGTCAAACACCGTGACCCAATCTGGAGATAATACATATTTCCTTTTATTTTGTGGATGAAACTCCTAAACCCCATTCCTGTAAAATCTCAGAAAGTGAAATTAGAATTAAAGGAACCCAAAGCTGAAGTGAATCAATAACTAAAGGCTTTAGATTGGTAGAAAAAAAGAATAAAAAAACACTATCAGGTGTATCATAGAGACCCCTTCCTGCTGATAATTATTCAACAAAATGTTACGTTTAACCGGGTTGAGGCGACTACCCCAAAAACAAGAGAAAAAAAGACTCAAAAGGGGCACAAAAAACTTCTAGGCAAAGGAAAAATATGTGCTACATGTAAGAACAAAGGTAACAAACAGGTTTTAATCAAAAAAATCAGTTTCTTTTTACCCAGAAACTATTTATTCCACTTGCACACCTTTTCCCTACCCTTATTCAAACATATTTCCCAGTTATACATAGCCATATCCGGAACACCAAAATAAATACCCAATAACTTATGTGGAGAATCCACTAAACGAATACCCCCAATAGAGGAACTACCCTCCAGAGATGGAACTAAGTTAAAACATACGCTCTTCCGTAAATTTAAACTGGAACCAATAACCGATAAAAAAACCGGAAGAACCCTACATAATAAACAACCCACCAGAGCAGTAGGCACCAGAACACATAAATCATCAGCGTAACAGATTACTTTCTGAGTACTGTAATCCAAACCTGAAAGACCCAAAAGTCTAGGGGATTTATAAAGTAGCCTAATAATAGGATCCAAAGCTATTACGAACAATAGTGGGCTCAAGGGGCAACCCTGGCGGACTCCCCGACGAATGTAACAGGGAGACCCGATCCACCCATTTACATATGGTCTAACATAAGCTAAAGAATAACATAAAGTAAGCCAATTAACAAAAATCTGTGGAAACCCATAAGCCCTAAGGGTCAACCATATAAATTCTTGAGAAACCCCATCAAAAGCTTTGGAGAGATCAAAATTAAATAAATAGCCATGAAGAACTCCCTTTTGTCCTTGAGAAAATAACTCTCTTATTAAAAGTAAAGCATCTCGGACGGACCTACCAGAGACTGAGCAATACTGAAATGGCGAAAGTAAAGAAGACTAAATTTTCAAAATCCTATTCCCCAGTAATTTGGAAAAAAATTTATAATCTGTATTTAATAGGGTGATAGGTCTCCAATTCCCCAAATCAAATTTGTCACCCTTTTTATAAAGAAACAACATCAAACCTTCGTACATCTGATCCGCTAAACGGTCCTCATGTAAAAAGGCGTTGAATACAGCTAATAACTGAGTCGGCATAAATTTCCATAAAGACTTATAAATTTCCACAGACAACCCATCAGAGCCAGGAGACACCTTATCCCTAAGACCAGAAATAACTCCTTTCACTTCCTCTAATGTAAAAGGTGCTACAAGCCCTTGCCGTTGAATTGCCGTCAGGGTAGGTACATCCGATGCTTGTAATAATAGTGACATGTCAGAAGATTCAGCAACTGGATATTCAAAGGTGTGCTTCACAAATTTAGTAACACATTCCATAATATTCATCTGCCCTTTAACCATATGTCCTTGATCATCAAAGTTGAACCATCTGTTTACCACAAAACTTTTCCTTAGTAACGTCAAAAGGATTAAATTGACACTGTTTCCCAGAAGTCCGAAATTTCTGCTCAAAAACAATAGATTTTTGTCTATCATACTGAACTTTAGTTAAGGCAGCCTTAACCTCTTTTATACGGGCAGAGCAGTCAGAGCGAAATAAATGGGATTCAGTAAATAATGCCAACAGTTCGGCTCGTAAGAGCCTGGAGGTATGATGTCTAGTATCAGCCAAAAATCTGGAATAGTGTTTAAAATAAGCCACCAAATATAATTTAGTATCAATCCACCAGTCAATCATGGAATCATAAAGAACAACCACAGAAATGCGATCCGAAATCAAGTCCAAAAAACCGTGATGAAACTCTGGAACCAATAATAAAGACGCATTAACCCTCCAAACCCCAGGCCCCTGTGATAAAACTTCCCCCAAATGAATCCATATCCCTAATAAATGATGATCTGAAGTAGCCATAAGCACTATTACACCAGCCACTGCCCCAATATCACGTGAACAGAACCAAAAATCTATCCTAGAGGTTAATTTACCTTTCGAAAAGGTAGGCAACAAGGACTGGGCAAATACATCAACCAAATTCATCTCTTTAATAATAGTACGCAAAGCTTGAGTATCACAATAAACTTTCTTAGTGGGAGGGACATCTAGACTAGAGTTGAAGTCCCCACCCCATAAAATAATCCAGTTCGTAAACAAATAAGGCTTAATTAAACGAATAAGCTGAACCCTAGCAGCCTTCTGTTGTGGGGCATAAATATTAATAAGCCGGTAAGGCAAACCATACCATAAAAGATCCAACAATAATGCTCTACCCGGAACTAAATCCACCAGCTTCTGCAAAGTAAAGTTAGATGAAGTAAAACAATATCCAATGCCGGAACAAAGGTCCTGGCCCAGGGACCAATATGAGGGCCCCAACCCCCAATCCCTCAAAGCTGTAGCAGCTTCCCCAGTAGTGTAGAATCTAACATCTTGTAACAAATAAACCTCATAAGCCAAACTACGTAAAGCTGAAAAAGTAGCTGTGCGTTTATACTGTGAACAAATGCTATTAACATTAAGACTAGCTAAACATACAGAAGACATGAAAAAGGGAAAAAAAAAAAGAAAAACCTTATCAAAAATAACCAGATCATTTCTTTCTCCTAGTTCTAACAGTTTTATTTTTCAGGGGAATCCCAGAGTTATCAACCAGGGGCAGTGGTGCAGAGGAAGTCATAGGAAGAGGAGAAGGAACAGAGTCCCCCAACTCTTCCTCATCCATAGCATCACCCCAACTCTGCAAAGGTTCATATGGATTGGACACTGGGACAGAAAGTAGAGACTGCCTCCACTTGTTTGGTGGAGCGAAGTCGTCTAGCAACTGGCGGTGAGGGCTCCAAAACTTCCCCTGGCTCCAAGTCTTCACTTGCCGGGAGAGGAGGAGCCTGTACAGGAGTAGGGACTGAAACACTAGGAGAGGGAAGCAACTCATCAGGCGGCGGAGCTTCTGAGGGATCCGGAGGGTTTGGGATAGTCGGGACATCAAGGGAGGCCGAAAAAGAAGGAACCTTTAACTTAGTATTGGGAATAGGGCCTGAGCCGGGAGGGGGAGGTCGAGAAGAGGCAAAAGATTTAGCTATATAAGAATCATGTTCTGCATAATCAGAGGTATTATGGGCCGTCCAAGGACAGGCCACAAAAACATGAGTAGCTTCACCACATAGGTTACAAACGGGAGAGACCGTACAAGATAAAACTGAATGTCCCAACATTCCACAAGATGCACATTTTAGTTGGTCACAATCAGAGCTCAAATGAGATAGCGAACCACATTTATAACAAGAACGTGGCTGTCCTGGATAAAACAGGATACCACGGTCCCTCCCCAAGTAAAAACAATTAGGGAGATGGTGAATCCCAGCCTCAGTCATTTTAAGTTGCACATTGAATTTCCACCCCCCCGTCCAAAACTCATTATCATCAATCAATGCATGGGGTACTCCATTAACTGTACAACGTTGTTCCAACCAATACAAAATATCCAGTACATTAACTCCTTCATTCCGAAAAAGAACAGTAATGACTTTAGCAGTTGGTCTGGTAATAGGTATTACCACAAAATGTTTCCAGATAGGGTCTATATGAGCAGCATAGTATGCAGACCAAAATTTATCCAACAAAACAGCAGAACGAAAGGAGACATCAAAATTATGATCCCCAGAAGAGTGAATGAATGCATACACCTCAGAGGGTCGAATCCCCAAGGAATCAATAATTAAGGATTTGCCCACAAAATTTCGATCAGGGGGAAGGTCCATACCCCCTTTATAATAGATGGTGCAACAAAACGTTTCCTAACAGGGACATCTGTAGATTTAAAGAGGGAGGCATAGCTGGCAGGTTTTACTGTTTGTGCCTGAGGAGGTCTATGGACCGAACTGCCCAGAGAACCAGCTGGTATATCGCCTCTACAGTCTGAGGACACTGACCTGGCAGAGAGTCACAGTCATAGGTTCCAAACAGGAGCTGCAGACGTCAGAGGAATCAAGGAAGCTGAGAAGCCTGTCTCGATGAGGGAGACCAAAATCAGACACAGGATCAGCCGAAACAGGGCTCCTGGCCTCGGTACTGGCAGGCGGAAATGACGCGATGGTCCGGTCTGATTCTGAAACCAGCACTCCCTCCAGAGCCTGTGAACACAAAGGTTCCCCCAGTCGATTCAATCCTGCCCCCAGTAAAGGAACATGGGGATCAGGAATCCAGGCATTCGGGGTCTTCACCCAACCCGCATTTGCTAATGCCACCTCCAGAGACCAAGTGGCAAGCCGGACCGAAAATGGGAACGAATCCTCATCCAAAGCAGTAGCCGATACACCCACGTCAGCAGCCGGCGGGTCGTCCAAAACCTGCACATTACATTTCTTTGTGACACCAAAAGAAGCTACCTGGCAACCTTCTGGGCGTTTTCTTTTTTTTTTCATCTTCTGTGGACAAAAGCAGAACTGGATCAGAAGTTGCCGGACCCTCAACAGCCGCGAGCTGAGCCGAATCCACCACAGGTAAGAGATCACTTGGAACTTCCATATTATCCAAACAAATCGAAGCCTCCTCGAGTACAGCAACCAAATCCATAGAACAGTCCTCTAACATCTCCACACTCTCCACCGACTGAGACATACTGAACGCAGTCCAGTTGTCTCAGGGGAGGGGCCCCCTACCATCAAAGTAGGGGAATTTCCCTGGTGTCCTGGCCAAATTTCTCTCATTCACTAAAAATACCACCAACAGCTTAATCTGGTTCAAGATCAGTTGGCATTCATCTGTATCCCCTTCCCCCGGGGTTGTGCCTGAAAATAGGCAGGATTTGTCTAGTGCACTTACCTGGTCAACAAAAACTAAAAAAAAAAAAAATTTACAGCAGTGAGCCACTGGTCCCATGATCTGTCTCTGTCTCTCTCTCACACTAATTACTATCTAACTGTCTGTCTATCTGGCTCTGTCTGTCTGTCTATCTGTCTTTCTTTACTTTTGTTTTAATCTTATTTCTATTTTTTCCTCCTGCAGCTACTGACCTGCTATGATCCAGCCATCACTCCACTTCCCCTGAGCGACCCCGGAGGCACATCCACACACCAGCTGGCATATGCAGCTGTACCTTTGAGAGGGACCTCCCCAATCCCTGCACCAGGCCAGGAACCAATACCAGCATGCATCTATGCACAATGGGCCCTGCCAGACAAGGAAGTTGTGGCTATCAAGCTTCTGCAGTCAGTGCTGCCATTTTCCTCCATTAGAATTCCCCCGGAGTGCAGACGTGTAATGACGTCTGGGCACAACGTGCCATCTGCTGCACTCTACCCCCAATTGCACCAACTCTGACAGTGCCCCCCGGTCTTCACCAGCGGCCACTGCAGCGCAGTGAAGGCCCATAACCCTCCCCGGGATAGGAGAGCAGTCTTCTGGATGCTCAATCCTATCCCTCCCCTGCCAACCCCTGACAACCTGGGCTTGCATCCAAACACAGATCGCCAGTGTGGTGTGAGGTGTGGTGTTCAGTTCCTCAACCCTCAGCACCCCCGGGCTAGCTATTCTTTACTTTTTTTAAACAGATCAGGGTGCCCACCCTGGTACTGCTTCTATTGCCCCCTTTTTCTCCAGGTCACCTGCTCCCCTTCTAAATATAATAATAGTGGGCTGGATTGAACACCTGACATACCACTTCTTTCCACCCTCTCCCCTCCAGGTCAGTCCCCCTCCCCTAAATGAAATAGGTGGGGGCACTGGGGGTGCCCACCCCCAGTGCCAAACACCATCCCGATACTGGAGTGCCCAGTCACCAGTGATGACTTCTGTCCCCCTACAACAAAGAGAACCATCCCTAGTTTATCTTTTTTCTTCTTATACCTGAAAAAAAGAAAATGGTCCATCAGCAATCTCACCCCCAGCACCCCTCACTCGCCTCACCCTGATGGACACTGAGCATCAACCACCCCACACCCCCCTCACTCATCTGAACATGTCCGATAATGTACATCCACTCTGCAATTGAAGACAAGGTTTTCTGCTGAAACCAGCAACTGCAAAATAAGAACATAAATTAAGTGCGTATTTAAATGGGGTTTGAACTTTTGTTCATAACTTTGTAATTTTTGAACATTTTATACCAAATTTTCAAAATGGCCTTTTTTGGACCCCAACTCATGAACAAGGGCAGTGAAATTATAGAAATCTTTACCAAAAGGTGATTATGTAGTAACTGCATGAAATCAGCATTTGGGTAGGATTTGAAAATAATCACCATCCATGTTCATGAGGTGGGGTCATAAGAAGCCTGTGTTGAAAATATGGGGTAATTAATATTAAAAAAACAACAAAGTTATGAGTGTACATTGAAATGTTTCAATGCACTCAATCAGTCAATCAAAATCTTTATTTATCCAGGCGAACACCATTAAGCGACGCTCATTTACAACACGGACCTGGGAAGGTGAGGGTCAAGGTACAATACCAATCTATACATGTATAAATACAGTCAAGACAAAGGAATGCAATATCAATTTCAGGATAACAAGAAACATAATATCAGTGATACAGGAGTACAGAGCAATTAAAAAAAATATGAGAAACTTGTACATACTTAAAAAAGAGGAACACATTTACGTAATACAAAGTTGATAACAGACCGTGTCAGTGCAAACAGCACCTATACACACCAGGGTGAAGGGAAGGTTATTTATTTATTTTTTTTATTTAGTTTTTGTTGACTGGGTAAGTGCACTAGACAAATTTTATTTTATTTTTTTTATTATTTATTTATTTATTATAGGATTACAAGTACCTTTGAGCCAAGGCGCTTTTACAAAGGTTCCACATCAGAAATAACAAACAACAAGGAAACAACAGTGAAATAACAGTAAACAATTTATGTACAACAGTGCTATTGAAAGGGGTCAATTATAGGAAGAGTAAGGTGTAGAGGAGGAGGAGGAGAAGTGTAGGTAGTTAACAGAGGCAGCTATAGTAAGATGGTGAACACAGCTAGGATGCATATGCCCACAAGGAATGGGTAGGGGCAGGTGCCCGGGGGCGGCAGAGAAACAGGGACGAGAGGAGAGAGGGAGGATGAAGATGCAGCCGGAGGCATTTGTCGAAAAATAAATGGGAAGGAGTGATAGAAGAGAAAAGCGGGGGGCAGGGGTGAGGGGGGATAAGTGCTGTAATGGGGCAAGGAGAGACTACTGAGGTGATATGAAGACCTGAGATTTGAAGTGGCGCCTCAGGAGCTGGGGGAGGGGACTGGGGGCCTGGGGTTAAGCAGTATATCAGTTAGGATTAAAGCTGTGTAGGTCAGGTGTAGGTCAAATCCTGCCTATTTTCAGGCACGACCCAGGGAGGGGGAATACAGATGAATGCCAACTGACCTTGAACCAGATTAAGCTGTTGGTGGTATTTTTAGTGAATGAGGGAAATTTGGCCTGGACACCGGGGAAATTCCCCTACTCTGCCTGCAGGGGTGCTGTCACTTCCTGTGGACAGGATGGAGGGGCTTAGTTTGCAGCCGAACACAGGAGGAGGAGGAAGTGCTGATGTGGCAGGGGAGCAGGATGTGCTGCAAGGAGGAGGCCTGGTTTCAAGGCCTACAAACTTGCAAAGGGGAGAGGAAGGTCAGAAAGCTATTGTTTTGGAGGCTGCAGTTTCAGCAAATGAGAAAGACTTAAGTGCATCAATGGAGGAGAATGATGTGCCGGTATGTTTCTTTGAAGATAACATGGATTGGTCTCAGATCATGGAGGATGCTGAAGAAAAAACCCAGGTACTGTACACCTTGCCTGATAATGTTAAGACTGTATCAGATAAAGAGAAATTAGTTTTAGAGCTGCTAAAAAAAGAAGAGCAGTTTAAATCACAACGTGAAGTGCTGCAAAAAGGACTGTTACCTTTGGATGTTGCAACTATGATTTCTGTTGTGCCGTTTGATGCACCTTGTGAATCTGCAGTGGCAGAATTGGCGAGTTCTTCAGCTTTACACTTACAGTCCAAGGATTTTAATACATTTTCTGATGAAGCACGCCCTTTGGAGACTGTTTCCCTGCTTGACAGGCCTGTCTGTCGACTTGATAGTAGTGACGAGCTTCTGGTGAGTAGCGAGCGCTGACAGGAGCGAGGGTAGAAAGGCCAGTGTCAGACGATTGAAGGATTTCTCCTTGAATGCGGAAATCGTCTATTGCTTCAGGGCAAGATGTTCCCTTCATGGGTGAAGACTGGACAAAAGAGTCGGCTCTGCAAAAAGCTGGATGGATACAAGGAGCTGATGGACGATGGCTCCCAGATAAGACTTGGGAAACTTTTTCAGGTACTTCTGTGAGTGGTTCTCCCCCTTTTGAGGCAGTTTCTGTCAGTGTTTCTGCATCATCTGCTACTGCTGTAGCATCGGGGGGAGGGGGGTTACTTACTGACACAGAACTATTAATGGAGGCATCGGGACCTTCTGGCCTGGCTTCTGAGACCACTTCACCTAGGATTCCCCCCCCCCAAATGAAGACAGGAGACAGTGCGCCTTTTTTTCAGACCTGTTCAAAATAACAAGTTGAGCAAGCTCTCGCCGTAATGCTGTCCGCTTATGGTATAGAGGTGGTCTACAAGAGCATCCGGATAGGATTTATGTTGCCAGGACTTTATTACTTAATTCTATGCATTTTCGTGTTGAAGACATATTTGCCCTAATTAATATTAGAGGTGAAGATTATTTTGATGTCAGCTTTAAAACATTTATGGGGTTAGACACTTTTTGAGGAAATATGAATCTCTTAAAATGACTGCATTATGGACAATTTTTTGAGCAATACCATTAACAAAACCCCTCTTTAAAACTATTAATATCATGTTTAGGAATGAGGGTGTTAATGTGGGGGATATTCTTTTTTGGTTAGGAAAAAAATGTTATGTGTTGGGCCCTCTGGAGGCCATCATGGATTCGGAGGGAATTTGGACAGGGAACTGGAGATTTAAAGTTAAATTACAAATAGTAGAAATGAGGTTCGCCATATACCTAACAGTTTTTTTGTAAAGATAGGGGTGTCTGTTTTTACCCAGGTCAAAGCTTGTTATAAGTGTGGTAGTGGTAGGCACCTTAGCAGTACTTGTAGATCAGGTACGCTGTGCTTTGTGTGGTGACTATGACCATGATAGTGCTGTTTGTAGAAATGTCTTCGCTGTAATTTATGTGAAGAACAGGGCCATGCGTACCATCAATGTCCCTGGGCAGGTCAGAATAGACCTGGAGGCCCAGATAAGGACTCTCTTATCAGTCAGGCCCAAGATAGATGTAGGCCGCAAGGGCCGCATCCTTCAGCTGAAGGAGAACCCCAAGCTAGACCAACTAGTCACACTGATGCTTCTCCCTCTAGCCCTACTCATACTGCACAGGCCCCCTTCCGAGATACTAGTGCTTCCTTTTCTCATACCCTTGAAGAACTTGTGCTCTCTCAGTCTTCTCCTGTAATTTCTAACTTACAGAAACCTATGCCCCCCCCCCCCAGGAACTGATTTTCAGCTCCCTTAAAGGGTGACTAGGTCTGTTAGTAAAAGTAAGGCCCAACCTGTACAGATCCCACTTCAGAATACCTATCAGGTACTTCTAGATGGAGATATGGGTTCTGAGTCTGATGTTTCTTCCAGGTCTGAGGTGGTCTCAGAGATGGAGTATGACAATGACACAGTTCTGTCTGGTAGGGGAGTTAAAAAGAAGTTAGGAAAAAAAAAGGAAAAAAGATAAGGATTAATTTTTCTTTTCCCTATTTTGTTTTGTGACCTCCTTATGTATAGCTTCTCTTAATATTCGGAGTATACAGAACAGTAAGAAAAGAGCTGCAGTTTTATCCTTCTGTAAGGATTTAAAAACTGATATCCTTTTTTTACAAGAAACTAGGCTTCATTCCTTGCATGATATTTCTTCCGCTAAGAGACTGTGGCCCTGGGGGATTTCCTTTTGGACATTTGGGGGTAGGATGGCTTAGGGATTTTGTTCTATACATCTCATGTCAAAGTCCAGCAAATTTTAGATATTGTCCCTGGACAGGCCCTTTTGGTAGATTGCTATTGGTATGGGTTTCCTGTACGCCTGATTAACACTTATGCTCCACAAAGTAAAGCAGCTAGAGTGGATTTATTTAATATTACTAAGCTTTTCTTTTACTAATCGGCATGTGCTCTGGGAGGGATGAACTGTGGGTTAGATTTAAAACTTAAAGATAACATTCAAAAGAAGGTTTATTGTGACTCTCATGCTCTTAGAGATACTTTATTGCTTACAGGCCTTAAAGATGCTTATAGATTTCTGTACCAAGATACAGGAGCCACATATTATAGAAGTGCATTGTCTACACGTATAGATTTCATTTTTGTATCTCAGTTTTTATATCCTCAAAGATTTCAACTTTCTTTTTCTGAATTTACTGATCATGTTCTGCTATTATGTGATATATCTTTCCGAAATATTCCTGCTAGATTCCCTGCTATTACTCGGAGGTGGAAGCTGAATGTTTGTTTTTTACAACACTCAGAGCTTAGATTAAAGTTGGCAAATCTATTTTTTTATAGGAAATCTGTGGCAGAATTTTACGAGGATTGGATGCATTGGTGGTTGGATACAAAGAGGAATTTTAAAAATTGTTTATCGATTTTGGTAAATTTACTGGTAATAAGGATTATTTACGATATTTGCACTGTAGGGATCAGTTTTATAAACTAATGTCCTTACCTAATGTCTCAGACTATAGAATTAAAACTCAATTGGATGAGATTAAAAAACAAATGTTTTCTTATCATGCTACTAAAGCAACTGTCCAGAATACAGAATTTAGATATAATACGACCACACAACCTTATTCTGATCCGTATGTGGCCTGTAAGGATACTGTACTTCATAAAGTAATGACGGGTCTGTATGATAATAATGGCTGTTTGAAAACTTCAGATGTGGAAATGTTGGAAGTTGTACATTCTCATTTATTTCAATTTTTGGGTACAGAACCTGTTTCTTCACGTATTTGGGGGCAGAATGTTTCTTATTCTATTCCTCAGCTAAATTCTGTTTTAATTACTGAGCTAGAAACGCCTATTTCTGCCCAAGAAGTTAGGGTGGCAATTACTAGATTAAAACAAGGGGTTTCTCCTGGGATAGATGGTTTATCGCATGCGTTCTATAAGCAGTATATAGATGAACTAAGTGTCATATTACCACATGTATTCCATTCTTTGGTTGAGACAGAAGACAGCTCCGCGTGGAACTTTGTCTCAGCATTGGTAGTTTTTATTTTTAAATCTGGAGATAGATGTGATTTGTGTAATTGGAGGCCTATTAGTCTCCTCAATACTGATTATAAAATATTTTCTTCTATTCTGTGTAGTAGATTACAGAAGGTGGCATCCGTGCTGATACATCCTGCACAAACCTGCTCTGTTCCTGGGAGGAACATTAAACAAAATTTACTATTATTAAGGGCACTAACAGAATTTGGTAAACAAAATAAATTGTCTGGGTTTCTTTTGGCCCTGGATCAGAGGAAGGCTTTTGATACTGTTTCTCATGCTTTTCTGTTTACTGTTTTAAAATATTATGGATTACCTGGTCAAATGCTGGAATGGATTACATCCTTGTATAAGGTACTCCTTTTCCCCATAGTTAATGGTTTGGTAGGACAAGTATTGATTTAAATGGGGGGTCATTAGGGATGCCCGCTAAGCCCTTTGCTTTTACTTTTATATTAGATCCTTTGATCAGAGGGATAATAAGTAATGATTTGATTTTGGGTGTTTCTCCAGGTATGGATATTTCCCCTCAAAAATCTTTGCTTATGCAGATGATATTTGTCTTATAGTGCAAGATTCAGTCTCAGGAATTAGGCATTACAACAGTTTGAGATTTTCCAGATTTTCAGGAGTATATTTAAATTATGATAAATGTTTTGGTTTACAAATAGGTTTAGGGATGTGGTACAAATGATTGGTTCTGTTAATATAGTACATTCTTATATTAAGATTTTAGGAATTTATTTTGATCTTGTGATGTGGCTTTTTGAATTGGGAAGAGAAATTAGTGTTGGGGAAAGAAAGGTACAGATGTGGAAATCCTGGACTCTCTCAAAATTAAACAGGTTTCTATTATTAAAAGTTTCTTCTTCCCTTTTTGTATATTAGTTATGTTTTTCCTTACCTTTAAAATTTGAAACTCGATTATTAAGTTTTTTTCAAATGTTATGGGGTAACAGGTTAAATCCCATCAAAAGAGATTTTACTTATCTGCCAATTCAGGCTGGGGGGCTTGGTATGATAAATCCAGTGGTTTTTTTCTGTTCTTTCTTTTTTAGTTCTATCTTGCATAATGATTCAAATACTACTGAGGATTTATGGATGGATTGGACTGATGAGCTATTTAGCTCTTTTTTTCAATATTGGGGAGATCAAGGAATTAAGAAGGTCAAAGGCTTGAACCTTCCTGATTTTGCAGTCCCTGGTTTCAGAAAAGTAAAAGCATGGCAATTACAAAAGCAGAGGCCTTTTACTGAATAGAAAACAGATTTATCATAGGATCATGGAAATGAATTTCTTGGTTCAGGTAGATTTTCCAAAATGCTGTCCATCTAGACTGCAGTTTGCATTTGAAACTTTAAGAGACCCTAGAGTTCCTGTGCATATGTGGATGTTTCTTGCTTTGTTGTTATGGGAGATTGGGGTCCATGGCAATTGGAAACATAAGGCGGTGGAGGAAAGGAGTGTTTAAGACTAGGGTGTGATGGGTTATTAGAAACCCTAGAACATTTTTATATTAATTGTCCATATATTGTACTTTTTTGGCTTGATTTACAGAGTAAATGGAAGTGAGTCCTATTAATTATGAATCCTTAATTTTAGGGACTACTCAGGGTTTTAAGGAGATATCACCTAGTACTCTGAATGTGATCTTTGCCTGCATAAAATATCATCTTTGGCAAGCTCGGTGTCAATATTATTTGCAACATGCTGTTTTATTAAACTCTGTTATTATTTCACAAATTGAAAAGCAATACAAAAAGTTAAAACTCTGATTTTTAAAGATGGATAGAGGACATTTGCTATATTTTGAAAATGTAGATAATTAATTTTGATTAATTTTCTTGTTTTTGATTGGTTTTGGATGTTCATTTCCTTTGTTATTTATATTGCTGATTTTCTTTTTTTGAGTTTTTTTTGTGACTTCCTATGATGTTATTTCTCTGCAATAAAGAATTCCCCTACTCTTTTCAATAAGTGCCATGGAATCTTTAACATCCACCTGAACTACCACCAATCCAGGCAGATGGGACCTCAGTTTAACGTCTCATCCGAAAGACTGCACCTCACAAGTGCAGCGCCCCTCTCATGCTGCACTACAGTGTCAGTACTGGGATATTAACCCAAGTGCCAGATGTGGGAACTGAACCCACAGCCCTCTGATCTCCTGGCCTCAGAGGCGAGTGTGCTACCAGAAGGCCTATAGTGAGGGAGGGGGAGGGAGGGAGGGAGGGAGGAGAGGGGAGTGAGAGGTACAGGGAGTAAGGTAGTTGCCCACATGATGACAAAGGGAGTGCAAAGGTCAATGGGCCAGCAGGTAGGTCTCAACCAATGGGTACAGAGGACTCCTCCATATAATGGGAGACAGGGAAAAAGAATAAGGATGTATGAGAGTCAATGAGGGATATCATAGCCATGGGGTTGCTAGGTAATACACAAGAAAAGAATTAGACAGGTAAAAGGTAGAGGAAGAGAGGCCTAGCCATCATATAGGGAGCCAGGCAAGATGAGGTGTCACAGCAGTTGCTGATGCAGATTAGGGATGTGGGAAGCAGTTGCACAGTTCCTTTATGGAACAGGTATATAGGGTCTTGAAAGTAGTCAAGCTGACAGAGATGCACAGTCTCAGTGTTTTTTACAGTTTATTCCAGAAAGAGGGCAGCATAAAGCTAATGGCTGCTCTACCAAAGCGTGATTTAACTTTGGGTACTTCCAATGAGATATAGGAGTAGCTTCTCAATGCGTAATTACCAGGTCAGTGATATATTGTGGAAGTTTATTGGCAATAGCTCTGTAGGCCCATAGTGCAGCATTTCTGTCCCGTCTGAACTGGAGAGAAGTCCACTCTATGGCAGTATACAAAGAGCAATGATGCATGGCAATGGGCACTCTCATAATTTTGGTAATTTTTGCTGTTTTGACCCCAGATTTTCAACATAGTCATTTTTCACACCACGTCAACTCCTGCCCGAAACACGTCTTCAAACTTCTGGCACCAGAAAAAAAACATTTCATACGAGATGTGAAAATTGTTACCCACTGGGTTCATGAGGTGGATTCTTTTTTTTTTTTAACTTTCTTTTACTCCTTGCACAGCACAAGGGAACTCTTTCAGGCATCCCACCCCTGTGCTGCCCTGCCAGAGGGTCTCTACGACCAGTGCTTCCTCTCTCCCCCCCCGCTGCCAGTATCCCCGGTTTAACCCACCCGGGGACGGTAGCCCGACTCCTTACCTTGGGCTCCTTACAAGACAGTCTCTGGCAAGCAGGCAGGGCCCAGGTGGAGGACTGGTGAAGCCGGCCGAGATGAACCCCGGCGCTGGACATGGAGGATAGGTGCCATCGCCTATCCCTCCGAGCTGGGTTTTTCCTTGTTTCTCCCATCCCCTCCCTTGCGTGTGCAACCCCCTATGCTTGGTGCACAGCAACCCCTGCCAGCATTGGGAATGCTATTATGTGCCGCCCATGCTTCTGCAGTGCCCCTGGTCTCCTACAGAGGTCGCCAGAGTGCCAGGTGCCCCAATGCCCTCTCCCTGGATCGGAGAGCAGCCTTGCAGGCACTCAGTCCGAACCCTCCCCTGCTGACCCCCCCGTGCCCGAGCTCACTTCTGAACCCAGGTCACCAGCATGGTGCGAGGTGTGGCATCCAGCACCTCAACCCTCAGCGCCACCAGGCCGGCCTATGAGGTGGATTCTTAAGGTGGCAATGTAGAAAATGTGGGGTCAAAATATAAAAAAAAAAGGTTATGAAGGTACACTGACATTTTTCTAAGCACGGTAATAACTTTGGTAATTTTTTGACATCCATCACAGCACAAAAGTGCAGGGTTAGTAGGGCCCTGCAGTTTTGTAAGTGGAAAGAGACTTCCCTTGTCACAGGACCCAGATGGCCCTGTGTGTCTACATCTGTTCACACAGGGCACCAAAGGGACCTGCAAGAGTGAGGATATTATTCCACTATCTCAAAAAGAAGGGACATTCTTTGTAAAGAGCTGTATTAATGCACCAGTTAGGGTCTACCTTAATGCAACAAAAGTAAGGAAAGTGGCATTAGGGTTTCTAACCATAACTCTCTACCCCCCCTCCCAAAACAGCAAAAGAAAAAAAAATGGGTTTTGGGTCTCCTGAGTCTTAGAAAATTAGTGGTGGGGTCTTCCTTGGGGTTTTCAACCCTAATGCTTACCATCTCCCCTGAGAAAGCAAAGTAAGATGTTACAGATTTTGTTGGCAACATATGGTGAGACATACTTCTCTACCCTTGAAGAGTATATCAGTATGAGGCTGCGGCTTGGAGTTGTAACTTGTGCTTCAGACTGGAGGCTATGGGCTGGGGGGGGAAGTGGGTGGATATGAGGGTTAACAACCCCAAGGAAGACCCTACCACTGATTCACCAAGACTCAGGAGACCCAAAATCCTAATGTTTCTTTCCTTTTGCTGCTTTAGGGGTGGGGGGTTGGGAGTTATAATGCCAAATTTCTCTACTTTTGCTGCATTAAGTTAAACCCTGACTGGTGCATTAATGCAGTTTTCTGCACATCTATCTATGTATCTAGATATACATATAGGCCAGAATATTCAAAGGGGTTGTGTCAGGCACAACACCACAATGCGCCCCGGCACAATATTCAGAGGGATGCCTTGTGCAGCACAAATCCCAATGCGCTGGGGCACATTAGTAATGTATGCAGCACATCTGAAGGGGACATGCCCATGCATATGTGGCACATCCCGATATTCAGCCCGGGATGTGTGGTGCAAATGCCGGCACAGCCCCCAGATGTGCCGCATACCTGGGCACAGAGTTGAGCCAGGAAAACCCTGGAACAAATGCTGACCACCCACAGGTGGGTGGCTGTCCTGCATGGTGCAACACACCAGCCGCCAGCCATGGGTGGCCACATGCCCAGCAGGAACACCATCCATGGGCACCCACATCCTCTCTGGTAGTCTAGTGGATCCCCCCTCCTACCCATATGCCCAATCACAGTTATTTGAGTGCAAAGACCCCCCTGGTAATCTAATGTACCCCACTCCCTCCTGAATGGCTGATTGTGGGCTTTAGCAAAAGTAAAGGATACCCCGGTGGTCTAGTGGAACCCTCCTCCCACTTGCATGCCCGACCATGGGCATTTGTCCTTGAAAACTATATCCTGGTGGTCTAGTGGTTCCCCCCTCCCTTCCATATGCCCAATCGTGGGCTGTCATATAAATGACTAATAACCTGGTTGTCCAGGTACCCTCCCCACCCACCCACTGAGGACTCCCAGCCACCCAGCACCCCATCATCGGTGGGCAGCAACGCCCACCCACATACCACCCAGCTGCACATCTGCCTGCTGAATGACAATGTACAGTATGATCTATACACCCATTGGTCACAGTTTGGACCAATGGGCTTGAGCTCATACTGTATACACAGCACAATATGTGAATGGCTCATTCACATATTTGTGTTTGTGTAGTACAAGTATGGTCTGTAAGCCCATTGGTCCAAACTGTGGACCAATGGGTGTACAGATCATACTGTACGCTGTCATTCGGTGGGTGGCCAGGCGGTATGCTGGTGGGATGCTGCTGCCGCTGATGATGGGGTATGCTGAGTGGCTGGGGGTCCCTGTGGTGGGTGGGAGGGGAGTACCACTGGACCACCAGGTTATTAGTCATTTCTAAGACAGCCTGCAATCGGGCATACAAGAGTGAGGGAGGAACCACTAGACCACCAGGATATAGTTTTCAAGGACAAATGCCATTGGTCGGGCATGCAAATGGGAAGTGGGATCCACTAGACCACCGAGGTATCCTTTACTTTTACTAAAGCCCACAATCAGGTGTTCGGGAGGGAGAGGGGTACACTAGACTACCAGGGGGTCTTTGCACGCGAATGACCACAATCAAGCATGCAGGGCACCAGGTGCATTGCACAGGGATGCACTGCACAATGCATGCAAATGGGGCCATAATGACATGCAAATGGCCCCATTTGCACCATGCATATATTATGGCCCCATTTGCAAGGCCACTTCTGAATATCGTGGGTGCTGCACCCAGTGCAACCACAGTTGCACTGGTGCATTCCCAGTCCACTCTGTTTGGGGACTGCACTGGTGCATTGTCACTGTGCCATCTGCATTCTGTGCCATATTCAACGGTGATGCGCCATCGTGCAACACCGTTGAATATCACCCTGTCTTGGCCGGGCACATCTCAGTTGTACTGCACCCCCACTTGCGCCATTGCCTGGCACAGTCTGAATATCCAGGCCAAACTGTATATAAATGCCAAATTTCCCTACTTTTGTTGCATTAAATTACCCCTAACACCTAACCCCCACCGTGCAGGCCGCAATGGGCATGGCCTGTGCCTTGGTGTTGTCAACCCCAACGCTCATCCCATTCCATGAGTAAATAAGCTGAGATGGGTACAGCATATGAGAAATGAGGTGAGCATTAGGGTTGATAACCCCAAGGCACACCCCACACCTGTTGATGCCTGCAGAGTGGGGGTGGGGTGTTAGGTTTTTTTTTTGCAAATTTAGAGCTTTCTTTTTTCGCAATTTGTGAAAAAGAAAAATCTTTTTTCACAAATTGTGAAACAGAATCCTGTTTCGTGTTCTTTTTTTTCAATTTGCAAAACAGAATCCTGTTTCATGATTCTTTTTTCACACATTTGTGAAAAAAGGATTTCAGCATGTTAAAAAAAACACATTTCCAGGTAATTTAGGAAAAAAACTAACACAAGAATCTGATGGAACAGGTCCCGATTAGTAGAACACATGTGTTGGTTACCTCAAAACACATAATTTTTTTTTTCTTTTTTTACTTTGCCTCATTAAGAAAAACCAAGATGGCAGTAGCACAAAATAAGATTCCCCATTTGCGACAAAGAATTACTCATTTCAACACAGGATTGCCCATTTGCGACACAGAATCCTGTTTCAAGGTTCTTATCTAACTTTTTCCATTGAAAATAATGGGAAATTTTAAAATATATTAACTTTTGAATGGATTAATATTTTTTCATCAAATCTTCAAAAGGCACATCTGTGACCCAAGACGTTTCTACCCTAAAAAATGTTAGACCAAAATCCCAAGCTGTTTTTGCACAGCGTTGTGACAAAGAATGTTACAAAAATTGTCATTTTCACATGTTTTGATACTCAGTGGCCCAGATATTCAAACTGCGCTAATCTGAGGCGCAAGCCCCTGCGCTGCTCAAAATAGTTGCGCAGGGGTGTGGCCGGTGATATTCAAAGGAGTTGCGCTGTTGAGCAACCCTTTGAATATCGCCGAGCTCATACAGCACTTGCGTATGGCGCAAGTGGAACTTGCGCCATCGCAAGTTGCCAGAGTTGAGCATTAAACTTGTGGTGGCGCAAGCACCATTGCGCCATCTTAAATTCCGATATTCAAAGAGTGACATGCAAATGGGGCCATAATTTATGCAAAAGCGAGGGGGCCATTGCATCTCTTATCTCCATTGCATGCCATTTGCATGTAGGTGCGCCCGATCCGGACTTGCTCCTGGCTACCCTGCCAGGCAGCAGCCATGAGGACCGGCATAATGCAGCGATGGGCATCACAGTTACATGACCCACATCACCCATAGCCCGATCGCTGCACGCCCATTGGCTGTAGCTCTGCACCAATGGGCGTGCAGCCCTACCGGATAGTCAGTCGGCGGGCGGCGGGCGGCAGGCGGTGGATGCTGTCGCCCGCCGCTGCGGGGGAGCGTGGAGGGGCTTCGTGGGTGGGGGGACACTAGACACCAGGGAGATGTTTGGGGGTTCTGTTGTGACATTCTGCCCGCGATTGGGCTTTACGTCCAGTGGACTACCAGGGAGTTATTCGGGTTGGGGAGGGTTATATCTTGCCCGCGATCGGGCACTGGGGTTTATGCAGGTTCTGCCTCTACGATCGGGTACTGGGGGTTTATGCAGGTTCTGCCACGATCGGGTACTGGGGGTTTATGCAGGTTCTGCCGCGATCGGGCACTGGGGTTATGCAGGTAGCCCCTGGCCCGCGACGGGCACTGGGGGGCTTTATGGCGTGCCCTGCCGCGATCGGGCTGTGGAGGTGTGGGGAGACATGTATCTGTGCCTGCCCGTAATCGGGCTGGTGGAGGGCACAGGGAGTGAGTTGGAGCCAGCCAGGTGGCAGCTCTGTGTTGCGCCTGCAATGCAGCAGCTCACCTGTGGGTGGGCCTCGACTTAAGCCTTTTTTTGGCTCAAGCTTGTAAAGCGGGCTGGTTGGTTGCGCATGCACAACCTGCGCAACCCGATTGAATATCGGGCCGCGCAGGTTATGCATGCGGATCCTCCTTCCTGTTGAGCATGCATTCATTTGCATTGCTCTCTAGCGCAACCTGGTGCCAGTGGCGAACTGCCTCCTGCTGAATATCGCAGAATGGCGATTTGGACTTGCACATGGCGCAACCCTGTTGCGCATGGTGCAACCCTTTTGAATATCTGGGCCAGTATCTCTGCATTCACACATCTAACTGGAATGAAAACTGGCACATCAAGAGATCATCAGTCCCTGAATGTGTATGCAAAATTTCATGCCAATCAATTGAACTATTACGAAGTTATTAAAGTGCAAAAAGCACACAAAAAAGATTCCCCATTTGCGACAAAGGATTACTCATTTGTGACACAGGATTGCCCATTTGTGACACAGAATCTTGTTTTGAGGCTCTCATCTAGCTTTTCCCATTGAAAATAGTGGGAAATTTTTAAATGTAATAACTTTTGAAAGGATTAATATTTTTTCACTAAATCTTCAAAAGATACATCTTGAAAATGAGTGTACTTGTGTACTCAATGGGATTGTTTTACCTTGTTCATTATAATGAATAAAATCATTACTACTACTACTACATCTGTGACCCATGACCTTTCTACCCAAAAAATTTCAGACCAAAATCCCAAGCCATTTTTGTGCAGCAGCATGAAAAGGAATTAAAAAAAATGTAATTTTCAATTTTTTGACACTCCTTATCTTCACACCCAACCATCTGACCAGAGTAAAACTTGACACATCAAGTGACATTTGGGTCCTGGTGGCGCTTGCAAAATTTCATGCAAATTGGTTGAATGGTTGAAAAGTTATTAAAGTGCAAAATTTCAAGTTTAACATAGAAGTGAAGGTTGAACCCTAACTTTAGGGGCGCTACTGTGCCCCTATAATACTATTTATACACATTCATATATATATATATATATATATATATATATATATATACTGTATATTATAGTGGCACAGTAGTGCCACTATAGTTAGGGTTGAGGAGCCATTTACATGTTAAACCCAAAATCTTGCACCTTAATAACTTTTCAACCGCTTGATGGATTTGCCTGAAATTTGGAACACACAATCAAGACTCATATGCTTTGGGATCTGCCAAGTTTCATACCAGTTGCTTATACAGCTGTGGAGTTATTAAAGCGTGATCTGCACACACGAGTTTAACCTTTCTGAATTTTTACTGTCATTTAAAACAGGTTGCACGGTTTGTCGACAGTCCAAAATCTTCAGGAACATGTGGTCAGGCCTGATGTGCCTTTTGAAGATTTCATGAAAAAATATTAAATGGTTCAAAAGTTATTCAAAAAACAAGTTCCCATTATAAGTCAATGGGAAAAGTTAACAAAAAGTCTGACAGTGTCACAAATGCAGTTTTTACTGTCGCAAATGGCCCTTTTGCTGTCACAAATCCATCATTTTGTTTTCAGTTAATGATCAGAAAAATGCATGGCATTTAAAATTGGGACCCCTAGCAACCTAATTCTTTTGTATTCACCTAGTCGGACCCTGAGGATGCTAGCCATGTCTTTATTTTGGGGTAAAACACCCCAGAAATATGTTATTCAAATTTCTGGAAAAGTACTTTCGCAAGTACTTTCAAGACTTATGAAACATGTCGAATGAATTTGTGAAAGCTTTCGTAAACTTCGACAGTTCTTTTCTAGGCTGTGGGAAAATGACAGCAATTCTTTGGCACCCTGCTGCAAAAGAACGGTTTGGTGTTTTGGCCTGAAATTTGGAGAGAACGCAGCCGACATCTCACAGATGTGTCTTTCTGTATTTTGTTGAAAAAATAATACATGGCGGCAAAGCTACGGTACTCCAAAGTTTACGCTTTTTCCCATAGGATAACATTATGGCGTCTGACGCATTACAGGAATCTTTTGGCGCCCTGCTGCAAAATAATGGTTTGGTCTTTTGAGCTGAAATTTGAAGGGAACACAGCCAACATCCCACACATGTGCCTTTTTGTGGTTTGGTGAAAAAATATTACAGGGCGCCAAAGTTATGGTACTCCAAACTTCTCTTTTTTTCCCATAGGATAACATTACGGCGTTCGCCACGCCTTTCAGGGCCCGTATCTCGGAAACGGTGCAAGATACGGACTTTTCATCGGAAAAATGCTTAGCCCCTGGGGTTAAGTACAAATCTAGCCAGGAAAGTCATAAATCATATGACTTTTACATGTTATTTCTACATCGTACGTTTCCTGAGATATAAGCAATTTAGTATTCCAACTCCTCATTTTCTGCTCCAAGAACCATTATTATGCATACATTCTTTGTACTCACTGTCTTTCTTTATGCAGCTTTTGGGGAAAACCAGCCTGTGCGCTTACATTACTGTTACCATTACGTTTTGCTTGAAGTTCCGTCTCCTGCTTCACTCTACTGCTCACCGTTTACGCCACCATGTGCGTATTTTATGCTTTTCATTTGCTTTTGCTTTTGCGTTGTTTTTAACATTTCTGTCTACACTACTGTTTCTCTTTCTGTTTCACTTTGCGCTACCATGGCACATTATTTGCAGTGCTTGCAGGCACAATGTTACTATGTGACAAGACATATTGTAGCGGGAGCGGCCTTTCCACCGGGCTGCATTGTATTCACTATTTCTAGTTATCATTCTCAAAAGAAGGGAACTTAGAGGCAAAACTCCATTTAATGCATTAGTTAGGTTGTTTCACACTGACAAAAGCGTAGAAAATTCGGTGTTAGGGTGTGGAAAGCCCCTTGGCCCTCTCTGCCTGCCCACACCTCAACTGCATTCAACCCTAACACCGAATTTCTCGCTTTTGTCGGTGTGAAATAACCCTAACTAATGCATTAAATAGAGTTTTTTGCCTTAATATATATATATATATATATATATATATATATATATATATATATATATATTATATATATATATATATATATACACACACACACACACACATATGCACACAAACATGCATATGCATACTGTGGGCGGGATGAATAACAGTGCAGAATAAAAAGTGTTATTTTTGCTTATTATTCAACTGTAATGAAAGTGACCTGTTAATCCCACTGCAGCTTATTTCACTGTAGTCTCATCACAATGACATTTAGTGTTCCATCATATAAACAGAACATTCCATAGGGCTTTAAGGAATATGATTTTTATTTACTCTGGAAAAATGCCAACAAAACTGACCTAGAACTTGGGGCTCTGCTTTGCCCCATCACTCACTTCTAGGCAGCATTGTTGGCAACATGCCAGAGTGAACAAAAAGCGTTTTTCTGGATACTGTATATAGAATATCTCCTGTATACTGGGTGCAATACCTGTGATAATAACATGTTCTGAATATTTGCCACATTTTTTTTGTAGATGGCAGGCCTAAAGTGAGAAAGATTTAGTTTCCTCACTATATACCTGCCATAGCTTTCTCAATACTTGATGACATCATACAGGCTCTGTAAACAGGGCTCAGTGGATTGGTAAGCAGGTTACGGAGTCTTTCACCTCTAGATCACTGGTTCAAATCCAGCACAGGTCGGTAGTATCTTAAAGCCATTTTCAGCTGGGGACTTTTCAGTGGCCTATATGAAATTAATTGTAGTGGTTTCCATCCAGTTCCCAGTGGGCAGGTGCTCACGTCACAAAAACATCACTGCAACTGGCACAAATTGGCATTCATGTTGGCAGACTCACATGAGAGGCCAAGGATTGAATAAGCATGGATGAGCTGGAGTCTGAACTACCCTCTCACTTGCGTGGGGGCCCCTCCATGGCAGGGTTGAGGCACATTGGTGGGGCAGTGTGGGGAAACTTACACAGTGATTACCTGTGCTGTACCTACCATGTGAATTAGCAGAGGACTTCAAGTTCCAGTGCTGTCAATCCAGCATCGTTCACAAGCACTAACAATTTACACACAGAGGCTCCGTGCAGCATTCTAGATAAGGCAATGACATCAGTTAGAAATAGTTTAGTCTTCATCACATTAAACACTGGCAGGCATAAATGAAATATGCCATGCCTCTTAGAAAAATCTGCTGGATATTCTTTGAATGTGCATCCCTCCCTTGTCACCTTACTAGAGGGTACACTTTGCTTCATCTCTCATGATGTAGGAGCAGAGGGATATGCACTTGTAAAATACCCAGCATATTTTTTTCTAAGAAGTATGATCAGTCTTCATATACATTGATCAATGCATTGAAATTACTTTCGTGCTTAAAAAACTCAACAAGAGGAGTTTTCAGATCCCCATTTTGTCAGTAGACTAGTATTAACAGATGAACTAAAACAGGTCACCAGTGTAAATTAGCCATGCTCAATGGTTATAACCTTTAAATAAATGAAATTAAAAAATTAAAAATGAATCAGGAGTCTGTACTGATGGTCTTTTTACTGTTTGTCCTGGTCTGCTCAGAATTCTTTTAATTTTGATAAGCTTTAGATAAGAAGACTATAAGTTGCTGTACGATAACATCACATGAACAGCATTATGCAGTTGTAGGCTGAAGCCTGCATTTAAACTTTGCAAAACCATGCCCATGACCTGACCTTGTCTTTTAAAGTTCAGCGATTTTTTGATCAAAGTAAACTTAAAAAGGAAGTATGACGGTTAGAGGACCTGTTTCTTTCTCTGAGTTTATTTTGGAACATTATGAAGCAGTTTTGAAATCCCAAGTGTACCACTAAAGGATTCTTAAACTTCTTCAAGCCATTGTTTTTGAACATTATTTGACATCTGAATTACCAATTTGGCAACTTCACAGACAACACAGTTTATAGCATGCAAATTTCTGAACTTCTAAAACAATTCAGCTTCCTGATTCAGGAAAGTAATATAAAAACGTTTATAGCTATTTGAAGATCGTAGATGCCCCATGCCTACAATACTTTGCAAGTACTGATAATCCATACCGTGCATTTGTTCCGGCGTTGTAGCTCCTTCTCCTCAATTAAAATCATGTTGCACACCAATGCTCTTGCTCTTTATTGGCTGAGACCCCAATTTATTAGCTTGCTTTGATTACTGCTTGGATGTACATACCTTGACAATTTGGTTATTTTTTCGTTGAATATTTTTTTCTAGTATGTAACTACTTCTGCTGGGTTATGTTAACCTGTTGACTACTGATGTCTTACATAAACATTGAAATATAGAAACTGAATGCAGATAAGTGCTACCTGGCCCACCCAGTCTGCCCATTTTCCCTACCTACAGTCTTACCGCAGAAACTATTTGATCAACAGCTCTTTCTCCCTCTCCCCTTCTTTTTCACTATGATTTCTTTGTGCCCATCCAGTGCATTCTTGAACCTCACCACTGTTTTCACCCTCAGCAACTCCACTGGAAGGCTGTTCCAGGAATCCACCACTCTTTCTGTGAAAAAGTAATTCCTCACATCTCTCATGAATGTATCCCTTCCAGCTTCATATCATGTCCGCTTGTTCCTGAGCACTTTTTCTTCTAAAAACTTCTTCCTTCCTGTACCTTATTTGCCCGTGACATATATAAAGGTCTCTATCATATCCCCTCTCTCCCTCCTTTCTTCCAAGGTGTACATGTTGAAGTCCTTTAGTCTCTTCTTGTAGGGCTTTTGATGCAGCCCCAGCACAATTTTAGTTGTGCTCCTCTGGACCACCTGCACTTTATTTCCTTCCAGAGATGCATTCTCCAGAACTAGACACAGTACTCAAGATGCGGTCTTACCAGCAGTCCTCCAGGGATCCCTATGAAAATGAGATGCTGCATCACATGTGGTTACCTTGGCTGGAGTAATTTCAAATAAATATATAAATAAATTACTAAACATGAAAAAAGAATAGCAAACTGCCAAGTAGTAGTGTCCTAACCCAATACATATTGACACACAGACAGATTCGAAAAATCTGTATGATATTTACATTCCCACTATGGAAGATGTAACAAAATGTAAACTATATCATTATACTGTACATATTATACTGTGAATGATGGAGTAATGAAATTATAATTGGTAGACACAATTTCTGACCCATGATGTCTCAAAATATCATCATGGGTCATAATAACTTACCAAGATCAGCCTTGCCAACATACATGGGCTACTTTATAATCTTAATCATACACTCTATGTTGTGAAATGTCATGGGATATTGTAACTTTCTAGGTGGCGATGGCATTTGGTTTCACCTTGTGCCTCAAAACTCATCAAAAGCATGATCCAATAATATGCCAACACTATTAAATATTATCATTTAATTAGACTTTTTAATATCACAATTTAATTAGAAACATAACAAAGAGAAACAGAGAAAAGAGAAGGACAAAAAAGACAAAAAAAACCCAGTCCATCCTGTGTTGTCCTAGATTCCCTTCTCAGAAATGCTCTGGTCAGTGGTCCTCCCTCTCAGTCTTCTCTTGCCCTCTCTCATCAATCTGTCTGATAACTCTTTCATACTGTATGCCTCCCACTTATTCTGAAACCCCAGTATTGTCTTTGCCTCCACCACCTTATCAGAAACTTTGTTCTACCCATCCACCACCCTTTTCGTGACCTAATATTTGCTAATGTCCTTTTTGGACTTTCCAACTTGAATGTATGCTCCCTGGTGCACACGCTTTCTCAGGTTGAATAAGCCTGTTGTGTTCACTCTGTTGATCCCTTTCATGAACTTGAAAATATTTGTCATGCCCCCCCTCTCCCTTCTGTCCTCCAGTGAGTTCATGCTGAGAACTGCTTTACTTCTATTCCTTGTTCAGTGGAATAATCAAATTACAATTACTGGGAAGCATTTTTAATACACACGTAACCATGTTTTAGTTGTTCGTTGCAACCAGACGTACAGTATGTAATCAGGACCTGTCAAGTCAAGTGAGTGGTTCTAAAAATGTGATCCAGCAATTATAAAAATGGAAACATGGGTTAGTGTGTGTAACCCAGAATTTTATGCACACCCTTCATGTGTGATGCTTTTATAACCCCCTCAAGCTTCTCTCTTCATGTTTATTTAGCATCACACACCTTGGGTGTGTATTAAATTCAGATTACATAAGGTCAGTTCCCCAGCACAGTGGCAAGGTGTCCACTTGCAGTGCCGACATTCTGGGTTTGGTGACGGACTTAGGAGTTGGAGAGCCAGCCGGGGGAAGAAGGACCAAGCATCCTGGGGATCACTCTCCTTCTCCAGGAGGGGGGGGCAGAGTGCCAGGCACTTTGTGGACCCCGGTGGAGGCTTGGGGTACAGCCTCGGCCGGCACCATAATCTTAGGATGGGCAGGGTGGATGTGGGATATCATTGTACGTCCCTTCCCCCAGGGGGTCCAGCATTTAAAATATGTGTACACTGATGAATGGTGTCAGTGCCAGTCCCATATCACGGATCAGGTCCTCTCTCCACCTGGACTGTTGTAGCACCACCGGGAAGCCAGCGGCCCCATCCCAGGGGGCAATCCATGGTACAGGAAACCCTCCTCCCCAAGTATTGGTGAAGATTCACTGGGAAGCCGGCGGCTCTGCCTCTGGGGGGTAATCTGGGGGGGTGCTTAGGGGTGCTTGGGGGTAGGTGGCTGGAGGGGGTGCTCTGTGAGGTGGAATGGGACTGGCGACTGGCTGATGGGGGGTCGGGACTGGACAAAAAAAATTCAGATTACACACACCAACCAATGTATTTTCTCTGTTTAATCCCTTTGTTTTGTCCATCCTGTCCTGGCAGTGTAAGTGGGCAGGGTGGAGAAAAAGGATTTTTAGTCCAAGTCTGGGGTGCTTTGAGACTTGTCTTTAAATTTGTAACAGATAGTGTGGGTAACCTAGCTCAGGAAATTAATATTGGGGGTGAGTAAAGTAAGAAAGCCCTGTAAATCAGGTGTGTGATTGGGAGTTGAGCTGCCAGAGGTTTAGTGCCTTCAAACAAGAGCACTATGAAAGACTCCCTTGCCCCAGCATATCCCATCACACACATGTTCCAGCCTATGAGTAGAACAGTGCAGGAGTGAAGCATCTGACTTAAGCATCTGAAGGAGACTCTGCAGGAGGAACAGCAGGCCAAAGTAGGAGATAACACAGTATTGTGTTATGGTATACTGAAGCAGTCAGCTTCAGGGTAGGTAGCTACAGGTACTGGGTAAACATCTAGTAGGTAAGGAGTAGCAAGAACCAGGATAAGGTAGGTATAGGTAAATGGGTTGAAAAGGGAAAGTAGGAAACATTTTATCTAGGGTAGGGTAACAATCAAGCATGGTCAAGTAAATAAGGAGCAGTAGACACCAAGAGCAAGTTACGAATAAGTACTGCAGGTGGGTTAAAAAAGGGAAAACAAGAGACACCCTGTCTAGTGTAGGGTACCAAATACATTCCAGACAAGCAAAGGGAGAGGTAGGAATTCAAAGGGCACAGAAAAGTTGCAGTAAGGTACAGGGAGATTTCAACAGGCATTAAGGTAAAGGAAGGAAAAAACGTGTGGAGCCACAATCTTTCAAAACACCATCTGGAGACTGAGGTGCTGTCTCATTTGTACTCACCTCTTTGGGTTGAGGACAGAGGTTGCTGGACTCCACGCTGAACTGGCAAGGCTGCAGATAGGGGCCACCAAGTCTGCCAACACTCCGCCAGAGGATGCCTAAGCAGAGTGATTGGACTTTGGTGGGCTCAGGAAGGGTGGGGGAGTAAGGAAGGGTACTCAATCCTCAACCTGTACCGTCGCACTGTTCCTTCACTGTACTGGCAAGACAGACAGACAGAAAGAGGCAATCATAGCACTGGGAAAGCAGGAAGTGGGGTTCTTAGAAGGAGAGGCTCCAAGGAGGGAGGAAAAGGCCCCCACCCAAGGAGGAAACAGCTGCTGATGGGGGAACTCCATTGTTAGGGGGAAAAGACTCAGGAGCAGGAGAGAAAGGGAGAAGGAGGCGAAGTGCCTGAGAGGTGCTTAGGCCTAGATGGATGAAGAGCTGATCTAGAGAGTCACTAGGGAAGTAGGAGATTGAAGGGAGCTAGATGTAACTAGCCACCTGGGAGCAAATGACCTGGAGAGGGACAGGGTAAGGGTAGTGCAGGGAAATTTCGTGGAGCTGGGGAGGGCCCTCAAGTAGGTGGTATGCACAGTGGTTTTTGCCAAAGTGTTACCTGTATATGGCCAGGGAGAAGATAGGACACACCGCACCAGGGCTTTTAACAATTGGTTGAAGGCATGGTGCATGGAGGAGGGCTTCGGCTACACTGGGACTGGGGGACAAGCTGGGAGGATATGAACTTCTGCATCTTTCCAGTAGGGAGACCACAGTACTTAGTGGAAGGTTTAAATGCTAATTGGGCAAGCATTTAAACTAGCCAGGGGAGGCTCTAAAATGAAGGAAGGCAACAAGTGCCCTCCCCAGATGATGACGCAGCAGGAGGGAAGAGCCCAAGGGGAGTAAGCTGCCCCAGGGCAGGGACACAAGAAGACGGGTGGGAACAAGGCAAAGGACAAGGGGGTATAAATCAGGAAAGCAAGAAGAAAGGAGTAAAGGAGACAAATAACAGAGAAGGTAACAAGCAAATAGGGGGTCAGGGAGAGTTCAGGGAACTGCACCGGCAGGAGGGGGGACACAGGGATGTAGGCAGGTAGAGAGTAAGGTATGGAGAGCTGTGTGTGCCAAACCAAGGAGTCTGGGAAATACTATTCTGGGCCAGGAGGCCATCATGGCATAGGCTAGTCTAGATTTGGTGTCCATAACAGTCATGGTGCAATGACAGCCACAACTGTGACATGGCCATACCGGCCTACCGTCTGTTCAGGAGAGCAGGGGAGGGAACAGGGATTGTACTATATCTCAGGGAGTGAATCAAGGCTGTGGAAATACAGGAGTACTGGGGAAAGAGAAGGGCTGGAGGTGCTGTGGGTTATTCTGGAGACAGGTACTGGGGCCGCTATCCATACAGAGGTGGTATACAGACCTCCAGTACAGGGACAGGAGTTAAATAAAGCACTTGGGGAAGCATCATCTTGATGGCAAGTAAGGGGGAGGTGTTGCTAGTTGAGGACTTCAATCTGCCAGATATGGAGTGCAGCCTTTTAACTGCAACTTCAAGCAAGGAGCAGGGCCATCCTCCACTCCCTACAAGGCAACTAATCAAGTAACCCACTAAGCCCAGGGCAGTGCTGGGCCTGATGCTTATAAACAGGACAGCTTTGTAGGCATTACAGTGGACAGTTCCCTAGGTACCACTGATCACTGTACAGTGGGGTTTAAGACGGGAACAGAAGCAAACCACAAGAGGACAAGGGTCATGGACTTTAGGAGGGTGGATTTTAAAGAAATGGGGGACTGCCTCAGAAACTGCCTTGTGTGGGGGATTGCCAGGGAGGGTAAAGGCACAGTGGGGAAAAATAAGGTAGGACGTAACTAAGGCAACCAACGTATGCATTAAGGAATTGAGTAAAAGCAGAGGGAAAAAGAGATGGTTATTGTTCTCTAGGTAAGTGGCCAAGATGGTGAGGGGAAAAAGGGTAGCAGCATTCAGGAGACATAAGGAAACACAGAGGGAGGACAACAGGGAGTTACTGTATATACCAAGTGAAACAGAGGGAAGCGGGAAAGGCAGTGAGGACAGCAAAGGCACAGACAGAGAAAATGATAACCAAAAAGGTGGCCAAAAGGGATAAGACTATCGCCAGGTACATAAGTGAGACGATAAAAGGAAGGGGAGCGATAGCCAGAATACAGATGGTGGCAGGGGGAGACTGTGCAGAAAAAGATCAGGAAAAAGTATCCTGAACAGGAACTTTTGCTCAGTCTTCACAGTGGGGGGAGAGGGAATGGACCACCAGGGAGCAATGGGAACAAAGGGGTTGGGAGGTAGACACAAGTTCATTTTCAGAGGAAAGAGTCCTGAAAGGACTGGCAGCTCTGAAAATGGCAAGGCTATGGAACCAGACAGGATACACTCAAGTGTACGAAAGGAACTCAGGGAGTGACTAGGTGCCCCACTGACAGCCTTATTCAACAGCTGACTGGAAGCAAGCATAGTTCTGCAGACTGGAGGAGAGCAGACGTGGTCCCTCTCCATAAGAACAACAGTAGGGAAGAGGCTAGTAACTATAGGCTGGTCAGTTTCAAATCAGTGGTGGGGAAATTAATGGAAACTCTGTTAAAGAAAAGGTTGGTAAAGTATCTTGAGTCCAGTGGGCTACAAGATGAAAGGTAGCATTGATTCACGGGGGCCGGGGGGGGGGATCATGCCAGACAGGTGACC
The DNA here is from genome assembly GCA_016271365.2 of Neoceratodus forsteri. Classification (NCBI taxonomy): domain Eukaryota; kingdom Metazoa; phylum Chordata; order Ceratodontiformes; family Ceratodontidae; genus Neoceratodus; species Neoceratodus forsteri. The sequence continues at coordinate 1,693,755,102 of CM057456.1, read as the reverse complement.
AGGGAAACAGATCAAGGGAGGGCAGGGACGTGGTCTATTTGGACTTTATCAAGGCCTTGAACACTGCTGCACAGGAGACTGATTAAGAAATTGAGCAGCTTGGGGGTGGGATCCAAAGTGGTGAACTGGGTAAGGAACTGGCTAATTGGTAGGTGACAGAGGGTAGTGATTAACAACACTCACTCTAATGAGGGGAGAGTGACCAGTGGGCCCAGTACTGGGACCAGTCCTCTTCAATGTCTTCATAAGTGACACTGCAGAAGAACTGGAAGGGAAGGTATACCTTTTTTGCAGATGACACCAAAATAGGCCGGACACTCAGGAGGGGTGAAAAGAGTGTGCTGGGACTTTGGGAAACTTGAGGAGTGGTCAAGAGCATGGCAGTTGGGAGTCAATGAAAAAAAGTGCAAAATCATGCACCTATAGTAGGGTACAGGAAGCCAAAAGCTGAGTATAGGATGGAGTGGAGTGGGTGGCAGGGTTAGTTACGACCCTGTCCCATTTGTTATACAGAGAGTTAAAAGCAAGGATCTATTTTGTTGTGTCCTATTTTTACGACTTGTCTTCTCTCGCTCTTTCTCTGTTCTGTCTGACGGTGCAATCAAATTTTCTTGTGGCATAGAAGAACTGGCCACACCAATTGTCCCACAATCCCCGCCCCCCATCTCCCTTTGTTCACTTGCTGTTTCTGTTCATTCTTTCTCCCCTTGTTTCTCTGTGGTTAAAAAAAATACACATGACTACGTATGTGCAGCTGGGATCCCTTGGTTTGCTACTTTTCTTTGAACTGCCTGCATTGTGTATCACATACAATTAAATTTGTTTTCTGTTACTATTTGTGAATTTTGTAACTGCTCTTCGTTTGCCTATGCTTTCCTGAACTTTGCCACTACAAAAGAGAGGTACTGACAGCCACTAAGCAGGAAAGGGACCTTGGGGTCATCATATCTGATGACCTCAAAGTGGCAGGGCAGTGCAACAAAGCTATGAGTAGGGCCAGTGTGATGCTGGGATACGTAGGGAGAGGCATCTCCAGCAGGAGGAGGGAGGTGGTGTTGCCACTGTATCGCTCACTTGTGAGACCCCCACCTGGAATATTGTGTCCAGTTCTGAAGGCCACACCTCAGAAAGGACATAGACAAGGTGGAAGTAATTCAGAGGAGGGCAACTAAAATGGTGCAGGGGTTGAATCAAAATCCCTATGAGAAGAGACTGAGGGACCTCAACATGTACGCCCTGGAAGAGAGGAGAGTGAGAGGGGACATGATAGAGACCAACAAGTACTTCAAGGGGATGAATGATGCAGGAGGGGCGCCTCTGTCAAATGAGAAAAAGCAGCAGGACCAGATAGCATGCAATGAAACTGGGGGAGAGTTTAAGAGGGACATGAGGGATGGACATTCTGTTTTTTATGTTTATTAATGATGAGCAGATTTTATACAGCACAGATAGCAGCACTCTACAAAACTGCAACAACAAAACTAGGCATTTTCAAGCTACATTTATTCCCAATGCTGAAAGGTAAAAAACAGAGTGGGAAATGGCATTAGTGTTATCAGAAGTGATACACCTACAACAACTGCACACTCCAGCAGACTCGATAGACCATGAGGCCTGTTTCTGCTGGCAATTTTATATGTTCGTATGTTAGTACTTTATGGTGTAAAGGCTATTCTTGTTTGCTAGTTTAGCTGCCCTGGCACATAGAAGTCATGTAAATCTGCACTGAAAATATTTTTTTGGTGCTAATTCAAGTATAATCCGATTCCTTAAAAGCAATCTCGCTAGCCACTTATACCATATGCCAACAGCACCAACAAATGGCCTACAATCCAGTGAGGTGCTCTGAGCCACCTGGAAATATAAAGATTCACTTACTTTTCCCCCTCTCAGTCAGACAAGTCATGGCAATTTATGTAAGGCTCTGATTCTATCTTCTGCTCATTCTTGACAGTGGACCATGGCTCCTTCTTCTCCAACTCCAAATGAGTCAGTTTTCTCTCTGCGGAGTCTGCCTCCACGGCGTTCAGCACATGACTTGGGTCTATAGTGTATGACCTTGCCACAATGAGTGGCAATGAAAGGACAATGGCCCAGTGGGGCAGAGTCAATTGAGTCATGATGGCTCAAGAGTTGACTTCACTTTCTTGGAGCCAGGCAGGTGAATGGCGTGAAACCCAAGGCAGACATCCTCCCCCTGATGGCTCTGTGGAGCTGCTTGGCTCAGCACTAGACATCCACTGACTCCTGCTAATTCATTCCAAACCAGCCTGTCTGGGCTAGCCTACCTCTGTCAGTACCTGGGCATACGAGTCAAGCAGGCAGCTGCAGCAGCAAGTTGCAACAAGACATTTGGAGGGCAGTACATGCAAGTGGAGAGTACATGGCTGCCTCACGTTAATGGTCACCATCAACCAGAGTTACATGAGTGATGTTTCATGTTGATGTGGGTATTGACAACTCACTGCAGTGGCACCTCAGATGGTTAACCTCACCCTCTTCAGAGACTGGTGGAGTTAGAGGAGTCTGTCCCATAGCCCAGAAAAAAAACAGTGCTTCATACTGAAACAAAAGAACAGGTGAGAAAAGGGCCCCCAGGAAACATGGGCCCTACACCCAGGCATCATTGGCGTTAGTGTAAATCCAGCCCTGGCTTCAAGCAAGCGTGCAGTGCACGCTGGCTCCCCGCCACCACCACCACCGCCCTTGGTGAGCTTGTTGTTTTATAGACTGAGTCATGTGAGCTGCAGAACCTATCAGCTCACTTTCCCATTTGCAGCTCATCAGCTGCTACCACTAGAGGCCGCTTTCCTCTACCTAAACCTTTGTCAATCTGTACAAATTATGCTACCTCTCCTGCCTCTGCTACTTCTCTCTCTTGCCCCTCTGGCATCCCTTCCCCCAGCGATCCTCCCAATAAAGGAACTGCCCCTGCCTACCACCCCCAGTCTCATCCCCAAGCCCACCGATACTTACCCTCTCCAGCTACAATACTGCCCTAAAACACAAAATTGGCACATTAGCGCCAACATCCTGCCCCCCTCTTTTAAGCTGGGCCAGGACATTCTCTGCACCCAAGTTCTCAGCTGCCCACCGCAAGCAGCCTCAGCTCCCACCCTTACCCCCCAGCACAAATACTTTTGGCACAGATGCAAACAGGTCCTCACACTGCTACTCCTCCTGGCAGGTGATATTGAGCCCAACCCTGGACCCATCATTTCAAGCACTCACTCCCCGTTTACATTCCCAAAGGGTCTCAGGCTACTGCTCCTAAACATATGCAGCTTGCTAAACAAAATAACTGTCCTGCAGCCAGTTGCTCTAGCCCATCGCCCTGACATTCTGATCATCTCTGAAACCTGGTTAAAACCGCATCACACTGATGCTGAAGTATCCATCCCTGACTACACAATTATCAGACATGATCACCCAGGGAGAAAAAGAGGTGGAGGGACAGCCATGTACATCTCTTCTAAATTACAGTTCACTTTAATTCAAATCCCCTCACTCCCTGCCCACATCAACTCTCTCCTAATCAAAGTATCGCTCCTGTGCTCCACCCCTGTGTATGTTGTGGGGTCCTACTGCCCCCCAGTACACCCATACCTGACATTCTATCACATCTGGACACGTTAAAGTCATTAACCATGGGTGGCGAGCTTCATGCCATCGGCGATTTTAACATCAACTGGCTAGCCACAGATAAGGCCCACCTTAAGACTAAGATCAAGGCTCTAAATCTCGCTCAACTAATCAAACACCCCATCCGGCTAAACCACAAGATGCAAAATCACTCTCTCCTGGATTAGATCCTCTCCTCCCACCCCCACAGGATCCCATGAGCGGGCCTGCTCTCTGACTCCTTAAGTGACCACCACATGATCTTCATGGTCAGGAAGGTGTTCAAGCCCCCCACTCCCCCCCAAAGACACTCCTGACAAGGACATACAATTCCCTGGACCTACCATCACTCATGTATGACCTAGAACAAGTAGATTGGTCTTTCATCCCAGTGGCCACATCTATTGATGCCGCCTTCGAAACTTTCAAGGCCAAATTTCTAAGTGTCTGGGACTACCACGCCTCCCTGCACACAAAAAAGGGTCAGAGGTGCCCACCCTGGATCACCGCAGATATCATCAGTCAATGCCACTCCAGAGACCACGCATGGAAAGTCCATAAGAAATTGGGCACCCAGGCAACTTTCCAAAACTACAGAACCCTCCGCAACTTCTGCACCAAACTCATTCGCAACTCAAAAAAGAACTACTTCCTATCGGCTTTCAATGCAAACCTTAACCACCCAACAAACTTTTGGAAGTCATTCAAATCCCTCTTCTCTCCCACAACTCACCCACCACTGTCACAGCAGGGCACTACCATCACCGATCCCAGTGAGGTAGCCACTACTTTCAATACCTACTTCTCCAGCTGCGCTGACTCGCTCCTATCCTCCCTCCAGCATCCACCCACCCCGTGCTCCCCCCCGCCAAGAGCACTCACACTGCCCATATAGCTTCGCCTTTCGCCCAGTATCCTCGGATGAAGATCTCAACTCCCTCCGTCCCCTGAACCCTAACAAAGGAAAATGCCCCACGGCCTTTGAGGTCAAGATGCTTTTTCTGTCCGCTCCAGTCATAGCCGCCCCGCTAGCTACACTTTTCAACCTTTCCTTCTCTCTAGGCAAGATACCGTCCGCATGGAAACTAGCTACCATCATACCCCTCCCCAAAGGGGGTGACCCCTCCATCCTGGGTAACTATCGCCCCATCTTCCTACTCCCGATCCTGGCAAAAATACAGGAAGAACTTGTCCTCGTCCAACTCTCTCCCTATCTGGACACCTCCTCCTTTTTCACCCCATACCAATCCGGTTTTCGCAAGTCTCACTCAACTACCACATCTCTGCTAAGACTCACTGATGACATACTCACAGGCATGGACAAAGGCCACATCACCTCTGCCATCTTTATAGACTTAGCCAAGGCTTTCAACACTGTCTCCCATATTCTGCTACTGTCTAAACTAAGAAGCTGGTCTCACCACTCCAGCCTCCACCTGGTTCCATGGCTACCTGGTGGGTAGGCATCAGGCTGTAAAAGTTGGATCATGGATCTCCAACCCCCTACCAGTTACCACCGGCGTCCCCCAAGGCTCCCTCTTGGGCCCACTGCTCTTCTCCATATTTTTAAATGACCTCCCATCAACCTATCGCTACTCATCCATCCAAATGTATGCAGACGATACAGTGCTGTACACCACAGGCCCCACCACAAGTGGGGTGGCAAACCTGCTGCAATAGGATTTCAATGCCATCCAAGAATGGTTCCGGTCAAACCAACTATTCCTGAATCCAAAGAAAACCATGTCACTAACTTTTGGCTCACAACAAAGACTATCCTGCCAAGCACCGTGCCCCCCTTTCCAAAACCTAGATGGGACCCCCCTCGAAGTTTGCACTACTTTCAGATACCTAGGTCTCTGGCTTGATCAGCACCTTGATTTCGCCATCCATATTGACTCCCTACACAAGAAACTACTGCCTAAACTCGGCGTCCTATATAGGAACAAAAGCTGTCTCCCCCCCTCCTGCTAGAAAAGCAATTGTTCAAAGGATGATACTCCCAATACTCGACTATGGAGACATAGTCTATACTACTGCTCCCTCCTCCGCCTTGGCCAGCCTTGACTCCCTTTATCACTCCTTCTGTCGCTTTATCCTGGACTGCCCACAAACAATCCACCACTGCACCTTATACAAATCCTTAGCCCTGCCGTCCCTCCAAGACCGCAGACAAACCCATTGTGCTAGGTCCGCACCAAATTCTGTTCCCAGACCCTTCCCCCTTACCTGGCTTCTGTACTCTCCCCATAACCTCCCCCTGCCTATGCCCTCAGAAGCATGGACCCCAGGCTCCTCCACGCCCCTTTCATGCGCACATCCAAAGGTCAGGCAGCCTTCAGATTTCACATACCACAGCTATGGAACGCCTTGCCAGTCGAAATAAGACACTCACCCAACCCCCGCCTCCTCAACCACCTACTCGGCAACCCCACTTTACCTCAAGCTGCTTATATTTTTACTAGAGCCCACTATGTATTTAGACTATTTGTTGATATGATTTGCTGCAACACTTTCACCTCTAGCTGATCATGCTTTAGCTAGTATACACTACGTATTAGATTACTGTTGTTGTGACTTCCCTATAACACTCCCCCGTGAATGCTCCCCCCTTCCTATGTTCCTGTATCTACCTGCCGTTTTATCTGCATGGCAGATGGACCCCTCACTGTGCTTTTAGAAACATAGAAACATAGAATTTGACGGCAGATAAGGACAGCTTGGCCACCCAGTCTGCCCATTTCCCTACCTAATGGATAAGCTGCAGATCCTAGTTAACCAGCAGCCTACTTCTTCCTACCCCCCCCCTAGAATTGCCTTATGACTGTCCCATGCATGCTTGAATTACACCACTGTTTTTGACTCCACAACCTCCTCCGGAAGGCTGTTCCATGCATCCACAACCCTCTCTGTGAAAAAATACTTCCTTAAATTACCTCTGAGCTGCCCCCCCTCTATCTTCAAATTGTGCCCCTTGTTCTTGCACACCTCTTTTTTTGAAAGATGCTACCCTCTTGGACTTTGTTGATTCCCTTGAGGTACTTGAAAGTTTCTATCATGTCCCCCTTCTCCCTCCTTTCCTCGAGGCTATACATATTAAGCTCCTTAAGTCTCTCTTCATATGTCTTCCGGTACAGACCCTGCACCATTTTAGTTGCCCTCCTCTGGACAGCTTCCATCCTGTCTATGTCTTTACGGAGATTGGGTCTCCAGAACTGCACGCAGTACTCCAGATGGTATTGCTGTACATGTACCTGTATTTGAGTTATTGTATTGGGACTTGTCCCCCAGGTTGCATCTGTAATCGAGCAATTCACTGCTCAGTATGCCTTCCTGGTTAAACTCGTAAATAAATAAATAGGCAGGGAGGAAGAAGAGTCACTGGAAATCAAAAGACTAGGCAGGGACCATCTGGGCAGACTGTGTGAACCAAGCAATCCTTACCTACCGACAATTTCTTTTTTTTTTTTTTCTTTACTTTCGGTTTTTTCTGTCTTGCTTGGATGGTATCTGGCCCCACCATCAGGCACCTGCATCTCCCAAACTCCATCATCCCACCATCTCCTGCAGTCTTACCTCTCCAGCATTTCCCTTATGGCTTACTCCCCATGATGGGGTCCTCAGACTGGGCCAGGTCCCTCGAAGACTTCAGGTAGCATCACCCAAAGAGAGCCAGGTTGGGGTGTGTGGCATCTACAGGAGAGAAGGGCTGTCATACTGCACTTCTGAGGGTCCTTTTTACTTTTTCTCCCCTCCCCATGGAAGCACTGATTGAAAACTGGCATGCGCATGTAGTGCGTGAAGCCCCTCCCAGCCAGTCAGCTCTTCCTCACTTTTGTGTGCACTCATGCCTGCACTGCCACCTGTGGTCACCCAAGTAGCAGTGGTCTCCCAACCTCCACAGAGGACTGTGTCCTTTGGGATGCTAGATCCTCCTCCCCCCAGTTGGCTCCGATTCAGGCTCACTACCAAACCCAGGTTGCCGATATTGCTAGCAGTAGTATTGCCCCTGCGGCAACAGGCCAGACTCTGCTGACAATTTCTGTGTTTCTGTGAGAAAGTTAGAATACATGTCCTGTTAGTGAAACGAGTGAAAAAAGTTTACACATTTTTCACCCTTGGGGCAATACATTTCCACCATAGACTAGAACTTCAGCATGTAAGATGTAAACCATGCCAGGATGTCAAGTTGTGCTGAAAACGCATGACACTGCCAGGAGAACAGCACCAAGGGGTAAAGAGGGTAAGCCTGATTGCTCTTTACCCTTCCTCCACTGACCAATCATCTCCAAAGGCTGCTTCTAGACCAGGGGTCCCTTCTAGAAAGCTGTGCCTCCCTCCGGCCTTTTAGCCAATGTGACAGGCACACAGACTCTGTAGGCAGGGCTACAAAGACCTACAATTTGTAAACAAAGAGGAGCAGCTTCTCTTGCTCACTGTTCATCACCAGAAGCAGAATACCACCAGGACAAAAGAACCAAGGGGTAGAGATGGTAAGCCTGATTGCTCTCGCCCTCCCCCCATGACTGATTATCTCCAAAGATTGCTTTCAGGCTGGTGGTCCCTCTTAAAAAAGCCATACCTCCCTCCAGCCCATTAATCAATTCTATGGACACATGGACTCTATGAGCGGGGCTATGAAAGACCACAATTCTTACAGAGGAGAAGTGTATCTTGCTCACTGTTTATCCACAAAAGCAGGCCACCACCTGGAAACAGCAACAAGGGATCAAGACAGTAAGCTTGATTGCTCTCTCACCCTCCACCACCAACAGATTGCCTCCAAAGACTACTTCCAGACCAGGGGTCCCTCCTACTGTGCCTTCCTCCAGCCCCAGTCAATTGATGATAACATGGAGTCTATGGGCAGGGATACATCTTCCTTCAAATGGACAATCACACTAGTGGGCCAGAGCACTGCAGGCCAGGGCTTAAGGGCAGGAGCATAAGGTCATCACACTATGGGCATCAACTGAGGAGTCAGCCATCAGCAGGCCACTCTGACCTAACAGTGTGCATCTGCTCCACTCCTGGTAAGTGTCTGTGCTCCCTCACTAACCATACTCATTAACTGCATTGTCAGCTACCTGATAGTTCCCCTTGCATTGCTGTACTACAGTTGGTTGTAAGTGCCTTGCTACTTATAATCTGTTGTTACTGTACCTACCTTGTTGTGGTCTCCACTGCTCCTGGACTTTTCGCTATCTTGGTCAAGCCTACTTCCCTCTGTTGCCTCAAGCCTACTTCCCAGTAGCCTCTCTAACTGGGATAGGCCTACATCCCTCTTAGTCTCCCTGTCTGAGACAGGTTTACTTCCCCCATTGCCTCCTTATCTGGATAAGGTATACATCCACCGTAGCCTCCCCATCTGGCTTAGGTCATCATCCCCTGTTATCTCCTTATCTGGGTCACATCCACATCCCCTGTAGCCTCCCTATCTGGGTCAGACCTACATCCACCATAGCCTTTCTATCTGGCTCAGGCCACCATCTCCTGTAACCTCCATGTCTGAGTAACGTCCACATCCACTGTAGCCTTGTTATCTGGGTCAGACCTACATCCACCATAGCCTTCCTATCTGGCTCAGGCCACCATCACCTGTAACCTCCATGTGTAGATCACACCCACATCTCCTGTAGCCTCCCTATCTGGGTCAGACCTACATCCACCGCAGCCTCCCTCTCTATCTGTCTCAGGTCATCATCCTGCTACCTCCTTATCTGGGTCACATCCGCATCCCCTGTAACCTCCCTATCTGGGTCAGATCTACATCCACTGTAGCCTCCTTATCTGGCTCATGCCACCATCCCCTGTAACCTCCTTGTCTGGGTCAGGTTCACATCCCCTGTAGTCTCCCTATCTGGATCAGACCTACATTCCCCGTGCCTCCATATCTGGCTCAGGCCTTCTTCCCTTGTATTTAGTGTGCATGCCCTCATTCCTCCTCCTGCTTTGGTGTTGCAGTTTTAACTGTGCATTATCATCCACTATGTTGTTCCCTACCCTAACCATTCTCCCCTCCTCCTTTACTCCCTCCCTTCCCTCCCTGCCCCTTCCATTGCTCCTTCCTTTCCCCTTTCCCTTCTCCTCCCCACTGTCCCTCCTCTCTTTTCCTCCCTACCCCATTCCCCTTAGCATCCAGGGGTGCTGTCTACTATCTGCTCCTTGGTTCCACCGCCAAACTCCTCTGGTGCCTCCTACCCCTTCCCCTTATTCTCCTCTTCTTCCCCTCCACCCCTCCAAACAGCTCATTGGTTCCATTCAGCTCCTTGCTGCTTGTGCAGCATGCTAATATTGAACTTATTCTGGCTCCATCCCAGTCTCAACCTTGTAGCTCTCCAGGGGACTGAGCACTGCACACCTTAAATTGTGTAGCCTCTTCTCTTCTAGATCAGCTGAAACCCCTAATAGTCAGTCTCCAGCTGGATGTCCTTTTCATCTCTAAATCTTGACTCTCTCCCAAGGTACAAGATTCCATAGTGGCCATCCCTGGTTACACCGTAGCTAGGCAGGATCACCCCAACAGAGGTGATGGGGCAATTTACCTCTCTACTGGTATCCAGTTTGAGTCTGTGCTATCTTTCCCCTCACCCTCTACCTATGAGCTGCTTCTCCACAAACTCTCCCTCCCCTTCCCAGTCCCTGTTTTTGTAGCAGAGGTCTACTGCTGCCCTGGAGTGGCCTCTGCATCAGTCAATGATCTCCTCTCCTCCATCTGTTCCCACTTCTCCACCAGTGAGTTGCTGATCCTTACTGACTTTAATATTAACTTGCTCTCCCCCTCTGTAGATAAACTTTGCCAAAATGTTTAAATCCCTCCAATTACTTCAGCTGATTTCAGACCCCACCCATCTCAATCATAAATCTCAAGACAATTACCTCTTGGACTGGATCCTCTTCTTCTCTCATCCACACCATATAGTGCCACCAAAAATCTCCCCATAAATTCATCCATCTCTGGTCCTTTAGATTACTGGACTTGTCCTCCCTCCCTCCACCCTTCCTGTCTGCCATTGACTGGTCCCCTAAATCAGCACAGGTAAAGATGGACTGTACTTAGCTCTGATATTTATTCATGTTACTTTTTGTAATCACAGAGCAACTCTCCAATGTTTCATTGGAAACCCAGATTCATTTTTTTTTACTTTTTCTATTGCATTTTAATTGTATTCAACCAAATACAATTACATGTAGAAGTGAAATGTCATATCTTACTCTATAGGATCAAGGTTACAAACAAGGAGTTGTATAGCACCTCTCCCACTGTGGTACGTGATGTTAAGGCTCATTATTACAAAGTGAAAAATAAAGTTCATTATCAGTCCAGGAAACCATATGATCACAAATGGAAGGGTCACGTATTTGCCTGAAAGTTCCCTTAGAGTTAAGATTTCCAACACATTAATTAAGATTTCCACCACATTAATAATTGTGTAGTGCCCAAGTCCAAAAGTTCTTGTTCAAAAGATATTGCAAGAAACGTTAGGAAAGTTGCACATCAATTAATTTGAACATCAAGGGAACATAGTTTAGGACAACCCGGAACTCCAGGCTGCATTCCAATAAGAAAAGTAAGTGTAAACTGTAAAATTAGATTGCAATTGCTAGGTTAAACATTAGCATAACAGTATCAGCTCTGTAGATGCACCTAGAAACCATAAAAATGTATTGTTAACTGAGCTTGCTGTTAAATGACTGAAATGAAAGCACAGAGGTTGCATTTTACGGAGGCACTATAAAGGGAGAAAGGAGCACGGAGGCAGGAAATGACAGATGCTTGTAGTGCCATCTTGACCATTCGGTCAGAAACCCAAAGATAAAAAAAACATACAGGCAATGAATCGCCACATTGATCCACCAACCCCGAAACCACAGCTGTCCCCTACATCAAGACTGGCCAGTGGACTGAACCAGCTGATACACAATTATATTTGAAAACAGCTTGAATATGTGCTATATATTTACAAGCATTGTAAAATACTTCTTGGCTACTTAAATGTCCAACTTTGCTTCCAATTTGGCATCATCTGTCCGGCCAGTAAATTCCATCCTGATTTTCTTGGATAGTTTGCCTGCATCTGTGGGGTTGGAGAAAAGAAAAGAAAAGTCTTACCCCCATAATGAATTTTGAGCCTGTCAGGCAGAAGGAGGTAATAGTTTATATCCATCTCCTTCAGTAATGTCCTGACTCCATTGAAGCCCTTCTGTCTGGCTCTTGTGTTGTAGCTACGGTCTGAGAATAACTTTGTTTTTATTCTATTTATGGTGAACATTTATCAAATAAAAACAGTATACATAGCTGCGACCATACATAAATGAATATGGCATTAAAATGAGGACATTAGAAAACATCTTGTGCAGCAATTTGATACAACATTCAGAGGGGTAGCTTCAAGACTGTACATTGTCCAAGCAATATTGTCTATAAATCCGTACAGGATGAGACTACTGCAGCAAGACACTGGACCACCTGTAGCCAAAATGTCCCCAACATATTGTCCCTTTGATTCGGTTCATTGGCTATTAAACTAGCCTTTAGTCAGAATGAGAAGAATTAACATCTATTAAAGACAAAACTTCAACTATTAATGGTGCTTCTGGATAATTCGTGCCACTCCACCTGTGCCCCCAACAAGAAAAACACAGACTAGTAAAATGTCTTATCACTAATACATATGTGGAACCTTTAGGATTAGGTAACCATGAAGACTACAGATAGTATGCATTGCAAAATAAGCAGCCGCTTACTGATGGACCACTTCAAAGCTGTTTCTTAGGGGTCGTTTAACCCTCCTGAGACAACGTGCTCTTCCCCCTGAGTCAAGGATGGCATGAAAATAGTCAAAATGTCATTGCCATCTTAAATGCTTCAGAAACTGTGACCCCAATAATCAAATTCAACCTACTAATAGTGAGACCCCTCATAAAAACAAAGAATGAAGTGCAATGCAGGTTTCCCCATAAGCACAACACAAATCTTTTAATAAAATTATACAGGTACCCTCCAAAGGCGCAGATTATCGCTTTAAAGTAGAAAGGCAAATAGTGCTGTAACAAATCATAATAAGCAGTCCATTCAAAAGTTAATACTGTCCTCACCTCTCCAAATCTGAGTGGTGGTAGGCTACAGTTGATGATGAAAAGTCCTGTTTTATGTTTTCGAGTTTTTTATTTGCCTCTACTGGATCACTGAACAAAAAGTGCTTGCCTGCACAGGAGATTTTAAGTTGGGCAGGCATTTGGAGAGAGTGTGTGATGCCAAGTTCAAGAAGTCCAGCTCAAATCCCAACGAACACTCTTCGGTGCTCCCTGGTTGAAAAATTCAGGTCTGGACAACAGTGCACCATTTTGTCTCTTTCCAGCAGCAATGGGCATGTTCCCGAGCTTTTACCAAAAGTCTATCCTGCTAGTGAGAACTGCCAGTAACCACCAACAGAGTATGTGGTGAGTCGGTGTTGTTAGGTTTTTTTCCTTGGGGTGACTCGATATGCTTGAATTACAGAGGTGCCTTGTGCATCTCCAAACCATATTTTAAAGAGGTCCAATATAAACTGAGTGGGATCTTGGGCTTTCAAACCTTCAGGTATGCCCAAAAGTTGAACATTTTCTGAATGTATGTCATTTTCCACACTTTGCAGTCTGTAGCGTAACAGCTTTTCTTTGACCAGGCCATTCACTGCAGTAAATGATCTGTTGACTGTCTCAGCGATTGTTTTAGAGTCTATAATAACTTTCTCCACTTTAGTTTCCAGTAGTGTTACTCTGTTATTTTTTTTTTTAAACTTTATTTATTGAAGAGCCATCGGGTCGAGAAGAGCTCTACATAATCAGAGAATCAATGACATCTTGTTCAGTTACATCATAGTACGTGTACACATCTGTTTGGTTACAATCCACGATCCATCTAAAACTCCGTTTTATACAGTGAAACTTAACATCTGTAACTCATTTTGGTTTTGCCAGTACATTCTTTACCTGGAGTACCCCCATATTTCCAGTTGGCTACTAATGCATCCCTTCACTTTATTATAAACCCCTACACAATCCAGCACCAGAGGAACTCCTTTCTCAATACAAAAATCAGTGCCCTCAGTGCATGTGGTTACCTAAAAGAGTGGAAACCATTCTTTCCCCAATGCCCTCTCCAGGGGGGACCAGATCTTATCACATTTATCTAATTGTTCCAGGACTTGATATTGAATGTGTTCTAGCTTCATATTGTTTAGGAGGGCTTTTGCCCACTGGGTGATGGTAGGCATGGCCTGGGCCATTCAATTTTGGGCTAAAATCTGCTTACCCACAACTAACGCCAGTCTTCTCAAAGGATGTGAAGCCACTGACTGGCCCCACCCATTTCTTGGTACCCTCAGTAAGATATCCACAAGGTCCAACTGTATCTCACTTTCCAAAACCTTATTTAAGATTTGGTTTATCTCATTCCAGTATAGTCCCACTTTTGGACAAGCCCAAACCGTGTGGTAAAATGTACATCCATGAGCATAGTATTTAGGACATTGGTCTGAAATTTGGGAGTTAATCTTGTGTGCCAAAACTGGGGTATGATAAATTCTATGCACAATGTTAAAGTTAATTATTCGCAGTCTGTTATTTACAGAGACAGTCTTGCTACTCCGCAGGGCCAAATTACAGTCCCCTCCTGCTAACAGATTTACACCTAAGTCCCTTTCCCAGCTATCTTTTAACTTTTGCAGCTTATCTGGCTGTGATCCCAGTAGGCCTTTGTATAGTACTGACAGTGGTCTCACACCTGCATGTTTTTTACAGTGTTGAAAAATCTCCTCCAAAGATGTTCTGTTCAAGGTAGCTTCCCCCCCCCCCCACCTTATCCCAGTTAATTTGAGCAGCCTGGACCTTATTACCACATAGGTGAGGTAGCGTAAGGGGTGAATGTCAAATAGTTGTCTCTATTCGGAAAAGCTAGAAAAGGACCCATTGCTAAATAAGTGAGACAGGAGAAAGACAGCTTTCCCCTCCCACTGTCCCAGAGCATGTTTGACCGAGGCAGGAGCTCTTCCATCCCTCCACAAGCAATGCATAATGGACCCCTCTGGTGACATACCCCACTCATCTCCCATCATAAGTGAAGCCCTCCTTCAGGCTTTAAGCATACATTTAGTGAAAGGATTCTTAGGTTTCTCACCATCTCCCTCCCTTGAACTTAATGGGAGGAGGCATAAAGCGAAGGGAGAACACATCCTAGACTGTGACTCCACAGTGACCGAAGCTCTCGTTCTTCCTCCTATTTCCTGGCAATCCATAATATATGTTAGTTGGGCTGCTAAAGCATATAGCTTCAAACTGGGGAGTGTCAGGCCCCCTCTGTGAAATGGTTGCCACAACACCTCCTTCCTGATACTAGGTCTCCGATTGGCCCAAATTAGGGAAGTAATAGAACCCTCAAGGGACTTAAGGTGACCCAGTGGAGGCATGACAGGAAAGGTCTGAAAAAGGTAGAGGCACTGAGGTAAAATTTGCATTTTTACTAAATTTACTCTTCCCAGCAAAGATAAGGGGAGCGACTTCCATCTATTACATTGCTCTTTAATTTTCGTTGCTAATGGGCAGTAGTTTATAGGCCCCACATCCGTTATTCTGCGTGGGAGTAGTATTCCCAGATATTTAACTACTGTTCTAGGAGGAATATCTATGCCACTTATATGTATGGACTCTCCACCATCCGCCAGAGGGAGCCACTTGCTCTTGTTCCAGTTGATCTTATGCCCTGAAATAGACCGTATTCCTTGAAAAGGGAGGTCAGGGCAGACATTGCTGTTACTGGATCATCCAGAAATAGAAGCACATCATCCGCAAAAAGAGAGATAACGTGCTCCCCTCCATTCACCCTATATCTTTCTATTTCCCGATGATGTCTAATGGCTGTAGCCAAAACCTCAATTGTCAACACATAAATCAATGGCGAAAGGGGGCACCCCTGTCTCGTCCCTCTATGGAGCCGAAAGGGGGGTGACAATGTATTGTTTGTAAGAATTTAGGCCCACGGGGAATGATATAACCACTCCACCCACTGCCTAAAGATCGGGTGCAGACCAAACTTTTTTAGTACTGTAAACATAAATGGCCATTCGACCCTGTCAAAGGCCTTTTCTGCATCTAATGCAAGAAGGCCCTCGTAGGCTTTTCTTCCTCTTGACCCTTGCCAAATAATATTCATTACCCGTCTTAGACTATGTCTTGCTTGCCTCCCCTTAACAAAGCCCCCCTGATCATGATGAATGACCTGTGGTAGGACCCCCTCCAGCCTCCTCGCCAATATTTTTGCTATTATCTTATAGTCAGCATTTAGCAAAGAGATTGGACGGTAACAGCCACATTTTTTGGGGTCCTTGTCCGGTTTGGGTAGAATTGTTATAATAGCTGACTGTTGAGATGGTGTCAGTCCCCCTTCCCCCAGAACCTCTCTTATCATATACTGGAAAAGCTGGCCCAAATCAGCCCAAAATTTTTTGTAAAATTCAATAGGCAGGCCATCTGGCCCCGGCGCTCTCCGCGACCTAGACATCCAGATTGCCTCCTTAATTTCCTGAACAGTGAATTCCTGTCCCAGCAACTCATTTATTTGAGCAGGTATCACAGGAAGGGGAATATTTTCTAGAAAACTATCCAGGTTTGTTCCTTGTGGGAATTCTGATGTATATAGCTTTTCATAGAAGGATTTGAAAATAATATTTATCTCTTGGGCAGAGGAGATACACCCCCGTTCTCATTTTCTATTGTTAGGATTGTTCTCTCTGCTCTTTGTTTCTTAATTAGCCAGGCTATCCATCTCCCCGACTTGTCCCCCTCGGAATACTGTCCCGCTTTTGACATTAGGATATCCCTCTCTATATACGCTTACAACACAGTTGGTTATATTCCCCCTTCATACTCTTCAATTTCACCAGATCCCCAGATGACTGACTGCCCATAATCTGCTTTTCTAGCCTCAGTATATTGGCTTCTAGTTCATTCTCCCTACGTTTTTCTATTTTGCCTTTAAAGGCAGCATATGAGATAGTCTCCCCCCTTACAAAAGCTTTCAGAGCTGCCCACGTAGTTCTTGCTGAGGTGTCTTCCGCTTTATTATTTTCAAGGAATTCCTGTAGTTTCTCGGACATTTGTTGTATGTATTGGGGATCTAACAATAGGGTAGGATCCATTCTCCATTGCCGCACCCTTCCCTCGTCTGTCACTTTCTCCACCTCTAAATGTAGTGGAGCATGATCTGATACTATAATAGGGCCATATTCTATCTCCCTTATTCATCCCAGAAAAGTAGGAGAAACCAGAAAATAGTCTAATCTTGTATAGACCTTATGGGCACAGTAGTAAAAAGAAAATTCCTCTGTATCTGGGTGTTTAAATCTCCACAGTTCCTGCAAGGCCCTTTCCTCTGCCAGTCTCCGGAGGGCCCCCGCACTTTTGGGGGAACATCTGAATCTGTTTAGTTTGGTCAAGAAGGGGATCCCAATAGGTGTTATAATTGCCCCTATAATCATTTTGTCTGGGAATACTGCTAGCATAATAGATAGATGCTCAAAAAATTCTGGGCAATCAAATGTAGGCCCATACAGAGACCCCAGGACTAGCAATTCCTCCTCCACCGTAGTCTTCACTATAACATATCTCCCCTGACTGTCTTTTTGGGTTGAATGAATTTGTACCCTGATCCCCGGTCTAAACCACATGCATGTTCCTCTGGCCTTGGACGTGAAGTGAGATGCTACCATCGTACCCCCTCCATTTTTTTTCTACTCGCTTAATCTCTTCACATGTTAAATGTAACTCTTGTAACATCGCAACATCTGCATTCTTTTTCTTAATATATGCCCATACACTTTTTTGTTTCACTGTGGTTTTTAAGCCATTTACATTCCAGGATAACAATTTTAAACTAGCCATCCGGTGGCATCATATGTATTCCTAGATCTAGGATCTCCCAAGCACATTGCCATACATTTACCTCAAGTCCCCTCGCATCACCCGACTCTTTACCTTTGTTATCTTTTCTCCCAATTAACAGACTACCCCTTCTCCCTCCCCTACTCATCTGCAACATTTCAAAAGGAGCCAGAAAAAAAAACAGAGAGAAAAGAAAAGGAAGAAAAGAACAAGAGAAAGGTAAAGACTCAAGATAACGCCTATCTAATCTAATAGAAAACTAAGCCCCTTATGTCAGGAATCTAAAGGTGGTTTCCAACTTTTCTCACCACTTAGCACCCCTTCCCCAAGTATACCTCTAGTTAGAACCCCCTTTACTATTGTGGAATAGCCTGCTGGCCAAACCGTCATTATCCCTCCATATAGCCAGGTGCAGTGGTATAAGAGGGCCCCGCCCAGGACTCCCCCCCGAACTACCAATCATAAGTAGTAATTTCCCACGACCCCACTGTCCAAACAGAATAGCTGAGTATAAGACTGGGCTGATCGAGAACACTTAGGGGTCCATCCTCTCCCAGGGAACCTCCGGAGTGAGGAGCCCAATAGGTGTGGACAGGCCCCCCCCCCCATAATTTAACATGCAGTCTTTTTAATGCTCATACATCCTTTCATTCTCCAAGTGTTCCCTTCCCCATTTCATCCATGGGTCGTACAAAAATAGCACCCTGGTTCAATAGGAGGGAGTGACCAGCCTTACTACTGTTCTCCTGCGCTAGCCCGTGCCTGCTCCACCTGGAACAAAAATAAAACAGCTGAATCTCTCGGGACACATATATTGTATCCATATATTCAAGGAAAACATTTCACTGGTTAAAATCAAGCACACAGTTCCTTCCCTCATCCTCCCCCTGCAAACAACAGAGAGGCGAAAGGATAAATCTACATCTCCCTATTAGTTTGATTAAACATGCTTTTGATTCTGCATTCTATTGTAAATAAAAGTAAAACAGCCTCTGGAACCCAAATATAAAAACCAAAGTGAACTTCAGTAGCTGCAGGTGGTGCACTATATAACCGCTCTAGGCCCAGGAGCTAGTGCCAGGGAAAGTGGGGAAGGCCACCCGCTCCAGCCATTATAGGCCTCATAAGAGTTTTGGAACAGACCGAGCAACGCTCCTCTTCCCTCAACACCCCCCCGCACCCTCGTCCCACGTTTAAGCTGCTGTGCTAGTACATAGGCCCATCCTCTGCGCAATTTATGTGCAGAGAAAAACAGAACAGTTTTCCAGCTCCCAGTTGATCTCTTTTTGCTGATGAGGCCGCTGATATAACTCAGTGTTATGCAAATTTATAAACTAAGGATTGATCACAGCACATAATATAAAGTCAATAGGCATCAGCTAGGTCTCTGCAATGTCACTCAGGAGTCACCTCCACCAAGGAAGATCAAACAGTCCTGCCAGGAGCTAGTGCAGGGGGGAAAATGGGGAAGGCCGCCCGTTCCAGCCTTAATAGGCCTCCTAGGAGTTGCGGAGCAGACCGAGACAAGCTCCACTTCCCCCCCTAACCCCGCTCCCTGTATCCTCATGCTTTGTAATGTTGGTCTGCAAGTATAAAATTACTTATTTATACAGCCCAAGTCAAACTAAAGTTCACTCATCTGCATTTTCTTGCTATTTCGATTCATGTTCGATGTACTGCATTGCAGCGTCCGGGTTTGTAAACACCTTCGGTGTAGCATCTTTTCTCCTTATAATCAGTCGAGCAGGGTAGACAAGTGCAAAAGGCCACTCAAGTTGATGTAGCCTCCTCTTCACAGGCATAAACGCATTCCAATCTGTTTGTACCGACCGTGAAAAGTCTTGGAATATACTGACAGTTTGAGAACCTTCTCTAATGGCACCGGCCTTTCGTACTGCATTCAATACCATCATTCTCTCCTGGTATCTCAAAAATTTTACAATTATATGATGAGGCCTTTCATTTGGGGATGGTCAGCGACCAGGAGTTCTATGTGCCCGCTGTATCTCCAAGGAGCACTCCGCTGGCAGATCCAGCTTTGACTTTAACCATGTCTGGCAAAAGATTACACAGTCTCTGCCTTCCATTCCTTCAGCCATGCCCACTATTCTTATATTTGTTCGCCTCTCCCTATTTTCATGATCATCTAATATTGTTTTTAACTTCTCTGTTTCAGTCATTGCTGCTTGCAGTTGGGGGCTCCACTGATTATATCACTCTTCTTGCGTACTAACCCTTTCTTCCACCTCCATTAATCGAGCCGAATGTTGTTCCACTGTTTCCCCCAAATTTACAGTTGTTTGCAAGACGGCCAGTTGAGCAGACACATTTTCAAACTCAGTGTCCATTTTACTCATCAGGTCGTATTTTAAATGGTTAAATAATGTTTCCAGTACCAAGAACTGAGGGCTATACGAGTTGCCTTCCACAGTCCCTGTTGAAGTTGTTGCAGCCCCATTACCAGCGTTTTCTCCTCGTGGTGGCAGAGCCTCCAGGCCCAAATCTTTAAACCCATTGTTGACGCTTTTAAATGGAAGATGCCCCTGTTTTTTTCAACATCTTCGGTGGCATAACTGTTTTCCCTACAAAGACCCACTTTTTTTGTCTCAGTACGTCCCGGGGTAGCGGGGGAAAGGGAGATTCCTGATGGTTTAGGCTCAGAGCTCCAGGACTAAGCAGCAATTCTGGATGCCGGCTTGGCCATGACCCCGTGTTACTCTGTTATTAAAATTACACATCTAATCAGCCAAGTTTCTCATTGCCTCCGAAACTGCATCTTTGATGGGCTGTAGAGTGAGCCAAGTCATCATTACTCTACCCTCCTTTTGCTGAGGGTCCTGCTGGTGGGAGCTGCTTTTTCTTTCCTGGTCTCTGAAGGTGGCTGTTTTTTCGGTCTCCCAATGCTGTCTGCCACATAAGCTTGGGATTAAACTGAAACTCTTGATTAGCTCTCTCCACTAGTACTCTGTTTGACCTCAAAAATATAGTTTTAAGATGTGAAATACCTGCAAAATACCTGTATTTGAGCTGTGATGGAGTGGACCTCACTGCAGAGTGTCCTACTCGGTTGACCACTTGCTCCGCACACCCCAGGTCTGAGAATAATTTGATGGTGACTTCTCCCATTTTGAAGCATTCTGTTGTCTTTGCTGTTGCAAGAATTGCATCTCTCTCTCCTCAAGTCCCCCGATGACCATGAGAATTGTTCTGGTGAAAGCTTTGTCTTGCAGGGGTCTCCGTGGGGAGATGCAGAATGCCCACTTGATGATAAGAGAGGCTTTCAGTGACAAAGCTTCTGTAATCCAACCCAGCAAATATGTTTTTAAAATTCTCCCTCCGTGGCTTCTGGCAATCTGATAATGCATATATTTGCAGCATGATAAAAATTTTCAATCTGTTCGAGTCAGGCACATGGGGTAGAATTTTTTTTTAACCAACCCAGTGCAAGTGACAAGGGCTTTCTTTGCTTTCTCACTTGCTTTGGTGGCAGCAACTTGAGCTGCCTCTGTCTTTTTCTCCTGCAGTGCTGTTCTATTGTTGAATTGCTCAATTTTTCTGCTGAACCACTGGATGGCTGACAGGAAAGGTCCTAGGGAGGGTTCACCGCTAGGGCCTGTCAGCACATGACTCCCACTGCTGACGTGTTCTGGGCCTTATATTTAGTTGGCTCAGTTGGAAGTTGATTCTTCAGCTTCACCATTTTACAATGCACTAGAAGTCATTCAGATGCTGCAGAAAGGTAAAGCGCTAGCGTTCAATTGCGTTATTTACTGAAAATTTAAAGTTTAATTGCTAATTTTACAGTATAAAAAACTATCTTTGATAATATCTCTTTCATCAAGCCACACCTTTGGAACTTTGTAGCTGTCAGGTAATAGGACCACATGGAAAATGTTGTAAGCAGTCAGCCCAGAGCTGCCCACAATGCTGTCAGGTGTCAGCACATACATAAACATGGGCATCCCCTCCTCTCCTCAGTTCTTTTCCCGCCACTGATCAGACTCATCAGACTGCTGTAGGAAACTTTACCGCTATTGCAAACACTTTATTTTTTTTTTTAACTTGCTAAAAAGTCATCACTTTGATAGTGATTTTTGACAACATGCATCTCGTCAACGGAACCATCCAAATGTTTCCAGTACTGTGAGTCTGGAAAAGAGATCTACACCACAGACTCCCATGAAGTTCATGTCTGCTGCTTAGGCCCAGACCACAGTGTGAAAGCCTGCAAGACCTGCTGGGGTTTAATTCCATAACCAGGTGACACAGAAGAAGACCATGGAGAGAATGGAGAAGCAGCTCCAAGAAGAATCAACGGTCATCCAAACCCCGGAGAAAACTTCAGGAAGTCACAAGCACAGGCAACAGGACAAGGAGAAGTCTTTCCAGTGCACTGTAAGTCACTCCTGGGCTCTTCACATACAACCTCTGCTTCAACGTTGTCCACTCTGGTGGCACCAACTGCCCCCTCAAATGCTGACCTGACACCAAGATCAGGGTTTGGTATGGGCACTGTCTGGATGATCATGGTTGGTACATCACCATTGACAACAGGGACTCAGCCTCCCCCATCTACTACTCCAGCCACCATCCACTATCCAAAGCAGCGATGACACCCAGGCTATACGTATCACTTTTGGCTGTACTTATCATTTTCTCTGACATGATAAGATGCCTGCTGCCAGGTCTCCCTGTTCCTAGGAGCCCGTAAATGAAGTCCCTGACACATAACCCCTCAACAATGCAAGGTACTCCCTTGCCACAGAATCCTCCTATGCCACCGCCGATGTCACCAGCGAGGTTTCTCATTCCCGTCAACCCAGTCAAGGATGAATATGAGTATAATCCTGATCTAATGATGCAGGAAGAGGAGGAAGAAGAAGAGGACCATTTTGAGAGCCAATACGGATGTGGCACCAGCTCTAGAGCCTCCACCTGCAGTAAGGACTCTGTGTTGAACACACCACGGTCCCCTCTAGAAGACCCTACATTTTTCACCATGATGCAGCAGATGCATGCTGCCATGGGCTTTTCTGTAAAACAGCAGGATACCACTAAAAAGGACCTGCTGGAGTTCCTCGAGCTGCCAGACTATCCTGCTATAGTGGTGCCTCCTCTGCTCCAAGCCTTAGAGGATGCCACCTATGCAACTCGGTATAGACCAAACAATTTTATTTTATTTATTTAAAATTTGGTAACCGGGAAAAGCACACTGAGCCAAGGCTCATTTCCAGGTGCGAAGCTGGGACAGGGTATACAGAACAAACAATGGGTTACCAAAAGTACAAAATGTAGAATAAAACAAACATACAAGAATAATACAATATAAATTAGGTTACAAGTCAATACTCAATGGCAAAAACAAGAACAGAATCATTTGTTGGAGCAATAACAGGTGTAGGATTTATAAAATGTGAAATAGAAAACTGAGGTGAACATAGGGGAATTGGTCTTGAAAAATAAAGCTGAGGGCAGCAACAGCAGTGGCTGGGGATGGTTAGGAGAGATACCTAGTGCGGTAGTAGCAGGGGTGAAGGTGGGCTGTGGGAGGAGGATAGTTCCAGGGGGAAAGGGAATGCAAACAGGAGGAGAGTCAGTGCTAGTCGGAGGCCCAAGCACAAGGGAGAGTGAAACGACTGGGAGTAATTTCTCAACAAGGGGAAGGGGTGGCTGAGGTATAAGGGAAGAAAGAATAGTGCAAAAAGAGCAGCAAGAAGTGCAAGATGGATTAAACAAGTCCTAGAGAAAGAGTCATGTGGTGTGGCCTGTAAGGTAACACACAGAGCAACCAGAACGTTATGGTGATATGGAGAGGGAGACACTGGGAGCAAGGCTGGATGGGGATGGGGAGAAGTCTAAGAAGACTTTTGAAAGAGAGGAGGGAGGAGGATAGATGAAGTTTGGGAGGTAATTTATTCTGGAGAGAGAGGAAGCAAAAGGAGAGGGCAGATAGACCAGAAGTAGAGTGGGGGTGGGGAAGAGAAAAGGTTCGAGTGTCTCTGTGCCAAAGGGAGTAGTTGGAGGAGGTCACCTGGGAGAGGTGGGAAGAGAGATAGGAGGGGAGAGTACCAAATCAGAATTTAGCAGTAAAAGATGCACAGTGAATCAGCCTCCTGTGGGACAGGGGAGTAAGTGATAGGGCAGAGTAAAGGAGACAGTGGTGGGTAAGAGGAGTGGAAGCTGTGGCGAACTGGCAGAAGGAGTTTAACAGAATATCAAGCTTGCCTAGTGAGGTCTGAGAAGCCATGCCATATACAAGGGTGCCGGAAGATGGTAAAAGCTGAGTGGGCTGAGAATCAAAAGGGCACTTATGAGGGTACAAAGGGCACTTTTTCTATACTAGTTTTGCCATACAGAAATAAAAAGTGGAGTGGCTACTGCCCCTTTCACCCCCCTCCGGTTCTAGCACCTATGGCCATATACCACATTGGCATAGTCAAAGGCGGGTAGTATCATTTTGGTGACAAGCTCACAATGTGTGGGAAGGGGAAGGCAGTTTTTGTGCCGGTAGAGGGTGTCACAAATGCACCCCGCCAGTCAGGCCCTCTGCTCCCACAGTGCCAAACCTCAAACTGCAATATGTGAACAAGAGACAAACAGGGTAACCCTCCTGTCTGTTTTGGGTCCAAATCACCTACTAGCCTCGAGTCCTGGGGGTCAAATATGAACCTTTTCTGCTAGCACACCCAGTTAACAGGCTCACATATACTCTCATCGGGGGATGCAGTAGAATACTTCACCCTGTGGGCACCCAGCCAGGTTCAAACGTCTACCCTTATGACTCAATTTGAGACCTAGGTATATTCTTTCCTTAGCAAGATAGTAACACATTCAAGCCCTTAACAGTTCTTGTCAGAATTACCCAATAACTGTTTCAGCCTCCACATGCAAAAGAAAAGACTCAGGCAGGGTTAAGGAAACCAAAAGGTTTACTGGAATTAAAAAAAAATATCAAATACATGCAAAACATAGAACATATAACCTGAGTACTTACAGTCTGGAAATAAATTGGAATTTTACAGAAAACAAAATACCTGATTACTTAAAGCAATTTACCAAGTTTTGATATATGAATGCATACACTGCAAGGTGACTGCATATAGAACTGATTCGCAATGTATTTTGATAGATGCATAGCCTATTTTAGCAAATTAAATCAGGTTTTCACCCTCACAAACCAGGAAGTGTCATTTTGTGTATTGGAGCCTGTATTTGGTGACCTTTGACACTCATTACCTTTGCAATGTCACCACAGGGAGATCTGTGTTCTGCAATTAAAATGAGTTCTTGGTCACAGCAATTCTGTCTTGATAACAGAGCTCTTGGTCGCAGCATGCAGCATGACAATAGCAATGTCAAATAGTTCATTTTTAGGGTCCGATGATGAAAGCATTATGTTGTCCTGCACTAGCAGTGATCTTTCAGACACTGACAGTGTGCCACAATTTGACAGCCACTGCATAGTAGATCCCCATAGGGATGACCCTATGACAGCAATGAGAATGATGTAGACAGTAGCTCAGGCAGTCACAGCAGTAGTCCCGATCCGTTCCAGTACAGTAGTGAGAGCAGACTTAGCAACAGGGACTGTTAATATTATATTTTGCTACTTAATGCTACGGCTTGGTTCCCATCATTGCTGTCATTTTACTGTGCAAAATCGAGGTATGGTGTGTGTTCTGTTACTCCTAGCATCGATGTGCCCACACAAATGCTAGTGATAGTACCCTGGGATTTTATATTTCTATTTTTTTTTTGGGGGGGGGGATTGCTTTCCCTATGCCAGGGGTTCTCAAATGATGAGGCCAGCCTCCTTGGGGAGGCCCCAATCTGCTCCAGAGGAGGCACAAGGAAGTCTAAAAAAGTACTGTATTTAAATTTTGAGTTTTATATATTTAGTGTGATGAGATGAAGCAAACTGAAAGAGGATAATAGTAGGTGAATTTTATGTATTATTTTACTAATAGGTGACAAGGGAAGGTGAATGAGCCAAGGCTCATTTCAGGTGTACCAGGGGAAGAGGAGGGAGGGAGTGAATACATTTCAAAAGGTAACTGCAAAACAACCAAGAAATACACAATGAACAATAGTGCAAACAAATGTGAACAATAAACTAATAATGAGCGGTGGTAACTGATCAATTTGTAAACTGATGGCAGAACAGCCCAAATATAAGGGTTGAGCATAGAAGTGCTAAAAGCAATAGAAGGAAGGAGCAAAGTAATCCCCGAGAAGTTGCTTAGGAGCAGGGAAGGAGGGGAGAAGCAAAGTATGTAGGAAGGTTATTTCATATACAGAGGAAACAGAGAAAGTAGTCTGACCCATGAAGGCACTGCAACAAGGGGTAACAATGGTTCAAGAATGAAAATAGCAGTGCAAGTAGGCTGGCCTGTAAGGGGGGGCTTACAATAAGCTGAATAATAATATTTGTTTGTTTTATTTATTTGTTATTCAGATAACACCTTTGAGCACATAAGCTCTTTTTCAAAGGTCCCATGTCAGTATAAGACAAAGAACTGAATGTGAGCCAAGTACTCAAAGGTGTTTCAATGTATTCATGGTGTACTGCGCTAAGTACAGTACGTTATTTTTCTTTGGGGAGGCCCAAGATTATTTCAGTTTTTGGGGGAGGCTCAAAATCTTTTCCATGTATTTGGGGAGGCTCACTGTGACAAAGTCTGAGAACTATTGCCCTATGCTAACGAGTTGTTGGCCACTCCAGCTTGACACTAAGAGCACGTCTAGATCTGGTGGCATTGCTTGAGCAGGATAAATGGCTCACAATTTGTCCAAATCCAATTTGTCCAAATTCCTCACCTGGTACTAGTTAGTAGTGACCTCCTGCCAATTGATTTATCAGTCACTCACTCTGATGAAGCACAGGGTGAAAATTACAAGCAGGCACCTTGTACCCTAACCACACCAAACCCCCTAACTGCACACATACACTTAGAAAAATGCTGCAGCATAGAACTTTTATTATCTGTAAATTATTTATACTGTTTGGGTCTGTCTTTGCCCTAGTGCCAACTAGTCTACACTATAGCTTTCTTCTCTGTGTATGTGTGCATTTGGGGATGGGGGGCCTGCTTGTACTTTCCCCTTCACAGGTATCAGTGATTGAGTAACGTGTTGAAGTCACCGGTTCCCCTATTTATGGCATGTTATAAATTTAAAACTACAAATTATTGCACCAGCTTTGTGTTACCTCTAAGCGCTCAGGAACTATATAGACTGCAGCTGTCACTAGTGTCAACATAAGCATCTGTAATACCATCCTGGCATTGGCTTATTGCCACTACATGTGTGCCTCTAGATGCATTATGATTATGAATTGAGCAAAAAATACACAGCACAGTCAGTGATCGCCCCCCCCAGGTTAAAAATGACACTGCCAATACCCTTCTCATGGAGAAAGAGACCACATTTATGTTTAGATAGCCTAAGTACCATTTGATTGGTCCACTACAAAAAAGGACATATCCTTACGGTAGGTACTCGAGTGTTAGACTGTATTTTAACCACCCTTCCTCACTTATGTCACCATACTTCATTACCACTTCGGTCTGTGTCAAGCCATTTGTGTTTTCCCATTTTTTCCATTACAGTGGATCTCTGATGCACATGCGTAAAGTGTACAGCAAATACAACAGATGCTGCACTATACTGTCTCCCATGCCTTACCGATGTCATGGTGCATTGTGTAGACTCCCTGCATCCATTGCTGTGTAGCCCACATTTTGTTTCAGACATTATTCCCTAAGTATGCTGAACTGACTAGCACACTTTGCAATATAACACCATAGAAGCCATACATTGGTACCACAGTGTCGGGAGAGGATGGCAACTGCAGTCTCTTCTTTTGCTGATGCTCTGGAGCACATACAATGATGCTATAATTCTAATTAAAAATAAAGACTGTATGTTAAAATGTTAAAAAACTAAGTGTTTTTAATTTTGAGATACACTATAAACTATGTACAGTATAACTATGTACAGTATATAACTGATTTTATTGCATTCATTTATAAACTTAGCGAGGAGCTGGCAAGCTGGAGAAACAATTCAGTGCACCATGTCCCTTTATTCATGCACATCTAAGCATACTTTGGTGATCAGTGTTATGGTGCTTGCATGAGAAGACCAAATGGGCCCAATAAAACACAGGAGCACAAGAAAAAATATAAACTGTCTATAATGATGGTGACAATCAGAAATGCAATATCAAAGGCAGTTTACTGATGCAATCACACTGGAAGCAGCACTTGCCAAAAATATAGTTTATTGCACTGTTCTCCTGGGATTGGACTGTGCAGCTCAGTGCTTATACTCTTGCTGCACATTACAATTCTGAACTGTTGAAAAAGTCATCCATTTAACACAGACCTCTATGTACCAATACTGAAAAGTTTACTTCAATTTATAGATCTGCCCGGTTCAAAAGTCGTCCTTTTGTGTCCCAATACACTACAGATTACATCTCCACTCAGTTAAAAAAATTAAGCTTTTATACAGACTTGTTGTTATAATTATGTACTTGCAGCACTTATTAAAACTGTAACACTGTACTCAAGCAATGTAGATTGTGATGTTCCTAGAACCGATGGACCCTAGGACACAGAGCTTAGTCAGATGAGTAAAATTGAAAATCAGGAGAAATCACCACTTCTGCAATCCCAAAAGCAAGTATAACAGCTGCCAATATAACAAGCAGTTTCAGTCATCAGTGCTGTCATTTTTGCCAGTTCAGTTTTGGATCTGCACTCACTGAGGCTGGGTCCAGGAAAGACGAATGAACGAGCAGTGAGAAAGGTGCAGTGGGAACACCTTCCCTGTGCTGATGTCACTCATGCATGTGGATGCACTGCTCATGTGAGAACTTCAAACAAAGTGAAAAACATGCAGAGACAACTGTGGCACAAAAATGTTAAAAAACTAAGCATCTGAATATATTTAATACTTAACTTCAGGGCAGCTGAGCTTTGCATCACTCAATGAAGGGAAGGTGATCTGCAAATATGACATTGGGGGAAGTTGGTAAATCACTTTAAAGAACTAGCTTAGCTAAGTTCCAGTTGGGTGTTACCTATTTTTAACAGAAGTACCTCATTGGAGTTTCAGAGATGAAGTGTATCAGTCCAGAGATAAAGTGTGTTTTCCCCTCAGATGCTTGGCAATCTTGAAAGACAAACTCTCCACCTCCTTGTGATGTCACAGCACATGAGGTCACTGTTTGTCCTGTCATTAATTTTGTAACCCGACCAAGTATATCCAAGGGTGTAATTTTACTGCTGGCTGGAAATCTGCAAAGTTATCAATATCAAAATATGACAGTCTCTTTGATCAGAGCATCTCCTTTGATCTCTCTCTCTCTCTCTCTCTCTCTCTATTAACTTCCTGGCTTTCCAGGTAATTTCAGGTTTATGAGTTAACAGGGATCTGTTAAATGTCCTTGTTCCTCATGGGTGATAAAATGCATACTTCTCCCAGCTCTTCAAAGCAGAAATATTTTATACGGTGTTATAAACTGTCACTTTGGAATACCAGCAACAATATGTTAAAACACAGCAGAAAACCAGCTGCTACTTTAGTGCTGTGCTAAGGTCAAAGGTCAAGCCTTCTTACACTTGCTGGCTGCTATTCCCTATGTAGACATTCACATAACATAGTTTTTTTATATCACAAATATTATACAATAATGACAAGTAGATGGGCAGAGTATCACAATTCTCCCTCCTAGACTGAATTTGGGGGATCTATTCCTGCATGGGATGAGCTCCCTAAAGTCAGTTCATTGCTCAAACTGATGCAAAAGCTCATCTGCATTTTCATTTGGTGCCCCTGCTCTGTGTGAGACAGTCATGTCATAACCCTGCAAGGCTCCATCTAAATAGCCTACCAATTGTTTTACCATTTGTGCCAGCCAAACCAGGGGGTTGTGATAAGTTTGTACCTCAAAATGCTGCCCATATAGGTATGCCTCTAACTTCTTTAGTGCCCACACCATCATACATGTGATATATCCCTCTTTTCACAGGAGACTCCTGGTTTTTTGACTGAACTCCCTCCTGGGAAACAAAATCTCCTTCTTAAGTAAAATTCTGTCCAAAATATCCATTCATGTTTTTTTTTTTGGCAGATAAAGACACATAAAAAGTAAATTAGTGATGAACAATGTAAGTGATAACTTTGTAAAGCTAGTTGTTGATTCTTTTTAGTGCTTATTCTTGACAAAATGAAATATATTAAAGGTTTTTAAATGCTTTTTCTCTTATTTGTTGATGCCATTTAAGGACAAACTCATGACATTATGGCATCTCCCTACTAGCAGGCCAGTCTCCCTACTAATTTGACCCAAATCTCCCTCTTAAGTAAGCTGGACATATCATATGTATGCACCATGGCAAGACATTCTTTTTCCACTGTAGAGTAAGCCTGCTCCCTGGGAAGTAACTTCTTACTGAGGTATGCTATAGGATGATCTTTCCCTTGGTTGGATGTTTGACTAAGCACTGCCCCAATACCCACATCTGTGGCATCAGTCTGGACTACAAAGGGTTTACTATAGTCTGGACTTGCTAATACAGGAGCACTGCACAGTGCCTCCTTTAGCTATGTAAAGGCTTGCTCACAGGCTGGTTCCCAGATAACTTTCTTAGGCATCCTTTTCTTTAACAGGCCAGACAGGGGAGCGGCCAGGGCACTGTAGTTTGGTACACATTTCCTATAGTAACCTGCTGTCCCTAGAAAATTCCGAACCTGCTTCTGTGTTTCAGGTCTGGGCCATGCCTTGATTGCCTCTATTTTTGCTTGGTTAGGACAGAGCTGTCCTCAGCCTACTATGGGTCCGAGGTATGCCACCTCAGCTATGGCCACCTGGCACTTCTCAGCTTTTACAGTGAGTCTGGCCCTCTGTATCCTGCCCAGCACTTCCCGAAGGTGGGACAGGTGTTCTTCCTAGCTGACACTAAAGATGGCAATGTCATCCAGGTACGCCATGGCATACTCCTCAGCACCATTTAACACCTGGTTCACCAACCTCTGAAAGGTGGCTGGGGTGTTCTTCATTCTGAAAGACATTACCTTAAACTCAAATAACCCTATCAGAGTTATGAAGGCCAACCTCTCTCTAGCTTTGGCACTTAACTCTACCTGCCAATACCCTTTTGTCAGGTTAATAGTGGTAAGGTATGTTGCCCTCCCAACTTGTCCAGGAGTTCATCCGTCCATGGCATAGGGTGGGTATCTGACTTCATGACTGAGTTGAGTCCACGACAGTTCACACAAAAACAAGTAGAGCCATCTGGCTTTGGAACAAAGACTACAGGTGAGGCCCAGGGGCTATGGGATTTCTGGATTACCCCTAAATCCAGCATTTCCTCCACCTCCCTCCTAATGTCCTTTTGGACAGCCTCTGACACATGATATTTCATCTGCCATATGGGCACTTGCATCCCTGTCTCCACATCGTGTGTCACTAAGGGGGTTAGTCCAGGCTTAGCGTTAAACAATGGGGCAAAGTCTGCTAAAACCTCCCTTACTTCCTGGATCTGGTCCGGGGTCAACTGGGGTGACATTTTAATTGCCTCCACAGAGGACTCCCACTTGCTTTCTTCCAGCAAGTCCAGAAGAGAATCTCCTTCATTCATCCCTTCCCCAGGACTGCACACTGCAAACACCATGTCAGCCCTATTAGCATATGGCTTCATCATGTTGACATGGTACATTCTTTGTGTATGTCTCCTGTCAGGTAGTTCTATAATGTAGCTTACATCATTCACTTACCTGACTACCTTGTACGGTCCTGCCCACTCGCCCTACAGCTTATCTTTCCGGACCAGAATTAGAACCATGACTTCCTGACCCACAGTAATATAGAAACATAGAAACATAGAATTTGATGGCAGATAAGGACCGCTTGACCCACCCAGTCTGCCCATTTCCCTACCTGATGGATAAGCTGCAGATCCTAGTTAACCAGCAGCCTACTTCTTCCCACCCCAACCCCCTAGAATTGCCTTATGACTGTCCCATGCATGCTTGAATTCCACCACTGTTTTTGACTCCACAACCTCCTCTGGAAGGCCGTTCCATACATCCACAACCCTCTCTGTGAAAAATACTCTTTAAATTACCTCTGAGCTGCCCTCTTTCTATCTTCAAATTGTGCCCTCTTGTTCTTGCACACCTCTTTTTTTGAAAGATGCTACCTCTTGGACTTTGTTGATTCCTTGAGGTACTTGAAAGTTTCTATCATGTCCCCTCTCCCTCCTTTCCTCGAGGCTATACATATTAAGCTCCTTAAGTCTGTCTTCATATGTCTTCCGGCAGACCCTGCACCATTTTAGTTCCCTCCTCTGGACAGCTTCCATCCTGTCTATGTCTTTGTGGAGATTGGGTCTCCAGAACTGCATGCAGTACTCAGATGGGGTCTCACCAGCTGTCTGTAGAGAGGATAATAACTTCTTGTTTTCTACTGGTGATGCCTCTCCCCATGCATCCCAGTATCCTTCCAGCCCTCCTTGCTGCCCTCTCACATTGCTTGCCCACCTTTAGGTCATCTGATATGACTACCCCCAGGTCCCTTTCCATTTTTGTTGTTGTTAGTATCTCACCCCCCATTGTGTACTCTTCCCCTGGGTTTTTGTTTCCCAGGTGCATTACCTTGCACTTCTTAGCATTGAATCTAAGCTGCCATACATCTGACCATTCCTCTAACAGTGTATGAGCAAGCTCTGGCTCTTCGGTCGTACCACACTTTTAGGTTTTGTTGGGCAGCTGCCAGGTTGCTCTGGGCTGTCCCCATAAGATCCTTCAGCTTTTCCCTAACCTTAAGGACATAATCCACTATGGGAGCTCCCTGGGTGACGTGCTTGCCTTCCCAGTCCTCCTGGATCAAGTCTAGGGGCCCACATAGCCTGCATTCATATAAGAGCTCAAAGGGGGAATCCTGTTGACTCTAGGGGCACCTCCCTGTATATGAACAACAGGTGGGGAAGGTATTTCTCCCAGTCCCTCCCATGCTGTTCAGAAAATGCTTGGATCATCAATTTAAGGGTACCATTGAATCTTTCCACAAGCCCATTGGCTTGTGGGTGATAAGATGCTGTGCATCTATGCACCACCCCACACTTCTCCCACAAACATTTCATCAGGTCTGACATGAAGGAACCCCCTTGATCAGTGATAACCTCCTGTGGGATCCCAACATGGATGAAAATCCCTAGCAAGGCATCTGCCACTTTGTCTGTCCTCAGTGAGGATAGGGCAACTGCCTCTGGGTACTGGGTGGCATAATCCACCACAGTCAGGATAAACCTATTCCTGGAGGAGCTGGGGGTATTTAAAGGCCCCACAATAACCATTCCTACCCTCTGGAATGGCTCCTCCACTATGGGCAAAAGAATTAGGTTGGCTTGGGTTTTCTTACCCACCTTCCCTATTTCTTGGCACCGGTGACAAGACCTGCAATACTCCTTCACCTGCTGGGTGAAGTTGGGTCAACAGAAATTCTGGGCCAGTCACTGCATAGCGCGTGCAGTTCCCAGATGACCAGACATGGGAATATTGTGAGCAATCTTGAGAAACCGCTCATGGTACCCCTGGAGAATGACAAGCTGCCTACCCATCACCCCTCCCTCTGTTGTTACGTCCTGCCTATACATCAGTCCATTGTCCCAATAAACTTTGTTTCCCATCACCTCCCTGTGCTCCATCAGAGTCTGCCCAAGCCCTCAGCTTCTCTAAACTAGTGTCACT
Organism: Neoceratodus forsteri; assembly: GCA_016271365.2. Lineage (NCBI taxonomy): Eukaryota > Metazoa > Chordata > Ceratodontiformes > Ceratodontidae > Neoceratodus > Neoceratodus forsteri. Next base: position 1,693,721,802 of record CM057456.1, on the reverse strand, counting down.
TTTCTGAGCAGCTGCAAAATCCTTACACATTCCCAAGGCATGGGACAGGTCCCCTCCAGTTTCTAAACTAGGGTCCCTAGCTCTAGCGTCAGGGCATTCAGGGTCACTGTGACCCCTAACCCTCTGACAATGGGCTACCCCTCCCTTCTGAGAGTAACCCTCTGTAATTGCTCTGTTAACTGCTTCCTGAGGAATTTCTATCCCCCTTTCATTATTCTCCATATCAGGAGACACAGGCTGGGGAACCAGCCTCCCAGTGTTTTCCACAGGGTCTTCTATGGGGTCCAGGGAACTACAGTTTACCTTTGCTGCTTGACTGTGGGTAACTAGAAATATAGAAACATAGAATTTGACGGCAGATAAGGACCGCTTGGCCCACCCAGTCTGTCCATTTCCCTACCTACTGGATAAGCTGCAGATCCTAGTTAACCAGCAGCCTACTTCTTCCTACCCCAACCCCCTAGAATGGCCTTATGACTGTCCCATGCATGCTTGAATTCCACCACTGATTTTGACTCCACAACCTCCTCCGGAAGGCTGTGCACACACCATCCCCTCTTGGAGATTGTTCCCAATAATTACATCGAGAGCAAGATTCTCTACTACTGCAACCTTTTGCACAGTCTCCCCTGTCTCACCCCAGTCCAGGAGTACACTAGCAAGTGGCAGTGTTGTCTCCTCCCCAGTGAATCCCCTTACAGTCACAAATTGATTGGATATAAGCTGTTTAGGCTCTACAAAATCCCATTTTACCAAAGTCAGGGATGCCCCCATGTCCCTTAACCCATGGGTCTGTACCCCATTCACAGTGACTGGGTATATGTGTGCCCTCATGTTTACTGGCATGGTTTCAGGGACACACAAACAACCCACTTCTTTCCTAGCACCACTTGGCACACTCTCTGCCTTCTGAACACTGTCTGGTAAGATGTCCAGGTTCTCTGCAAACCCAACATTCATTTCTTTTATCAGGCAAATCTTTTCTTTGTAACCTGGAGCTACCTGGTTTTGGTGGAGGCAGGGAGGGTTTTAGCTGCCCTGAAGGTGTGCTTTTCCCCTTTCTGCATAGCCACGCCCACCTCATTACCTCTCAGAACAGGTCTGCTCCTGGCATAGCAGTCCGAGAGTTCAGCAGCCTCTTGCACTGTTTATGAATCTCGGCCCTCTAGCCAGGTTTTCAGCTCTGCTGGGCATGCCCCAAAAAACTGCTCTAACAGTATAACATTTTCAAATTTCTCTGCAGAGTCTGCTTCAATCCCTTCCCACCAACGTTTTAAAAACTAACGTTTTTTAGTGGCTATCTCCTCATAGCTCATGTCAGGGCTTCTCCTGAGCTTACGGGAATTTAACTTTGTGTGCCTCTGCTGTTAAATCATATTTCTTTAACAGTGCAGCTTTAAGTTTACTATAATCATTACTGTCCTCATTGTCCATTTGACCCAATGCATCATGAGATTTCCCGGTAAGTAGCGGAGATAGCTGGAAGCTTAAAGACTCTCTAAGAATATTTGCCTGAATGCATACTGTTTCAAAGAAATTTAAAAAGGCATCCATATCTTCCCCCTCTTTAAATTCAGCTATCAATTTTAGAATTTAATTTGCAACCCAGTCCTGGAGTCCCAGTTAACCCCAGGCCACTTACCTGCTGTGGTGCTGGTGTTTGGAGTTGCAGCTTCTCCAGTTCATGTATCCTCTGGCGCTCATGCTCTTCTAGCTTGGCCTCTCACTGTTCTCACTCAGCAGCTCACTGCTCTCACCTCTCTTCTCTCTCTCTAATTCCCGCTTCCTCTGTTCAAACTCCAGCTCCATTCTCCGTAACTCCATCTGCAGCCTGAGCCCTTCTGGCTCCACAATGGTAGTGACCTTCCCTGCTGCTGTGGCTCTTGGCTTGCACTGGTCCTGATGTCCTCCTCCCTGGATCTGGACACTGCACTGGATCCTGGACCCTCCATGCCCAAGGTTTGGTCCTTTCCAGTCACAGACTGTGACTCAAGGTCTTGGGCATTGGCGGCCACAAGAGCCTCCATGAGATACTTTTCTTAGCTCAGCCCTCGTGCTGGACTCCTCTCTCTTGGCACAACTGCCTCAGGTAGTCTGCAGTGTGCTCACTGTAGTTGGAAGCCATCTTTTTCCCTATCTATGGCTACACTAACTTACACCCAAACAAAATAAAATAGGTAGGGAACTTAGACTGTAAGCACAATGATATAGTTATTCTACTTTTTAAATCACTGCCTTATTTTGCATGTGAGCTGTTACAATTATTAATCTGACGCACTGGACTGTTAATGCTCCTGTTGCCAAATACTTTTAAATCGCACCACTGCCAACCAAATCTGTCACAAATGCATCCCGTAGATCAGGCCCTGTGCTCCCACAGTGCCAAACCTTGAAGTGTAATATGTGAACAAGAGACAAACAGGGTAACCTTCCTGTTCTGTTTTGGGTCTGAATCACCTACTAGCCTCAAGTCCTGGGGGTCAAATATGAAACTTTTCTGCTAGCACACCCAGTTAACAGGCTCAGATATGTACTCTCTTTGGGGGATGCAGTACAGTACTTCACCCTGTGGACACCCAGCTAGGTTCAAACATCTACCCTTATGACTCAATTTGAGACCTAGGTATAATCTTTCCTTAGCAAGATAGTAACACATTCAAGCCCTTAACAGTTCTTGTCAGGATTACCCAACACTGTTTCAGCATCTACATGCAAAAGAAAAGACTCAGGCAGGATTAAGGAAACCAAAAGGTTTACTGGAATTAAAAAGTATATCAAATACATACAAAACATTGAATATATAACCTGAGTACTTACAGTCTGGAAATAAATTGGAATTTTACAGAAAACAAAGTGCCTGATTACTTAAAGTTCTAGCTTAGCTAAGTTCCTAGTTGAGTGTTACCTATGTTTAACAGAAGTGCCTCCATAAGTTTCAGAGATGAAGTGTGTCATTTAAGACTCCAGAGATAAAGTGTGTTTCCCCTCAGATGTTTGGCAATCTTGAAAGACAATCTCTCCACCTCCTTGTGATGTCACAGCACATGAGGTCACTGTTTGTCCCATCATTAATTTTGTAACCTGACCAAGTATATCCAAGGGCGCCATTTTACTGCTGGCTGGAAATCTGCAAAGTTAGCAATATCAAAATATGACAGTCTCTTTGATCAGAGCATCTCCTTTGATCTCTCTCTTATCAACTTCCTGGCTTTCCAAGTAATTTCAGGTTTATGAGTTAACAGGAATCTGTTAAATGTCCTTGTATCTCATAGGTGATAAAATGCATACTTCTCCCAGCTCCTCAAAGCAGAAATATTTTATAAGGTGTTATAAACTGTCACTTTGGAATACCAGCAACTATATGTTAAAACAGAGCAGGAAACCAGCTATCTGCTACTGTAGTGCTGTGGTGAGGTCAAAAGTCAAGCCTTCTTACACTTGCTGACTGCTATTCCTTAAGCAAACATTCACATAACATATTTTTCTATATCACAAATATTATACAATAATGACAAGTAGATGGGTAGAGTGTCACAGAGGGCACCTAGTTTAGGGCGAAACTCGATGCAGATGGCGTCAACGTGAGTGGAAAAGTCCAGGTGGGCATCCAACCAGACTCTAAATATTTGAAAGCTGAGATGCTTTCAAGGCAAGAACCATCCAAGCTAGAGAAGATAGGATGCTGAAGGGTTGACAGTTTTTGTCTGGAGCCGAAAGTCATGGCCACTGTTTTTTTTGCATTAAGCTTGAGCTTGTTTTCCAAGAACCAGGACTGAACTCTATTGAAATCATCCTGGAGGGGGGGCCTGCACACTGTTGAAAGAAGGATCGGTGAGGAAAAGAATTGTATAATCAGCATACATGTGTATTTCAGCAGATGTACATCAACCACACTACAGTGATTCTGCACACTTGTGGTTGTGGCATAGACTGGTTGCCAGTGAACTGCTACTGTGTATATCAGAATGCAAACAAATTACAAAATTATACGCAGTACAGTAGCACTACTTCTGTCATCACATCACAGGGCCTTCCCAGTCACCCATTTAGTGCACTGATGATGTCATACATTCTGTATCTGGATAGGTTCTCCAACCGGTAATATCAGCAGAAATGAATTTACTTCCTAAATCACTTTCACCAAACGTTACTGTCCACAACCCTGCCCACATGTGATAAGAAACTTATACTAAAGACCCCCAAATCCAAATGCTGGCTCTGAATATTTGAGAAAAGAGAGAGACCCCTGCACTCTGCAGACAGCACCGAAATGAAATTTTATTCCTGTACACCAAAATAAAAGGCTCTCAGATCCATTTCCATCAGCACAGCAGGGACGAGAGACTCTCTTGCAGTTCAGATTTGCTCAAATACCTAAACTGCATATAATCTAAATGAGTTTAATAACCGACGTGTAAATCACATGTGAATTGGGTCATTAGCATTTTGAATTGGCCAACCCATTATTAATGAGTACAGTGGCCAAGATTATTTGAAATTGGAACAGACACCCTCAGCAGCTTAACCATTCACCTATCCTTACAATGGGCAACTCAGCATTAAGCAATCCCTTTCACTGCTTTGGAGAGACATGCCCATACCTCGACTCAGTCGTCTCTGATTTTCAGGGATGTCATTGGTTTTGCCCCCCAAAATACAGGATGTGTATGGCTCCCAATGCACAACAAGGCTATTCTCCAACTGAGTGGTTACTATGCCAACTGTTGACCTCGAGAGCGCAGCTCGAGAGGTCACAAAGTCGGCATAGTAACCATGAAGTTGGAGAATAGCCTTGTTGTGCATTGGGAGCCATACACTTTTCTATATATTGTATGGTGAAAAACCTGCACTTTGAGGACAAGAAAACAGTGGTAATAAATGATAATTTCAACATCGCTGCAGTGGTTACATTTGTTTTTGTAAGGCTCACAAACTTTCGCTGTCAGGGTGGGATTTGAGGTCGCTATGGAGCAGGCGTCAGTCATTTTGATAGGTCGACCTTCGATTGATTGCTGAACAGGTGTGGGCGGGCTTTAAAAAAAGAATAACATGGCGGACGAATTCCTCGCTTAGCGAGAAGCGGTGTCCGTGAGGAGACTCTCCTGTTTGTAAGTACTATTTATATATCTGGTTGATCCTGCATTTTGATTAAATGTGGAACCATCTGGTTGCTCCTGCAGTTTGTGAGTGTTGGGCAATCGTGTTGCTGCTGCCACCACAATTATCTGGTTGAGCCTGCCATTTCTGCTGCAGTCAGTGCTGTGTGACGTCCGTAGTGCAGCAGAACGAAAAGTCATTCTGCAGCACTATGGGCATCACTACTGCAGCAGAACAATATTTTACAGTTAACTGATTTCAGTGGAGAACAACGTTCCACCATACACTATAAATGCTGAGTCATCCTAAAGCTGGCATTTCTGTCACTGAAGGGTAGTGATGTGAAGCATACAATAATGTCAGATATAGGTGGTACAAGTCTTGTCCCTGCCCCTCTCTAAAATACTTTTCATACTGAGCCACATACTGTGACAGCTTCTTAAGTAGATATCGTTTAGGATTTGTCCCTGATTTTGGTCATTTGTCACTGATTTGTGAGAAAGGTGGTTGAGAGGTACATTATATGGACCTGTTGTTCAGAAAAGAAACTCTGATACCAGCATCTTCTAATTTATCTTTACTGCAGTATTTAGAGTAACATAAAGTATATTTTAATTTTAGGGAGGGTCAAAAAGGTTGTTAAAATAGGGATTGGAGTAAACTAATGAATTACATGTAACCTGTTTACTTTCCAAGTAATAGATTATTGTCATGGGGGTGGAGGGAAGGTTAAATCAAGTAAACTGAACTAGTAATCAAATTACTTTTAGTTACTTTGCTCATCTGTACATGGCTCAACAAAACTATATTATGTTGATCAATAGGTCTCAGTTTTCAGCTAGGCATGACTCGGAAGCAGCGCCCGCACATTTTGCATGAAGTGCAAATTATTAACCTCTTTGCATCTAAGAAACACATTGAGGCTCACACCTAATTGACTAAGGGGTTAACACAAGTTACCAGCATTACAAAATGTATCCCTTTTTGGTGAAAAAGGGAATCCAAAAGCAATCAGTAATCTGTAGCTAATCATTTTTCTGAGACAATAATCAGCCCTCTCTTTTTTAATTTTGTATTGATCTGTCATCTAGGCTACCCCATCTGGACCTCCGTTGGCTATCTCCAAACTTCTGTCTTCCCCACCTCCTGGCCTAGACAACCACAACCCCATGGCGTACCCCCATCCCCACCATCACCATCTCGTACCAGGACTAACAGGGGAAGGGACTGAACCCTGGAGTAATTAGCCAGGCTGCCTGCAACTTAAATCACCTACCTTGAAAGGGGGGGTGGTTGCTGCCAAAGCCACTTCTGCTGTCCTGGTGGGGCAAGCTCAAACAGAGAGCTGGTGCTGCTGATGCCACCGCTGCTGCTATCAATAGCATACTGGGTCCTCCTGACTGTCTGTCTGGCTAGCTGGCTCCCTTGCAGCACTGACTGACACTCTGGATGTGATTGCCCTGGGCCGTCCCCATGTTATCAGTTTGAGCACTGTGGAAATCATGGTTTTCATTTTTTTTTTTTTTTATATATACCATACTTTTTACCCCCACTCTACCTTCTGTCAAGAGATCCGCCCTAGTCACAGCACCTCCAAGCATCCACCACCTATAGCCACTCGCTCTCCCGGTCACTCCTGGCATACGCCCCAGGAGGCGGGGCATGCCACCGCGGCCAGAACCGGTGCCATGTATCTGTAACTGGTTGGGAGAGCCAGGCTGCTAATCAATGCTCAGGGGCAGGGCGTCATAGAGATGTCAGGTGAGTAGGAATTTCATCCCTGTAGGCTGGGGCAGAGACGTACAATGACGACTGCATCTGTCCCACCCCAGAGTACCCTTAACCATGCGTCGGTGTTCAGGGCGATACACCCAGCTTCAACTAGGTGTGCCCCTGCACTGACTGCAACCACCGTCCCTCAGAGAAGGAGAGCAGTCTTTGGGACGATCAATCCTTCTCCCTCTGCCCGGCCCTCCGGCGACCGGGTTCGCTCCGAACCCGGTTCATGATACAGGAAATCCAACGCTGCGCTGGTGGGCTGGCAAACCACAGTTTTCTTCGAGTTTCTCCTCGCACACTGACTGAAGTGGTCCACCCGCTGAGGCGCTGACTGCAAAATAAAGCATGATGCACATGCAATCCTCTCTGTTGCTGCCAAGTAAGCTCTCCAGTCTCCGTGCCTCACTACCACCGAATTGAATAGCCCACTCTCTATGTGCGCAGGTGCTCACCACATGGATATCACTCTGAGCCACTCATCCACTGAAAAAGGCAATCAATAGACATGGGGTGGGCGTGGGGTGGAATGAATGAAAGCTTTCTAGCACTTCTGTGCTCCTTAACAGGCCACCTTACGTGTGGCTAACAGGTACATAGCTTATAGCCACATTCAACAGCACCCTGTCACCTCACCTGCACCGGCAATATAACAACAGCTGGAGCTATGTTGACCACCAAAACAGATCAAATTGTGGACATGACCTGGTTCTATACGAAGCAGTCAGGCCACTAGTCACTCACACTCTTTCTCTCTCTCTCTCTACCTCAGTGTGAAGAGCTTCTGCGTGCTCCTCACAGCATAGCCTGAGTCCCAGACTGGACGGGCCCCCTCCTCCTTTCTTGGTGGTCCGAGACCTTTTACCGCTGCACTTGCACTGCAAACAGCTCCTGCCAACCGGCTCCATTTTGTCCTGTTATTGTTATTTTTTTATTTTATCATTTAAAAACTTCGGGTCAGGGTATTAGTTCCTCTGTGCAGCAGACATTGGGTTCCACCCACCGCTGTTGTAAGGGAGACAAGATGTCACAGCACTGATTCACTGTGATAGCAGCAGTCTCGGGGAAACAAGGTCATCACACTGGTCCCAGATATCATGACCAGTAGGCTGAACCCCAGAACTGGATGGGGATCACGTTTATAATCATATCTATTATACTTTTCAGTGTTGGAATTACGGGGGGGGGGACTCCTACCTCTGAAGCTCATTTCTTGCAAAACTGGGACAGGACTGAAAATAATCAAGGACAAATGACTAAAATGAGGGACACATCATACAACAAGGAAAGCATTTGCGGCTAATTAAAGGGCGTACGACCCGCACATCAAAGGAGGTGGCACGCATGCAAATGAGTGAATCCACCACTGGTTCAAGTGCCGCATTCGATCTGTTTCCCTGATTGCCTGCCTGCACCGAGTCCTGTTGCCTGGTTGCCAGATCTTTAGAAGTGTTTCTACTACCGCGGGTAAGTTGCACAAAAACCGAGTCTTAAGACCGAATCTGTAGTAGGGTCAACTAGATTCCGATCTTTCTTTGCCTGGTCCCGGTCTCTCTCTGACTGACTCTCTGGGCTGATAAGGAGTTTCCCTTCTAAGATGGGTCCCACTTCTGATGAAATGACTGCCTACAGGTCCAGGTGCACAGGACAGAGCTTCAGAACTGGGGGAAGTGACATAGGAAGGGAGATGAGAGCTCAGTCTGCCTGTCCGGTCCACAGCTGAGAGGCGCGGTGACAGCCAGAGAGAGGAGGATACATGATCCTCTGATACTAATGGTACCAGAAAACTGCAGTCTAGGGGAGAGAGGGAGTGAGAGAGAGTGATTAAACAAGACTAGGACAGGGGGTGCCTGGAACAATCAGGGACCACCCGCCATCGCACCGTCAACTTGTCCTCTGCACTATTGAGACCCAAAGAGAGGTGGATGGCTGACACTGCAATGATGAGGCACTTCCTGATTGCTGCAGCCAAAATCATTTCAAGTTGGTGGCATGCTTGCTGAACTAGTATCAGCAGCAGCATGCCACCGCATTCGTTACAGATGGCCAAGCCCAGAAATGCAGTGGTGCCATTGGCCACCACAGTGCCACACCTCCACAACCCACTTCTCTCCTAACCTGCCACATAATGTTTCTTGCGCATGTGCACAAGCAAACATGAAAATCAAATGTAGTTATCAAAACAGATTAATCCTGTGTAAATACTTATACATATTGAAATAAAAATAAAAGAAATGTAATACATTTGTACCTTTGTTCTAGAATACCTGCTGTCTTTATTGGATCCAGGCCTGCAGTATTCCTTGCTGAAAGTGCACCTGGCTGGCATATCAGCTTTCCATGTGCCTAGTGATGGCCATATGGTTACTCAGCTGGAGTTAGCCCATATGTTCTTGAGAGGCATTTTACACATAAAGTCTCTCATCGGTAAGCCAGTCTCTACTTGGGACTTGAATTTGTTTTTAGAGCAGTTGACTTTGGCTCCTTTTGAGCCAGCCATAACTTGTGGCCTATGTTTTCACTCTTGGAAAGCATTATTTTTAGTTGCAATCACTTCTGCTCAAAGGATTTCAGAGCTACAGGCTTTAATGCATGCGCCTCTTTAATTTTCCACAAAGACAGGGTGTCTATGCGTACTAATCCTAAGTTTCTCCTGAAGGTGTTGTCTGAGTTTACTTTAAATCAAACCATCCACCTGCCAGTTTATTATCCAGAGCATGCCAGTCCAGGAGAAGCATTGCTCCATTCTTTAGACGTGCACAAAATACTCAGGTACTACTATACATACCATACCAAAGACTGCAGAAAGTCTTTACAGTTTTATGTTTTGTTCACCCCTGGGAAAGAGAGCACCCCAGTTTCTAAACAGTGCTCATCCAAATGGCTAGCAAACTGTGTTATGTTTTGTTACAGACAGTATGGTAAGGAACTTCCTCAGGTGGTTCATGATCACTCCACCAGAGGCATGGCCACCTCTGTTGCTTATTTCTGGAATGTTTCTGCTGCAGAGATCTGCGCAGCTGATACCTGGAGACCTGCCCGCACATTCACCAAACACTACAGTCTGGACATTGTCTCTTGTAGATGGGATGGCTTTGGCCTAGCTGTACTACAAGGCCTACTTTCATATGTCTATAGGCTCCAGCCGCCCAGACTGCAAGCTTTTGGTAGTGCTTGGTACTCATTCCAAAGGTGTGTCCTGATGAAAGAGATATCCTTGAAGGAGATAAAGCAGTTATATACTTACCATAACAGTAGATCTTTGAGAGAATCTCTTTCATTAGGCCATGCCATCCCACCCTCCTTCCCCCATAGGGGTTGTGACAAAGGACTCTTGTACTGCTGTCTCCATGGTTACATTTTCAGCCCTCTGTCTTGCCTGGTATGTTGAGGGCTGGGGTCTCTCCTGGTTCCTTAGAGGGAGGTCCATCGAGCAGATCTCCGACAGGGAACTGAGGAGAGATGGGGCTGCACACATTTATGTGTATGTTGATGCTTAATGTCATCTTGTGCAGCCCCTAGCTGACTGTTTGCAAAAGCTTCTGTGTGGTCCTAGTGCCTTGTGGCTATAAGTTCCAAAGGTGTGGCCTGATGAAAGAGATTCCCTCGAAAATCTGCTGTTATGGTGAGTACGTACGTATTCTTTCTCTTGTAGAGCTCCATTGACTTGAGTCTGCTCATGCTGGCAGCCAGGCCACCCCCCAAAACCCAGCTTGATCAGGGAGAATTTTTAATGCTCTAAAAGCAAAAAGAAACATTTTTTTCATTGTATGTTCATTCAGTCATTTAAAAATATTTTTACTATCAGAGGACCATTCTGGAATTATTATTTAAGAGAAATTGCCTACGGAAATCGTGAGACTCCCCTCACTTCTTTAATTTAGATGATGTTTTGTTCAATCAAAAATCCATTATAAATAAACAGATAAAAAATGTATATGGAAAATGAAAATAACATTTTACTTTTTTAACTTTTTGGATTTTGAATGACAACTTAATAAAATCCATATGAATACACCTTCCATTTATGTGTTTTGCTGTGCTTAGTTTCCATTCAACAACTCTAAACCCATATGTATAAACATTTGAGGTTTCAAGCAATTTCAGAGCAACATAATAATAAATGTATTAATGAATTTCAGTTCAGCGGGTACGTTCATGCCTACAGGTATACGCTGTTCTTTAGTTCAAAAAATCTTGACACGTCTCCTTATTATCACCACCACCTCTGTATTCCAACAGCTTCTTACTGTGAGCAACAATTTATGTAAGGAATAAGACACAATGAAGTGTGGTTTATGGCCTGATAAGAGCACGCTCCAGGTGCGTAATGAGGCAGAAGGCACTTGCATCGAGTGCCTTAAGCACCTGGGGAGTGCTCTTATAGGCCATGAACCACACCTCAGAGTGTTTTATTCAACTTATTAAATGGGTCCCCCTGTATAAAAGTTAATTAAAAAATTCACATAAAAAGTACACATAAAAATAGTAAACAAATGTGATAATTTTGGGGAATGTGCAGAGTGCCTGCACGCCTCGTAGCCGAGGTGCAAAGCCACTCCGCACCCATTGTGCCCCATGTGCAGGATGCACCAAAGGGGTGCACAGCCCCTACACACCAGATCCCCCAGCAGCACAGACAGCAACACACTGGGGCGGGCAAGGGTGTACCAGCACTATCGCCATTCACTAAGGTGCGTAGTGCTGTCTGTGGGGGGCAGAGGTCTGAGCAAGAGATTCGCAGCTGGGATCCTGCCGTAACTTACTGCGTGCCCCCACAGACATGACCTGCTGGGCGTGGCAGAACCAGGATTCCAACCTCCGTGCCACCCCAGCCCACTAGGTCGATAGAGAGGGCAGGGGCAGCTGAATGGGTGAGTGTCTGTACACTGTAGTGCTGCCATGTCCCGGTTTGGTAGTGCCAAACACCCCCTCCCTGACAACATGACAGCCCCAGCCCTGTAGTGCTAGGTATACCCTCCCAACACCCAGAGGTGCCTGTACTGGCCTCAAAACCCCACCCTCCCACCAAGATCCCAGCACTCACATTGGTGGCCATTCCCCTCCCACCCCCATGGCACTGACATCCTCCACCCCATCCCTGGTCAAAGTACCTTCCCGTCAGTACCGTGGTTCCGGACGGCAGGTGGCAAAGCCCTCCGTACACCTCCTCAACCGCCAGCCATCCAAGTGATGCTGGGAACGCACCCATAATTAGGCATTGCGTTCCCAGCATCACATAGATAACCCGGCAGCCCGAGAAGGTGCACGAGCTGTGCTGACACCGGCGAACCATGGCACCGATGGGAAGGTACTTGGACAGGATGGAGTGGGGATGTCAGTGTCATAGGGTGAGGGTGGCAATGGCCACAGGTGCTGAGGAATTGGGGTGGGGTGGGACTGTGAGGTCGGTATGGGCACCTCTGGGTGTTAGGGTATACCTGGCACTACGGGGTTGGGGCTGTCATGTAGTGGGTGGGGGTTGACTTGCAGACCACAATGGGGACCAGGCATACATGTGGGGGTGGGTGCCTGGCACTGATGGGGTCAGGGCTGCCATGTGTGGGGGTGGGGAGCTATGCATTACTAATCCTGCATCAGGGCTGCCATGTGTTGGGGGGTGCACAGATGTGTTGGGGTGGGTATGGTATGTCATGCTGGGGCCAGGGTACAGATGTTTTGGGGGGGCGGGTATGGCATGCCATGATGGGACCGGGGCACAGCTGGCAGCTGTGTGGCAGGTGGTGGGAGGCTGTTCATGGGTCTGATGCACATGGGAGCATGGCTGTGCAGGTCCGGATGCTTGTGGGGGCTACTTATACACCCGGACCCATGCCTCGGTGTGCAAGTGATCTACTCTAGAACCCAAGATGGGCATCCAATTGGGTTCCCTACTCTGTCCCTGGCCGCCCTGCGTGGTCCTGTGCACAGGGGTGGGGTGGGGCCACAGACAGGTGCCCTGTGGGTGCATGTGGTAGTGAATACCACGCCCCTGAGCCTGTCCAGGGCTGCAGAGCTACACAGGTGGGAGACGTGTCTCTGGCATGTAATTCTCACCCATTCGTGCACTGGCCCCTTTGTGAATAAGAAAAAAGTAGTGCATGTCATTCATTGTATTGTAGTGGATATGTCTGATTAAAAGTAAGTAGGGGGCTGTGGTGTCTGTCTGTCCCCCAACACACACATAAAATCCTCTAGAATATACTGTTCCTTTTTTTTTTCTGTTTCTTGATCCACCAGTAAATGCCCAGTGAGTTTTAGACAGAGGAATGGGGGCAAGCGTGTCCCTCGCCAGCCTGTGTTTAGCTCTTTTCTGATAGAACTTCCTTGATCTACTGAAATGTTCAATGTTTAAAAAAAAAAAAAGAGCTGGTGGAGGAGCAGGTCTGGTAAGCCAGTGGAGAAGCGAGTTAACGCCCAGTAAGTTTGGAGTTTGAGTTTTAGTCAAAGGAGTGGGAGCGAACGTGTCCCTCACCAGCCAGCTGTATTTAATACTTTTTTGATTTTTCCCTTCTGCTGGCAGCCCCCCTTCAGAGCGCTCTTTAGATTGACATGGGTTTATAGAGGGCATCGTCCTAAATAAAACACACACAGTTGTTTACGGACAATACATCCGTAAAAATATTTTGTTTGGAGCTCAAAAAGTATACAAGATGGCGGCTCACGAACGAGGATTTTTTTCTCACGAACAGGGATTTAATGAATTCCCATTCATGAACTGTCAAAATCCCTGTCTGTGAGCGGAAATCCTTGTTCGCAGCTGTGCATCTATCCAAAAGACTGAACTCAGCATGCTCAGAACCAGAATTTTCAAAATTGATTAACCTCGGATTGGATTAATATTTTTCATCAAACCAATGCTGGCGTGTTCATTAGGGCAAGCTCTTTCTACCCCGAAAATGCCAGGCAAATGGTATGGGTGCAGGGTGAAGAGGAACATTCAGGAAAAATTAGTGAAAAAAGCGAACAGTGCAATTTTTTCACTATGCGTTGCCCAAAAACTGCACATCTGATTAAAACAAAACTTGGTACGTCAAGAAATCTACCCCACAGGACAGCGCATACCAAAACTGCCTACTCAACCCTAACTATAAGGGCACATATAGTTAGGGTTGAGTAAGCAGTTTAATGTTAAACCCCAAATTATGCACCTTAATAACTTTACAACCGTTAAACGGATTTGCACGAAATTTGGAATGTGCAGTCTTGTATGGTAGATGTCTTAATTTTGCTAAGTTGCATTTCAGTCAGACTTGCAGTTTACGTGCAGCGAAGCACTGAAAAAATGCATTTTTCACTTTTTTGGGCACTTTTTTGCTTATTTTTGCCCATCGTGCTGTGGCCACACCGTTTGGTATTTTGGTCTGAAATATTTAGGGTAGAAAGAGGCTTGGTCAAAGAACAAACGAACATTGGTTTGGTGAAAAAATATTTATACATTCCAAAGTTTTTTAATTTTTAAATTTTGGGTTCTGAGCATGCTCTGTTCACACCATGATTTATATGTATGTTTTGCGAAAGGGGAATGGGCTCGCAGCAAGGATTTTGTCAGCTCGTGAACGGGGTTTTATAAAATCCCCATTCATGACAAAAAATTCTTCGTTCGCAAGCTGCCATTTTGTTTTCATTTTTTTCCCCAAACAAAATGTTGTAGCTTGCTCCACGGGTGACTTCTTGCTCAAAAAAGGCATGGGTTTTGTTCAGGGTGACACCCTCTATAAACCCATATCTTTGGTTTCCTTCATTTTGGCAAAAAAATGGCCATTTCAAATTTTAAAATTCTTCATTCATGATTTGCTTCCGATCCTGGTTCATGGGGTGACAAAATCTCCGTTCGCGAGCCGATCACCTTTCGCGAGGTAGCAAAATCCTTGATCGCGACTTAAGGACCAGATGGCCCTATCTCGCGAACAAGGATCATCTTGTGAATGGGGATTTTGACAGCTCGCAAAAGGGGATTGGATTTTGAATCCTGTTTTGCGAGCCGACAAAATCCTGCCAAATGTCAGAATCCCCGTCCATGAGCTGATCCCCTTTCGCAAGCTGACAAAATCCTTGATCATCATTTCACGACCAGATGACCATTCTTGCGAACAAGGATTGGCTCACAAACAGGGATTTTGACACCTCGCGAAAGGGAATCGGCTCGCGAGCAGGGATTTTGTCAGCTTGCAAAAGGGGATTGGTTTTTCAATTCCTCGTTCATGAGTTGTCAAAATCCCCATTCGCAAGCTGTCAAAATCCCTGTTTGCAAGCCAGTCCCCTTTTGTGAGTTGATAAAATCCCCTTTTGCAACTTAGAGACCAGATGATCAGGGATTACTGGCGAACAGGGATTTTGACAACTTGCGAATGGGAACTGACCTCGCAAACGGATATATTGACACCTCACGAACTAGTATTTTGAAAGCTTTGCCCTTGCACTGTAAATAAAAGGTTTGGACTTTTGCCTTGAAATTTGCCGGGTATTAAGGGGATGTCCCATAGATGAAAATTATGCTATGTAGGTGTTAAAAAGTTAATCCGTTACAAAGATATGCCATCACAAAATTGAGATTTTACCCACAGGATAACACTGCGTTGCCCATAGCGACTTTCAGTGCCCATATCTCGGAAGTGATGCGAGATACGGATTTTTTGCCACCTGCAGCTTTGTCCACCTTTAGGTGGACTAAGCATGCATGGAGGTTTCAAAGTCATGATTACAACTGCAGTGGAATTTTTTCATAGGTTGTATGGTTACTGAGATATTGGCAAATGATTGTTACAAGGGCTCCTTTTCAGGCCTATAGGGCTACTGCATGGCTTCATTGTTATGTGTAAGTGGGAGCGCAGGGCCCAGAGGGCCCGCGTTCCCACAGATGCATATCATTATGCACAAATGGGCAGTTAGGTGGGAGCGTGGGGCCCTTAGTTACATTACACTTTTTCAAAAAGTAAGGAAATCCATTGCAAAAACTTCATTAATGCATCAGTTAGGGTAAAAGCGACATAAGTGGACAAAAAAGATGTTAGGGTTGAGCCCCTAACTCCTCCCCCCACCACCCCATCCTCCACACACCAACAGATGCTGGGGTGTGCCATGGAGTCGTGAGGCCTAACTCTCACCCCATTCTCCTTTACTGTAGCATGTCAACCTGTTTACACATGGAATGGGGTGAGAGTTGGGTCTGACAACCCACAACCCTATGGTACACCCCAGCATCTGTTGCTGTGTGAAGGATGGGGGGAGTGGTTGCTATATTCAGAGCTGTCTTATTTCCCAGGCTGTTTTTGCACTGCACTCCCAGCCTAGTTTGCCCCGCTCCCTTAGCACGCTACATTTAGCAGGTTTAGCACTGGGGCTATCCCTTTTGAATATAGCGGGCTACTGAGTCTGGGCTAATTTAGTATGCTGAGCAGTGCTAATTTAGCCGCTGGGCAAAGTTTTGAATATCTGGCCCCTGGTGCGGTGTGAAAATATGACTTTTGCAAGTTTTTTTTTTTAATGCAGAATCCTGCATCTAAATTTGCGATAATTTTGATGCAGGATCCTGCCTTCCCCAATTCCTATTTTTGGCACAGACATCGGGGTGCCCAATTCCCATGTCAGTGTGCATCCCTCACCCCAGCTATTGTGGCACACTGGGAGCCCACCCCAGTGTGCCCAGATAAATTATACTTTTTTTTTTAAACTTGCCAACACCGGGATGCACACTCGCGGTGTCAGATGCCCCCCCAACCTAGTTTCATTGCAGACGGGGTGCCCAATCTCCCTGTCAGCATCATATATGCCCAAACTCCAAACTCATGCGGCATACTGGGAGCCCACCCCAGTGTGCCAAGACTGTTTTGGGTTTTTTTTATAATCTTTCCAACACTGGGATGCCCACTCCCAGTATCAGATGTCTCCCCCCAGCCCATTTTCATTGCCGATGGGGTTGCCCGATCCCCCTGTCAGCATCATGTATGCCCACCCAAACTCATGTGACATACTGGGCGCCCTCTCCAGTGTGCCCAAATTTACTTTTTTACAGTTTAACCTGTAAATGAAGAAAACAGTCACCTGAAGTCTTTTTTTAACCCTGTAAAAAGAAAACTGTCCCTTGTTGTCTCCCTGCTCCCCTCCCCCACAGCCACCTCCCTTTGTACCCACCTCCCCACCCCTCACCCATACACCCTCCGGAGGTAAAATTGGTGATCTTCTCTGGACCGGGAACACATCTGCACTCTTCAAAGCTGAACTGCGATCTGAGGAATCAAGGTAAGCCGTATAATGGGAGTCAATGGGGGGGGGCTTTCAACTTATGTTGTTACCTCAGCCAATTTTAGGAATTTTTGCACCATATTTTGAACATGGGGTTCTTGGATCCCCACCTCATGAGCACTAGCACTGTCCTTTTGTTTCTCGGTCCCAAAAGGTGATTTCGCATTCACTGCACAGAATCACCTTTCAGGACCGATTCACAAAATGACAGTGCAACTGTTCATGAGGTGGGGTCTCAAAAAGCCCATGTTGCAAATTTGGTGAAAAGATTCCCCAAAATTACCGCGTCATGAGCGTGCATTGAGCAGTTTCTACGCACACTTGTAACTTCGCCAATTTTTAATATTTTCACTTCAGATTTTCAACATTGACATTTTTTCACACCTCCTTATGAACAGTACAGATGTCATTTTGCATATCCTTGGACCCTGTGCTCCCACTGTGACATATGGACACTGTTGTACTATCTGGATGGAGAGATGGGAGCGCAGGGTATGCGCTCCCACAGTAAAATGAGGATACAATTATACTATCTGAAAAAGAAGGGACATTCTTTGCAAAAAACTCTGTTAATGCATCAGTTAGGATGAATACCACAGCAAGAAAAGCAGGGAAATGTGGCATTAATGTTTCTGATCTTAATGCCCCACCCCAGGTTTCCCACCCCTACCACCCTAGCCCCATCCCCCCACACACCAACAGGCACTGGGGTGTGCCATTGGGTCATCAGGGCTAACTCTCACCCATTGTCCTATACTGTAGTGTGTAAGGTTGTTCACATGTGGAATGGGGGTGAGAGTTGGGCCTGACAACTAATGGCACACCCCACACTCCCTGCTGGTGTGTGGAAAATGAGGGGATAAGGAGCTAGGGTGGTAGGGGTGGGAACCCTGGGGTGGGGCATTAAGGTCAGAAACATTAATGCCACATTTCGCTTTTCTTGCTGTGGTATTCAAGGCTAACTGATGCATTAACAGAGTTTTTTTTGCAAAGAATATATACATATATATAGATATATATATATATATGTATATATATGTATGAAATGACCGTGCATGCATGGTAGTGGAGGTGGACAGAACGAGGATAAAAAAAATTGGACAAAGATGCCAATCGGCGCTGGGGTATTGGTCACAACCCAGTGTCACTGTTATGTTTTGGGTGGGGTGCCAAGAGGGAGGGTCTGGTGGAGGGAGGAGAGTTAAAGAAATATATATATATATAAGAAATGACTGCGCATGTGTGGTAGTGAAGGATAACTACTGAAGTGCGGTAGGTTAAAAAAAGAAGAGATAAACTGCTAAGGCCATGGTGATACGGAGGCAACTTTGTCATCTCATGAGGTTGTTTGTTCACAAGCTGCTTTTCTCTTAGTCCTAGCAAGAGTACTGCAGGGCTATGCCCATGCAGCCCTAAAAAGACTGAATTGCAAAGAGTTATTTATTTGAGGCCAGAACATTAGGCTCCTAACAGCAGATTGTTGCTGCAAAATGAACAGCAAAGGAAAAGACACATTAGGACTAGACAAAACATATACAACCTTAATAAGACACAGTGAATACATCCACTTGAGTTGGCAAGGAATAAGTCACAAGGTGACATGGTAGAGGATGTTGCACAGGTTAACGCTGGTACTTACACTAGTGGTATAGCTAAATTTTTCCATATACAGTGTAAAACCCTAAGACACCAATCAGAACTTTTTTTTAAATTATGCTTTTTGTTGCCACCAGCCACCTGGAACCTCTGCCCAGTCACGGACCCTTGCTCCCACCTCTACATCGGATGTGCCCCTTTGATACCCCCCGCTTGCCCCCCAGGGTGGGGTGCAGCACCCTTCCCTCAAAGCTGCCGCAATGATGGGATAGGTCGAAGGGGTTGTCCTGGAGGCTAATTGAAGCTGAGGGCGGGCTTCATCTAGGGCGGCTGGCAGTGTTATTTTCTCCCCGGTTATGCAGGGGCGGGGACGTGCAATGACAGCAAGTGTCCACCCCGCCCCTGAGCCTACTTGCGGTGCCAACATGTGCAGTACACCCAGCCACCACTAGGTGTCTGTGTTGTGCCAAACACTATACCTTCCTCCCACCTGGAGAAGGACATCAGTTGTCAGACACTCAATCCTTCTCCCCCCGGCCGGCACTCCGATGGCTCAGGTCCATTCTCAAACCTGGGTCATCGGTGTCACAAGTGGAAATCCAACCACTGCACGGGCAGGCCGGCCACACCCATCTGGACTTTGACTGCATCACCCCCCTTTATCAGCTAGGTCTTTATCAGAATCAGAAATCTCCCCAGCTGAAGACAGAATGAGTTCTTCTCTGTCTCCTCCAGCCTTATTTTTTTTAGTTTGCCAGTCACACCTCAGAAACAGCTAACAATGCAGCAGGCTTTTGAACAGAGAATTGAATACAGACAGACCTGGTTAATCTGGAGGTATTTGTAAACCTAGTAATACAGCTGGATTAATAAAATATGGACAAACCAGTTAAAAAAACTTTTATTCATACAAGTTCATAACACGCTACAGTAATAAAAACAGTGATCTGCATTAGTGATAAATAAGCAGCATTGCAATATTTCATCGTAGTGCAAAGGAAATTAAACTAAAAGATTTTCAATGGCTGGCCCAGTGGTGCTGAGGGCAGAGGCACTGGTCGCAGCACCTGGCACCACGCCGACGACCCGAGTTCAGGAGCGAGCACGGGTCGCCGGGGGCTGGCAGGGAGGAGAGGGATTGAGCATCCAATGGACTGCTCTCCCTCTCCGGGGACGGGGTCCACAACGGTCGGTGCATGACTGCTCCCTGGCAGAGGCTGGGCAGTGGAGACACACGCCATACTCAGGGGAGGAGTTGGTGGCAGATGCCAGGATGGGGGCACATGTGGTCGCGTCTGCGCTCACGGCCACCGGCGTCATTGCACGCCCACTGACTCAGGGAAAAAAAAGAGGAAAAAATGCCGAACGATCGTAGCGGCTTGATGGCCGTCCACAGGACACCCAACTTCGGCAGCACCGCTGCAGATGCTGGATCCAGTCTCGACGGAAAGTGAGGGGGACTCTCTGCCGTGGGGGGAAAAGCCACGGGAGTACTTGGCAGTGGGGGCTCTACATGGGGCTGATGCGAACTGGATAGTGGCTGGATGAATGGGATGCCAGGACGGATAGGGCAGATCAGGAGCCAGGTAAAAAGTACCAACTAAAAAAAATAGATTTTCAACAGTTTGCACCAGATCATGCTATAGAATGCACATGAAATTCTTGGAGAGGCGAACTCACCAACTTCGGGCTGTCTCCCAGTTCGGGGAGGGTGGGTGGAACCACAGATGAGGTTCTAACTTCTGGACAGGTACAGGAACTTCTCCAAGTTTGAGGAGGGCTGGTAGTCACCAGAGGGAAGTGCGGGCAGTCACCGGAGGTGAACTCTCCTAGTTTGGGAAGGGCGTGCAGTCATGGGAGGTGAACTCTCCTCGTTCAGGGATGGCGGACAGTCACAGGAGGTGAGCTCTCCTAGTTCGGGGAGGGCGGGTAGTGACATAGAACACAGAAAACAAGACAAGACAGAGATAACATAAAGTCAATGCAAGTCTGTAAAATATTCTGTGATTTGCTTTTGCCTGGATGTTCCAATCGACTGGGTGGAGATACATTTTTTTATGTCCAGTAGCGAGTCTCTGTGCTTTCTTGCCTCCTCCGTGGGCTGTTGCTCGAGACAGTACAATAAGGAGCTCACATGATTAAATGCTGAGGATGCTGAAACAGGGGGTAGGGGTGTGTCTGA
This sequence comes from Neoceratodus forsteri, assembly GCA_016271365.2. Lineage (NCBI taxonomy): Eukaryota > Metazoa > Chordata > Ceratodontiformes > Ceratodontidae > Neoceratodus > Neoceratodus forsteri. The sequence continues at coordinate 1,693,700,906 of CM057456.1, read as the reverse complement.
GATGGTGTCTTGAGAAGTTGACAATTCGTCACCCTCATCGTCTGTCTCTCTCTTCTGTTTTGGGCACACTATATCGAGGATGTCAGCATCTGTCAGAGGAGATGTAGTGTCTAGTTCATCTTTAGCACTTATGTATTGCTGTGCTGTGTACCACTACACCATAGATTATGCAGTAGGGAAAGGGGATGTTACACTCACCTCAGGAGAGTGGAATCTTATATTTATGTCAGTTGCTACAGACATTTGAGGAAGCCACACATGAAGTGAGTGCTGACAGCGCAAGCAGAGGACCATTCCTCTTTAATGTCTTTATTAGCGACACAGCAGAAAGGCTAGAAGGGAAGGTATGCCTTTTTGCAGATGATACAAAGATCTGCAATAGGGCAGGCACTCGGGGAGGGCAAAAATTAATAGGGATCTAAGAAAGCTCGAGGAGTGATTAAGAGTGTGGCAACTACGTATCAATGGAAGAAGTGCAGAATCATGCACTTTGGGCACAGAAACCCAGGAGCGTAGTACAAGATAGGGGGAGTGGTATTGACTATCACCAAACAGGAAAGAGACCTGGGGTAACATATATGATGACCTAAAGGTGGCCACACAGTGTGATAAGGCAGTGGGGAGAACCAGTGGGATGTTAGGATGCATAGAGAAGGGTATCATCAGCAGGAAGAGGGAGGTAGTGATACTGCTGTACAAATCATTATTAGGACCTGATCTAGAGTACTGTGTCCAATTCTGGAGACCACATCTGCAGAAGGACATAGAAAGAGTAGAGGATTTTCCAGAGGAGGGCAGCTAAAATGGTGCAGGGGCTGCAAAAGCCCTATGAGGAGAGACTAAAAGACCTCAATATGTACACCCTGGAGAAAAGTGGGGATATGATAGAGACTTTCAAATACCTCTGCGGTATAAATAAGGTACAAGAGGGAAGCATCTTTCAAAAAAAAACATGCTGAAGAAAAATGGGTCATGCCATGAAGCTGATGGGAGGAAGACTCGGGGGGGGATGAGGAAGTATTTCTTCACAGAAAGGGTGGTGAATGCCTGGAACAGCCTCCTAGTAGAGGTGGTGGGGACAAGAACTGTAACGGTTTCAAGAATGCATGGGCTAGGCATAAGGGAACCTTAGTGGTTAGTAAAGGGAGGGTAAAGCCCGGAGATCAAGTAGGGTCTACCGTATTACAATAGGTAGGGAAAACAGGCAGACTAGGTGGGCCAAGATGTCTTTATCTGCCATCAGTTTCTATGTTTTTCTATGTTTCATGAGTCAGGTCATTCCACTGATCCATCTTCTCATGCAGAGAGTGGGAAGATTCAGAGAAACATTTGAAGAGCAAGGGGCAAGCACAGGTGTCACTCTTGCTGAAAAGCTGTCTTTGTGTTTGGAAACGGACCATAGGATTGCCATAATTTTGGAATCTGAACATTATGTGATTGCAAAACCAGTTTGCCAGGTCTTCTCCAATCTGGTAGTGTAGACCTCAACCATTATAACTGCTCAATAATAAAGTTGCTCTAAAAATGACAACAGAGACTCCCAACTAGAAGTGCTGCAGCTGCTGATCATGAAAATAGCCGTGCTCCCTTCCAAGAAACAGATCCCAGTGAAGGCAGAAGACTAAGAAAAGCCTTGCATTATGAATCAGAACCCATGAGCAATTTGTATGGCGCTTCCACAGACAACATATGGGAAGGACTGGATGACATAGAGAAAGAAAGTGCTGTTACTTCTCCCATCACAAGCTCCTCAGTAAGCAGTATGGTATGGTGGATGACTTCTTAAAGGATCCCAGAAAGATAAATGTTCGAGGTGACCCACTACAGTACTGGCATGAAAAGGGTGCAGTCTGGCCAACATTACAAAAAGTGGCCCTTTATTATTTAAGTTGCCCAGCAACGGGTGTCTATTCAGAAAGAATATTTAGCACTGCTGCCTATGTGGCTAGTAATAGAAGGAGAACTTTCAGAAAACATTGAAATTCTAACTTTTATTCAACTAAACCATGATATATTAACAGAATACTCAGGGGTACTTCCGAAGCACTGCTCGGACAGTAGTGATGATGAGCCTATTGGCAGTGATGTTGAAGAAGAATAGTAGTACTACTGGCCCAGTACTGGGGAAAGGGAATGTTGCATCAGCCTGTCTCTCATGTCATTCATGTCCTGTCTCATGCCAGTCACCATTTTGTTTCTTCCACGGAACTGCTGTCTAGCAAGACTTCAAAGGTATGGGGCTACTCTCTGATGCCATGGAACATGTGAAAGAATTTCACACTCACACATTTTTTTCTTCAATCTTTTATTTGTAAGGATAACTTAAATTTGCAAATGACTCTGTTGATTTCTGGTAGATGTCTTCCAGTTATGTACCCTATGCCAAGTCTCTGTCTTGGATAACATCTAACCCCATTCTGAGTTCTGACGGATCTGCTGCTCTTGAATGGGCAGTCATCTATGAAAGAAAAAAAATTACAAACCCTACATAAAAGTGGGTGTTCTCTTTCACAAATCACAGTGTTACCTCAGTCTGCCTACATAATTACTAGTTTAGATTTCATAGCATTGTATTACAAAAATAAATAAAATAAATAAATAAATATACTAACATAATATTTGCCAGCAGATTAGGCCTTACGGTCTATCGAGTCTGCTTGAACCTTAGATCCTTAGTTGGGTGCCGAGGCCCTCCCATCCCTTGTGCTCCAGAAACCCCTAACATCCATCCCCATCCCACTGGGACAGGCCATCATCTGATACATCCACTTTCTGTGTCTGTCCCACCCTCTCTTGAAGCCCTCCACTGTGGATCTCTGAACAAGCTCGCCAGGCAGTGCATTCCAAGGGTCCACCACCCTCTCAGTGAAAAACCTCCTCCTCTTTTCCCCCCCTCACCCTTCCACCTTCCAACTTCAAACCATGCCCTCTGGTGATACCTCCCTGCTTTAGTCTAAAGATCCCCTCCATATTTACCCTATTTATTCCCTTGAGGTACTTGAAGACCTCAATCATGTCCCCCCTGTCTCTCCTCTCCTCCAATGAAAACAGGCAGAGCTCCTCAAGTCTGTACTCATACGTCAAATCGCCTAGCCCTCGTATCATCTTAGTTGCCCTCCTCTGTACCCTCTCCAGGAGCCGTATGTCCCTCTTCAAGTGTGGTCTCCAGTACTGTACACAGTACTCAAAGGTGTGGTCTAACCAGTCCATTGTACAGCGGCAGAATCACTTCCTTGCTCCTAGAGGTGATACCCCTTACGATGCATCCCAACATCCTGTTTGCCTTGCATGCCACTCTCCTGCACTGCTCAGAGTTATTCATACATGCATCCACCATGACCCCTAGGTCATTTTCCCCTATTGAGGCCTCCAGCACCTCCCCTCCCAGGGTGTACCTGTGTTTAGGGTTTCCCGGCCCAAGATGCAACACCTTGCACTTGGTGATATTGAAATTTAATTCCCATGTGTGAGCCCAGCTTTCCAGGGTGTCCAGGTCCCCTTGCAGTGCCAACCTCCCCTCTTCTCCCTCAACTACTGCTCCCATCTTGGAGTCATCCGTGAAGAGACTCATTTCACACCCTATACCCTCCTGATGTCCAGATATGTTATGCATTAAACAGGATCAGACCCGGACCCGACCCTCGGTGCCCACTACCAACCTCTCTAGGGTTGAGAGCTCCCCACAGACCACTACTCTCTGGGTGCATCCAGCTAGCCAGTTTTCAATCCATCTGACCATCAAAGGGCCTACTCCTAACCCCATCAGTTTCTCCACCAGACCATTGTGGGGACAGAGTCAAACGCTTGCTGTAGTCCAAGAATAATACATCCACAGGCTTTCTCTGTCTAGTTCTGATGTTACCCATTCAGTAGAACTCCACAAGATTGGTTTGACATGATCTACCTGGCACAAACCCATGTTGCCGACTATCCAGACCTCCACCTCCTCCAAGTACACCCCCAATCGTTCCTTTAGTATACTCTCCATTAATTTTCCCCACCACGAGGTCAAACTGATGGGTCTATAATTTACCTGGTACTTCCTCGACCCCCCCTTTATGGATTGGCACCACATGTGCCTCTCGCCAATCCCTAGTACCCTCCTGTCTCAAGTGACCTGTTGAGAGAGCTCCGCCAGAAGTGCAGCCAGTATGTTCACCAATTCCCATAGTACTTTTGGATAAATGCCATCCGCCCAGGGAGATTTTATTCTTCTTTAGGGCCTTGAGGGCTAACCACACCCTTTGGCGGAGATAGCATCATCCGTCCCTCCACCCTTCTGGCCTTTTTATCCTTATCCAGATGTGACACCCCTGGGGTACCTCTCCCTCCCTCTTGCTCCATTTCTGTTGCTCCCCTGATCCCACTCACTGCTGCTTCTATCCCCTTCATGCCTTGCTTTGTAGATATATCATCCCCCTCCCTAGTGAACAGAGGCAAAGTACTCGTTAAATACCTCTGCCTGGTCCCTCGCCTCTTCCACCCACCCTCCTTCTGATCTCAATCTGCTGAGATGGCCCTTAGTTTTTCTCCACTCCCCAATGTACCGGAAGAACCCCTTTTCCCCTCCATGTATCCCCTGTGCCAGCCGTTGCTCTTTACTGGACTTTGCTCCCCTCACCATACGGGTGACTTTTCTAGATGCAAGATGGTACAATTCCTTATCCCAATCCCCTCTTGTTGTTTTATATTTTTTGTAGGCCGCCTTCTTTTCTCTGACTGCTACCTGTACCTCACTGGACCACCAGCATGGTTTATGTGACCTTGCTCCCTTACGTTTCAACTTAGCGCAATCCTGACTGCCTCACTTGAAGTCCCCGTTTATGACCTCCCATCTCCTTTCCACACTTGTCATTAATGTAATCCCTTCAAGTGATCCTTGAGAATATTTCCCATGCCCACAAAGTCTGCCCCCTGAAGTCCACTGCCAGTGTCCTAGATCTCCCCTCCCCCCATGCTTATTTGAAACCAGACAGTATTGTGGTCGCTCCCAGTCCGGGGGTCCTGTACAACCAGGTCCCTTACCAGATCCCCATCTGCCAGAACCACGTCCAGGACATGCCCTCCTTGTGGGCTCCATCACATGCTGTGTTAAGAACACATCCTGGAAGCCGTCCAGCAGCCTCTGCTCCTTGGCCACCTTAGAGGACATGGTTCCCCAGTTTGTACCTGGCATATTAAGGTCCCCCATCAACACCACTACTTCCCCTTTTGGTCCACACTGGGCAATGATGTTGTCCAGCAAACCATCCTCTAGAACATCACTCATCCCAGGGGGCCTATATACTACACCCAGCTTGACCTTATCTCCTGCTGGGGATCGTAAGATGACCACTAAGGCCTCACGTTTCCTCTGCCTCTTCCCCTAGCAATTTCTATGTCATCTCTAATGAACATAGCCACTCCACCCTCTGCCCTCCTTTCTATCCTTCCCTAAGCATAGTGTACCCCATGACTTTAGGTCCCAGTCATGGTTTTGTTGGCCACGTCTCGTGACCGCCGCCACATCCACCTACCCCGAACAGCATGGCCTGGAACTCTGGCAACTTGTTTCCCAAGCTCCTGCATTTACTAACACCAACCCCACCCCTTATCCCTGATCCTCTTTGTCGAACCCACCCAGATTCCTTATACTTCCATCCTCCCTCTGCTCCTCCTGAAACCTCCACCCCAGTCTGTTTCCCCTCCCCCCTTGAGCTTGAAGGCTACTCCCCTCATCTGGAGGAGGGCTCTCTGGTCAGCCCCTCCCTTATCTCTTCCCCGCCTCACAAGTTTATAGCCTGCATGTGCATCCTAGCTGAATAAAAAAAGTGTGGGGGCAATGGCTAGCAACACAAACAACAAAGTTGGCTTATCAAAAAAAAAATCACTTCAAAAGGGTGTGTGAGAGGGTCCAATTTATATCCTGTGTGTGCATGATACTACCTTTTAAAAAAAATGTCCTCGCAGACCATCACCTATCATTTACTGTGTCCTCCTGTCCTGTTACCATCAGTCACCAAGTCACTGCCTCCTCCCTCCAAAAGGTTTCACACATGACGCAAGCCTTTATTTTACAGGACTACTAACAAAAAAAGGTATGGTCCTGTCACGACTCTTGCTTGTGTGGGAAATGGCTGGTGACACTGCAGACAGTGGCTACTCAACTGACGGGCTACCCCCTCCCTCCAAAAGGATTCACATGTGATGCAAGCCCTTGTTTTACAGGTCTACACAAAAAAATATGATCCTGTCCCTGTCCCAACCCTTGCTTGTGTGGAATGGCTGGTGACGCTGCAGACATAGGCTACTCAACTGCCGGGCTGCCCCTCCCTCCAAAACATTTCACACATGACAATCACACAACCCCTTTATTTGACAGGACTACACAAAAAATATGGTCCTGTCCCGACTCCTGCTTGTGTGAGAAATGGCTGGTGACACTGCAGACAGAGGCTACTCAGCTGTCGGGCAGACCCTCCCTCCAAAACATTTCACACAGAACGCAAGCCTTTATTTTACAGGACTACATAAAATAAAAATATGGTCCTCTACCTGTCCCAACTCCTGCCTGTGTGGGAAATGGCTGGTGATACTGCAGAGGCTTCTCAACTGCCAGGATGCCCCCTCCCTCCAAAACATTTCGGATGTGACAGTCACACAATACCTTTGATAGGACTACACAAAAAAAAAATATGTTCCTGTCCCGGTCTCGACTCCTGCTTGTGTGGGAAATGGCTAGTGACACTGCAGACAGAGACTACTTAATTGCCAGGCTGCCCCTCCCTCCAAAATGTTTCACACGTGTCGCAAGCCTTTATTTTACAGGACAGCCTGACTCCTGCTTGTGTGGGAAATGGCTGGTGACACTGCTCCAATAGAGCTTTGGGGGTGGTTACACAAGTGACTTCTTCAACGTCTCACAGTATGCCAAATTTGTATCCCATCCCAGGTCTGCTGAATAAGCTCAGTCGCCGCTCTACTCTCAGATTGCTATTTTTTTTTAATCTTCGGTGATCAGGTAAGGCCCACAAGACACAGATGCATGTATTCAGGGGTGATCTGGGAGCACTGGGAGGATTAAGTTACTTGCTCAGAGTCACACTGTATGCAAGTTGAGGCTGTAGTGGGAATCAAACCCAGGTCTGTCTGCTGGATGTACCAAGCATATTCACAGCTCATTATTCCAACCTCTAGGCTATACTATCAGCCAGCCAGCTTCAAATGCTAGTGGATCTTATTTTCACTTGAAATGTTTTGCACTTGTGCTTTTCTGTTTCTGGTGCTACACTGTGCCATTGCTGTGTTTAAGAGCTAACAGAATTAGAAAGCAATGCAGTCTCCTACTGCCCCCCCCCCAAGCACACACAGTCTCCCTCCAGTTAGCGCCTTGCTCTTAAGTTGTAAGTTTTGTTTTTGGCAGCCAGCTTTGTTTTGTCGTACAGCACAAGGCACCCCAACCCCTCCAAAACACAGTGAGTCCCTGGCCCATATCCCTCCGAGTCCCAAGCCTCTCAGTTTTTTCTTTTTTTTCTTTTCGTTGGTGGTGTGGGTGGAGGATGTTAACTGGTCTACAGAGATCCATTCTCCCTTTCCCTTCCTGCCTCGCCTCTTGCTCCCCCAGTCCCTGCCCACTGCACCCGATCAGGGCACTGGCGGCAGTGCACCAGTCATTAGGGCACCAAATACTGAAATTCGCCGCCACGTCCCCGAGGTCTGCGCCCCCCTCCGGGGTTGGTATATTTAGAAAAGGGTGTGTATGGGGGTGCAGCCCCCTGCAAAGAGAGGGGTCGGCGACTCTGTAACTTGGCACCGTAATGACCGTGTGCACTGACGTGGGTGCCCTGAACAGGTGGAACCGTCCCTTTTTTCTCTTCTTTTCATTGGTGGTGCAGGTGAAGGAAGTTAACTGGTCCACAGAGACCTGTTCTCCCTTTCCCTTCCGGCCCCGTTGCTCGCTCTTAGTTACAGAGCTCCTTTCTCCTCCAGTGGCTCAACTGAAAAGGCACAGAGGAGAGCTGCATTCCCCTCTATACTCCAGTTTGCACATGCACAAACTGGAGTATCCTGAGCACCAACTCACCAACTCTCTTCTCAGGAGCTGAAAAACAACAACAAAAAAAGTTTAGAAATCCAAGCCGATCTGATCCGATCCGAGCCAGCAAAATTCAGCTCAGGTCTCATGGGAACCGAGCCGTATGTGTTCAGGATGGCTCAGTTTCACCCCCACAGGTTCAGCACACCGCTACTTTGTGCTTGGTCAAACTTGACCACTCAGTGATTAAATCTTTGTTTTTATCTCAGTTATGAAATAGTGCTAAACCTTATTCATGAGTTCCACGTTTATCTTGAGGGACACCAACCCCTACTGTCTTAGCTGGCTTTTAAGCCTCAAGGAGCAATGCCATGGAGCGTGCCCAGCGTCAAATGATATAACACACTGCCCTGCATGATGATGCTATTCACACCATGAACATTTTAATATTTAAACTGGTTATCAAGATTACCTACTTGTCCCTCAATTTCGCAAGTTTCAAATAAATGTTACTGTTTCTGGGAGTCAAATACCCTGATCCCGACCCAGTGAATTTCACAATCCCTCATTCTGTATCTAAGTGGAACAATGTTCCATACTTTCTTTACTCAAGGTTTTTCGAACCCTGGGAGCTGGGCCTAATGGTTGCTACACCGTCACTGACATCAGCAGTGGCTGTGCGTGACAACACTAGTGGATGCATTATACAGGTACATGCTGGGTCGACCAGCACTTACCAGAATCCTGACAATGCAAACCACAGCACACAGGATCTCCATTCTTAATTACTACAGGCTGGATTTCTTAAAATAAATCAGCTGTAATGCTAAAATCTATCCCAAGGAGAAGGTCACTAACAAAATCACACAGCAGAAATTATCCACAATTATATTTTTGTCCAGCTTGTGTCAAATAAAATAATAATGTACAGAGCCTTGCTCCTTGAGGCTTAAAAGCTGGTTGAGCTTGAGACAGTAGGGGATGGCAATCCCTCGAGCTAAAACTGAGACTTAAGAACATAGTATAGTACCCTGCAGGTAAGGCAAGAGGGAAAAGGGAGAAGTAGGGAGAGGTTCAATAGGAGTTGCAGCTGTTACCTATCCGGGGTCTGTCTCCAGAGAAGCCAGCTGCTAGGGGCTGCAGCTAGTCCCTATCTAGGGTAGACCTACAACTTGCCTAACAGTAAGGGTAGCAGATAGCTGTGTGCTGGTGAGCCACAGCTACTCCCTATCTGGGGCCAGCCTACAGGGCAGTTAGGCAGGAGTCAGTAGAAGGGCATCTATCTCTCAGCTAGGTGCAGATAGCAGTGTGCTCATGGGGCACAGCCACTCCCTGTTCAGGGCCAACCTATGGGGGAGTTATCAGACAGGAAATTCAGTAGGATGGCACATATAACGTATCCCTATAAAAGTAGTGGGTTTCAGCCACTCCCTATCTAACACAGAAACATAGAAGTTGATGGTAGATAAGGACCGCAAGACCCATCCAGTCTGACCATTTTTACCTTATGAATGTGCCATAGGCCTTTACTCTGTCAATGACCTATTTATTCATACTCATTTGTATTGCTCCCTAATGCCTATCCCATACCTGTTTGAAGCCCTGCACATTAGGGACATTAGCTTAAGCTGTGGACCCTGCAATACCAGCAGACTTGATAGACCAAATGGCCTTCTTCTGCTGGCTTGTTCATATATTCGTATGTATTCATATCAACCACTTCCTGAGGTAGGCCGTTCCATGCATCCACCACCCTTTCTGTGAAAAAGAACTTCTTCACATTACCCCTTAATCGGCCTCCCTCTAATCTCATGCTGTGTCCTCTTATCCTGTTATTTTTCTTATACTGAAACATGTTAGACTCTTTCACCTTGTTAATACCCTTAAGATAAGATATTCGAATATTTCGATCATATCACCTCTCTTCCTCCTTTGCTCTAGGGTATACATATTGAGCTCCTTTAATCTGTCCTCATATGTTTTCTGATGCAGTCCATGCACCATTTTGGTTGCCCTTCTCTGAACTGCCTCCAATTTGTTAATGTCCTTGTGCAGGTGCGGCCTCCAGTACTGCACACAGTACTCCAGATAGGGCCTAACCAGTATCTTGTAAAGAAAGATTATTACCTCCCTCTTACGACTTGTGATACCTCTACTTATTTTATTTGGCTTTTGTTGACCGGGTAAGTGCACTAGGCAAACAATGCCTATTTTCAGGCACGACCCGGGAGAAAACAGTTTACAGACATAACAATTAACATGTGATGCAGCACATGAAACAGTACAATGGGTAAAAACAGTGTATAGTATATACAATAACATACTGATTGGTGAGGGATAAGATACCATGAAAACAGAAGGAGGAAACAGGATTGGTATCAAACAAAACAACGGAGGGTAGTATGTTAAAGTGCAGTAAGTGCCGTAAGTGGTAGAGAGGGAGAGAGAAGAAGGAAAGAGGAATGAAAGAGCATGGCAGATAAGGATCATAAGTAGAGGAAGGGAAAAGGGGGGTAGATAGGATGAAGATAAGGGGGAGAGCAAGCATTAGTAGGGATTCAAGGTGGGTTAAAACAAGTGCAGGGATGCAGAGTGTGAAGGTGTTCACGATGTAGATTCTTGAAGATAGCATGGGTGTTTGTTTGACGGATGGAGAGAGGTAAAGAGTTCCAGTATTTCGGGGCAGTGTAGGAAAATGCACGAGTGCCCATTTTTGTTCTACATCTTGGCACACGCAGAAGGGCTTTATCAGTGGATCGAATTCATGAGTAGAAGGTTGGGTTCCAGTGCAGAAGAAAGGGATAGGGGAGACCTGTTCTGATGACAGAGTCAATTAATGATCCAAAGGTCTGAAGACGATAGGCGGATGGGCTAAGCCATTTTAGGTCCCGATAAAGGTGACAGTGGTGCTTGAAGCGTGTTGAGGCTGCGGCATAGCGACAAATGTTATTAAGTGATGTCCCATTTATGAAGGGCAGATTTAGATGCCGAAAGAAGATCGGCGAGCCATATACTAGAGCCGGTAGAAGGAAACCTTGAGCCACTGCTAGTCTGGCTTGAGGGGTAAGTGCATAGCTGGTACGATAGGCACTTCCTAGCTTAGCATTGACTGACTTACAAATAGTAGCGATATGAAGGTCAAGATCAAGTGATTCGTCCAGGGTGACACCAAGATATTTGAAAGAATTGGTAGAGGGTAGAGGAGAGTTGTCCGCACAGGAGATGTTAAGGGGATAAGGATTAGTTTTGAGTCTGGCCTGGGAGCCAAACACCATTGAGTAAGATTTGCTAGAGTTTAGGACAAGTTTATTATGAGTAAGCCAGGTTTGGATACTTTCGAAATCCGATGCAAGAGGATGATGTAGGGAGATTGAAGTTTTCGCACTATGATAGATAACCAAATCATCCGCGTAGAGCAAAGACGAACAATTCGGTGCGACTGAAGGATGTCATTAATAAATATTGTAAAGAGTAACGGACCAAGAATAGAGCCCTGTGGCACTCCAACGTGGTTAGGTGCAAGATTCGAAATAGCAGAGTTAAAGACCACGGTCTGTTGCCTATCTGTCAGATAGCTCTCAAACCAAGTTATGGTATCTGGGGAGAAACCAAAGGACCGTAGTCTTGATAGAAGGAGCGAGTGGTTTACCAGGTCGAAAGCTTTAGTTAGGTCAATAAAGACTGCACCAGTCAGGAGGCCTAGGTCCATGGCTGAGTTAATGTCACTGGTCAGCTTTAGCAGGGCAGAGGTGGTACTATGGCCTTTACGAAAGCCATGTTGGGAACTGGAGAGGAGGTTATATTTTGAAGGTATTCGATTGTTTGTGTGGCGCACTAGTTTTTCCAGAATTTTGCTTAAGGTAGAGAGTATAGCAATGGACGATAGTTCTTTATTTCCTTTTGGTCTCCTTTCTTGGAATAGGAGTGATTTTAGCAATTTTCCATATAGTTGGTACTATACCACGGCAAAGGGACATATTAAAAATTGTGGTTACTGGGAGGCTATAGGGGGCCGCTTGCTTTCAGCAGCCTTGGTTCAAGACCATCAGACCCTGGACTATTGTTGTCATTGATAGTGAGAAGTAGCTTTTCAACTTCTTTATGAATGATCTGGAACCTAAAAGGGGGTTTGAGGAAGTGGTTTAATGTCACGAGGCAGCACAGTGCTAGCATTTTGGAAGGTGGACAGGTAGCTAGATAAATCTGAGAAAAGGTTATTAAAGGTATTGGCTATGGTTAACAGGTTATTGCAGTGTATACCATCAAGTAACATACTGTTAGTGTGGGACTTTTGATTAGGGCTGATGATAGTTTTTATGGTATTCCAGAATTTTCTAGAATCACCAGAGGCGCTTATTAGCAGGTTTTAAGCAGAAGGTACTTTTGGATAGCGGATGTAGTTTTTGCAGGCATTCCTCAGTGAACGGTAATGGCAATAGTCAGATTCCAACTTTGTGGACTTAAAAGACTCCAGGCTTTGTCTCTGGCCCTAATCCGGTTAGTAGCTCTTTAGTAAGCCATTTTGTCTGAGTGCCAATGAAAGCGCCTGGTGATCCATGGAGCATGGATATCTTGGAGCCGCTGGAAAATTGTGATGAAGCTATCTAGGCGGACTGAGCATCTGATGCATTATGAATGGAGGACCAGTCAATCATAGAAAGGTCATTAATAAAGTGAAAAGGGTTGAAATTGGCACACCGCGTAAAAGTTACAAGTCTTGGGGGCAGTGATGGTTTTTTGTATGAACTCCATGCAATATATCGGGAGTGATCACTGATTGCATCTGGTAAAGTGCCTGCACAGCTAATGCTATCAGGGCAATTAGTAAGGATCCAGTCTATAAGCGTGTTAGACTGCGAGGGGGCCCTAATTCTGGTAGGGTCAGAGATCAACTGCTGAAAATTATGACTTTGCACTAGGGTATGGAGGGCTTGAGATGCTTTACTAGCCCAGTTGAGGTTTAGATCACCTAATACAAGGACTTCGTTATGACCAGTGGTACTATCAATGTGTTGGAGAAGTTCTTCTAGGCCTTTTAACCCTCCTGCGGGGGGGTTATAGGCACAGATTAAATGCAATTTCTTTGAACCTAATAGGAGCGTAGCATGGATAGCTTCACTAAGAGATAGGGCAGGAAGAACATTTTGGCTTAGCAGTAGGTGCTGTTTGTAGTAGATAGCAACCCCACCTCCACGCTTGGCGGCGATTCTATCTTGCCTGATAAGATTGTAGTTGGGTAAGGCACACAAATGGTTAGCAGTCGAGGGCTTTAACCAGGTTTCTGATAGGCATAAGATGTCCGGAAGATATTGTGCCACCCATGCCTCAAGTTCAGGTAGATTACGAAGAAGGCTCCTAATATTCATGTGAGCAATCCATAGTCCTTTGAATCTGCCCAGGTCACATTATTTGGTGACTGGTTCATTGTTATAGGTCCGGATTCAGTTCAATGTCCCCAGATAGAAGTATTGCTAGGAGGAGGAAGTGCCATAGCTTTGATGAAAGGAAAGTTAGAGGGAAATTTACAACCTACAGGTTTATGGAGGGAGTAGGCTAAGTGGTATGCTAGTTTGTGAGGAATAAGAAGGAGAAGGTGTCAAAGGGATAAAGAAAGGGTGTTGGAAACGAACTGTGCCTGGGATCAATGACTAGGAAACAACTAAGGATGACTTTTGGTTCTACAGGGACTTGGACCCAGCAGTGGTTAAATAGGATTGTAATAGATAGAAAGGTTACAATGTATTTAATATCCATTTTAAGTATAGGTTTTAGCAGGGTATTAATGTCCGAGAAGGAGCTAGACAAGGAGACCAGGCTGAAGGAAAAAAAATTTAACATATAGCTTTAAACAGTTATAGTGCTGGATAAATCAGAACACCCTCTAGTTGTAGACCGATATAACCTGCAAATGGAAATCTGAGGAGTTAGTTATTTTTCGACCCAAGGGGGCGTGTTAGAGGCGTGGCATAGCCCTATAAAGCAAATGCCAAATGCCCAGCCTTACCCGCTGCTTTAGTGGTCTGCTTTGATGATTTCAGGTCATCTGTGATGATGATGCCCAAGTTTCTTTCTTCCCTCGTGATTGCCGGCCACTAAGGTTGGCCTACATGGGAATTAACAGGCAGGAAGGCAGCCAATGCATACCTAGGACTTACACGGCTGTTTGACATTGAAGCAGTTAACTCAGTAGCAGTGGAAAAGGAAGGGGTTGCAGCTCTTCAGCCATCCCTATCCAGGTCCTAACAAAATAATGGGGGGTGGGGTTTGTCACTTTTCAGTCAAGTAGTTGCTTTTCAGCTTGGTTACAAAAGCTTCATAAGGGTAAAGGGGATAGCTTAAGTACATTACTAAAGAGGGTCTAGAGCTTTAATATGCAGAGAGAATGCATGCAGTGGGGACAGAGTGAGGCTGGTAGAGTAGTAGGGTGCAGGGGGTGTGGGGCAGTGGTGTTTCTGAGAGTTCTCTGGGAGATGGGGGATGTCTGGTTTTTAGGCATATCAGACAGCTGAGGGTGGAGGTGTAGCAGATGAGGCTGGAGATGGGTGTGGTGGTGGTGAGGATTCATAGGGTAATTGTGAGAGGAGAGGGGGGGATGCCTCAGGCAAGAAACTGCACTTGGAGGTGACCTCTGAGGCAAGGGGAAGAGATGGATAGAGAGCTCAGGAAAGAACTTGAAAGAGGGGTGGCAAAGGGGGAAGTAGTGGTGGTGGTGCGTGATCTGAACCTGCCAGACATCGACTGGGATGTTCCAGTGGCCAGGGGCACCAGAAATCAGGTCTTGCTGGAAGCCTTCTAAGACTGTCTACTGGTACAGCTAGTTAAGGAACCCACCAGGCAGTCTGCAATCCTTGATGTGGTGCTCACCAACTCGGACATGGTAGGAGCTTTGAGAATCGGGGAACCACTGGGGAACAGCGACCATAATTCCACTTGGTTCAAGCTGGCCCTTGGGTCTAGGAAACCCCAATCAAGAGCTGAAGTCCTTTTACAAGGGCAGACTTCAACAAGCTGAGGGAGATAGACAGGGAAAAGTTAGTCGGGGTGGACAATATAGGGGGTGGAAGAGAGATGGGGGGCAGTTAAGGGGGCTATTCTCAAGGCATCTGTGTTATGCATGAGAATGGTAACCAAAAAGAGCAGGTTTAAGAGACCATTGTGGTTCTCAGCAAGAATTAGGGACGCAGTAAGGGAAAAGAACACGGCCAAGTCAAGCAGGGGGAGTAAGAATGGGGAGAATATATACTGAAAAACAGGGAGGCAAAGAGGGTGGTTAGGGAGGCAAAAGCAGACACTGAGCTGCACATTGTGGAGGGGGTTAAGTACGTAGAAAATCAGTTCTTCCAATATACTAGGGAAAAAAGGAAGAAAGCAGGGGGAATCAGCAGAAAGACTAGCTGAAGGGGACAGGGTAATGATAGAAGAGGACAGGCAAAAGGCCACCATCCTTAATGATCACTTCTGCTTAGTTTTCACTATGGAGGATATTGGTCCCTTACCAGAGAGTGGCATCAAAGCAGCCACTAAGGAGGTCACTGAAATAAGGTGGTTAGTATTTACAAGCAGAAGTGTCCAGAAGGAATTGGCAGCCCTAAAGATACATAAGGCCCCAGGACCAGATGGGTTGCATCTAAGGTTACTCAGGGAGCTTGCAGTGGTACTGGCTGAATCCCTGGTAGGTCTATTCAACAGCTCATTAAGGACTGGGGTAGTTCCAGAGGACTGGAGGGTGGCAGACATACAGTAGTTCCACTCCATAAGGGGGGGGGGGGACAACAAGCGGGGAACTACAGACCTGCCAGTCTTACCTCTATTGTAGGGAAGCGGATGGAGACACTGGTCAAAGAGCACTTTGTGGACTACTTGAAGAGCAATAGTCTCCAGGATAGTAAACAGCATGGATTCATGATAGGGAGGTCCTGTCAGACTAACCTGACAGTCTTCTTTGACTGGGTGATGAGGGAATTTGACAGGGGCCAAGGTATGAATTTGCGCTACTTCAACTTCAGAAAAGCTTTTGACTCAGTGCCTCACAGACACTCGCTGAAGAAGATGGAGTATCTGGGTGGGGAGGTCATGAGCGGGGTACCACAGGGATCTGTCTTGGGTCCAGTCATCTTCAATATATTCATCAGTGACACTGGTGAGGGAATCCAGAGCAGGTTATGTCTCTTCGCAGATGTCACTAAACTCTGTGGGAGGCTGAATAGTTATGAGGGAAACACAGAAGACCAGAGTGACTTACAAAAGCTAGAGGGGTGGTCTAAGGTTTGGAAGTTGAAATTCAATGCCAAAAAGTGCAAGGTAATGCACCTAGGGAACAAGAACCCCAGGACAGAGTACCGGATGGGTGGGGTGAAACTTAGCACTACAGCTGAAGAATGGAACCGTGGAGTTTTCATCAGTGACCCCCTAAAACAATAGAGTCAGTGCAACAAGACATATAGCAAAACAAAGTAGGATGCTGGGTGGTATCAGGAGGGGTACTGATAGCAGAAGGGAAGAGACAGTACTTCCCCTATATAGATCCATGGTGAAGTTGCAAGTTTTTCTCCTCTCAGTCGGTGCAGGCAGGCTTTCAGCCCTGTCCCCATCTGCTCACACCGTACTGGATCAACCCACCCCGAAATTCCCCATGGATTTCACCCTTGGTGGGGCCAGGAAGGAAAGGGCCATCCTCCTCCCACCCAGTGACATACATCCAGACTGGGGCAGGTGGCCGGCCGATATCACAGGGTGGAGGAAGGTGTGCAGGGCTTCATGTAGCCCTCATCAACCATTTTCTGCTTTTCTCCCTTAGCCCTGCTGAGGTGTGCATAAGCCTGTGTGTGGAGGCACACACAGCTACAGCGCTACAGCCCCTCCCTTCATATCTCTTGTACTGCTGGTGCTTACCCCAGGCCTCTACCTGGGGGCAGCCAATGGTCAAGAAGGCAAGCCACTCTACCCAGGAAGAGAAAGCTGTCCTCCGGATGCTCAGTCCTACTCCTTCCCCCGGCTGTCCCTCGGTGACACAAGCTCGCTCCCAAACCTGGCTCACCAGCGTGGGAAAAGGTAAGGTGCAGGGCGCGTCAGCCCTCTTCACCACTGAGCTGGCTTAAATGAACGAATTTTTATGCCATTATTATTTATTAGCTTTCATTGACCAGGTGAGCACACAAGACACAGTTGCGACTATTTTCAGGTACGAACAGGAAGGTTACAGGGCAATCAGTACGATGACAAGCTGGGTAATACTGTAAGGGCTGATGCAGCAAATTAACAAATACAACAGTGGATGCTGTAGAACAGGAAGAATAAAAACACAATATAAGATACAAAAATTCATGAGCTGGCTGGAAAAGCTTGTGAGCTACAGGCCAGCTCGGGTGCATAGACAACAAAACAGAAAGCAGAGAAAATGTACAAATCAACTAGCACAGTTTGCCTAGAACTCAAAAAGTGCACAGATAGGCTAGTTCAGTTTAGACCGTGCTGATGGCAATGTTGAATGGCCTGAGGGCATGAGATGCCCAGAAAAACTCATGTGCAGGTACAGCTACACTTGGCTTCAAGGTGAGCCCCTAGAGGCTTTTCAAATTGAAAGTAGAATGGGGAGCAACGGATTGCAAATGGCAAGGAATTCCAAAGTTTGGGTGCAGCAGCACTAAAGGCCTGATCCCTCATGAGCATGGATGTTTTGGGGACACTGAGGAAGGATTTTTCATTGGATCTTAGAGGGTAGAGCAGGTTGAAAGATTTGAGCAAAGCTGCAATGGAAGCAGGGGTGCCAATCCTAATTAATTAGTTAGTGAAGCAGCCTAGAACAAAGTGACAACTTTTATAAAAGCCTTCTTAAGGAGGCAGTACAGCACTGTATTAGGGTACTGAGCTGCCAACTGGGAGATCTGTCCCTCATTGGCGTTCAGTGGTCCCCCCCCGCCTCACACAGCACCGACAACACCCGCTGTTCCCTGTACCTGCCCGTCAGTGCGGTGGCTCTGGACAGCCAGCGGCATGACCTCCACACACCTCCCTTGGCTGCAGGCCAGGTGGTGCTGAGGCCGCGATCCTCGATAGACGTGCTCCCAGCATCACTTGGATGGCCGGCGGTCAAGGAGGTGTGGAGGAGGGCTCTGCCGCTGGCCATCCAGAGCTGCAGCACTGATGGGTAGGTGTGGGGGATGGGGGTGTTGGTGTTGTCGGTGCCGTGGGGGGGACCACTGAACATCAATGAGGGACGGGGTGCCGGGTTTGGGGGTCGGGTGGGTGATCGGATTGGTATATGTTGCTTTGGGACATGCACGATGGGGCTCCTGTTGGGGGAAGGATTCAACTACCTCGGGGATGGGGCTCTGCCATGTGTTGGGGGGGTCACCATCTATGGGACAGGGCACCAATGTGTGATGGGGGGTCTCGCCTGCACAGTGCTGGGGTCAGGGCAGTGCCATGTGGTGGGGAGAGTGCCTTCATACTGCTGGGGATGGGACCCTGATGTGTGCCGGGGAAGTTACTGCTCACAGATGGGGTTGGGGCAGCCATGTGTGTTGGGGGTGGGCTGCCATATGAGACAAGGGTGGGGTGTCTGTCAAGTGGGGGGTCTGCGTTTTACTACTGGGGCTGGGTGGGTGTTCTGGCATGTGTGTGTGTGGGGGGATGTCCATACTGCTCCTGGGGCCAAGCAGTTTTCTGTGTGCCATGGGCTGGGTGCATACCTCGGTTATGCCAGGATCCCCTCTAGATTATCCAGTGCCCTCCTACACCCCCCTGGTGCTCAGCTCTATGTGCCATAGTGAATGGTGCCTAGTGCTGGCACACCCCTGGCATGCCTCCCTGCCTGCCCCCAGCATGTGGCTGACAACTCAGACAGGGGATCAGGCATGTATCCGCCTTGCGCACAGATAATGAATGCTGCCAGGGGTCCAGTGTTCAGAATTTGAACTTAGGGTTGCCTACATGCCTCAGGTACATGGTGCGTAGGCAACTTTTTTTTCGTGCATAGTCACCTATGTTCTTTGAACTGTGAAGGAGCACAAGATCATCGTCGTACAATGTGGTGCTACATGTAGTGATAATGGTAGGGAGGCTTTTTTATAAACAGTGAAAAGAGAAACAGCCCAAGAAGTGAGCAATGGGGGACCCCACGTTCTACGGCAGCTGGTTTAGAGATGGAGCCACTGAACCTGAACACTTGTCGATGGTTAGACAGGTAGTGCCTGAACCAGATGACAGCATGCACAGACAGGCTCATGCCATGCAGTTTGGAACACGTGAAACTGTGGTCAACCAAATCAAAGGACTTTAACAGATCAATGAAAATGCCCCCAGTGAACTGACCCTTGACCATGGCAGATTCATTGCTGGTGACCTGGTCAGCATTGCAGATGTTACAGTGGGCAGTCCCCTGGGTACCAGTGACCACAATATGGTGTGGTTCAACATAATAAAAGGAGCAACGGGAATCCACGTGAGCATGAGGGTCCTGGACGTCAGGAGGGTGGACTTTAAAGAAATTGGACATTGCCTCAGAAATTGTCTCAGGGGACTAGCCAAGGAGAAAGAGTAGAGGTACAGTGGGAAAGAATAAGGGAGGGTATAATTAGGACAAAAAACTTCTGTGTGAAGGAAGTAAGCAAAAGCAGAAGAAAAAGGAGATTATTATGGTTCTTTAAAGAAGAGGCAAGGGTGGCGAAAGAAAAGAGGGTGACATTCAAGAGACACAAGGAAACACGAAGGAAGGAGCACAGGTAGGTATATCTAGCAAAGCAGAGGGAAGCAGGAAAAGAGGTTAAGAAAGCTGCAGTGCAGACAGAAGAAAGGATAGCTAAGGGGTGGCTAAAGGGAATAAGTCTTCAGATATGTAAGCGAGAAAAGTGAGGGGTGGGATAGTGAAGATCAGAAGGGTGGAAGGGGGAGAATGTGCAGAAGGGGACAGAACAAGCAGACATCATAAACAAGCATTTCTGCACTGTTCCTTCTGCCATGTTATATGTAGTATTATCATGTATCTTTTTTATCGATATCTGGCACGTTTTCATCTCCCCTTTCTCATTATATAAGTCTATTCACTTGTGTGTTTAAATGTCCGTATTTTGTTTGTTACAAACCAAGGAAAGGATGCTAAAGTAATACACATAGATAAAATGGTTACAGTATAGGTATTGAATATAGAGGATAGTGTATGGGCAACAGAGAGCAACAACAGTGTTGTTCACTTCGAGAGGTTGTCATGACAACCGCTGACACGGTTTGAGAGTGTCATGACACCTCGAGAAGTGAACGCCACTGTTGTTGTTCAGTATTGCCCATACACTTTTTATAGTGTATGGGCACCAGAAAATGAACATCGGGACAATAGATTTAGTGTATTCCATTAATTTCTCTCTGTCTTAGTCTTTGACTCACCACTGTGGCCGTTTCCCTGAGGTAGCGAGCACTGGTAACTGCGCATGTGCATAGACATTCAACACTGTTTTACCATCGATGTGACGTACTCACAATGGTACAACAACATCGTGACGTCACATCAATGGTACAACAAGCCTAGGGAAAGCTTGTTTTTCAGCGAATACAGCATTCTAACACACACTATAACAAAATCATCTTCAGTTTTAAATGTATAAGTAATACATTGTGCTTTCCTCTTGAGAACTGTCACCACTGTTAGTTGGTATTATTTCTATCTTGTTTTCAGTGCAAGCAAAGCTAAAATCAAAAAAGATGAAAAGACTGTCACTCCATCAAATGGCATTAGAACAATTTAAAGACAATAACATTTATGCTTTAAAATGCTGTATCATCAAGATGCTATAAAATAGATACATTATTAGTATAAAATGCAATAGTCTAAATACATTTAGCTTTTGCCTTTATCTCTGCAGTTGCCTACAGCTGAAGCTCTCTGATAATCCATGCACGTTTGCATTGTGATTTTCTGTTTTGTCTAAATGAGATGTGCTGTTTGAGGTTCCCTTAGATTTTTTGCACATAATTCATATATTTTGTACACACTTTTTTCTCAAAGTATTAGCAACTGCTGTACATGCAGATAATCTGGCCCTCACCCCCCCCACGTTGTGGCAGTCTGCCTCCCCCTTATTTGTCTGTAGATTGTGGCACCTCTGGGACAGGTGCCACGGCAGTAGCCACCTGGGGCCAGGTTGGTTTCCCTCCCCACCCTCCACGAACTGGCAATCGGCTGCATGGCATGCATTTCAGAGTGTACCCTGGCCAGGTCCCACATTACCACCCTGAACATCTACTATGTTCCATGCATCCCTTCGTGCACCCACTCTGCCCCCCGGGCCCCCTCCTAGCATGTACTATCATAGTTCCCAACCTTCGTGGCCCCTCTAGTGTTTCATAGGGGGGAGGACCCCTGTGGTAATTCCCGAAGGTGCACCATCTGTTTGGTGCAGCTGTTTACTTGCAGCAAACCCAGGGATTTTGCCACCGGGACCCTGATTTTTGTAAAATTGGGTGCAGGATCTCTGGTGCACCTGGAGTTTGCAACAGCCCTGGAGCAAGGCAACTTGAGTCACTCTAAGGGCTCCTTGAAAATTGGGCCCAAGGAGTCAGATAGTGAGTGGTCAAAACATACAAACTGCATTCTTCCATTCAGGTAGTTTCACAACCAAGAGATGGTTACAAGATTGCCTAAGCTGTTGCAATTTATTCATATGAATATCATGACCGACAAAATCTAATGTCATGGTTAGGTCCACAAACACTGCTCCAGTTATACCTCTGCTATTCACAGAATAAAGTATATTATTTGTGAACTGAAACAAAATAGTCAGTGCCTTGACATTTACATAACAGTTTTGTTTAGGAAAAGTGATTTAAAATAAAAGCTGGAATGCTTGTTTTACTTGTGCAGCTTTCACGCAGGAATAGGGTTCAGTGGCTAAAATAGAAAAGATTACAGGATGCCGAAGTGCCATTTACCTCAAATGAAGAAAAGCAAGAGAATTTTTTAGTGAACAGGTTGGCAATGAGATTGTATCATTAACAACATAATTTCCACATGGGAACTTGACTATTTTAGTTTTTTTGATTTGGATTGAAAATCAAATTTACAGCAGTTTAGAATCCCAAGGATTACCCCCTGATTTGTGCTTAGTAGTCATATCTCTGATCCTTTGTTCCAATTTTTCATAAATTGCGAAGTTATTTTTTGCCAAAGATCTGAAGAGGGTAAGCATTTGTTGGCTGACCAAATTCTGCAATGCCCCTTCATTTTTTGTAATGTTTTGGTGAGCCATTTATTGTTGGTACCATGAAAACGTCAACTAGTGAGAGGGGAAACAACGTATTCAGAGTAGGTGTAAGCTTAGTGCAAACATAGTCAAAGACACAGTCAACATAAGTTATTAGGTCTAGTAGGGACCAGTCTATTGAGTTGACGTTAAAGTTCACTTAAGGAAGTATTTGAGAAATGATGGGATGAGGTCAACTTTGGTGTGGTTTTGGGGTTCTACAAGGCCAGATACAGAAGACTGGAAAGTGTTCACTTACTGAATCTGCTAGAACTCCAGTTCTTAGAACTCCATCCTCTCTAGTAGCCAGGATCCAATCCAAAAGGGTGTGGTTTTGACTTCCATGACTGAGTCACGTTAAAAAAGAAATGGCTTTTTGGAAGAGTTAGTATTAGATGTTTTTTTTTTTTTTTGGTCATCAATTCAGTTTCGTTTGAGCTCCCTGAACATTAAAGTGTCTCTCTAGGGGACAAGCTACTAATTTGGTCAATTACGTGAGACAGACATTTAAATCCTCTGTTGGGAAGATCAGAAGGAATGATGAACATTTTCAAAGCTTTTCCTCCAGACAGGTTCTGTGCTTAGTAGGCCATATTCCTGTGGCCCTGACAAGGTACAGGGAATTTTGGTTACAACAAGATGATTCCTATAATACAAAGTAAAACATCCTCCCCTTTTAAGAGACTTCTCTCTTGCCTAAGAAACCCCTAACTTTTTTAACAAAATGCTGAGCCCATTACTGATGACTTTAGCCAGGTCTGAGATTTAGTGCAAGTCATGTTTATACAGATCCACATAGGCCTCCAGTTCAGCCATGTTAAGACAGTAAACTTCAGAGTTTCACTGAGATGAGGGGGAACTTCTTGGGCCTAGGTTAAAAAAAAAAAGGGGTTACTCTCCATATCACCTGCAATTAGCAAAAGGGAACATTTTCCCAAGACATACTGGTAACATGGAGAGTCAGTAAAAGATTGTTCCATGGCAATTTGTTGAAGACTGTACCAAGGCTATACACAGTATGCTTACTAATTACAGAGAAGTCGGAGTTTAAAGCTTCCCACTGCAGATACAGTAAAACTAGCATTTTAGACATTGAGAAATGAAAGTAAAGGAGTCCGCATTGCAGGTGGTTAGATTAAGGTGACCATCCATCAAGCTGAGGGATTCAGTAAGAAAAATGGGGAACACTGTCAGTTTGTGTTGAGGTCCCATTATCTGATCTACTGTGCTAAAGATCAAGCAGGTAACAACACAAAACAAGTAAAGCAACAAACCAATATGTTAGAGAACTGTACTCCAATCATGGATGGATGGAACTGGAATTGCAACTGAAGAAAATAACATACATCTAGTGTCCGAGCTAGAGAAGCAGAAACTTCAGATCTACTTTAAGAGAAACAACTCTGATGCAGAGTCAGCTACGAAGGAACACTCGAGTGGGGCTAGTGATGGCATCCTTAGATAGTGGAAGATACCATGTCTCTGGTAATGGCATCTAGATGTTCAAAAGATAACATAGAAACATAGACTTTGACGGCAGATAAGGACCACTTGGCCTACCCAGTCTGCCCATTTCCCTACCTACTGGATAAGCTGCAGATTCTAGTTAACCAACAGCCTACTTCCTGCCACCCCCACTACAATTGCCTTGTGTCTGTCCCATGCATGTTTGAATTACCCCACTGTTTTAGCCCCAACAACCTCCCAAGGAAGGCAGTTCCACGACCCACCACTCTCTCTGTGAAAAATATTTCCTCACATTCCCTGAGCCGCTCTATCTTTAAATTGTGTCTCCTTGTTCTATACATCTCTTTTCTGAAAGATGCTACCCTCCTGACTTTGTTGATTCCTTGAGGTACTTGAACGTTTCTATCATGTCCCCCTGTCCCTCCTTTCATCAAGGGTATACATATTAAGCTCTCTCAGTCTCTCTTCATATGATTTCTGATGCAGACCCTGCACCATTTTAGTTGCCCTCCTCTGGACTGCTTCCATCCTGTCTATGTCCTTGCATAGATGAGGTCTTCAAAACTGCACACAGTACTCCAGATGGGGTCTCACCAACTGTCTGTACAGAGGGATAACCACTTCCCTTTTTCTACTTGTGATGCCCCTTCCTATGCATCCCAGTATCCCCCTGGCTCTCCTCACTGACTTCTCACATTGCTTACCCACCTTTAGATCATCTGATATGACTACCCCCAAGTCCTGTTCCATTTTTGTTGTTGTTAGTACCTCCCCTGCTATTGTGTACTCTTCTCCAGGGTTTTTGTTTCCCAGGTGCATTACTTTGCACTTCTTTGCATTGAATTTAAGTTGCCATATGTCTGACCATTCCTCCAACCTTGCCAAGTCCCTTCTCATCCTTTCTACCCGCCTTGTGTATCAACTCTGTTACAGATCTTTGTATCATCTGCAAAGAGGCATACCTTTCCCTCCAGACCCTCTGCAATGTCACCTATAAAGATGTTAAAGAGGACTGGACCCAGTACTGAGCCCCGAGGTACTCCACTAGTGACCCCCCTTTCTTCGGAATGTGTTCCACTCACTATTACCTTCTGTGTCCTGTTGTGCAGCCAGTTTGCAACCCAGGCTACCACCCTGGGACCCACTCCCAAGCTGGCTAACTTGATCATTAATCTTTTGAGCGGGACTGTGTCAAATGCCTTGCTAAGTCTAGGTAGGCCATATCCACAGCCCCTCCCTGGTCTATTACTTTGGTCACCCAGTCAAAGAAATCTATTAGATTTGTCTGACATGACCTTCCTGCTGTAAATCCATGCTGCTTTGGGTCCTGTGCCCCGCTGACCTCTAGGTACTCAACAATTCATTCTTTCAGAAGTGATTCCATCATTTTCCCTACCACTGAGGTCAAACTTACAGGTCTGTAGTTTCCTGCTTCTGCCTTGCTCCCACTTTTGTGAAGGAGAATCACATCTGCCCTCCTCCAGTCCTCAGGTACCACCCCATCCTCCCATGATTTGTTAAAAAGTGTGATCAGTGGTGTCACTAGGTCCTCCCTTAGTTCTTTAAGGACTCTGGGGTGAATCCCATCAGGCCCATTGCTTTGTCCACCATGAGTTTTAGGAGTTCTTTCAGGACTCTTTCTTCTGTAAATGGACTGGTGTCAACTCCCCTATCCAGAGTGCTTCTATTGTCTGGTTTAGGTAACTCCTCCTCATCTTATTTTGTGAATACTGAGCAAAAGTATTCATTCAGTATCTCTGCCTTTTCACTGTCTCCCTCTACCCACCTCCCCTCTCCCTTATTAATTTTCACTATTCCTCCCTTAACCTTTCTATGCTCCCTAATGTACCTATAAAAGGTTTTATCCTCCTTCTTAACTGACTTGGCTATTTTTTCCTCAGTTTGGGCTTTTGCTATTCTGACTGCCTTCCCCACTTCCTTCTGCTTTAATTGATACAGTTCCCTGTCGTGCTCCTTTGTGATGCCTTATACTTTTTGAATGCAGCCTTTTTCTCCTTAACCTTCCCTGCCACCTCTTTTGAGAACCATAGCAGTTTTTTACTCCGCTTTGTTTTCTTTATCTGTTTCACACAAAGGCTTGTTGCCTCTGTGATGGCAGTTTTGATTTTTCTCCATTGTTCTTCCACCCCTCCTTTTTGGCCATTTGCTAGTGTATTCCTCAGGTAGTCACCCATTTTGCCAAAGTCAGCCCTTCTAAAGTCCAGTATGCTTGTTTTTGTATGGCTTGTCTCCATGGTTGTGCTTATTGTGAAGCACACTGTGCAGTGGTCGCTTGTTCCCAGATGTCTACTGACTTCTAAATTTGTGATCCTCTCTCCATTTGAGAGTACCAGGTCTAGTATTGCTTTCTCCCGAGTGGATTCCAACACTAGCTGTCTAAGGCCTGCCCCCTGCAGGGCATCGAGAATGACCCTGCTCTTGGATGTGGCTGCAGTACATGTCATCCAGTTAACATCTGGCATATTCAGGTCCCCCATTAACAGTATCTCCCCTTTTTCAGCCATTTTGAGAATGTCCTCTATCATTTTCTTGTCCATTTCCTCCCCTTGAGATGGGGGTCTGTATACAACCCCTGTGCAGATTGTGATGCCATTCCCTGTCTCCAAGGTGACCCAGAGTGCCTCTTGTCCTCCCCCTTTACTTTTTAGTTCTGTAGCTTTGATCCCTTCCCTTATGTATAGAGCTACTTCCACCTCCTCTTTTCCCCTCCCTGTCCCTTCTGTAGACTGTGCACCCCGGTATGTTGACATCCCAGTCATGGTTCCCCGTGTACCATATTTCTGTGACTGCCACAATATCCAAGTATTCATCTTCCATCAAAGCTACTAGCTCAGGAAGCTTGTTTCCCAGACTATGGGCATAGGTACTCATTGCCCTCCATTTAATGTTGGCTTTATTCTTTTTTCCTCCATGCCTGCTCTTTTTGCCCTTGTCTATTTTTCCATTTACCCCTGTCCTGCCCTTTGTTGAGCACTGTACCTCAGTGTTTACCTTACTACTCGTCATGTTTTGTGGGGGGAGGCTTGAAATTTCCTGTCTAAAATGCTAGTTTTACTGAATCTGCAGTGGGAAGCTTTAAACTTCCACTTCTCTGTAATTAGTAAGCATACTGTATATAGCCTTGGTACAGTCTTCAACAAATTGCCATGGAACAATCTTTTATAAGACACCTCTCACTCAAGAAATGGTTGTATTTTTGTATACTAGATTTTGTACAGCAAGCCTATCTTCCCCTTTATGTTCTCCAACCCTTGGCGACTAAGCAGAACTTGTTCAGAATCCATCCAGAAACTTTTCATAAGGTTGTTTTCACCGAAGCTTGCAGAATGGATTTTGAACTTCACATTAGTGTTCTTCTGAAGTTCCTTCTATTTAAGGGTACTCAATTTGAATACTACATACTGTATAAGAGGAGTTACCTTACAATGCAATATCATCGTAAGTTTTAAAGCCACACAGCTACTATATAGAAACAGAATTTGTTGACAGAAAAGGGCCCCTTGGCCCACCTTCTCTGCCCAGATGTTCCATGCCTAGTCTAGACTCTAACTTGTTTCCAGCAACCCTCCCTCCTCCCTGCCTATTTACTATTCTACAATGTCTATCCCACACATGCTAGGCCCCCCACTGTTTTCAACTCAACCACTTCTCTTGGCAGTCTGTTCCAGGTGTCTATTAGGTGTGCAAATACCTTAATTTGAATATTTGGCTGAATATTTGTATTCCGGCCCCAAATGTTTGGAATTCAGTCTTCATTATTTGTGTACCTGTAGGGTGGGGGAGTAAAAACAGCCCTCTTCCCATCCCAATATTTGAAAGTTCCTTAACCCCCATCCCCAGTATCCAAATCCTTATTGCAGAAACCCTCCAGGTGCAGAGGTGACCAACCAATCCCGCCCTTCTCCATGTCTGGCCGCCTTCTTGTCAATGGAAGTGTTTCCCCTCTTGCTTGCATAGTAAAACAGCTGTTTTACGACGTCAACAATCGCAGGAGCACTTCCATTGACAAGAAGGCAGCTGGGTATAGAAGAGGATGGGTTATGTTGATCACCTTCTTGCACCTGACGGGGCTTTTTTTTTAATAAGGAAATTTGGGTGTTGGGGGTACGGTGGGATGGTGCTACTGCCCCGTGGGGATGACTTTTCTACAGAACAAGTGCAATGGGACGGGCAGCTGGCCCGCTGATCTCCCATCATGGATCACTTTTTTAAACAGTTACATTGTGGGTGCTGGGGGGAGTAGGAATAGATGTTGGTTTGTGGAACTGTCAACAACTGGGCTGGGGAGGAGTGTGGGGGTGTGTTTTTACTGTTTTGTTTAATTTCCTGAATGGGAATAGCAGCACTATCATTTATATCCGAATAACAAATAATGTATTATTCGTGGTATTGAGGAAATACTATTTGTTACTCATACACCCCTAGTGTCAGCCACCCTTTCAGTGAAGAAATACTTCCTCACATCTCTCTTAAACTCCTCCCTCCAGCTTCATCACATACCTCCTGGTATTGGTGCTTTTGTTCATTTGAAGGAGACTCGCCTTCTGCTCCATTGACCCCTGTGAGGTACCTGTAGGTCTCTTATCAGGTCCCTTCTCACTCTCCTCTCTTCTAGAGTGTACATGTTGAGATCTCACAGTCTGTTCTTGTATGGCTTTCCGAGTGATCCCCTGCACCATTTTAGATGCCCTCCTCTGGACTACTTCCACCCTATGTCCTTTCTGAGGTGCATCCTCCAGAATGAAACACCATACTGTAGGTGGGATCTCACCAGTGAGCAATACAGTGGCAACCCCACCTCCCTCCTGCTGGAGATACCTCTCGCAATGCATCCCAGCATTGCACTGGCCTGCCCACTGCTTTGTCACAATGCCCTGCCACTTTATGGTCATCAGTTATGATAACCTCAAGGTCCCATTCCTGCTGAGTGATTGTCAGTAACCCCCTCCCCCACTCCGATATTCAGCTCCTGGGTTCTTATGTTCTAGGTGCATGATTTTGCACTTTTTGTACTGAACCACTATTGCAACAATCTTGACCACTCTCTGATTTTCCCAAGATCCCTGCGCATTCTCTACATCTTTCCAGAGTGTCCACCCTGCTACAGATATTGGTATCATCTGTAAAAAGGCATTCCGGTACCTTCTTTCCTTCCAGTTCTTCTACAATGTCAGGTATGAAGACATTAAAGAGGACCAGTCCCAGTACTGATCCCTGTGGCACGCTACAGGTCACTCTCCCATTATTAAAGTGAATGCCATTAACCACCACCCTCTGACACCTATCCAATAACTAGTTTCTAACCCAGTTCATCACTTTGGATCCCACCCCTAGGCTGCTCAGTTTCTTTATCAGTCTCCTACGTGGCACAGTGTCGCAGGCCTTGATAAAGTTCAGATAGGCCATGTTCACTGCCCCCCACCCCGATCTTTTTTCCTGGTTATCCCACCCTGTCAAAGAAATCAATCAGATTTGTCTGGCATGCCCCTTCTGTGAATCCATGCTGTCTGTTATCTTGCAGCCAGTTAGACTCAAGATACTCTACCAGTCATTCTTTTAGCAGGGTTTCCATTAATTTCCCAACCAATGATGTGAGACTGACTAATCTATAGTTGCTACCCTCCTCCCTGCTGTCACTGTTATGTACAGGGAACAAATTTGCTCTCCTTCAGTCCTCCAGAACCATGCCCATTTCCAGTGAACTATTGAATAAGACCATTAGTGGGGCAGCTAGCACCTCCCCAACTTCCTTTAGTAACCTTGGGTATATCCCATCTGGTCTCATAGCCTTGTCCACCTTCAAATCTGCAAGTCCCTTTAGGACTCTTTCCTCTGACAATAGACTTGTGTCCACCTCCCCTCTCTGTTCCTGCTGCTGCCTGCTGGTCCATTCCCCTCCTACCACTGTGAGGACTGAGCAGAAGTACCTGTTCAGGATGGCAGCTTTTTCTTGGTCCTCTTTTGTACAGTGTCCCTCTGCCGCTTTCCTTATCTTCACTATCCCTCCCCTTGTTTTCCGCTTCTGACTTATGTACCTAAAGAAGGTCTTATGTCCTTTAGCTACCCCTTTGGCTATCCTTTCTTCTGTTTGCATCTTTGCACCCCACACTGCTTCCCTTTGTTTTCTCCTGTCCTCATCCCTCTGCATTCCCTTATACCTCATGAATGCTACTTCCCTAGAGAACCATAATGGTCTCTTTTTCCTTTTCCTTTTATTTTATTTATTTATTGAAAATGTCAGAATTACAATCCTTTTTGAGTCAGAGACTCCTTTACAAAGGCTGTACGTCAGGAAACAAACATTTAACAATTTTAACAGACAGTTAAACATGATTGTACATTTTTAATACAAGAAATTTACAGGATTGAGCAACATACATATCACCAGGAACAGGTCAGAAAGATATGAGGCAGGTCTATATACAGGTATGGACGAGGTAAAAATCAGACCTGGTAAGGCAGGATGAGGACCCCTTGTCAAGAGCAGAGTGCAGTTGGGGGTGGGAGCGAGGCTGGGAAGCGGACAGTGATATGGGGGGGATCAACATGACTGGTAAGGCAGGATGAGGATCCCTTGTCAAGAGCAGAGTGTAGTTGGGGGTGGGAGCGAGGTTGGAAAAGTGCATGGTGACATGGGGGGGGATTGATATGACTGGTTAGGCAGTATGAGGATCCCTTATCAAGAGCAGAGTGTAGTTGGGGGTGGGAGCGAGGCTGGAAAAGTGGGCGGTGACATGGGGGGATCGATGTGACTGGTTAGGCGGGATGGGGAGCCCTAGTCAAGAGCAGAGTGTAGTGGGGGGTGGGAGTGAGGTTGGGAAAGTGGGCAGTGACATGGGGGATCGATATGACTGGTTAGACAGGATGAGGATTCCTTGTCAAGAGCAGAGTGTATTTGGGGGTGGGAGAGAGGTTGGAAAGTGGGCGGTGACATGGGGGGATCAAAAACTAGTCTAGTAAAGTGGGACTCAGTGTACAACAACATATGCCATTTTGCGCTCTCAGACCCCCACCTCACTCACCGCTGGGAGCTTTACACCCAGCTTGAGTGGCTCCAACCGGAAACTCACCGCTCTTATGTCGTGGGCAACTTCATTGACAATATTGTTAGAACTGTCACCCTCAAAACCTTGCTGAGACCCTTGTTCTTGCTACACCCTCCTACAACCTGTGATCCAGTGGCTCCCATGCCCTCCTGGTACCTAAAACCCGCACACAAATGGGTGACCGAGCCTTCGCTGGGTATGCGCCCAGGGTTTGGAACTTTCTTCGAACTAGCACTCGCTCCTCTCCCTTGCACCAGAGCTTTAAAGCCTCCCTCTGGGGTTTTCTCAAAACGGCTGCCACCTGTCTCTGCACTAGACAAACCCTGTCAGCCTGAGATGCCCCAACTAATTGAGATGCTACCTAAACATTACGACTTGGGCAGAGCACAACTGTGCTCATACTCCTCCTGTTCTCACAGCATATATAAAAATGGACCATTTAGGCCCACCAGCAAAACAGGGTGAGCACTATAACTGTGCACTCCTTTTTCTCGCACTGGGCCCACTCTGTCCCAACTGTGACTCCTCCTTATTCTAACTGCTAGCCTTACAACTTGCTGCCTGGAGCGATGAATTCATGCTGCACTTCTTCCTACTGACTGCAATGTTTAATACTGTATTGTGATACCTGTTTTTGGTTTTGTTGTCTTACAATGTCCCTGTGTTCTGATCACTTTATATTAACTCTTCACTACTATTTGCCTGATGAAATCTGATGCTTGTAAAGTCCCTGTTGTGCTAATTCTATGTAATGTAATCCTCCACTTGTATTTGCCTGATGTTCATGTATGTACCTTGTAATGTACCTTGTAATCTCCCGGGTCGCACCTGAAAATAGGCACTTGGTTGTCTAGTGTGCTTACCCGGTTAACAAAAGCAAATAAATAAATATGACTGGTAAGGCAGGATGAGGATCCCTTGTCAAGAGCAGAGTGTAGTTGGGGGTGGGAGCGAGGCTGGGAAAGTGGGCGGTGACATGGAGAGGATCGATATGACTGGTTAGGCGGGATGGGGATCCCTTGTCAAGAGCAGAATGTAGTGGGGGGTGGGTGCGAGGTTGGGAAAGTAGGCAGTGACATGGGGGAATCGATATGACTGGTTAGACAGGATGGGGATCCCTTGTCAAGAGCAGAGTGTAGTTGGGGTGGAAGTGAGGTTGGGAAAGTGGGCAGTGACATGGGAGGGGATCGATATGACTGGTTAGACAGGATGAGGATCCCTTGTCAAGAGCAGAGTGTAGTTGGGGATGGGAGCGAGGTTGGGAAAGTGGGCGGTGATATGGGGGGGGATCAATATGACTGGTGAGGTGGGATGGGGATCCCTTGTCAAGAGCAGAGGTAGGGGGGGCGGGAGCAAGGTTGGGAAAGTGGGCAGTGACATGGGGGGGTCTGGAGGATGACTGGTTGGGACAGGATGAGGATCCCTTGTCTGAGCAGAGGCAGTTGGGGTGGAGCAAGGTTGGGAAAGTGGTCGGTGACATCAGGGGATCGATATGACTGGTTAGACAGGATGGGATCCCTTGTCAAGAGCAGAGTGTAGTTGGGGGTGGGAGCGAGGTTGGGAAAGTGGGCAGTGACATGGGGGGATCGATATGACTGGTTAGACAGGATGAGGACCCCTTGTCAAGAGCAGAGTGTAGTTGGGGTGGGAGCGAGGTTTGAAAGTGGGCGGTGATGGGGGATCGATATGACTGGTTAGACAAGATGGGATGCCTTGTCAAGAGCAGAGGTAGTTAGTGGTGGCAAGGTTGGGAAAGTGTGTGATGGGGGGATCGATATGACTGGTTGGGCAGGATGGGGATCCTTTGTCAAGAGCAGAGTGTAGCTGGGGTGGGAGCGAGGTTGGGAAAGTGGGCGGTGACATGGGGGGATCGAAATGACTGGTTAGGCAGGATGGGGATCCTTTGTCAAGAGTAGAGTGTAGCTGGGGTGGGAGCGAGGTTGGGAAAGTGGGTGGTTACGTGGGGGGGGATCGATATGACTGGTTGGGCAGGATGGGGATCCTTTGTCAAGAGCAGAGTGTAGCTGGGGTGGGAGCGAGGTTGGGAAAGTGGGCAGTGACATGGGGGGATCGATATGACTGGTTAGGCAGGATGGGGATCCCTTGTCACAAGTCAAAAGGTGCTAGAGGTTGAGGTAGAGAAGGCTTCTTTGAGTAGGCAGCAGTGGCGGGGGTACAGGGTAGAAACAGGGAAGTGGGTTAGTGGCATTCACAGGTTCTGGAGGCAAGGAGATGGTCCCTGAGGAGAGATTTGAAGCGGCCAATCTTGTTTTCCAATGTATTAGTGCTTGGAAAACTTACTCACTTCCTTCATGCAGAGGCTGGTTGTCTTTTTTTTTTTTGCAACTTTTTATTTTCAAGATTTCCAGCAGATACTTATGCAGTCATACAATACATTAATCAATACATTGATCAAACCACATGACATATGCATGTTATTGACATGTTTTCATTCATTTAAATTAGTCCCTCTTTCTATTCGTATCTACCTAAAATTAATTACAATACAATTAATTTAACTTAACTAAGCCTGGATATTTTCTCCAAATTAATCTGGGTTAGGGTATCAGGCTTCACTTATTCAATGTATTTATTTATTGGAATCTCGGAGTAACACCTTTGCGCTAAAAGATCGTTAACAAAGGTTCCACATCGTAAGGCAATAGACAAGGTATATAGACATTACAAGATTGATGGGGTATATACAGCAGGCAAGTACATATGGTACATACAGATACAATTCAAGCAAGTACAGTTAAAATACAGCAGGTAGGAGAGGTCAACTTTATTGCAACAGCACTTAGAACATACCTAAGGTGGACAAGCAATTTATAGTGGTAGCTGAGCTTTAGGGCGTGCAGGTAGAGTTAAGAAGGGTCAGAAGTGGTAGTGACCAAAGGAGGGAAGGACAGAATGATGAGAGCAGGGGGCGGGGGAGGCAGAAACAAAGGGGTGACAAATAAGGGGTAGAGGGTCAGAGGGGGACTGGATAGGAATCTACCCAGGGTTAGTGGGCAGGTGATAGGGCAGGCTGGGTAATGTGGGGAGAGGATATGGAAAGGGTTATAATATGGGGGTGAGGGGAAACCAGGGAGAGGGGTAATATGGGAGGGGTAATATTTGTGAAGAGAAAGCAGGAAGGCTGGGGGGATAAAAAGGGGGTGGGGTAAGTGCTCAGTGGGGTCACACCAGGCAGGGGAGGAAGTGGGGGGGAGATGGGTGCTATGCAGGACAGATAAGCTATCAATAACAGTAGGATTAGGCACAGGTGACGCAGTCGCAGTTACTAAGAGTGGCCAGGTACTGCAGCAGTTTGGCTTAAAATGGGCGTAGTTTTGTTTCCTCAATCAGCTCAAAGTTAAGGGAATTTATCCAGCAGGGGGCCCTGTATTCAAAGGACCATTGCCCTAGTGAGGTTCGGCGGAATGAAATAATGAAGGCAGCTTTACTCGACCCACTAGTTAGTCTGGAGGGAGTGGAGTTTCTCAGCAGTTGCCTCACTCCAGGGGGAGCAAGACCTAGGGTGGATGTTTTTAGCTAATAGACAGACTTGGTACTGAATTCTGCTATTCAGGTATAACCAACCAGTGCTTGAGTAAAGCTCACAAGTGTGAGGTAAATGGTCCGCACCCAGGACTAGTCTGCAGGCTTTGTTTAAGACAATCTTGATTCGCCCAAGTGCTGTATCGGTACCGGCTCCGTAGACTACCAGACCATAATCTATGATAGAGAGCACGGAGCTGTTAACTACAAGCTTGACTGCACGTTCCGTGAGGCACTGCCTATGCCAGTAGAGCTGACCTATTCTGGCACTAGCTGCCTTGGCAACATGGTCTATGTGCTGGCTGTAGGAGAGAGAGCTGTCAAAGTAGACACCAAGGTACTTAAAGGTGGTGACTATTTCAAGTGTAGCAAACTTGTTATTATAGATATTGAGCTGATGGGACTTAAGACGGTTTTGATGGGAGGCAAACAACATTGTTTCAGTCTTAGCATAATTGAGCAAGAGCTTAGACTGGAGGAACCATTTTTCCACAGCAGTATAGCGCAGTGGTTTAAGGCTCTGAGCTGCAAATCTGGTGACATCCAGCAGACCAGACCTGGGTTTGAATCCCACAGCTTCCACTTGCATACTGCGTGACCCTGAGCAAGTCACTTAACTTCCCTGTGCTCACAGGTCGCATCTGTAAAAAAGCTTTCAGCTTAGTGTGCTACTCCTGGTTAAACAACTAAAAATTAAAAAAATAAATTCATCTTGCATGCCTTTTCCCAGCTCTTCCGGAGTAGGGTGACACGTGTAGAGAACAGCATCATCTGCATATAGAAGGATCTTATTCTGGCAGACTTTGGGGAGCTCACTTAGAAACAGGCTGAATAGCAGGGGGCCCAAAATGGAACCATGGGGCACCCCTGTGTTGACATGCCGATGGTCGGATAGAATGTCTAGAATCTTGACCTGCTGGGTCCTGTAAGGGAACTCTGGAACCAGCCTAGAGAGACAGAGGATATACTAATGTTAGAGTCGTATGAGAAGCAAGTCGTGGTTGACTGTGTCAAAGTCCTTGGTGAGGTCGATGAAAGTGGCCCCCATCAAGAGCCCTCAGTCAAGTGCTTTATGGATATGACCGGTAAACTCAACCAATGCCGTTGAAGTACTATGTGCTTTCCGAAAGCCATGCTGTTCCTGGCATTGAAGGTTGTACTTATCAAGGTACATAACTAACTGATCGTATACTATCCTCTCTAGTGCCTTGGAGAAGGGGGGCAGAATTGAGATTGGCCTGTAGTTGGCCAGGCAGGTTCTGTCCCCGCTTTTAAAGACCAGGGTGACCACCGCAGCTTTCCAGCATTGAGGGAAAATGCCAGTGGTTAGTGAGAGATTTAGGATCCAGGTTAGAGGGGAGAGTAACACATCCAGTGTGACAGCCAGAATCTTTAGGTCAAGCGAGTTCCCACTGGATCTAGTATTCCTGAGAACTTTTTCCAAGTATATTTTTGCCTCAGTTGTAGAGATTACCTTCAGGTAGAAGGGAGGTGCTGTGTGTGTTGGAGGGATGTCAGTACAACCAGTGGTAGAGTTAAGCACAGGTCGGAGATAGTCTGGAGGAATGACCCCACTAAGGTATGTGAAGGCCTTGTTGAAGCCATCTGCAATAGTTTTGGGATCCTCGGTAATCGCATCCTCAATGTTTATTTGCGATGGTGGTAATTTACTTGCTCTGCCAGTTAGGGTTTTGATATTGTTCCAGAATCTGCTATTGTCGCACCAAGAGTTGTCCAGTTCACTTTTAAAGTGAGATCTTTTTGCAAGGTGGATGGCTTGAGTGCACTTATTACGTGCTGCTTTGTAATTCCGTATGTCAGAGGGGGACCCAGTGCTCTTAGCCCTAAGCCACAGGTTATCTCTGACCCCCCATGAGCTCAAGGAGCTGTGGCGTGATCCATGAGTTGCTGGTTCCTTTGATTTTCCTCATTTTTAGACGGGCAAATATGTTGCAGGCCATGTTAAACTTGTCGATAAAGCACTCAAGAGCAGCATTCACGTCGGCAGTAGCGTAGACCCCCTCCCAGTCTAGCTGGCAGAGGTAGGATTTTAGTGAGGCAAGTTGTCCAGCTTTTATAATTCTGGAGATTATTGTTTTTGGGGGGGGGGGGGCATCAGGGTCTTGTTTGTCCAGGAGCATAAGACTGGTGACTGGTCACTGATAGAGTTGGCTAGCACAGTGGTTCTAGTTATTTTTTGTGGCCAGTTGGTTAGTAGCCAGTCTATGAGAGTACTTGAACCGGTGCGATAGTTTACACGAGTGGGGGACTGAACAAGTTGGTCCATATCTATGGCCACAATTGCATCCTGGTAAGGTGCAGCATCTGAGGATAACCAATTTATATTAAAGTCCCCTAATATCATGATTTCAGATTGATGGCAATTATTAGATAAATAATCAAGTGCTAGCTTGAAACCAGCCTCTTGATCTTTAGGGGGTATGTACACAGAGATTACAGTTAAAACACTTTCCTTGGGATCCAAGTTGAACCTGGATGGGGAGAATTTGTGATCTTCCACCCGGGGGTGGGATGGGGAGTGCCCTGCACTGAATTGAGTCATTAACATAAATGACACATCCTCCCCCTCATTTCCCTCGCCTGTCCACCCTGAAAGTTGTGTAGTCCTCAAGCTGGATAGCAGAGTCGGGGGTTCTAGGAGTGAGTCAGGTCTCCATGACTGAGATGACATCTGGTTTATGTTGGGCCATCCATACCTGGACATCAAATTTTGCTAGCAGGCTGCATATGTTAAGAGATACAATAGCTATTACACCAGCCTTGCGGTCTGTTGGTGGTATTGAGGCACTAGTACAAGGTCCAGGGTTTGGGTGAACGTTCCCTGAGAGTAGAAGGAGTAACCAGGCAATTCTGAGCTTGTAGCTTTAAATATTTCATTAGATAGGACTTACTGTGGGAGTTGGCTATTTTATACTTCACTTTTGTGCTATCAGCATATTCAGCTGAGCCAGCAGGATAGCGGATGTATGTTCAACTGTGTTCTCTGCTCTTGCGGGATGGCAGAGGGGTGGCATAGTGGGATTTCCAGAGGTGGTCTCAGAGTATCTTGTAGCTGGGGCCAGAAGTTGGATTGCATTCCACATTATTTTGGAGACGGATAAGTCAAATATATAATCCTGCCCATTGCTGTTATTGGATAGAAGGTGAGGGGGTGGCAGCATGGGAGAATGTAAACATTTTACAATGTGGGAGGAAGAGGTGAGGCAGAGCCAGGGTGACAGGATTGTACCTTACCAGAGAGCACATAGAGATAAAAATGCCCCAGGTCCCTTTTATCATATACTTTGTGCTTGCTGCCCGCCCACACTTTTCAATAATTGATTATTCTCAAGGAACAAATTCTGGTCTTTGGGCAGAGACATTAATTACTCATCTCCTCCATATCAACTCAAACCGCTCTTGGGTTTTGTTAATTGCTGTTAGCGGTTCCATTCTGTAGACTTGTATCATCAGGTCCTGTCAGGTCTGCAGGGAGAGGGGGGATGGTGTAAGCCAATTCTTTGTGATGACTTTCTTGGCTGTTAGCAGACAAATATTTAAAAGCTTCCTGGTTTTGGAATCCCTGCATCCCCTTGGGTATGCGTTAAAAAGGAATAAAAGTGGTGAGGGGGAAGGTAGTGACGGGAACATATCAACTAAGGCCTTAAACAGATCTGTTAGAAAAAGCTGTATTTTTGGGCATTCCCAAAATACATGTCCATATGTAGCTACATTATGCCCATACAATCTCCAGCAAGAAGAGTCTTTCCTCTCGGAGTACTTGGCCTGAATGGCTGGAGTCCTAAAGAACCTCATTGTGTTCTTCCACAAAAACTCTTCCAGGTCGGGGAGGCCATCCCACAATGTAGGAAACTAAGGAGGCATCCACTCATAGCCCTTTGGGCTAGCACCGCCTCCGTGGTCACCTGCGATGGGGATCTACATGCCTCCACGGTGAGAAGAACCTGCTGCCACCCTCCCCCAAGCTTGCAGGCATCCTCTCATAGCCTTTTGGGCTAGCACCGCCTCTGTGGTCACCTCCGACAGGGATCTACATACGTCCATAGTGAGAAGAACCTACTGCTACCCGCTCCCAAGCCTTTGCTTGCAGGCATCCTCTCATAGCCCTTTGGGCTAGCACCGCCTCTGCGGTTGCCTCCAATGGGGATCTACACACCTCCATGGTGAGAAGAACCTGCTGCCACCTGCCTGAGCCCTTGCTTGCAGGCATCCTCTCATAGCCCTTTGAGCTAGCACCGCCTCCGTGGTTGCCTCCGATGGGGATCTACACGCCTCCATGGCGAGAAGAACTTGCTGCCACCCACCCGAGCCCTTGCTTGCAGGTACAGCCCGGACAACGCTCCGGGAACTCAAGGCTGCGTGGCTGTCTCTGTAAATTTTCAAAGGACAGGTGCCTTTCTCTTGGGACAGCTCTCATTGGTCGCCTGTGGTCCACGAGCTCCCTGATTAGCTCCTCATCCTGCACGGCATTTTCAATTCCTCCCGACTGGACTATGCCACTACCATCAGCCAAATTTACCTAATTTTTCCCCTAATCCTGTCTTGCCTCTGATTTCTGGACTAATTTTATACTCAGTGCTGCACTGGAATTTCAGCCTTTGCAGAGGTCTTATCTTCTGCAAACCGACGATTTTTTTCTCATGTGCCCACTGCCGAATTTCTTTCAGTTTAAAGTGTCATTTTATGCCGGCCCGATGGCACTGAGGGTTGAGCTGCTGGACACCAGACTGTGCACCACGCCGGCGACCCGGGTTCAGGAACAAGCCCGGACCGCTAGGGGTCAGCAGGGGACAAAGAGGATCTGGAGGACTGCTCTCCTCTCTTGGGGGGGGGGTCCAGGGTTAACCTGGCACCACAGTGGTCCCCGGTGGAGACCAGAGGCACTGCAATGCTCAGGGGTCAATAGCGGGACGCAGAGCCGTGAAGAACGTCCCTGGCATCATTGTACGCTTGGGCTCTGCAGGGAGGGAGGGGGAGAGGATGTAACCAAACAAGAAAACCTACAGCGATGGCCCCACGCCCAATGCTGGGCCTCCATGGGGCTCTCCTCGGGTCCTCCCCTGATCCAGCATCGTACATCAGCATTCTGGATAGAGCGCTGGAGGAGTGGCGGCCCTTCCTTGGGGGACTCAGAGCCGGGGGGTTAGGGTGGTGCTGGAGAAGAAAGAGGAGTCTGGTGATCGAGAGGAGCTGCCGAGGTTTCAGGGGGGTGGGCAGAGCCACAGCTGAGTGACTTCACTGGAGAGAGGTTAGTGGATCAGAGGGGTGAGAAAAAAGAATTGGAAAAAAAAAAAATGTAATTTTACTTGTACTTAAACTATGTGTTTGAACGGAGAATTTTAGAGGGCTAAAATTGTATTCCTGATTCTGTGTTAGAACTTGAACAATTTTGTGCCTCTGCTACCTAACTGGGATTTTCTGTGAAAGCAATTTTCAGTTAGTTTCTCCTGTCCACCCCGACTGTAGCTTCTTTTGTTTCTCCCCTTTGCAGACCCTGTTGGTGCCTAGCTCGCTGTCTGTGACCCACCCCCCTAATTTAACTCCCATTATTTGTGACACAGCTTTTTTGAATTTGTAAAGCAGGAAGCCTCCCACTGTTTCCTGAGCTATTTCTAATCCCTGCTTGTCCCTTTCTCCCGCAGGCATCCTCTCATAGCCCTTTGGGCTAGCACCGCCTCCATGGTCGCCTCCAATGGGGATCTACTCACCTCCACAGCGAGAAGAACCTGCTGCCACCCACCCCTGAGCCTTTGCTTGCAGGTAGGGACCAGACAGCGCTCCAGGAACTCAAGGCTGCGTGGCTGTTTCTGTAAATTTTCGACCCACCCACCCTTCTCCACCCCCGCTACTCTTTAAATCCACCTCAAACCCCTCCCTCCTTCATATAACCTGTTCTCATTGGCCCCTTGGCAGTATCTTGAAATCTAAAGACACAGGTCCTCTCCTGCGCTTGTCCCATCCTCCTGCTCACTCGCCCACCAGCCCCTCCTCCCACACTTGTTCTCCCTGTCAGCTTACTTATAGCAAGCATCCTGACTGCAACTTTTCCCTCTTTTTGTTACTCTTGCCAGCTCTCCTGCCACCATGTACCTGCTACAGCTCACACTGCTCGCTGTCTCGCTGCCTTCCCTCCTGGTGCTGTTGGACTACTGTGCCACTGTGCTAGCCCATGATCAAGAGCACCTTGTCTTCTTCTCTGTCACCCACTCTTCCCTGCTACAGCCCTCTCTTTGCTCCTCCTGGAAATTATCCTCCCTTGGCCCTATCACCCTCTCCTTTCTCAATAACCTTGAACGCCGTCAACATGGCCACTACCTGGCCTCCCTCTCTGGTTCTTCTGTGGTCTCCCCCTGCCCATATATACTTTTACTATCCCCCCTTCTCATAGCCGGTGATGTTGAATGCAACTCTGACCCACCCAACTCCCATACTGACCCCTCCTGCAACATCTGGGCTGATGCTCCAGGGCTGAAAATCAGGCACATCAATGTGTGCAGTCTTCCATCGAAGTTCCCTGACCTGGAGGCATGGGTTGCACTATACAAGCCCCACGTTCTGGGACTTTTCGAAACCTGGCTAAAGCCCCACCATGCTGACACCACTTACCAGCTACCTGGATACTCCTCCCTGCGGCATGATAGGCCAGGCAGGAAAAAGGGTGGTGGTGTTGGAGTATTCCTTAGGGAACCCCTTTCAGCCAATATTGTCCTCTGCTCAGATCCAACCTTACCTAATGAATGGCTCCTATCTGAAATTACCATGAGAGCCTGTAAGAAATTCTACATAGGCTGCTGCTACAACCCTCCCTCTGTTGGAATTGTGGGCCTAGACAGCTTTCTCTCAGGCCTGAGCTCTTTATCCCCCCTTCCCCGAGATGACGTTCTCCTTGGTGATGTTAACTTAAACTGGCTGAGCACCCACCAGTTTGACTATGCGTCCCTCCTAAAACAACACAACCTGGTCCAAACTATTATGCGTCCCACCAGGCAAAACCCACATACAGGCACTCAGTCCCTTCTGGACTGGATCACTATCAACAGGGATGATTATGTACTGCATGCTGGTACCGTGGCAGACTCCATCAGTGACCACTTCCCTACATATCTCCTCTGATCATCTAAATTCAAACGTCCCCCTCCCAAATACTTGTCCTTTCACAATTTCAGTAACCCCAACAACCCCAATATCCTCGAAGAGGCTCAGTCCTTGGACTGGTCTGCTCTTTACTCACTCTCCAATGTGACACAGGCAGTAACCCTCCTCACATAGACCCTTTTGACCCTGCAGAACTGGCACTGCCTGGTCACCACAAGAAGGGTCAGAGGTGGTTGATCACTCTGGGTCACAAAAGATCTCCTTACCCTTATGAAGGACAGGGATTGTGCTTGGTCCACATACAAAGCATCCCCCTCCCCTGCCCTATTGGATGCCTAAAGGCGCCGGAGGAATCTGTGCAAACATCTGGTGAAATCCCTCAAGCAGACCCACTTCCGTAATCTCCAAAAGGCTAACCTTGGAGACCCTAGGAAATTCTAGGCATCCATCGGCTCCTTACTTAACCCCCACTCCAACAAGGTTGCCCTGCAACTTAACTCCCCAAATGGCCTTATTATGGATCCTCTGGAAGTAGCTAGGACTTTTAACGACAAGTTCTCCGACCTATCCATGTATCAAAGTAAACTATCTAAGGGCCAACCAAATAACTTGGTCCACCATCCGACCCCCCCCCAGCCTACCTTCGATAGGCCAACCACCCAACCCCAGATTCCCACTTTCTTCTTCAAATCTCTCTCTCAAGATCTGACACAGCTAAGCTCCTCAAAAACCTTCCAAACCACGGCTCCCCTGGTGCTGATGGTCTATCCCCAGTCTTCCTTAGACTCATCTCCCCAGCCATCATTGAACCACTCACTTGTATCTTTAACCTCGTCCTCTCCTCTTCCTCCATGCTTGACCCCTGGAAGACTGCAAAGGTGATTTCCATTTTTAAAACTGGGGACCACCACCAACTATTGTCCGATCTCCATCCTCCCCCACCTAAGTAAACTACTCGAGAAAGCTGTCCACCATCAACTTGATGACTACATATGCAGACACAACCTCCTGTGCAGCCAACAGCATGACTTACGAAAAAAAGCATTCCACCACCTCTGCCCTTGCTGTTCTGACTAACCACATCCTCATTAATATGGACCATGGTAATGCCACCAGAGCAGTCTTTGTTGACCTCTCCAAGGCTTTCGACATGGTAAACCATGCCCATCTCCTCTCCAAACTACATAGCCTTGGTCACTCTCAAGAGGTTACTACCTGGTTCAATAGCTACCTCATTGCCCTCTCCCAATTTGTGTGTATTGGCCCTACCCACTCCTTCATCCTGCCTGTCTCTACAGGTGTCCCCCAGGGCTCCAAACTGGGCCCCCTGCTATCCTCTTTATTTATAAACTCCCTCCCCTCAGACTGTCCCAGTTGTCACTCTTTTCTCTATGCTGACGACCCTGTGCTCTTCCACAGTG
This sequence comes from Neoceratodus forsteri, assembly GCA_016271365.2. Lineage (NCBI taxonomy): Eukaryota > Metazoa > Chordata > Ceratodontiformes > Ceratodontidae > Neoceratodus > Neoceratodus forsteri. The sequence continues at coordinate 1,693,658,044 of CM057456.1, read as the reverse complement.
ATAAATCCCCTGACAATATTTCCTCAGTTCTCTCCCGAAACTGTGCTGCGGCCCTTAACTGGTTCACAAATAACCTCCTTCTGGTTAATGCCAAAAAAACAAAATTTATCCTGCTTGGATCAAAGCCCTTCCTAGCTAAATACAAAACTCACCCCCCCTCAACATCGTATCCCCTGATGGCCAAACCCACGTGTATACTTTCAGATACCTAGGAGTTATACTGTACCCCTCTGTCTCCTTTTCCGAACACATCTATTCAGCAGTTCGAAGATTTCACCAAACATTAGGTGCTGCCTACAGATTCCGGCAATACTTCTCTCCGGAAGCCCAACTTGTCATAGTACAGGGTAATCTACTCCCTATCCTAGACTACTGCTCTCCTATCTATGCCAGGATGTCCGCCACCCAAATGGCCAAGCTCTCCTCTGCCTGAAATAGTGCCTGTCATTTCACCTTGCTGGCCCCTTTTACCATACACCACTGTGTCCTTTACAACTCGCTAGGATAGCTCCCGCTGCAAGGCCATTTTGACCTAGCCCTGTGCTGCATGGTGGATTCCGCCATCCATATTGGCCAGGTATCTCCCCTTGCTCCCTTCCTTGCTGTATGAACTTCACACCATAGCCTCCGCACAAACAGCAGCCCCTTCCCCAAATACCCCCAGGATATCTACCAGCATAGGAGGCAGAGCCTTGTCTGTGACAGCCACTACACTGTGGAATAAACTGCTTGCCGAGCTTCGCTCCCTTGACACCCACTGCCAGTTCAAAACCCACCTCAAAGACTGGCTCCTGATGACTTCCTGCTGCCAATGCTTCCATGGATAGTGCACTCACTTTCCTAAATGCACCCCACCAGGGAATGTGTATGTATGTATATTAGGTCAAGCAGGAATCAATTAAGCTGGTCTGCTTGTGCACTTGAGCTTTAGTACCTATGTTTGTTAATCCTGCCTCTCACCCCTCTGCCCCACCCCTATACTTTGCTACACCTTATCCCTCTTTCTACTTAGACTCCCGTGTTTGTCTCCTATTGTAACTGCTGCTGATAGAACTGTACGTTTATGCATACCCTTACTTATTGTAATGCCTAACTGATGTATGGTTTATGGAATCCTGTATTTTTTGTTGCTCTTCTATTTGTTATTCCCATGCACTATTGTAACCTATATCTTGGTTTTTGGTTTTTGTTTTTGTCAACTGTTCCACGCTTTACTGTTTGTTACATTAGTTCCTGTCCCACAGTATGTGGCCCGGGTCGTGCCTGAAAATGGTCCCTGGGATCAGTGCACCTACCCGGTTACCAAAGTCATAAATAAAATAAATAAAGGTGTGTGGTCCATATGTCCTCTACTGTCTCTATCCCTAAATCTTTTTCCCAAGCCCTCCTAACTGTTTTTAGAGAGTCCTCTGTTAGCGCTATCAAGTCCTGGTACAGGTATCAAATTATATGTATCAAAGGGGACCTTCCTTCATTTGCCAGCTTCATTTTGTCTATAAATTTAGGTGTGGGGATTAATGGATTTGTTCCTCTCATCGCTTTACGAAAGTTGTGTACCTGAAGCATTCTATGCCTGTCCTGTGCTTGCATGTCATACATGATACAGAGTGCCTCGAATGGAATTAAGTTCCCATTTTTAATGAAATGTATCATCATGTGCAGGCCCCCTCTTGAGGTTGGTTGTCTTAAGTGTGCCCTCCCTTATTTTTCCCCACTGTGCCTCTACTCCTCCCTGGCAATCCCCCCCCTCCCACGAGCCAGTTTCTAAGGCAGTCTTCCATTTCATTAAACTCCGCCATACTAAAGTCCAGTACTCTGAACTTCACCCTACTAAAGTCCAGGACTCTTGCCCTTGTGTGGTTAGCATCTGTTCCTGTCTTAATGAGGAGCCACACTGTACTGTGATCACTGGTACCTAGAGGACTGCCCACTGCGATGCCTGCAGTGCTGTCCATTTGTAAGCATCAGGTCCAGCATTGTCCCGTTCCTATAATTGGTCCTTTGACTAGCTGCCTCAGAAAAGCCCCATGTAGGGAGTCAAGGATAGCCCTGCTCCTTGCCCAAGCTGAAGCTGGATGGCTCCACTCCACAACTGGCAGCTTAAAGTCACCAACTAACAGCACATCACCCTTACTAGCTGCCAACAAGTCTCAGTTGGAAGCAGCTGACTGATTAATTACATATTGTTTTCTTTTTTGTACAGGACAGAGGGATTATGAGAGAATTTAAGATCACCAAACTGCTCTTGAGTTTTGTCCGGGGGTGCATTCTACTGCTCAGACAGCCTACACAAGCAGGAACAACAGTGGGAGACACATTCAACTGATTAACCAAATCTGCTGCTTTTATTTCATCCAGGGGAGCTTTCTTCCATATTAGGACTGCTGGGTTTAAGTCCGGGTGGCTGAACTGCTCTTGGACTTTTGGCCGCACATATACACCGGCCTTATAGTACTCCCTCCCACCGTCCCCCTTCCGCCCACATGGGGGTTGTCTAATATATTAGTGACTGAGACTGAGTGACAGCAGAGACTTCCTGGGGGAAAAGGAAGTGGTGATTGGCTAAGTCCCAACCGGGAGAGAGGAAGGAAAAAAAAAAATCTTCTGGGATATAGAGGCAGGGCTACTCAACTATGACCTAATCTACAGGGACTTATCTGTGGAGGAGTCAGCCAAAGCAGAGCCACATTTTGGATCCAGAAGTAAACATAGCTCCCAGGGAAAGAAGCAAAATCAAGCAAGGATATATGGATATAATTGGCTGCCACGGCTGTGGGACACTCATCCACAGAGGGACTCTCTTAAGGATAGGGCATTGCCCAATATGCAGGACCCTAAATTACCTCAGAGTACAGCTGAATGCAGCAAGGGGAAAAATATCACAGTTGTAGGACATGATGTACAGGAACAGACCACCATACCCCCAAATTTCCCACCCTCTTATCCCGCTGAGAGGTTCACTCCCACACAGGCAAACCAACTCAGAAGAATGGACTGTGGTAAAGAGGAGAGGAAATAAAATAGGCAGAAGGGTCCAGATACAAGCAGTCCATGCAAAGCCTATCCCCACGGCAAACCATTTTGCGCCCCTCACTAAGGAAAGGGATCACTGTAACGAGGGAAAAGATAACAAACCAGTTGAAGAGAAAGGACGGGATCCAGTGAGGACCAACGGTGAAAAGAGAAGAAACAGCATAAAGAGTATTCATAGTGGGAGACTCAATGGTATTGGGAGTAGAGACACACCTAATTGACTGTGCACAAACAAAGGTGCTAGTCAGATGCCTCTCGAGGGACTCAGCAAAACACGACTCCGACTGCATTGAAAGGATAGCAGAGAAAGAAGGGAATGACCTGAAGATCTTGATAAATCTGTGGACAAATGACCTGGCATGGCAGTCGGTAGAGGCAGCCAAATGAAACCTAGTTAAATTAGGAGACTGACTGGCCACTCAAACAACCTCCCTAGGCTTCTCCATGGTCCTTCCGGTGTGGGGCAAAGGCAGAAGAAAAGAAAAGGTCAGAAGCAAGGAAATCGAAGAGTCCAATGAGTGGTTACAGAGCTGGTGTCAAGCAAGAGGCTTCCTCTTTGCTGGTGCATGGGGAGACTTCTGGGAGAGGAAGTTCTTCAAATACATTGGACTGCACCTAACAAAGGAAGGGGTATGAGCACTGGGCCAAAAGTCTGATGTGAGCATAAAGTGTTTAAACTAGGGGAGGGGGAGCTGGAGGCAAAGGAACCTATCAAAAAAGACAGGAACGTAACCATAATTCCCCCTAAAACAGAAAATTATCATGGACTATAAAGAAGGAATAGTAGAAACACAAAAGGTCAAAAACCCCAAAACGGAAGTGGAAAACAGTAGTATGCCTACTGGGAAGGGACTAGAGGAAAAACAGGGTTGAGGGAAGGACTGTAAAAAATAGGGCTGACAGAATGTGGAAAGTCCTGTGCACAAATGCTCACAGCCTGGCAAATAAAATCTCAGACCCAATGGCCTTGATGTCAGAGGCAGACCTGGACATTGTTGCAGTCACCATGACATGGCACACAGGGAACCATGACTGGGACGTGGCCGTGCCAGGGTATGCTCTATTCTGAAAAGATAGGGTAGAAAAAAGTGGAGGAGGAGGAGTGGCTATCTACGTTAGGGAGGAAATAAAAGCTACAGAAGTAAAGGGCACAAGGGAGGAAGGGGAGGCACTGTGGACTACACTAGAAACAGGGAATGGTCCTGCCTTTCTAGCAGATGTAATCTACAGACCTCCGGCACAGGGGGTGGAGAGCTGGACAATGTGCTAGTAGAAATCATCCACAAAATGGCAGCAATGGGGAGGTGCTGCTAATGGGAGACTTCAATCTGCCAGATGTAAATTGGAGCATCAACACTGTAGCCACAGCAAGGAGCAAAGACATCCTGAAAACTCTTCAGGGGGTGGGACTCAACGACAGTTAATGGTAGAACACACCTGTGAGGAGGCAGTACTGGACCTGGAGCTCACCAACGGGGACAGAGTGATGGATGTGGAACTAATGAGTCACCTGGGGTCCAGCGATCATTGTACAGTGTGGTTTAATGCGAGGACAATGGAGGAATCCAACCACACAAAGGCAAGGATCCTGGATTTCAGAAGGGTAGATTTTGCAAAACTAGAGGTATGTCTGAAGAAAGCCCTAGGGGTAGAGTGGGAAAGCGGGATGTAGAAGAGCAAATGGGCACATCTTAAGGGAGCAATAACAGAGCCATGAGCCTTTGTGTTAGGCAAGTAAGTAAAACAAAGTGGAAGAAAAGACCACTCTGGTTCACAAAAGAGGTGGCAGGGAGGGTGAGGGAAAAATGGTTAGCATTCAGAAGATACAAAGAAACGCAGAGGGAGAAAGACAGAAGAATGTATCTAGAAAAGCTAAAGAAGGCGGGGAAAGCAGTCAGAAAAGCCAAATCACAGACAGAAGAAACAAGCACTTGTCAATGTCGAATGTTTGCTTGCTGGCATTGGCATTGGTGGGGTGTGCCTTTGGGTCGTCAGGCATAATGGCCATGCCATTTCACCACACCCTACCCTGCAGACACCTACAAGTGTTACGGTGTGCCTTGGGGCCTTTGGCCCTTATGCTCACCCCATTCCATCAGGAAATATAGTGAGATGGGTGCAGTATAGGAGAATGGGGTGAACTTTGGGGCCAAAGAGTCCAAGGCACACCTCGATGCCTCTCACTGGCTGCAGGGTGGGGATGGAATGGTATGAGCATTACAGGTGGCAATCCCAAGTCATACCCATGATGCCTGTCAGTCTCTACAGGGTGGGGCGTTATGATCGGAAACCCTAACGCCTCAGGCGTTTGTTGGTATTTTCACTCCAAATTTTCAACATGGTTTTCCTGTGACCCCCACCTTATGAACAATGTTAATATCAGTTTGTTAGCCGAAAGCTGATTTTGCACAGTGACTACGGTATTTGGCACCACAGGTGTGAAAACCCATTTCGAACAGGATGTGAAAAATGACAGCTGTACTGTTCATGGGGAGGTGTAAAAAATGGCAATGTTGAAAATTTGCAGTGAAAATAGTAAAAGAAACTGGTGAAGTCACGAGTGTGCATAGAAACTGCGCAACACACACCCTTAATGTAATTGCTCTGGAAATTTTTTACAGCAGATTGTCAGCACAGGCATTTTGGGACCTTCGCTCATGAACAGTGTCACTGTCATTTTCTTAATCTCTTCTGAACAGTGATTTCCCACAGTGACCACGCATTTCTTCGCAGAAAGTGTGAAAACACATTTCGGCCATGTTGTGAAAAATTACAGCTGTACTTCTCATAAGGAAGTGTGGAAAAATGCCAGTGGTGAAGGACTGAAAATATTACAAATTCATGAACTTACGAGGGTGTGTGGAAATAATAATAATAATAAAATTTATTTAATTAAGCGTCTTTAAAATTTTTCAAAGCGCTGTACATAAAAACATGAAAACACAAGCATAATCAATACATACAATAGAGCTACACAAAACGAATATTACAAAGCTAAAATAACCAATTACAAATAGCGCAATGCTCGCTTGTAACACAGTCATTTTAAGGACTTTTGTCACCAAATTTTCAACATAGCCATTTTAAAACCTCTGCTCATGAACAGTGTCACTGTGATTTTCTTAATCTGTCCCAAACATTGATTTCGCACACCAACTGCGCCATTGTGTGCTACATGCGCTTTAAACACATTTTGGGGAGATGAAAATGACAGCTGTACTGCTCATAAGGAGGTGTGGTAAAATGCCAATGTTGAAAATCTGGAGTGCAAATATTAGAATTCAAGAACTTACGAGCGCATGAGGGAACTGCGCAACGCACGTCAGAAACAGTCATTTTGGGAATTTTTTTGCCAAATTTTCAACATAGCCATTCAAGACCTCTGCTCATGAACAGTGTCACTGTGATTTTCTTAATCTGTCAAAATATTGATTTTGCACACCGATTGTGTTATGCGCGTGCCATAAGCCGGAAACACATTTTGGAGAAGATGTGAAAAATGACAGCTGTACTGCTTATAAGGAGGTGTTGTAAAATGGCAATGTTGAAAATCTGGAGTGCAAATATTAAAAGTTTGCAAACTTACGAGCGTGCGTAGGAACTGTGCAACACATGCTCGTAAAACAGTTATTTTTGGGAATTTGTTTGCCAAATTTTCAACATAGCCATTTTAAGACCTCTGCTCATGAACAGTGTCACTGTAATTTTCTTAATGTGTCCCAAACATCGATTTCACACACCGACTGCGCCATTGTACGCTACATGCGCGGAAACACATTTTGGGGGAGATGTGAAGAATGACAGCTGTACTGCTCATAAGGAGGTGTGGTAAAATGGCAATGTTGAAAATCTGAGTGCAAATGTTAAAATTACAGAACCACGAAGCTGGCGTAGGAACTGCGCGAACGCATCGTCAGAAACAGTAATTTTTCTGAATTTTTCCCCCAAATTTTCAATAAAGGGTTTTTGGGGGCCTACCTCATGAACTGTGACACTGTCATTTCGTACATCAGTCCCGAAAGGTGGTTTTGCGCAGTGACCGAGAAATCACCTTTCGGAACCAAATAACAACATGATAGTGCAAGAATTCATGAGGTGGGTTCCCAACAACACTATGCATGCAAGCAAACATAAAAATAGCCAGGGCAATAAAGAAAGGTGACAAAACCTTTTTTTAGATATATTAGGGAAAAGCGAAAAGCCAGAGGGGGACTGTGAGACTTAAAAGGGAAGGGGGTGTGGCAGAAGGGGACAAGGAAAAAGCTGAAATCCCGAGCAAATACTTTTGTTTATTAATCTGAAAAAACAAAGAAATCCTGCACTCTGCTAACACAATGAAAATGCTCACCAAAGACTTCCATTAAAGTGCTTCATTTTATTAAATGTGCCATGTGCACAGCCCTGACGCGTTTTGGAACCAAGTTCCTTCATCATGCATGATGCATGTACTTTTGTTCATTGTTCATGGTAGAAAGGGAAGGGGAGGGGCCACAGCTAGGTGTTAGAAGCACCACGGAGGCCGGCTTCATGGCGCAGGGCAATAGGGGATTGCCTGGAACACTGGTGACCCTGGTTCGCGCCAGAGCCTGGGTTGACAGGAGTTCAGGCCAGCCGAGAGGGTTTTGAGCATCTGTGGGATGCTTTCCTCCCCAGTGGGGAGGGTTGGAGCCTGCGTTGCTCTGGTGCAGCTCCTGGTGGCCAGTTGTGGCAGCACCTTGTGGCATGGGTAACCATACACTGCTGTGTGTCGCCAGGATGCCGTGAGCCTGCAGTCATCTTGGGAGGGGTGGTGGAGAAACGGAAAATGCCCACTCGGCCGGATGATGGCAGACGGTCTCCTGCCCGCCACACAGCCCGGAGGTGTCCATGCCAATCCCATCCGGTAGCCCCAGCCACCTCCATACCGGCAAGCACACCCCTCCCCGGTGCCTTGTACGAGGAGGAGCCCCCCTGTGAAGGAATACGCTGGGCAAGCTGTGAGCCATGGGCACGGGATAGCGGCAGGAAGTTCCTGGCAGGTCGGTATGGTCCTAGGCAGCCAGAGGGAGCATAAACAAACACAAACAAAGAAAAAAGCACCACCAAAGGGCGAGGTGTAGACCCCAGTCCGTTTACAGTAGAGGGAGTCCCAAAGGAACTAGAAAAACAAAGTAGATAAGGCAATAGGGCTGGATGGAATTCATCCTAGAATTCTAAGAGAACTTAGAAAGAAGCTAGCAGCACCGCTGACAGCCCTGTTCAACAAATCATTACAAACAGGTGTGGTTCAGGAAGACAGGAAGAGGGTGAATGTTGTCCCTCTCCATAAGAGCGGAAGAGGGAGGAGGCTGGTAACTATAGGCCAGTTAGCTTAACCTCACTGATAGGGAAAATGATGGAATCATTACTCAAGGAAAAGATTGTGACATACCTTGAATCCAGCAGACAGCAGGATCTGAGACATCATGGTTTTATAGCAGACCAGTCTTGCCAAACAAACCTGATAGATTTCTTCGACTGGGTGACAAGGGAGACAGATCAGGGAAGGGCAGTACATGTGGCCTACCTCGATTTTAGCAATGTCTTCGATACCATCCCATATAAAAGACTAACAAACAAAATGAGCAGCCTGGGAGTCAGATCTAGGGTAGTAAACTGGGTTAGAAATTGGCTGAGCGATTGGACACAAAGGGTTGTAGTGAACGGATTTCAGTCTGAAGAGAGGAAGATGACCAGCAGGGTGCCTCAGGGATCGGCGTTAGGCCCAGTCCTCCTTAATGTCTTCATAAGAGACACATCAGACAAGCCGGAGGGGAAGGTGTGCCTCTTTACAGATGACACAAAGATCTGTAATAGGGTCGACACACCGGAGGGAAGGGGGGGAATAAGAAGGGACCTGGGAAAGCTGGAGGAATGGTCAAATATACGGCAGCTGAGATACAATGCAAAAAAGTGCAAAATTATGCACTTAGGACACGAGGAGTAATCAATTGGGGGAAGGTACTAACGGCCACCAAACAGGAGAGGGATCAAGAGGTAATTATATCGGAGGACCTAGAAGTGGCCGTACAGTGTGAAAAGGCAGTTAGAAGGGCCAGCAGGATGTTGGAATGCATAAGGAGAGGCATCACCAGCAGAAAAGGGGAAGTGGTGATGCAATTATACAGATAATTGGTAAGGCCTCATATCTACAGTAGAGTGCAGTGTCCAGTTTTGGAGGCCCCATCTCAGAAAGGACATAGAGTAGAGGCAGTCCAGAGAAGGGCTACAAAAATGGTACAGGTGCTGCACCAGAAGCCATATGAGGAGAGACTGAAAGACCTCAATATGTATTCTCTAGAGACATGAGGTGGGGGACATGAAAGAGATGTTCAAATATAATAAGGTACACAGGGTAGCATCTTGCAGAAAAGAGGGTTGTCAAGAGCTAGGAGACATGATATGAAGTTGGCGGAAGGTAGAATCGGGGGTAATGTGAGAAAGTACTTCCTTACAGAAAGAGTGGTGGATTCTTGGAAAGGCCTCCCTGCAGGGGTGGTGGGGGCAAAAAGAGTGGAGGAATTCAAAAATGCGTGGAATAGACACAAGGGAACCCTAGTGAGGGAGGAGAGGGAAGGCCACAGATCAGCTACAATCTGCGCAAGTAAACAGTAGGAAAAATGGGCAGACTAGATGCACCAGGCAGTCCTTATCTGCAGACAAATTCTATGCATCTATTGTATCTTACTTGCCATCCTGAAGATGGCTTCAAGAAGCCAAAAGTAGCACAGCACACTTTCCCTGATGAAGACTCATTGACGAGTCGAAGCGCTGGGGCACGTTTAGCGCTTTGTTTTCTGTTCTGCCTGTTGGTCCGTGTTGTTTTTTGGATACAATAAATTATTCAGTTTACCTGCATCTATACGTTTGGACCTGGATTTATCCTGCAACGGGCTAAAGTGTGCTGTACTACTTTTGGCTTCTTGTTGTGTTTGGGCTGGCTGCCCTTTGTTTTAGCACCACCTCATTCAGCCATAGCTCGCAGCATGTTCCTAACTGTTCCTGAAGATGGAGGTCTGTACACCATCCTTGTATGGATAGCAGCAACAGATCCTGTTTCCAGTTTGATTCACAGCACCTCAAGCTCTTCCTTTTCCTCCTGGTGTCCATGTACCTCTGTGGCCTTGATTCCCTCCCTCACATATATAGTACAACCCCTCCTCCCTACCCTGTCTTTCCTGAATGGAGAGCAGCCCAGCATGGCCATGTCCCAATCAGGGCTGTCAGTGCACCACAACTCATTATGGCCCCCAAATCCTGGCTAGCCTCCGCCATTATGACTTTCTGATCCATAATTTTATTTCAGAGACTCCTTGCATTGGTGCACATGGCTCTCCATACCTTACTCCCTCCCTCCCTGCCTCCTTCCAGGCCTCCCCCCTTGCTGCCCGTGATGTTCCCTGAAGCTCCCCGACCTACGTCTTCCCTTTTTACCATCTCCATTACCTGCCTCCTTTACTCCTTTATTCTCATTTTCCTGATTGATACCCCGCTTGTCCTCTGTCTTGCTACCACCCTTGTTTTTTTGCACCCCTGCCCTAGAGGACCGTACTCCCCCTAGGCCCTCCCTCTCTGCTGCTCCATCATATGGGCTAAGCAACTGCTGCCTCCCTTGGTTTTACAACCTTCCCCTCTGGCTAGTTCAAATGCTCATCCAAGTAACATTTAAGTCCATCACTAAGGACTGTGGTATCCTTCCCAAAAGGATGCCTGCCATCTCCCCTATAAAGACCCATATCCTCCCAGGTTGGCCCCCAGTCCACAATGTACCAAAAGGTCTCTTTCATGCACCATGTTTTCAACCAATTGTTAAATGCCCTAGTGCGGAGTGCCCAGTCCTTTCTCCGGCTGTACAAAGGTAAACACCTTGACAAAAGTCGCCCTCTTGGAGCCCATCCCCAGCTCCCTGCACTTTCCCTGTGCTACCCCTACCCTGTCCCTTGCAGGTTATTTTCCCCCAGGTGGACAATGACGTTTAGGTTCCTCCCATCTGGTGCTAACCAACCCTCTGAATCTGCTCTTTCATTCCAAGTGAAGCACCTCTTAGGCATGTCACCTCCCCTTCCCTTCCTCCCTCCCCTCCCAAGTCTATCCCCTTAAGAACAGAAACTCCTATAATACTATAAAGAGACTTACCTTTTAACAGGTATTTCATGGGGTGATAACTAACACTTCATAAATTAAAGGATCCTAGAGATTACACACAATAATCATATTTAAACATTTTCCACTACTTCGTAAAAAGACTACTAGATGTCACTCATTTATACTAGTAAATTAAGGAAATAATCAACATAGTGTTTATGAAAAAAGTCTTGCTAATAAAAAATGGAAATTACGTACCTATTGTAATTCTTGATCTTCTTGGACAAAGTCTCCACCATTCACTCACACTGATGGGATCTACACCGGAGGCACTAGGACCCAGCGGGAGCAAACATTTTTGCAAGAGGGTCGGCGCCAGAGATGAAGCTGTGAGGATCGGCGCTGTGAGCTTCGGCTTGTGCTGCAATGACTATCTCGGCATCGACCCTACAACCACCTCAGTACTTTTTTTTCCCCGAGGAGGTGCAGCGTAACTAACATATAAGGATAGCCTAACAAAAACCAGACATAAGATAGTCTGGATGACCCATATAAGAAGGGTCAACAAAGAAGTCTTCACAGCCTAAAGACTGAGGGAGTGAAGATCAACCACAGAGGTGAGCTCGGAGGATGGTGGGTGGGCGTGTGAATGAGTGGTGGAGACTTCGTCCTGAAGATCAAGAATTACGGTAGGTATGTAATTTCCATATCTTCCTGGACATAAAGTCTCCACCACTCATTCACAATGATGGGAGATTATCAAGCTAATAATCCCCCAAGAGGGCGGCAGGAGAGACCAAGAACTCACAAATTTAGGACAGATGTCCGTTAAGGATGGTCCTGCCAAATGAAAGATGTCGCCTGGCATGGGCATCCAGGGCATAGTGCTTGACGAAAGTATGCGCTGAGCTCCAGGTAGCTGCACTGCAAATGTTTGCAATGGGCATGTTGCGAATTTCTGCCAGGGATGCCGTGACTGCTCTAGTAGAGTGAGCGTACACTCTGCCCTCCAGCTTAACCTGCGCCATGGAATAACAGTGGCGAAGGCATGCCACCAACCATGCTGAAATGCATCTGATAGCAACAGGTTGACCCAGCTGGGTCTCGCTGAAGGAAACAGTTGTTGAGCTTTGTGAATTTGTTTTTTCTATCTAAATAGAAACTCAGAGCTCTTTTGACATCTAAAGAATGAAGGGTACGCTCTTCTTCATTTCGGAAGTTCGCAAAGTAAGTAGGTAGGACTAAAGGTTGGTTTAGATGGAATTTTGAAACAACCTTAGGGAGAAACTTAGGATGGGTCCTAAGAACTTCTTTGTCCTTATGAGACACAGTATACGGAGTGTCTGTGACCAAGGCATGTATTTCAGAGACACTTCGGGCCGAGGTAATGTTCACTAGGAAGGCCGTTTTCCATGAGAGAAATTTCAGCTCAAAGGAAGCTAGAGGCTCGAAAGGCTTTCGAGTGAGCATGTCTAGCACAAGGTTAATGTCCCAGGCTGCGACTGCACGTCTAATAGGAGGTCTGGTATGCAGAATACCCTTAAGAAACCTCTTAACTACTAGTAACTGGGCCAGTGATAAGGAAAGTACTGGCTCATAAGCTGAAATGGCACATAAGTGAACTTTGACTGTAGAGTATTGTAGACCTGAATTTGAGAGGTCTAAAAGGTACTCTAGAACTTTATCTGGTGGGCAGGAAAAAGGATTCAAAGAGGATTTTGCACACCAGAGAGAAAAACGCTTCCATTTGGCTACGTAAGTTTTTCTAGTGGCTGGCTTGCACGCAGCCAAAAGAATATCTGAAACTCTGTGAGAGACATTGAACCTGTTCACTTCTAGCTCTTTAGAAGCCAAGTGTGAAGGTGAAGCGACCTCAGGTTGGGATGGATCACAGGCCCCTGAGTCAGAAGGTTCATCTGAAGGGGAAGCGCTTTCAGAGGGGGTTTCCAACATACTGTTGAGTAACAGAAACCATATCTGTTGAGGCCAGAAGGGAGCAATGAGGATCATTTTGTGCCCCGGGACTCGAATTTGAGAAGTACCCTCTAATTAGAGGAAGAGGAGGAAAGGCGTATAGAAAGTGTTTTGTCCACTGCAGCCTGAACGCATCCTGACAGAAAATGCCAGGCGCTGGACTTCTGGAGCAGAAGAGAAGCAGTTTTGTGTTGAGTGGGGATGCAAAAAGTGCAGGTCTGGAGTTCCCCACTCTGCAAATAGTAGCTGAACTACAGTTGAGTCGAGAGACCACTCGTGAGGGCCTGTCTCCATTCTGCTGAGACGGTCTGCCAGTTCGTTCTGCACTCCCGGCAGGTAGACCACCTGGATTAGAGCCTTGTGCTTTAGGAACCATTCCCACACTCTCATCGCTTCCCTGCATAAAGTGTAAAAGTGTGCACCGCCCTGCTTGTTGATGTAACACATCACTGCTTTGTTGTCCCTTTGAAGGAGAATGTTCTGTGACAGAGAATGTCCTTCAAAGCCCGGACTGCATAAAGGACGGCTCTCATTTCTAGGACATTTATGTGAAGCTGGGACTTGTTTTGAGTCCACGTACCTTGGGTGTGGAGATTCTGGCAGTGAGCTCCCCACCCCATCAGGGACGCATCCCTGGTAATGGAAACCTGATGATCCAGGGGAGCAAAGGGATACCCTTCCAGAAGGTTGTTCTCTTGCAACCACCAGGTGAGTGACCTCTTCAGAGGTTCTGTCATCTTGATGAGAAAGGACTGAGGGTGAGGGGTTGGGGACCACTGAGCATCCACTGAGAGGTTCTCATGTGGAGATGTGCTAGGGGTACAGTGAACACTGAGGATACCATGAGACCCAGCACCCATTGCATCAAGATAGCTTGAACCAAACTGTTCTCTCTGATTTATCGGGCCATCTGTAGGATATTGCTCCTTCTGTCCTCTGGTAGAAAAGCTTTTGCACAGGAAGCGTCCAGAAGAGTTCCTATAAAAAGGAGCTTCTGGGAGGGCTGCAACTGCGATTTCTTGAGATTTAGAACTCCCATGGACGTGAGAAAGTCTGAGGCTGTGGTTACGGCGTCGAGAGTTCCTTGCCTGGAAAGGCTTGCTAGAAGCTAGTCGCCCAGATATGGTAACACTCGTATTCCGAGCTTTCTGAGATGCACTGCGAGAATTGCACAACACTTGGTAAAAACCCACAGCGCCGAGGGTAGCCCAAAGGGTAGGACTCTAAACTGATAATGCTGGCCCAAAGCCAAAAACCTTAGGTATTTGTGATGCTTTGGGTGAACAGGAATATGTTGGTAGGCATCCTGCAAGTCCAGGGAAACTAGCCAGTCATGTTGATGATGCAAAGGTAACAGGGTTCCTAGTGATATCATTTTGAACTTTTCCTTGGGAAGAAATTTGTTCAATTTTCTGAGGTCCAAAATGGGGCGCATGCCCCCAGTTTTCTTTGGGACTAGAAAGTAATGGGAGTAGAAGCCTGTGTTCCGTTGATCCAGCGGAACTATTTCTACTGCCCTGTTGCTCAGTTGGTCTTGTATCTCGGAGGCGAGAAACTCTGACTGAATTACTGACAGCCTGGGCTATCGTATGGGGGGACGATCCGAAGGGGTCTCTGAAAGATTGAGGGAATACCCCTTGTGGATTATCCGGAGGACCCATTTGTCCGATTTTATGGACTTCCACCGGTTGTAGAATTGAGTCAGATGATCTCCCACAGCTGAGGAAGAGTCCCCTCGCGCAGCTGAGGTGGGACTTGGGCCAGAAACTCAGAAGGCGGCACTGGGCGCTTTGGGCTCTAGTGCTTTCTATTGCATTTTCTTTTGAGGCTGAGGGGCTTGGTTTTTATTAAAACCTCCCCTGCCTTTGCCCCAAAAGGACTGACGGTTGTGAAACTGACGCTTATTAACACTCCCCCCCCACTGAGAAGGGCCGGGAGCAGGTCGAGCCAATTTAATGCCAGACCTAGTGTTTTGTGTGGCCTTTAGAGCTTGCTCTACTTGAGGACCAAAGAGATACATACCGTCGAAGGGTAATGCCATGACATGTTGCTGGGCATCATTCATGAAGCCTGAAGTGCGCAGTCAAGAGTGCCGGCAGGTACAAATGCCTGTCGCCGCTGCTCGGGAGGCAGTATTGAAAGCGCCCATAGCTGCTTTAACCTGCTGGTTGTTGGACTCGATACCCCTGGTTATGGTTTGAAGAAGCTCTGAATTAGTGTCCGACCCCGGTAGAGCTTCCACCATTTGTGTGAGCGAATGCCAAAGAACATACTCATGTTGAGAGAAATAGCCCTGGTAGCTGGCAATACGCATAGCCAGGGTGGATGCAGCAAAGACTCTCTTACCTAAAGTATCTATCTGACGAGATTCTTTGTTTATAGGTCGGGCTGTAGTTGCCTGAGGGAGGACAACCTTATCATTCTCTGCCAAGACTACAATAGGGTCTGCAAAGGCTTGGGAGGCCAAAATGGGTCGATCCTTGGGAGCAGAATACTTTCTATCTGTGGACTTAGCCACAGAAGGAATGAGAGCAGGATTATTCCATACTGTTTGAGAAAGCGTCTCAAAGGAAGGCTGTACCGGGGTAGTTAAATCCATAGCGATCTCTGGGACATGAAGGTACTGGAGCCTTAAAAGCTTCCCAGGATCGATATCTGTAGTCCGGAGAGAAAGAGTGGAATACAAATTTTTCAGCAGAGACTTAAAAGACAGGTCCTCAACCACAGGCTCTGTGATAGGATTAGGTCCTGTTCCTTCCATGTCATCACCCAGCCTAAGGTCTGGGTCAGGCTCAATATCATCTCTTGACAGCCCAGTAGGAACTGTATGGACAGGAAAGGAGTGATAATCAGAAGGAAAAGAGTAAGGAAAGGGGTTTGGAGTTGAGAAGCCCTGAAGACGTCACACCAAGCCTCGGCACTGAAGAAGAGCACGGTGCCGATAGAGCCCCCGGCACCGAGCACAGCGCCGAAAAACTGCATGGTGCCAAAAAGACGCACATCACCGAAAAGCCGCACAGCACTGAAGACAGCGCCAACAATCCCAATGGCGCTGAGGATGGTGCTGAAAATCCCAACGGCGCTGAGGACGGCGCCGACAGATGCATCGGCGCCGAGCAACCCATCGACGCTAACGATGCCGCAACCAACCCAGGGCTCCGAAAACTAGGATTTGAGGAGAAAGAAGGAAGAATACCAGGAGATAGAGGCATCAGTGTGGCCCCCTGTGCTGCAGCCATGTGAGGAGGGGAAACACCTGAGCATGGAGTCGACGGCACCAAAGAAGGCGCCACACGACTAGGGAGGCCCAATCGCCCTATCCGATCCCCCGAAGGGCCTGAGGCCCCCAGAGTGACTTGGCCAGGCAGCTGGACCAACCTCCGAGCCCACTGCTCCATCAGAGTGGCCCACTGATGAAACTGCTCTTCTGAAGCCCTACCAGAAGGCGGGAAGGGCTCCGATGTCAAAGAGGTCAGTGACCAGAAATAGAAACCAGCAACTGACCCCAATGACCGACCATCGATGCGCAGACATACTAGAGGACGACCTCGAGTGATGCCTTCTCTTTTTTGATCTGTGGGTCGAAGAAGAGGTCGAGGCCGAATGGTGCCAAGAATGCAACTGTTTTCTTTTATGCTTCCAGGGGGACCACCCCTCACCTCGGGCATTGGGCCATCCATTGTCAGACCCTCCCTCTGGAGAGGGCGGCAGACCGGACCCAGCCCAGCTGACTGAATAGCTTTCATATGAAGTCTCCCTACCATCACCTGACCCGCTCATGGTCGACTCTGTCAATGTAGGCTGAGACTTCTTTCTTTAATAAGAATAACTTACAGTAAGTGGTACTTATTTGAAATATACTACAAAATAATAAACTGAAAACTATGCTGCTAGTTTGAAATTTTTTTTTTATACTTCATTTATTGTTTCACTTCCTGTAAGTTACTTTACAGCTGTTTACTTAAAGTACATCCATATGCTGTTATCCAGGTAGCAGAGTGTAACTACTTGATCTTAACCACCAGGATTTTACATACACTTCCATACAATATTTCCTGTAACAGTACATGTTCCGCATAATAGACAGTTAGCTGAACCACATGAAATTAATCATGTCTACCTATAAAATATAAACAAACATACTAGGTCTCACACTTCTACTAAACTAACCTATCTGTTATAACCAGTTATTTATGGGAGTTAAGTTCTGCATTTCATTGCAGATAAATCAAAATATTGGCCTACAATATATTATATCACTGCCTAAGTATTGTGGGGTGTATCAGGCAACCTCCGTGGCCCGGGCTACTCAGCTTTGCCCAGCTCTGGGGAGCCCACACCCCTAGCTTACTTGAGACGTCCGGGAAGAGGGTAAAGGCAAGGGCCTAACATTCAAAGAAGCCTGTTTTTCTTAATAGGACCCTAACTGTAACCTACCCTAACCAAATGATCCAACAGGTCCAACAATTCACATGAGCTAGTTTGAAGTCTGACTCCCGGTGGGCGAGCGATGTCATTACTGAAGCACACTCGACGGTGGGGAAAAAAAGGAACTGAGGCGGTTGGAGGGTCGACGCTGAGATAGTCATTGCCGCATGAGCCAAAGCTCATGGCGCTGCTCCTCGCGGCTTCATCTCTGGTGCCGACCCGCTTGCAAAAAATTTGTCTTCGCTATCCTGCCAGCCCGGCGTAGATCCCATCAGTGTGAATGAGTGGTGGAGACTTTATGTCCAGGAAGATCAGGTTACTTACCTGTAACAGTAGTTCTAGGAGTGAATTTGTTGTTCATCCACACTTGTTGGCATGTCCTTTCCCTTTAAGATTCTGGCTGGAAGGTCTAAAAGCTGCTCCTCCCACCCACCCACGTGGTATATGCCTCGGCTCCGCCCCTTGACACCAGATCTTGCCCACTGGAAGTTAAGGTTGTGCATCGAAGCCGGGGAGGTCAGGTGGGTCCGTGTGGATGAACAACATATGCCACTCCAAGAACTACTGTCACAGGTGAGTAACCTGTTTTTCTAGGATTGTGGATATGTTGTTCTATCCACACTTGTTTGCAGACTCCTAGCAGTTCTCCGGGAGGAGGGAGGCAAGGCGCACATCCCCTCAATACTTACTTGGGGAACAGAGACTGGAGAACTGAGGCCCCAAAACCAGCATCCCAGCGTGACTCTAGGTCGATGTGGTACTAGGTGATGAAGGTGTTTGCTGACTTCCAGGTAGCAGCCCTGAAGATTTCCTGAATAGGGATGTCCCTGGGAGCAGCCATCAATGCAGCAGTATGGTGGGTGGAGTGAGCTCTTATCCCCATGGGAGGCTCCTTGCCCACCAACCTATAGTAGAGATCAATGCAAGATGTAATCCATCTGCCAATTGTCCACTTGGCTGCAGGTCTGCCAGGTGCAACTTAGCGTAGGTGACAAACAGCTGGCGAACCTCTTCCAAACTTCAGCCATCTGCTCTTTATAATAAGACAGCACTTGTGTAAGGTCCAAAATATGGAGCCTGTACTTGGCCTCCGAGGTGTAACTGGGGTAGTACACCGGCAGAGTCAACACCTGGTTAAGGTGAAACTCTGACACCACCTTCGGAAGGAATTTCGGGTAGGGGCACAGGACAACCTTGTCCCTGTGGAAGACCAGGTAAGGAGACTCAACAGAGAGTGCCTGTAGCTCCCCATTCCTTCTGGCTGTGTGATAGTCACCGAGAAGGCGGTCTTCCACGACAGATGTGACATCTCACACCTGTGCATTGGTTCGAATGGTTTGCCAATGAGCTTAGCCAGTATCAGCAGTAGATCCCACGGTGGTGGTGGTTCACGCACCGGAGGTGAAATATGGTCGAGGCCTTTAAAGAAGCGCCAGACCACCTTCTCCTACGCCACCGTCTGCTGACTGGCCCATACCCGGTAAGCAGAGATGGCTGCCAGGTGCACCTTAAGGGTCATAGGCTGAAGACCCCCTTTGGACAGAGACCAAAGGTAGTCGAGGATACTAGCCACCAGATAGGACAAAGGGTCCAAGCCCTTGCCCTGACACCAAATGGAAAACCTTCTCCATTTGAAGGCGTAGCACTTCCTGGTCGATTCCTTTCTGGATGCTTCCACAACTGTGAGTACATCCTCAGAGAGACCCAAAGCCAGGAACTCTAGCTGCTCAGGAACCAGGCTGTCAGGTGCAGAGATTGAAGGTCTGGATTTAATACCTTCTCCTGATTGATTGATAACAGGTCTGGGTGTACTGGAAGATGCCTAGGGGGCCTGGAGCTGAGGCTGAGGAGATCTGGATACCAGAACTGGCAAGGCCAGTCTGGGGCTACCAGGATCACCTGTGCCTTGTCCCTCCTGACCTTGAGGATCACCTTGTGAACCAAGGGGAGTGGAGGGAAGGCATACAAGAGGCCTGGGGTCCACAGCCTCGAGATGCATCCCCCTGCAGCAAGCCCTGCTGAGGGTGGTGGGCATGAAACAGCCTTGGCTTTACATTCTCCCTGCAGGCCAACAGATCCACCTGAGGTTTGCCCCAGTGGGAGAACAGGTTGTGTACTACCTCTGGATGGAGAGACCACTTGTGGGACATCTCGCCCACACATCTGAGAGCATCCGCCAGTTTGCTTGAGGCTCCTGCCACATGGATGGCTAGGAGATCTGCCTCCAGTCAGCACACGAGGGTCCAGATGCGAAGCACTTCCCTGCACAGAGGCTGGGACTGCGTGCCACCCTGCTTGTTAAGATAGTACATGGTCGTGGTATTGTCCGTCTGGACTTGTACTCCTTGACCCCAAAGGAGCAGAGCAAACGCTGACAGTGCCAGTCGGACTGCTCTGAACTCCAGCAGGTTGATATGACATTGGGATTCCTTGGGGGGTCCAGAGCCCGTGGACTCTGTGATTTCCCATGTGGGCACCACAGCCCGTGAAAGAGGCATCGGTCATAAGAACGACCATCGGCTCGAGACAAACAGGATCCCTTCCTGCAAATGTGCTAGGATGGTTCACCATTGGAGAGCAACCCACACCTTCTGGATCACTATGACCAGCTAATCGAAATGACCATGTCACTGAGTCCACTGGTTGGCCAGCTCCCACTGAAGGGAGTGCATATGCCACCAGGAACATCGGACCATGACGGTGCAGGCCACCATGTACCCCAGAAGGCGCCAGGAAGTCCCGGGCAGGGCGCAAGTGCCCAACCAGAAATGATTGGGCAAAGGAGGAGAGAACCTCCGCCCTGTCAATTGGGAGCCCAGCTCTGGCTCAGCAAGAGTCAAGCTCTGCCCCGATGAAGCAGATCACCTGCAAAGGTACAAATTCTGACTTGGTCTCATTGACCAGGAGACCAAGATCGATGCAGGTCTGAAGGGCGAGATCCCTGGACCGCTCCACCTCCTGTCTGGAGGAACCCGCTATGAGCCAGTCATCGAGATAGGGGTACACCCTGACCCCTCAATGTCGAAGATGGGCCGCCACCACTGCAATGCATTTGGTGAAGACTTGGGAGCTGATAACAGGCCGAACGGCATGGCTTGGAACTCGAAGTCTCCCCTCTGCTCGGAAACGGAGGAACCTTCAGTGAGACGGATGGATTGGGACATGAAGGAACACGTCCTGAAGATCCAGAAAGCAAAACCATGTGTTCTGCTCGAGAGATAGTATGATCTGTGACAGAGTTACCATCCTGAATGTGTGGGACCTGAGAAATTGGTTCAGGTCATGCAGATCTAGAATGGTGCGCCTGCCGCCCCCCCCCCATACATTTTGGGACCAGGAAGTACCTGGAAACGAACCCTGGGTTGACAGGGGGGGTCTGCGACTCTGGCCACCACTTCCTTGCGGAGGAGTTGGGCGATGTCATATCGGAGTGCCGACTGAGTGTGTGTGGACACCATTTCCTCCCATGGGGTGCGGGCTTGGCTTGGTGGGTACTGTTCGAATTCTAAAGGCAGTCCCTGGCCGACCACTTCCAAAACCCACCTGTCCGTTCTAACAGTGGACCAGGCGGAAATGAAATGGCGGAGCCAGACCCCCACGGTAGGACCCAGAGCTGGTGTGACCGGTATTGGGGTGGCCACCCCCATTCCATCACTGGGCAGGCTTGGAGGAAGCGGGTCCGGCTTGGGGACCACCTGAACCCTGTCCTCCAGGTTTACAGGCTGCCGGGGGCGCGGACTTCAGCTCAGGGCACCAAGGTTGAGCCTGCTGCTGATGCTGCCCTGACTGGAAATGGGGCTACTTGGCCGCAGGGGGAGAATGCCAAAAAGGGTTCTTCTTCTGCTTTTTGGAACCTTGGGATTCCTTCTGAGCAGAGGTCACAGAGTCCAAGGTGGCACTGGACTTTTCGATGCATTGGAGGTGACCATCCACACCTGGGCTGAAAAGATCAGAACCCAGGAAAGGGACATCCATCAGCTTGTGCTGGGTGTCCCCCGTGAAGGTGGAGACATGCAACCAAGCCCTGCGGCACATGGCAACTACAGCCACCACTGAATGGACGCAGGAGTTCCCGAGGTCCAAGGCCATCTGGAGCTGCTGTTTTGCAACCGCCCGACTCTGGTCGTGGACCTGCTTGACCGTGGCCTGAAGGTCTGTGGGGAGGTGAGGTAGAACCTCATCAAGACAACCCAGTAGGTCATGAGAGAAGTGTGACACGACAATGGCCGAGCTTGCCAGATGAAGGCCCAGCGAAGCGGTGGCATAGACTTTCCGGGCTGAATGGTCCAATGTTTTGGACTCTTTGTCCAGGGGGTCTATCGGTGTCTCCTGAATTACCCGAGTGCCTGAACACAGACTCATTCACCAGTCCCTCGGCCAAGGGGTGCTTTGTGAATCCCAAAAAGGACCCAATGGGCACCACATACTTGCGGGCCATTCAGGCTGAAGGCGCAGGGCAGGAGGCAGGGTGCTGCCACAGCTCCAAGGCCAGACCGACAATGGCCTTGGCCACTGGGGAAGCTTCCGTTGGTGAATTCCCTCATTTGAGGATATCACTGAGGGGTATTTGGCCCATTTCTGAACAGGTTCTAAGGTCATCCCCATGGATTCGGAGATGAGGCAGAGGATGCCCATGAAGGAAGAAGGGCCTTCCTCCGTCTAAAGACTACCAACAGATTCCTCATCCAAGGGGCAAGAATGTAGGTTGGAGTCCGTCTAGGATGGTCAGGCATGAGGGTGACAGACAGCCTACGTGGTAGACCCGGAATGGGCTGAGACTCCTTAGAAGGAGCCCCCGAAGGAGGCTGCTTCAATGGCGGCTCCACCACAAATCGGTGGAAAGACCGGTTTTGGCTGAGCCGGGATGGTCTTGACAGGCTCCATGGGTGCAGGAATGGCATGGACTAGCGTCTGAGGAGCAGACATCAGCCTAGAGGGTGACAGCTAAGTAATGGCTGGGGAAGAAGCCGGAGCTGACTTCTGGCCAGACATAATTAGTTGCTGCCACATTAAATCCTTGTATCATTGACAGAGTTTCCGTCGAAGCCTCTCTTCATCTGAGGAGGATGAAAAAGAGTGGTTGCGGTGCTGCTCCTTAGAGTGCTTATGCGCCTTCTTCGGCCTGTCGGTCGAAGGAGTCCGAGATCTCAACTTGGACCACTGGAGGGACTCATGGGGTCGCTCAGAAGGAGCCGGGGAGAACCGCAGCACTTCCTGGTCAGGGATCTGGACTATGGGGGGATTCCCAGTGGTCTGGGTCTCCTCCTCAGTGGCCTGCAGGACCAGGGTCCTGAATAAGGAGTTGTCGGCCTCATTGAGCGACGATGGGTTGATGGAGTCGAGGATAATCTCAACTGGATCGTCGTCCCGTGTCTTAGCCGACTGGCCTGAACGGGGTACCATGAAGACAGCGGCCGAGGCTGCAACCTCGACTGAAGTTGAGATAGAAGATTCCTGGGATTGAGATTTCTCACAGTTCCAGGACAGTCGTCGGCAAAACAAAGTTTCCTTAGGCTCCTTGTCCTTTTTACAGGACCAAGAGACATGTGTGCCTGAGGATCCCTCTCCCTTGGTAGGGAGGGACTGGCACAACTCCCGAAAGGAGCCTGAGAAGGTGGAGCCCAGATTGTGTGGGATGAAGATGGACATGGAAGAGGACCGATCCGCAGTCCAAGCCGCCTCGTCTTCGAAGGTCTTCATCTGTTCGAGCTGCCTGGCAGACCCCGCAGCCATGGAAACTGCCCAATGGGCTTCCTTGGATTAAACAGGCAGATTCCTTTGTTCTGGTCTGCCCAGTTGCAGTCATGGGAGACAATCGTCAAAGACGTTTGGATGAAAAGCGCAACACATTTCGCATGCCTGGGTGTCATGACAGAGACCCAGGCAATAAATGCACGAGGCATGCTGGTCGGTGCGAGACATCTTTTGCCTGCATGGGCAGCGGTGGGAAACCGGTGAGGACTTGTCCTTCATTGTGGTCAAGATCGCAAAGCAATTGGGAGAAACTCTAACAAGTTGGGGTTTGGGTAAATCTGTAGATTTAAGTGCCAGGGCCTACAGTAACATGTGAACGATAAGGAGGGAACCTGAATCTTCCAACAGAAAGGAATATCTGGCGTCAAGGGGTGGAGCAAAGGCATATACCACCCGGATGGGTGGGAGGAGCCAGCTTTTAGACCTTTTGGCAAGAATCTTAAAGGGAAAGGACATGCCAACAAGTGTGGATAGAACAACATATCCACGATCCAAGAAACATTTTTACCAAAACAAAAAACTAGAGTTCAAGATTACACTGCATCTGGATGCAGACTTAGAAAACAAGCATGTTAACAAAATACATGTCTCCTCAGCATAGATAAGAACAGGCTTACACAGCAGACTTTGGAAAAGGCAAGGTAACCTGAGGTTACTGAAATTATTGACAAGCTTGCTTTTTAAAGCAAAAATAAGACATTGACCTTTCATATTACGTTAGCCCTAAACTCGACCTGAAACTCTAACCTTATAGGGCTCACAAGGTTCAGCCCTTGTCTCATCTTGTTCTCAATTTTCCTAAATGATCTTCTCAAAGCATGCATCTCGTCTTTCATTCATATGTACTGTAAGTGAACACTAGTGTGCTTTTTGTCTGTGGTCCCTTTGCCCCCTGGACTGGCTGCACTGGATCAGCATGATGTTAACAATGTCCAGCACTAGTTCTATACCAGACAGCTCATGCCAAGAAAATATTGTCCAAGACCTTCGGCGCCAAACAGTACTTGGCTAAAATCCAAGCTTCCTGACCGAAGGAAGCTGTTTCCTCAAAATACTACACCTGAGTGTTTGGTTGTGCAGTCATCTTGATGTTGTCTGCTACACTGATGCCCCCATAAGAAATAACTGAAGGAAGCTGCCTTCTCAAAATACCACACCTGAGTGTTTGGCTGGGCAGTTATCTTGATGTTGTCTGCTACACTGATGCCCCCATAAGAAACTCCACCCAAAACTCAGAGCTTTCCTGGAACAAAGCCTGTGTCTACCTCTGTGGCTGCCATGAGATCATTGTGAAAATGATCCTATAGGCATTTAACTATGGAGACATGGTGTATAGTGTAGCCCTTAAATCCACCTTAGCTGGGCTGAATCTCCTCTACTACTCCTTCTGTTGCTTTGTCCTTGACTTCCATTCTGCACCTATCAATGTTCCATTTCCTCCACCCTCTCTCCCTCCCCTAACTGTAGGGAAAACATTTCTCTTACTTTGTTTCCCTCATTTACAAATACTGGTTTGGGCTACTCCCCTTCCCTCTTTTGTCTTGTTCCATCCCTTCCTCCTACCTCTTCAGAAACTCTGATTCTCACTCTTTCTCTCTGAGCTGTGCTTAGTCCTCTGCTGATTAGGCTGCCTTTTTCTGTAGGCTACCATGGCCCTGGTCAAGCTGTCCCCCTCCATCCACTCTGAAATCTCTTATCCGTGTTCATACCTTCAGAGTCTAAACTCACTCTTTCTTTACCACTCTTTTTCTTCCATTCCACTTGACTTTTGTATCTCCTCCTAGACCTAAATTCCAGTTCCTGCTGCATGGCTTGTCCATACGTTGCTTGCCATTTCTGATACTACTCTGTGTTTCGGGGCATGGGTACGCAGTAGATATATGGCAGTAAGTGCACACTAACAGAGTAACTATTGGTACATACAGTACATGTACTAAATATATAGTTTCACTGTTACTGCTATTACCACATAGTTACATAATAACTATTTCCATAGTTACATGATAAAACCAGCAAGGCATGAATGTTTGTACATCACTTTGCAGTATGTTCCAGGGCACAGGTTACATGGTAGAACTTATATCATGACAGCTGAACTACTGGTATTACCACATAACACTAGTAGTTACTGTTGTTATATAGTCACTATCATATATATATATCTAGGTATTTAACTATGGAGACATGGTGTATAGTGTAGCCCTCAAATCCACCTTAGCCGGGCTGAATCTCCTCTTCTGCTCCTTCTGTTGCTTTGTCCTTGACTTCCATTCTGCACCTATCAATGTTCAATTTCCTCCACCCTATATATAGATATTTGACTCGGGGTCACTCTAGATCCTACGAAACTGCATCCTGCACTTCTCTGATAAGGGACATCTTGTATGCCCCCAGTTACTGTCACCATCTAAATAAGATTAAGCTATGACTGCATAACCCTGTACTGTTATTTTAATACTATATGTGTATGTTTTTTCATTACTGTAAATGTATTTCTTTTTTTCTTTGTAACTGACGTGGAGCCTTTGCAAAAAAGTCTAAGACTCAAAGGACTGTAATTTCGATTCTATACAATAAACAATATAATTACCATGTAACCTGTGCACTGAAACACAAAGTGATACCTGATTTTTTTTTTACTTTGTATGTAGCTCCCACAGCCACTTTGTGATGGACCATAAGCTGTTTTGCACGGCACCTGCATTGTGTATCTGCATTCACTTTCTGTCATCAAATATTGTAATTTTTTTCTATAATAAAATATGGACACCTTTCACTTTCTTATTTTGCACAACTGTAATCGTTTTCTGAATTCCTGTTATTGTGTTGTATGTATTTCTGTATTTTACCCCTTTATGCACCTTTGTATCATCATTTGCCATTCTCCTTTACTCCTTTGTTCTCCAGGACATATCTAGAAATGAGCTGTTCACAGTTCAGTATGTCTTCAAGGTAAAAATCTTTAAATAAATGACATGCACATATTTTAAATTTATACTGTTCTATATGTAAAACATCTTCAATTGGAACCATGCAATTCATCAGTTTATAATGCATCTTATGCTTGGACAATATAACTTAGTTCAAAAGTAACTCAAACAAACTCAGAGACCGTCTAAAATCTTTACTCATTTTATTGTACAAGCAGAGTTTTCCAGGCCTTTTACTATGTCATTACGGATACATACACAGCAGGAGTATACACGTATACAGTAATGCCCACCTGTCAGTCCATCTCTTCAAAGGGCACAACAAATTAGTCAATGACATACGTAATAAAAACGTCATAGATACAAAACAGTGAACAAGTAGTGATACAGTTTACCTTGGCTGTTGTGAGATATTTCTAAGCACCATACTTTATAATTATTAACAAGATGTTTGGTTAGTTTTTTGCGTGTATACAACTCTTGACATTAATTTGTACCAACTGCTTCAACAGGATCGATGTCCAACAGCCTATACCATTTGGAAAATATATTGTGAGTTTAGTTACTTTTATAAAAGTATCCATTTAGAAAATGTAGACTTCTTTGGCCTAAATGAAGCAAATAAAAAAATCATATTGCATTTAAAGTTGCAATGGACTATGTGTGAATGATGTACATTAATGATTACATTTGCAAGTGAAACCACATTTTCAAAGCATGGCATTAACCAATGAACAGTGAGAAACTATAGATGGAATATAATGACTCTAAGACAAAACTTTAACTTATATTTCCACTATGGAAGCTATTAACAGCAAAATATAAATATCGGTACTTATAAATGCAGTAACACATAACCCTTTAAAAATTGCACATCACAGCTTGGAGGTGCTTAGTGTTTAAGACCGTCAGGTTTTTCAACATAATATTTAAAAATGTATCTAATTTTTTTGCTAAATATTTTAAAAACAGCTGCAATTTCTCATTTACAAATATGAATAATAATCACTTTTAAGAGGCAGTTAAACATGCTGCTGCTGGTGCCTTTATCTGCACAAAAAACTGTGAGGTAAGATATTTACATGGAATGTTGAACATGATTGTACAAAGCCAAGTTTTTATGCTTACAGCAATAGACACTTAAAAAAATCTGTGTTTATAAATTACCACACTGATGAGATTTAAATTGTAATGTTCATGTTCATTCCCTTCATAAATATATAGAATTTAATTAACTGTTTAATAATACATAGTATGACTAGATACTTTCTCTTCACACGTTAATGCAGAATGGCAAAGTTTCTTGTCTGGACGACACAGATTGGCTGTTTTTCAGAAAGCAAGTTAAACCACATTCTGCATTATTCTTAACAATAAAATCACTCATTTAATTCAGGCACACATATTTTAACTCAGTGTTTTTATCATGAACCCTGCTACCAGAGAGATGACTAACTGGTCTCCCATCTGGATCAGTAGTAAAATCACAATACTTGAGAACATCTAATAAATATTTTAAATAATTTAGTTCTGTTCATTCCCATTACAGCAAGAAGTATTTGGAACATTTTTCAGTAAAATATATCTTAATTAAAATTAAGTTATATTATTTGCTTTTATTGTATATGGATCATAATCCTCAGATCCATATTAAAATAAAGGCATAGATTTTTAATAAAAATGAATATTTTCTCCAATTATATTTTTCAGTACATGGCTTTCATGCCTGAATATCATTTACTGCATCAACTGATAACATCTGAATTGTTCCTTGTTGACTTGTAGTAATCTGTATAGCTGTTCCCTTCAATGTCTGTTTTAATATCGGAAATGTTTCTCCCAATGTATTGCAGATATTTCAGACAACTGATGAAACAGGCCCATTATATAACTGCAGAGCTTGTCTGGAATAGTGTGGCTCTCAAACAACCCCCCCCTTCCTATTTTAGGGGCCATAGTAATTTTCCAAGAATAGTATTATGAAAAAAAAAATCCATTGCATAGAACTACTGAGCAGCTGAATATACTGTACTTACAATAGGCCAGATTAATGTTTCCAGCAATGAAGTTAACTGTAAGGCTGTCCTCTAAAAAAATCATGACACCGATAGAAAATGACATAAGCTGATCTTCCTCAAATATAAATTCATGGTTATGTTTTATGTCAACAAATAGGGCACAAATCCATATGTTTTTAAATAAACGGTTTTCAGATTATGATCACAAGGCATTCTAAGACATTTTAATGTATGTATAGGTATACTGTATGTGCTCATGTGTATGGTCATGCAATACCAGTGGTGATGTTTTCTCTAAAAAAGTGTTATTACGCCTGATGGATGTCATCATGGCAGATTACATCATAGCATGTTGTCAGCACCGACTGCATGTTATAACGGCATGCTTTAACCAAGTGGAAAACATTTTTTAAGCCGGCCCTGTGGCGCTGAGGGCTGAGGCGCTGGACGCCTTACCTCATTCCATGCCGGCGACCCATGTTTTGGAGTGAGCATGGGTTGCCAGGGGTCACCCGAGGAGGACAAGGATCGAATGCCCAATGGCAGCTCTCCTTCCCTGGGGGAGGATTACTGCACACTCCCACTGCAATACCACCACCTAGGGGAGCTTGGGTGGATGGTGTGGTAGAGGGGAGCAGCAGCAGCATTGGGTAGAAGTTGACAGGGGGTGGTGCAGGAGGCGTGGGCTCACTGGCCTCCATTGCACGCTGACTTCGGTGGGAAGGACATAAAAAAACAGGAGGAAACACCCCTCGCTCTCTCCTAGGCGATGACACCTCGCACTGCATTTCCAGATGGCTGTGGCAGACTCTGCTGTGCTGGGACCACGACAAAGAGAATGACTGAATCGGAGGAGGAGGAATCAGGGGTTCCTCCTCACCCGCCCGGGGACTACCGGGTACCTAGGATTAGTGAAAACATGCACTCTAGGGGCAGATCGCGACTGGATCCAGGTGCAGTAGCAGGGATGTCCGAGAGAGTGGAGAGAGGAGGTCAGTAGGAGTATAAAATAGGGTTAAAAAAAATAAAATAAAATTTTTTTACAGACCTTAATATCACTATAGTCCTAGTTGCATTCTCAACAGAAACAGCTGAGCTGTCACAGAAGAGTATATTTAACAGCGATACCTATTTTGCTGTATACATTGCACATACAATTGGTTGCAGTATGACAATCACACTTACAACTGGTAAGGATAAGATCTTCACAGCACGTTCGTGAGTCATGAGCCTTATCCCGTCACATGTGAAATAAATATAATTTTCTTGCCATAAAATACTGGTCATAAAAGAGATCTTAAAATGGCAATGTGTACCACTATGGCAACAGAAAGGCCCCATCTGTATTCTGTTTTGTTACTTTAAGCATACTGCTTTTGTAAGAATAAGAACTACCAGACAGTAATGTCAACATACAAAGACAAGGACGTAACCCGCTATGGCAGGGGAAAAGACAAGTTACATGTCTGCTTCTTTGCCATCATCTAATGTATGTAAATGCATGCAAAACATAACATTAAACAAAGCAATAAAGCTCAGTAAAAATGCATCCACTGCTACTGTCCAGTCCTGGACTGAATCTACAGAATGAAGGCATATTATAGCATATAGAATATATTGTACAAGGCAGTTAAACAGCCCATATCCATTCTCTGGGAAATGCAAACATTCAAGGAACACATTTATACTCTTCAGAAAATAATTGATAGTGCCAGATTCCAATGTGTTTAGCACAAATACATTCACTCTATATTAAAAAAGGAACATTTGGATCAACTTTGTTAAAAATAAAATGTCTTCACTACCATGAGCTCTATCTGGTTATAGTCGGCATTTGTTTTTATCAGAACAGCTGCAGGTTTTATTATAGAACAATGTTATCTTAATGTGAGAGCTCGGTGATTACAGAGAAAAAAGTAATGAAGTGAATTATCCTGTTGAACAGCAAAGTCATGGCATCCATGAAAGGTTGAAGTATGAGTGTTCTTTGAGCTACAGATGATAATGTAGAGGGTAGAGGCAAACATTACCCCCCCCCCCATAAAAATATAGTATACAAAACAAAATCCCCCAAACAAAATGCAAATAAAATCATTCTACTTAGATACTGTACAGCACAAAAAGTCTGAACCATTTTCAATGTCTTCATGTTCATTATGTATGCAGCCAGCTTACTGGAACCCAGAAGGTTTCGGACTCCAGTCTGTCTAAGGTTGTCTTCAGATTATTGTATGCTGCAGTCAGATCATCATTTATAATAACCTTATTAAAGAGATGACTATACTGACTTTCAATCACCTGTGCCGACTTGATCATTTCTTGAAAATCATCTTCCTGAAAAAGATAACCAAATGCTATAATACGTTTGTTTTTAAAAACAAAACAAAATTAAGTCCTGACATTTACTGCACACGCACATGTCCATCTCACTAGTTTAACCAAGTGTTGGGTAATATTCCGTTTTAATTTCTACGGTTTTACTGTAGACATTTCAACTACCTTCATTTTGAAGTATTTCGAGCAAAAGCTTATACAGCTAAATGACCCATAGTAAAAATGGATGTGCTTATTTTTCAGCATTAGCATAATTAGACCACTAACTGACTATTCTCCAGTGGATTTTATGATAGAAATACTAAGAGAAAAAAAGGTTTATTTTAGTTATTTACATTTTCAGTGTGATGATAAATTACATTGCTCATGTTGTAAATTGCTACCTTGAGAGTCATTTGAACACAGAGTATGTTATGAAAGATATGCAAATATCCAGAAGGTAGTTCCTATTGGTTTCCAGCATATAATTAAAACTGACACAGAGGACTTGCATATATAGCATGTTGGTTAAAACACACACACCAACAAAGAACAGGTCCTTGAAAAACAAGTTGCATAAACGTATGTAGCAAAAATTAAGAATTTATTTTACATCAGTCAATAACCTTTCAATCTACAGATGTATTTATTTATTTAGCTTTTGTTAACCAGGTAAGCACACCAGACAAAAGAGATGCCTATTTTAAGGTGCGACCTGGGAGGTTACAAAGAGATAAGGAAACAGATTACAAAACAGAGCTCAGGTAGATGAATATACAAATATTTCAAAGATGAGGCAGGAGAGGCAAATTAAAAAAAAAAAAGATACAGTAACATACACTAGAGCAGATAACTTAATATACAGACATTTCAAACTGTGAACAGAGAGGCAAATTTCAAATACCAATAGAGTGCAAGCACGAGGAACACTGTGGGCAGGTAGAACTAGGAAGATAGACGAGCACAGTGTCCTGGTAGATGCCCCTCAAAGAGGACCAGTGGTATCCGCTGTGTCATTTGTTTAGGAGGGCCACTGGCAACATTAAGTACAACTGCAGGCCGAGGAGAGCAGCAAGTGATCCCAGAGGCAGTTACGGAAACAGGTATGGGAGGGTGTACTGCGAACAAAGGCAGGAAGGGAGTGCCATAATTTCGGAGCACAAGACGCAAATGCTCTGTCACCCATTTGGGTACGGGTAATGGGGACCTGAACTATCGCAGGACCATGTGACCTTAGGGAGTAGTAGGAGGAGACAGGTTTGAGGAGCTCTGCCAGAACAGGAGGAGTGGCCATTCTTACTGCCTTGTCAGTGAAACAGCCTGGGACAAAGCTACAATGCTGGCCTGGTGGAAGCCAGGTAAGCTTATTGTAAAGGTCACAGTGGTGGGTGAGAAGCTGGGCTGCAAGGGCAAAGTGGCATATATTATTGTAGGCCACGTCCCATTTTGAGAGGTGAGTTTTAGCAGCGTGAGCAAATGTGATGTGTCCATAGCTCTGCTATGAGCGTGGGGAGAAACACCCCCCTCACCAGGGCAATATACTCAGCGGGGGTGAGACTGTTTTTTGCTCTGTAAACCAAGCCTAACTTGTTATTTACAGCTCTACATGCAACGTTGTGTGCTACTGACTTAGTAGCAACCATACTCACGGCATGTCTTGCTACTGAGTATTAACTGTTATTTCAAGTACGTTACTTTTAGCAACACTGTGTATAACACAATCTCAAAAACCACTTTATTCTGTAGTTAGAACCATTTAAGCTTCAACTACAACCTCATGATTACTTTCATATTAGTTTATATTACTACAAAGCCCTGTGTGACTTTTCAAATCTATAAAGAAACCTACCGTAAAAGGTTTTGCGGAGTTCTTTTCATCTTTGCTAGAAATAATCATTGAATTTTTTCTGGTTTCCCTCAAACGTTCAAGTGAAGGTGGCTTTATAAATACTACAAAAGGTTTGAATTCGGATGTCCGTAGGTGCTTAATTGTCTGAAAAAGCAAGTTTGCAAGTCAATCATTGTATGTTAGTGCTGCTGTTAGTTATTCATAATAAAAACACAGTTTGGCTGGGACTCATCATTTTAAAGACAAAAAGGAAATCACAGCTCTGAATATTAGCTTTTACATGCTGTCCTATTTAAACTGCCATGGGCCGATGCTGAGGCCTGCCCTAATAGTTGATGTTAAGCAGTTTATAGTGCCCTCATAAAACTTTATCTGAACAAAAAGTCCAAAGACCAGTAGAACACATCTACTTCAATGTTAACAGGAGCTTCAGTTTCCAAATACAGTTTGCAGCCAATGCTGGAAAGTCTGATCAGGACTGGCAGGAGCTACAGTTCTAAAAGCCAGTAGATGTTTACATTCTAAAATGAAACGCTGTTTCTTTTATCCAGTGGCAGTTATATTTGTCACAGAGATTCAATCCATCAGACTGATTAGACATTTTAATTTTTCATTCGATAGAAAGTCAATCTGCTCAATGTCAGTTTCCATATACTGCTGCTGCGTTACATGTTCTGGTGTGCACACTGATGTAATCTCTGGACAGCAGACTAAAATAAGTCTAACGCCAGCCTGAAAAATTACTGGGACATTGAGTGCAACAGGCATTTACTGCCACCCTGATGGCGCACAACCAAAACAAAACATTAGTAATAACTGCCTTGAACAGCCTCTATAAAAACTAGTGCATTAAGCTTAGTTGTCTAACACCAATGGTGCTCATGTTGCCCAGGGAACATTTTTTTTCTAAATAAAATGATTCTGTTACTATTCATTTATTTTAATTGAACACAGGAAGTACAACAGGTTGTCAAGGTTTGCCAAATATTGCGTCAAAGTTTTAAAGACTCTTTTATAGCAAGTAAACTGCAAATGTTTCAGCATGTAAACACTACATTCAAACAGCAGAGTAGAACAAGCTTTATATTTAAAGATGTGTACATTTTAGTTTATGTGTTTTCTGTGGTTAACAGCAACAACAAAATAAACACTGTTTTCATGGCTTATTTGTCAGTGATCCATTTAGCTCAGCCAAATACAAGTACTGTACAAATCATAATTTTACTAGGCTTTCTCCTCCAAGGGGAAAATCTAGTTATTGCCTGTAACATTTTAGACACTTTTTAAAGATACATAAACTACTTTTGTAATTCAACCACTCCTCTGCTAAAATGGTATGAAGAGCACACTCTAATAATACTCACACGTAGCTGTGTAGATGTTCAAAAAGAACTGAGCCATTTACATCACCCTGCAAAACCTCTGGTTACGGAGCCATGATTTTAATTAGTGATTTTAGGGAGTTCTTTTATTTAAAATATTTGACTTTTGAGTTTTTTTTTGTTAATATGTATACACATTTGGATTTGTTAAATTTCTTCACTGATATTTGGAATGTGTACAAGATATTCCAGTGACACTATACAGTCTGGGTTGTTGCAGTTGTTCTATACCAAGTAGCTGCAGCATCACCCACAATGGATAAGAATGACTCAGACTACTTTGGCGATGTGGATCACCTGCAGCACCAGACTGATCGACTTGTCTTATTCTCTAAAGCGTAGGTAAGCAAGTTCACTGGGTGGGGTGCTGAATGCAAATTAAATTTCATTGTGCTCTGTCAAAACCATCCCCTTCAAGATCTTTACATTTAACACTGCAAATGTCTATCTAGTGAAAATGTATAACCATTTACTTACATGAGCCTGCACGTCTAACAAACATACTTTGTTCTTGGCTATAACAGACTGGATAGAGTCTATGCTTGTTCCATATAAGTTGCCTCTGTATTCACCATATTCAATGAACCTGCAGAAGGAAAATTTTAATTGTAACTAAAGGTTTCCAACACAAATTATTACATACTGTATGGTGGGCAATAACACACAACAGGGTGTGTGTATGTTGGGAGATGTAGGCACCCCTGTGGTATGTGCTGCTGATGCACAATGTCACAGGACAAGCGCTCCTCAGCACACACCAGAGGAGTGCATGTATCTCGATCAGTTCAGCACACACAAAATGGTCTAATATGAAAATGGCTTTGTAAATATGACAAAGTTGCTAAAGTAGGTTGTTTCAAGATATTGTCTTAAGCTGTAATATCTATTTCAACAGATGGGTCACATAGCTTTGAAAGGTTTGAAATCTCAGAGAGGCTTTTTTTTCTTTTTGGTTTGAAATTTCATGTGAACTGGTATGGAAATTGCTGCATCTTTCAGGAGTTCTTGAAGCGTACAGCAGGATAAGAATATCTTTCTTTTAGAAGACAACTATTTTGTTGTAATTCTATTTGATGTAAAATGGGAGAGCTGAGTTTGGTTTTTCAGGTGTGAAAGAGTGTGTGAGTATGTGTGTGCGTGTGCATTGGGGGGGGAGGGAGGGATATTTACCATGCCCTAAAATGTTTTGTTTCTTTTTGAGAGGGTCTTTGTAGTAATTTGGTTTGTTATAAAGCGATAGACATGACTTTGCTGCTTTGAGGGAATATGTTCACATATGCATGCATACAGTGAGGGAGGGGAGAGAGATCTGATAAAAACCTCTACTCACTGTAGGATTGTAACTCTTAATATTCTATTCCAAAGCCCAGCTATCTCACCACTACACAGCAGAAGTTTCCATGTATACTGCAAAGTAAGAAACATATATTTAAAAAAAATAAATGTTCATGAAAATTCAACCCAGTTAGGGTATTTTAACTCTTAACGTTCTATTCCAAAGCCCAGCTCCTTCACCACTACACTATAGAAGGCTCACCAGATCAGCCTTGAACTTGCATTCCAATTTATGGCATATCATAGATACACATCACATCTAAAATAAAATAAATCTTTTTTTTTTTTTTTTTTTTTAAGTGCTACATATAGTATAGAGTTTAACCCTTATGCTCCTGACAGAATTAGAACATACAGAATTCTGGAGAGAAATATCAGTCCATGAAACAGCAAGGGCTGAATGTGGCACGTTCAACAGTTCATGTCAGGCTCTACCACCACGCAAATGTTCGTGAAAACTGGGCTTCATCTACTACATGTTTTGCTTCTCCAACAAGAAGAACAGTTTTCCTCTTTTAGGCTGTATCGGTCTCAGAAAGCAGAATACCTATGTGAATTGTTTTCAGTGTCTGATGTTAGAATGACTAACTGTACAGACACATTAGAAGACTAAAGCTTTGGTAGTACCCTAAATTTCCTAACAAGTTTGGTCTTCTATAGATAAGTTACTCTAGCAGTGTCTCCAGCATCTTTTTATTTTCCTAAATTGTCTGGAGTCACTTGCATGATTTCCAATGTATCCAGTATAGACTATACATTTGGTAAATCACAAGTTGCTTAAAGCAAAGGCCAGAAAATTTCTGACTTTGAATTGTCATGCTCAAAATATCTTACTTTTACTATGTTTTATTCAACTGTAATCCCAGGCAACTTAGTATGTCAAGATTTTGGCTTTTACACTCTGCCACATTTTAAATCAGTAATGCCAGCCTTACTTTAAATATATATGCCACAAGTTGTTTAAACCAACTTGCCATACCAACATGCAGCATAGAAATGTTTCCATCACTCAACACTGTATAAAGTCAATACAATGCAATGCTGTGAATATGCTAAACTGAAACTATTTTTAGAACACTACTGTATATTAAATAGGGAATAATAGATAGGCAACTGTGTGTTACGGATTTTTTTTTTTTACACACCGAAGTGTGTGTGATGACCCATAAACCCTCGAGGCGGAAGCTCGAGAGGTTTATGAGGCTATCACACCCTGAGGGTGTGTTAAAAATCCATATACATGCAGTTGCTTATTTTATAATTACTGGTGCAGAGTTTGCTGTGTCTCAGTATATCTGCCATTTACAAACACACACACACTCTCTCTCACACAGACACTATCTCTCACACTCACACAGACACTGTCTCTCACACTCACATACACACACACACTCTTTCCCTTTCCCTGCTCTGCTTTGACTTACTTTATTTTTTTTCTTTTAGGTGTCATCCACGGCTTGTGCTATGTAGGGTCTGTCGTGGATTTCAGTAGGAGTCGGCGCGTCTACCGATTCGGGGGCACGGTGTGATCAACCAGATATTCATTTTCTGTTTGAAAGGCAGGATCAACCAGATAAAGATAAACAAATGTATAGAGAAGTGGATGGCGAATTCAACAAAAGCTACTCCTCGGTAAACGGAAAACCGAGCCGCCATTTTTTGAAATACTGCTCAGCCCACCCACAAGCAGAGTGCGAGCCAATGAAGTGGCTCAGTATGCTAGAGTGACAGACAATGGACACTAGCGGTGGAAAAAAAGTGTAGTGAACGCCGTAATAACTCGATTTTGGGTTGTTACGGCATTTTTACTGTGCCTGAAATCCGGTTATTAAAGGGAGTCACCAGTAATTATATTCATATATTGCACTATCAAAGTGAATAACTACACAAATGAGCCCCAATACCCAATAACATGTAAGTGATAGTTGCAGTATCATCTCCTGATGTTAAACTAGAAAGAGTATGGGGTGTCGAGGGGAAATGGATTTTTTTGTGATGTGATTACACTATTTAGAAAGATATAAACCGCTGGACAGCTATGGCAGGCATAGTTGTTAATGCTGACTGTGAAAAAACAAAAAAAATCAGAAAATTAAAAAAAATATATGGAAAAAAATGTTTTACCCTTTGGAACTTAACCATTTTCCTATTAAAAGAGCCACTCACCTAACCATGTTTGAAAACTGGATTGTGACACCTGTACCTCTGCACTGCAGTACCCATCATACCCCTTTATCATATGTATAAAAACATACTCTATGTCATATATCATTTAAATCACTACACTGGGCTGCATGTTTTCCTGACTTTTTTGTGAAACTGATATTACTGTTACTTGTAATTTTTGATAATATTGTTATTTCTAATTCAGTGTCTAGCAAGCTGCCTAGTATGTGGACATAGTAACAAAATGCAAAGGAAGCCTGCACTCTCACCCCAAAAATAAGTCAAGCAAGTGCCACAGTGATACACAGATCCAGGTTTACTGGCAACAGTCAAAGACAGGCATAACAATCTCTCTAGAGCTCTTCTAGTCTACCATAACTCTTCATTGGGGGCCCATTATTATTATGCAGATACCACTGTAAACTAACTCCTTATTCAAAACAATGCAATGAAATGAAACAACTAGATCTTGTACTTTCTTTTGGTGGTACTCATCATCTCAAAGTATTGCAGAGCAGGCATTTTGGGAGACTGTAATGAAATGAAAACTGCATAGTGAGTGTGAGGACAAATTAAAAAAAATCAGTTTGGGTTACACTGGCCCCAAGGTGCTTCCCTCCTTTTGTCAAAGGGACTTCAATTGTAAGTACTGTTGCCCCATTAGAGAACTTTGTAGGAATGTATCAAATTGGTGGGTTGGCGCGGACAATTGGTGCTGACTAGGTCCCATATCTTGCCAAAGCAACCAATGATACCCATTCTTGGTCCCTGTCCTGGTCCTTTTCTGGCCCCTTTTCTACAAGACACTATACTATACATTGGACGCCTCAACCCTACATTGTTTTAAAGCTTATTAGCTGCCCTTTCTAGTAAAGTATGATGTTTGTGAAAGCTATGCTATTTGGTAGTTAAAGGGGTTCTCAGTAGCCATTACAGTGAATGTTAAAATGTTTTAAATATTAGATTTACAGCTCCCAACACCCTAAGTGATTCCAATCTTTGTTCAAAGTGGCAGCCACTGGAGATGGTCCTGTTAGATAGTTTTTGGGACTTGGTGTTAAGGCCTTGTATCATGACAACATTCTGATGATGAAAGAGACTTAACCCTTAGAAGACTGCAGTAGTATATACACATCCATAACCTATATACGTTCAAACATACTCAGCACTCAGATTGGATTTACAAACCTTTGAGTCAAAGACTCATTTACAAAGGCACATCGTCACAGGGAGGGGAGACAACGTATTTGTGAAGCAAGACAGTGGGGAACAATATAGGAGCGATACAAAGAGCATACACAGCAGGCATTTCAGAGAGCAAAACAGACAAGTTGGAAAGAGCACACAAAAATGAAGTTATTTAGTGTCCCAGTGGAACACACAAGTTACAGTGTGTGATGTACAGAATATAACACTCCAAAGAGTTAAGAGGTCATCTTATCCACCCTCCTGCCACATGGCAATCACCATATGCACTCTGAGTACAGAACACAATCATACTTTCTAGCCAGAACAGGAAAGTTATTTATTTATTTTTGACCGGGTATGTGCACTAGACAAATCCTGCCTATTTTCAGGCATGACCCGGGGGAGGGGGATACAGATGAATGCCAACTGACCTTGAACCAGATTAAGCTGTTGGTGGTATTTTTAGTGAATGAGGGAAATTTGGCCAGGGCACCAGGGAAATTCCCATACTCTTTTCGATAAGTGCCATGGAATCTTTAACATCCACCTGAACTACCACCAATCCAGGCAGATGGGACCTTGGTTTAACGTCTCATCCGAAAGACGGCACCTCAGAAGTGCAGCACCCCTCTCATGCTACACTACAGTGTCAGTATTGGGATATTAACCCAAGTGCCAGATGTGGGAACTGAATCCACAGCCCTCTGATCTCCTGGCCTCAGAGGTGAGTGTGCTACCTACTGAGCCACTGATACATACCTCTTGTTTTCTTGAGTATCTCATGTATTTCTTTTGTCTTAGAGCAGAGAGACTCGTTTACTTTTAGAACTGATGGTACCAATGTCTGACGCCAGCATGTGCTTTTAGCATGTACAGCCCATTTTAAAAGCTGGCATCAGTTAAAACTGCTTTAGTTTCATTTTTGCAATGGAGATAGTAGACAGACATAGAGGTGTGAAGCACTTATAGATATAGAAGAGAAAGAAAAACAGTATTGCAGCAGTGCTGCAAAGTAAAAACATACACATGACAAGAGATAGCAGAAACAGGAATTGGTGAATTTTGTAAATACATATAGCAAAGTTTTTTTGTGTGTTCCAGTTCCCCCCAAGTAGATCCTAACTATGTTTCCAAGGACAGCACGCTACCCACCCAATACCCACAGAGGGATAGGAAAATAGTACTTGACCACAGAACCATACGTCCTTGAATACCACACAACACTGAGTGGAGTGGAGGTGTAGAAGCAGTCCTGATACTGGAATCCCTACATAACTGATGGACCACAGTGGGTTATGAGTCCAGGAGTATAAAAGGAAAAAATAAAGAAAGGCAGGAACTGGGGAAATGCTAAGAGATCTGAAACAAATAGTCACTTGAACTTCCAATGTGACATGGGGCTGTTAAGGTTGATGAGGGATGGGCTTTGTGTTAACAGGGTTGGGGGGTTAGTTCAGGTGTAACTGTGGGATGATTAATCCACTAGAGGTCTAGCCAATGCTAGACTGGTGAGGGCCTAGGTAGGAACCAGGCAGACTGAATGAACCAGGAGTCTTTTTCTCTCTGTAAACATCAATGCATTTATTGAAGGTGAAAAACAAGTAAACTGTTCCAGCAGGTGTTATGTCATATTCTAGGTAGTAAGAACGTGAACCAGAAAGCAGGAAATACAGATGAAGTACAGTTTCATACTTACCATAAAGGTAGATCTTCGAGAGGATCTCGAGGCAGGTACTACTCTTGGGAGTCCGCCAGAAGGCACACTTGTGGACAGCAGCTTTCAGCAGCAATGCTCAGTGGGTGCCGCCTACCATGAGGTCATTACTCTGTGCAGTATAACAGAAGTGGGAGGCCCCCAGTACCCTCAGTTCCCTGCCGCTATCAGCTCACTGAGCATGACTCCGAGGAAGAAGAGAAGAGACCAGTGGTTCCCTCACTGTATATAAGAATTGCTCTCTTCGAGAAAGAGGGGGATGGAGGGTGGGTACGCACCTGCTGCAAGAGATCCTCTTGAAGATCTACGATAGAAACACAGAATTTGATGGCAGATAAGGACCGCTTGGCCCACCCAGTCTGCCCATTTCCCTACCTAATGGATAAGCTGCAGATCCTAGTTAACCATTACGGTAAGTACGAAACTGTACCATCTTCATCAAGGGTATCTCTTGCAGCAGGTACTACTCTTGGGATGATTCCCAAGCAGTAATAAATGTGGAAGGGCGGTGCACCATGAGAGGAGGCCTTATAGCACAGCGTGCCCAAATGTGGTACAGTGCCTTGAGGCAATGCCTATACTGAGTGTTTTGTGAAGGTATGTATGGCAGACCATGTGGTGGCCTCACAAATGTCTGAGATGGAGACACTTTGGAAACAGGCAGCTGATATAGAGAGGACCCTTGCAGAATGACCATGAACAGTGCTCGGTAATGGCTTGTGGGCTTTATTGTAGCAATAAGTAATACAATGTCCCAGCCAATTTGATAGTGTCTGTTTTGTAACAGGCTGTTCTTCTTTGCCAGGAACAAAGGCTATGAAGAGTTGTTCTGACTTTCTTGTAGGCTTACAGCATGTCAAGTATATGTTTAGGATACAATGGATATCCAGGGTATGTAATAACTGTTCACCTGGATTAGAGTGGTTGGGGAAGAAAACAGGAAGGTGTATAGATTGGTTTAGTGTAAACTCTGATACCACTTTTGACAGAAAGGCTGGATTGGTACATAATGAAACTCTATCGTTATGGAATACCAAGTAAGGTTCCGAGCACATAAGTGCTTGGAGCTCCGATATTTGGTGAGCGGACGTGATTGCCACTAAAAACAATGCCTTCCATGCTAGGAAGCACAAGTCACAAGAGTTAACTGGTTCAAAAGGGGCTGACGTGAGTTGCTCTACAACAAAATTAAGATCCCAAGGTGGGACTGGCATATGTATGGGAGGCTTCAAATGAAGAATGCCTTCAAGAAACATTCGTGAGAGGTCTAGCTGTGCCTCTGTACGACCTCCAATAGGTTCATTAAATGCTGAAATGGCAGCTAAGTGAACTTTGATGGATGAATACCCTAAATTCTGTGCAGATAGCATTGTAAGGTATTCCAGAATGTCTGGAAGCAGGTATGAGAAAGGATTGAGCATTTTTGAAGCCACCCAATGGGTGAAACGCTTCCATTTGTCATGACAGGTTTTCCTTGTGGATGGTTTCCTTGCAGCTAGTAAAACCAGGGCCACATTTTGGGAAACACTGTGTCTGTTTATGAAGATGTTTTCAGAAGCCATGCAGGAAGATGCAGTGAGTGCAGGTTGGGATGCAATAGAGACCCCTGACGTTGAGTTAGTAGGTCCGGTCGGGGGGAGGAGGGGGAATGGGATCCGTGACTGCCAGCTATTGAAGGAGCAGGAACCATATCTGTCTGGGCCAGAATGGTGCTATTAGTATCACTGTCGCTGGATTCTGCTGAAATTTGGGAAGGATCCGTTGGAGAAGAGGGATGGGGGGGAAAGGCATATAAAAATCGTCCCATCCATGGAAGGGACTAAGCATCCATGGAATGTCCCTTCTTGTCCAGCAAAAATGGAACAGAAGTAAGGTAGTCTGTGGTTGATCGGAGATGTGAAAAGGTCCATCTCTGGCGTGCCCCATTGTTAGAATATGTTCCACAGGACTGACGCCCACAGAGTCCATTTGAGGCCCTGTGCGTGGAGACTGAGGTGGTATGCCAGTACATTCAGTGCACCAGAGACATGAACTGCTATAAGCACTAGGTGTTGCCTTAGTGCGTCCTTCCAGACCCCAACCATTTCGTGGCAGAGGCTTTGGGATTTGGTGCCTCCTTGTTTGTTGATGTTGCAGACCATGGATGTATTGTCTGATTGCATGAGAAGGGGACCCGGTGTCATATAAGGCTGAAATGTCCTGATTGCTAGCTTTACTGCCCTCATCTCTAAGATGCTGATGTGGAGCTTGGCTGTGGTGGCGTCCCACATACCTTGGGTTTTATGAGGACCCAGATGCATGCCCCATCCTGTAGAGGATGCTCTGTTGCCAGTGTTTGAGTTGGAACCGGTGCCTGGAAGGGCATGACCTGGTCTTGGTTGGAATGTTCCATCCACCACTGTAGAGCCTTGCATAAAGCAGGGGTAACGACAAGCTGGTCTTCTAGGTTTCCAGTGTGTTGAAGCCATTGGCTCCATAGCGCCCACTGGACTGGTCTCATATGAAGCCGGCATTGGGTACTGTTGAGATGGCTACGGCCATCTAGCCTAGCAGTACTAGGAATTGACGGGCTGTTATGGATATGGCCATTCTGTATCGGGTAGCCAGAGATTACAGGGTGTGACACCTGTTGTCTGGCAGGAATGCCCTGCCGCAAGTGGTGTCTAAGACAGCTCCAATATATTGGATTTGTTGAGACGGATCCAGCTGAGACTTGTTTAAGTTGCCCATTATCCCTAGGTCTTCGAACAGGTGTAGAGTGATCTGAAGATAGTACATGAGGCCTTCTTTGGTGGACGCTTTTATGAGCCAGTCGTCCAGGTAAGGGAAGACAAAGTGTCACCTTCTTCTCAGGGCAGCTGCCACAACTGTTAGGCATTTTGTGAAGACCCTGGGAGCTGATGACAGGCCAAATGGTAGTGCTCTGAATTGGTAATGATATCCCAATAGCTGGAACTGCAGGTATCTGCAGTGGGCCAGATGGGTTAGTATGTGAAGGTATGCATCCTTCATGTCCAGAGCACACAGCCAGTCTCCTTGATGTAACAGAGGAAGGACACTGGCCAGAGTCACCATGTGGGATCTTTGGTACTGAATGTATTTGTTGAGGTTTCTGAGATCTAGTAATGGACGTAGATCTCCAGTACGT
This sequence comes from Neoceratodus forsteri, assembly GCA_016271365.2. Classification (NCBI taxonomy): domain Eukaryota; kingdom Metazoa; phylum Chordata; order Ceratodontiformes; family Ceratodontidae; genus Neoceratodus; species Neoceratodus forsteri. The sequence goes on along the minus strand of CM057456.1, from coordinate 1,693,614,709 downwards.
TTCGGATAAGAAAAAAGTGGGAGTAGAAACCCTGCCCCTGTTGGTTGGTAGGGACTGGTTGGATTGCCTGTTTCTGTTTGAGGGATTCTATCTCCTCCCACAGGATAGGTACATGTTCCTGTGGGTAGGTGACATGAGGGGGTGGATGCACTGGTGGACAAGATGTAAGTTCCAGTGTATGCCCAAATTTTATTATTTGCAGCACCCACCCTTTCGTTGTTATCCATTGCCGATTACTCAAAAAACGACCTCCCACAGCCTTTGAGGCCAACAGAAGAGTGCTGGGTAGGGTACGAGGTGAGTCAGATGGCAAGGGAAGCACCTGCCCCTGAAGAGGGGGTGGTGTGACCTCCATGGGAGGTAGAAGAGGAGGCTCGACTGGGTGGTTGGGACTGCTGTCGGCCCCTATTAGATTGTCTATTGTTGCCTCTTTGATGGCCAGACCTTCGAAATTGAAAGGGCTGAGAGTACCTTCTCTGTCCCCGTTGCTGGGAGGTATGGCACATCCCATGTACCAATCGAAGGGTACGGCCTGAGGCCGGTAGGTTATCTAGGATAGTCTGTGTCATGGAGCCAAAGAGTTTATCCCCATTAAATGGAGCATTAAGGATTTTTTGTTGAACATCCGGTGGGAAACCCGAGACACGCAACCAAGCATGGCAGCAGAGGTTCACACCCATGGCTGATGTTCTGGCTGAAGTATCCACTACATCATAGGCAGCCCACAGCAGATGGTGGGAGAGGCTGGTTCCAGTATTAAATGTGGAAAGAAGTTGATTCTTCTCCTCTGATTGCCGGAGTTGGTTGACCACTTCCGATGCTGCATTCCAGAGTGTTTTCTGGTATTTCTACATGTGACCTATGTAACTGATGCTATGTAAGTTCAAAGTGGCTGCCTGACAGACCTTTTCCCCATCATATCTATGCGTCTAGATTCTGTATCAGGTGGGAGAGAACTCAAATGTTTAGGCTTTCTTAGTTCTATCGTGGGCAGCATTAATCACCACAGAGTCAACCTGTGGAGCTGCAGTAAAAAAGGAATGGTCAATTGGCACCTGGTAGACGTGATCCAACTTTCTAGGAACTGCGGAAATAGCCGAAGGTTGCTGACACGCTGTCAGAACTGCATCCTGATAGGCATGGATGGGAGGAGGGACTACAACAGCTGGATCCTGAGGAAGAACCAAATAGTCTGCCATATTCTGTCTTTGCTTGTCCGATTCCCTACTGGTGAACCTCAGCACCTTCTGGATCTGAGTCATGATCTCTATAAGAAAGTGGGGTAATCCAGGGAAGACATGGTCTGGGTCCCATCCAAGGAGGATATTGTAGAATTAGTGGAGGGGGGTGTCTAAGACCGTCCCCAACATCTAGGTCTTCCTCATACTCCTCTCGTAGTCAGGGGAAAAATTCTTCCTCCAATGACTGATAGGATGGAGCAGGCAACAGTTCCCTTGGTGGGCCTCTTGTCTAGATCTGTTAGGTGGAGGAGGTGAAGGGGAGGAAGAAGGTGCAGTTCTGACCTTTTTTGCCTGTTGCCTGGCTGCAAGCCCTGCATGACTTGTAAAACTGTCTGCCGGACCGTGGCCACATCCACTGATGAGGCATTGTCGGTCTGAGGCATAGCAGTAGGGGCTGGAGAAGTACTAGCCTGTGAACTGCTGAGAGGTAGTATTGAAGGACTAGGGTGTGGTTGTGGATGCAACTGGGTACCAGAAGCATGGGTCAATGTAGCCCTGGAATCAGTGTATGGACCTTTGTGAGTGGCCACTTGAGTAGGAGGTGGCAACTTAAGCAGTACTGTTAGGGAGAAACCCTCCTCCCGAATGACACAGCCCTGCTTCGTTGACAGTCTCGTTGACAAAGACTGAAAGGGTGAAGTGTCTGAGTGACGAAAAAAAAAAAAAAAATCGATGAATCCATACAGTTCCTACAGGAGGACCTGGTCACTGACGAAGAGTGACCGGGAGCTGCAGTAGAGGCAGGCGAGGTCACGACGCCCAAGGATGTGGACAGCGTTGTCGACAAGGGCCATGGTTTTTCCATATAGCGTTTAGTAGCTGTCGATGACTGGCCACTAGAAGAGGTGGACGTCGATGAATGGGGTCTTTTACCTCCAGATGAAGGAGTTTTGTCCTTATGTTTATGTTTTTACCTGTGCTTCTGGGAGGATTGAGAGGTCTGAGAAGATGCTGTCGTCGACAGGGCTTGGGGACGAGTCCTTATCTCAAGGAGAGCTGTTTTTTGTTCCATAAGGTGGGTTTCAATTTCCTGAAACTACCATCGACAGGTGGCTTGCTTAAATTCTTTGCAGATGGAGCAATCAAGCACATTATGGTCACCAGCTAAACACCTCACACAGACCGGGTGTTCGTCATTTTTATAAATTTTCCTGCCACAAGGGCACTTCCTAAATAAGGAATCTGAATGAGACATTCGGGGAATACTTAGTAATGCAAGTGAACAGCAAACCATTCAGTTTTCTTTTTCTGAGTTCTTCTTTTGCCATCGATGTCACTGTCGAAGCACTGAAGCGTGAGCTAACCATGCAGCCAGCTGATAGATTGCGGGAATAGAACTGAGGATACTGGGGGCCGCTCACTTCTTTTATACTGCACAGAGTGATGACATCACGGTGAGTGGACGCCACCGAGCACTGTTGGTGAAAGCTACCATCCACAAGAGCACCCTCTGGCAGACTCTCAAGACTAGTACCTGCTGCAAGAAATACCCTCGATGAAGATCGAATGTTCCAAGTTCAATGCTAGAAAAGCACAGTTATGTAAGAACTTACCCTAACTGTAAATCTTTGAGAGGAGCTCTTACAGCAGGCTACACCATAGGTACTACACTGCCAGGCACTAGGACCCCACGGAAAACTTTCTAGCTAGCAGTACCCAGCGGGGACCGCCCCCTTACATCAGATCGCCTCCAACGTCCACCAATGGTATAAAGGGGACGGTCCCCAGCCACTCCCTAGTTGTCTCGCTGTAGACCCGGCTAACAAACAGTAGAGAACTGAGGCTGGTGGAAAATCCTGCCAAGGGTTAGAAAGAAAAGGAGAAAAAGGACCGGGGGAAGGAGGGTGGGAAATAATGCCTGCTGCACAAGCTCCTCTCGAAGACCTACTGTTATGGTAAGTTCTTACATAACTGTACTATTTTACTTTGAGTGGGAGCTCTTGCAGCAGGCTACACCATAAGGACTAAGTACCAAGCAGTACCAAAATAAACCAGAATGGGTTGGGAGGTGGAAAACTGGAAAGCGGAATGAGGCCTCAAGGCAGTAGGCCTTAAAGCACCACTAGACCAAATCCAGCTCTCCACCGGGAAACAATGTCGAAACTGTAGTGCCTCACAAAGGTGTGCACTGAACTCCAAGTAGCTGCTGCACAAATATCTGCTGCAGAGACATTACAGAATACCGCAAAGGAGGCTGAAATGACCCTTAACCGAGCCCAATAAGGGTTTGCTGTACTTGTTGTAACAGAAGGTGATGCAATGGACTAGCCATCTGGACAACATCTGTTTTGCCACTGTTGATTCCAGGGTTCTCTGGGCAAAGGAAACGAAAAGCTGATCAGATTTTCTGAGTGTCTGAGTATGATTGATATAGTATCTGAGCACTCTGTGAATGTAGAGAGTGTGAAGTAGGGCCTCCACACGATTAGTATGCTTTGGGTAATAAACCAGAAGGTTGATGTCCTGATAAAGGGTAAATTGTGACACCACCTTAGGCACGAACTTAGGATTAGTCCGCAATGACACCCTATCCTTGTGGAAAACTAAATATGGCTCTTTTGCCATCAGAGCCTGAAGCTCGGAAATCCTCCAAGCAGAAGTAACTGCAACTAAACACAATGCTTTCCACGAAAGAAAACATAGCTCACAATCTGTGGCTGGTTCAAAGGGAGGTAATGTAAGTTTTTCTAACAAAAACAAGAGATCCTAAGGGGTGACAGGGTCCCTAATGGGAGGTTTGAGATGGAGTATTCCCCTCAAAAATGTCCAGGCCAGATCCGTCTGGGCAACATATTTGCCATCCACCAGTACGTGACAGGCTGAAATTGCAGAGAGGTGTACCTTAATGGATGAATAATGAAGGTTAGAATCCGACAGAGAGAGGAGCTTTTCAAGGACAGCATTAAGAGGGCACAGGAGGGGTCCAGACCCCGACTGGCAGCCCACAAACAAAAACATTTATATTTCATAGAGTAGGGGGCTCAAGTGGAAGGTTTTCTAGCCACGGCCAAGACCTCGGCCACTCTGGGAGATACCCCATAGCGTGCTGTGGCTACATCTGCAGGTGCAGGGACCGGAGGTCTGGGTGAACCAGTCTGCCCTGCTCTTGCAACAGTAAGCGGAAGGACAAAGGCAGGGGGATTGGCGGTTCCACTGCCAACTGCTGCAGTAAAGGGAACCACATCTGACAAGGCCAAAGCGGTGCTACAAGGATCATCTCCGCTCCTTCCACTTGGAGTTTGAGCAGAGCCCTCTGCAGAAGAAGAAAGGCTTATAGAAACCTCCCTGTCCAGCAGAGGGACAAGTGCGTCTCACCAGAAAACACCAGGCCCATGATCTAGCAAGCAGAAACTGGGCAGTTGTGCACTGCATGAGTATGAAAAAAGGGGAACAGTTCTGGAGGGTCCCATCTTTGGAAGAGTCCATCTGCCACTGACTGCAGGAGTTCCCATTCATACGTCTTTGACTGAGACCGACTTAGGGAGTCGGCCAAGATGTTTTGGACCCCTGGAACATGTACTGCAGTGAGCGAGAGGCCGTGTTCCAGAGCCCAGAACCACACTCTCATAGCCTCTCGACAAAACTCCGATTTCGCCCTCATCAGGAACTGGCTCGTAGGGCACAAACTCTCAGTGAACCTTAAGAAAACGCAGACCTTGCTCTTCGGCTCCATGACCAAAACTTCCTCCTGTATGATCCCCTTAAAAATCAAAGGATCTAGTAATTCCCTTCTTCCCAACGCTGACTCTGTAAAATACCTAGGCGTCACTCTCGATCCCCAATTGGACCTCACCGCGCACATTCGGTCCATGTGTAAAGCGTCTAATGCCAAGCTTGGCCTGGCCTATAGGGCTAAAGACTGCCTCACCCCCGCAGCTTGGCTTGCCATAGCTAAGGGGATTCTCCTCCCTACACTCTCGTACAAGCTCATTGCCTTTGCCCCTGTCTCGTCCTCCAGCCTCGCCAAGTGGGACACCGCATACAATAACGCATGTCGATTCTCACTATCGGCCGCCCGCCTCACTCACCGATGCGAGCTATACTCTCGACTAGAGTGGCTACCCCCAGAGAAGTTCCAGACCTACACCCTTGGCAACTTCATTGACAACATAGTTAGAACGGCCACTCCTGCCTCACTCGCCCTTCCGCTAAAACACGCCTCCACTGTCTACAACCTTAGGTCATGTGCAGCTAAGGCCCGCCAGGTTCCCATGACCTGCACCCTCACAGGTGATCGGGCCTTCACCGTTTATGCACCAAAACTATGGAACTCCCTCCCTGCTCACGTCTGCGCCTCCCCCTCCCACCCCTGCTTCAAATCCTCCCTACGGAATTACCTAAAAACTGAATCCACCTGCCTGTGTTAAGCTCCCACCTGCCCCACTCAGCGTGTAGTCTCTCCCATCGTACATCTCTGCTGCTGACTACCCCCCAGGCACTTACCGCTCCCAGTGGTGCGGCTTCTATCGTTTGTTACCTGCCTTGTTGCTCTTGCCGAAAATTCCTAAACTGTTATTTGTCGTTTTACCTCTGTATCACTCTACGGAGGAGCTCCTTGCTCCTGTATGTTAACTCCACTGTATTACCAAGCTGTTGGAGCATGTGGATCCTGTATGTTAACTCTATTGTACTACCAACTGTTGGAGCATGTGGTTCCTGTATGTAAACCCGATTGTATTACCAACTGTTGGAGCATGTGGTTCCTGTATGAAAACCCTATTGTATTACCAACTGTTGGAGCATGTGGCTCCTGTATGTAAAACCCTGTTGTATAATTGTTGGAGCATGTGGCTCCTCCATGAAACTGTTGTCACATGGATACACTGTAACTCTCCCGGGTCACCCCTGAAAATAGGCACATTGCTGTCTAGTGTGCTTCCCTGGTTAACAAAAGCAAATAAATAAATAAATAAAGAGGCTAGGAGTGAGTCCCCCCTTGTTTGTTGATGTTGTGGACGACTGATGTGTTGTCCATTTGCACCAGCAGGGGACCTGGATGAAGATCCAGGCGAAACACCTGCAGGGCATACAGAACTGCTCTCATCTCTAGAATGCTGATATGTAATGCCAATTCTAGAGAGGACCATGCTCCTTGAGTCTGATGGCTCTGAAAAGGAGCACCCCAACCCATGCCTGAGGCATCAGTTGTGAACCTGCAATGGAGGGTCCCTCTGAAAGGGAACTCCCAATTTCAGATTCTGCAGTGACAGCCACAAGGAGAGAGTCTGCACCACGACTTTGGAGATTGAGACTGGCTGGTCGAGATCATCCTCCCTTTGATCCCTCTGCACCCTGAGAGTCCACTGAGGGACTCTCGTGAAGAGGCATGCTGAGGGTACAGTCACTATGACTGCAGCCATGTGGCCTAGGAGTTGGAGCATGGATTGAGCTGAGACCTGGTGAGCAGCTGATACTTTGTGGGCCAATGATCGAAGGCATAATGCCCTGTCTGGCAGGAAGAAAGCCTTCCCTTGCTCTGTGTCTAGGATTGCCCTATGTATTGAAGCCTCTGACAGGGTGTCAGGAGCGACTTGGCTATGTTCAGGGTGACTCCTAGGGAGCTGAACAGGTTGAAGGTGTCCTCCAGGGTTGCCAGAAGCCGATCCCTGGTTGAGGCAGCCAGAAGCCAATCGTCGAGGTAGGGGTACACAAAGTGGCCCTGCCTCCTTAAGGCTGCTGCCACTACCGTCAGGCACTTCGTGAACATGCGAGGTGCTGAGGAAAGGCCGAAGGGCAAGGCTCGAAACTGGTAGTGCCTTCCTTGAAAGGAAAACCTCAGGAACCTCCTGTGAGCTGAAAGCACCAGAATATGGAGGTAGGCATCCTGCATGTCTAGGAAACAGAGCCAGTTCCCTTGATGAAGCATGGGAAGAATGCCCGGCAAGGTGACCATCCTGAACCTCTTGTACTCTATATAGTTGTTCAAGAGGCTGAGGTCCAGGATTGGATAAAGATCTCCCATCTTCTTGGGTACCAGGAAGAAGCGGGATTTGCACCCTTTCCCCCACTGTGGGGACAGAACCAGTTCTATTGCCTTCTTGTCTAATAGCAACTGTACTTCCTCCCCGATGACTTTGGCACAGGAGAGGGCGTAAGATGCTGGGACCAGGGGATTGTCCGGGGTATCTGATGAAATTCCAGCGCATGACACCTCTCTATCAACTGGAGGACTCATGTATCATTGGTGATGGAGGACCACTTGTCGAGGCAACGAGAACTGACCCCCTACCTCCGCTGCCCTGGACTCAGCAGGTGGTATGGAGCCAGGCTGGGAGTCAGGCACTAGAGCCCGGAGTGAGCAAGAAGACCTGTGATGGTTTGTTGTTCCTTGATTCCTGTGCTCCACCGGGGCAAGAGGGAGCCTGACGGTGAAAGTTGCCTCTCTGCTGCTGTCCTTTAGGCTTCTGCCCTCTCTGGGGATGAAACTGACGACGTTTGCCAGGGGTCCGTTCAGACTGGTACAACTGATGTACCGACTGAATGGCCTTACCCGAATCCTGGAGGTCTGTGATCATCTGCTCGATGTCAGGACCAAAAAGCACAGACCCATGGAATGGTGCATCGATGATGGCATCCTGGAGGTCCTGCCTAAACCCAGAGACTTGGAGCCAAGAATATCTCGTCATACAAATCCCTGTGGCTGCTGCCCAGGCCGCCATATCAGCAGAGTCATATGACGATCTGAGGACATGTATTCCTATGTCTAGACTAAACTGTAGTACGTCCAAGAGCTCCACTTTGAGGTCAGAATCATGCTGCTTTTTAGCAAGCTCAATTGCCTTAACCCAGAGAGATTTTTGGTACTGCACCAAGTGGGCTAAAAAATTTAGCAAACGAATGGTGCATGTAGCCGAGGAATAAACCTTTCTGCCGAACTGATCCAGGTGTTTGGATTCTTTGTCCGGTGGCTGGGAGCTCATGTGCCAGGGCTGTTGGTTCTGCCGTGGACAGCAGTCAACACGACCATGTCGGCCTTGGGCTGTTCTCCAAGGAATGGCTCATTTTTCGGGGTACAGTACAGCTGGTCCGCTTTCTTGGGAATAGCGGGAGCTGTAGCCAGATGCCTCTAGGCCAACCTGGTAGCGTCCTGGAATGGGGATACCAAGGGTGGAACCACTAATGGTTTGGCCTCATTCATGTCTAAGAAATGAGCCAGTCTCTTCCTTTCTGGATCAAGATCCTCAGTTTCTCACTGGTTTAAAAACTGGATGTGATGCATCATATCCAAGAAGGTGGGATCATCCGGCGAGGAATGAGGGGATTCCCCAGGAGGGTCCAGATGAGGGGAGGCGATGAATATTCGCCTGAGGATCTGGAGGAGGCAGAGGATCTGGAGTAATATGGCCCTGAGGATGACCTGAAGCGAGAATGGGGGTGCCTCCTTTTGTAATGCCTGGAGGCAGACCTGGAACAGCGCCTACTCCGGTCTTGAGACCTATCGTCCAGTGGAACTGGTGATTTGTCGTTGGGTGAAGGTGTTGGCTGCGGTGGTTGCACGGAATCCATCGGAGCAGGCTGCGGTGGGGGAGCCTGTGGTTCCTTAGGCAGGATATCTTTCCTGACAGTATCCCACCAGGAACTAAAAAAGTCCTTTACCTCGGCTAAAGAGACCATGACTAGAGCCGATGGACGTGGCGTACTGGCCCCTTCATCAGGTTCCCTGGGCGGCGGCTCCGACAGTTCGTTAGGGGCTGGCATATGCACTGGTGCCTTTGGCTTCTCTAGCGTCAGGTCTTTAGATGGTATTGCATTTGATGGCAGGTCTGCTGGTCTCTGATTGTCCCTCGGCACTGAGTCAGGCGTTGGATGTGGCCTTGTCTCAGCCCGCGGTTCTGACAGCTGCTTATGAGGTGCCAGCGGTGTAGAAGACCCTGATGTCAAGGAAGATGACGGGATGGTACATCTGGAGTCTAACATCTGATGTTTTGTGGAGCTTGCGTCAGGGTGAGACCCTGGTTCCAGGTACCTCTTTCAGTCATTGGGTCCAGCCGGACAATCTGATGATGAACAGGCCTTCACCAGAGGGTGGGCGGCAGACAGGGTTTCGCCTGCCTCCTTAACGGCAGAATCCCTGATCTTAGACCCAGAAGTATGGCTGTAGGGTCTGAGACTAAGGAAGGGAGCCGAAGGCCCTTGCCTGGAAGAAACACTAGCAGATGCCCGCGCCAACGTCGGGTGTTTCAAGGCCGACAATCCGGTAGGAGCTTGGGTTGACAGGGGGCTAGTGTTCAAGCTCGGATTGGAGTTGGCTGACTTCCGATGCGGAGACCTGGATCGGGAGTGAGAGCAGTCCTTCTCCGGGTGATGGTGCTTTTCTCCTTCTTATGGGAACTCCCCGACCCTGAAGAAGAGGATCCTTAGCCTGACGGAGTCTTTTGCATGGTAGCCAGCTGTTGCTCCAGCAGGAAAGTCTTCAGGCGATGGATGCACGTTCGTCGACTGAATCTCTTGTAGTGCAGGCAGGATTCAGTATTGTGACCGAGCTCCAGGCACAGGAGGCAGGCCGAATGGCCGGTATCTGCTTCCCACACGTGCATTTCGACTAAGGGCAGTGAGCAGATGACGGTGAAGACATGCACCGATGAAAACTACAGAAACTATGTGAGAAATTCTTTTCAAAAATGGCGATCAACTATAAGCATGCAGGCATCCGTGGAGCCGATGTGAACAGGTTGATGGTGGCAAAAGAACTGGGGAGTGGCTGGGGACCACCCCCTTTACACCACTGGTGGGCGTCGGAGGTGGTCCAACATCAGGGGGTGGTCCTCACTGGGTACTGCTAGCCAGAACGTTTTCTGTGGGGGTCTAGTGCCTGGCGGCATAGTCCTTATGGTGTAGCCTGCTGCAAGAGCTCCCACTCAAAGTAAGATCTTCAGAAGAAATCCCTTCAGTTTAGCTTGGGAGTCCGGGGGTAGTAGGGCGAGTACAGTGTTGCTCTGAGAAGGAGGCACTCAAGAAGATCAAGAGTTGCTGGTAAGTAACTTTTTATTTATTTATGTGTAATTATTGACCAGAAAAGGCACACTAAGCTATGATAGCTTGCTTCTAGCTGCATCCTGGGGGGTGGATTGCATGGACCTATTTTATTGACAGCTTACTGCCTTCTTACAGAAATCTCCTCCACAGAGTCACACTTTGGTCGAGGAAAAAAAATCAGTACCCGACCAAGAGGCCTTTGGAAGACAATGACAGTCCCACAACCCCTCAATACTTAGTATGCATCATCTAGGAAAGTAATATCCTTCTCTGGGAGAATGACTCTGAAAGAGTGTTATGACTAGGCTCTGCTTAGTGTTCTACAGAATAAGTCACTTTTGTCCACCTAGGGAGTGCGATCTCGGCAGAGTGGAAAGGCACGTGCAAGTCAAGGAGCAGACGGAAACTGCAGTCTGAGCACGGGAGTTTCTGACATCACAGATTTAGATGAATGATCATCAATGCCATTAAACAGATGTGTTTGAGAATGAAACAGGCTGACTGCTTTAAACCAGGGCAGAACCCTAACTGGGCTAGGAGCAAGGGAATATCTGGTTGTAACAGCAGCCATCATTTTGGGATTAAACATGGTTGAAACTGCAAAAGGTGAGGTTTTGGTCCGATGGCGAACTCCGGCCAGAAGGCTGGACATGTGCAGCCCCATGTGGCAGCATACACAAAGACCCAATGCTGTAAGTATGAGCTGTTACATTAGCAGCATCATAGGAAATTTGAGTTGGAAAAACACTCAAGCCACAAGGAGCTACCACCTAGAAATCCATCTGGATAGGATGGGGGCAAGGGAGTCAACTAAAGCAGGGAGAAAGAACAAAGGCTCTGGTCATACTTACTCCTGAAACGGTGATAATTAGCCACTCATGCTAAAGGAAGAAGAGGCATAAATATGCTTACCCATTCTACTGAGTTTGTTTGACTCCCTGGTAGATGGTTTAACCCTAGCCTAGGAAAAGTCTCATGCTGTAATGGTGGAGTCACACCTACATCCGGAGGGGACAGAAGAGACGGTCACCATACAGGGGCAGTTATCTGGGATTTTCCTCCACAGGTACTGATGGTAGAGACAAAATATTTCTTTAAACTTCAATAGCCATCACATGCAGTGCTGATCAGAGAGGGGCTACTACCACTACTGTGGCTGGAAGACAGAGATAATCAAGGATGTTTCTTCTGTCAACTTCTACAGTGTTAAGTGGAAATTTAGGTGTTAGCAGCTCCACAACAAAATAATGAAAACTGGGATCTCCCCACTGAGGGCTCACTGGGGTGGTCAGAGAAGCAGGTTCTGTTCAACGAGGACAAGGATTCTGTGGGGTCAGACTATCCCATTTGGCTGTCTGCTAGCTCTTGCTGTCTTGGGTACTGCTGCAGCTGAACAGAGCCCAAGATATTAGTGCCTTGTTCTGCTTTTGACCATGGACTACAAGGTAGCTGGGAGTGGCAAGACAGAAAGATCTGAGGACCTCTAAAGTCAGTCCTCCATTCTGGTCATCCAGATAGTAAACTTAGTAGGATACTTATTGGCTTCCTATGTGAGCAGGAGGAGGGTATGTGTCTGTAGGACATGCCAGAGTACCACCACTGGCATACTGACTAGTGGAGGAATTTCAGTCAAATGCAGTAATGGGACCTCCCATGGTTTCCCAGTTTAACGTTAGAAGACACTAGAAGGACAGGCCACACAATAATGTGCCCTAGGGGAGTGTTTTGGTGCCATGATGGGGCCATAAATAGACTGTAATCAACTACAACTTGGCAGGAGGTTTAGTTAAAAAAAGATGTGAGGACACTTTTCTTGGCAGAGAGAGTGGTGGAGGGCTGGAACGGCTTGTCAAGTGAGGTGGAGAATGCTGGCAGTATGGCAGAGTAGGACATATAGGAAAGGGGTGTTGAGTGGCTCAGGATAACTTGGACAGAACAGCCAGCTAGTTTTGTAGGGGTCAGTAGGCAGGGTCAGGACAGACTGGATGGGTCATAGGTCCTTTTTCTGTTCTTAGTATTCTGTGTTTCTGTCTTCATGTAATTAAGCAAATAAACTGGAGGACTAAAGACCGAAAAACAGCATCAAAATGACCAAGGAAGTCAATGCTGTCACCGGAGATGAATGGGTGTGCATTCAGCCAGGTAACTATCCTACATATTTCAGAAATGGGGATGTATCTGGCAGCAGCATGTTTGATGAAGTAAGCCTTCAATCCCATGGGTGGCTCCTCCCCAGCCAACCTATAACACAGCGATGCCAAAAGTGATCTGTTGGCTAACTGTCTGTTTGACTGCTGGTCTGCGTAGGGCAGCTTCAGTGTATATTAGGAACAGTTGGTGAGCTTCACCTCAAAATTCTGCCACACTCTCCTGGAAGAAGGGCAGGGTCCTGTGAGCATCGAGCATGTGGAGCATTCACTTGGCCTCTCAAGTGTGAGGCTTTAAAAAAAAAGCCTGGAAGAATGTCTAACTTATTTAGGTGAAACTCTGAAACTACCTTGGGCAGGAATTTTGCATGGGGGCATAGGACAACCATGTCCTTATGGAAAACCAGACAAGGAGACTCCACAGATAGTGTCTTGAGCTCATTCACTCATGTGGCCAAGGTGATGGCAACTAAAACTACAGTTTTCCAGGACTAGTATGATCAAGCCCACTTCACAATAGGCTCAAATGGTTTACCCATTAGCTTTGTCAGCACCAGTGGTAAGTAAGTAAACGTTTATTATATTGTGGCGCCCAATCCCGGAGGCTCTGGGCACTATGATAATTAAAGCAGGGTATAACACCATATATCAAACATAAAAATACTAACCGATTGTATATAAAATCAGAATTAAAAACTTTCTTGAAATGCTTGTTTGAACAAATAGGTCTTCAGGCCTCCTTTAAAAACCTCCACTGTTTGGGCCTCCCTTAAAGATCTTGCCAGCGAATTCCAGAGGGCCGGGCCAACCACGCTGAAGGAATGACCACCTGAGGTTTTCAGCCTGGCCCTCGGTGGAGGAGCGGAGAGAACAAACCGGGGTGGCAGTAAAAGCCACAGTGGAGGTGGTACACACATCAGTGGGGACAGGTGGTCCAGCCTTTAAAGAAATGCTAACCACTTTGCCCTGTGCCACCATTGGCATACCTGCCTTGGCACAGTATGTTAAAATGGCAGGCAGGTGCACCTTAAGGGATGTGGCTCACAACCCTGCCTGAGACAGGGTCCAGATGAAGTCAAGAACAAGCAACATGAGAACTTCCTCCACTACCAGTACACATCTTGCAAGTTGACTCCTTTCTAAATGCCTCCAGCATCCAGAGAACATCCTCTGAAAGCCCAAGGGTGTGGAACTCTAGCAGCTTAGGAACCAGGCAGTCAGGTGAAGGGACTGTAGGTCTAGATGCCTGATCGTCCCCTCAGACCTTGCCAGCAGGTCAGGAAGGAGTGGAAGCAGTTGCTTTGGTCTGCTGCCGAGATTGAAGAGCTTGTGATACCAGAACCAGTGAGAACAATCCAGAGCAAGCAGAATCAGGGATGCCCTGTTCCTCCACACCTTGAAGATCATCTAGTGGACATAAGGAAATGATGGGAAGGTATACTTAGGGCCTCAAGCCCAGGACCAGGAGAACAACAGATCCACTGATGGTGTTCCCCATTCTGAGAACACCTAGGACAAACACCTTCAAATGTAGTGACCACTTACAGAATGCCTCTCCAACATGACAAAGTGTCTGCCAGTTGGTTGTTAGCTCTTGCGACATGGACTGCCACCAAGGCCACGCACAGGGAGCATGCCAAAGACCATGCCCACAACACTTCTTGACACAGGAAAGAAATGCATGCTGCCCTGCTTGTTCAGGTAAAACATGGTGGTCATGTTGTCGATGTTGACCTGGACCACTTGAACCTGGATCTGTGATGCGAACTGCACCAGTGTTAGGCAATCAGCACAGAGTTCCAGTAGGTCAATGTGAAGCTAAGCCTCACTCGGAGGCCAGAACTCATGTGCTCTGTGGTCCAACATTTGTCCCCCCAGCCCACCAGTGATGCATCTGTCATCAAAGCGACCCGACTAATGGGATACACTCTAAGAGATTTGCAGGGATCCACCACCATCAGATGGCATTCAACATTGGCTGGGTCACCTGGTCAAGGCTTCATGAGATTGGGACCACTGGCACCACAGTTCCCATTAAATGGGTCATATGCACCAGTGTGCACAACACACAATGGCGTGGTAGAGGCAATGAAGACTAGAAGCTGGAGGAAATCCTGGGTCGGGTCTGACTGCCCAACCCAAAATGATCAGGCAAAGGACAGGTTCTCTACCCTGTCTGGGGGGCAGATGAGCTCTGGCTTGGAAGGAGTCCAAGTCTGCTCCAATGAACAGAATCACCAGTGTAATGGTGAGTTTGGATGTAGCTAGACTGTCCATCAGCCTGAGATCATGGAACATCTGCGCAGCCAGATCCCTATACCAATCCATTTCCTATAACATGCTCCCTGTGATGAGTCAGTTATCTTGGTATGGAATTACTGCGACCTCTGCACTTGAAAAAAGCCGCTACAACCAAAAGACACTTGGTTAACACCCTGGGTGCTGAAGACAGGCCAAATATGTCCCCCTTCTCCACACCAGGGAAGAAAGGGGGGGGGGGGTTCCAGGTGCATATGGAGTTGTAGGACTGGACAGCCCCAAGGCAAGATGTGGTTGCCTTTTAGAGCTATTCCTCTGGGCACCTATGAATTTTGGCTGGTATTGTATCTCTTCTTATGGTTGGAAAGCTGATATCCCTTCTTCAGAAGGATATCATCCATGGCTTCACAGAAATCACAAAAAAAAAAACCAGGCACTACTAAATTTTGAGTCTGTTTCAAACCTGCAAAGCTCTGCAGACAACGCTCAAGAGCGACACACTCGCACAGGGGCATGGCATTGGGTGGGAACCATGCTGCAGACCATGCGGCCGATCGATCTGTGCTGGCATCGCTCACAAATTTACCAAATGAAATGAGAGCCGGCTTTGACAATATATTGGCACAAATCCTGCATGTACACACCATTCAAGCCCTGGCAGAGATGGTACGCACCCAGAATATCAGACTCACAGAAGCTGAGCAATGGATAAGCTACCTCGAGGACAAAATGACAGGGGCTTCTAAAGAATGGACCCAGCTGCAATCTGAAGTGGAAGAACTTAAAGTGAAATTAGATGATCTAAAGAACTGCAGCAGGAGGTCCAACATATGGCTGGAAGGTCTCCCTGAGGGAACTGGAGCAATGGTGCAGCACCTGTTGGTTGAAGGTCTGGGGCTAGGGGACTGCACGCTATCATATGAAATCAAAACGCACCCACCACGTGGATTTCTGGCCCAGGAATGATGGCAGGCCCCGACATTTTCTAATTCAATACTTGTGGTTCTTCAATAAGAAAGAAATACTCAGAGCCGCGAATAGAAAGAGCCCTAAATCGATTCAGGGTGCTAGTATTAATCTGTACCAAGATTACAACAGGGATGTACAAAACAAGCGCATGAAGTTCAATGAAGTAAAATCCATGCTTCATGCTAATGGCTAGGCGTTTGCCCACGTCCATCCATCTAAACTACGAATTACCAGTCTGGACAAACCCCCCAGATTCTTTAACAACCCAAAGGAGGCTGAAGACTTTATCAATAAGGAAGAGGCAGCGACCAAGGGGAGAAGGAATAACAGGGAGACCGGACCGTTGACCTGAACACGAGGTGAGCACTATGATGTTTTACCTGTTCCAGGAGGGCCAACGTGCCATTCCTGAGAGGATAATCTTTTTAACAAGGTATGATATTACTAGTTCAAGTTTACAGATATTTCAGCAATTGTCACCTCAACCCCCCAAATGTTTGTGTGAGCCCTTACTCAAGAGTTACTTACTTGTTAAATGTTCATCTGGTTTCTGCGGTTGATTCCTATACACTCTCTTTTATGTCCGTGGTGCTGGGCCTGGTGTTCTGCCCAATACTTATAGGAATGTGATTAATTGCCTATAATTGACAACCCCGCTTGACAGGTTTGTTCAGATTCCGACTGAGTTATGGCTGCATCTTCCGGGGGCGGGAGTCGAACTGTGTACTAGCTACCTGTCACTTCACTGCCACGTGGGGATGTCCAGTTTTGACTTGGCTCTTACATCCTAGGATTAGAGCAATGCCCCTTAGAACACCACTAATCCTCTGCAGGTATGGCCGGACTAGCTGACTGAAGGTGTGTGGCTGGTCGATCACTCCTGTTGTTTCTGGGTGATTCCGGGAGTTAAGGGTGAGCTCCACACTAGCTCTTTATTCTCAGATCCTGCTGTATAGACCGAGTGGTTCTCTCTCCCTCTCCCCTGACACGCCAAACTGATCAATCTGTACACAACACAGTCTTTGTTTAGTTATTACTAAGCAGGTCTGTGGTGCCAGTGGGGGGGTGTCAAACCACTGTCGGAGCCGTGGCCGCCATTTCATTACTGCAGATGGACAGGACCGGAATCTCATTTGGTGCTGGCTCACTGATAACCTAGCACCTCCTAGTCTACATTTCCCCTGACCATGATGGATTATCGTAGTGGGTCATGGGTAGCAAGGGGGAGATGGAACTTGCCAGCAAACCTTTGCATGAACAGCAAAGAGCAATCCATAAATATGTTTTTATCTTCCTATGCTGGGTCTCTGTATATATGGCAGGTCTTTTAATAATAGTTCTTTTTTTATTTATCTACTTACAGCCCTTTCATGGTCCTTCCTATATGATTGCAAGAGATGTGGGGTTAGCAGGCCATAGATGAGGTGTATGGGGACACAAGAGACATCACATTTCACTCAAACACCTCAAGGGAGTGTTGCCCTGCTGTTGCTAGGCCGGGACGGAACCTCAGCTTGGCGGCAGAAATGTGGGCAATGCATGGAAGCAACTGAAAGCTTCTTTTCTATCAGAGAGGAGATTTCCAAATTGAGTAGTTCAAGTCCACCCCAGACACAGAATAATTCAGCCCACAAGAGGGGACTGTTTAATGGGACAAGCTCATTACACAGGATTTTATGGCATTGCTTAGCATCCCAACTCTGACCGGGAAGGGGGGGGGGAGGGGGTCGGCTGCCTTGATTACCACTCCCTTCTCTCTGCAAACATTTACTAACCCTAGGAGGAGATTAATGAGAGTGTCACTGAAATGTGACTGCAAGCTCTGTACCTTGGGCTTAAGGGACACTGAACGCAGGGATTGGGCCACAACCTGTCCAGTTTCTTCTAAGAATCTAGCCTTCACTCCTTGTGTAGGAGTGAAAGTACAGTTGAATTACATGTTCTTTACTTTCCTGTTACTTATACTGAAGGTTTCACACCAGCTGTACCAGTTAAATATATGTGAAGTTAATCTTCTGCTTTGGTTTCCCACACAATATATGCATTTCCAAAACCACCATGGTTGTTTAGTAGGGAAGATGGGCTGGAGACATTGGAACCTAGCCCGGGAGGGATTCTGAATATGTTGCTGTTGGGATGTTTGTGGTTTCCTGTGTTTTGTGGGGTTGGGCAGTTGAGGAGTGGGAGGGAAAGGCAGGTTTTAAAATGTTAAAAAGTTAAGGAGGATTCTTTTTCATGCGCAATATTTAACAAATTCATTATCTTTATATGTGGGCCAGAAAGTACTGCAAATTTTTTTCTTTGTGTTTCTCAGGATACATACTGCTCTACCTGATAATGGATAACAAAATTAATGCTTTATCCTGGAATGTAAATGGGTTAAAAAGTGTGGTAAAGCGTAAAAGGGTTATTGGGAGGATTAAGAAGTTAAAGGGTGATTTACTATTAATACAAGAGACGGCTATGACAAAGGGAGAAATGGACAAAACTGCTAAAAATTGGGGAGTATGTGGTTTGGCTCATGTTTCAGTGCAAAGGCCAGGGGCACTGCGGTCTGGCTCAGGCCAAACTTTAAGGGCGAGGTGGTAGAGACCAAACTTGATGGAAATAGCGATATACTCTGCTCCATACAAGACTAAACAGTGGTCTGAGCCTTTCGGTTGGCTCGGTTTATGGCCCAAACATAGATGATCCCTCCTTTTTTCCTAAACTACAACTGGACATGCCTGGCCCCTGGGTTCTAGGAAGCAATTTTAATTGTGTGTTGGATCCTACCATGGATGGATCGACCCCCTCACCGGTGCCCCATACCAGGTGTGCCAGGGCTCTGGAAGCACTGATGCACACTTATTCTTTATCTAACTGTTGAAGGCAGAATAACCTCATGGCACGCAAGTACAGTTTCTTTTCGCATGCCCACTCCTCGTATGCGAGGGCTGACAGGCTTCTGGTTACCTCGTCATCACTGGGAGACATTCAGTATGAGCAGATTCTGATTTCGGATAATGCATTACTAACAGCTGCATTGGCTGTTAAGGGGCAAATCGCCACCGCCTAGGGCATGGCGCTTAGACCCAGTACTCCTCAAGGATCACGCCTTTTGTGACACCATACATAATGAGATCAAGGAGTATTTGGAACTCAACAGGGAAGGGGACACCACATATTCGATCAGGTGGGAAGCTCTTAAAGCTGTCACTAGGGGTATAGCAGAGTCATATGCCAGTCATCAACGTAAAAACTCAGAGGGAGGAACTGAGTGTACTGGAGGCCAAAACTGGAATCACGGAAAAGGACCATATGGAGAAACCCACAATGCCACGGTATTACAGATTGCAAAAACTGAAGTGGCGATATAACACTATTGCTATGGACCAAATGGAGAGGGCTATAATCCTTTCCCAGGCTGGGAAGTACTTTGATGGGGATAAAGGGGGTAAACTTCTTGCTTTGCAGTTATGAGCTATGAAGGGCACAAGAGCCATCCCACAAATCTCAACAGAAACTGGGGCAGTTACTTCAGACCCAGGGATAACTGGGGAAGTATTCCACAACTTTTATGAAACCCTCTACACTTGGGAGGCCCACCCCACTGGTTTGCAAGTAGACAGTTTCTTCTCAAGTGCCCCAATTTGTCCATTGGATGGGGACAGTGCCTGTGACTTTAACAGACCAATAGCTGGTGCAGAGATTCTAGATGTCATCCAAGACCTCAGAGGGGGGAAGCTCCTGGACCTGATGGGCCACCTAACAATTTTTACAAAACCTTTGCAACAGACCTCTTAGCTCCTCTGGCCCTTATGATACATGAAAGCTTGGATGACGGTCAATTGCCTCCCTCCATGTGATCGGCCACTATCACGGTTCTCCCCAAACAAGGTAAGGATCCACTAAAGTGCGCCTCAGATAGGCCAACCTTGCTCTTGACAGCAGACTACAAGACTATAGCTAAATTGCTTGCTACCAGAATGGAACTGGTATTGCAAAAGGTCATCTACAGTGATCAAGCGGGATTTATCAAAGGGCAGCAGGGAAAACACAATATAAGCAGGGCCCTAGACATCCTGCATGATTGGGCTAAATCAGCCAAATTGCATGAGGTGACCATCCTCACCTTGGATGCTGAAAAGGCATTCGACTGTGTCGAGTGGCGGTATATGTTTGAAACACTGCGCAGATACAAGCTCGAGGACAACTTTATAAAATGGGTGGGAACCCTGTATGGAGCACCCCAGGAGCAAACCTTGATTAACAGTGGGTTAACCTTACCTTTCCCATTGACCCATGGCACCAGGCAGGGGTGCCTACTCTCACCACTATTATACGTCCATTCACTTGAACCCTTGGCGGGTGTGATCAGGAATCATCAGGGAATTAAGGGCCATTGTCAGAGGGGTATGATGGACCACAAATTGGCACTATTTGCAGATGACATCCTGTTATTTCTACAGGAACCATCCACAGGCATACCCGCGGTGCACGAGTTACCTGCGGAATATGCTCTGCTTTCAGGCCATAAGGTTAACTGGACAAAGAGTAAACTTTTGCCAGTTAGCAGAATGGGTCTGTACACACTAGAAGGTAACCCAGTAGGGATACCAGTAGTTAACACTACTAGATACCTGGGGGTCAACATTTCGTGTTCACCTGCTGATCTCTACGAACAAAATTATAAACCCCTACTGATAGCTCTTAAATCAGATATGGCCAAATGGTGTCACCTGCCCTTGTCGGTACTGGGTAGAGTCAATGTGGTCAAAATGTGTATGATGCCTAAATGACTATCTGTTTCAGGTTCTTCCCCATCTGGGTCCCTATAGTCTTTTTCAAATCAGTAGAAGCTTTGATAAATGGGTTTGTGTGGAGGAACAGACGGGCACGTATCAAAAGAAAAAATTACTCACCTTAGTAATTAAGTTTCTTCTAATGGAGTCTTGCTGTATTCTGATTATTGCAGTTAGTCCCGGCCTTTAAACTGCCCCGGAGAACAAAGGGTTAACTTTCTACGCAGAGCATAGAATGCTGAGCTCGAGCTCGGTTGAGGTCTCTGTCTGGAGCCCTTTGAAATCCAACCATCAGATTCTTACGAGCAAAAACTCACTTACTATCCTATGTGGAAATTGTAAAATTTTTACCAGCCAACTGGCAACAAAAAGTTTTGGATTCCCAAAGGACGACTCAAGTCAGGAAATCCAAAACCAAACACCAATCCAAACAAGAATAATAATAAACACCCAAACAAAAAGAAGAGGGTGTAAAAGGAGCACCCCTGAGATGTAACACTGCACCTGCCCACCCACTTCCCAAAAACAGGTTCTGAGAGAGGAGGCAGGAAGGGAGGTCAGAATACAGCAAGACTCCATTAGAAGAAACATAATTACTAAGGTGAGTAATTTCTTCTCCAAACAACATGAAGTCTTGCTGTATTCTGACTATTGCAGACTACCAAGCAGTACCTCCATGGAGGAGGGACAGAAGCTACTTTGGGAATAGGCTCTGAAGTACTGCTGTGCCGAACTAAGCATCACTCCTAGCGTGGATATCCAGAGAGTAATGCTTGGTAAAGGTATGGACTGTTTTCCAGGTGGTTGCTTGACAAATTTCTAAGAGAGGAATATCCCTGGCAGCAGCCAGGGAAGCAGCTGTACCTCTGGTGGAGTGAGCCCTCAGGTCTGAGGGTGGAATTTTTCCTAGTTTCTCACAGCAGAATTGTATACAAGACACAATCACCTGGCAATAGTTCTCTTGGTGGCAGGTTTGCCCTTTCCCACTTCTCCACAAGTGAGGAACAACTGGAGGGAGTCAAACCTGTGACCCTTGGTACGCTCTATATAGTAGCTAAGGGCCCTTTTAACATCTAAACTGTGTAGTTTCCTCTCTTCTGAAGAGGAATGATCAGTGAAGAAAACAGGAAGAGACAGACTGATTCAGGTGGAAATCTGAAACCACTTTGGGCAAGAACCTTCTGTTGGTTCTAAGGACCGCTTTATCCCTATGAAAGGAGATAAAATCAGGTTCCACTGACCAGGCTTGCAGTTCACTGATACGTCTGGCAGAGGTAATGGCTACTAAAAAACACAGTTTTCCAAGTCAAGTACTTAAGCTCTACTGAGGACATATGCTCAAAGGGAGGTTGCATCAATTAAGCAATGCAAACATTTAAATCCCAGGCAGGGGCAGGGTCTCTAAATGGAGGAATGGTATGAAGCAATTCCTTGAAAAATTTACAGAACACAGGATAAGATGATAATGAGGAAGACTTCCCCCACTGACAGAAAAGCAGAGACAGCTGACAAGTGTACCTTGAGAGTAGCTGGTCTGAGGCCTAGGCCATTAAGATGGACCATATGATCCAGAAATGTAGGCAATTCAGCAGTGTCTGGGGAAATATGCTGCTTGGAACACCAAATGCTGAATCTCTTCCATATGGAGTTATACAGTAGGTCTTTCAAGTGGCGGCCTTTCGAGAGGCCTTGAGGATATCCAGAACCCCCTGAGACAGATGCAAACCTGCATACTCTAACTCTTCAAGAGCCATGCCTTGAGATTGAGAGACTGAAGATTGGGGTACCAAATCCTCCCGAGAGGAGGTTACCAGGTTGTAATTCCTGGGAAGAGACAGGGCAAGATGGACTGCTAGGGACAGCAACAGGGGGTACCAAGGCTGCCTGGCTCAATCTGGAGCCATCAGAATCACTTTGCAAGGTTGTGACTTTATCTTGACCAAAACTTTGAACAGTAGAGGGAAGGCATACAGAAATTTCCCTTCCCAGTTCAGAATCAGAGCATCCAGTGGGACTGAGCCCAAGACTGGGGGTCTGCAACAAAACAGAGGAAGTTGGTGATTGTCTGGGGCTGCAAAGAGATCTATCTCTGGTGTGCCCCACCTTGAAAAAATCACCTTCAAGACCAGAGGGTCCGGGGACCATTTGTGATGGCCCTGTGAGATCCTGCTCAGTGCATCTGCTAGCACATTGTCCTTCCCTGGAAGGTGGACTATTATCCGAGATGTTTGCAGGGAATAAGCCAGGGACCACAACTTCATGGCTTCTGTGCACAAGGCCGTAGACCGCGTGCCTCCCTGCGTGTTGATGTACCACATGGTGGTGGTGTTGTCTGTTCTGACTTGAACCACCTTGTTCTGTACTGACTGAGAGAAAGCCTGCAGGGCCAGAAAAACTGCCCTGAGTTCTAGGAGATTGATATGGAGAAGGAATTCCTGAGGGGACCACAGCCCCTGGGCAGTGAGGGCCCCCAGATGGGCTCCCCAGCCCAGGAGGGAAGCATCCATGGTAAGGACCACTGAATGAGGCTGAGTGACAAATGGGACCCCTTGCCTTAAATTGTCCTGATCCTGCCACCACTGAAGGGCTCTGATCAGGGTCTGAGTCACTGGGATCAGTTTGGTAAGGGAATCCTTCCTTGGGACCAAAAGGCCCTCAGATGGAACTAAATGTTCCTCATCTGGAATCTTGCCCCTTGGACCACTGCTGTAGAAGCTGCCATGTAGCCCAAGAGCTGGAGAAAATGCCTTGCTGGTCGAGACACCTGAAGGCTGAAGGAAGAAGCCAGTTCTATAAGAACTCTTGCCCTTTCCAGGGGGAAGAAAGGCTCTTGCTTTGACAGTATCCAGCTCTGCCCCTATAAAGGTAAGAAGCTCCGCTGGCTTGAGAACTGACTTGGGAAGGTTGAGAAGAAATCCTAGAGAAGTGAGCACTTGCTGGGTCACTTGCAGGTCTGACTTGACTTGGTCTAGGTACTGGCCCACTATGAGCCAGTCGTCCAGCTATGGAAAAATGGAAATCTTTTGCCTTCTTAGAAAAGGCAACGACTACTGCCAGGCACTTTGTGAAAACCCTTGGGGCTGATGTTAGACCAAAGGGCATTGCTTTGAACTGATAGTGGCCTGAGGGCAACTCAAACCTGAGGTACTTTCTGTGGGAGCACCTGATGGGAATGTGAAAATAGGCATCCTTTAGGTCCAGGAGGCTAGCCAGTCCCTGGCCTTAGAGAGGAAGAATTATTCCCAGAGTTACCATCTTGAACTTTGGTTTTAAAAGATGTTTGTTCAGGTATCTTCGGTCTAGGATGGGTGGCCACTCCCGTCTTTTTTGGGGTAAGGAAGTGCCTGGAGTACAGACCTTTGCCCCTGTGTAGGGTAGGAACTCTCTCTATGGCTCCTAAGGCCAGAAGAGATGAAACCTCTGCCTCTAGGACAAGGGTTTCTGGGAGACCTGCAGGTGGAAAAGATCTGGCTCTCATCTTCGGAAATTTTTTGAAGCTGAGAACCAGTCCCTGGCTTACTACTTCCAGGACCCACTTGTCTGAGGTAATAGACATCCAGTCCTGGACAAAGTAAGCCAGCCTGCCCCCTACTGGAATAGGAGAGTCGACCCGGGCAGACCCATTAGGGTGTCTGCTTGTCAGGGGCCTTAGGCTGAGGAGTGGATGCGGCCCTGCTCATCCCCCTTCTGCCTCTCCCTCTGAAGAACCCCCTCTGTGAAAAGGGAAAAGAGGCCTGTACTTGGTAAAAAGACCTATGAAAAGGTCTGCTCCTGCCCCTAGATTGCTGCCTTTGAGGAGTTGCTTGCCTCTCCTTGGCCTGAGCACTCCTATAAGTGGTCCTGTACTCGTCCATGTTCTTCATGTAATTCTCTGTCTGCTCCCCAAACAGAGAATTACCCACTACAGGAAAATCCATGGCCTTAGCCTGGGTGTCCTGTGAGAGGCTAGTATATCTGAGCCAAGCCATTCTCCAAAGAGCCACAGATGTAGCCATGACTCTTGATGACACATCATTGGAGTCCACAGCAGCATGAAACTGTACTTTTGATGCCTTAATCCCATCTGCAGCCACCTCCTCCAGCTCCTTGGCTAGCTGGGGAGGCCTGTTTAGCCAGTGCCAGTACAGTGTCCCACCTGGACTTCTGGTACCTGGCTATATAGGCCATATAATTCGCCTGCCTGAGTCCCAAGGAAGATGCCATGTACTGTTTTTTTGCCATGGCATCAATCTTCCTGGAGTCTTTGTCTGGGGGGTGTGAAGCCAAGGGAATGTTTGCCTTATCACAGGCAGCAGCCTGCACTACTCCAACATGGCTGCATTGCTGGTATAAAAACTCTGTATGTGAGCCTGATAGTGTGTACCTCTTGTCCATCCTTCTGTCAACAGGGGGTACAGAATTGGGAGACTTCAGGATTTTTTTGTGTCTGTTTCCCAAAGGATTTGTGAAGGGGAACAGACAGTCTCCTGGACTCTGGGATGTCCATCATTTCCACATAATCAGGCTCCTCCTGATCCTCCATTGCCTCCTTCATAGGAAGCTGGAGGGTTTCAGCCACTTTCCTGTAAAACAGAAAATGGGAAGGGGACTCAGAAAGCCTAGGAGGGGATACACCAGAAGGTCTGTCTAGGGAGATGTCCGGTTCCACAGGCACATCCAGACATTCACCATCATCACCATCTTCTTCAAACTCCCCCTCCTCCTCAAACTCTGGTTCCTAAAAATCTTCAGGGGTATAATCTTGAACCGGGGGAACCGACCGAACCGAACCCCTACGAAAAGGTGTCGGATCGGTCGGAACCGGGCGAAGCGATTCCATAATTTAAATCGCTCTGCCTACTTCCTTGGCGGTCAGAACATGAACCTCTGGATCCGAACTGGTCGATTTTTCTTTGCGTTTCCTTTTTGCAGGAACCGACCCCTCAGGATCGGCTCTCCTCTTGCCCCAAGAAGTATCGCCCTGGTCAGAGGGCACTCCTTCTGGTTCGGTCGAAAACCAACCGGGCTGGCCATCCTGGTTAGCGGACTTCTCGGCCTCCTTTTCCCTCAGTCTACCTAATCTCTTTTCAAGGGTAGATCTAGGAACATTTTTACAAATTTGGCAGTCTGTAATGAGGTGTTCAAACCCTAGACAATAAACACAGGTGGTGTGGGGGTCGGCCTTAGCAAAGACCTCCCCACACTCACTGCAGTGTTGAAACCCAGTGGGCCCGTTTTTTTTTCTTGGGTTTCTCAGACATGGCCAACCTAACCAAACTTACCCTTTTTATGGCAACTGCCAGGCAAGACTCCTTACAGGTTCCTAACTGTGTCATGAGTGTTGGAAAAAAACGTTCAAAACACGTTTTTTTTAGAACCGATAAGGACCGGTAACCACACTCTAAAGTAAAACACAAGGATTCAATACAAATAATCGGTTCAGCCGAACAGATCTAACACTTTACAATTTCCACACAGAAATCAGAACAAAACCTATCCAGTACTCATGGTACCACAGACAGAGACTGAACTGACTATGCAGAAATAAATTTGGTAAAAACCGACAACTTAACAGAGACTTTAACCGACTTTCGAACCGAGCTGAAGGAGAAATCTCCGGAGCGACTGTTCAGTGAGGCAGAGTAAAGAATCTGATGGTTGGATTTCAAAGGGCCCCAGACAGAGACCTCAACCGAGCTCAAGCTCAGCATTCTATGCTCTGCATAGAAAGTTAACCCTTTGTTCTCCGGGGCAGTTTAAAGGCTGGGGCTAACTGCAACAGTCAGAATACAGCAAGACTTCGTGTTGTTTGAAGAGCCATTTTGCAAAAGCCTATGGGGGAGGGTGAATGTGGGTTGCCAAATCTTCGGTACTACTACTGGTGAGCCCAGCTGGCCTATCTCCCTTCAATAAATAATGAAATACCAACTACTTGGCTCTCACTGGAAGAGGATGAGCTAGGAATGTTCCTCCACAGGGATGTATTGTCCCCTGTTCTAGCTGGCAGCCCCCCCAATTTCTTAACCCATACTCAAGAAATCTTCTGAGAGTCTGTTAAAGGGCCCATCAACATTTGCATTACCCAGCCAGTCTGTCTCCTTACACATCTTACGGTCCCCTGCATTCACACATGAAAAAAATGACAATGTCTTATTGCACCAGGCTTTGTTGAGGTGGAAGCATCTGGGTGTGCAAAGCATTAGCTTTCTATATGAGAACTCTATCATAAGGCATTTCCTTCAGAGCTGAGGGAGAAATATTGTATCCCCAGGGGTGACTTTTTCATATATCCAAGGGTCAGACAATGGTTGACAGAGATGGTCCCTTTAGCAGCTAACGTAGGTAGTGGCTCCAAGCTTGAATAATTAATATACTGCCTACCTCCTAACTGTAAATTAATATCAACCCTTTACAAATGCTTTCTCAACCATGATGCCACATCCCTTATAGAATCAAGGGGCAAATGGAGTGCTGACCTGGGGTTAAATGTCACTGAGAGTATGTGGAGGAGTGCGGCCAAACACTAAAAGGATAGAGCCCAAGCTAACCGCCTTCTTCAAATCCAACTGTTTTTCATGCATTGGGCCTACATCACCCCTGCTAGGCTACAAAGATCGGACCCAACCAAAGCTGTGTCCAAAATGTGAAACAGAAGTTGGTAATTTTATACATATGGCGCAAGGTTGTCCCTAGTGGCCAGGTTCTGGTCAGTGATACATTCCATAATGCAAAATGTATTTAGATGCACCTTGTCCAATACCCCTGAGGAGTTCCTGCTGGGTGCTGACATTATAGTCACTGTTTCTCCATAGCACAGGAGACTTTTGGATCTAGCACTACTAACTGCCAAAAAGACAACTGCTCAGAAGTGGTTCAGTCATAGTCCTCCCTTCACAGAACAGTGGAGTCACAACCTGTGCCTTAAAACAGAGAGGATACTGCGCAGAGCAAATGGCAACCACTTTGCATACCAAACATTATGGGAACCCCTAGAAAAGGTTATAGCAGATGGAACATTTCTGGTGTTAGCCAGGATCACCCATGATCATAGTCATGTAACCCCATTTACAATGAAGATCTGAACTCTGGAATGGAGGTGGCTCTGCCCTCCAGATTCCATTTGGTACGTGTGCCGGTGTTTGTGCCCATTGGTTTCCCCACATTGTTGAGTATCTGAGTTTGCCTTGACCAGACTGATTGGGCATATAACGTATGATGTTACCATGCTGTTTATTTAGCCTGTTAATATCCTATACTTGTACCTATATTGTAGCATTTTATGGCTTATACTTATTCATATGAGTAAATGTTATAACTGTTTGTTACCTCCATGTTTAAAATTTATGAAAAAAAAAAAATATATATGTGTTCCTCTCCCTAGGCACCCCTAAAGGTAGTGGGCTAACAGTCCAGCTGGTGTAAAGGAAGAAGAAGAGGCATACCAACCAAAGAGAGTCTGACACAGAAGGAAAAAATGTCAGAGAAAATTACCTGCTTCTCCTGCAATCACAGGGCTTTACCCTGTTGTAAAAGCTAGTATACTTGATCCAGCAAAGTGCATAGCACTTCCCACAGACAATGCAACAGCCAAGTGCTGCTAGATTAGATAGTGCTCAGAGGCACAGACTGCATTTAGCAAGTAATAGGAATATACCCCAAGAGAGGAATATAGCACAGGCAGGGAGAAGAAGTGAGGAAGGGAGGGAGGGAGGAAGGTATCTGTCTCTCCTGTTTTTTTTGATTGGCACGAGGGTCCTGAAAGGCTCCTTACCCCAGTTTTTAAGTTTTTTGTGGGGGGGTGAGAATGTGGACCCAGCAACGAGCTCTCACCCCCTTCTTGTATTCTGTAAAAAGTTACTCCAAGGCAGTGCAACTGGGGAGATGCCCTAGCACTGGTGGTGCCAGTCAGCATTGTCAGGGTGAGCTGCCCAGAGGCCCTGGCTCTGCTAGAGTGCAGGATGGTGGGCAGTATGGTAATCAATGGTGAAGATATTCTGGAAGATCAGCAATTACAGTAAGCATGTCATTTTCACATCTTCCAAGAATCAGTATTCACCACTGATTCCCACTTAAGGGTCATCTTCAGCTCAACTTAAGCATTTCAATTTCTACCCCTCTCCAACTGCCCTTCTGCTCGCTCTCCTCTATGGTTTTCTCCCCACCACTTTAGAGCTACCCCTTCCCACCTTCTTACCCTTAATTGTTCACCCCTTCCTACACCCCACCTCCTATCCCTATATCAAACTTCCTTAATGCATTCTATCCTGCAAACATCCGACAAGGTCCAGCCAGCTGCTCCCATTCCTTATCTCCTATACACTTATGTCCTCCCTCCGAAATACCTCACTTTAACTTTCACCCCCTGCTGCTAATCAATCTTCCATTCCATAATAAGCTACCTTCCCCTTACTATCAACCCTGCACAATGTACTACTGCACCAGGTTATTAATGAACTGTGATTTGTAAAATTTCAAGTGAAGAGCTGTTTGAATATACTTGCTGTATATATGTAGCTACTGTAACACTACCGGTATTGTAACTGTCTTGTTGTCTACTTGAGTGATGTGGAACCTCTGTAAATGAGCTTACAGCTCATAGGTGTATATTCTGAGAACTTAATAAATACAAACAAAATAAAAAAAAGACTACCAAGTTTTCTCTTCTCCTGAGAGAGAAGCTGGCTCACCCTGATGGTAACAGATACCTCAGCTCTCTGCATCATGGGGAGAAAACTTGAGGGCAGGGCCTCCTTACAGGTCTGGTGAGACCTAAGACTGGTCAGGGCTTGGCAGGGGCTCCTGTGGCACTGGAACAGGAGAATTGCCCGACAGTTCTTGCCTGATACTAGGGGAGAAAGAAAAGAGCCCTGTGAAATTGTGAGTTAAGCATCTTACGTCAGGCCAAAGGTGCCAATCTGAGAGGCAAAGCCATGTTGTCCACCTGATGTAGACTGCAGTTCCTGCTAACCTGGAGGCCACCTTGTTGGCATTGTATGATATCCTCAACTGGTGATGAGCTACCTCCAGGCCCCAAGCAGTGAGGTCAATGGCCTGCCTGATTTGCTCTGAGGCAGTGTAGCTAAGAGCTGACTTAGCTGCAACCACAGGCGATGGCTGAAGGTTGCCATATGTGCCTAGTGTGCAGAGATGCACATGAGGGCATGTGCCGAGCTGAAAGCCTTACTGCCTTGGGTATTTTCCTGAGTGGAATGTATCTCTAGAGGTTGGTAATGCGTGAGGCCTTGAGACCCAGATGGGGTCTGCAGTACCTCAAGCCCCAAAGAGGGGTGAAATACCTCACCTACGGACACTGTGGGTGCACAATATTTGCATGAGGAGGTCCCTGGGAATAGTTGGACATGAGGAATGCCTCAGTGTTGCCCTGATTGCCTCCTCAAAGGCTCTAGGCCATGAAGGAACAATTAGGAACTCCATGGAGTCCCAAGGGCAGGGCTGCCAGATCGTGACTTGTGTACAAATTCAAATCAAGTGCCTGCAACATCCATACTAAGAATCTCTGGTACACAGCGTACTCAGCGACAGATGACAGGTGGGCTGATTACTCATTGTCCCTTGTTAGGATTGATGGAGATCAGGCACTGACCCCAGAGACTGCTGATGCTGGGGAGAAGGGCCTGAACTGGGCCCTATCAGACTCCCTGTGAAAAAATGTCCAAGGCACCAACAAATTCTCTGTGTGGTTACCATGTTAGCAGCCCCTCAGGGCCCATGAACGCGGGCAACCTCTCCAGGAAGTGGTGAAGCCCTGCTAGAGGGGGGACGTGACTCCTGGTCTCGAGGGCCTCGAACTGGGTTGTGGAATTGTGCAGGGGACCACACCCAAGGCGAGGGCCTGGTAGAGTCACCCAAAGGGTGTTCTCCAACATCAGATGAGTGACCCTATTGGTGCTGTCAGGGGGAAACCCCCCAACTGAGGAGAACAAAGCCATACAGCCCCTGTAAGGGGGTCACGGCCCTCACCAGCGACGGTATCGACCAGCGGCTCCAGGGAGAACTCTGCTTCTGGGCTGCCATCTGACCCCGAGTCAAAGCCACATCTGGCACTGGGCTCAGGTTCAACGACAACCTCAAAGATAGGTTCATCCCTGCCGCTGCAGTCGGCACCGCCCTCAGTAGTGTGCTCGGTGTTGGCTTCAACGGGACCCTACAGTAATCCAAAACTCTGTTGTCACAAACACCACCAGAGCTAGGGACAAGCCGCAGATGGCACCATCACTAATGCCTTGCCCAGGACAGACACCATCGCTGTCGCTGCATCTATCACCGCAGCCGGCAATATCACCCTCCTCAGTGTCAAACAACCTCTGCCTCGGCAACAGTGTGATAAACAGCCCCACTGTCCATCCCTCTCCTGACACCACGAACAGTGTCAGAAGTGAGCCTATCATCATCTCCGGTACCAACCGCCATGCTGTCACCAAGAATGGTGACAACAGCAAGGTCAGCATCAGAAGACGACACTTAAGTGTCCACGAGTGTAGACCAAGCATATAGCTGCGGCCTTGCCACCAGGGACATCTGCTGCTCAGGGCAGACAGGCTGTGGAGGGGTTCTCAGCCAGCCACCCAGATGGAGCTGCCTATTCCATGGACCCAACCACCTGGGGCGCAGGTGCCTTAGCACAGTGAGGTCGAGGAGGACCTTGTGCTTCTGTGGAACCAGTGGTCCCAGGAAGAAGCCTAGGGGAACAGCTCAAAGACCTAGACTTGGCCACACACACTCTGAAGGTGGGGATTGGGCATCTCCAACTCAAAACATGATTCTCTAAGGTGCAGCGGTCCATCGAGAAGCAGGAGTCACACACATCCATATCATGCTCTGGGCCAAGGCAGGCTGTGCAGCACTGATACTTGTCTGGTGCAGCCCTGGGTTTCCCACAGGGGCACTGACGCATAAAGGGAGGCTATCAGACTTTTTTCAACTATTTAGCACCCCTTTTTTTGGGACTTATGCACTGCAGAAAATAATAAGTGGCACCACGACAGATGGGAGAAAAAAAAGTGGTGACGCATTAGAAAATATGGTGATGAGCTGAACTGAGGCACCATTGCTCCCATGGTGTGCACTCAACAGTGGGAAAAACATAACTGTGGTAAGCGAGGGAGCCAGCAACAGTTATTGGCTTGTGTGTGACACCATGGGGGGGAGGGGCACACTCACCATGCTCAGTAGCTATGGCCGGCTCCTTCCCAGCAAAACATTTGCTCCTGATGGGTCCTAGTGCTTCTGACCCCCGGCCATAAGTAGGAATCAATGCTAAAGACAGATTCTTGGAAGATCAGTCATTCATGACTGACAAGTAATCCTCCCTGCTTTCTCCGAGACACTTTCTACCTCTCAATGTCAGCACAGTGAAATCCCCCATAAGAACCATTAGATCCATAGTTTTGGCCCTTTTCATTTCATTTGCCTCTTCTAAGTCCTGCTCTGCTGTACTACCATGTGTTCTGTAAAATACAGTACTCCTATAACCGCAACAAAATGGAGGTTAAAGACCTGAGGTCGGAGGGCACTACCCATAAAATAAGGAGTTAATGGAAGGCTCAATCTATTTGTTACTTACACAGTGGAAGAAAGATCGAGCACAACATTATATCACCTCCTGGTGTAATGTCATATTGAATGATTACACAAATCTCAAACTGTACATATGCCCACAGTATTGCACATATTCTTATACATCCCCTCAGAAAATGAATATATATTCGACATAGTAATGTGTGAATTTTACTAATTTTTAGGTGCACGTCTTACTGCACCATATATTTCATTGAACATTCCTACCAGTCACATTCCACACATCCCCTGTATTGCATTTTAAATAACTTTATATAAGCTGGGGGAAAGTTGTTTCTTGTAACCAAATCAAATAAGTTGATTGTGAGAAAAATGAACTGTCAGACTTCCAATCAAGTAAGCAGCCCAACAATAGCAGTACTAAATCTCACGGAACACTTGGTATTATAGCCCCAATCTGCCAGAGATGAAAAGAACGGTGAACTCAAACTGAAGGTCCCTAGACAGGCAATACAATAATCTTAGGCTCAAGACTGTGAAAGTCTGTATAACTCAAATTAATATTTTTCTTAAGGCTGCAATAAAAATTTAAATCCTGGCTTTGGCTAATAATTGGGGCTGCTGTAAAACAGCTGATAACCTGACTGGTGTTTTTATTTCTGTGAACTGAAAAGGGTAGGAGCACCAGGACTGTGTGGTGCTGTATATTCAAAACAATCACTGCATACAAATAAGCACCCACACAGCTTAAGCAGCACAGACAAACGCTATAATAATATAATAGCGTTTAATATCAAACGTGCAACAAGAATACAAATGGAGGCTAAAACGAACCTAGACTCTGCTAGGCTTCATCAGAAACTCAGCTGCAGTATAACAAGAAATAATGCACATCCCACAGTTTATTATGAAGTACATTTGAGCAACTTTGTGTAAAATCTTTTATGGCTCTTGACTTTCTGGTCAAAAGGAAAGAAACAAACATTTGCCAATGCCGAACATTGCTTGCTTGTATTTGCTGTTTAGGTATTTGTCACGGATAGTGCAGAGGCAATAATGAACACATTATTTAACTAGTGAACTTGTCATTATTGTGAATTCATAATTTGCAAGCAACCTAAAACGGCACAAATCAAAGGTGATTTCACAAGAAGTACACTGCACATGACTGATTTCGAGTGCTGATTTGTTTAAACAAACTCTAGATAGAGCCGATAGGGCTGTGAAGAGCTACCAAGTGACCAAAGTTACACATGCGCGTAGGAATTATTCAATGCCCGGGTGTAACTTAGCCATTGTTTTGGATGTGTTGCACCAAATTTTCAACACGGCCTTTTTGGGACCCCTCATGAAGATTGCCAGTGTCATTTTGTTCACTTGTCCCAAAAGGTGATTTAGCAGAGCGAACGTGCTATTCTGTGCCACAGGTGCGAAAATACGTTTTGGGCAGGTGGTGGAAAATGACAGCTGTACACTGTTTTGAAAGAGGTGTGCAAAAAATGGCGATGCTGAAAATGTGGAGTGAAAATACTAAAAACTGGCGAAGTTGGGCGTGCGTGAGAAACGCTACTGGCATGCGCTCGTATTATGATCATTTTTGGAACTTTTTTCGCAAATTTGCAACATGGGCTTTTGGGACCCCACCTCATGAACAGTGGCACTGTCATTTCATGACTCTATCCGAAAGATGATTCCACAGTGACCGCGAAATCACCTCGCCACTGAGTAACAAAATGACAGTGACAGTTTTCTACAAGGTGGGGTCCCAAGAACCATATGTTGAAAATTTGGGGCAAAAATTCCAAAAATGGCTGACTTATCAGCATAAGTTGAAAACCCCAATGAATAGCATTATAACACACTTACCTTAGATTCTTCAGTTTGCTGATTCGGTTTGAAGAGTACAGGCGTGTCCCGGTTCAGAGAAAGATGGTGCCAACCTCTGAGTAAGTATGGGGTAAGTGGGGGATGAGGGAGGTGCATGCTCAGTGGAAGGGTGGGGATGGGGAGGGACTGGAGGCGATGACGAGGACCGCTTTCTGTTTTAAAGGAACAAAAAAAAAAACACAAGTGGAACGACGATGAGGGACTGTTTCCTTTTTTACAAGAAGCAGAAAAAGAAAACATCTGGGCATACTGGGGTGGGCTTCCAGTGTGCCACATGATGGGGGGCTTGTACAGGATGCCTACATGGGGATTGGGCACCCCGATGTCAGCGGGGGAATGGGGGGGAAGAAACAAAAAGTTAGGCATACTGGGGTGGGCTCCCAATGTGCCACATGAGTGTTGGGGGATGCATGGAAAAATCTTCGGGCACACTGGGGTGGGCTCCCAGTGTGCCACTTGAGTTGTTGGGGGGCACAGAGTGCATGAGTTGGCAACAGTGATGCAACTGTGCATGCGCGGCACCCATGCATGCACAATTGTGGTGAATGGCATTTTGCCATTCATGACATGACGGCGCCAGCATGCGCAGTTCATGCACTGGAATCCGAAAGTAATAGCTGGAATAGTGTGGCTGTAATTCCGTAGCGGCCGATCATAGTTGAGGGGTTCAAGTTCCGTTGAGCTTTTGGAAGGATACTTCCAAAAGTCCAACGGAAAGTTCCACAATCGGCCGTTTTTAGAGCTACTGAGTGATCAAAAACACATCCTGTCCTTGTGAAAAACTAAATAAGATTCTTTACACATCACAGCTTGGAGCGTGGAAATCCTTCGAGCAGAAGTAATGGTAACTAAAAATAACACTTTCCATGACAGAAAGCGTAGCTCGCATTCTGCAGCCGGTTCAAAGGGAAGCAAAGTAAGTTTTTCTGACATAAACAAGAGATCCCATGGAGGGACCGGGTCCCGAATGGGAGGTTTCAGGTGTAGGATGCCCCGCAAAAAGGTGTGGGACAGATCCAACAAGGCAAGTGTCTGGCTCTCTGTAGATGCATGGTATGCAGAGATGGCAAAAAGGTGCACCTTAATAGAGGAATAACTCAGACCAGTGTTGGATAGGGAGGGGAGATGCTCTAAAATGGAGTTGGCCGGACAGGTGAAAGGATCGAGGTGGCGAGCAGAGGCCCAGAGGCAGAACCGCTTCCACGCCATAGTGTAAGTGAACCTAGTGGAAGATTTTACAGCAGTCACTACAACAACGGCCACTCTGGGGGAGACCCCAAATTTGGCAACTGTTAAGTTTGCAGGAGCCATGCATGTAGGTGCAGAGACTTGAGGTCCAGATGGACTAGAGTTCCCTGGTCCTGGAAGAGCAGGTGCGAGCTCAGGGGCAGGGGAACCAGAGGCTTCGCTGCTGACTGCTGGAGCAGAGGAAACCAAATCTGACAAGGCCAGTAGGGAGCTATGAGGATCATCTCTACTCCTTCCGACTGCAGCTTTAAAAGGACCCTCTGGAGAACAGGAAAGGGAGAAATGGCGTACAGAAACCTCCCTGTCCAACAGAGGGACAATGCACCTCACCAGAAAACACCAGGCCTTGTATCAAGTGAGCAGAAACTGGGCAGTATGGCACTGTTTAGGGATGCATAAAGGTCCAACTCTGGCTGTCCCCATCAGTCGAACAGGTGTTCTGTGATTCACTGGAGTAGCTCCCATTCATGGGCTTTGGACCAAGACCTACTTAGGCTGTCGGCCAAGATGTTTTGGGTGCCTAGAACATGCATGGCAGTGAGCTCCAGGTGGCGCTCCACTGCCCAACAGCAGACCCTCATGGCCTCCCTGCAGAGGGGGCATGAATTAGTCCCCCCTTGCTTGCTGATGTAAAAGACCACTGACATGTTGTCGGTCTGGGCTAAGAGAGGACTCGGGAGAAGGTCCGTCTGAAATGCCTGTAAGGCATACAGCACAGCTCGCATCTCGAGAAATCAGCTAGTTTGGGCATGTCTGTTCTAAGCTGGTTCTATTCATATTTGCATAATAGACAGCGGTGTGTCAGAATGAATAGCATCTGTTCTGAATTTACTGATATAAGATCAGGGGTACCACAAGGCTCTGTCTTGGGTCCCCTGTTATTTCCGTTGTATGTGAACAGACTACCAGAATGCTGTTCTTCTGGCACCAGTATGTATCTTTATGTGGACGATACTATTATGTATACTGTAGGAAGTGATATGGATGAAGCAGTTGGGGTATTGCAAAGGGATTTCTTGAAAGTTCAGAATATGCTTCTTGATATGAGGCTTCTGCTGAATGACAAGAAATCACTCTGGATGTTATTTCAAAAAAAGAATAACAAAAATATTTTTAAAGGGAACATTTACGCATTATCTGGGGTGGCGTCAGAACAGGTAACCTATTATAGGTACCTTGGATTGATGCTTGATTGTCACCTGTCTTTTGATTTACATATAAATAACATTTCAAATATGTTAAAAAGGTTGCTTGGATTTTTTTATAGGAACAAAACTATGTTTACAAATAAAATAAGGAAATTTATGGTTACTTCACTAGTTTTGCTGGTTTTGGATTATGGAGACTGTATATATAAAAATGCTAACAAATCAGTATTAGGATCCTTAGAACCGCTTTATAAAAGTGCACTTAGGTTTATTACAAATTTACCATATAGAACACATAGTTGTATCCTATATGAAAAAAAACAGGACTTACATCTTTGCAGGATCGACGTGATATTCATTGGAATCGTTTTGTTTATAAATTTGTTGTACGCTTACTACCAGCATTTCTATTGGATTTGTTGATAATTAGATCAGACATAAAATATTCACTTAGGACTACATCTGGGATCACATTTTGTGTTCCTAGATGTAGTTCTGGATATGGAGAAAAAACATTGACATCATCGGTTTCTAAGACACGGAATTGTACAGCTAAGAAATTAAAGATATGTGAATTAATTTCATTGGCTCGTTTTAAGAAGTATTTAGCTGGGCTTTATAACAAACATCGTAAATGTTATGGATAATTTTAAGAACTATCTGTGGTACTTGTTAAATGTTATAAGATTTTCTGTAATGTTTGTCTTGTTGAGCTATTGTTTATGTTTCATAGGTATTGTTTTTAAACGTTGGATGCAACTGAAAATGAGATAATGTTATCTCAATTTGTTAGCCAATAAAGTTGAAGTTGAAAACACTGATGTGCAGGGTCTGACTGGATGGGCCTTGCGGTCCTTATCTGTCATCAACTTCTACGTTTCTATGTTCCAAATGAGACCAGGTCCCCTGGGTCTGTCCAACACTGTCCCGAGGCATCCGCAGTTAGGACCTGCTGTGGGGATTCCTGTCTGAATGGAACCCCCTTGGAAAGGATGACAGGCTCCATCCAACAATCCAGGGTCGACGAACTGGGTCGGAAAATATGACTGGTTGCTCCAGATCATCTGAGCGTTGGTTCCACTGCACCCTGAGTGTCCATTGCGGAACCCTCGTATGCAAACGAGCCAGAGGGATCGTCGGAATGGCGACCGCCATGTGACCCAGCGTTCACAAGAATGCTCTGGCTGAGACTTGACGGGATGAAGAAACCATCTGAGCTTGGGACAGAAGGTGATCTGTTCTGTCCGGCGGCAGAAAGACCTTGCCATGAACTGTGTCCAGTATCACTCCGACATACTGGGGTCTTTGGCTGGGCCATGGGGATGACTCTGGCAGGTTCAGAGTAATCCCCAGCTCTCTAGAGAGAGCAAAGGTGTCTTCTAGAGTTCCCAACAGCTGACCCCTTTTGGGTGCCATCAGAAGCCAGTCGTCCAGTTAGGGAAAGATGTAGTAGCCTTTTCCCCTGAGGGCCACAGCAACCACTGCTAGGCATGTGGTGAAGACTCTGGGAGCCAAGGACAGGCCAAAAGGCAGGGCACGGAACTGGTAGTGGCGCCCTTGGAAGAGGAAGTGCAGATATTTTTTGTGGGGCTGGAACCCTGGAATGTGAAGAAATGCATCTTGCATGTCCAGAGAGCACAGCCAGAGAGCCAGTCCCCCTGGTGAAGAAGGGGAAGTAAGCCTGATAGAGTGACCATTCTGAACCTTTTGTACTATACGTACTTGTTCAGATGACTGAGGTCCAGAACGGGGCGAAGATCCCCCATCTTTTTTGGCACAAGAAAGAAGAAAAAAATTACTCACCATAGTAATGTTGTTTCTTCTAATAGAGTCTTGCTTGCTGTATTTAGACATAATGCAGTTAGCCCCAGCACTTGAACTGCCCTGGAGAGGAAAGAGTTAACTCTATGCAGAAGCATAGAACGTTGAGCTTGAGCTCGGTTTTCAAACCTCTGTCTGTGGTACTACCCAGTGTAACAGTCAGATTCTTACGAGCTAACTAACTAGTAACTAAAGTATGGAAATTGTTCAAATATAGCCAAAGGGCAAAATATATCTTCTTGGGCCCCAAAAGACTCAAGTCGAGAACCCAAGAAGGAAAGGTAGTGACAATATTTAGCAAAACACCAGAAAAAATTATAATAATAACATCTACCCCACCCAAGAGGGAGGGTACAAGGTACACCTCTGAGGTGCAACACTGTACCTGCAAGCCCACTTCCCAAAACCAGGTTCTCAGAGGGGAGGCGGGGGTCTGAATACAGCAAGACTCCATTAGAAGAAACAACATTACTATGGTGAGTATTTTTTTCCCCTCAAACAACATGAAGTCTTGCTGTATTCAGACAACCAAGCAGTTCCCAATGGAGGAGGGAATGCAGAACCTACTTTGGGAAGAGGCTCTGCAGTACTGCTGTACCAGACCTAGCATCACTCCCAGCCTGGATGTCCAGGGAGTAATGCTTGGTGAAAGTATGTACTGTTTTCCAGGTGGCTGCTTTACAAATCTCTAACAAAGGTATATCTCTGGCAGCAGCTAGAGAAGCAGCTGTACCCCTGGTCGAGTGAGTCCTCAGGCCTGAAGGGGGCGTCCCTACCCAACTTGTCATAACAAAATTGTATACAAGAAGAAACAATCCACCTGGCAATAGTTCTCTAGTGGCAGGCCGACCTTTCCCACATCACCATAAGTGAGAAACAATTGAAGACAGTCATTTCTATGTGCCTTAGTATGCTCAATGTCGTAGCTAAGGGCCCTCTTAACGTCCAGACTGTGTAACCTTCTTTCACCTGAAGAAGAATGGTCAGTGA
The DNA here is from genome assembly GCA_016271365.2 of Neoceratodus forsteri. Lineage (NCBI taxonomy): Eukaryota > Metazoa > Chordata > Ceratodontiformes > Ceratodontidae > Neoceratodus > Neoceratodus forsteri. Next base: position 1,693,575,722 of record CM057456.1, on the reverse strand, counting down.
AAAACACGGAGAGATACAGACTGGTTCAGATGAAAATCTGAAACCAGTTTGGGCAAGAACCTCCTATTGGTTCTGAGGACTACATTGTCCCTATGGAAGGAGATGAAGTCAGGTTCCACTGACAGAGCCTGTAACTCACTAATCCGCCTGGCAGAAGTAATAGCTACCAGGAACACAGTTTTCCAGGTCAAGTACTTCAATTTGGCCGAAGCCAGAGGTTCAAAGGGTGGCTGCATCAGCTGAGCTATGCAGCCATTAAGATCCCAAGGTGGAGTGGGCTCCCTAAACGGAGGATTAATGTGAATCAGACCTTTGAAAAACTTTCTGAAAACAGGATGAGATGCCAGGGAAGATCCCTTCCCTGCTGAGAGGAATGCAGAGACAGCTGCTAGATGACCCTTCAGAGTGACAGGCCTAAGGCCTAAACCATTGAGATGAACTAGATAGTCTAAGGTTGTGGAAATGTCTGCAGAATCAGGCAGGATGCCTTTCTGAGAGCACCAAATACTGAACCTTTTCCATTTGGAGTTGTAAGTTTTTCTAGTGGAAGGTTTTCTAGAGACCTTCAGAATATCCAGAACTCCCTGAGAAAGATGGACAGCTGCATATTCTAACTCTTCAAGAGCCAGGCCTTGAGATGGAGAGACTGGAGATTGGGGTACAAGATCCACCCCTGGGAGGAGGACAGGAGATTGCATGTCCTGGGCGGAGACAGAGGACATGACACTGACAAGGACAGCAGTAGAGGATACCAAGGCTGTCTGGCCCAATCTGGAGCCACTAGTATCACTGTGCAGGGTTGAGTCCTGATCTTGATCAGAACTCTGAAGGGAGGGAAGGCATAGAGAAACCTGCCCTTCCAGTCCAAAAAGAGAGCATCCTGGGAAACCGTCCCCAGAACTGGAGGTCTGCAACAAAATAGAGGAAGTTGATGATTGTCCGGTGCTGCAAAGAGATCTATCTCTAAAGTGCCCCACCTGGAGAAGATGACCTTCAGTATGTGAGAATCCAGGGACCATTAGTGATGTCCCTGTGAAATTCTGCTCAGAGCATCTGCTAGTATGTTGTCCTTCCCTGGAAGATGAACTGCTACCAGAGAAGTCTGAAGAGAATAGGCCAGAGACCACAGCTTCATAGCTTCTGTGCACAAGGCTGAGGACCGAGTGTCTCCCTGCTTGTTGATGTACCACATTGTGGTGGTGGTGTCCGTTCCGACTTGTACCACCTTGCCCATAACTGAATCTGAGAAGCTCTGCAGGGCTAGGAAAACTGCCCTGAGTTCCAGGAAATTGATATGAAGGAGAGACTCCTGTGGAGACCAGAGCCCTTGAGCTGTCAGGGCTCCCAGGTGGGCTCCCCACCCTTGGAGAGAAGCATCTGTAGTTAAAACTACTGATGGGACTTGAGGGAGAAATGGAACCCCTTATCCGAGGTTGTCCTGGTCCAGCCACCACTGGAGAGCTTGGACCAGAGTCTGAGTCACTGGAATCAGTTTGGTAAGTGAATCCTTCTTTTGAGACCTAAAAGACCTCAGATGAAACTGAATGTCCCTCATCTGGAAACTTGCTCCCTGCACCACTGCCGTGGAAGCTGCCATGTGGCCCAGGAGCTGGAGGAACTGTCTTGCTGGGTGGGAGACCTGAGGTCGAAAGGAGGAAGTGAGATCCACTAGGGCCTTTACCCTTGCCAGGGGAAGGAAGGCTTTTGCTTGTACAGTGTCCAACTCTATGACTATAAAGGTGAGAAGTTGAACTGGTTCGAGTACAGGCTTTGGAAGATTGAGAAGAAAACCCAAGGAGCTGAGTAGGTCCTGGATAGTTTGAAGATCTGACCTGACCTGTAAATGAGACTGACCCACTAACAGCCAGTTGTCCAGATACGGAAAGATGGTGATACCCTGTCTTCTGAGGTAAGCCATCACTACTGCAAGGCACTTTGTGAACACCCTTGGAGCTGATGTTAGACCGAATGGCATGGCTCTGAATTAGTAATGGCCTGAACCTGAGGTATTTTCTGTGGGAGCACCTGATAGGAATATGGAAGTAGGCATCCTTGAGGTCCAGAGATGCTAACCAATACCCTGGCCTTAGAGAGGGAAGGATTATTCCCAGAGTTACCATTTTGAATTTGGGCTTTGAAATGTGTTTGTTCAGATACCTTAAGTCTAGGATGGGTCGCCACTCCCCCGTTTTCTTTGGGGTAAGGAAGTACCTGGAATACAGTCCTTTTCCCTTGTGCTGAGTAGGAACCTTCTCTATAGTTGTGAGAGCTAGAAGAGAAGAAACCTCTGCCTCTAGGGCAAGGGTTTCTGAGACTGATGCGGTGGAAAAGACTGGGCCCCTCTTTTTGGAAATTTTTTGGACGTTGAGGGCCAGTCCCTGGCTTACTACTTCCAGTATCCACTTGTCTGAGGTCACAGACTTCCAGGCTTGGAAGTAGTAGGCCAGCCTGCCTCCTACTGGAAATGGGGAGTCGACCCGGGCTGACACATCAGGGTGTCTGCTTGGCAGGAGCCTTAGACTGAGAGGAGGAGAGAGCAGCCGTGCTCATCCCTCTCCTACTCCCCCCTCTGAAGAACCCCCTCTGTGGGAAGGGAGAGGAGGCCTGGGCTTGGTAAAAAGGCCTTTGAAAGGGCCTGTCCCTGCTCCTAGACTGCTGCTTGTGTGGAGTGGCCTGCCTTTCCTTGGCCTGTGCACTCCTGTATGTCGTCCTATATTCATCCATTTTCTTCATGCAAGTCTCCGTCTGCTCTCCAAACAGAAAGTTACCTACTACAGGTAAATCCATGGCCTTAGTCTGGGTATCCTGTGAAAGGCTAGCACATCTGAGCCAAGCATGTCTTCTGAGAGACACAGATGTAGCCATGACTCTAGATGCCACATCATTGGAGTCCACAGCAGCATGAAACTGCATTTTGGATGCCTCAATTCCAACAGCAGCCACCACCTCCAGCTCCTTGGCTAGATGGGGAGAGGCCTGTTTAGCCAGTTCCAGAACCGTGTCCCATCTGGATTTCTGGTACCTGGCTGTGTAGGCCATATAAATAGCCTGCCTGTGTCCCAAAGAGGATACCAAATACTGTTTTTTGGCCATGGCATCCACTTTCCTGGATTCCTTATCCGGGGTGTGAAGCCAAAGGAATGTTAGCCCTGTCACAGGCTGCAGCCTGCACTACCCCAACATGGCTGCAATGACTATAAAGGAACTCTGCAGCTGAGCCTGATAACAAATACCTCCTGTCCATTCTCTTATCCACAGGAGGTACTGAATTAGGGGTTTGTAAAAATTTTTGTGTCTGTTTCCCCAAAGATTTATGAAGAGGGATAGACAGCTTTTTGGACTCTGGGATGTCCATCATTTCCACAAAATCAGGCTCTTCATCCTCCTCTGCTGCTTCAACCAAGGGAAGCTGCAGGGTTTGTGCCACCTTTTCGTAGAATAAAAAGTGTGAAGGGGGACTCAGAGAGCTTGGGAGGAGAGACACCTGAGGGTCTGTCTGGGGAGATGTCCGGTTCAATGGGCACATCCAGATCCCCTTCATCGTCATCATCATCACCGGGAAAGTCTTCGTCTCCCTCCCACTCCTCATAATAAGTATCTGGGTCATAATCCGGAGGAGACGGATCCGACCAAACTGAGTGCCGAACCGGCGGTATCGGTTCAGACGGAACCGGTCTAAGTGACTGGACAATACTAATCGCTTTGGCTATTTTGTCCGCGATTGGAGAGTGGGATACAGGATCCAAACCGGCAGACTTGCGCTTTTTCTTTGACGGAACCGACCCCTTGGGGTCGGCTCTCCTTTTGCCCGAGGTATTGCCTAGGTCAGTAGGCACCTCTTCAGGTTCAGCCGCAACTGAACCGGGCTGGCCATCCGGATCTACGGGCTTCTTGGCCTCCCTTTCCTTCAGCCTACTCAGTCTTTTATCTAGAGTGGCTTTAGGAAAGTTCTTACAGATTTAGCAGTCTGACTTGAGGTGGTCAAACCCCAGACAGTAAACACAGATGAGGTGGGGGTCGGCCTTAGCAAAGGCCTCCCCACACCCAGTACAGTGTTGAAACCCAGTAGGACCGGTTTTCTTCTTGGGTTTCTCAGACATGGCCAACCTAACAAATTACCCTATAGAAGCTTTCAAGCCAGGTAATAAAGCAACCGATCGGTTACAAACCGTGTCACGGGCTTTTTAAAAGAACCAACAAAAGTCCGGTTCTGTTGAAACCGATCAGTACCGGAACACTACACTAATCCCAGAAAGAGAGAAAAATTTTACAAAGTCGGTTCCAAACCGGACCGACCGGAAAGAAACCGAAGAAAGGCAATTTCCACTCTTTTTAGCAAAATAAAACACAGTCACTACCTATCTACATACTACCTGTACCGTAGACAGAGGCTGGAAATCCGAAAATAACAAAAATATGCGGTTTAAACCAAACGCTTTATTTTTCTTTTACCGAACCGAGCAGAGGAAATCTCTGGAGCGACTTCACTGTTAGGCGGAGTAAAGAATCTGACGGTTACACTGGGAAGTACCACAGACAGAGGTTTGAAAACCGAGCTCGAGCTCAACGTTCTATGCTTCTGCATAGAGTTAACTCTTTCCTCTCCGGGGCAGTTCAAGTCCTGAGGATAACTGCATTATGTCTAAATACAGTAAGACTTCATGTTGTTTGAAATGGGAATAAAATCCCTTTCCTTTCTGACCTGGAAGGACTTGCTCTGTGGCCTGTTTCTGTAGAAGGACCTGGATTTCCTCTTCAATCAGAGCAACATGAGACTGAGAGTAGTGGGAGGACACTGGCGGATTTTTCGGTGGGCTCTCCAGGAGCTCCAATGTATGTCCTCTCTATGATCCAAAGGACCCATTGGTTGGTACAGTTATCTTGCTCCACCCCTCCAGATGGAGGGAGAAGCGACCTACCACTGCCTCACCTAGGGACTCTGTTGGTGGAGAGGGGGGGTCTGGCAAGGAGTCAGACTGAAACTTCAGGGGTTGGCAGAGTGGCCTGAGAAGATCTGGCAACTCTGGTCGAGGAACTCCCAGGGGTCTGGAAGGTGGCCTTGCATTTAAACTCTCCTTGCTGCTGCTACTGGTTTCAAGACTGCTGTCCGGAGGATCTACGAAAAGACTGCTTCCAAGACGGCTTCTGGTTAGCCTTGTACATCTTCCGGACTGACCAGATGGCCCTACCAGAATCCTGGAGGCACATAATAAGCTTCTCAGTCTTGTCCCCAAAAATGACCAAATCCTTGAAAGGGAGAACAATAATTCCAGTCTGAAGGTGCTGGGTAAAACCCGAGATCTGAAGCCTCGCATGGTGCCGGATACAGATGCCGGTGGCTGCAATTCTGGCGGCTGTATCAGCCAAATCATAAGAAGCACGCAAAACATGTGTGTCTACATCTGAGCCTGAATTCAACAGGTCCAAAAGTTCCATCTTCTGTGGCCCATCTTGCAGAGCTTGGACCAATTCTAGGCTTTTCTCCCACAGTGCATTTTGATATTACACCATGTGGGTACGAAAATTTAAAGATCTTATAGAGCAAGTAGCTGAGGAGTAAACTTTCTTGCCCAGTTGATCTAGGCGCTTGCACTCTTGGTCAGGAGGCTGACTGCCGAGATGCTTGGGCCTCTTTGACCTATCATAGGCTGCGGTAATGACCATGGAATCAGCCACTAGATGTTCTGCAAAGAAGGGCTCATCCCCAAGTGCCCTGTAGAGCCTCATCGATTTCTTAGAGATAGCTGATGATGCGAAGGGGTGCTTCAGGTGATCCTGGTAAGGTCCTGGAAAGTATCTACCAGCGGCGGCACCACTAAAGGTTTGTGCTCCTTTTGGCGAAGGTACTTGGCCAGCCTACGCTGCTCGGGATCCAGGTCTTCTGTTTCCCAGCCATTAGTTGTCTGGATATGCCTCATGACATGTGGGATCATCAGGAGGGGATCTAGGGGTTTCCTTATTGTCCAGTGTGGGCGGGCGAACCCTGGGTTCATGGTCCCTGGAGGAGGAAGAAGATAAACTAAGGCTCAAATCCTCCGACTCAGAAGAGGAGGAAGAGGTCTCGTGCTAACATCCACCTGTAGAGCAGCACCAATGGCGGCCTGAGGACCTAGAGTAAGAGTACCTGTGCCTCCGGCCCCTGTGCCCATCATCAGGACACAGGGATGAACTCCTGGGCTGTGGAGTAGGTTCCCTGGGTTCCAGCTCAGGCTCCACTATGACTAACTCGGAAGGCTTAGGAGGGAGAAGGTCACCATTAATGTCATTCCACCAAAAGCAGAAAAGGTCCTTCACCTCACTGAGAGGAATCTGGAGACCTGACGGGCCAGCCGGCACCTAAGGCTGAGGATCGGCAGGTGTCAGACGTCCAGGCATCGGGTCCACAGGAGCAGGAAATGAAAATTACGTACCTACCGTAATTCTTGATCTTCTTGGACGAGTCTCCACCACTTATTCACACTATTGGGATCTGCGCCGGAGGCACTAGGACCCATCGGGAGCAAACTTTGCTGGAGGTCGTGAGGAACAGCGCCCGAGCCTAGCTCGTGCGTGCTTGACTCTCTCAAGGCCGACCTCCAACCGCCTCAGTACTTTTACCAAGGAGGTGCAGCGTAACTAACTCCAAAACCGGACATAAGATAGTCCGGGAGCACTGCAAGAAGGGTCACAAAGAAGTCTTCATGGCCTAAAGATTTGAGGTGAAGACCCACAAGAAAAGAGTGAGCTCGGGGGATGGAGGGTGGGCGTGTGAATGAGTGGTGGAGACTCGTCCAAGAAGATCAAGAATTACGGTAGGTACGTAATTTTCATATCTTCCTGGACATAAGTCTCCACCACTCATTCACACTATTGGGAGAGTACCAAGCTAATAATCCCCCGAGAGGGCGGCAGGAGAGACCAAGAGCTCACGTTTCTAGGACAGAAGTCCATTGAGGATGGCTCTGCCAAAGGAAGAATGTCGTCTGGCATGGACATCTAGTGCATAATGTTTAACAAAGTATGCACTGAGCTCCAGGTGGCCGCATTGCAGATGTCTGCAATGGGCACGTTACGGATTTCCGCTAGGGATGCCGCGACCGCTCTGGTAGAGTAAGCATAAACTCTACCCTCCAACTTAACCTGCGCCATGGAATAGCAGTGACGAAGGTACACCACTAGCCAAGATGAGATACATCTGATAGCGACAGGTTGACCCAGCCGGGTCTCACTGAAGGAAACAAACAGTTGCTGAGCTTTGCGAAAATCCTTGGTTCTATCTAGATAGAAACGCAAGGCCCTCTTAACATCCAAAGAATGAAGAAAACGTTCCCTTCATTTTGGAAGTCCATAAAATAAGAGGAAGGACCAAAGGTTGGTTTAGATGAAATTCTGACACAACCTTAGGAAGAAATTTAGGATGAGTACAAAGAACTACTTTGTCCTTATGGAACACAGTATACGGAGGGTCTGTGACCAGGGCATGTATCTCAGAGACCCTGCGGGTTGAGGTAATGGCCACTAGGAAGGCAGTCTTCCAGGTGAGAAATTTTAGCTCACAGGTAGCCAGAGGTTCGAAAGGTTTCCGAGTGAGCATGTCTAGCACAAGATTAATGTCCCAGGCTGCGATTGGACGTCTTGTAGGAGGTCTGGTATGCAGAATCCCCTTAAGAAATCTCTTAATCATAGGTAACTGAGCCAGAGTTAAGGAAATAACAGGTTCATGATACGCTGAAATGGCACTAAGATGAACTTTGACTGTAGAGTACTGCAGACCCAATTTGAGAGGTCCAAAGGTACTCAAAACCTTATCTGGTGGACAGGAAAAGGGTTCAAAGAGGACTTTGCACACCACAGGGAAAAACGCTTCCACTTGGCTGTATAAGTTTTCCAAGTGGCTGGCTTCCGTGCAGCCAGAAGAATATCTGAAACTCTTCGAGAGACATTGAACCAGTTTACTTCGACCTCTTCAGGAGCCAAGCATGAAGGTGAAGTGATCTCAGGTCGGGATGGACCACCGGTCCCTGAGTCAAAAGGTTCATCTGCAGGGGAAGTGGTCTCGGAGGAACTGCTAACATATTGTTGAGTAGTGGAAACCACAGCTGCCGAGGCCAAAAGGGAGCAATGAGAATCATTTTGTCCCCCTGGGATTCGAACTTGAGGAGCACCCTCTGAATTAGAGGAAGAGGCGGAAAGGCGTAAAGAAAGCGTTTTGTCCACCGCAGCCTGAACGCATCCTGACAGAAAATGCCAGGCCCTGGATTTCTGGAGCAGAAGACAGGCAGTTTTGCGCTGAGTGGGAATGCAAAAAAGGTCCAGGTCTGGAGTTCCCCACTCTTCGAATAGTGACTGAACTATGGTTGAGTCGAGAGACCACTTGTGAGGGTCTGTCTCTGTTCTGCTGAGACGGTCTGCCAGTTTGTTCTGAACACCTGGCAGGTACACCACTTGAATTAGAGCCTTGTGCTCCAAGCACCATTCCCATACCCTCACTGCTTCTCTGCATAAGGGTTAAGAGTGAGCCCCGCCCTGCTTGTTTATGTAATACATCACTGCTTTGTTGTCCCTTTGAAGGAGAATGTTCTTGTGACACAGAATGTCCTTCAAAGCTCGGACCGCATAAAGGACGGCTCTCATTTCTAGGATGTTTATGTGGAGCTGGGACTCGACTTGAGTCCATGCACCTTGAGTGTGGAGAGCCTGACAGTGAGGTTCCCACCCCATTAGGGATGCGTCCGTGGTAATGGAGATCTGATGGTCCAGAGGAGCAAAGGGATACCCCTCCAGAAGATTGCTCTCTTGAGACCACCAGGTGAGTGACCTCCTTAAAGGTTCTGTCACCTTGATGAGATAGGACTGCGGGTGAGTGGTTGGGGACCACTGAGTACTGAGCATCCACTGGGTGGTTCTCATGTGCAGACGTGCTAGGGGTACAGTGAACACTGAGGATGCCATGAGGCCTAGCATCCGTTGCATCGAGAGAGCTGTGACTGAGCTGTTTTCCCCGATGTGACGGGCCATCTGAAGGATATCGTTCCTCCTGTCTTGTGGAAGAAAAGCCTTCGCACAAGAGGAGTCCAGAAGAGTCCCTATAAAAAGGAGCCTCTGGGAGGGCTGCAGTTTTGATTTCTTGAGGTTGAGCAGAACTCCATGGACGAAGGAAGGCAGAGGTCCGTCTCACGGCGCCCAGAGTCCCTTGCCTGGAAGGGCTTGCTAGAAGCCAATTGTCCAGATAAGGAAACACCTGAATTCCGACCTTTCTGAGGTGCGCTGCGAGAACTGCACAACATTTTGTAAAAACTCGCGGCGCCGAGCATATCCCAAAGGGCAGGACTCTGAACAGATAGTGCTGTCCCAGAGCCACAAACCTCAGGAATTTGTGATGTCTTGGGTGAACAGGAATGTGCTGGTAAGTGTCCTGCATATCTAGGGAGGCTAACCAGTCGTGTTGATGGAGCAGAGGTAACAGGGTTCCCGGAGAAATCATTTTGAATTTCTCCTTGGGGAGAAATTTGTTTAGCTCTCTGAGATCTAGAATGGGGCACATTCCACCGGACTTCTTTGGAACCAGAAAGTAATGGGAGTAGAACCCCGTGTTTCGTTGGTGCAGTGGCACCACTTCTACTGCCCTGTTGTTCAGAAGGCCCTGAATCCCGGCGGCGAGAAGGTCTGACTGAAGGGTTGACAGCCTGGGCTGTCGTTTGGAGGGACGATCCGGAGGGGTCTCCACAAGATTGAGTGAGTACCCCTCGCAAATTATCCGAAGGACCCATTTGTCTGAGGTTATGGACTTCCACTGGTTGTAGAAGTGCATCAGACGACCTCCCACCGGAGAGGAAAAGTCCACCTCAGGCAGCTGAGATGGAACTTGGGCCGGCAATTCATAAGGTAGCGCTGGGCACTTTGGGCCCTTGTGCTTTCTGTTGCACCTTCTTTTGAGGTTGGGCAGGTTGGTTCTTATGGAAACTTCCTCTGCCTCGAAAGGACTGGCGATTATGAAACTGTCGTTTACTGGGATGCCCTCAAGAGGGGGCAGGAGGGGGCCGAGCCAACTTAATGGCTGACCTAGTCTTTTGTGTAGCTTCTAGAGCTTGCTCTACCTGAGGACCAAAAAGATATGCACCGTCAAAGGGCAATGCCATCACCTGCTGCTGTGCATCATTCAGTAAAGCCGAAGTGCGCGCAGCCAGGAATGACGCTGGTGCAAATACCAGCAGTCACTGAACGGAAGCAGTGTCAAAAGCATCCATGGCTGCTTTAACCTGCTGGTTATTAGATTCAATACCTCTGGTAATGGTTTGAAGAAGCTCTGGCTTTGAATCCGACTCCGGTAGGACTTCAGCCATCTGTTTAATAGAATGCCACAGGATATACTCATACTGAGAAAAATAGCCTTGGTAACTGGCAATACGCATACTTAGAGTAGAAGCAGCAAAGGCTCTCTTACCTAAGGTGTCTATCTTATGAGATTCTTTGTTAATAGGTCGAGCTGTAGTAGCTTGAGGAAGAACGACCTTATCATTCTCTGCCAGGACTACAATAGGATCTGCAAAGGCTTGAGATGCCAAAATGGGACGATCCTTGGGGGCTGAATATTTCCTATCAATGGATTTAGCCACCGAAGGGGTAAGAGCAGGATTATTCCATACCATTTGAGACAGCATCTTGAATGAAGGCTGAATCGGAGGAGTCAAATCTATAGGAATCTCCAAGGCATGAAGATATTGGAGTCTCAACAGTTTCCCAGGATCGATGTCTGTAGTCTGGAGAGAAAGTGTGGAACTCAGATTTTTCAACAGAGACTTAAAGGATAGGTCCTCGACCACAGGCTCTGAAGCAGTAATAGATCCTGCTTCGTCCACTTCATCACCCAACCGAAGGTCTGGGTCAGGCTCAATGTCATCTCCTGATAGTCCAGGAGGGACTGTATGAACAGAAGGAATGAAATTCAGAAGAGGAAGAAGAGCAAGTGAAAGAGGTCCCGAGAGCCGCCAGCGCAGGGCGGCACACCGAAGCAGCGCCCACAGCGCGCCGCACGAAGCAGGTGCGCCCCGCACACGTACAAGAAGCCAGACGCGCCGGAAGCCCACGGCACGAGGATGATGCCGAGAAGCTGCAGGGCGCCGAGGACGGTGCCGGAGCCGACAGCCGAAGGACAGCATCGACGCCAAGGGACGGCGCCGAGAGGCCATACGATGCAGAGGTGCAGGCAACCTCCCAGACTCCGAAAACAGGTTTGAAGGAAGAAGAGCAGGAGATAAGGGCATCGGTGTGGCCCCTGCACGCAGCCATGTGAGGGGAACACCTAAGCGGCGGTCGAGTGGCACCGAAGAGGTGCCACGTGACCAGGAAGGTCAACAGCCTACCTGGTCGCCCAGAGCCCGAGGCCATGACGACCGAGCCAGGTAGCCGAACCAACCTCGAGCCCATTGCTCCATAAAGCGGCCCACTGATGAAACTGCTCATCTGAAGACCTACCTGCGAGGCGGTAGGGCTCCGATGTCGAAGCCGTCGGCTACAAACAGAGGTTGGCGACTCCGAAGGAAGAGACCGACAGCAGCCCGATAACCCGGCGTCTATGTGCAGACATATCAGAGGCGACCTCGGTGATGCCTTCTCTTTTTAGACCTGCAGGCGAAGAACAGCTCGAGGCTGAACAGTGCAGTCGACCGTTTATTTTATGCTTCAGGGGACGCCCATCCCCGGAGCATTGGACTGACGTTGTCAGACCCTCCCTCGAGAGAAGCGTGAGACAGGATTGCCCGACTGACTGAACAGCTTTCATATGAAAGTCTCCCTACCGTCACCTGACCTGCTCATGGTCGCTCCGTCAAGGTAGGCTGAGACTTCTTTATTATATTATTTTAAAATAAGAATAAATTTAAGCGATACTGTATCGAGATAATACTACAAAATACTAAAACTGAAAACTATGCTGTTAGTTTGAAGTTTGACTCCGACAGGCGGCGGCGTACGTCACTGAAGTGCACTCGACGGCGGGAAAAAAAAGAACTGAGCGGTTGGAGGTTCGACGCCGAGATAGTCATTACCGCACGAGCTAGGGCTCGTGGCACCATCTCTGGCACTGACCCTCCAGCAAAAAGTTTGCTCCCGATGGGTCCTAGTGCCTCCGGCGCAAATCCCAATAGTGTGAATGAGTGGTGGAGACTTATGTCCAGGAAGATCCTCTGGCATCACACCTTCTGTTGTCAGTGTGGGGGAGACATTCATGTCCACTGGTGATGCAGAAGAGGCCAGCGATGACTGGGACATCACTGGAGCGGACACCGGAGTACCCTGCGTTGAACGAATGGGCGTCTGCTGGTGACAGTCTGGGGACTCGGACGATGCTGGCTGAGCAGGAGTCTGCAGTGAAGACATCGTGGAATGGTGCACAGGATTCACGGGAGCCTTAGAGATGGATGCATGCTCTGGGTGTCAAGGGCCTTGTCCGAAGACTTAGAAGCTATAGCTGATGTCTGGGCCAGGTGGATGGCAGGCACTGACCCGCCGTCTGAAGAGGAACCAGCTACACCACCTGAGGAAGAGGCCAAGGACTTTGGAATGGCCTTGACATTCAGGGGCTGCAGAGCCGAGACAGGAGTCTTGGACCCTGACGAACCTCCCCCTGCCATCAGCACTAAGGCGGGAGGTTTACCCACCGGTTGCCCGGAGAAGAAGTGGGCAGACCAGGGAGAATGGTCTGATACTCTCGTGGGAGGAGGAACCAGAAGTGGTCTTCTTCTTGTGAGGAGACCGAGAGTGGGAGCATGTCTAGGTCTCTTTTAGTTTTTAGTTTATTGTTCTAGGAATTAATACCTTTGAGCCAAGGCTCTTTTACAAAGGTTCCACGTCATTAAGTACAAAAACATAGTAGACAGTGTTACAAACAATCAGTAAGCCGTTTAACAAGGCCACAACTTAAACAGTAACATGTATGTACGGAAAAGAAAAAAGGAACCCAGATGCAGTGTCAAGGGCAAGGAATAAGGATTGGAGAGCTTGAGGGGGAAGAGAGGGATAAATAAGAAGTTTAGAAGCAGACAGAACCAGGTTAGTGGTACTCATGTTGTCTTTGTCAAGGAGGAGACCATGGTGGATGAGTGAAACAAAAAGTAGGTGCACTAAGAGGGAATGAGACTTTAGTCAAAGCAGTCACAGGAGCTGGTGGCTGTGAGGTGAGCGTATAGTATGGATTTGAAAGCTCCCAATGTCGTGGAGGATAGAGAGGGCAGGTTAAGGGCATTGTACCAGGTAGGGACACGGTAGGCAAACGATCTTTGTCCCTGAGCAGCCGGCATCTAGGGACAAGGAAAGGTTGGTTGTCCGATCTTCTGGTGGTACAAGAGCCATTGTTCAGGTAGAGCAGGTCCCAGATACATGGAGGAGTGAGTCCCAGGATTGATATTTTTGCCATCACGCAGGTGAGATACATGAGGCGATTGGAGAGATGTAACCAACCGGTTGCTGTGTAGAGGTCACAAGTGTGGGTCCGTCTGTGCGATCCAGTGAGGAGTCGACAGGTTTTGTTTAGTGCTGTTGAGATGCGCTTTAGTGCAGTGGTAGTTGCTGAGCCATAGACAATTAAGACAATAGTCTATGATTGAGATGATGGAGCTTTGAACAGAAACCCTCAAGGCAGCTTGGTTCAAAAATTGACGGTTCCGGTACAAAATTCCCATGCGTTGGTGCACTGTTTTTGCAGTGTTATCGATAAGGGCTGCAAAAGTAAGACATTCATCAAAAGTGATACCGAGGTATTTGAAGGTGTTCACTTGTTCTAGAGTATTTCCTAGAGAAGTTTTTATGACGAGTGGGGTATGCCTATTTCTGTTTTGATGACTGGCGAAAAGCATGACTTTTTTTTTTTTTATATAGGACCAGTTTGTGCTCAAGGAACCACTTTTCAACACATGAGAAAGCAAGCTGCAAGCTCTGTCGTAGTGGATTTGGATCCTTATGAGAGGAGAGAATTACAGCGTCATCAGCATAGAGTATTAGTTTTTCAGGGCAGGATTTGGGAAGCATGTTTAGAAATAGGCTGCAGAGGAGAGGACCTAGAATTGAGCCCTAGCGGACACCAGAGAGGACTGGTTTGGAGTCAGATAGAACCTCAGAGATTTTTACTGTTTGAGAACGTTGTGCCAGGTAACTTCTCTTTGTCCTGGGCTTATGCTTTCCTGAAGACTTCTTCTCCCGGTGCACTGTGGATGACACAGAGGCCCCTGAGATGGAGGAGGAAGAAGAAGAAGAAGGGCGAATCCTTGTCCTTTAGTTAAAGTTCTGGCAGTGCTGACAGGCCTCCATGTCGTGGCCTAGGCCTAAGCAGAAGAGGCAGCCGGCATGGTGATCTTTGGAGGGTAGCTGCTTGCGGCATGCACACTTGGACTTTAACTGCTCTACTGAGGAAGTCAGTGAAGAAGACATGCAGAAAGAAGAAAATAATAAATCGCTAATTTTTGAGAAAAATAAATGCAGGTAACAGCGCAATGGTGGTCGATTGTAGCAGGAGGCGTCCGTGGAGCAGATGCGAATGAGTCAGTGGCGGAAAAAGAACTGAGGTGGGGCTGAGGACCGCCCTTTTTATACCACTGGTTGACGTCGGGGGCAGGCCGACATTAGGGGGCGGTCCCTGCTGAAGACTGCTAGCTAGAAGTTATCCGTGGGGTCCTGGTGCTTGGCGGCTCAGTCCTTATTTATGTATTTATTTATTAGTATCTCAGATTAGTACCATTGAGCTAAAAGCTCTTTACATAAGTTCCATGTCACAGGAATTATGTACAAGGGCAAAACAATACAGTAGAGTACACAGTATTACAATCAACAATTAAACATGGAACATTCCTACTGAGAGATAAATTCAGACAGCCTACTGGGTAACATAAAGCAAAACGAAATCCAATATCATACATACATGGTTATAGCCTGCTCCAACTCGATGTAAGATCTATCTTAAATAAAAAATAAATTCATTGAAAGATGTTTCCCTTGCCTCCTGTTCATCCTAACTCCAGCCACAGGCTTTCTGTTGGGCTCCTATCCCTCCTCGCTCCCCATTTCTCACTTCCTTCAATCGCTTCTTTGACACAGAAAGCAACTCCTTCACCCACTCTGACTATTCTTTTACCTCCTAAAGAGACCGTACCCCTCTACCATTGCATCCTAGCTTTTCCTCTCCTTCCACCAGTCACCATGAGTTGTACTACATCATAGCATGCCTAATAAAGCGCACCACTCAGCTCATCCATCTTGTTTGCTCCACTCCTCATATTCACCTACATGCAGAGAAGGTCTGTGTTTTTCTCTCTCCTTGCTTTGGGCCTCTTACAGTTGACTTTTTTTTCTGTTTTCTTAGACACCGCATCTCCCCATCAAATCCCATAATTTCCATCTGGGCTCTATTCAAGTCCTCTTGGAGCACCTTCAACCACTCAGGAAGTGCACAACCCCTAGCCCTGGAGTGGGTTATTGTGCTTATAAAATAGTTTAATAGCTCAAAACACAAAGGGGTTGGTGGCCCCGGTGAACCAGTTGCTGGCGCGATAGACTGCCGTGCAGGTGACATGGGTTTGGTAGTGAACTCAAGTCCCCAAGTGGGGAAGCAGACCAAGCTGCAGCTGGGAAGGAATGGGATCAGGCTCCAGCACCACAGCGACTCCTGAGGGAGCATGGGGAGCTTGCTCCCCTTACAGGTGTCATTGCCTACATCCAAGGTCATCAGAGAGGCTCTGCCCAAGCCAGGGAAGGAGGGAGGGCCAAAGAGAAAAGATAGCCTAAGCCATCCTTTCAATGTACCTGGCACAGAAATTGAACAATTTATTCACTTGAAATGTGGACATTTCATTCATCTAGTGCCAACCATACAAAAAAAAGAGGCTATTTCAATGTTATACCAATTTTTACTATGAGACAAGGCAAAGATGGCCAGCCACCTAATTAAGAAATGGCAGGCAGAAGACCAGATACAGGTGATCGAGAAAGAATGGGAGATGGTGTGGAAAATAAAAACAAGATATTTTATTGCACCAACACTTAAATCTAAGTGGGACAGAACCACAACTGCCTGTTGGACGGGGTGTGGGGAAGTGAAGTGGGACATATATAGTAAACACGTGATGGGTGCTTATATGATATGGGGCTTGATTCATAACATGCCCTCGGTGCACCGAACATACGACGCACGGAGCATGCGGCACTTCCCGGCCGGTGACCAGAATTCTCTATCCCGTGTGTCAATTACCGCATGTTAGACCATTTTTTTCTGGTCTAGCTTCTGGCAATCTCTGGCACTCTGTTTTCAGACTTGCGGCAACTATTTGGTACAACCTACAGTAAATAAGGTGAACTGTCATAAATGCACCCAATCTTCTTGAATCTGGCACATTCTGCAGTAAACTTTTTTTTTACCCCTGATTTTACCCATTTTCTCCCAACCCTGTCCCAGCCATGCACACGTATCTGTGTGGAGGCACGCCCATGCTGTGGTACCAGGACACCCTCCCACTGCTTGCCGGCTGCTCACCTACACTGCCTGCAGACCTCCATCCGGGGCAGTGAAACTACAGCAGGTGACAGAGTCCTCCTTGGGAGAAAAGAGCCGTCTTTCAGCTGCTCAATCCTGCACCCTCCCTCCCCCCCCGTGCTGGCTCTCCGATGACACAGGCTCGTTCTTGAATCTGGGTCGCCAGCATAACGAGGTAAGCGTCCAGCGACTCAGCACTCAGCACCACCAGGCTGGCCTGCAGCAAACTTTTTGGTGCAGCTGCTCTGACCCCTGGGTTTGACGCAGGACTTGATGCAAGCCCTGTGTCACCCGTTGTGAATCTGGCCCATGATATTTATCTTCATGGCTGGTCAGTGACCTCTTGACCTTCAGGAGTGGTGAATTCACAAGTGAGATCAAAACAGGTCACTGACCACTGTGACAGGGTAGAATAGAACCCTGTCCCATTTGTTGGAGAAAGTGTATAAATGCAAGGATCTGTATTCTTTCCTTTTCTGTCTCTTTTTGTTAGGTTGCGCAGCCAAATTTTCCTGTGAGATTTCAGACTTGATCAACCCGAACAGTCTCGCAATCCTTTGCCTCTCACTGTCTCTCTGTTGTCTCTTGCTGTCTGTTTTCCCCCCTTGCATATCTACATCTGGTAATATAAGAATATGTGCAAATCAATATATGGAAATGAAACTGATAATGGGATCACGTTTGTATAGAAAATATCTGGTGTAACTGCTGAAATGTGTGTGTGTGTGTGTGTGTATATGTACATATATTAGAGGCAAAAAACTTTGTTTAATGCATTAGTTAGGGTTGTTCTACAGCAGCAAAAGTGAGGAAATTCCATTGTTAGAGTTGACCCCCATGGACCCCCCCACTCCACACCCCAACCACATCGGATGCGCACTGGGGGTCGCGGCCCCAACTCTCACCCCATCACGTGTGAAGAAGCAGAGGTATAGGAGAATGGGGTGAGAGTTAGGACCGACAACCACAATGCGCACCTTGATGCCGGTTAGGGTGTGGGCGGGGGTCCAAGGGGGCTTTCAACCCTGACAACCGAATTTCCTCGCTTTTGTCACTGTGGAACAACCCTAACTAATGCATTAAACAGAGTTTTTTGCCTCTAATTTCCCTTCTTTTTGAGAATGATGATGAGAAATAGTGAATGTAATGCGGCGGCGAGAGCGCTCCCACCACGTGATGTCTTGTGACATAGTAATAGGAACAGCAAAGCAAACTGAAGCGCAAACAGTGGTGCATATGGTAAAGAAGCGTGAATGAGAATGCAAAGGGTAACGCACACGGTGGCGTAGACGGTAACGGTAACGCAAAGGGGGATATAAACGCAAGTGGAAACAGTAACTGTAACAGTAATGGAAGCACATACCCTGTGTTTTTCAAACAGGTGCATACAGAAACACAGTGTGTACAAAGAACGTATACACTGTAATGGGGATCAAAGCTTAAACTGAGCATTGGAAGTACTTAATTGGTAATATCTCAGCAACCGCACGACGTCGAAAAAAATTTTTAATTTCACAGAAATTATTATTTTCCTGGCTACCGTTTTATATTACATAGCCCAGAGAGCTATGCAACTCGCGACAAAAAACCTGAATCTCACACCGTTTTCGAGATACAAGCCCTGAAATGCGTGGTGTACACCACCATGTTAGTCTATGGGAAAATAAAAACGCCAACTTTGGAGTACTGTAACTTTGCAGCCATGCAATATTTTCTCACCAAACCAGCGAAAGGCACATTTGTGAGATGTTGGCTGCCTTCCCTCCAGATTTCAGCCCAAAAGACCAAATGGTTCTTTTTCAGCAGGGTGACAAACAAGTCCTGTCATTTTGGCCACAGTCTGGAAAAGTAGTGTCGTGTTTTGCGACACCTTTCGCAAATTTTGCGAAACTTTCGTCAGTTCGACACTACTATGCAACACTTCTTTTTCCAGAAATTTGAAAAACATATTTCTGGGGTGTTTAACCCCAAAATAAAGACATGGCTAGCATCCTCAGGGTCCGACTAGGTGAATACAAAGAAAAAATTACTCACCTTAGTAATTATGTTTCTTCTAATGGAGTCTTGCTGTATTCTGACATATTGCAGTGATTCCCAACCTTTGAACTGCCCCAGACAACAAAGAGTTAACTTTCTATGCAGGGCAAAGAATGATGAGCTCGAGGTTGGTTGAAGTCTCTGTCTGGAGTGTTTCAAACTTAAACCGTCAGATTCTTACGAGCCCACTAACTAAAAATTCTATGTGGAAATTATAAAAATTCCTACTAGCCAACTGGCGGAAAAAAGTTTTGGATTCCCAAGGAAGACTCAAGTCAGGAAACCCAAAAACCAATCTAATACAAAAAATAATAATAAATCAGCACCCAAACAAAAAGTAGGAGGGAGCAAACAAAAAACACCCCTGGGGTGCAACAATGCACCTGCCCACCCACTTCTCAAAAACAGGTTCTGAGAGGGGAGGCAGGGAGGGATGTCAGAATACAGCAAGACTCCATTAGAAGAAACATAATTACTAAGGTGAGTAATTTTTTCTTCAAACAACATGAAGTCTTGCTGTACTCTGACATATTGCAGACTACCAAGCAGTACCTCCACGGAGGAGGGACATAACCTACTTTGGGAATAGGCTCTGAAGTACTGCTGTGCCAAACCGAGCATCATTCCTAGCCTGGATATCCAGACAGTAATGCTTGGTAAAGGTATGGACTGTTTTCCAGGTGGCTGCTTGACAAATTTCTGAGAGAGAGATATCCCTGGCAGCAGCCAGGGAAGCAGCTGTACCTCTTGTGGAATGAGCCCTCAGGCCTGAGGGTGGAGTTTTTCCCAGTTTTTCATAGCAGAATTGTACACAAGACATAATCCACCTGGCAAAAGATCTCTTGCTGGCAGGTTTGCCCTTTCCCACTTCTCCATAAGTGAGGAACAACTGGAGGGAGTCAAACCTGTGACCCTTGGTACGCTCTACGTAGTAACTAAGGGCTCTTTTAACATCTAAACTGTGTAGCCTCCTCTCTCCTGAGGAAGAATGATCAGTGAAGAAAACAGGAAGAGACAGACTGGTTTAAATGGAAGTCTGAAAACACTTTGGGCAAGAACATTCTATTGGTTCTAAGGACCACTTTATCCCTGTGAAATGAGACAAAATCAGGTTCCACTGACAGGGCTTGCAATTCACTGATATGCCTGGCAGAGGTAATGGCTACCAAGAACACAGTTTTCCAAGTCAAGTACTTAAACTCTGCTGAAGACATAGGCTCAAAAGGGGGTTGCATAAGTTGAGCAATGCACACATTCAAATCCCAGGCAGGGGCAGGGTCTCTAAAAGGAGGATTGGTGTGAAGCAATCCTTTAAAAAATTTACAGAACACAGGATGAGAAGATAGTGAGGAAGACTTCCCTACAGACAAAAACGCAGAAACAGCTGACAAGTGTACCATGAGAGTAGCTGGTCTGAGGCCTAGGCCATTAAGATGGACCATATAATCCAGAACCGTAGGTAATCCAGCAGTGTCTGGAGAAATATGCTTCTTAGAACACCAAATGATGAATCTCTTCCATTTGGAGTTATACAGTAGGTCTTTCAAGTGGCGGGCTTTCGAGAGGCCTTGAGGATATCCAGAACCCCCTGAGACAGATGCAGATCTGCAAACTCTAACTCTTCAAGAGCCATGCCTTGAGATTGAGAGACTGAAACTTGGGGTACCAAATCCTCCCCTGAGAGGATGTTAACAGGTTGTAATTCCTGGGAAGAGACAGGGGGGAGATGGACTGCTAGGGACAGCAACAGGGGGTACCAGGGCTGTCTGGGCCAATCTGGAGCAATCGGAATCACCTTGCAAGGTTGAGACCTTATTTTGACTAAAACTTTGAACAGAAGTGGGAAGGGGGGAAAGCATACAGAAACTTCCCTTCCCAATTCAGAATCAGGGCGTCCAGAGGGACTGAGCCCAAGACTGGAGGTCTGCAACAAAAGAGAGGGAGTTGGTGATTGTCTGTGGCTGCAAAGAGATCTATCTCTGGGAGTGCCCCACCTTGAAAAAATCACTTTCAACACCTGAGGGTCCAGGGATCATTCGTGATGGCCCTGAAAGATCCTGCTCAGTGCATCTGCTAGCACATTGTCCTTCCCTGGAAGGTGAACTGCTACCAGAGAGGTTTGCAGGGAATAAGCCAGGGACCACAACTTCATGGCTTCTGTGCACAAGACCGTGGACCCAGTGCCTCCCTGCTTGTTGATGTACAACATGGTGGTGGTGTTGTCCATTCTGACCTGAACCACCTTGTTCTGTACTGACTGACAGAAAGCTTGTAGGGCCAGAAAAACTGCCCTGAGCTCTAGGAGATTGATATGGTGAAGTGATTCTTGGGGGGACCACAGCCCCTGGGCAGTGAGGGACCCCAGATGGGCTCCCCAGCCCAGAAGAGAAGTGTCCGTGGTAAGGACCACTGAACAAGGCAGAGTAACAAAAGGAACACCTTGTCTTAAATTGTCCTGATCCTGTCACCATTGGAGGGCTTGGATGAAGGTCAGAATCACTGGGATCAGTTTGGTAAGGGAATCCTTCCTCTGAAACCAAAACGCTCTCAGGTGGAACTGAATATCCCTCATCTGGAATCTTACCCCTTGGACTACTGCTGTTGAAGCTGTCATGTGGCCCAAGAGCTGGAGGAAATGCCTTGCTGGTCGAGATACCCAAAGGCTGAAAGAAGAGGCTAGTTCCACAAAAACCCTTGCCCTTTCTAGAGGAAGAAAGGCTCTTGCTCTGAGTGTGTCCAGTTCTGTCCCTATAAAGGTAAGAAGCTGGACTGGCTCGAGAACTGACTTGGGAAGGTTGAGAAGAAATCCTAGAGAAGTGAGCACTTGCAGGTGAGACTTGACTTGGTCTGGAGACTGACCCACTATTACCCAATCATCCAGGTATGGAAAAATGGAAATCTTTTGCCTTCTTAGAAAGACAACTACTACTGCCAGGCACTTTGTGAAAACCCTTGGGGCTGAGGTTAGGCCAAAGGGCATTGCTCTGAACTGATAGTGGCCAGAGGGCAACTCGAAACCTGAGGTACTTTCTGTGGGAGCACCTGATGGGAATGTGAAAGTAGGTATCTTTGAGGTCCAGGGAGGCTAGCCAGTCCCCTGGCCTTAGAGAGGGAAGGATTATTCCCAGAGTTACCATCTTGAACTTTAGTTTTAAAAGATATTTGTTTAGATATCTTAGTTCTAGGATGGGTCGTCACTCCCCTGTCTTTTTTGGGGTCAGGAAGTACCTGGAGTACAGTCCTTTGCCCCAGTGTAAGGTAGGTACTCTCCCCATGGCTCTTAAAGCTAGAAGAGAGGAAACCTCTGCCTCTAGGGCAAGGGTTTCCAAGAGATTTGCAGGTGGAAAAGATCTGGCTCTCATCTTTGGAAATTTTTTGAAGCTGAGAAACAGTCCCTGGCTTACTACTTCCAGGACCCACCTGTCTGATGTAACAGACATCCAGTCCTGGACAAAGTAAGCCAGCCTACCCCTACTGGAACTGGAGAGTCGACCCGGGCAGGCCCATCAGGGTGTCTGCTTGGCAGGGGCTTTAGGCTGAGGAGTGGATGTAGCCCTGCTCATCCCCCTTCTGACTCTCCCTCTGAAGAACCCCCTCTGAGAAAAGGAAGAAGAGGCCTGTGCTTGGTAAAAAGGCCTTTGAATAGGTCTGCCCCTAGACTGCTGCTTTTGAGGAGTTGCCTGCCTCTCCTTGGCCTGAGCACTCCAGTAAGTGGTCCTGTACTCATCCATTTTCTTCATGTAGTTCTCTGTCTGCTCCCCAAACAGAGAATTACCCACTATAGGAAAATCCATGGCCTTAGCCTGGGTGTCCTGCGAGACGCTAGTACATCTGAGCCAAGCCATCCTCTGAAGAGCCACAGATGTAGCCATGACTCTTGATGACACATCATTAGAGTCCACAGCAGCATGAAACTGAACCTAAGATGCCTCAATCCCATCTGCAGCCACCATCTCCAGCTCCTTGGCTAGCTGGGGGGGAGGCCTGTTTAGCCAGTGCCAGTACAGTGTCCCACCTGGACTTCTGGTACCTGGCTGTATAGGCCATGTAATTCACCTGCCTGAGTCCCAAGGAAGATGCCATATACTGTTTCTTTGCCATAGCATTGATCTTCCTGGAGTCCTTGTCTGGGGGGTGTGATGCCAAGGGAATATTTGCCTTGTCACAGGCAGCAGCCTGCACTACCCCAACAGGGCTGCACTGCTGATATAAGAACTCTGTATCTGAGCCTGAAAGTGTATACTTCTTGTACATTCTTCTATCCACAGGAGATATAGTGTTAGGAGACTTTAGGATTTTTTGTGTCTGTTTCCCAAAAGATTTGTGGAGGGGAACAGATAGTCTCCTGGACTCTGGGATGTCCATCATTTCTACATAATCAGGCTCCTCTTGATCTTCCACAGCCTCCTCCATAGGAAGCTGGAGGGTTTCAGCCACCTTTCTGTAAAACATAAAGTGAGAAGGGGACTCGGAAAGCCTAGGAGGGGAAACACCTGAAGGTCTGTCTGGGGAGATGTCCAGTTCCACAGGCACATCCAGACCCTCACCTTCACCATCATCATCCTCAAATTCCCCTTCCTCTTCAAATTCCGGTTCATAAAAATCTTTGAGGGTGTAATCTTGAACAGCGGGAACCAACTGAACCGAACCCCTGCCAGAAGAAGGCAGATTGGTAGGAACTGGGTGGAGCGATTCCACAATCTGAATCGCTCTGGCTATCTCTTCGGCAGTCGGAACATGAACCTCTGGATTCGAACCGGTCGATTTGCCTTTGTGTTTTCTTTTGGTCGGAACTGATCCCTCGGAATCGGCTCTCCTTTTGCCCGAAGAACTATCGCCCTGGTCAGAGGGCACTCCTTCTGGTTCGGTCGGAACCGAACTGGGCTGGCCATCCGGGTCAGCGGACTTCTCGGCCTCCTTTTCCCTCAGTCTACCTAATCTCTTCTCAAGGGTAGACTTGGGAAAGTTTTTACATATTTGGCAGTCTGAATCGAGGTGGTCAAACCCCAGACAATGAACACAGGTGGTGCGGGGATCGGCCTTAGCAAAGACCTCCCCACACTCACTGTACTGTTGAAACCCAGTGGGCCCAGTTTTTTTCTTGGGTTTCTCAGACATAGCCAACCTAACCAACTTACCCTTTTTATGGCAACCGCCAGGCAAGACTCCCTTATCGGTTCCTAACCATGTCATGGGTACTGGAAAAAACGTACTAAAACACTTTTTTTTTTAGAACCGATAACCACACACTAAGTGAAAACACAAAACACAGATTTCAGTATCAAATGGCCAGTTCAGCCGAACTGAGCCGCACTTTTATAAGTTCCACACAGAAAAACAGAACAATTCCTATCTAGTACTCACGGCACCACACACAGAGACTGAACCGACTATGCGGATAACTTTTTCAGTTTAAAAAGACGAAGAAAACTGAAACTTCAACCGACTTTCGAACCAAGCTGAAGGAGAAATCTCCGGAGCGACCGTTCAGTGAGGCGGAGTAAAGAATCTGATGGTTTAAGTTTGAAACACTCCAGACAGAGACTTCAACTGAGCTCGAGCTCAGCATTCTATGCCCTGCATAGAAAGTTAACTCTTTGTTCTCTGGGGCAGTTCAAAGGTTGGGAATCACTGCAATATGTCAGAATACAGCAAGACTTCATGTTGTTTGAAAAGAGTTGTGTCCCTAGAGGATCCCAAATTTAAATGCCAAGCATTTCTGTGATCACTAACTGAAAAAAAAAAAAGGCTGACTCACAACACTACTGGGGTCATTTGCGACACTAAAAACGGCTTGTTCGACACTTTCGCACTTTTTGTTAACTTTTCCCATTGACTTATAATGGGAACTTGTATTTTGAATAACTTTTGAACTGTTTAATATTTTTTCACAAAATCTTCAAAAGGCACATCAGGGACCTCGGCCGCACGTTCCCTGAAGTTTTCGGACTGGTCGCGCAAACCGTGTGACCTGTAGGCGAGAGCAAAGCATTCACAAAAAAGCGTAAATGCACATTTCGTTGGTGCTTAATAACTCCGCAGCCGTATATTTGACTGGTACGAAACTTGGCAGATCCCAAGATCTACCATGTCCAATCGTGCATACCAAATTTCAGGCAAATCTGTTAAACGGTGGCAAGGTTATTAAGGTGCAAAATTTGACCCTTTAACCTTAAAATGGCTCCTCAACCCTAACTATGGTAGCACTACCATAATATGCATATATGTATTTATAATTTGACATAACTGTAAAAAGCCAGAGGTTATCTGAGTGCAAATTCCTGAGCCTTTTGCAAAGGCTGGAGAGACCTCAGGGAGTTCTCAATGTTCTATCAACTCCTGAAATTTACAAAGAACAGGATGCTTGCAAAGAATGGGGGTTGAAAAAGACTTATAAAAACTGCTAAGCTGAGCTGCAAGTGAGATTTATTTTTACAAGAAAGATTTTATTTTTGCTTCTGTACATAGTTATTCTGAACAGGTTTATTTAATTTTATGTTACTGCAACTACAAATAAATAGTTTTGTGGAATATTACAACTGCTCCTGGGTTTTCCCTATGCTTCCTGACCTGTGCCTCGTCGGCAACTATGAGTGAAGATAAGAACAGGTTACTCACCTGTAACAGTAGTTCTAGGAGTGGTATATGTTGTTCATCCACACTTCTTGGCATGTCCCCTTTCCCTTTAAATCTTGCCGGAAGTCTTCAAGCTGGCTCCTCCCACCTACTTGGGTGGTAAATACCTCAACTCCGCCCCATGACACCAGATCTTAGCCCGCTGGAAGCAAGGTTGTGTGCCTAAAGCGGGGGAGGTCGGGTGGGTGCGTGTGGATGAACAACATATACCACTCCTAGAACTACTGTTACAGGTGAGTAACCTGTTCTAGGAGCGTGGATACGTTGTTCATCCACACTTCTTGGCAGACTCCAAGCAGTTCTCTGGGAGGAGGAAGGCAAGGTGAACACCCTCTACTTGGGAAATAAAGATTGGAGAACCGAGGCCCTAAAACCAACATCCCAGCGTGACTCAAGGTCGATGTGGTAGTGGGTAATGAAGGTATTTGGTGACTTCCAGGTAGCAGCCAGACAGATTTCCTGGATAGGGATGTCCCTGGAAGCAGCCACCGATGCAGCAGTATGGCGGGTAGAATGAGCTCTTATCCCTCTGGGAGGTTCCTTGCCCGCCAACTCATAGCACAGACCTATGCATGATGTAGTCCACCTTGCAATGGTCCATTTGACTGCAGGTCTGCCAGAACCAGCTTCAGCGTAGGTGACAAACAGCTGGCGAACCTCTCCACGAATTTCTGCCGTTCTCTCCTTATAATAGGAGACAGCACGTCTCAGGTCCAGAGTATGGAGCCTGTACTCGGTGTCCGAGGTGCAATTAGGGTAATATACCAGCAGAGTCAACACCTGGTTAAGGTGAAACTCTGATACCACCTTTGGAAGGAATTTCGGGTGGGGGCATAGGACAACTTGAAACTGTGAAAGACCAGATAAGGGGAGTCCACAGAAAGCACCTGAAGCTCCCCTGTCCTTCTGGCTGATGTGATAGCCACCAGGAAGGCCGGCTTCCACAACAAGTGAGAGAGCTCACACTTGCACATGGGTTCAAATGGCTTGCTCATGAGCTTTGCCAAAACCAGCAACAGATCACATGGAGGTGGAGGTTCACGCACCGGAGGGGATATGTGATCCAGACCTTTGAAGAAGTGCCCAAACACTATCTCCTGCACCAGTGTCGGTTGACCGGCCCGTGCCCGCTAAGCAGAAATGGCTGCCAGGTGCACCCTAAGGGTCGATGACCATAGACCCCCTTTGGAGAGAGACCAAAGGTAGTCTAGAATGTTAGCCACGGAGCAGGATAAGGGATCCAGACTCCTACCCTGGCACCAAATGGAAAAACATTTCCATTTGAAGGCATAACATTTCCTGGTCAATTCCTTACGAGATGCCTCGACCACGGTGTAGACATCCTCAGAAAGACCCACAGCCTGGAACTCTAGCCACTCAGGTACCAGGCTCTGAGGTGCAAGGATTGAAGGTCCTGATGGAATACCTTCCCCTGGTTCAATGATATAAGGTCCGGGCATGTACAAACCTGCTCTGGGGGCCTGCAGTTGAGGCCGAGGAGACTTGGGTTCCAGAACTGGCGCAGCCAATCTGGGGCTACCAGAATCACCTTTGCCTTGTCCCGCCTCACTTTGAGTAACATCTTGTGGATCAAGGGAAATGGAGGGAAGGCGTGGAGGAGGCCTGGGGTCCACGGTCACGGGAAGGCATTCCCCTGCAGTGAGCCCTGCTGAGGGAGATGGGCATGGTATAGCCTCATCTTGGTATTTTCCCTTGGGGCAAACAGGTCCACCAACGGTTCGCCCCAATGGGAGAACAGACTATAAGCTACCTCTGGATGGAGAGACCACTCATGGGATGTCTGGCCTATACGGTTGAGAGCATGGGTTTGAGACTCCTGCCACATGAATGGCTAGGATATCCGCCTCCAACCGGCTTATGAGGGTCCAGATGCAGAGCGCCTCCTTGCACAGCAGAGGGAGTGCGTGCCTCCCTGTTTGTTGCGGTAGTACATTGTCATGATATTGTCCGGCTGGACTTGAACCACTTGACCCCAGAGCTCAGGAGCGAAAGCTGATAGTGCCAGTCTGACTGCTCTGAGCTCCAACAGGTTGATGTGGTATCGGGACTCCTCGGGGGTCCAGAACCTGTGGGCCCTGTTGTTCCCCAAGTGTGCTCCCCAGCCCATGAGAGAAGTATCAGTCGTAAGGATGACCGTCGGCTCAGGGCGGACAAACGGGATCCCTTCCTGCAACCATTCTGGGGTGGTCCACCACTGGACAGCGTCCTACTTCTTCTGGGTTACAGTGATCAGCTGGTTGAAATTACCTTGGCTCTGAGTCCACTGGGCGGGCCAGCTCCCATTGGAGGGGGCACATGTGCCACCTGGCCCAATGGACCACTGAGGTGCATGCTGCCATGTAAACCAGAAGGCACAGAAAGTCCCGGGCAGGGCGCAAGTGCCCAACCAGAAATGATCTGGCAAAGGAGGAGAGAACCTCTGCCCTGTCAGCCGGGAGCTGAGCTCTGGCTTGACAAGAGTCGAGCTCTGCCTCGATGAAGTCCATCACCTGAGAGGGCACGAGTTCCGACTTGGCCTCATTGATCAGGAGGCCGAGTTGGGAGCAATTTTGGAGGGCCAGATCCCTTGACCGCTCCACCTCCTGAAGGGAGGAAACTGCCAAGGGCCAGTCATCAAGATAAGGGTAGATTCGTACTCCTCGACACTGAAGATGGGCCGCCACCACTGCAATGCACTTGGTGAAGACCCATGGGGCCAATGATAGGCTGAACGGCATGGCACGGAACTCGTACAGGGTCCCCTTGACCCTGAAACCCGAGGAACCGCTGATGGGATGGATGGATTGGGATGTGAAGAACGCGTCCTGCAGATCCAGTGAACAGAACCACATGTTTCGCTCCAGGGATGGTATGATCTGGTTCAGAGTTACCATCCGGAAGGTGCGAGATCTGAGATACTGATTCAGGTCGTGGAGATCTAGGATGGGGCGCCAACTCCCCATCTACTTGGGCACCAGGAAGTACCTGGACATGAAGCCTGGGTCTGTAGGAGTATCCGGCACTGGAGCAACCGCCTTCTTGAGAAGGAGCTGAGCTATGTCGTCTCTGAGAGATGACTGGGTGCAAGCTGAAATCCTTTCCTCCCGAGGTCGAATTCTAGAGGCAGTCCCTGACCAACCACTTTGAGAACCCACCTGTCTGAGTTGAAATCGGAAGAAGCGGAAAGAAAGTGGCGGAGCCGGCCGCCTCACGGGAGGACCCAGAGCTGGCGTGATGAGTGTAGGGGTGGCAACCCCGAACCCATCACTAAGCAGGCTTTGAAGAGGAGGAGGAGGAGGTTCCTGGACATGCGCCTCTGCCTCCTTTATGGTGCTGTTGTGGACCCTGCTTGGGCCTTGGGCGCCATGCTTGAGCCTGCTGCTGCTGCTGACCTCCTTGATAGGACGGTTGCCTGACTGCAGGGGAAGAATGCCGAAAAGGCTTCTTCTTTCGCTTCTGCTGGTTCTTGCCCGAAGAACCCTTCACAGAAGAAGCATCCAAGGTGGCAATGGACTGCTTTATGCGCTGAAGGTGACCGGCCACTCCTGGACCGAACAGGTCGGTGCCCAGGAAGGGCACATCAGCTAACTTATGCTGAGTATCCACCAGGAAGGAGGAAAGCCTCAGTCAAGCCCTGCGGCGAGTGGCCACTGCGGCTGCTAAAGAGTGGGCACAAGAATCCCTGATGTCCAGGGCCATCTGGAGCTGCTGTTTTGCGACAGCATGGCACTGATCATGGACTTGCTTCACTGTGGTCTGCATGTCTGCCAGGAGATGAGGAAGGACTTTGTCTAATGACCCTAGGAGGGCATGAGAGAAGTGTGCCATTATAACAGCCAAGCTGGCCTGATGAAGGCCTAAGGAAGAGGCTGCATAGACCTTACGGGCAGAATGGTCCATATTTTTGGACTCCTTGTCTGGGGGTCGGTAAGTGTCGGCTGAGCTACCAGTACGCCTGAACACAGAAGCGGTCACCAGGTTCTCGGCTGAAGGATGTTCTGTGAACCCCACCAGGGACCCCATGGGCACCGCATACTTGCGGGCCATGCGGCAGATGGTGCTGGGCAGGAAGCTGGGTTCTGCCAAAGCTCAAGGGCCAGGCCAACAATGGCTTTGGCCACTGGAAAGGTCTCTGTTGGGGTATCCCCCTTTTGAGGATATCCATAAGGGGGCACTCCGTCTTCTTCTGGATGGACTCCAGGGGCATTCCGGTGGATTCGGAAATCTGGCGGAGAATGCCCTGAAAAGAGGAAGGGCATTCCTCCAAACCCGCCACGGACGACTCGTCATCCCCAGGATGGGAGTGCAATCCGGCGACGTCCAAGTCCAAAGAGTCGGGATACAACGACCTCCCGCCTAGGCCTCCCTCGTTACGCCAAGGGTGATCGGGGACGACCATTATCAACACACGTCGGGGAAGCCCGGTGTCTGTTCGGGCCTCTTTCGAGGGAGCCCCTACCTGAGGCTGGCTCAGGCGGTGGTTCCACCAAAATCAGTGGAGAGAACCGAGGCAGGACGAACCGGGATATGGGCCGGCCCCACGGGTGGGTGGGGACTGAAAACTTCGGTTTCGGAGGGGTCGGCGTCAGCCTAGGAGGCAGAATCCAAGTGATGGCCGGGGTGGCCGGCTTCTGCCCGGACAAAATCAGCTGTTGCCACATGAGATCTTCATAGCATCGATGGAGTTTCCGCCAAAGCCTCTCCTCGTCCGAGGAGGATGAAGCTCTGTGGCAATGCCTCTTCTTAGAGTGTTTATGACTCTTTCTCAGCCGTTTGGCCGAAGTGGTTCTGGACCGCGATCAAGATCGAGGAAGTCGACCCATTCGATCAGGAGACACTGGTGTCAGTGAAAACCAAGGGTCCGGAACCATTTGTTGGGCACACCAACGGGCTGTCTCTCCTCATCTGGAGAGACAAGGACCAGAGTCCTTTCCAAAGAGTCATTGACTGGGGTCGGCGATAGAGGGTCGACTGGATCGAGAAGAATCTCAGCCTCATCGGCCATTTCCTCGGTCCTCTGGCCAGACGGAAGGTCTGAAAAGCCGGCAGCCGAGGATACGATCTCGACCAAAGCCGAGACCGTGTGCTCTTGGGGCTTGGACCTTTCTCGGTCCCAAGAACGTCTTCGCTGACTTAAGACTTGGGGTCTCACCTCTTGCGAGGGCAGGAGGAGTGCGAGCCTGATGGCGCCTCACCCCTGGTGGGGAAGAGACTGACACAACTCCTTAAAGGAGCCCGTAAAGGTGGAGCCAAGGTTGAGCGGAACAAAAAAGCTTCGAATGGCTGAAGCTTGAGCTGCTTCCTCCTCGAACGCCTTCATTTGTTCCAGCTGCTCGTCAGATTCCGCGGCCGTGGAAACCACCCATCTCTCCTCCTTCAGTTTCACTGGTGGGTTCCTTTTCTCTGGTCGCCCCAGTTTTAGGCACGCCTTGCGGTTGTCGGCGTTGGGATGGAAGGCCAGGCAGAAAGTGCAAGTCGAGGTGTCATGTCCGACACCTAGGCAATAAATGCATGTTAGGTGGGGATCAGTGCGCGACATCTTCTGGCCACAGGTACACCAGCGAAATCCAGGGGACGATTTATCCTCCATGTCCGATGCGCTACAATCGGAATTGCTAACTCGAGCGAGTTTTAAAGTTAGTTTCATTAAAAACCGACACTTTGAATCCAGGGCCTACAAACTGTTGTGAGAGCACAAGGGAACCTGTATCTTCCAGCGGAAAGGAAGATCTGGCGTCATGGGGTGGAGCCGAGGTATCTACCACCCGCGTGGGTGGGAGGAGCCAGCTTGAAGACTTCCGGCAAGATTTAAAGGGAAAGGGGACATGCCAAGAAGTGTGGATGAACAACATAACCACACTCCTAGAAATGTCATATATCATAAGCACCCATCACATATCTGATTTATATGCAATACATTATCATTTCTTAGCTAGTTTTATTTTATTTAAAAGTGAAAGTTTCCTGTAGCATAGGAGATTGGAAGTGCTGGCAACTGACACGCACTGTTTTTTTACAAGTAGCTCATGTTGGTTGGTGCATGTGGATCTAGCGATGGCTAGGCAAAGGTGGCAGAAAAGTTTTTTTTCCTGACGTATCAAACTAGCTGGATAAATTTTATGACATACCCTTACTGTGAAGATAAAAAAATGTATCTAGCTAGTTGATGTTCTCTGCAAATGATAGTGTTTTTATTTAGCTTAAAAACGTTAATATGTATAGTATAAAGCCATATCTTTTTGATTCTACACAGAACTACGGACCTACTGGAATGCAGTTTCACAGAGGCTTGAGGGCCTATCTGTGCTCCTAGGCACACCACAGTTTCCCCAGTTAGCGCTGGGACTGAAACTCCCCATGATTAATTAAGGGAAAGGAAGCCATGTGTGGCAGCAGCTGTAAAAACTGTAATGAGGAAATGGTTGCAGAGAGATCCTCCAACACTGCAAGAGTAGGAAGGGTTAATGGGGGAAATTTACGACATGGAAAGACTAACCTTTCAAGTGCAACACAGGATGGAGGCCCACATCAATCAGTGGATGAGATGGTAGTTACATGGAAATTACTTATGAACAGTGGCAGAGGAGGAGGAGGAGGAGGAGGGGGAGGACCACATGACTCATAATGAGGAGGTGGGGGGTAGATGGGCATATAAGCTTTTTAAAATCCCATTAAGACTTATCCCACAAAGCAGCCACCAGGAAACATCAGCTAGGGGGTGAGACTTTTTGCTGGACAAGATCTGTTTTAAGACAGGGACTCCACTTGACCCCAGGGAGAACCAGAGATACCTATACCACACAAACAGAAGTTGCTTCGGCTATAAACATTACCTCCAGCTCCTGTCCTCTTCAATGTCTTCATAAGTGACACTGCTGAAGAACTGGAGAGGAAGGCATGTCTCTTTATGGATGACCCAAAAATCTGTAACAGGGTGGACACCCAGAAAGGGGTGGAGAGACTGTCTATGGTGTGGCAGCTGGGTTTCAATGCCAAATAGTGCAAAGTCATTGCATCTGTGGTGGGGAAACATGGAGACTGTGTATAAGGTGGGGGGATGTATTTACAGTCACCAAGCATGACAGGGACCTTGGAGTAGTCATATCTGATGATTTTATTATGGCAGGGCAGTAAGCAAGGCTAGCCGAATGCTAGGGTACATAGGGAGGGGGATTTCTAGAAGAAGGGAGGTAGTGATAACACTGTATCGCTCACTACTGAAACCCCAACTAAAGTACTGTGTCCAGTTCTGGATGTTGCCCCTCTACAAAGACACTGAGAGGGTGGAAGCGGTTCAGAGGAGGACTACCAAAATTATGCGGAGGCTGCATGAGAAACCATATGAGGAGGGGCTGTGGGAGCTCAAGATGTACTCCCTGGAGGAGAGGACAGTGAGAAGGGGCATGGTTGAAACTTATAAGCACCTCACGGGGGTGAACAAGGTGCAAGAGGGGTGCCTCTTTCAGAGGAAGAAGAGAAGTACCAGAACACGGGTGCATGCAATGAAGCTTGAGGGAGGTAAGTTTAAGAGTGATGTGAGGAAATACTTCTTCATATAAAGGATGTGGACACCTGGAACAACCTACCAGAAGAGGTGGTGGGGGTGAAGACAGTGGGGAGCTTCAAGTACGTGTGGGACAGGCACATGAGCATAACAGGTGGATGAAGGGCCAACTGTGACTAAATAGGGTTCAGGGTGTAGAAATAGGCATAGAAACATAGAAATTGACGGCAGATAAGGACCGCAAGGCCCATCCAGTCTGCCCATTTCTTTTTCTACCTTATAAATGTGCCATCGGCCTTTGCTCTGTCAGTTGCCTATCTATTCATACTCATTTGTATTGCTCCCTTATGCCTATCCCATGCCTGTTTGAAGCCCTGCACTGTATTCATAGCCACCACTTCTTGAGGTAGGCCATTCCATGCATCCACCACCCTTTCTGTGGAAAAGAATTTCCTCACATTCCCCCTTAATCGGCCCCCCTCTAATCTCATGCTGTGTCCTCTTGTCCTGCTATTTTTCTTATATTTAAACATGTTAGACTCTTTCACCTTATTAATGCCCTTACGGTGTTTGAATGCCTCGATCATATCACCTCTCTCCCTCCTTTGCTCAAGGGTATACATACTGAGCTCTGTTAATCTGTCCTCATATGTCTTCTGATGCAGTCCCTGCACCATTTTGGTTGCCCTTCTCTGGACTGCCTCAGTTTGGTTAATGTCCTTGTGAAGGTGTGGCCTCCAATACTGCACGCAGTACTCCAGATGGGGTCTAACCAGTGTCTTGTAAAGAGGGATTATTACCTCCCTCTCACGACTTGTGATACCCCTACTAATACACCCTAACACCCCCCTAGCCTTGGAAAATAGGGTAGACTAGCTGGGACTACAGGTCATTTTCTGCCGATAAATTCTATGTGTAACCCACCAATGCATTGGGTTTACTGTTTTTCCCTCCTGTGGACCCTTTTTGGGCAGTATTAATTTCAATATTTATGGTCTTTGCCCTTGGGTGGGCCCTGGTTTCCACAGACCAGAGGTTGTCCCTAGGGGATAGATAGGTATAAATTTGGTGCTTTGATGCTATTTGTCAGTCGATTCCCATGCTAAGGTTTCAGTGGGTTGTCTGCAAGAGCAGGGGCAATGGCCTGCTCCTGCCCGAGTGCTCAGAGGAAGATTTGGGCCAGAAAGCACTGCGATGGTATAGTGGTGGCGGCCAGGATTTGAACCTGTAGCCCTGATGGAGCCATCTGTTCGGAAGGAGAGGAAGCCACCTCACCTGGGAAGCTGAAGCCCTGAGAAGGAGAAGAGATCAGTGCCACAGCCAGGATTCAGGTGAGTTTAGCTACACTAACCCCAGGTCCGTAATTGCCATTCGTGCCCTGTGTAACTTGTCAGGGGATGCAAGAATGAGAAGGAATGGTGAGCTTGAGGAGCTGGCACGTGGGGATGTCTGCCCCAATGGTCACTGGGGGGAGTCACCCGTGTAGATCCAGCAGTAGAGGGAAGCTCAGCCAAAGCCCATATGTGTGAGGATTCTCTCTGCTTGCCCATTTCGAAGCTTCGAGAGGTAAAAGGAAGCTGAGCTGTGTAGAGGGAGCCGTAGAAGTATGCTGCTGCCGTAATGGAGGACCCGGCCACGTAAGCTGCTGCTGCCTAACCCATGATGTGGCCACCCAGTCCAGGGATTAAGTGAGAGGGAGTGGAGGGTCTTCATAACTATGCTGAACCATCAATGAATTGCATTAACTCAGTTGTGGGCTCCTGAACCCGAAGATCAATTTTGTAAACAAGTTTGGAGTGGCCAGCGTTTTCACTATTAAATGGTATCCCGTTACTGCAACTTTGTGTGGACATTCCGTTTGTCTAAATGTGTGCTGCTACTGACCCCTTTCAGTCCTGCAGCCCAGCACCCAACATGGCACCCCCCTGGCAAGGAAGAACCTGCTTCAAAACGAAGACATCAGACCGGTAAGAATTAAATTTCGATGGGGACTGTGCTTGTTTCTACTGTTATGACCCCCTCCCAGTTTACCACCAGGATATCCCTGGACAGCAAGTTGAGGAGCTTGCAAACATTTCTATATTTTTATGTTTTATTAAAGTTAAAATTTGAAAATGTTTTAAAAAATGCACTGTCCTTTTGTATTTACACAGTATTTCTAAGCAACCAGTCTGTAACAA
Organism: Neoceratodus forsteri; assembly: GCA_016271365.2. Taxonomy (NCBI): domain Eukaryota; kingdom Metazoa; phylum Chordata; order Ceratodontiformes; family Ceratodontidae; genus Neoceratodus; species Neoceratodus forsteri. The sequence continues at coordinate 1,693,540,867 of CM057456.1, read as the reverse complement.
ATACTATTGTAACTGTAAAAGAATCTGAATGTCCGAATATTGGTGCTTCCCAATGATAAAAATTATAAAAAGAAATGTGGACATTTCTCTAAAGCACTTTTGGACAATAGAAGCTGAGAAAGGCCATAATCCTATAGACTTTGGACACCTACTTGGAGTAAACGACAACTTTAAAGATGTGATGTGTTGTATCTGTACAGATTTTGCCATGTTAGGTTAAAGATGAGATACTGCACTGAATGTGGATGAATATTCCTGTATATGTCTGTCTGCTTAAAGATCAGCACCTATGTACTCTACATGCTCACCAGAAGAAAATCCCCATCCTGTCTACAGGACAGCTGATGTCTCTGGCTCACCTGGGTCCTAGTGCTCGACACTGGATCCTGTCCACATGGTGTACTGCTTCAAGGGGGGAAGGAAGACTACGGCCCTCCCACTGGAGCCCCCAACCACGGAGGAAGCTATGGGGGCCGTTGGAGTTGGCTGAACACAGAGGGACGAGGCATGAATATGGTATATGTCCCTGCATCAGAATATATCCCTGGAAGGGTGAGTGGGCTTTTAAACTACTTGTTGACATTTTAAAGTTGTTCTTTGAGATAAAGAACTATGACAGCAGTGGTGACTCTGGAGGAAACTAGACTAGTTAGATAATATATTTTTGTGTTTGTTATTCGACCAGAACCATTATTAGTATAAGTACAGCACACAAGCTTTCAAGGCCACTGATGTAGGCACCTGATGAAGGGGGATCTGAGTGGTCCAGCCAGCTAGTGCACTACAACATCAACAGTGCAGTATATGCACTATCAATGTTGGTCCACTAAAAGGTACCATGCAATCCAATGAGGCGAACTGTTCACAATTTGTACAAGACTTAAAAAATGTTTTGCCGGCCGGTGGCGCTGAGGTTGGCCGCGGGCCACACCTCAGCTGTGCCGGCGACCCGGGTTCGAGAGCGGACTCGGCTGCAGGGGCTGGCAGGGGAAGGAAGGATTGAGCATCCCGCGACAGCTCTCCTTCCTCCGGGGGTGAGGGATGCATGCGGCACTGCAGTGGCACCCAGTGGAGGCTGGAGAATGCACGACAGCGCATGCGACTGACCCGGGGGAGAAGCCAGCGGATGTCTGCAATGGCGTGGCAATCATTGCACGTCGGCTCTCCAGGGATACATAAAAATGCAAAATAAGGAACTCCGCCTCTTGAAGCCCTCCCGGGGTTCCTCCATGCCGATCCTCCCAACCAGTTACCAGGACCGCGGGTTGGAATGTGGGAGTCAGTCCTGCCCCATCCTCTGGGGTAAGCCAGGCGACTGGGGATGATCATAAGGCATGAGGGACCTTAGGGGGCCGTGACTAGGGTGGATACTTGGCGGAGTATCCAAAAAAAAAAAAAAAAATGTTTTAAATACATAATTATAGTAGTTTCTCTTTCAATTTTATGTCTTTGAATTTTTGAAGTTTGGACTAAGCCCTCTCCTGTGTTGTACTGTAAATTCATCTAACACACTGTACCTCGATTTTTGTCTGTTTTCTGTTTTGTTCTTTAGCGTTCATGCTACTAGTTATATTTACTGTTTGGCACCTCCACCCTCCCTTTGGGTCACAACTGAAAACATCTTTCTGATGTCTGTTTGGCCTATGAATACATACTATACAAACAGCAGCAAACTGTTTTAAAATGGTAAACTATTTCATGGAGAAGCCTGTCTAGTACACTGACTGACATGCTTTAACATACTTGTTGTTCTGTATATCTGTGTCAAACAAGTGCTTCGAAATAAAGATGTACTCCACTCCATCGGTTTCATGACTTCTCTTTGGCCTAGTTGTATCTGCAGATAAAACAAAAACAAATCACCAAAGTTCACATTATTATGTAATAACATTAAGTAAAAGCAGCACTAGAGAAAATAAGACAAAAACTCTTTGTTACCATTGCACAGAGTAAATCCTTTCTTTCATATTGATTCAAACACAGATGCACTGCAGCAGTTATACTGAGCACTCATGTCAGACTTCCTTGCCTTTACTATGACGTCAGGGGAGAAGATCCAGGTGTCTAGCCAGGTTGCAGTTACTGTGCCTTTAAAGGGAATGCATTCTCATTCCCAATGTAACTATTTTAAAAGTTGCTATAGTCACTCACTGACTGGCTTACTAACGCAGGTTACACAGTTCTCTGGTAAAACAGATAAATATTGAACTTGTTAAAGCAGCAGTGCATTTTTTTACTTTATTTATGCACCATTGGTGCCTGCAGGGATTTATATGTATTTGCACATGTTGCAGCCTCCCACCCTTCCCAGTCCCATTTCTCCCAGGTGGCCCACCTGCTACACGCTCTAGCTGGCCCCTGGTTTGCCCTCCATGGCAGGGCTCTCCTGGTCGCTAGGGGAGTGACCAAGATCCCCCGTCGCAGTAGGTTGTTCTGGGTTTCCTGGAGGCCTGGATGTGAGTGGCACCACTGCTGACATCACACTGCTAGACCCAAAGGTTTTTTTTTTTTGTAGTTTTCCCCAACGAAGTGGACATGCAATGAGCTCAGCACACCACCATGCAAACCCCCCGTGCAAGATGCATAGGCATCCACCACTCCACTACTCCTTGTCTCATAGTCCCAAGCTACCCTTCCTGCAGCCAACACTGGAGGTCAGGCGATTCACAGGTGCTGGAGCCCTCCCGACCCAGAGGAGAGCAGCCCATTGGATGCTCAATCTTCTCCCCCAACCCTCGGTGTCCCTCTAAAGTCTCAGGCTTGTCCCAAAACCCAGGTCATCAGTGTTGCAAGCAGTAGTGCTACCGGTGCACTGGCAGACCAGCATCACAGCAGTGCATGTTACAATTAAACTTTTGACATATACGTTTTTATTCCACTTGATATGATACCTTTTTTATGGCTGCATGGCAGAGCTATGCTGACTTACTGTCAACAGGAGGGGACAGGTAGAGAGAGAAAAAACAGCCAAAAAAATGTAATGTGCTATGGAATTTCATCACATCATTGGTGTGCAAGAGGTCCCTGAACTTTCTCTGTGAGACGGAATCTCTCTGCCCCCTCTTGTCGCACTTTTTTTCTTCCCTCTGCACTTTTTTTTCTCTCTCTCTCTCTCTCCTCCCCACCCCCCACCCAGTTGCATCTCCTGGTGACTTATTCTCTTCACAACCCCCCAAATATGTGCAGCTGTTTGTCTCAATACTTTTTCTGTTCACTCCGCCCAGTTTGGCTTCTCTATCTCTCCCTCCCTCCTTCCTCACCCCCCACAACTGCCCCTGGCAACTTGTTCCCTCCCCTGTCCAGTTTTTGAGAAGTGGTGAAAGCAGAGATGGAGGTGAATGGCACAAATTCAGTTACTGAAGAAAGGGGTGGTGTGAGATCTATATGGCTGTAGGGACACAGAGTTCATGTGCCTGGGGTAGGCTGGCCTTTATCGCAATCCTCTTCAACTTCCTGGCCTGGACCGCACATACAACTGCTTGCTATGTTACCTAAACTGCTGCACTCAAGCTGCACCCGATGCGATTTTTTGTAACCCCCCAGCAATGTTTCACTAATCTCATCTACTAGCTACAACTCCAAAATTTGAGGTCTTGTTATAATCACCTTCACTTTTCAATTTACCAGATGAATTCTTTCTGTTCAACCCTCGACAGCAATCCCCCATGCCACTCCATAGGGATGCCTGAAGATGATCCGGGAGAAGAGACTCGCTGGGGTGCAGCACGCTGCGTCCTTGTAGCAGTAGTAGATTTAATTTCTTTGTGGTGCCCTTCCCTTGAGGCTCAGGGAACCATTACAAGTAACACAGTAGCAGCAATAAACCATACATTAAAATATATATATATATATATATATATATATATATATGTTATACTGCAGATTCCAATGAATAATTACATAATTAACTGTTGTAGGCTAAAAGTCAGTACTGGGTAACTAACCATGGGGACCCTCACTCCCCACAAGCCTGTGCAAAGACATAAGTTTTAAGATTGCTTCTAAAGGCCTACACTGAGGGGGCCTCTCTCACAACCCTCAGAAGAGAATTCCAAAGGACCGGGCCCACCACCTCAAAGGCCCGGTCCCCTGAGGTTTGTGACCTGGCTCTGGGGATGACCAGGAGACCCTTCTCAGTGGAGTGGAGAGGGTTTGAGGATGCGTAGGGATACAGGAGATCAAGCAGGTAATCTGGGCCCAGCCTGTGTAGGGCCTTGTATGTTAGTAATCCAAGTCAAGCTTCAAGGTCACAAAAGCACGCACCAGTGTGGGCAGATCATCAGAGGGAATAAGGGATTTAATCTGGGAGATGTTCCTTAGATGGCAGAAACCATTCTGGATGACTGCCAACACCTGAGCCTCAAGAGTCAGCCCCTTGTCCAGAATAACTCTCAGATTTCTCACCTTAGCAGCAGCAATTAGCCCAGAAGAGCCAAGCTGAAGTGAAGTCTCTCTCTCTCTGCAGCTGTTACTCTCCCCCTATGACTTGGTTCAACCACTAGTACTAGAGTTTTGTGAGGGTTGAGTCCCAGCCAGCTTGACAACATCCAGTCTTGGATCTTGGCCAGTCACTTATTAAACACACTGACCACGCCCGGTGTCCTGGGTGTAAAAGACAGAGCTGGGTATCATCTGCATAGAAGTAAAACCCAACTCCATACTGTCTAATGATCCTTCCCGGGGCAGCATGTACACCGCAAACAACATGGGTGACAAGATTGAACCCTGGAGTACCCACACAGCAGGGCCACTGGAAGCAAGGAAAAACTTCTTGACACTACTATTTGTGTCCTGCCGATGAGTTAGGACCCAAACCAGCATATGACTTTGTCGGAGAGTCCTACGTACTCCCTGAACCGATCCAACAGCAACTGATGGTCAACAGTGTCAAAAGCTGATGGAAGATCAAGGAAGAAGAAAACTGACTGCTCTTCCCTGTCTCTCACCCCAAGAAGGTCACTGTGCATCCTGACCAGCACAGTCTCAGTACAATGCTTAGACCTAAAACCAGAAGAGAGAGGGTCATAGATGTCAAAGGCAGTGAGATGTGCCTCAAGGTGTAACACAGCCACCTTCTCAATAAGCTTACTCAGAAAGGGCAGGCTAGAGACAGGTTGTTAATATGCCAGGATGTCCCATTCCAAAGATGGTTTCTTCAAAAGGGGCTTCACCAATCCAATTTTCGGTGCAACAGGGAAAATCCCCTCTGACAAGGAATGCCAGATAATCCCAGCAAAAATGGGGCCCAGCTGTATGACCTAGCTCACTAGTAGCAGAATTAGGCCTGGATCTGGTTCACAAAATGTTGGCCACAGATCTGAAATCACCTCACCCACCTCATCCGCTGTCACCAGCCAAAACTCTCTCCAGGACCACTGCATGCTATTGTGTCCCACTGTTCTGACCTTGTTGGACTGAAACGGTCCACTTGTCAAGATCCCAGCTTGAACAGAGAACACCCTGTCTGAAACAAACCTAGAAAATTCCCTGCATTTCATGGATGAAACAGCCTTCACGGGCTCCAGACAGGCTGCATGAAGAAGCCCGTCTGCAGTACAGAAAAGCTAAGCTCGGTTCCTTCCAGCAGCTATCTCCCAGGACTAAAATTCTGCCTCTTTACTGGTGATTGCCCTTTGACACTCACCACAGTGAGTAATTAAAGCCAATCTGTCCTGCTGAGCCCTGGACCTCCTCCAACAATGCTCCAAACCCTGCCCCTTTGTTTTCATCTCCCTCAGCTTGCTGACACACTTGCAAGCCAGGCGCCAAACCAGCGGGCATACAAGAACTGGTGCCACAAGGTCAAAGACCATCTAACAGCTCTTATTATAAGTTGCCACAGCTTGCTTTGACTCCATGGCGCATACTGCCAACATGTCCGAGGTGTCCAGTACCGCCAGAAGTCCCTCTGGTCAAAGCAGACAACCTCCACAGGGGGTGGACTACAGAGTGGGGCCCTGAAAGTGAACCTGATGGTGCAATGATCCAACTAACTGACCAGATCAATCCTGAAGTTCTCTATCCCCAGGGAGAATAAAGTCCAAGGCATGGCCATGTTGTTCCTCTAGTGATTTTGCAAGTTTAAGAAATTTTCGGTTGAGGGGAGGTGGGGGTTGTCACCTGCAAGATTCAGTTTCAGTCAGAAGGCAACTTGAGTTTACTGGTGCATGAAAGACATTTGAGAGCAGGCAGCAAAGCTGTAGGAGTGATCGCTGGGATCCAAGTCTGTCTGGGAGCTGAGAGTGGTCATTCAGCCAGAGACAGCGAGTAGGGACTACATTGCCCAAATTAGTATGTAAGGTTGCTGCACTTACATAGAAACATAGAAACTGACAGCAGATAAAGACTAATAGGCCTTACCCAGTCTGTCCGTTCTCCCTACCTACTGCAAAAGCCACATATCCTACTTTATCTCCAGAGTTACCTCCTCTTTTATATTACAGGGTTCCCCTATGTCTATCCCATGCATTTTTGAATTCCTCCACCGCATTTGCCCCTACCACCTCCACTGGGAGGCTGTTCCGTGCATCTACCACCCTTTCTGTGAAGAAGTACTTCCTCATGTTGCTCCTTAGTCTACTGCCTTCCAGTCTTATGTCATGCCCCCCTTGTTCTTTGACATCTCCTTTTCTGAAAGATGCTACCCTCCTGTACCTTTATTTATGCCCTTTAGGTATCTGAAGGTCTCTATCATCTCTCTCCTCTCTGTCCTCTCCTCCATGGTATACATATTGAACACCTGCAGTCTCGCCTCATATGTCCTTTGGTGCAGGACTTGCACCATTTTTGTTGCCCTTCTTTGAACTGCCTCCACCCTGTTTATCCTTAAGGAGATGCTGCCTCCAGAATTGGACACAATAATCCAAACGAGGCCTCACCAATGATTTGTACAGTGGCATCACCACCTCCTTTCTTCTGCTGGTGACACCTCTCCCTATGCACCCAAGCATCCCCACTGGCTCTCCCCACAGCCTTGGCACAATGTTTGGCCACCTTTAGGTCATCAGATACTGATTACTTTCAGATCTCGTTCCTGTTTGGTGGCCATTAGTAACTTCTCCCCATCATGTAATCCTCCCCTGGGTTCCTGCACCCCAAGTGCATGATTTTCAACTTCTTCACACTGAATCTTACTTGCCACACTCTTGACCATTCCTCCAGTTTACCTAGGTTCCTCCTCATTTTTTCCATCATCCCGGAATATCTACCCTATTGCAGATCTAAGTGTCATCTGCAAAGAGGCATACCTTCCCTTCTAGCCCCTCTGTAATGTCACTTATGAAGACAGTGAACAGGACTGGCTCCATAACTGATCCTTGTGGCAGCTGCTGGTCACCCTCCCTTCCCTGGACTGAGCTCCATTTGCCACCATCCTCTGCGTTTTATCCCTCAACCAATTTTGAAACCTGTTTACCACCTTGCCATCCAATCCCAGGCTGCCCAGCTTGTTCACAAGCCTCCTATTTGGAACAGCGTTGAACGCCTTGCTGAAATCCAAATAGGCCACATCCATATCTCCCCCTGATACACCTCCCTGGTCAACAGTCAAAGAAATCTATCAGATTTGTTTGACAAGACTTTCCTGCTGTGAATCCATGCTGCATCGGATCCTGTGCTCCTCTAGATTCAAGGTGTTCCACAATCCTTTCTTTTAGCAGTGATTCCATAATTTTCCCCACCACCAAGGTTAGGCTGACAGGTCTATAGTTTCCAGCCTCTTTCCTGCTCCCACTTTTGTGAAGATGGACTACATCTGCCCTTCTCCAGTCCTCTGGAACCACTCCTGTATCCAGCAATTTGCTGAACAGGGCTGCCAGTGGTGCTGTCAGCAACTCCCTTAGCTCCTTTAATATTCTAGGATGTATCCTATCTGGTCCCATTGCCTTGTCCACGTTCAGTTTTGTGAGTTCCTTAAGGACTCACTCCTCTGTAAATGGATTGGTGTCCCACTCCCTCCCATACCTGTTGTTTACCTGTGGTTCTTCCCCTTCCCCTTCTTCTGTTAACAGTGAACAAAAATGTTTATTCAGGACTGATGCTTTTTCCAGGTCTCCTTCCACACATTCCCCTTCTTCCCCTTTAAGCCTTACAATCACCCCCTGGTCTTTCTCCTTTCACTAACATACCTATAAAAATTCTTGTCCCCAGGCTGGCCCAGTGTCACTGAGGGCTGAGGCATCACACCTTACCTCCTACCACACCGGCTACCCGTGTTATAGCGGACACGGGTCACTAAAGGGTTGGCCGGGGAGAAAGAATCGAGCATTTGGAGGATGGCTCTCCTCTCCTGGGGAGGTTTGTTTGGCAGCTCTGCTGAATGACTGCCCCCAGTTAGAGGCCTGAGGGCAGCATGGGTTAGGGAAGCCAAAAGAAGGGAGGGTGCTGCAGGACTCCAAAGCATGCGCACACCTCCATGTTGATGTGTAGCACTCCAGCAATGGGAAGGGAAGAGAAAAAAGGGAGGAAAGACCTCCCTGGTGGCAGGATGATCAACGGATCCTCCACAGGTCCTGCAACAGTGGCTGGGCATAACCATAGTCCTCTGGCTGAAGATGATGGCACAGGTAAGCATTTGGGGAGCTGGGTGACGGGGCTGGAGGGTCAGTCAATAAGGGGGCCACCAGGGAGCATAGGGGATAAAGTACAATATTACAAAAAGTGTCTTGCCGCCTTTCTTTATTGCTTGTGCTACTTTTTCCTCTGTATGCGCCTTTGTGCTCCTGACTGCTTTCCCTGCCTTCCTTTGCTTATCTAGATATACTACTCTATCCTCCTCTTGTGTTTCTTCATATTTACTGAAAGCAAACTTTTTGGCCCTTACCTTCCCGGCCACTTCCTTTGAGAACCATAGTGGTTTTCTTTCCTCTCTCTCCCTCCCTCACAGTCTTTGCTCATAGTGTCAGAACATTTCTATTACTGAGAGTGCAAGAGGCAGACAGCGTCTGTGATCTTCACCAGCCTCTTGTCCATGAGCAGCACATGCTCCCATCTGAGGTCCCGATGCACAGTGCTATGGCTGTGCAGGTAGCAGACAGTGCTGACAAGCACATGGGATGTATGAAATCTTTGGTGCAAGCTGCTATAAAATGAAGAAAGTGTTGCAACTACGCCTGATGTACTAAAATCGGGTGCAGCTGTGTCAAAGGAGTTTGGCACAGTTACCCCCAAAAAACAGGTTTGATGCAGGATTTAATGCAAGCCCTGCGTCACCCTTTGAAAATCAAGCCCATGAAGTCAGTCTATTCTTTTGTAGTTTACAATGTCTGAAGAACACACCTGCTGTGCCAGAGACAATCGCAGCAGTAGAAAAAACCAAAACAAACAAAGCCCAACACTGGTAGGAAATACTGCAGAATGATCACTCACACAACCAGCTATCAGTTCCTCAAAGGATTTTTTATCAAAGTTTAAAAATCATCTGGAGATCACCCAGTACTGTGTGGCAGTCACAAGACAATTTTTAAACTCTGACTTAATTAAGCATTTGGATCACTAATAGTTGTGTGAGTGATCTCTGCAGCATTTCATAGTGGTGCTTGGCTTTCTGCTGCTGCTGCTACTCCATGCTTTTACTATTGCTAAAACACCTTGGTACCTACTTAAACATTAAGGCTAAACCCCCACACCTCACACTGCAATTAAGGTCCATGTCCATCTTTGCTTCTTCACTGACATGGCAATGAAAGTTTAACTGTGTGATGATTGAGGCGGATGAGAAATGACAGATTTGTGAGCCGTGGCTCTCAACAGGGAAGTAGCAGAAAGTGGCACTTGGCATATGGCTTTCAGCTACTTGTTTGGCTTGCTTTGTTTGATTTTTTTCTGAAGAGAGGGAAAAGAATATTTTTCTGCCTGAAAGACCAGTGGTGGGAGAGTGTGGGTGAAGAAAGCACTGAATCTGAACCAACAGAATAAATTGGCACTGTGTGTTTAGGGTCAGGAGGCACCGCCATTTCAGTGCTTGATCCTGTGTTTGCTTTGCCTTTTTTTTTCTAAATTGTACTCTCCTCCTCTTACTGGTGGGCTTAAGATGGAGGGTATTCCACAGGTGTAGCGGGGATGTGGAGAATGGGCAGGAGGTAAGGTATGGTCTGGTCCGAGGGATGGTTTTGTAGATGAGGCATGCAGCATGGTTCGGGATCGCAACTGTGGGAAAAAGGGTTTACCAAGTTTCCATGTTTTAGATCAGAGGGTGATTACACTCATGTTTGCAGGATTGGAGAGCTCACTCAGTAGGGGAGATCGGAGTGCAGCTGATACAAGTAAACAATGAGTGCACTGTAAATAACAATCAGCTGAGTACTTCAAGATAGATAAAGATGCTGACACAACAGATTTCCAACCCGGTATTCGGGAACGAGTACATACCAGAAACAAATGATGCAACTGACAGCATTGTGGGAGAACATGTGGCAGGGTTGGGTAAGACCCTGTCACATTTGTTATGCAGAGAGTTAAAAGCAAGGATCTGTTTTGTTCTCTCCTATTCTGCCACTTGCCTGTTTCTTGTATTCCTGATTGCACAATCAAATTTTTCTTGTGGCACCTAGGAACTGGCCACTCCAATGGTCCCACAATTCCCCCTGTTATCACCCTTGCTTCACTTGCTGCTTCTGTTCTTTTTCTCTCTCCTTGCTTCTCTGTGGTTAAAAGATAAAAACACAGAAATTTGCTGGCAGAAAAGGACCCCTTGGCCCGTCCAGTCTGCCCGAATACCCCCCCCATCTAGTTCATCTTACACTATCCGTTCCATGCCTTTTTACAATTAAGCCCCATGTAGTTGCCCCAAGCCCTCTTGAATTTGCGCTATCTATCTATATATGGTTCTTCATGTGAAACCGGGATCTCATAGTTTGCAAATGCATATAATTATATTGTTGAAATGATTGCAGAAAGCCATTTGAGTTTATTAGAAAAGATAACCTGAAACACAAGGTGTTGTTTACAGAATTGCCAACAGGAAACAAGATCTGGGACAAAATGTATTATTTTGCTGCACCTGCTAAGACTAGATGTGCTCTTCAGGCTGTCTCAGGAAGGAAAATAACAAAGTTTTGATACATTTTGTGAAAAACAGGAGATGTAACTTACAACAACAGAATGCAGAGTTTAAAATGAAAAGCAAAAACATATAATCAGAGCAATATTTTTCCAGGGGAAACTCAGATGGAGGATTTTATTGTTTGTACTGCTACCAATACTTGAATGCTATGTGCAAATGTTATAACATCTCCTGGTCTGCCTATGCTTCCTCACCTAATGCAATATGACAGTTGGTGTCACAGTGGGATTTACGCTGTGCATACCCTACACCAGAAGTTCTGTGCATCGGTAATAGACCTGGTACCTGGGAAGCATAGAAAAAAGGTATGGATCTTGCAACAGCAAGCCCATGAGTGATTACCAGAAGAATGGCATTAAAATCTGGGACACCTCCCTGCCCAGTTTTCCAGTTCCCCCTGTGGCCACTAGGAGTCACTATTTCACCTCTCCATCTTGTGTTAGACCCAGCCTACTACAGCCTCCCAAACGCCTGGGTTTCTATCTTTTCCAGGGCCCAAGGACACTGGCCCCCCCCCCAGGGTACCTGAACCTGGTACCCTGTGCATCAAAGTCTGCAGCCCTACCACTACTCCAAAGTGGCAGTCACCTCTCAGAATCACAACCTAGCCCTTATACAATCCACCACTCTAACAGTAATAGTCATGAGTACCAATCCCTACAACTGCGCCTGGCTATTCTGGCCATCCTGGTGCTCGCCTTTCTCCAGCCATACCACACTTTCACCCCTCAGAGTACAGCACCCCCAAACCACTTTGTGTTATTTCGACCTCCCTCAACTCTTGACTGGCACCCTAGGCTCCAGCACCCACCTCCTGGCAGTTCTCCCGACCCCTCTGCCTACTCGGGCCCCCCTCAGACCCACTTCCTCACCACCATTCCAACCCTTCACACCCTACCCATTCCCTGTACCCCTGCAGTTACACCCTCATCCCAATGTCCAGCTAAGGATGCCAACTGCCACCGCCCTCTGGCTCGAATTATCACTCTGCTACTGCTTCTCTCTGGAAATGTCCACCCCAACCTGGGCCCTACACCCTCCAGCCCACCCAAGACTTTGTCCTCAGGACTCCGCATTACCTCCCTGAACATCTGCAGCTTCCTGAAAAAATCTGCTGCACTCCAGTGTTGGGTCATTCTACACAAGCCTGACATCATTGCCTTTGTGGAAACCTGGCCTTCCAAATCCACCCCCCAATTCCTTTGTCTCACTCCCTGGGTACTCTCTTTATCGGGAGGATTGAGAAGGCAAACGCGGGGGTGGCTGCACTGCTTTCATACATGACACCATTGTTGGTCATGTGCTCCCTGCTCCCAAGCTCGACAGTGGAGCCCAGGCCCTCACTCTCAAAATCATCCCTGATCCTACCAGGGGTCTGCTCTACATCACGGTTTCCTATGTTCCCTCAAGGAACCAAAACCCAGCAATCTTGTCACTATCAGACTACCTCTCAACTCTCCCACACAAAGCAGAACAAGTCATAGTACGGGACCTTTACGTCAATTGGCTTGGTACTTCTGCTTCCCAAGCAAGGTACTCCTTTGCCGCCCTCGACATGACCCAGTTAGTCTCCCAGCCCACTAGACTCAACCCCTCCAGTGGAACCAGCACCCTCCTGGATGTCATAGTCTCCAACCACCCCCAAAAAGTTCAGGACATCAAAATTCTCCCCGATTCCTTAAGTGACCACTCCCCTATCCTATTCCTCTGGTCTTTCTCCACCCCAAAACCAGTGGCTCAAACTACTCTTCGCAGGCGCCTCCACCCTGGTTGCCTTAAAAAACTTAAGCAATATCTCGCTCAGACTGACTGGTCCCCCATCAACCTCGCTCCCAGCATTGACACTGCGCTCGACCTCTTTACACAAGTTTTTAACAAGGCCTGTGATCTCTATGTGCCACTTACCAGGCTCCGAACCAAAAAACAAAATGTGCCATGGGTCACCCCTTCCCTGCTCCAAAAACTCGGGGAGAGGGACAACCTCTGGCACACTGCCGCAGAGTCAGGCAAGGCAGCGGATAGACAAGTCTACAATGCTGCATGCAATAAGTGCACTTGGGCCATCCGCAAGGCCAATGCGGACCACTACCAGGCCACCCTTACCTCCTCCTGGGGGTCAGCCCAGACCTTCGGGGATAACATTAAAGAGCTGAACAGGAAATCATGCTCCCCCCCATCCCAACTCTCTACTGATGGCTCTGTTACCATGGACCCCCTCAGCATAGCAAACTGCCTTAATACCACCTTCACGGATCTTAGTTCTGTCCTCTCCAGTAGTTTCTTTGACCCCATATCCGAATCCCAGCCACCTGTCCTACAAAGCCCTCAGTTCCACCTACACAAAATATCCACTCTAGAAGCCAGACTGTACCTGCTAAAAGCATTAGAAAACAATAGCTCCAGCAATGACTCTCTGGACACTGGGATCCTACAGCTAGTCCTGGATGATATCCTAGTCCCTCTAACTGACTTACTTAACCAATCCCTCTGCCTGGGTCAATTCCCCAGTGTTTGGAAAACAGCTATCATCCCACCCATACACAAAAGTGGTGATAGGTCCTCCACCAGCAACTATCGGCCAATTTTCATTCTTCCCCTGCTCTCCAAAGTGATAGAAAAAGTGGTGGCCACACAGCTCACCGAGTATTTGACCAAGTATGCCATCCTATGCCCTGAGCAGCACGGTTTCTGCTCAGGCCATAGCACTGCCACACCCCTCCTAGAATTCTCCAACTTCCTGCATTCCTCCCTTGACTCTCGCAACCTTGCTGAAGCTGAGTTCATTCACCTCGCCAAGGCCTTTGACACTGTCTGCCATCCCTCTTACTTGACTCCCTTTAACAAATCGGTTTCTCCACTGGTTCCCTTGCCTGGTGCTCTAGCTACCTTTCAGCTCAATCCCAGTGTGTAAAAATCAACGGGACTTTGTCCGACACCTGACCTGTGCGCTCCAGTGTTCCCCAAGGATTCATCCTGGGTCCCCTACTGTCCAGTCTCTACCTAAACACCCTGCCCAGTGCCTGTTCTGGCAAAAGTCTTCTATACACGGATGATGCCGTTCTCTACGCCTCACACCATAAATCAGTCTCACTCCATGACTCTCTCTCCAGCATACCTTCAACCAAGCTGAAAAGTGGTTCAAGGATCATAGACTTGTCATTATTCTAAAGAAGACTAAGTCGATGCTCTTCTCCCACCACCAAAATAAAGCCATAAATGCCCCCATCCTTAACCTCCCTAGCACTCAGCACCCCTTTGAGCAACTATCCACCTACAAATACCTACGGATTACCTTCGGCACTGCCCTCACTTTTCACATCCACATTAATGCCCTCTCGACTGCCAAGAACTCCCAGATTGGCCTCCTTTACCGCCACAAGGACTGCCTCCCCCAGTGCTCTCTGGCTGGCCATTACATCCTCTGTCCTGTCCCTAGTGGAATATGGCCTGCCTATATACGCAGCTGCCGATAACACTGCACTCAATAAAATCCAACTCTTTATCAGCAAGGCCTGTAGGCTCCTGACCGGAGCCCCAAGGTTCACCCATACTTGCCTACTCTACTCCACCGCTAATCTCTTCAACTTCGAAGAAAGACTCCGCTACCAGACCTGCCTACTAGCCAAGAAAATTCTGCTCGGGTTCTCCCCCCTGGGGTATCTGCCTCCCTATAGCATGCCACCCCCATGGTCTCCACTCACAGCTTGGATAAGGCCACCCGACTGATGCCTAGAACCAGGACCTCCCTAGCTCGGTGATCCTTCTGCTACAGGGCTCCCTCCTGGTTCAACTCTCTCCCAGTCATCGTCACTAACACTCCCAAAATCACCCCTTTAAAATCACTCTACATAACCACCTTTTCAACACTCATTGCTGTAATTGTCACTAACTGGTGCTCTCATGCCTTCCAGTGCACTCAAATCTCAACAATGTCCTCCGGACTGCTCCTACACACTCACACCCCTCCTCCTCTGTTCCTCTCCCCTACTAGACATCTGTATATCAGGGGTATCCTAGCTTGAGTCACATGAAACCTATGTAAATATGTTGTACATAAATTAATGTAACTCCATCTGCAACTGTAACTTTGTATCACTGTTTTTGTCCTCACTGTGACGAGGTGCCTTTGTAAACGAGTCTCTGACTCAAAGGTTGTCAATCCGATGTGTACAAATGAGTAAATAAATAAAATAAAAATTAGAAGCAGATACAATAGTCCAAACTAAGACTGTACAGCTGGCACTAGTAATGACAGAAAAATAACAGTCAGGATAGAACCTGAAAGCATGTCTGTCTTCCTCAGATGGTGGGCTATACAGCAAGAGAGACTGAGTAACAGAAAGAAGAAGAGATTCAATGTCTAGAGGCACAGAGAAGAGAATAGAATGCGACAGGAGTAGTGATAACTGTATGCCTTGCAAGCCGTCAGAGTTGGAGGACAGGTCCAGCAGATCAACAAAACAAAAACAACTTAAAAGACATTAAACTTTCAAAGCTGTATCCCTCAGATGATATTGAAGCATACCAGACAACATTTGAAAGGATTGCTGCAGCCTGCCAACTGGCCACAACAGCAATACACAATCAGGCTGGTACCTTATCTGACAGGTAAAGCCCAACTTGCCTACTGGAATATGGACACTGCAAAGTCAGAAAACTATGACCTTGTGAAAAGAGAAATCCTTAAAAGATATGACTTCTCAGGAGAGACCTACAAGCTCTCTGAAGTACCATTCAGTCGACAATCCCTGGGAAGCCTTCACCCGACTCAGAGCACTCCTCATTAAATGGCTCCAACCAGAGGGCAGAACAGTCGCATAGATCATCAATATATCTGCAATGCAGCAATTAATCAACATCCTTTCTACAGACATGCAGCTTTGGGTAAAAGAATGCTGACCAGAAAGTGGGAAAAAGGATGTTTCTTTGGCTGAGGACTATCAGACGGCCAGACAGACACTGCAGCAGTGAAGGAACAGTAAGACCCTCTTTTTCCAATTCAACTCCAGATCAGATAAGAAACTCTGAGGAGGAAGGGAAGAGTAACAAAGCTGTACCCAAAAGACCTTATTAGCTATAACTGTAATAAGCCAGGCCATATTGCAAGAAACTGTCATAAAAATAAGGAGAGTGACATTGGAGCAAATGTGGCCTTGGCAAATTGTGGTAAGTATTTCAGAGATGTCAAGGTGGGAGATAAGACTGTGAAGGGACTTATAGATTCAGGAAGCAGACAAATCCTGGTGCACGTTGAAGTGCTGGGAAAACACTGTGCAAAAGAACCAGGGTACTGGAGTCATCTGCATCAACAGGGACACTCAATACAATCCCACCACCCAAGTGACTCTGAACATTAAGGGGGTGCTGCAACAAATAAAAGTAGGGGTAGTACCAAAGTTGCCTGTACCTGTGATTACTGGAAATGACTTTCCAGGATTTGCTAGCTTAATCAAAGAGGAAGCAAATCCTGCCGTTTCAGCAGCTATGATAACAAGAGTATGGACACAGAAAATCTCAGATGTTGGGGACTGTTTTCCTTTTGGCGACTTTGATTTGGATATGTTTGAGCTTATCTCCAAGATCTGGAAGTCCAGGAAAGCAAGAAGATGCTTGAAAAAATAGTGGCAACAAAAGACCGATGGACACAAGTGGCTGACATATGAAAATGCTGAAACTAAACTGATAACCAATTGTGATTTTGTTTGTTAGCAAACTTAATGATGCCCTCCAAGTTTATTTTAAGCAGCTTGGAGTGAAACAAAAACAGGGTAAACCAATTTTTAAAAAATGTAATGGGCTACTGTACAGAGTTTGTGAGAATCCTAAAATGCATTAAGACATAGAACATGTTTTCATACCAAAGAAGTAGAGAACCGAGTTCTTACAGATAACACATGATAGTCCTATGTTTGGTCACTCGGGAGGGACCACACCCTTGCCAGATTGTTGTACATATTTTACTGGCCTGGGATTCATGGGGATGTGGCTGCCTACTAAAGTTCTACTGCTGAATGTCAGAAAGTAGCTCCAGTGACTAAAAAAGACAAGGTGCCACTGGTGCCCTTACCCTTGACAGATACGCCTTTTGAGAAAACTGCAATGGATGTGGTTGGCACCTTAGACAGACAGAAGTAAAAAGAGTAATCAATTCATTTTGGAAATATGTCATTATGCTATGTAATACCCAGAGGGAATCCCAATGCATAGTTGTCACAGATCCAAAA
The DNA here is from genome assembly GCA_016271365.2 of Neoceratodus forsteri. NCBI lineage: Eukaryota > Metazoa > Chordata > Ceratodontiformes > Ceratodontidae > Neoceratodus > Neoceratodus forsteri. The sequence goes on along the minus strand of CM057456.1, from coordinate 1,693,523,581 downwards.
GCGGCAGCAGAGCTTGCTAAAATTTTCAGCAGGGTGAGCATACCTAAAGACATTATTACTGATCGGGGTAGTAATTCTGATGTTGTATTGCTGAAGAGCTGTACCAATTACTAGGTATTGCTTCCTTAAGAACCTCTCTTTATCAACTTCAGATAGATGTTCTTGTTAAGTGTTTTAATCAAATCCTAAAATGCATGTTAAAATGGGTTGTGAAATGTGAAAGGAAAGACTGCAACCAATACTTACAATACTTGTTTTTTGTTTACATAGAAATGCCGCACGCAGCAACAGGTTTTACGCTCTTTGAAATGTTGTATGATAGATAACCTAGAGGGCTACTAGATGTAAGAAAAGAAACATGGGAAGATAACACCACTCTGAAAGAATCGATTACATCTTATACGTGTGCACCGAGAAAGAAATTGGCAAAATTTGTTGAAATTGCGCACAGTAGTCAGGAAGAAGCCCAAAAACCACAGAAAACATATTATGACCTATGACCACAGGGTAAAGGAAAAAGTTTTTGAACCAGGTGAAGAAGTCTTGTCACTGCTACACACTATAGAAAACAAACTGTTAACGAAGTGGCAAGGGCCTTATAAAGTGGTTAGATGTACTGGAACAGCTAACTATGAGACTGAGACCCCTGACAGGAAAAGTCTTACCAAGATAGACCATACTAACCTCTTGAAGAAATGGGTTGGGGAAAAAAAAAAAAAAAAACATAAGAGGCTGCTTTGTTAGTATTACCAGAAACTGCTGAAGAAGATATTGATATAACTTATGACAGACTGGCACAAACAGTAACATCTGATGCTGTAAAGGTGAATGGTTCCTTACCTACAAAAAAAAACAAAACACAACAACAAAACTTTGTAACTTGGTAAAGATATTTAAAAGTACTTTTACCACAGTGCCAGGCTGAGCAAAAAGGGCCAAGCATGTAACATGTGCCACTAGCTAACCATGGGGACCCTCACTCGGGTCCTGAGAGCCCCTAAATGAGCCCCCCCAACCAGAAAGGCATCTGTAGTTAAAGTCTGAAAAGGCATGGGGCTCCAGAATAGGACCCCTCCCGCTAGGCTGTCATGACGGAGCCACCATTCAAAGGAGCGGTGTACTACACGAGAGATCCAGATTCGAAGATCCAGATCATCCACCGATTGGTCCCACTGGACCCTGAGATGTCACTGGAGAATCTGCATGTGTAGTCTTGCTAAGGGTACTATGGCTATGGAAGCTGCCATGTGGCCTAAAAGTTGGAGAACAACCTGGGCAGGGGAAGAGGAGGCCTTCTGGAGCCTGCTGGCCAGATCCTGAAGGCGGTCTGCTCTGTCTGGGAGCAGGAAAGTTCTCCCATGCTTGGTGTCCAGAATAGCCCCTATGAACTACAACCTTTGTGTGGGCCAAGGATGTGATTTTAGCCAGTTTACCATGATCTCCAGGGAGGAAAACAGAGTCTGTGTCTCACGTGGAGCGATTAGAAGCTCCTCCCCCGATTGAAGGGAGAGAAGCCAATTGTCCAGGTATGGGTAGACAAAGAGGCCCCTCCTACCACCGCTAGACATTTGGTGAAAACCCTGGGTGCGGATGAAAGGCCGAAGGGGAATACCCTAAATTGGTAGTGCTCGTCCTGGAAGCTGAAGCGCAGAAACCTTCTGTGAGACTTCAGGACTTTGGATATGCAAGATGCCTACATACATATCAGACAGCACAGCCAGTCTCCTTGATGAAGCAAGGGGAAGAGTCCTGCCAGAGTGATCATCCGGAATCTCTGGTACTTTACCAAGAGATTGAGCTAGCTTAAGTCCAGGATGGGACGAAGGTCTCCAGTTTTCTTCGGAACAAGGAAGAAGTGGGAGTAATAACCTTTTCCCTTTTGTACCTGTGGGACCTTTTGAATGGCCCTTTTTTCTAGGAGCTGATGGATCTCTGCTTCTAGAAGGGGAATGTGTGCCGATGGACAACAGGCTGGGGGGGAGGGAGTTGTCCGGCGAGATAGAGATGAACTCTATTGTGTACCCTTTTTGAACAGTGTCCAGTACCCATTGGTCTGTCGTGATACTGGACCATTCGAGTGGGTAGCGTGCAAATCTCCCTCCTACCTACTCATTTTGTCTGAAAGGAGGAGGGGGGCAGAGGTAGTCGGACAGGCTGAGGGAGTGGTGGGGGCCTGGGCCCTGGGAGCTTTGGGTTGCTTAGGGCCCTGGGAACCTTAAGGGGCAGGGTGACCCCGCCTCTTGAACCCCTTACTGTGGGACTGTTTACTCCCCTGTCCACACCCTTGTCCTTTTCGAAAAGGGCGTTGGCGGGGTTCCTGAGGCTGGGATTTACACATCTGGTGCACGTCGGCCAGTATGGACTCTTGCAAGTCTTGCTGGAAGCCCGTGAGCCTGAGCCAAAACTGCCGCCTCATTCAGACCCCGAGATGGCTGCTCTGGAGGCCATATCTACGGCATCATAAGAACACCTCAGGGCATGCTTATCGACGTCCAATCCCGACTGGGCACACACCAACACTTCTTCCTCTGAGTCAGAGTCTGGCATGGAGCTGACGAGGTCCACTGACTTCTGCCACAGTGACTGTTGGTAGGTAATCATGTGGCCCATGAAATTCAAGGACCTGATGGCCCCAGTGGCTGAGGAGAAGACTTTTTGGCCCCAACCGTCTAACTTTTTTGAGACAGGGTCCGGAGGTTGGGAGCGCAAATGCTTTGGCTGGGAACCTCTGCTGTGAGCAGCCGTGAGGACTGAAGAGTTGACCTTTGGCTGTTCGGCTAGAAAGGGATTGGACTTCGGAGGCTTATAAAGTCTGTCTACCTTTCTAGGCACAATGGGAATGGAGGATGGGGTGTGCCATGTCAGGTGGGTCACGTCCTGAAACGGTTCCACGAATGGGGGGGATTACCAAAGGTTTGGGCTCCATCTCTCAGAGGAACCTGGCCAGGTGCTTGTACTCTGGATCCAAGTCCTCCGTGTCCCACTTATAAATAGCCTAGATATGCCTCATGATGTCCAGGAAGGATGGGTCATCTGGAGGGGACTGCGGGGAATCTTTTGGTCCTGGGGAGGGAGGACAAAAATCCCCATCTGAGTCAAGCTCTGATCCAGCGTCGCCCTCGGCTGAGGAGGACGAAGAAGGAGAGGAGGGAGGAAGGAGACGGAGATGTAAGACATTTCCTTCTCATCTCCTTAGGATTAGGACATGGGAGCTGGCCCTCACCCCCTTGAGGCTTTGGGGTGGGAACAGGATCCATGGGTGGTGGAGTAGGGACAGTGTCTCGGGGTCTATACAGGAGGTCCCCTTTAACTGTACTCCACCAGACTGTGAAAAGATTCCCAATATCTGCTTCTGGGATGACCGCCAGGCCTGGCGCCGGGTTCGAAGGACTGGGTGCCGCATCTATAGGCGTGGGTGCCTGGGGTTCAGGCTCCCTGGGGGCAGGCATCGGGTCCGGGATCCTGGTGTCTGTGGGTCGACGACTGATAGCGCCACTGTCCTGTGGTCTGGCGTACGGTGTGGTCCTGTCAGGCATCCGATCCCTTGGAGGAGGGACGGACGGCTAGTCTTCATCCAGCGAGCGCCCCGTGTCGGGCGTCGGAGAGTAGGTCAGTGGAGTAGATGACTGGCTAGGGTTGCGCTGGTCTGGAGGAGGGTGCACCTCAGTCGGAGGTGAGGCGTCCGAGCCCGGGTGACCTCCTGCCTACCTGAAGGTTCTTCTGAGCGCTTACGCTTGTCTGAAGAAAGTACAGTTACGTAAGAACTTACCGTAACAGTAGATCTTCGAGAACAGCTCTTGCAGCAGGTTACACCATTAGGACTGAAGTCGGCAGGTGCCAGGACCCCACAGAAATTTTCTAGCTAGCAATCTTCAGCGGGGACTGCCTCCAATGTCGGGCGTAGTACATAAGGAGGCGGTCCCCCCATAATCCTCAGTTCTACCGCCGCAGACTCCTGGCCGCTGGATGACATCAGAAGAGGAGACTGAGGATCTGCCACCAGGTGGCAAAACAAGTAAATAGGAATGTCCCATCTAATGAGATGGGTGCTTGACTCCGACCTACCTCCAGCAGGGATGGTGGGAGGGAAAGTACCTGCTGCAAGAGCTGTTCTCGAAAATCTACTGTTACGGTATGTTCTTATGTAACTGTACTATCTTACTTCGAGATACAGCTCTTGCAGCAAGTTACACCATTAGGACTGATTTCCAAGCAGTAATGGCAATCATGCTCCATCGGGAAGAGGAAGGTAGCGACCTTGAGATAACTCGAGCCTAGGACAGAAGTCCCTGAAGGATAGCTAGACCGAACCCCGCTCTTCGCCTCGATGCAATGTCCAGACTGTAATGCCTGATAAAGGTATGCACAGAGCTCCAAGTAGCTGCAGCGCAAATAGCTCAGGTGGAGATGTTCCTTAACGCTGCAAAGGAAGTAGCCACCCCTCTAGTGGAATGACCCTTGACCGCGCCTGGCAATGGTTTATTGCGCTTCTCATAGCAGTAAGAAATGCACTGGATGAGCCACCTAGAAAGTGACTGTTTAGAGATAGGAGCTCCCTTCATCCTGTGGGCAAAGGAGATGAAAAGTTGGTCCGACTTTCGGTGCTGTTTGGTTCTGGTCAGGTAGTGTCTGAGGCACATGTGCACGTCTAGGGTGTGCAGAAGAGCTTCTCCTCGATTAGCGTACTTTGGAAAATACACTGGTAGATCGATATCCTGATTAAGGATGAGAGCAGAGACCACCTTAGGCAAAAACTTTGGGTTTGTCCTTAGGGATACCTTGTCCTGGTGTAAAACTAAATAAGGCTCTTTGCACATAAGAGCATGCATTTCCAAAATCCTTCTGGCAGAAGTAACTGCAACTAAAAATAACGTTTTCCAAGAGAAAACGTAGCTCGCAATCCACGGCTGGTTCAAAGGGTGGCTGCGTAAGCTGCTCCAGGATAAAAGGTAAGTCCCATGGAGGGACTGGATCTTTAATGGGGGGCCTAAGGTGGAGGACACCCCTTAAAAAGCACGAGTAGCATCCAGCTGGGCCACCGTCCGATGGCCTGCAGGGGCATGGTAAGCTGAAATGGCACAAAGGTGCACTTTAATCGAGGAGTAAGCCAGTCCAGAGTGGAAAAGGGAAAGCAGGTAGTCCAGCACCATCTTTTCTGGACAGTCTAACAGCAGAAAGCTGCGCGCTTGAGCCCACACAAACAGAATCTACGCCATTTCATGGCGTAAGTTGCGTGGGTAGCCAGTTTTCTGGCGCCAGAGAGCATGTCTGCCACTTCTTGCAAGACCCCGTATCGCATCATGGCTATGTTTCCAGGAGCCAAGCGTGCAGGTTCAATGAACGTAGGTCCAGATGGACCAAGGAACCTGCCTCCTGAGACAACAGATGGGAGCTGATTGGCAAAGGCACTGGAGGTTCCCGGGATAGCTGGTGCAAGAGAGGGAACCAAATCTGTCTGGGTCAGGAGGGTGCGATCAGAATGAGCGTCGCTCGCTCCCTGCAAAGTTTTAAGAGAACTCTCTAGATCAACGGGAAAGGAGGAAAAGCATAGAGGAACCTGCCCACCCAGGAGAGGGACAACACGTCTCACCAGAAAACACCAGGCCCTGGATCTAGCGAGCAAAAACTGGGCAGTTTTGTGTTGGATGGGGATGCGAAAAGGTCTACTTCTGGAGTACCCCATCTGTGAAACAGATCCTCTGCCACCTCCTGCAGAAGTTCTCATTCATGGACTCTGGCCTGAGAGTGGCTCAGGCTGTCTGCGGTGATGTTGTCCACTCCGGGAACATGAACTGCAATTAGGTTTGCACCGTGTTGCAATACCCACTCCCACACTCTCATGGCCTCCTTGCAAAGCAGGTAGGAGTGAGTGCCTCCTTGTTTGTTGAGGTAATACATCAATGCAGAATTGTCTGTTTGTAACAGAAGTGTACCCGGTGGAATCTCCGACTGGAAGGCCTGCAGAGCATAAAGGACTGCCCTCATTTCTAGGATGTTGATGTGGAGATGAGACTCCTGGGCTGTCCACAGGCCCTGAGACCGAACACCATCGAGGTGTGCTCCCCACCCGAGCCCTGAGGCGTTTGTGGCGAGAGTCACAGTCGGGGACGGTGCTGTGAAGGGAACTCCAGCAGAGAGGTTCCCTGGATGTAGCCACCATTGCCAATCTCGAATTACGGCTTTCGTGATCCGGATTGGATGCTGCAGATGGTCTTGCCTTTGGTCCCATTGCACCCGTAACATCCACTGGGTTACCCGCATGTGGAGATGGGCTAGCGGGACTGTTGCAATGGCCACAGCCATGTGTCCGAGCAGGCAAAGGACCAGTCTGGCTGGGACAATCTTCTTCGCCGACAGCTCCCTGATGAGGGATCTGATGTGTTCCGCTCTGTCCGTGGGAAGGAAAGCTTTCCCTCTGACGGTGTCCAGAACTGCTCCGATAAACTGCAGCTTCTGGGACAGAACCAGGTGTGACTTCTCGTAATTGATGAGAATGCCCAGAGATTGAAAAAGAGACTGGGTGCAGTGAATAGCAGTCATCAAGGCCTCCCTGGAGGGTGCCATGAGAAGCCAGTCATCCAGGTACGGGAACACGTAGTGGCCCTGTCTCCTCAGAGACGCGGCTATGACCGCCATGCACTTTGTGAACACATGAGGTGCCGACGACAGGTCGAAGGGATGAGCTCGGATCTGATAATGGCGGCTCTGAAACTGGAAGCGCAGGAACCTCCGGTGCGCTTGAGCAATGGGAACGTGCAGGTAGGCATCCTGCATGTCCAAAGACGCCAGAAAGGCATCCTGCTTCAGCATGGGAATTAGGCCCGGAAGGGTCACCATGCAGAAGCGTTTGTAAGCAACTGAAAGGTTGAGGTCGTTGAGGTCCAGTATTGGCAGGAGGTCCCCTGTTTTCTTTGGAACCAGGAAGAAGTGAGAATAGTACCCTAGACCTCTCTGGTTCTCTGGAACGTGCTCTAAGGCTTCCTTTTCCAGAAGCGCGAGCACTTCCTGCTGTATGAGCAGGGCATGCTGACCCGAATAACGGGAGAGCAGGGGAGGTCTTGTAGGCGGGCTGCCTACAAACTCTATATAATGGCCTTTTTTTGACCAGCTGCAGAACCCACCTGTCGGTGGTGATCGATTGCCACCCTGGAAAGTGGCGTGCGATGCGACCCCCGACTTTCTTTTCCCATTGATCCTGGGAGGGCCGGGAAGGAGTTATACTGTGGCAGCATTTGACCCTGCAGGCTGGGCCGACTTTGAAAATCGTTGGCCTCTGCCTGGGGATGACTTGGCCTGGGCCTTGCATGTGAAAGTGCCCCTCTGCTGCTGACTGGAACGTTGCTGTTGCCATTGTAGCTGGCCACGAAAACGGCTCTGGTTCCTACGAAAGGAACTAGGCCGAGACCTGTACATAGCTTGTTCAGGTCAGACTGCCTTCCCTGCGTCCTGAAGTTTGGTGATCACTCTTTCGGAGGCTTCGCCAAACAGGACCTCGCCATTATAAGGGACGTCTATGATGTTTTTCTGGACATCCGCGGTAATTCCGGAGACACGGAGCCAAGAGTGTCTCCGGAGACAAATGCCTGAGGCTGCAGCTCTGGCTGAAGAGTCCGCAGAATCATATGCAGCTCTGAGCACTTGGGTCCCCACATCTGAACCTGTGCGGAGGAGGTTCAAGAGCTCCTCCTTGTGTTCGCCATTGGGCATCTTCTCAACCAGGTCCAGACCCTGTTCCCACAGTGCGTTCTGCAGCTGAACCATATGGGTCAGATAGTTCAGTGACCTGATGGCGCAAGTAGCAGCCACGCATGTGCACCTTCCTAGGACGTCCAGTTGCTTGGATTCCTGGTCCGGTGGCTGGGTGCTCAAATGCTGAGGTCTCTGAGACCAGTCATGTGAAGCAGTGATGACCAGAAATTCAGCCAGAAGATAGTTCGCCAAATACTGGTCCTCCCTAGGGGCCTTGTATAGGCGGTCAGCCTTCTTCTGCACTGCCGGAGTGGAATGCGGACATTTCCAGGCAGCCTTGGTGATGTCCACAAAGGTATCCACCAAGGGCGGCACTACCACACGGGTCTCTTTGCTGAAGGCAGCGGGCAAGGCGTTGTCGCTCGGGGTCAAGCTCCTCAGCATCCCACCCCATGTTCTCCTAGATGTGCCTCGTGATCTCAGCGAAGGAGGGATCATCCGGAGGAGACCTGGGTAGGTTGTGTGGGTCAGGAGAGGGAATGCTGAGAGGAGAAGGTGATCTGGAACACTCTGAAGTGTCTGAGCTGGAATCCTCCCCTGACGGAGTGTACCGGCGTCATCTGGGTCTCTTGGGGCTGGGTGACCCTGAGGGGGATTTGGAGGGAGGCCTTCTCCTTTCCAAAGATCTACCCCTAGGAGGTGGCGTCTGCTCTTTGGGGGATGGAGGTCGTCCTACAGGCCCTTAGGTGGAGAGAGGTGTGGCGGTGATGGAGTGAGTGGAGGCAGTAGCAGGTGTAGTAGGAGGAGAGGACGCAGGGACCACATCTTTTGATGGTGTCCCACCAGAAGGTAAAAAGTTCTTTTACCTCCACAAGATTCATACCCGACGACAGGCCTGGTGGCGGTGGCCTTTCGCCGGGGTCGGGCATCGGGTCCCCGGGGGTCTCCTGCTCCAGGGAAGGTTCCCTTGGGAGCCCGGCATCTCCGGTGTCGCCCGCCTGGTCCTCGGGCTGTGTGGCGTCCTTCTCAGTGGAGTCCCTCTGACCAGCGTCCGCCAGCGACGGGGTGCGGTCCTCTTCTCTGGGGTAGCCGACATTGGTCCCCTGGCCGACGTCTTCAGAGGCGAATGCCTAGCCGGTGACGGGTGTCTGGGTGTCATCGGCTCCTGTGAGTGCCGGTGATGTTTGGCCAACGTCGGTGGTCCGACGTTGGGTCCAACGTCCGTTTGAGGGACGTCAGGTCCTTGGTTTTGCGGGGCACCGGATCCGAACCTCGGGGTGGCTGGGAGACTGAGCTGGCGTCAGTTTCCTGGCAATGGGAGGAAGATTTATGGCGCTCACCCGACTTCGATGAGGCCTTGGAAGGAGTAGAGGAGGCCAAGGGCCTCGAAGTCTTCAGAGGCTGGAGAGAGGAGAAACTGCTGGATGACCTGACCTGGACCGGGGGAGGTTACGACCGAGCCCTGGAGGGAGAGCGGTCTGATTTGGAGCCAGAGCTCCGGGAGTCCGAGGCTCTCGCAGGAGACCTGGACCTCTCCTTTTCCCGGTGCTTGTGGGTTTTGCTCGAAGGCTCTACCCGGGAGGAAGGTTTCTTGTCCATACTTTCAAGTTTCTCTTCCAGGAGAAACGCTTGAAGTGCCTTCTGGCAGTGGATCCTGGTGTGACTGTTGAAGCCCTGGCAGAAGAAGCAAGCCTTGGTGTCGTGGTCCGGGCCTAGGCAGTGCACACAGGCCGAATGGGGATCCTTGAAGGGGATCTGTTTGCCACAGGCGCACTTCGTGTGGTGACCCTCTAAAGAAGTGGTTGGAGAGGACATCAGTTGTTCAAAATTCGAAAAGAAGACAAAAATCGTCATAGTTCTATGGTCGTTGCGCACTACAAAAGGAGACCGAGAGGCCGATACTGGCGAGTCGATGGCGGGAAAAGAACTGAGGATTATGGGGGAACCACCTCCTTAGGTACTACGACCGACATCGGAGGCGGTTCCTGCTGAAGATTGCTAGCTAGAAAATTTCCGTGGGGTCCTGGCGCCTGCCGGCTTCAGTCCTAATGGTGTAACCTGCTGCAAGAACTGTATCTCGAAGAAAGATCTAGGCCTATCTTGAGCATTAGACAGGCTTTCCTGGGTCAACGAGCCAGGGAAGAGTGATGTCCCGATGAGATGACTCCCAGTGTTTGCCCTGGGAACAGGCGGGAGTGGACTTAGATGAATGGGAAGGTTCGGACAACTGGGCCAGAAAGAAGCAGACCTCAGGCTGTAAGTCGATGAAGATGAGGTCTGCTTAGCTGGTGACTTCGGGCGGGACTCAGACTTGGTCCAATCCTTATCCCTGTGGTGATGCTTCCCCCTGAGGACTTATCTTTGGGTGGGGAGTCCCTGGCGGGAGAGGATGAGCTGTCTCCTGATCCTCGCTGCATGGCCACAAGCTTTTTCTCAAGAAGAAATGTCTTGAGTGTGTTGGCTCTTCTAGCATGAGTCTTCTGACTGAACGTCTGGCAATGTGCGCAGGCATCGGGCCGGTGTTCTGGGCCTAAGCAGTTGAGGCAGGCTGCGTGGTCATCTTTGGCTGGAATCTGCTTCTTGCAAGCACACTTTGCTTTTCACTGTGGTGGAGAGGGCAACAACATACATGAGGCGATAGTGAATGATGAAAAAATAGTGGCTTCTTTCTTTGGCTGTTGACTGCTAGAGAAGGTGTCTGAGGAGCCAAACTACGCGGGTCGACGGCGGGAAAAGAACTGAGGTGCCTCCAGGGGACCACCCCCTATATACCACATCTGACGTCAGGTGTAGCCGATGTCGGGGGAGGTCCCCTGCCTCAGACTGCTAGCTACAAGTTTTTTCCATGGGGTCCTGACACCTGCCGGCTTCAGTCCTAATGGTATTACCTGCTGCAAGAGCTTCACCCTCGAAGTTACTGTAGATCTGTGTATGGTGTATTCAATGGTGTCACAGTCCTTTTCGTTCAATATGTCTGCATATAATAGGGTCGCCTTTTGGCATGTTTAATATTCATGGGGGGACAGATGAGGTTGCATGCCACTAAGGCTTCCACCTCCCTGTCCTCTACATAGACTCCGATCCAATGTCTTCTCTGTCTGCCACCTTTATGGCTGGTGCTACTCTGGTCAGCTTGTGGAGATCATAGCTGGCTCATAAGGAAGTATATTTTTCCATAGTCATATTTAGTTCTTCTGTTATTTGCTCCATGGTTTGTACCTCCTATACCCTTGTTCGACACTTGCCCACCTCAGGGTGAGTCACAAAAAGCCAGTGTGAAGTTATACATTTACAGGCAGGGGCATAGCTAGGAATTTTAAAATTGTACTCAAAAGTTGATGGAACTGTTGCTTCCTCCATAAATGTAAACCAAAACATGTGCTGCCCCATCACATAAACGTTGCCCCACCCCATTTCACTCAACAATACAGTATATGAAGTAAGTCAATGATCCTAACAGATTCACATTGTATTTTCTCTAAGACACACTACAAATCAGACAGAAGTTGTCTGACTTTTGCCTTACAGTGTTTAGGATACATTGTGATAAGCCTCTGTACCATATCAAGGTAAGCAGCCTGACACAAGTCCATTCACACCAGCACTCATGCACACATACTCGATTGAGTCACTCATACAATCATGGCCTTTAAGTTTAGCACTCACACATCTTCCAGAGATCATTCACAAACTCATACTAAAGCATCCAAGGAAGGGAAATGAAAATTACGTACCTACCGTAATTCTGATCTTTCTGTGTATCTTCACCATTCATCACATATGGGTACTGGCCAGAGATCGGAACCCCGCGGGAGCATTTTTTTTTTTTTTTTTTAAAAGGATATGGAGCCGACACAGCATCGGCGCCACCCCGAGGCCGGACGACATGCGTGGCACTCAAGGGTTGGCCGTTAGGCTGTGTCGACTCCGCCTACCTACCAGTTCTGAGTCACTGGAGAGGTAAGAGGAAGGGATGGAGGGTGGGACAAGAGAGTCCAAGGGACAGAAAAAGGAAAGGAAAACTGAACTAAAAGGAGAAAGAACAACTGAGAGGACAGAAAGAAGAGAGGAGACTAAGGGGATTGGGTAGGGGCCCCAATCTCTGGAAGCGGAAGAAGGGAGGGAAGGAAGGGGAGAAAATTTAGGAGAGAGTGAGAGGTAACAAGGTATCCGAGACCCTTGTCCATCACCAGATTACATAGGAACTGCAAGGAGTAGCAAAGCTCTCTGCCAGAATTCAAGACACAGAATAACTGGCAAATACCCCAGAAGCAGTCGGCTATTCTGGAGGACAGGGTACAGGGACTTAATACTCTCTCAGGAAAGATGTTTGGTGGAAAAAAGGGAATTTCCTTTTTTTTTTTAACAGCTGGATGGAAACCAGAAGGAGAAGAGGAGGAGGGCAATCACCAACTCCCACCACATCGGGGTGGAGACATGCAGTAGAGAAGGAGTGCCGCTAGAGCTGTACTCCTTAAAGGAGAATACCCCCTGTGTGTCCCTACTTTACCCTGCTCCAAAAAGAGAGGGGGAGCCACAGAGGGAGGGGGGACCCAGAGACTGAGACCCAAGGGGGATGGTGGGCGGGGTTGTGATGAATGAAGATACACAGAAAGATCAGAATTACAGTAGGTACGTAATTTTCATATCTTATCTGTGTCAATCTTCACCATTCATCACATATGGATGAGTACCAAGCCCCCCGAAAGGGGTTGATTCATTACACCCTAGGGACAGAGTCCCTTAGCCCTCAGTGGGTGACACACTAAGGGGGGGAACCTTCCGGGCCTGAGGAGGCCCGAGAGTGGGGAGAGCGAACGGGTTCCCCCGGAGGGGGAAGGAAGTTGCCCTGACAAACGTCGTCTCGCCCTACGGGAGAAGAGGTAGGTTCCCTGGTGGGCGGAGCAAATCACCCTACGCCGGGCCAAGGGTGACAACTGGGAAAGGCAAGCACGCCGATCTCCTAGTGCAGACTGCTGTCCCTCGACCTGGTAGCTACCTCGTTGGGCGTCATAAGATGCCTTGCTTGGCGCCTTGCTAGCTCAGGCCATGTGCAGAGAAAGCGCGATGAAACGTCTGGTTTATCCGAGGTCAGGCAAAGCAGCTAGGATCTGACTAGCGCGGACCACAAGAACCTGTTGTAGGCTGCATGAGTGGGCCTGGTGAGCAGAAATGGGAGGAGCAACCATGCAGTAGAAGGTCCTCCTCCCAGAATCAAAATCCGAGGAGTCTTGATCTGGGGGCCAGTCACGTGTGGGCTGAAGCCCATCAGGGGTGTCCAGGTGCGTCAAGCCAGACTGCGGGTGAGGCATAGAACCTGGAGACTCCGGGGCGCATACCTCTGGCTGAGGTCCCTAGGAGCAGGAACTCGGAGAAGGGCCTCTGCCAAGCACGAGGGGCGCCTCCCGAGGGAGGCGAGGCCAGGCCGGCACCACAAGGGTGGCCCGCCAAAATCGCCTAGAAGGCGTGCGCGCATGCTCAGGTTGCTAACAGACAGGGTGAAGGTGAAGGTCCTCCATCATCCTACGAGGAACGCTGGTACTCTGAGAGATCAGCGGCTGGAGAGATATGGACAGAGGTTCCTCTCCTCCAGAAGAGGGGATGAGGAGCTGGAGGTCACCATACGTTCCGAGGTGGCTGCGGGGAGGTTGAAAACCTGGCTGTCCACAGCCCTAACGTGAGCAGGAACCGAGCAGCCACCGCCTGAACTGCTCCCAGGTGAGAGGGCCGCTGGGACCAAGAATGCCCTGGAGTGCTGGAGAATGCGGCAGAGGATAGGGGCAGAGCCGAGAAAAGAAGTCGGCTGACCTCCGCCAGGGCTAGGGAGCGGACCATGAGCACCCGAGGAGGGTGCCCCGGAAGACTCCACAGCTGACAGCTGTACAACCACGTTGGTACTGCCTAGGCTGTGCCCAGAAGAATCCCCCCAGTGAGGCGACCGGGGCCGTAAAAGTCCAGAAGGACGGTCCCCTGCCTCAAAAGAATAGGACCCCCTCAAGGAACCGGAAGGGGAAGGGTGGAAATCCGCACTTCGGCTTCGCCCAGGGCCCGGGTGGACCCCAGAGAAAGGCCGACGTGCTGACCCCACACCCCTCGACCCCTCAGAGTCCAAGAGGGTCCTCCTCGAGAGGGCCAGCCTAGGTAGCTGGCAGCTCTGGGCTGCCCCCAAGGGGAGACCCAGGGAACAGCACCCTCCCCTCCTGTAGGCTTCTCGATGGGCCCCAAAGTTGGGTGAACAAGACACACTACTGGAGGGAGTACCACCACCGAGGGGTCGAAGAAACCCCCAAGGCCAGGTTGCAGAGCAATGGTGGCACGCACCACTGCCTGCTGGTCAGCACCACTGACCCTAACCTCGGGGACTACCTGACGCTCCTCAGAAGGGGGCTGGCTACGACTCGTCGACGAGACCACTGGATCGCTCTCCTCTGCAGACAACCCGGAAGGATGTGACTGCCCGTTTGACTCCGAGCCCGACTCAGACTCCAAAGAGGTAGAGTCTGAGGCTCTGAGCCAAACAGTAGGAGGGCGAGAGAAAACGACTTTGCCAGAGGGCCCGGCAGCCAGAGCAGTGCCTGAGGTGGCACCCGTGCCCTCTGCAACCCCGCGGGCGGGGCTCACAGAAGGCGCCAGGGCAGCTCGGGCCAAAGGTCCAGAGCCAGGGCCAGCCGCGGCACCGTCAAGTCCATTAGCACGGGGGAGGTACCAGGGACAGGGCGGCACCAACAGCAGCCCAGCAACAACCTCGGTGCTGGCGACACATACAGGCCCCTCGGTGCGCGACCAAAGCGGCGCGGCGGCGGCCCAGTGACTGGGGTGCTGGGCAACACCGCCCAGGCCCTCAGCGCCCATGAGTGCACGAGGCACCAGCAGGCGCCGAGGACGGCACCGACTGCCGACGCCGAAGGCTCTACGACGCCAACCGCGACAGGTACGTGCCATGCTCAACTTGCCGCCAGGAGACATGGTGAAAGGCGGCCGCGGTTCAGGCCCAAGGCGCTGTGAGCAGCGTCCGGCGCCGACAGGGCCCAAGCTGAATCGGCACCGACAGGGCCCGCGGTGCCCGAAGCAGCGCGCAAAGGCTCCGACAGCACCGACCGACGGTGTCGAGGATGGCGTCGACCGGGCCTTTCGAGCCGTGGGAGGCGACACGGGGGCCTTCACCCCTGAAGGCGGACTGCCGTGTGGCGCCTCCGCCCGCTCGGGCGCGGATGGGCCTCCTGCGCCATGGAAGGAGCCTCGGCAATGGCCAGGCTACAAGTAGCCGAGGCTCCCTCCTCCTCGGTCCGTATAGAACCGGGAGGGGACCCGGAGGAAAGGCAGAGAGAGCGCAGCTTGGCCCGACGAGTGCGAACCCTACCCCCAAAAGTCGTCGGAGCTCGCCCCACTTTCAACGTGCGCTGTTCGAGGGGCCAGCGGTCCATGGAGAAGAAGGCGTCGCTGCAGATCCATGTCGGGAAGCGGGCCAAGACACGCTGGTCAGTAACAGAATATTTATGGCCGCACGGGCACGACGCATAGGGGGCCGACCCGCCTTAGAAAACTTCTTGCCCTCCGACCGAGACATGACCTACGGAAAAAAACACCAAAACAGACTCGACGTCGCTGTACTTCAAATAAAAAGGAAAGATCTTACTGGTGACGTCGAGTGGAGGCAGAACCCAGAACTAGTAAGTTACCGACGGACTGAAACGTCGAACGAAAGGCTGAAAGGCCTAAAATTCTTCTGTGACAGCTTCCCACGAGGCGACCTCAATGGCGGGAGATGAAGAACTGGTAGGCAGGTGGAGTCGACACAGCCTAACAGCCAACCCTCAAGCACCACGCAGTATGTCGGCCTCGAGGGCGGCGCCGATACTGTGTCGGCTCCGCCTATCCTTTTTAAAAAAAAAAAGCTCCCGCGGGGTCCTGATCTCCGGCCAGTACCCATATGTGATGAATGGTGAAGACTGACACAGATAAGATAAACAGTTATTCACATACACCAGGGTCTATTTGTTTGTTGCCCTGGCTTGAGGCTCATGTTGTCCCTGGATTTTCCAGATTTTACTGTACTCGGCAAACTACACTGAATACGCCTGCCGAAAGCGATGTTTACAGGCAGTCATACACATTGGGGTATAGAGCTGAATCTGTTTGTGAGAACCTACTTCAAAGGCAGTCCCAAAATCATGGATTTGAAACTATGAGGCAGACATGTACCATATCTGATCCACCTCTGTTTTAACTACTGACCAAGAATCATCTAATTCTGGGCACAGCCAGAAAATGTGTAGATGGGTCTAATCTGACCACAATTCCTTCAACATATGGGGAAGTTTTGCCTGCCAAAATGTTGTGTTATGGTGGGGACATGGAAAAATCTAGAACAGACTGTCCATCAAAAACTCCCTCCAGTTTAGGGAGGCTGATAACTTCTAAACTTTTAGCAAAAGATTCCTGTGGTTAGCTGGTCTCCTACTTTGGTCTCCAAGTTCACTTTAATGTTGTCTGAGGGGCTGTCTCCTACTTTCAAGAAAATTTAGTAGAGTTGGGCGATTAATTTGCCCCCTCAATTAACCTTGCAGCACAGTAAAAGAAGTCCTCAAGCTTGGTTAGGTCTCTTTTTAGATTAGGGAGTCCCACCTCTGACAGTCGGTAATGCCTTAATGGAAGAAATCTGTAAAAGTCAGCCTCCGCCAGCCCAAAGGTTTCTTTTATCTGTTCTAGTAAGGTGAAATGGTCACCCTATAACGGATCCACGTCTTTTTATGGCAAACATTTTGTCGTGGTCATTTACTGCGCGTCAATTTACATCGCAGTACTGTTCTGAGCAGTTACTCTTCCGCGCATGACAGTTTTCGCGCATAAATTAGCCTGTGTTTATTGCGCATCCACCTACTGTGCTTTTGTGTTACAGACATGCCGCTGAACTATGTCAGGAGTATCCGAGGCAAACCAATGCTGTTGCAAAATGGATATCTGTATAGACTTGAGCAAACATATGGAGAAAAGCAGTATTGGAAGTGTCGGCAATATGATACCTATAAGTACCCAGCAAGAGTTCACACGAGTGCAGATGACATAATTAAATACATACAGGAACATAATCATGTTCCTGATGCAGGCGCAACTCTTGCACTTCAGTCAATGAATGACATGAAAGACAAAGCCTGCTGCTCGCAGGACAGTACCCAGCAGCTTGCAGCAAGCACTACTGGTGGACTCAGCCAAGCAGTCTGTGCAAAAATGCCATCTGTTGGTAGCCTTAAGCGCGCTGCTCAGAGAGCGCGACAAGCAGCAGCGGTCGTACCATCACAGCCTGCATCCCTGTCTGGGTTAGATATTCCAGCTGAGTACTGGAATACTGAGAGAGGGGAGCTATTTCTACAGTATGATTCGGGCAATGATGACAACTATAGATTTTAATTTTGCAACCACACGCAACATGCTGTACATCGCTCAACCCTCACTGGTATGCAGACGGCACCTTCAAATGTACACCAACAATATTCACTCAACTGTACACAATCCATGGTGTTAGGCATTCAGCAGTAATCCCATCTGTTTACATTCTAATGTTTAACCGAACAACTGAAAGCTATGCAAGGGTACTGCAAGAAATAAAAAGGCTATGTCCTGAACTAGCACCCCAGTCTATCATGACAGATTATGAACTGGCAGCTGTAAAGGCATTTCAGACTGAGTTTTCAACAGCTTGCACTAGAGGTTGTTTTTTTCACCTGTGCCAAGCCATATGGAGGAAAGTACAGGAAAGCACAGTAATACACAAAAATTACACCGTTGATGTTGACTATGCACTGCAAATCCGAATGCGTCCAGCACTTGCATACGTTCCACCCACTGATGTTATTGAAGCATTTGAACAACTCAGACTAACCACATTTTATATGACTAATGACGACCAACTAGCCCCCTTGGTAGATTATTTCGAAGACAGCTGGATAGGGAGGCCAGTTGGTTGTCGTGGTCGTAGACGACTACATTTTGCAATCGAATTTTGGAACTGCAACTCAGCTGTGACTGCGGGACTACCGCGCACTATAAACTCAGTTGAAGGGTGGCACAGAAGCTTTAATAGCCTTCTCGGTACCTGCCACCCAACAATTTGGAAATTTGTTAATGCACTGAAGGTTGAACAGAACCTAAATGAACTGCATATGGAGCAATACCTTGCTGGCATCGAACCTCCTGCTCCCAGAAAAAAAAAAAAAAGGGACACCGCTCAAAGGATTGTGAAGGTAGTTGAATCATACTGTGAAACAGAACGGATGGACTATTTATGTGCAATTGCTCATAACTTCCAATTGCAAGTATATGATAGAAGAATTTACCTGAACTGCTTTTAAATGAGAACACAATAAAGATTTACCTTTTAAATTTGGATCTTTGGAATACGGTGGATAAATGAGCTGATTTCATTGGTGTACAGCAACACGAATTGATTGGTGGGCACTGTACTGACGAATCAATCAGCACGCAGCACACAGACACTGAGACATTAGGAGAAAAAAGGTATGACAAACTGTCTTAATTTATAATGTTATATGTGATGGCAACTGAGCTGTCTCTCGTATCCAGAGCACCCGTGCACTGTGCTGTAGCTGAGCTGTCTACCCTTTCTCTCTCTCTCACTCTCGCTCTCCACTGTCACGATGAAGTGTCTCTTGATGCGATGAATTGTAGCTGAGCTGTCTCTCTCTCTACCCTTTCTCTCTCTCACTCTCGCTCTCCACTGTCAAGATGAAGTGTCTCTTGATGCGATGAATTGTCGCAAGTGATTATATGTAGCATACGATTAAATTAATTGTGATGTAATGTTTACAACGAATTGTTTGCGATGTAATGTTTACCATGAAATGACGTGATACCCCCTGTAACATCTGTTTATAGTGGGGCAGAGCCTTGTGATTCCATCATTTAAAGCCATTATCAAGCCTGGGGAGTGGAAACCCTGGGTCTCCTATTATAACAGTCAAGAGGCCTGGGGAGTTTGGAGTACTGGTGAGCAGCCTGGACTTCTGGAGGGCCCTAAGTGGCTGCTGAACCCCAGGGCTTTTGAGCTGTTTCCAGGTCTCAGGGGAGAACTTAGTGTAAGAGTAAAGCATAAAGGGGTGCAGGTACTGAAGCCACATTTTCTAGTTGAAATCAACCCGTGCTCTCCTTCTGTTTTAGCCAGGAGACCACAAGGAGAAACTGGACTGTAATACAACAGAATCACAGGTTAGGCAATCCAGGGCTGCTCTAGTAACTTTTATGAGACCCTGTGAAGTCCCTCATTCCAAACAAGTTTTATCTGAAGTATGCCCAGCTTCCTCTAGTTCACCTCAGGGAATTCTGACTGGGAGGACCTGGAATAAGAAAAGAAGTCTAGGCATGATATTCATTTCAAGATGTTTCGACCTGCCAGTGAGCAGGGAAGTATCAACCATCTTTGCACGCCAGAAGTGATTTACTACAGTAGACCACTGTGGTACAAATGAATGATCTGGTGGAGGGCTATGGTAACATTTACCCCCAAATGGCTAACTTTTTTACTCTGAGCCAAGGAAAAAGTGAAGGCAGCAAAGAACTGCTCAGAGCAGTGACCACTCAGCTTCAGGGCCTTGGACTTCCCATAATTTATCTTGTATCCAGAGAGGTCTCCACAGGTGTCTAGCAGTCCACAGAGCTTAGGGATAGAATATTCAAGGTCAGTTAGAAACAGACTTTGTTGGCAGATAAGGACCGCTTGGCCTGCCCAGTCTGCCCATTTTTCCCTACCCACAATATCAGGGCAAGCCCTTCTTCATCTCTGGCTCTTTCTTCCTCCTCCCACTCCTTTCAACTAAGATTCCTTTATGTCTATCCCATGCATTCTTGAACGTTATCACTGTTTTTCACCCCCACCACTTTGGCTTGTAGACTGTTCCAGGACTCCCACCACTCTTTCTGAGAAGAAATACTTCCTCACATCTCTCCTGAATCTACCCCCATCTAACTTCATAGCATGACCCCTTGTTCTTGAACATCTTTTTTCTGAAAAAATACCTTCCTCCTGTATCTTATTTAACCCCCACGAGATATTTAAAGGTCTCTATCATAACCCCCTCCTTTCTATCTTCCATGGTGTACATACAGTGGTCCTTTAGTCTCTCCTCCAAGGGTTCTGATGAAGACTGGTCACCATTTTAGTTGTGCTCCTGTGGACAGCCTCCACGCTATGTCCTTCCAGAGATGTGGCCTCCAAAACCGCACATAGTATTCTTGGTGAGATCTTACCAGTGATCTACACAGCGGCATCACCACTTCCCTCATTCTGCTGGAGGTGCCTCTCCCTATGCACCCCAGCATCCCACTAGCCCTCCCAACTGCCTTGTCACATTGCCTGGCCACCTTCAGGTCATAAGAGATGATTACCCACAGGTTTCTCTCGTGCTAGGTGGTTAATACAACTCCCCCCATTTTGTACTCTGCCATAGGGTTTCTGTGCCCTGAGTGTAAGATTTTGCACTTTTCTGCACTGAAACTCAGCTGCCATACCCTTGACCTCTCCTTCTCAGGTCTCTGTTCATTCTTTCCACCCCCCCCCCCCCGAGTGTCCACCCTATTGCAGATTTTGGTGTCTTCCACAAAAAGGCAGACCTTCACCTTCAGCTCCTCTGCAATGTCACCTATAAAGACATTAAAGAGGACTGGTCCCAACACTGACCCCTAAGGCACCCTCCCCTCCTCAAAGTGAACTCAATACACAACCACCTTCTGACACCGATCTCCAAACCAATTTCTTACCCAGTTTACTACCTTTGGATCCACTCCTAAGCTACCCAGCTTGCTTAATAGTCTCCTACGTGGAACAGTACCAAATGCCTTACTGAAATCTATGTAAGCCACATCCACCACTCCTCCCTGATCTAATTCCTTGGAAAAGGACTTTGTCCATCTTCCTGCTTTCAGAACTACTGTTACTTTCTTGAGGACCCTCCCCTTCTTTTCCCACTGTGAACAATGAACTAAAGCATTTGTTCAGGATGACTGCTTTCTCCTGGTCGCCCTCTGCACTGCCCTCCCATTCCTTTTTAATCTTACAATCCCTCCACTAATCTTTCTTTTTTCACTTACATATCTAAAAAGATATTGTGTCCCTTTTTGTTACTGCCTGGACTTTTCTCTCTTCATTTTGTGCTTTCTCACTCCTTACTGCTTTCCCTGCTTCTCTCTGTTTCTCTTGATAATGATATCAACAAAACATAACATCATGATATACAACAGGGCATAATTAGCATACAGTCAGAGTTTGTGTTCCCTGTCGGAGCTCGGATGCCTTTACAAGTGCGTGGGGCTACCTTGGATAGCCAGGGCCAAAGGCTCAATACAGAGAGCAAAGAGGAGGGTGGAGAGGGGGCACCCCTGTAATGTTCCCCCAGCTAGGAGAACCTCTAAGATTTAAGACAATTAACTTTAACTAAGCCTTAAGAAGCTGTATATTACATTGTAATACTGCTCAGGAAGTGGTCCCTAAACCCCATTTTTGTAAGAATGTAATGCAGGAAGGCCCAGTCCACCCTGACAAAGGCCTTCTTCTGCATCCATGAAGAGTGCCGGCATAAAAGTCTTATCTTGCTGCTGTTTCGGTATAATGTTGCAGAGACACCTTACACTGACATACAAATGTCTGCCTTTAATAAAACCAGTTTGATCAAGGTGGACCAGGCCCCCCACGTGCTCCTACAATCTAGTAGCCAGTACAGCTGTCAAAATGTTCTTATCTACATTAACAAGTGATATGGACCTATACGAACTAGAAAAGCTTGGGTCTTTCCCAGGTTTGTGGATCACTGAGATCTACACTTGGAAGCATGATTGGGGGGGGGGGAGGGGCATTCACCCTCCTGCACCCCCCCAGCAAACTGTTAAGAGTGGGGATAGCGTGTTCCTAAACATTTTATAAAATCTGGCCGTGATGCCATCTGTTCCAGGGAGTATTTTGGTTTTCAAGATGCAGATGGTAGTGTATGTCCCACCCTGGATGATCAGATGGTCTATCATTACCTGTACTACTTCTGTAAAGGCAGAGAGTCCCAGGTTGTTAAAAACCCTTTCCTGCTTGGCCTGTGTGTCCTGGACTTCTACTCTGGTATACAGTTCCCTGAAGTAGTAGGCAAACGTATCTACTATGTGCTGGGGGTGCATGGCTTATTGAGCACTATCAGGAGTTTTTTTCAGCCTGAGTACCACTTAGCTAGCGGCTGTTTTTCTAATCTGCCACACCAAGAGACTCCCCACTGTGTTACCCGATTCAGAAAACTTCCAGCAGGGTCGTAAGCTTTTTTTTGCCTTTTTCTCTCTTATACTTGTCATCCAGTGATGTCTTATGTGCACATTCTATATCGTATATTTTCTGTTCTAATTCTAGACGTTGCTTCCCCTTCTCTAATTTTAGATTTGAGGTGTAAGAAATAATCCTCCTTCTCACTGTGGTCTTTAGACCGTCCGAACAGGCCCCTGTGGAAGAGTCCTCAACCCTGTTGTGAACCAAGCAGTCTGAAATTGTGCACCCAGTTAGGGTTTTGAAGTCCTATTTATTCAGTAACAAGACATTCAGACTCCAGCTAGAGGTCTTGGTACGAGATTGTACTTCTAGGTCTACCGAGACCGGTGCACAATCAGATGTCATGATAGAAGCTGTGTGTGCAGAAGCAATAGTCCGCACCCAATCCTAGCGACCAAGAGGTCATTCAGCCTGGTGTACAAATTAGGAGGATTCAAAAAGAACATATAGTTCCTTACCTTAGGATGTAGTATACCAGCCATTAGTCAGCCCCAACTCATACAACAATTTCTTGAGAGTGGACCCTGCCCAACCCCTGTGAGCCGCCCCAATGTCTGACCTG
This sequence comes from Neoceratodus forsteri, assembly GCA_016271365.2. NCBI lineage: Eukaryota > Metazoa > Chordata > Ceratodontiformes > Ceratodontidae > Neoceratodus > Neoceratodus forsteri. The sequence goes on along the minus strand of CM057456.1, from coordinate 1,693,501,019 downwards.
TCCAGAGCTGGAGATAGAGTACAGTTAAAAAACCCTAATGATGTATAATCTGACTGATTCTTGTACCATGTCTAAGAGGTGCCTCTGAAATAGAACTACCACAGCAGCAGATTCGAGCCATACAAAGGCAAAGGTCCTGGACTCTAGGAGGGCTGACTTTGCCAAAATGGGTGAGTGCCTAAGGAGTGCACTAGCAAATGGGGTGGAAGAATAATGGGGAATAGTCAAAACTGCCATCACTAAGGCAATAAGCCTTTGTGTGAAGTAAATAAAACAAAATGATGTAAAAAACCACTATGGTTCTCACAGGAGGTGGAAGAGAAGGTTAGGGAGAAAAAGATAGCATTCAGGAAGTACAAGGAATCACAGAAGGAGCAGGACAGAAAACTGTATCAGTTAAAGCAGAAGGAAGCAGGGAAAGCAGTCAGAACAGCAAAGGCCCAAACCGAGGAAAAGACAGCCAACTCAGTTAAGAAGGGGGATAAAACCTTTTATAGGTACATCAGGGAGCAAAGAAAGACCAAGGGAGGGATAGTGAGGCTTAATAAAGGGGGGCAGAGGGTGACTGTGAAAAGGCAGAGATAGTAAACAAATATTTTGCTCAGTATTCACAAATGAAGGGGAGGTACCTAAACCAAACAATAGAAAAACTCTGGATGGGGGTTGACACCAGCCCATTCACAGAAGAAAGAGTTCTGAAAGAACTCTTAAAACTGAAGGTGGACAAAGCAATGGGGCCTGATGGGATTCATCCCAGAATTCTAAATGAACTAAGGGTGGAACTAGTGACACTGCTGACTACCATCTTTAACAAATCATTGGAGGATGGGGTGGTACCTGAGGACTGGAGGGGGGTAGATGTGATTCCACTTCACAAAAGTGGGAGCAGAGCAGAGGCAGGAAGCTACAGACCTGTTAGTTTGACCTCAGTGATAGGGACAATGATGGAATCACTTCTATAGGAAAACACTGTTGAGTACCTAGAGGTCAGAGGGGCACAGGACCCAAGGCAGCATGGATTCACAGCAGGAAGGTCACGTCAGATGAATCTAATAGATTTCTTTGACTGGGTGACCAAAGTAGTAGATCAGGGAGTGGCTGTGGACATGGCCTACCTAGACATTAACAAGGCATCTGACACAGTCCCACACAAAAGATTAATATACAAGTTAGTCAGCCTTGGAGTGGGTCCCAAGATTGTAGCCTAGGTAAAGAATTGGCTGGAGAACAGGACACAGATGGTAACAGTAAACGGAGGCCACTCTGAAGATAGGGGGGTTACTAGTGGGGTACCACAGGGTTCAGTTCTAGGACTGGTCCTCTTTAATGTCTTTATTAAGTGACACTGCAGAGGGACTGGAAGGAAAGGTATGTCTCTTTGCAGATGACACAAAGATCGGCAACAGGGTTGATACACAAGGTGGGGTGGAAAGGATGACAAGGGACTTGGCAAGGTTGGAGGAATGGTCAAATGTATTGCAGCTTAGATTCAATGCTAAGAAATGCAAAGTAATGCACCTGGGAAACAAAAACCCAGGGGAAGAGTATACAATGGGGGGTGAGATACTAACAATAACAGTAATGGAAAGGGACCTGGGGGTAGTCATATCAGATGACCTAAAGGTGGGCAAGCAATGTGAGAGAGCAGTAAGGAGAGCTGGGGGAATACTGGGATGCACAGGGAGAGGTATCATCAGTAGAAAACAGAAACTTGTTATCCCTCTGTACAGACAGGCGGTGAGACCTCATCTGGAGTACCGTGTGCAGTTCTGGAGACCCAATCTCTGCAAGGACGTAGACTGGATGGAGGCAGTCCAGAGGAGGGCAACTCAAATGGTGCAGGGTCTACACCAGAAGACATCTAAAGAGAGACTTAGGGAGCTTAATATTTATACCCTCGAGGAAAGGAGGGACAGGGGACATGATAGAAACTTTCAAGTACCTCAAGGGAATCAACAAAGTCCAAGAGGGTAGCATCTTTCAGAAAAAGGTGTGCAACAACAAGGGGGCACAATCTGAAGATAGAAGGAGGATGGATCAGAGGTAATGTGAGGAAGTATTTTTTCACGGAGAAGTTAGTGGATACATGGATCGGCCTTCCCGAGGAGGTTGTGGAGTCAAAAACAGTGGGGGAATTCAAGAATGCATGGGACAGACGAGGAAGCACCAAGTTATCTCATTGGTGAGAATGCTAACCTCCCCCACAGCAACGGCACAATACCGATGCAGGTATTGTGCTGCCTCTTACATGGGTGTTTTCTGTGGGGGGGGCTGTCCCCCGCACTCTAGGATTCCAACTCCAGGATGGAGTTGGTCGGGGAGGCGGAGAAAACTGGGAAGGTGAAACACAGAAAAGGACCATTACAAGGAGAATGTCCAGAATCTGTCTTTTTCTGTGTCACCATTAAAGCGTCAACAACAAGAGGTGATACTGGACAGACATAAGGCAATTCTAGGGGGTGGGAGTAGGAAGAAGTAGGCTGTTGGTTAACTAGGATCTGCAGCTTATCCATTAGGTAGGGAAATGGGCAGGCTGGGTGGGCCAAACGGTCCTTATATGCCATCAAATTCTATGTTTCTATGTTATCTGTTTTGAATCTTGGTTAGGAGCATATAAGTTCAAAATGGTGCAGGAGATCCCTCTGTAACTCCCCTGGATTGTTATACTTTTACCACTAGCATCCCAAGTCGCTGAATCACTAAAGGGGCACCCCTTCTAATCAGGATGGCCACTCCCCTTTGGCTAGGGTGGTCTGTATAAGTGGAGGCGTAAACCACCTCTACCCACTTACACTTCAATTATGCATGCTCATTCGGGCTCATGTGAATTTGCTGTAGTAATGCTATTGTGGCTCTGTCTGCCTAGTTCCTGCAGCACCCTACCACATTTAATCAATCAATCAATCTTTATTTATATGGGCAATTCCATAGATCAACACGCTGTACATTTCTGAAAAAATATTTAAGACTAACAGTAACTAATACTAAACAGAGTATTTATAGCACAATCGAAGAATTGAGTTAGCAGTAAAATAGCTAAGTATCATCAACATCTGAAAAAGCCATCTGAAATAAGTGGGTTTTTAAAGCAGTTTTAAAGCTTTCAACTGTCGGGCTCTCTCTGATCTGTCTTGGTAAGGAATTCCGCAGGGTGGGTGCCATGCAAGCAAATGAACAGACACCAGAGGACTTGAGACGAACCCTGGAAACCTCTAGCAATCCTTTGTTAGAGGATTGGAGTGGACCGAGCGGGTGATGAGGACAGAACAAATTTTGCAGCTAGCGTGGTCCCTGTTCACGAGGGGCTTCATAGGTAAGTAACCCAACCTTGAAGGAGATCTGCCAGTATATAGGCAACCAGTGCAGGCTGCAGAACACAGGAGTGATTTGGCAGGATCTCGGTAGACCCGTCAAGTACCTAGCCGCGGCATTTTGAACTAGCTGTAATCGACAAATTTCAGCACCCTGAAGTCCTAGGTAGAGGGCTGTGTAGCTCTTTAACATTGTACATAACAACCTTCAAGTCCCCCAAGAGTTAACCGGAATCTCCCCCTCCTCCCACTCCCCACACAGACAGTAGCCAGACAAACAGCACAGTATATAACCACAACAAAAAACTGAAACATACCAGTAAAACTATGTACAAGGAAACAGGCACTTCAAGGTTAGTGCAACGCTGTGGATCGTCCAATCATTTGGTACCTGGGTTTTCAGAAAAACCCTAGTCAGCTAAGACGGCTCCTTGCGGGATCAGGGACCAGTCCTGGGGCCAGTCCTCTTCAATATCTTCATCAGTGACATTGCAGATGGACTGGAGGTTAAGGTTGGTCTGTTTGCAGATGACACCAAGATCTGCAACAGAGTAGATGATCCAGATAGGGTGGGAATGAGAAGAGATCTGGATAGACTACCAAAATGGTCGGAAGAGTGGCAACTGGAGTTTAACGCAAAGAAGTGCAAGATCATGCACACAGGGAAGAGAAACCCAGAAGCCACCTATAGGCTAGGACAGGAGTTGCTGGCAGTCACAATGGAAGAAAGACTTGGGCATCATCACTGATGACCTGAAATCATCCAAGCAAACCACTAAAGTAGTAGGTAAGGTTAGGGGGATGTTGGGGTGTATTAGTAGGCAGTGAGTATCAGCCAGTCATCCAGGTGGGCATACATCCTGATACCCTTGCACCACAAGAAGGCTGCCACCACTGCCGTGCACTTGGTGAAGACCCTGAGTCTGGCAGAGAGGCCAAAAGGCATGACCTGGAATTTATAGGGAACTCACTCTGCACAGAACCGTAGGTACAGATAATTTAATGGATAGACTGAGATGAGGAAGAATGTATCCTGAATGTCCAGGCAGCAGAACCACATGCCATGCTCCACAGATGCTATAATCTGACTCAGAGTGACCATCCAGAACTTGCGCTTCTGCATGAATCCATTCAAGTCATGCAAATCCAGTATGGAGCACCAGGTCAAGAAGATCAAGAATGGGGCACCGCTGCCGGCCCAGTGGCGCTGAGGGCTGAGGCGCTGGATGCCTCACCTCGCTCCACACCGGCGACCTGAGTGCAAGAATGAGTATGGGTCATTGAAGGTCGGCAGGGGCAGAGAAGGACTGAGCATCTGATGGATTGCTCTCTTTCTCTGGGGAAGGGGGCTCCTCTACTGTCGGCGCCTGTTCACCCCCTAGTGGAGGCTGGGGGACAGAGTGCTGCAGTTACTTGGGGAGGAGCTGGGAGCAGATGCCTGAAGGGAGTGCGTGCGGACACGTGTGTGCTCCCCTCCGCCTGGCATCACTGCATGCCCCCAGCTTCAAGGGGAAAGTGAACACGGAAAATGGCATCCTTGTCGAGTGGTTTGATGGCCATTCAGAAGACCTCGGCTCAGAGAGGGTGCACCTGATCTGGATCCATTTGGGTGGGGAGTTGGGGGGTAAGCCACAGGGGACAGGGTGGTCCTTAACTTGGAGTGCAGGAGTGTGGACAGTGGCAGCAATCCCGGTAGGTTGCCAGTAGAAGGGAGCAGACAGGTATGGCCAAGGAGAAAAAAGTATCTAAAAAAAAAAGTATGGGGCACTAGCCCCGTGTCCATTTAATTTCCAGGAAATACATGGACACGTACCCCAGACTTTCTAGAGCATCTAGGACATAGGCTATTGCTCCTTTCACAAGGAGCAGAGCAATGTCCTCCCTGAAGGCAGATGGTGTGTCCTGCGTCACCAATGATTCCTGAGCAGTGTGGAGTCAGTATGGCAGAAGAGCCTCAAAGTCTAGAGGCAACCCTCTGCCTACGGCCTCTAGTACAACTTGCCTGTAGTAATGACAGAACAATGTGGCCCGAAGTAGTGCAGCCAACACCCCACTGGAAGCTGGGTCAGAGACTGGACAGGCAGGAGGATGACAACCCCTGACATGTCACCGGGAAGTTTTGGAGAGGGCAGTGGCTGCTGGGGCTAGAGAAGCACTACTTCCTCTACCTCAACCTCTTCCTCTTTTTGGCCCCTAGCAGCAGAACTTGGATTTTGGACGCCAGACTTGGTATTGAACCTGATGAGGTTGCTGCCAAGGCTGCTGTAGCTGAAAGGACCTGTACAAAAATGTATTTTTCATACTGTAGGTTTCTGTGCCTTCAGGTCCTTCTGGGATGAAACCACAGAATCTAGGATGGCACTGGACGTTTCAAGTCTTGTGAGATGTCCCTCCACCACAGGGACAAAGGGGTTGGTGTGCAGGAAAGGGACATTGGCTAATTTGTGCAGGGTATCCACCATGGAGGTGAAAGCCACAGCCAGGCCCTGTGACACATCACAAAGGCTGAGGCCATGGCTCGGGCACAAGAGTTGCCTATGTCCAAACCCATTTGGAGCTGTTTTTTAGCTAGCACTTGACCCTAGTTTCTGACCAACTTCACCACAAGGTGCTGGTCAGCAGGAAGATGAGGGAGGACATCATCTAGCACTCCCAACAAGGAATGACCAAAGCTGGCCAGCATGACAGCGTACCTCACCTGGCGGAGACTGAGAGATGAAGCAGCATATACTTTTTTATGCCATATGCTTTTTAGACTCCTTGTCTGGGGGCTTGTTCATGTCCCTTTGGCCAACAGACTCCCAGATGGCAGAGTCTGACAGCCCTTCGGTCAAAGGGTGGTCCGAGAACTCTAAGAGAGACCCTGTTGGGACGGCATACTTGTGGATCATATGGGTGGAGCATGCCAAGCAGGATGCTGGACACTGCCAAAGCACCAGAACTGGTCCCAAGATAGCCTCAGCCACGGGAAACGCAAGCCAGTGATTTACCCCTGTCCAAAGGGGTATTTAGCCCTCTTTTGCAGTGGCTACAAGGGCACACTCATAGACTCTGACGACACGAGGTGGAGTAAAGCCCCAAACAACACTGGCGCATGGTCAGTGGACACATCAACTAATCCCTGATTGAAAATGTGGGACAACAAGAGCACGGACAACCCCTCAGAGTCATCCAAAGACTCCTCTGAAACGGCTCTTGACTGTTTACTGTCACGGACCACCCAGGTATCCTCGGACTGGGTGATTTCCACTGATAGCCAGTCTGGCAAGCCGGCTGCAGCACAAGGGTCCTTGTTAGGAGCTTCCACCAAGGGCTGCAGTAGCGGTGGCTTCACCCTCAGGTTGGAGAAGCAGACATTGGGGACATCTGCTGTTGATGGAACAGTGCTAGGCATAACTGGTGGTTGCCAGGTGACCTAAGGTCCAGACAGTAGAGCTCTACCCCACCCTGGGATGGTACACTGCTGCCAGAGGAGCTGCTCACAGAGCCACTGCATCTTGCAGCAGTGCCTCTCCTCATCCAAGAATGAGGAGGTTGAAGAGAGTCAATGTCTGTGCCTCCTAGTCGAGAGGGATCAAGAGCATGAGCGGCTTCTCAATCTCGACCATCGACCCAGGAGCGGATGTCAAGGAGAGGCCTTTGGAAGGTCATGGTAGACCATGTGCCAAGCTATGTTTAATAGCAGCTGCTTCAAAGTCATGACTATTGGCTGAGGCTGGTTCCAGAGTGACCTAGTAGGGAACACCGAACAAGCCATGTCCTCCTGAGCGAGGACCAGGAGCACTGGAATCTGGGAGAGCAACTCCTCATTGAGTTCCTGCAACAGCCAGTCAATAGGCTTGAGAAAGATCTCGACCAGCATCAAGGTTGACAAGCCCGAAGGGGGTACCGAGGAGCTTTCAAACTGCCCCTCAATCGAAGGTAGTTCGACTGCAGTTGAGTGCTCAACAAATGTCCAGTTGTCGGAAAGTTGAGGGAATGGCAGGACTGCCATCTATCCCAATCCTACAACCTGCACTGGCAACGCTTATGCTTCTTGCCCCAGTGAGAAGGGCTCTCCCCAAAGGTCTGGAGGGTCCGACATATTTCATGGAAATCCTCCGTGAGGGACCCTCAGATGCTAGCCCCAGCTGGGAGCAGCAGAGAGACTGTTGAAGAACTCACCGCGGCTGCAGCCACCTCTTCCTGAAGGGTTGCAAGTTGGGAAGCTGACCTGGCAGCCACCGAGGCCTTTTTACAGCTCATAGATCAATCCCTGGGATCCAGTTCCAAGGGTCGACCAAGACGAGTCTGGCCTGCTGATCTTCCAGCTGCACTGGAAGCATCACCTGGCAAAGGCAACAAAACTCCATGTCATGCTGTGCTCCAAAACAGTAAAGGTAGAACACGAGGTGGGGTCTGTGTTCCACAGTTTTTGCTGACACTGAATGCAGAATTTGAAGCCACGTTGTTGCATCCTTCCTTCCATGCTGAGATCAAGGTTGTTGAAGGCAGAACCGGAACGAACAAAAGAAGACTTACAATTGAAGTGGAAGAAGGTTTTTTGCCAAAAAGCTCTAAACGCTCTACAATCCTCGAACAATGCAAAGCTGCAAAGGTGGAGACCTGTCCCTTCCAGGAAAAAAGAAAGATCTGACATCACAGGTTGCAGCCGGAGGACATACCACCTAGGTGGTGGGAGGAGCTTAATTTGAAGATGTCCAATGAATCAGCTTGTTCCAATGGACTGCCAAAGTGTGGATAGTGAACTGTATCCAAGCCCTTAGAAAAGGCATTTATAATCTTTCAAAAAGACTTCTTAGCTTATTAGAACATGATTTACTTTCAAAGGGTCTGCCTTTCAGCCTACACACAAAATTTGATCACTCTGTTTCAAAACCGGACATGAGCAGCTTTTCTGGGGGAAGTTAAGTTTCAGAGTTTTTTTTTTTTCCCTATATACCAGGCTTGAACAGGGGATAGATAACAACCAGAACACTAGGAGGATGGCCTTGGGACAACCACTGTGATACGAATCCTTTTCCTTTTTTAATCAGGCTTTCCCTCATTCCCTGACTCGTCCAGTGGTACCCCCCCCAGCCCACTCACTGCCCTTCTCATAGACTTGCTGGTAATCCACCACTTGCCCAAGACCATGATACTGGTGGGTGGCCTGCCTTGTCAGTTGTGCGTGGACCTGCAGGGGGTGCTGGTGTAATGCAACGGTGGACTAGGGCTTTTTCCTCCAGTTCCTGGTTTTCCCTTCGAGGGTACTGGTGTAAGTATGGTACAGCTCCCTTGGATGTAGTCCCTACCCACCTAAACAGTAGTTCACCCTACCTGGGAACCAACTGTAGTTGTAGTAGTAGTAGTAGTAGTAGTAGTAGTAGTAACAGAAGTAGTAGAAGTAAATGAAGGCTCAGGATGCCATATAAGCAAGACAGGCAGGTAAAACAAAATAATAGATAAATCAACAGCATTAAATAATAACAGAAATAAATAATTCGGTTATCAAAATCAGTACTTATCACACAGGTGAATGACAGATAATACCAGGGGATCAAACATTTAGTCTTTGAATGTCTATCTGAACAGGCAAACCTTCAGTTCTCTTTTGAAGGCCTTCACTGAGGGGGCCTCCCTCAGTCTCCTAGGCAAGGTGTTCCACAGCAAAGGGCCAGCCACCCCAAATGTACGATCCCCACAGGACTTATGCAGGGCACTTGGAACCGAGAGTAGACCCTTGGTGGGGAAGCAAAGGGGACACGAGGACCGGAGAGGATTCAGAAGATCTGACAAGTAGCCAGGGCCCAACCCATACAGGGCATTATACATTAGTAAACCAACCTTGAAGGTAACACATCACTTCACAGTCAGTGTAGATCACACAGGACCAGAGTCACATGACACACCTCGAAAGGCCAGTCAGTAACCTGGCCGCTACATTCTATATCAGCTGCATGCATTATAGGGTACCTCCTCTAACCCTGAGGTAGTGTGTGTCACAGTAGCCCAGCCTCGATGTCACAAACACATGCACCAGTGTCAGGAGGTCTTCAGGAGGCATAAAGGACTTAATCTGGCTGATGTTCCCAAGGTAGTAAAGGCCACTCCTGACAACCGCCAACACCTGAGTCTGCAGTGTCAGCTGATCATCAAAAATGACTCCCAGATTTTTCACCTTTACAGAAGCCAACAGCATGGACAACCCAAGTCGAAGCCCCATCTCTCCCAAGACTATTAATGATTCCTCTCTCACAACCTGGATCAACCACTAGTACCTCAGTCTTGTCCTGATGAAGCCTCAGCCAGCTAGATTCCATCCATTTCTGAATCTCAGATAAACACAAATTCAGCCCTTTGACAGGGTCAAGAATCCCAAGTGCAAAAGACAAATACAACTGGGGGTTATCAGCATGGCAGTGGAAACCCAGATTGTACTGCTGAATGATCCTCCCACAGCCAGCATGTACACTGCGAATAGCATAGGTGAAAGGACTGAACCTTGGGGCAAGCCACAGAGAAGGTGCATCAGGGATGATGAAAAAGTTCCCATCCCGATCCTTTGCATCCTATCCCTGAGGTATTTATTTATTTTTATTTATTAACAATATCGGAACTACAATCCTTTGAGTCATAGACTCGTTTCCAAAGGCTCCTCATCATGAGTAAGACATTAACATGGATTACATAAGTTGATATACAATCAACGGATTCGTACACAGGTTTTATAGATTATACATAGTTACAGAGATGCAAGTTTCAATTGACAATGTACATTTATTTACACAATTGCTTAGTGGAGGCAAGCTAGGGTAGTGGTAGTGCCGTAACTGCCCCGGGGGACATTGTCGTCATAAGCAGCGAACTAAGCAGATGGGCTGAGGGCAGTAGAGCCAGCCGGTAAGGGGACCAGCTGGCTAAGCACAACGGCAGCGGTGACAGGCAAATATGTGGTTTCTTAGGGCGGTTTTGAAGGGACTGATTTTAGGAAGGTCGATGATTTTGGGGGGGGGCTGAACAAGGCCGGGGCCCTACAGTAGAAGGACCACTGTGCAAGGGAAGTCCTGATCCTGGGGACCTGGAGGGTGGTCTTGCAGGCACTGCGGGTAGAGATGGAGTGGGTGGCACTGAGGATGGTGGAGGTCACACCAGGGGGCGAGACCTAGGAGTGTTTTTTTGGTCAGCAGGCATGTTTGATAGAGCAACCTCTCCTCAAAGCGGAGCATGTTGGCCAGTGAGTATAGAAAGCAAGTGTGGGTGCATCTGTCTGCACCAGTCAGGGATCTGCAGGCCTTGCTGATAGACATATGGACCTTATTAAGGGCAGTGCTGTTGGTGGCAGCATAGATTGACAGGCCGTAGTCTGTGAGGGACAGAACAGAGAAGGTGACAGCTAGCTGGAGGGCTTCGGGAGGTAGACAGTCTCTGTGGTGGTATAGAAGCCCAAAATGCACATTCATGGCAGAGGAGAGGGTGCTAAAGTGTGAGTGGAACATGAGGGCTGAGTCGAAGGTTACACCCAGGTGTCTGTAGGAAGATACTTGTTTGAGGGGGGTGTTGTGTACTAGGGAGTATTTGGAGGGGGGGGGGAGTTTCTGGTCTTGTTTTGGTGGTGGGTGAAGAGCACAGTTTTCGTTTTTTTCAGATCGATGACCAACCTGTGGTCACTGAACCAGTGCTCTATCTGGGTAAAGGAGTGCTGGAGCGCAACCTGAAGGAAGGCAGGGTCAGGATGTGAGGCGAAGAGGACAGCATCGTTCGCACAGAGTAGGACCCTGCCAGCACAGGACCTGGGTAGCGTGTTGAGGCAGAGGCTGAAGATAAGGGGGCCCAGGATGGAGCCCTGGGGCACGCTGGAGCGGACAGGTCAAGTATTGGACAGGGTGCTGCTAATTTTTATACACTGGGACCGGTCAGACAGGTAGCTGCTGAACCAGGACAGTGGTCCTTGGGAGAGACCGAGCTGGGGGAGGGAGTCGAGTAAGAGGGGGTAGCTGACCATACCAAAGGCCTTAGAGAGGTCGACAAAGACAGCTCCTGCCAAGTTGGAAAGTTCCAAGAGAGCCATGATGGTACTGTGGCCCACACGGAAACCATGCTGCTCCCTGCACATAATATTATGTTTGGCCAGGTAATCTGTGAGCTGATCTGTGACTATTCTTTCTGCGGCTTTAGAGCGTGGGGGAAGAATGGAGATAGGCCTATAGTTACCCATGGAGAAGCTGTCCCCTCCTTTGAGAATTGGGGTGATGACTGCTGTTTTCCAGGCTTGTGGGAACTGACCAAGACACAGTGAGTGGTTAAGTAGGTCAGTGAGTAGGGTAAGGACTGCGTCTAGTACCTGACGGATTGGCGGGTCACTGAAGGGGCTAGTGCCATTGAGGGCTTTGGCTAGATATGGCCTGGCTTCACGAGCGGAAATGGTACGGAAGTAGAAAAGAGGGTGATGGAGGGTGGGTGGCTGTGAAGGGGGGATTGGGTCAAAGAAGTTGCTGGGGAGGACTGAACTGAGATCAGAGAAGGTGGTATTGAGGCAGTCCGCTATAGGACTTGATTCAACGACTGACAGTATCAGTGAGCCCTCAGTACTCCCTCATCTGATCCAACAGTAACCCATGGTCCACAGTGTCAAATGCTGAGCAGAGATCGAGGAGAACAATAACTGACCACAGACCTCATCTTTCGCGCTAAGGAAGTCATCGTGCACCCTGACCAACACCATCTCAGTGCAATGCCTAGATCCAAAACCACATTGGAGGGGCTCACAGATGTCAAGAGCTACGAGGTACGCCCTCAAACTGGAGCACCACAACCTTCTCAATAACCTTACCTAGAAAAGGCATGTTAGAGACAGGACAGCAATTCACTAGAATATCCGGGTCCAGCGATGTTTTTTTTCAGAAGGGGACGAACCAGCGCATTCTTCAACACACCTGGGAAAAACCCTCCTTAAGGGAGCACTGAACTATTCCAACAAACAACGACTCCAAAGACCCCAAGCATCTCACTAGTAGATGCCTGGGGCCTAGGTCTAGTTCACAAAATGTGGGCCACAGCTTGGAGTTCACCTCACAGATCTTTTCCATCACAACAGGCTGAAACTCTTCCCAAGGCACCTAAGTGCATTCATGCAGTGCAGACTGAGCTCTGCCAGCTTGTGACAGCCCATTTGAAGAGATCCTGCTTGAACAGAGGATACTGTGCCTAAGAAAAATCTAGCAAACTCTTCACACTTTGTAGATAAAACCACTCTTACTGGCTGAAGACAGGTTGGGTTTAATGACCTGTCTACAGTACAGAAGAGTTTAGCTGGTTGATTTCTCCCAGCTGCAATCTCCCTCGACAGGAATACTTCCTTCTTACAGGAGACTGCCATTTGATGTTCTCCACAGTGATTTATCAAAGCCAGTTTGTGCTTCTGGGCACTGGACTTTCTCCAACAGCACTCTAACTTCTGACCCCTCGTTTTCAACTTCCTAAGCTCGCAATCGAACCATGGGGAAGCTAAGAGTGAGACCCAAGGTTGTACAGTACATGGGTGGGTGCTAACAAGTTGAAGGCCTCAATAATAGCCCTACTGCATCAGTACCACACTCTCTGACCCCGTCCATTGTAGTGACAGTCCCCACAATGCATGTACTAAATAATGTAACTTAAATAATACTCAGACAAGGGCTTTAAACAAAGAAACACATTGTTGTATTTAGTGCCTGGAATCAGGACCTCAATGAGAGAAAAGAGTAGTAGTAATGAGGTAATGCAGTACAGAATCTGTGCCGGGTCTTCCATACCCTCCAAGGTGCAACCAAATTTAATTTCCCTGGCCTATAATTATGTGCCCTTCCAGATGTAGCCCTCAAAGTATGCCTGACCCACACCACAATGCACAGTGCAGTAGCTTAGTTCAGCCCTCCTGCTAGGGTTACCACCCTTTAAGAAGACCCAAGGGGGACACTTCTCACTGAAACATGATTTTTCACAGCACAATATGTAGCTTCGACCAAAGCAACAGACTTGTTTTCTCTAAATAATTAGAATTAAGACTAAGTGTTGTAGTATGATAGTCATTTTTAGTGTTTCTTATTTTAAGGTATTTTAGTTAAGGCATATTTTTTGCAGCATTTAAAGGAAAGGCAGAAAATACATTTTTGTTGTAGTATAATGTCAGGACATGTAGTATTTTTCATGTTTTTCTGCAGGACACAGCAGCCCAAATCAGGACTGTCCTGCGAAGATCGGGACAGGTGGTAACCCTATCTCCTGCACTAGGGGCACCACCCTCTCACCATTAGTATCAGTGTTTAAACCTTTAGTTCTAACAAGGGAGCTACCAGTGTTTCCCTGAGTACCCAGCCATGGAAACAGTGCAATCACAACGAAGCTGCATAAAGTTGGCAATGCTTGGTTAATAAAAAGACGTCAAACCAAAAGGCCATTAAATGAAAACCTCCAACTGAGGTATTTGAAACTCCTGGGTCAATGGCCAAGTTCAGTAAACACTTTCCAACTATTTTACAGATTGAAAGATGCAGGAGCAAACTCTGAGTTTACTTGTTACCGACTGATGGTACAGTTTGCAGTGAATCCACTCTGCCTAGTGTATGTTTGGTTGCTTTCTGTCTCTCCTTTCTCACTCTCATTCTCATCTGGGATGGCAGTGGTGTGCAGTCATCAGCTGTCCGTTGATACATGTCAGGCCTCTCATGGCTCCAGCGATTGCTGACTTCATCCACAGGGGTGCTAACATCCAGCATCTAGCAGTAGTGCTGATCAGGCAGCTTCAGTAGCAGTTCAGCACTTTTTAATATAGTCGCATTCATCATCTTTCAACTATTTAACCAGGGGTGGCACACTAAGCTGAAAGCTTGTTTACAGGTGCAACCTGGGAAACATAGAAACATATACTTTGACGGCAGATAAGGACCACCTGGCCCACCTAGTCTGCCCATTTCCCTACCTAGAGGATAAGCTGCAGATCCTATTTAACCAACAGTGTATTTCTTCCTACCCCCCACAAAAATTGCCTTATGTCTGTCCCATGCATTCTTGAATTCTCCCACAGTTTTAGACCCCACAACCTCCTCAGGAAGGCTGTTCCATGCGTCCACCACCCTCTCTGTGAAAAAATACTTCCTCACATTGCCCCTGAGCCATCCCCCCTCTATCTTCAAATTGTGTCCCCTTGCTCTCGCACATCTCTTTTTCTGAAAGATGCTACTCTCTTGGACTCTTTTGATTCCACTGAGGTACTTAAACGTTTCTATCATGTCCCCCCCTCCCTCCTTTCCTCAAGGGTACACATATTAAGCTCCTTTAACCTCTCCTCATATGGCTTCTCTTGCAGACCCTGCACCATTTCAGTTGCCCTCTTATGAACTGCCTCCATCCTGTCTATGTCCTTGCGCAGATGGGGTCTCCAGAAGAAAAAATTACTCACCATAGTAATTACGTTTCTTCTATTGAAGTCTTGCTGTATTCTGACAAGTGCAGTTAGCCCCAGCCTTTAAACTGCCCCGGAGAACAAAGGGTTAGCATTTCTATGCAGAGCATAGAATGCTAAGCTCGAGCTCCGTTGATGTCTCTGTTTCCCTTTGAATGCTAACCGTCAGATTCTTACGAGCAACACTCTAATAGTATTCTATGTGGAAATTGTAAAACAAAATTTTTAATAGACAACTGGCAACAAAAAGTTTTGGACTACCAAAAGAAGACTCAAGTCAGGAAACCCAAAACTCAAAACCCAAACCAAACAGGAATATAACAAAATAAACACCCATACAAGAAGAGGGTGTAAAAAAGCACCCTGAGGTGCAACACTGCACCTGCCCACCCACTTCCCAAAAACAGGTTCTGCGAGGGGAGGCAGGAAGGGAGGTCAGAATACAGCAAGACTCCAATGGAAGAAACATAATTACTAAAGTGAGTATTTTTTTCTTCAAACAACTTGAAGTCTTGCTGTATTCTGACAAGTGCAGACTACCAAGCAGTACCTCCATGGAGGAGGGACAGAACCTACTTTGGGAATAGGCTCTGAAGTACTGCTGTGCCAAACCGAGCATCACTCCTAGCCTGGATATCCAGGAGAGTAATGCTTGGTAAAGGTATGGACTGGTTTCCAGGTGGCTGCTTGACAAATTTCTAAGAGAGGGATATCCCTGGCAGCAGCCAGGGAAGCAGCTGAACCTCTTGTGGAATGAGCCCTCAGGCCTGAGGATGGAGTGTTTCCCAGTTTTTCATAGCAGAATTGTATACAAGACACAATCCACCTGGCAATAGATCTCTTGGTGGCAGGTTTGCCCTTTCCCACTTCTCCATAAGTGAGGAACAACTGGAGGGAGTCAAACCTGTGACCCTTGGTACGCTCTATGTAGTAACTAAGGGCTCTTTTAACATCTAAACTGTGTAGCCTCCTTTCTCCTGAGGAAGAATGATCAGAAAAGAAGACAGGAAGAGACATAGACTGGTTTAAATGGAAGTCTGAAACCACTTTGAGAAAGAACCTTCTATTGGTTCTAAGGACCACTTTATCCCTGTGAAAGGAGATAAAATCAGGTTCCACTGACAGGGCTTGCAATTCACTGATATGCCTGGCAGCGGTAATGGCTACCAAGAACACAGTTTTCCTAGTGAAGTACTTAAGCTCTGCTGAAGACATAGGCTCAAAAGGGGATTGCATAAGTTGAGCAATGCAAACATGCAAATCCAAGGCAGGGGCAGGGTCTCTAAAAGAAGGACTGGTGTAAAGCAATCCTTTAAAAAATTTACAGAACACAGGATGAGAAGATAGTGAGGAAGACTTCCCCACAGACAAAAGCATGAGAAACAGCTGACAAGTGTACCTTGAGAGTAGCTGGTCTGAGGCCTAGGCCATTAAGATGGACCATATAATCCAGAACCGTAGGCAATCCAGCAGTGTCTGGGAAATATGCTTCTTAGAACACAAATGCTGAATCTCTTCCATTTGGAGTTATAAGTCTTTCTAGTGGAAGCGCTTTGAGAAGCCTTGAGAATATCCAGAACCCCTTGGGAAAGATGCAGATCTGCAAACTCTAACTCTTCAAGAGCCATGCCTTGAGATTGAGAGACTGAAGATTTGGGTACCAAATCCTCCCCTGAGAGAATGTTAACAGGTTGTAATTCCTGGGAAGAGACAGGGGAAAATGGACAGCTAGGGACAGCAACAGGGGGTACCAGGGCTGTTTGGCCAATCTGGAGCAATCAGAATCACTTTGCAAGGTTGAGACCTTATTTTGACTAAAACTTTCAACAGGAGTGGGAAGGAAGGGAAGGCATACAGAAACTTCCCTTCCCAATTCAGAATCAGGGCGTCCAGGGGGACTGAACCCAAGACTGGAGGTCTGCAACAAAAGAGAGGGAGTTGGTGATTGTCTGGGCTGCAAAGAGATCTATCTCTGGAGTGCCCCATCTTGAAAAAATCACTTTCAACACCTGAGGGTCCAGGGACCATTCGTGATGGCCCTAAGGGATCTTGCTCAGTGCATCTGCTAGCACATTGTCCTTCCCTGGAAGGTGAACTGCTACCAGAGAGGTTTGCAGGGAATAAGCCAGGGACCACAACTTCATGGCTTCCGTGTACAAGGCCGTGGACCAAGTGCCTCCCTGCTTTTTGATGTACCACATGGTGGTGGCATTGTCCATTCTGACCTGAACCACCTTGTTCTGTACTGAGAGAAAGCTTTTAGGGCCATAAAAACTGCCCTGAGCTCTAGGAGATTGATATGGAGAAGGGATTCTTGGGGGACCACAGCCCCTGGGCAGTGAGGGACCCCAGATGGGCTCCCCAGCCCAGAAGACAAGCATCCGTGGTAAGGACCGCTGAACAAGGCTGAGTAGCAAAAGGAACACCTTGTCTTAAATTGTCCTGATCCTGCCACCATTGGAAGGCTTGGATGAAGGTCAGAGTCACTGGGATCAGTCTGGTAAGGGAATCCTTCCTCTGAGACCAAAAAGCTCTCAGGTGGAACTGAATATCCCTCATCTGGAATCTTGCCCCTTGGACCACTGCTGTTGAAGCTGCCATGTGGCCCAAGAGCAGGAGGAAATGCCTTGCTGGTCAAGATACCCGAAGGCTAAAGGAAGAGGCTAGTTCCATAAGAACCACTGCCCTTTCTAGAGGAAGAAAGGCTCTTGCTTCGAGTGTGTCCAGTTCTGCCCCTATAAAGGTAAGAAGCTGGACTGGTTCGAGAACTGCCTTGGGAAGGTTGAGAAGAAATCCTAGAGAAGTGAGCACTTGCTGGGTCACTTGCAGGTGAGACTTGACTTGGTCTGGGGACTGGCCCACTATTAGCCAATCGTCCAGATATGGAAAAATGGAAATCTTGTGCCTTTTTAGAAAGGCAACTACTACTGCCAGGCACTTTGTGAAAACCCTTGGGGCTGAGGTTAGGCCAAAGGGCATTGTTTTGAACTGAGCAACTTGAACCTGAGGTACTTTCTGTGGGAGCACCTTGATGGGAATGTGAAAGTAGGCATCTTTGAGGTCCAGGGAGGCTAACCAGTCCCCTGGGCTTAGAAAGGGAAGGATTATTCCCAGAGTTACCATCTTGAACTTTGGTTTTAAAAGATGTTTGTTTAGATATCTTAGATCTAGGATGGGTTGCCACTCCCCTGTCTTTTTTGGGGTCAGGCAGTACCTGGAGTACAGTCCTTTGCCCCAGTGTAGGGTAGGTACTCTCTCTATGGCTCTTAAGGCTAGAAGAGAAGACACCTCTGCTTCTAGGGCAAAGGTTTCTGAGAGATTTGCAGGTGGAAAAGATCTGGCTCTCATCTTTGGAAATTTTCTGAAGCTGAGAACCAGTCCCTGGCTCACTACTTACAGGACCCACTTGTCCGATGTAATAGACATCCAGTCCTGGACAAAGTAAGCCAGCCTACCTCCTACTGGAATAGGAGAGTCGACCCGGGCAGGCCTATCAGGGTGTCTGCTTGGCAAGGGGCCTTAGGCTGAAGAGTGGATGCAGCCCTGTTCATCCCCCTTCTGCCTTTCCCTCTGAAGAACCCCGTCTGTGAAAAGGAAGAACAGGCCTGTGCTTGGTAAAAAGGCATTTGAAAAGGCCTGCCCCTGCCCCTAGACTGCTGCCTTTGAGGAGTTGCCTGCCTCTCTTGGCCTGAGCACTCCTGTAAGTGGTCCTGTATTCATCCATTTTCTTCATGTAATTCTCTGTCTGCTCCCCAAACAGAGAATTACCCACTATAGGAAAATCCATGGCCTTAGCCTCGGTGTCCTGCGAGAGGCTAGTACATCTGAGCCAAGCCATTCTCTGAAGAGTCACAGATGTAGCCATGACTCTTGATGACACATCATTAGAGTCCACAGCAGCATGAAACTGAACTTTAGATGCCTCAATCCCATCTGCAGCCACCGCATCCAGCTCCTTGGCTAGCTGGGGAGAGGCTTGTTTAGCCAGTGCCAGTAGTGTCCCACCTGGACTTCTGGCACCTAGCTGTACAGGCCATATAATTTGCCTGTCTGAGTCCCAGGAAAGATGCCATGTACAGCTTTTTTGCCATGGCATCAACCTTCCTAGAGTCTTTGTCTAGGGGGTATGAAGCCAAGGGAATGCTTGCCTTATCACAGGCAGCAACCTGCACAACCCCACCATGGCTGCATTGGTGGTATAAAAACTCTGTTTCTGAGCCTGAGACTGTATACCTTTTGTCCATTCTTCTGTCCACAGGAGGTACAGAATTGGGAGACTTCAGAACTTGTTGTGTCTGTTTCCCAAAAGATTCGTGAAGGGGAACAGACAGTCTCCTGGACTCTGGGATGTCCATCATTTCTACATAATCAGGCTCCTCCTGATCCTCCATTGCCTCTTCCATAGGAAGCTAGAGGGTCTCAGCCACCTTTCTGTAGAACATAAAGTGGGAAGGAGACTCAGAAAGCCTAGGAGGGGATACACCTGAAGGTCTGTCTGGGGAGATGTCCGGTTCCACAGGCACACCTAGACTTTCACCATCACCATCATCATCTTCAAACTCCCCTTCCTCCTCAAACTCCGGTTCATAAACTTCTTCCAAAGCATAACCGTGAACCGGGGGGAACGACCGAACCGAGCCCCTGCCAAAGGTGCGGATCGGTCGAACAAACAACGATTCCACAATCCGAATCGCTCTGGCTTTTCTTCGGCAGTCGGAACATGGACTTCTGGATCCAAACCGGACAATTTTTCTTTGCGCTTTCTTTTTGTTGGAACCGACCCCTCGGGATTGGCTCTCCTTTTGCCAGAAGAAGTATCACCCTGGTCAGAGGGCACTCCTTCTGGTTCGGTCGGAACCAAACTGGGCTGGCCATCCGGGTTAGCGGACGTTTCGGCCTCCTTTTCCCTCAGTCTATCTAATCTCATTTCAAGGGAAGATTTGGGAAAATTTTTGCAAATTTGGCAGTCTGAATCGAGGTGGTCAAACCCCAGACAATAAACACAGGTGGTGTAGGGATCAGCCTTAGCAAAGACCTCCCCACACTCACTGCAGTGTTGAAACTCAGTGGGCCCATTTTTTTTCTTGGGTTTCTCAGACATGGCCAACCTAACCAAACTTACCCTTTTTTCGGCAACCGCCAGGCAAGACTCCCTTATCGGTTCCTAACCGTGTCACGGGTCTTGGAAAAAAATGTTTCAAAACACATTTTTTTTTTTTAGAACCAATAAGAACCGGTAACCACACACTAAAGTTACACAAGAATTAAACAAATGATCGGTTCGGCCGAACCGATCCACACTTCTTACAAGTTCCACACAGAAACATAGTACAAAACCTATCTAGTACTCACGGTACCACAGACAGAGACTGAACTGACCATGCGGGAAACTTTTTCGGTTAGAAACCGACGAAAAAACGACACTTAAACCGACTTTCAAACCGAGCTGCAGGAGAAATCTCCAGAGCGACTGTTCAGTGAGGCGGAGTAAAGAATCTGATGGTTAGCGTTCAAAGGGAAACAGACAGAGACATCAACCGAGCTCGAGCTCAGCATTCTATGCTCTGCATAGAAATGTTAACCCTTTGTTCTCCGGGGCAGTTTAAAGGCTGAGGCTAACTGCACTTGTCAGAATACAGCAAGACTTCAAGTTGTTTGAATTGGACGCAGTACTCCAGATGGGGTCTCACCAACTGTCTGTACAGGGGATAACAACTTTCTGTTTTCTGCTGGTGATGCCTCTCCCTATACATCCCAGTATCCCCCAGCCCTCCCTACCACCTTCTCACATTGCTTGCTAACCTTAAGGTCATCTGATATGATTACCCCCAGGTCCCTTTCCATTTTTGTTGTTGTTACTACCTCCCCCTCCATTGTGTAATCTTCCCCTGGGTTTTTGTTTCCCAGGTGTATTACTTTGCACTTCTTTGCATTGAATCCAAGCTGCCATACTTCTGACCATTCCTCCAACCTTGCCAAGTCCCTTCTCGTCCTTTCCACGCCTCCTTGTGCATCAACCCTGTTGCAGATCTTTGTGCCATCTGCAAATAGGCATACTTTTCCTTCCAGTCCCTCTGCAATGTCACTTACAAAGACATTAAAAAGGACTGGACCCAGTACTGAACCCTGCGGTACCCCACTAGTAACCTCTCTTTCTTCAGAGTGGACTCCATTTACAATTACCTTCTGTGTCCTGTTGTTCAGCCAATGTTTTACCTTGGCTACCACCCTGGGACCCACTCCAAGGCTGGTTAATTTGACTACTAATTTTTTGTGTGGGACTGTGTCAAATGCCCTGCTAAAGTCTAGGTAGGCCATGTCCACAGCCCCTCCCTGGTCTACTACTTTGGTCACCCAGTCAAAGAAATCAATTAGATTTGTCTGATATGACCTTCCCGCTGTGAATCCATGCTGCCTTGGGTCCTGTGCCCCACTGGCCTATAGGTACTCAACAATTCTTTCCTTCAGAAGTGATTCCATCACTTTCCCTACCACAGAGGTCAAACTGACAGGTCTGTAGTTTCCTGCCTCTGTCTTGCTCCCACTTTAGTGAAGGGGAATCACATCAGCCTTCTTCCAGTCCTCAGGTATCACACCATCCTCCCATGATTTGTTATAAAGGGTAGTCAGTGGTGTCACTAGTTCTCTGTTTAATTCTTTTAGAATTCTGGGGTGAATTCCATCTGGCCCCATTGCTTTGTCCACCTTCAGTTTTAGGAGTTCTTTCGGAACCCTTTCTTCTGTGAAAGGACTGGGATCGACCCCCCCTCTCCAGAGTGCTTCTGTTAATTGGATTAGGCACCTCCCCCACTTCCTCTTTTGTGAATACTGAACAGAGCACAGGGAAGTTAAGTGACTTGCTCAAGGTCACACATTATGCAAGAGGGGGCTGTGAGATTCAAACCCAGTTCTCCAGATTTGCAGGTCGGAGACTTAAACCACTGCACTATACTGCCTCCCTCAGTCATCGCTTGTACAAATAAGACCTGGATGACAAAATTTGCGGATGATATAAAAATGGGTACACTGGTCACAAATGAAAATGATGCAAGAGCTTTCCAAGAAAATATCAATGCCTTGGCAGATAATGCATGTAGTAAGAAATTAAGGTTTAACATGGACAAGTGTAAACTGATGAACTTTGGGAGGAGAAATCCTAAGTTTTAAATATTACACAAACGGAACAGGAATCAATATCACTGAATCCAAAAAAGATCTGGGAGTTTTAATTAATAATAACTTGCGCGTTACCAATCACGTTTCCAGTACAGATAAAACTGGTTATCGAATTCTGGCTTCTATTACAAGGAACATCAGGAGCAGGGACAGGGAGGTGGTGATGCCGCTTTTTGTGTCTCTGGTGCGGCCACATCTGGAGCACTGTTGCCAGTTTTGGACACCACATCTAAAGGCTGATCTAAGAAGGACTGAGGGGGTTCAAAGGAGGGTGACAAAGTTAGTGGCAAACCTCAGAGACAAGACCTATGAGGAGAGGCTACAGTATTTGGGGTTGTTTTCACTTCAGTATAGGAGACACCGGGGGGACATGTGCCTTTTTTACAAGGCACTTGGCAGCCAGGACCTATGAGAATGTATAAGGTTACACCTAAGATCTGACACAAAAACAGTCAGAGAGCACCATATGTTGCTGAAAGGAGACCATTATAAGAACATTCAGAGAGGGACTTGGTTCTCTCAGAGGGCGGTATCTCGATGGAATTCATTACTAAATTCTGTGGTGTCATGTAGGACCATAAATCAGTTTAAAGGGGCGCTAAACAACTACCTATCTGCACACTGCTTTACAGTGGAGATTTAGACTTGGTGCAGGTCGACATAAGGCTAACGCTACTTGACTTGTTTTGGATCTTATGACTGCAGCACAGCAAAAGTCTCAATCAAGCTACAGCTTTTAGCTGTGATACAATGTAGCGCTTAGCATGCAAATACCTCTGTTCTACATGCAGGGGATCTGATTATGACTCCTCAGTTCATCTTCAGACAGATGTGCTGTCTGTCTCTGCATTACAAGCTGTCAGCAGCATTCAACTCCTTGTCTGCTCAACAGACACACACATGCACTAGTTCCCTTGAGATCTCATGCACATCTGACTTGGGGTCATCTCAGCTTCTGCTGTTCACTGAGGAATTATGAGCTCAGATTGGTTGTTCGAGCTGTCAGTCACAGGAAGCAGTCCTGGAGGTCTGTCTCCCAGCAGGTGATTGGCAGCTGGAAAGATGACAAGTAATTAGGTTCATCACAACTGCAGAAGCACCTGTGGGTCTGCTCAGGCAGCATTATCTGATTGGATAGCCCATCAACCTCTGACAGGTCAGTGATGAAAACAGCTGCCAAGTTGTTGTCCAAAGGCAGCCTTCGACAAGAGTCCTTGTTTACAAGATCAAGTGCATGCTTCATACATCTCATGTCCACAGGGCACTGCTCTCTTACTGGAAGTCAGAATTTCATGGTCAGGCTCACCAGCTGTTTCTTACACTACTGAAGTTGCCCTAGAAAGACAGCAGCCAAATGGACAACTGCAATCAGACCAAAAAGTGAATTAGTGGCACATGAGACTGAGGGTGTTGTGAAAATAGAGCTTTTTAATGCCAGATGCTTGCAAAACAATAAAACAAAACACCCAAGTCTAACAGCAGTCCTGTTACTTCAAGGGCTATCCCCAGCGCTTCGACTTTCTCGCGAGTTCTCCTCAGGGGGTCAAATGGACAACTGACAGGTGGTTCACTTCCTGCATTGCTCTGTGTTACCAGCTGACTGGGAAGGAGCCTCATGAAAGATAAGGATTCACTCCACCAGGCATACTGCTGCCTCAGCTGCATCTGCCAGGTCCAGATACATCCTTATTTCTGAAATATGCAAGGCTGCTCCCTGGTATGATGCACACACACATTCACATACCACTACAGCACTGACAGCTAAGTAACTGGGACGGTGCTTTTGGGTCCTCTGTCCTCCATTCTCTAGTCACCCAAAAACTGGGGTGCATGCCTTGCCCACTCCTCATGAGGACTATTATGAGTCTGAGTAAGTGTTGATTGTAAACTGACTCTACATTAGAGTTGGTTACTTACAGTACATGTAAACGTAGTTCTACTGCTAGTGTTCACTTCACATCCACACAATCCATCTGATCTACCCTGGCAAGGCTTGCCTTAGATACCTACTGCCAATGCGCAGCTCTAAGTGCAGTTGGGGGCAGACTGGAGGATCACATGTTTGGGTGGTAGGAGGGGTCAAGCTTAAAGACTTTTCCAGTGAACGAGCATGCTCAGTGGAAGACTTCCCAGCTGTGGATGTGAACTGAATAATAGTAGTAGAAGTGTCTGTTTCCATTAACCTCAGGCAGCGTTAGGATCTGTAAACATCCTGGACAATAACCGCCAGACTCCGAACAGAATTGAGCTGTCATAAAAAGTCTGGGACTCACCCCGAATGTTGTGTCTAGCTACATCCCTGCCATTAATCAGCATCATCTGTCTGTTGCAAATAAGTAGGTTACTTATAACTGCAGTTGTCTTATTTATTTATTTATATTAGTTGTTGACACGGAAATTTGGGCAAGACAATATTACTTATTTTCATCAGCCTCATCCCTGGAGGGACTACAGATGTAAGCTAACTGAAACTGAATCAGACTGAGCTGTTGGTGGTATTTTAGTGAATGGGTGATATCTGGCAAGGACTCTGGGGCAATTTCCCTACTCTTTCTGAAAAGTGCCTTCTGATCCTTAACATCCACCCGAACAATCACCAGAAAAGGCAGAAGAACCAATGAATGCTGTCTGTCTGCACAAGGAGATATGTTCATGCAGAGGCAGTAAGTGATGAGGCAGGTCGTGGCTCAATTCGTCTGGGAAGTAACCTAACACCGAGGAAATACAATAAAGATAAAAGTGCACAGCCAGTACACTAATATAACAGCAACTGTGGCACGTTAAACACGCACAAAAGAAAGGTCACAATGGGATTTTAATAATGTAAAAACTGTCAGGAGACTGAACTCAGACAAGTCTGTGTCTAGTTAAGTTCCATTTGGATGTTTTACCACCCTTCTGTTAAAACTATCACAACATCTCTGAACGCCTTTTACAAAATTATAGATTTACAGTTCAAAGTGCAATATTATGGTAAAATATATTTTTTTAAGTAAATGGAAACATTTCTTTTATTTTAATATATGGAAACCAAGTTACTGTGTTTGATACATCCTTTTAGCTATTCTGCCTTTGGATCTTACTCAAAATAAAACAAACAGTCTGTCATTCAAACCCAGAAGAAAAGTCACATCTGATGCCAAAACATGAGGCAGTGGAATGGCATTTGTTTAAGGGGCTCAGAAAAGTCTTCTCAATCACTCACAACCGTCAGACTAGCTGTTAAAAATCTTAACTCACGGGCTGCAAACGAAGTGGCATGTCAGCTTCAAGGTGCTGTTGATGATGTTGCTAGTTCTTGAATCCCTCAGTGGAGTGGGAACATCAGACTTCATTGGACATCAAGAAATGCACAATTCCCACTGCTTTACACCCTCTTAAGGTGTGTTTATGCTACTGCTGTGTTCCTCCAGCCATACTGATTTGGTGTTAGTAGTGCAGCACTGTAGCGTTTAGTGACTCTACCCATGCCCTTCCTCAGACCCTTGACCCATGCTACTGGTGTTTTTTTTTTTTTTTTTAATGAACTATAACCTTCCCTCCTACCTTCTCCTTTTGTGCACTCCCTTTCCAAGCCCAGACCCACAACTCCATGACTACTGAACTGCTGCAGGTGGTGGGGAGCATCCTGACATGGGACAGTAAACACCTTTAGCATGCCCGCTTCCCATCACCATAGCAAATAAAAACAGCCATGTCAGAGAGTCCCTGCATTGCTGTGGTCCTATTCACGAGGATCTGCCAGAAGCACATCAGCACCTTTGCAGTGTTCAAGGCAGTGCAGACAGGTAAGTGTAAACAAGTCTAGCCTGGTTGGGAAGGACTTGTTGAGGGAGCAGTCATGGAGGAAACGTCCCGCAGCTGACCATGTCTTTATGGTAGCAGTTGCTCAACTCTAGACAGCTCTTCCTTAAAACATTAAAAATGCTCGGTTTCTCCTCCACTTTTAAGTTCAATCCTGAGACATTTGTTTTTATTTAGTAAGGCTTTTCTTTACATGACTTGTTTTACTGAGTGTGGCTGGAGTTTTATTGGAGTTGTACTGTCACTCGTATACTGTTTCTTGGTCTGTTAATGCAATTTTGTAAGGCACTCGAGTAGACTCTTAGAAGGGTGCCACATAAATGTTTGACTTTGACGTTACAGGTATATGGGGAATTAAATAACCTTGCGCTCTGAATGGAAATCTTCTTATGCTGTAAGATACTTACCAGTGTTCACCCTTAATTGTCTCTCGAAAGTGACATTCAATGTTAAAGAGAGCTCCTTCTATTATAATTTCCTGCTATTTCCAGACTCCTGTGCTTTGTTTATTTTCCTTCAAGCACTGCTGCAGAGATGTGCTTTCACTGCGTAACTGCTGACCCAACATACGCTCTTCATAAACAGGTTCATTTTACAAGAATCCTCAAGGTCATTCAATCAGAAGTTGATTGCAGTTAATCTGGCTTGATGTGAAGTGTACAGCGAACCAGGCTCTAGGTTTTCTGACCAGCTATTTTTCTTTACATCCACAGTATAACTATAATTGTATTATTTTATTAAAATATTTACACATGGTAATCCACGTGCAGTGAACAGCTAATTTGGAAAGCTGGTTCTGCAGGTCTGGAGTCCCAAGTTAAACCAAGAGTGTTTTTCATTACTTCTCTGCAATTAAAATCTAACAAAAAATAAACTTCTAAATTTAAAAAAAGAGACAGTTGTATTTTTTTTGGCATCAAATCAAAGTTTGTTAAATTAGACTTATTGATGCTGGGCATGATTTTCTTGCCCTGCAAAGTTGAACACAAAATTAGTTACAGCATTTGTAATTGTAGTAGTAGTGGTCGTATACTGCACTGCAGGATCCAAGCACCCTCTGACAGACAGCCATGCTATCTGACTGCAAGATACACCCCCCCATCTGACCAGGCCTGTATGTTTGATCCCTGGTTGAATGGGGTCAGATGTCTTGATTCAAGGGTCGGATCCCTGGATAACTGTGATCCAACCGTCAGGTCCATAGGACCCTATATCCCGCTGATCAGATCCATTTGGGATCAGAGGACCCTGGATCCATGGCTGGATGCCATCCATTTCTGATGGCATTTGACATCCGGTCAAAATGGTGATATCTGCCGATATCCGATCCCAGCAAATACTGTCCCAACATCACTAAACTGCGGTTCTACTTCTGGTATTCCTTCAACAGTGATATAGAGACAGCATCCACTGACCAGGTGCAAAGTCTTTCAAAAGTGATTGGTTGGAATCCACACTATATCCTACGCCTATAACCTCAAAACTTCACCCCTCCAACTCCAGATCTAAACTCTAGAAAGGTCTGGGAGCTACCTTGAAGGTACAAAACAACTCTTTAGCTTTGGAAGGTAGAAAGGGATCATGAGAATGTGGAAGGAATACATGTAATAGAAGTACAGTTACAAGTGCGTAGTGTAGTCTTCTATCTACTTCACTCAGGGCGACTATTAGCAGTGTCTGAGAGGAGAGGCTACAGTCATCTTTTTATGGAAAGAAAGAGCTGAGTACTAGAGAACCCAAGAGCAATGCGCCTTGAAGTGTACACATTGATGCTGTATTTGCAAGATAAAAACTAAGTCAAAGCACAGGTCCTACATCTCTCTGAAAGATACTTCTGAGTGATGCATACCTGGCTAGTTGGGCCATATGCCCTCATGCTGAATAAGAGGCCATGCTGTAGCAGTACTCAGTGCATAACACTATCTATCTGCAAAAAGTCTGTGCCAAGGCAGACAAGCCTTAATGACACACACAACAGGTCATATATAACCGTCCTGTATGTCCCGTAAATACAGGTTACTCACCTGTAACAGGAGTTCTAGGAATGGTATATGTTGTTCATCCACACTTATTGGCAGGTTCCTTGCCGCTTTAAATCTTGCTGGAAGGTCTTCAAGCTGGCTCCACCCACCCACCTGGGTGGTAAAACTCTCGGCTCTGCCCCATAACGCCAGATCTATCCTGCTGGAAGCCAGGTTGTGCGTCGAAGCCGGGGAGGTTGGGTGGGTTGTGTAGATAAACAACATATACCATTCCTAGAACTCTTGTTACAAGTGAATAACCTGTATTTCTAGGGACATGGATATGTTGTTCTAGCCACACTTACTGGCAGACTCCTAGCAGTTCTCTGGGAGGCGGGAGGCAAGGCGCACACCCCCTACTTGGGAAATAAGGACTGGAGAACCGAGCTCCCAAAACCAGCATCCCGGTGTGACTCAAGGTCGATGTGGTAGTGGGTAATGAAGGTGTGTGCTGACTTCCAGGTAGCAGCCCTGCAGATTTCCTGGACAGGGACGTCCCTGGAAGCAGCCACCGATGCAGCGGTATGGCGGGTAGAATGAGCTCTTATCCCTCTGGGAGGCTCCATGCCCGCCAACCTACAGCAGAGACCTATGCAGAAGGTGACCCACCTGCCTATCATCCGCTTTGCTGCAGGTCTGCCAGGTGTGGCTTCAGCGTAGGTGACAAACAGCTGGCGAAACTCTCCCCGAACTTCAGCCGTCTGCTCCTTATAATAAGAGAGTGCTCTTCTAGGGTCCAAAGTATGGAGCCTATATTCGGCCTCTGAGGTGTAATTGGGGTAGAACACCGGCAGAGTCAACACTTGGTTAAGGGGAAACTCTGACACCATCTTCGGAAGGAATTTTGGGTGGGGGCGCAGGACAACCTTGTCCCTGTGGAAGACCATATGAGGAGACTCGATGGAAAGCTCCTGGAGCTCTCCCTTTCTTCTGGCTGACATGATAGCCACCAAGAAGGCGGTCTTCCACGACAGGTGAGAGATGACACACCTGTGCATCGGTTCGAATGGCTTGCCCATGAGCTTAGCCAATACCAGCAGTAGATCCCACGGAGGTGGAGGTTCTTGCACCGGAGGGGATATGTGATCAAGGCCTTTGAAAAAGTGCCCGACCACCTTCTCCTGCACCACTGACTGCTTCCCGGCCTGCGCCCAGTAAGCAGAGATGGCTGCCAGGTGCACCTTAAGGGTCGTCGACCAAAGCCCTTGCTGAGAAAGGGACCATAGGTAGTCCAGAATGCTGGCCAAGGAACAGGAGGAAGGGTCCAACCCTTTATCCTGACACCAAATGGAGAATCTCTTCCATTTGAAGGCATAGCATTTTCTGGTCGACTCCGTACGGGATGCCTCAACAACGTTGAGGACCTCGTCGGAAAGACCCAAGGCCTGGAACTCTAGCCACTCAGGAACCAGGCCTTCAGGTGCAGGGATTGAAGGTCTGGGTGGAGTACCTTCCCCTGGTTGACTGAGATCAGGTCTGGGTGGCCTGGAAGCTGCCTTGGGAGCCTGGAGCTGAGGCTGAGGAGATCTGGATACCAGAACTGGCGGGGCCAGTCTGGGGCTACCAGAATCACCTGCGCCTTGTCCCTCCTCGCCTTGAGAAGCACCTTGTGGATCAAGGGAAATGGGGGCAAGGCGTAGAAGAGGCCCGGGGTCTACGGCCTCGAGAAGGCATCCCCCTGCAGCGAGCCCTGCTGAGGGGAGCGGGCATGAAACAGCCTCAGCTTCGCATTCTCCCTGGAGGCAAACAGGTCCACTTGAGGTGTGCCCCAGTGGGAGAACAGATCGTGTACTACCTCCAGCAAGAGAGACCACTTGTGAAATGCAGCACCTATCCAGCTTAGGGCATCGGCCAGAGTGTTGGAGGCTCCCGCCACATGGATGGCTAGGAGATCCACCTCCAGTCTGCTCATGAGGGACCAAGTGCGGAGAGCTTCCTTGCACAGGGGCAAGAGGCGCCTCCCACCCAGGCGGTTTAGGTAGTACATGGTCGTGGTATTGTCCATCTGGACCTGGACCACTTGACCCGGTACAAATGGAGCGAAAGCGGTGAGGGCTAGTCGGACCGCTCGAAACTCCAGCAGGTTGATGTGGCATCGAGACTCCTGAGGGGACCAGAGGCCATGCGTTCTGTGTTCCCCCAGATGGGCACCCCAACCCATCAGAGAGGCGTCGGTCGTTAGAATAACCGTCAGCTCGGGGCGGACAAATGGGATGCCCTCCTGCAGATGAGCTGGAACGATCCACCACTGGAGAGCATTCCACATCTCCTGGGACACCGCCACTGGCTGGTCCAGAGGACTGGAGTGCTGTGACCATTGAAGGGCCAGTCCCCATTGTAGGGGATGCATGTGCCAATGGGCCCAATGGACCACGCTGGTGCAGTCCACCATGGGCCCAAGAGGTGCAGGAAGTCCCGGGCAGGGCGCAACTGCCCAACCAGAAATGATTGGGCAAAGGAGGAAAGAACCTCAGCCCTGTCTGCCAGGAGCCGAGCTCTGGCTCGAAGAGAGTCGAGCTCTGCCCTGATGAACTGAATAACCTGCGTTGGCACAAGTTCTGACTTGGCCTCGTTGATGAGGAGGTCAATCTGAGAGCAGACCTGGAGGGCCAGATCCCTGGACAGCTCCACTTCCAGCCTGGAGGGGGCTGCAATGAGCCAGTCATCCAGGTAAGGGTACACCCGGACCCTTCGGCGCCGCAGGAATGCTGTCACCACTGCCATGCATTTGGTGAAGACCCTGGGAGCTGGAGAGAGACCGAAGAGCATGGCCCGGAACTCGTAAAGGGACCCCTCCACTCTGAAGTGGAGGAATCGCTGGTGGGACGGATGGATTGGGACATGAAAGAACGTGTCCTGGAGGTCCAGAGAACAGAACCACATGCCTCATTCCAAGGATGGAATGATCTGTGCCACAGTGACCATCTGGAAGGTTCAGGACCTTAGGAACTTGTTCAGGTCGTGTAGGTCTAGAATGGGGCGCCAGCCCCCCGTCCGTTTCGGGACCAGGAAATACCTGGACACAAACCCTGGGTCTAGTGGAGGATCCGCCACCTCCCTGATCACCTGCTTTTGGAGGAGCAGAGCAATGTTGGCTTGACGAGCTGACGGAGAGGCTGCGGACCCCATAGCCCCCCAAGGGACAACGACTCGATAGGATGGGGCCTGCTTGAATTCCAGAGTCAGACCCTTCCCTACCACTTCCAACACCCAGCGGTCTGCGGTGATAGTGGACCAGGTGGAAATGAAGTGGCAGAGCCGTCCCCCCACGGGGGGGAACCCAGGGGGGGAATGACGAGGCTGGGGGCGACACCCCTCAACCCGTCACTGGGCAGGCTAGGAGGAAGGACCGGCCGAGGGACCTCCTGGGCCTTTTCCTCCCTGCTTCCTGCTGGAGGAAGCTGCAGGCTTGGCTTTGGGGTGCCAAGTGCAAGCCTGCTGGCCCTGATGCTCGTGTTGCTGGGCTGGACATGCCGCAGGGGCAGAAGGCCGAAAGGGCTTACACTGCTGCTGGCGGCCTTTGTCCTTCTGGGCAGACGTGACCGAGTCCAAGGTGGCACTGGACTTCTCGATCCTCTGCAAATGACCCTCCACCCCGGGACCGAACAAGTCAGTACCCAGGAAGGGAACGTCTGCCAGCTTGTGCTGGGTATCCGCTGTGAAGGTGGAGATCCGCAGCCAAGCTCTGCGGTGCATGGCTACTGCGGCCGCTACTGACTGGGCACAAAAGTCTCCAATGTCAAGAGCAGTTTGGAGCTGTTGCTTTGCCACCGCCCTTCCCTGATCCCGCACCTGCTTGACCGTAGTCTGGAGGTCAGCCGGGAGATGAGGAATCAACTCATCCAGGGAGCCCAAAAGGGCGTGGGAAAAGTGTGTCATCAGTACGGCTGAACTGGCCTGATGAAGGACTAAGGAGGACGCAGCGTAAACTTTACACCCGGAGTAGTCCAGTTTCTTGGACTCTTTATCAGGTGGCTTGTCCACGTCCCGAGCGTTTCCGGAGCGCCGAAAAACACTGTCGGTCACCAACCCCTCTGCAGAGGGGTGCTCTGAGAATCTGGAGAGTGAGCCGGTGGGAACGGCATACTTACTGGCCATCCTGGCCGAGGGAGCTGGACAAGAGGCCGGCTGCTGCCATAGCTCCAGAGCCGGGCCAACAATGGCTTTGGCCACAGGAAAGGCCTCCGTAGGAGAATCCCCTCAGTCCAGTATCTCCGTGAAGGGATACTTGGCCCGCTTTGACATGGGTTCGAGCTTCATCCCAGTAGATTCTGAGATGAGCGAGTAATCCCATGAGCAGGATGGGGCTCATCACGACTGTCCCGAGAGAACTCCAGGTCGAGGCCTGGAGAACAGGAAGAAGTCATCGTCAGACTCCGAGGAGTCTGCAAACAGCTCCGTGGGCCTCAGCCACCCTCCACCTGCTGAGGGCGATCGGGAGTGAGGGTGACCGACAACTGATGGGGCAACCCATGACCCGACTGAGAATCCTTGGTCGGAGCCCCAGTTTTGGTTGTGGAGGCGGGGGTTCCACCACAATGGGTGGTGCAGCTGGTTTCGGCCGAACAACCGGTGCAGGGTTCGGCTCCTCGATGACCACGAGGGGTTGTTTCGGCCACTCAGGTGACAGCCACTTAATGGCCGGGGAAGGTGATGGAGTCGGCTTGCTCCCGGTCAAAAGGAGCTGCTGCCACATCAGAGCCTCGTAGCACCGATGCAACTTGCGTCGGAGCCTATCCTCCGAGGAGGACGATGACGACGATGAGCGGTGCCACCGCTTCCCTCGGTGCCGAGACCGCCGATGTCGGCGGGATCGGCTGGACCGAGAAGAAGTCAGAGACCGAGACCTTCGGTGTTTCCGAGGGTGGGTCTGGGAGGGAGCGGGGGAAACCCGTTCCTCCCCCGACTCTGGAACCTTAACTGGGGACTCCAGCACAGGAGGCACAGGCAAGTCCTCGGTTTCCACCAGGGAAACCGGTGAAGAAGGGTTGTCAGCTTCTCCAGTCAACAGCCCGTCTGACGGTTCGAGAAAAATCTCGATTGCATCGACGGGTGTCTCGGCCAGCTGACCTGACGGGGACACCGTGAAGCCAGCGGCCTTAGCCGCAACCTCGACCGAAGTCGAGTGTCTACTATCCGGGGAAGGGGACCTCTCCCGCTCCCACGAACGTCGACGGTGGGACTTACCCTTTGAGTCCTTTTTCTTGGACCGAGAGGAATGTCCCGATGGCCCCTCTCCCTTAGTAGAGAGGGACTGACAAAGCACCTTAAATGAAGCCGAGTAGGAGGAGCCCAAGGAGAGCGGGATAAATGCCACGACCGAGGAAGAAGAAGATGCGGCCTGGGCCGCCTCCTCCTCGAGGGCGATCATTTGCTCAAGTTGCTCAGCCGAGCCTGCCGCCGCGGACACCGCCCAACAGGCCTCCTTCGACTTTACCGGAGGAATACTTCTTTCGGGGTACCCAAGTTGAAGTCTGGCAGCACGGTCTTTGAGAACGTTGACCGAGAAGGACTTGCACAATTCGCATGCCTGCGGACTGTGATCGAGCCCAAGGCAGTAAACGCACGTGGAGCGCAGATCAATCCGAGACATCTTCTGCCCATAAGGGCACCACCGAAATCCGGGAGTCGATTTGTCCATCGCAGCTGCGAAGGAAGAAAAAGACCGAAGTCTAGTAAATTTAAGTATGAGTTGCGGTTTAACCGACGAGGTAGGATCCAGGCCTAAAACGCAGAGCGCAAAGGAGGGAACCTGAGCTTCCAAGCGGTAAGGAAGATCTGGTGTCATGGGGCGGAGCCGAGAGTTTTACCACTCGGGTGGGTGGGAGGAGCCAGCTTGAAGACTTTCTGGCAAGATTTAAAGCGGCAAGGAACCTGCCAGTAAGTGTGGATTGAACAACATATCCATGTCCCTAGAACTTAACGATGCAAGAAAATCAGTCTCCTAATATCAGACAATGCAGCACTTCCTCACCTTTGCTAAAATGCAGTTTGGACAGTGCCATGACTGAGCTGACCGCTTTGGGCAAAAAGACAAAGCTACTCTCTGTTAATTCACTACTGATATTCTGTCTACAGTTACACTTGTGCAGTATACCGAGCATGCACAAAATGTTCTGAAAGCCAACAGGCTAGAGCTTCAGCTCCTCCCTGCAGGACAGCCCAAAAAGGTACCCCAACTGAGGGCTAGTAGCAAAAAGAGGTCACACAAGTAGTGTGGCTACAGAAGGAATACCAGTATAGTAAGACAAAGTTACTCATCTGTAACTCTTCTTTCACTACTAATAATCTAAAGTCATATGCACAAGTCCTCAGAATGTCCATTGGCTAAAGCTGTAGCACCTACCCTTCATCTCACTTCCTCACTGCAGATTTTTAATTATGAACTGCAGGAACAGTGAAGAACTGCACGAAACAGATTAATGGCAAACAAGTACCAACTTAAAGCCATTAGTCAAGGGAAACCAGTTCAGTTTGTTTAACTTTAGTAGGAATACCAGAAGTGAAACATGTTTCAGGTGCGTAACTGTCTTAAAACTACATGGACTCTTTCTATGTAGCTAGACACATGCAGACTACTAAGAAGTACTGTACTTAGGATGGAGGGGTCTGAAACGGTCAGTTCAACTGGAAGGAGAGTTTATTACAGAACACCCAAAATATAGCATCACTGGAAGCCTGCAAGTCTAGACTGTAATGGATCATGAAAGTGAGTGCAGATGCCTAGATGGCAGCCCTGAAAATCTCAGCGACAGGGATGCTTCTGGCAGAAGCAGCAGAGGCAGCTGTATGCCAAGTTGAGTAAGCCATGATGCCCACAGGTGGCATATGAAAGGTCAATATGTGACAGTGTTCAATACAGGACCCAATCGAATGACATACAGTCTGCTTGGAGGCAGGCTGAATGGCCTCAGGATGATTCAAGCGTGAGTCACTAATGAGTGTAAAGTGGCCCCTCTAAAGTATTTTGTTCTCTGATGGTAGATGATGAGATCATGCTTGCTATCAAGTCTTTGCAGCCTCTCTTCAGCTGAGTTGGCATGCGATCAGTACTTCCAAGGTCTAGTTTAGGAGGAACTCATAAACTGGCTCGGGCAAGAATTTCTTATTGGTGCACAGCACAACCGTATCCTTATAGGAAATTAAATAGGTTGCATCAACTGAGCGGGGCTGCAGCTCACTGTCTCACCTGGCCAAAGTAACAGCTGCCAGAAAAGTCACTTTCTAGAACAATACACCAAGCTTGTATGTTGCCAGAGGCTTCAAGGTTTTTTTCCATGAACTTTAAGAGGACCGGGTTCAAGTTCAACACTACCAGGAGCTAGGAAAGAAGGGGAGATGTATAGGCAAGCCCCTTAAAAAGAGTGATTGATCACTCACTCCTACAAAAGAGAAGGGTAAGCTGCCTTAGCCTGATAAGCCAAGATAGCAGCCAAATGTACCTTGGGAGAGGTCACATGAAGCCCCATTCAAAGACAACAATCAAAAAAAGTCGAGAATCAACCTAAATGGCCACTCCTTGAGTAACAGACCACACATTTGGCACTGCATCAAGAACCTCTCCCCCTTCAAGGTGATAGAAAACAGTTTTTAACATCTCTAGATGCCCTTCTGTTTTCATTTTAGTGTCTATCCAGTAGTCTGAAATGTTTTTACATTTTTTTGCTAAATAATCTATTTTTGTGCCTTTGTAACTACCCTGAATCTCTTTCTCTCTCCCCTCAGCTGTCGCTGCTATTTCTTCCTATACTGCCTAAACATTCTATGACATCAGTAACACCATTACAGGCCATTCAGATGAATGAATAAGAAAGAATGAATGGTGTAACTGATGTCATTGAATGTCTTGGAAATATGAAAAGAAACAGTAGAGTTGCGTAGGAGAGTTTCCCTCTAGATCTGGAAGCACCCAAAGCCAGATTATTTATCAAAAACTGGTCAAAGCATATCAGAATACATAACTAGCATAAAAAAGGAA
Organism: Neoceratodus forsteri; assembly: GCA_016271365.2. Taxonomy (NCBI): domain Eukaryota; kingdom Metazoa; phylum Chordata; order Ceratodontiformes; family Ceratodontidae; genus Neoceratodus; species Neoceratodus forsteri. The sequence continues at coordinate 1,693,465,307 of CM057456.1, read as the reverse complement.
AAGAGGAGGGCAGTTAACTATGTAAAAATAATGTCCCATCCCCTTTAAAGGCATAGGTCCATTGAAAGAAGTACTTACAAGATGCCACCAACACCACGAGAACCTCTCCTGAGGGGCTGAGGGACACAAACTCTAGCCCTTCAGGACCCAATACATCATATGCAAGGACTCCAGGTCTGAATAATGAATCCTGCCCAGGATCAAGCATGATGGTCTGGCCTGAGCAGTGGCATGGTTGGTATTCCTGGCACTGAGGAGACGCAAGTCATGAGACCAGTACTATCAAGGCCATGTTAAAACTACAAGGATCAGTCAAGCCCTCTGGAGGCCCTCCTTCAACAGATCCTCGTGCACCAGGGAAAAGGGTGGCAATATGTAAAGGAACTTTCTGATCCAGTTCAAGAAAAGTACTTTGTCCCAATCTGTGCCCTTAACTGGTAGGTGGACACAGCTTGTGTCTCTCCCAGGATGCAAGCACATCAATGCGTGGGATCACCCAGAATAAAAAAGAAATATTGCACAGAACATCCAAATGAATTGACCAGCGGCTGTAGATGTCCATCAATGCACTGCTCACTATACAGGTGAGTACTGAAACTTTTTATCAGTGACCAAATCTCCAGAGCTTCCTTGCACAGTCTGGAGGAACAATCCTGTTTGTTCACACAGAATATGGGTGTGGTGTTATCTGTGTGACTGGTACCAATGAAAAGAGCATCTGCAGCATCAAGTGTATCATCCTCAACTCAAACACATTTATGTTCAGATGTTTCTCCTGAGAATATCCTTCCCCATTTTACAACAGGCCCACCAGATGAGCTCCCAAGCCCAGAAGGGAGGTATCAGTAATGGAGGCCAGCATTGGGTTCAGTTAGATGAAGTTTAACCCCCTCTGAGAATTGCTCCATAAACAGCTACCAGGAAATGGTTTCAATCACTGTGTGCCCGGCCATGACCAGATGGGGCAGGGTCACTGATGTCTGAAACCACTGAACCTTCAGCTCCCAATGAAGGCACTGTATCTGAAGCTGGTCCCACAAAATGACAAACACTGTCTGCACAATCAAGCCAAGACATCTAAAGAAATCTTATGTTGCGTGTCTGTCCTAAAGAGAGAAGAAGAAATGGGAAAACTCCCAAAAGATCCAGAGACTGCTGTGGTGGCAACAGGGCTTACACCTTTTACCGTATGTATTGAGCTCCACCTCGATTAATTCCACACACCGAGTTGTGTCTTCTCCACGTTTAGAATGAATCCCAGACTGCAGAAGATCTCCAGGGCTACCTGAAGCACTGAGTAGGTCTTGGCAGGAGATCAGCCTGTTATCAGCCAGTCATCCAGATAAAAGAATACGTGGATTCCCTCTCAGCAAAAATAGGCTGCCACCACTGCAAATGCTGGTGAAAGCACAGGGAGCTGTTACAAGCCCAAATGGCACACCTCTGAAGTGACAGAAGTCATTCTCCATTCTAAAACTGAGGAATGACAGAATACGTTACTAGGATATGCAAATATGAACACTTTTGGTCCAGGGTGCAAAAACGATCCCCATGTTCCAGCAAGGGAATGACCCAGTATATCACCATCCTGAACATCAGCATTATGATGTACTGGTTCACACTGTACAGGTTGAGGACAGGACAGCAGCCACCATGGCTTTTTGTAACCAGAAAATATTGGGACACAATAACCTGATCAACTTCGGCAGGTGGAACTTGCTCGATGGAGTGAGAAAGCCTCCTCCCAAAGTACCAGCAGCAGATCGGGTAGATCTACTCAGTTCAGAAACTGCATCAGCCTGGACAGCAGTGATACAAGGTCTAAGGAGAGATGATGGCTTATGATCACAATTGTGCACTGACTGATGGTGCTCTCCAGCCATGGAGGCAGAAGTGTGTCTGGCAGCCCCTGAATGAAAAGTGGATTAAAGACAGCTGATGGCAAACTGCCTCACTTCATTTTGAGGAAAGACTGTGTTTGCTAAAGTCTTTATTAGTGACAGAGCTTCCAGGTATTCTGTCCTTGCCTTAGCTGAAGTAGCTGTCATACAATGTATTCCTCTGTCAGTCTCTGTAATTCCTATTATAAACAGAAGACAAACAGGCTAACTGCCCTTGCTATGTCAGGTGCTGTCAAAACAAATTGGCTTATTTCATTGTGTATTTTATAGACAAAAAGTTTTTATTTTTATGATTTTGTTTTTTGCATGCAACCCCAACAGACACTGTGCACTTTATTTTTTTGTGATCTTGCAAATGTACCATGCCATTGTTTACCTGCTTCTACACCACAATACTCCTGAAATTTGTTGTCTAAGTAACAACATTCTGATGCTTTGTTGTAATTATTTGTATTCTCTCTGTACTCCCCTTCTCCTCTTGCCTGGCTCGCACCTGGAAACGAGCCTTGGCTCAGTGTGCTTTTCCCAGTTACCAGGTTTTAAATAAATAAATAAAACAAATGTTGCTGTCTGATAAAAGATACTGTATTCTGTAGTGGCAGAAGAAAGGAATATAGTTTGGGCTTAAGTGGCTTTGTTAATAAGAACTGTACAAAGAACAACTTTATATTAAAACCACTGAAATAAAAATGCTTTTAAAGTACAGATAAAGACCTTGCAAACTGCTTTCCTCCTGTGTTTACACCAGGGTATGTCAGAAACGCAGTAGACATAAACCTCACGGTCACAGAAATTGATGAATGCTATCTCAAGCAAAGCACAGCACCAAAGCAGGAAAGGAGTATCAGGTGCACAGGAACAGTAAGGTGGACAAGACTTGCTGAGGCTTGTTAAACCAAACACATTCAAGAGTGCAGCACAATACACTGGCGCTTCAAGCATCAGAGTGGCTGTTCGTCTGGTAGCAGGCAAGGGCTGAACACAGTGACAGCGCTAGGGGTTTTAAAACATGGGTCAAATTAGACCCATAGGTGCACAAAATGTAGGTCAAAATGAGAAACAACTGGGTCCAAACCTAATCGTAAGTAGAAATTTCACTAGTACAGAAGCTTAAATTTGTTGAGTAAAAATACTTTTCTATTGTTTAGTTTTCCATCTTTCAGCTATTGTTAGAAACAGGTGCACCACTTTGGACCCACTGTCCTGTGGAAAGTGGGTCATTTCTGGGCAAGCTGCAACTTTTTCCCTTTTTGCCCTATCTAGCGCTGTCTCTGGCTGAACACAAAGGTAATTTAAAGGCAGCTCTTAAAGTGACATGATTTCAGTAACTCCTGTACCATACTGGCGTGCAGGGAGAATACAATCAGTGAAGAAAAAAAGGACGCTTAGAAAAATAGTGAAAACCCCAAAGTGATAAAAATAAGTAAAACTGCAAAAAAAAGACAGGCTGAAATATTACACAACAAACAAAGAAGTAACGGCGGGCCACACAAGATAAATGGAGCCACAGCTGAAAAAATGTATATGGCGAAATACTGAAATATTTACCACCTAGGTATTCTCAAGGAAACAGAATGAGACATGGAAGGCAGAGACAGAAAAAAAAAAACAAGAAAACTATATTAAACCACAAGGGCGGAAGGGGGAGGAGAAAGGGGAAAATAAAGCTTTTGCCCACCCCCAGACACACAGAGGCTCAAAACTGTGGGACACTGTGGTGCTCTACTGAATAAATGTGTTTGGTTTAGCAAGCCTCATCTACCTGACTGTTACTAAGCAATGGCCAATTCTACTTGTCTGCTTTTACGTCAGAAACACTAAGGGTCAAAGAGGTTGTATGCCTTTTCATACAGCTCACAGCCAGTGACAGTTTTTCCAGTTGCCTTTTAAACAAAGGAAATTACACCAGAAGATGTTTTTCTCATATAATTTAAAGTTTAAATATACTGCAAGGGCGTGCTATATGGAAGTTTAAAGAAAACATTAAAGCAAATGTGCATAAATAAATTATATACTTCTCAAAAGTCTATTAAGGAAGTTATGAACAAAAGTTGCTATCACCTGAAATATATCTATTAAGTTTGGACTTTTTGGAACCAGCCATTCATAAGGATTATGAAAATGTGACTTTTGTTAAGAAGTGACATTGCGTTGAACAGTTGTGAAAAGTTTCAAGTAAAGCTGTAACTGTGAATGTTTAAGTCTGGCATTTACGATTTACTGTATGATCTCACGATAAGAACCAGTCTTGTAGAAACTTTACAGACAAAGCAATCTGCTCTTCCAATACTTCTTCAAATTATAAGAAAAATATTGTTTGTACAGAAAAGGCAAATATACCATAATGTTGGGGAAGAAGATGTCAGGAATTCTATGATGTATTGACACCACTGAGCCATATTCCAAAGTGGACTTACTGCAAGAAATTGATTACTCCAAGACTAGAAGTGATACAGGGTCAGGAGTGCCTTTCAAATGTTCCTTATATGGTGCCTGACATGGGGCTGTGTTTTGTTTGAATGTGTCAGTATTTTATCAAACGCTATTCACTGATTAAGATTAAGACAAAGTAAAACAAGGGGCCATTCCAGTAGCACAGTGGTAGTGCAACTGCTAGCTATGCTGGCGACTCACATTCAGGAATGAATGCTGGCCACAGGGAGCTGGCCGAGTGGAGGGATGGAGTGTCCCAAAGACTGTTCACTTTCCTCAGGGAGAAGGGATTCTGCTCCCGCTGTGTGACTGCTTTCTAGTGGAGATCAGCTGGTGGCACAGATGGGAGCCTCAGAGGAGAAGGGTCGTTGCTGGACACCAATGATATGCACACATATGCGACTGCATCACTGCATGCCAGCATATCAGGGGAGAAAATGGAGGTCTGAGGAAATGGTAGGGCTGTCCAGACCAGCCCCCCCCAACATGCTCTTGTACAAGCAATGTGGTTGGCCCTCCAACACAATGTGGTGTTTGGTAAGTGGTGAATAACTGTGAGTCCAAAAAAAGTTTGGTGACTGGGCTGGGGTGCCGGGAGGCAAGACTCTGGGACAGAAACCACTTGGTAGAAAAAAAAAAAAGGAAATGAGTGACATACAAGGATGGCACTTAGTAGTCTGGTTCAACCCTTTTTCATCTTCTAGTTCAGTTCAATACACATTGGGCTGGATATTCAAACTGCGCCATTCTGTGGCGCAAGCCCTTGCGCTGCTCAAAAAAGTTGCGCAGGGGTGTGGCCGGGGCAATATTCAACGGAGTTGCGCTATTGAGCAACTCCTTTGGAATATCGCCCCCCAGCCACAGCCACTGTGCATGGCACAGTGGAACTTGCGCCACCGCAAGTGGTCAGAGTGGAGCATTCAGATGTGGTGGCGCAAGTTCCATTGCGCCATGCGCAAATTTCCGATATTCAAAAGGTGACATGCAAATGGGGCCATTTGCATCTAATTACGGCCTCCATTTGCATGCCATTAGCATGCAGGTGCGCCGATCCCTGACGACTTGTGCCTCGCGTCCTGCCAGACAGCAGCCGTCGGGGAGCGACGCCCCCTGCAGCCCGATCGTGAGCATGAAGTACATCCCCCCCAGTAGCCCGATTGTGGGCAGAACACCTCCCCGACTAGCCCAATGGCGGGCAGAGCGGAGTTCAACCCCGACTAGCCCGATCGCGGGCAGAGCGAGATTCAACCCCTCCCCAAAGACCAATATCCCGGTGGTCCAGTGGGCGCAAAGCCCGATCGTGGGCATAAGAGTCATACCCAACCCCAAGCCCAAATTCCCTGGTGATCTAGCAGCTCCCCACCCACCCACCCACAGAGCCCCCACCCGCTCCCCGTCAGCCAGCGGGCGACAGCACCCACTCGCCTGCCGCCCATTGGTTCAAACAAGAAGCCAATGGGCGTGCAGCCATACCGTACAAGACAGTCCAGATATGTGAATGATTTTCATTCACATATCTGAACTGCTGGCGATATAAACTACCCATTAGTTCTTACTCTGAACCACAGGCGGCAACTACCGAGCTGTCAGTCGGCAGGCGGGTAGAGGTGCTCACCGCAGCTACAGTGGGGAGGCGGGGTGGTGAAAACTCCTCATGAAATGGGTAAAGTGAAAGTCACCTAGATCACCAGGAATTTGAACTTGAAAGCGGGTTTGACTCTTATACCCTTGACCGAGAGAGCTTGAATACCACTGGACCCCTGAGATAAATGATCTTTAGAAACTTAGAACTCCGTTCTGCCAGCGATAGGGCTCGAGGAAGAAATGTTCTGCCCACAATCAGGCTACTGGGGGTGAGGAAAAGGAGTTCTGCCCGCGATGCGGCTACGGGGTGGGTTAATCTATGTTATGCCACGATCAGGCTGCTGCGGGGGAACAGTATGTTCTGCCTGCGATCGAGACTCACGGGGGTTACTATTATGCCCTTAATCGGGCTGCGGGGGCACAGGGGAACAAGAGTGGAGGGCCACCCACAGGTGGCAGCTGCTGTGTCGCCCTGCAATGCAGCAGCTCACCTGTGGTGACCCTCGACAATCCTTTTTGGCTCAAAGTTGTGCAGGCGCAGGTACGGGGTTGCGCCTGCACAACTCTGCATGGTCCGGCTGAATATCGGGCTGTGCAGTTTATGCATGGTTCTTCCCCCTCCAGTTGAGCATGCCTTCATTAGCATTGCGCTGTTGCTCAGCATGGTTTGGTGGGCTCAACTGCCTCCTGCTGAATATTGCAGAATGGCGCAATTTCAGACTTGCGCATGGCCCAACCCTTTTGAATATCCAGACCATCATTTTTAAATAGCACCTTGCATTCCAGGGAATCAAAAAATGCCATACTGTAATATAGATTCCTAGCTAGTAAATTAGATTCTTAGCTAGTAAATTAGTCTTCAAATTAGGTTTTAGTATAAATGTGTTATGTTTCAACTTCTCAAGTCACTTAAAGCAGCAGTTCTAGTAAACCAGCATGTAATAATTGCTTCACAGATGTTTACATTGTCTGGTAGTTTAAAAATTCCAATATCACTTCTGATGCCTTTCTGTTTTCTGATCATTGTGTCATTTCATTTTCAATAAATTTTATATTGCTGTGTGCATTCACAGGAAAAATGCCATCTGCCACATTGTTTCCCATTTCTTTACCTTTGTTTACATAGCGTACTCCTAGAAACACTTAGCAGGCAATCAAAGGAATGGTCGGTGCATGCATTCACAGGAAAAATGCCATCAGCCATACTGTTTCCTATTTTTCACCTTTGTTTACGTAGCATACTCCAGGAAACACTTAGCAGGCAATCAAAGGAATGGTCCATGCATACATTCACAGCAAAAATGCCATCCGCCATATTGTTTCTCATTTGTTCACCTTTGTTTACATAGCATGCTCCTGGAAACACTTAGCAGACAATCAAAGGGATGGTCGGTGCATGCATTCCCAGGAAAATTGCCAGCCGCCATACTGTTTCTCATTTCTTCAACTTTGTTTACATAGCGTGCTCCTAGAAACACTTAGCAGACAATCGAAGGGATGGTCGGTGCATGCATTTGCAGGAAAAATGCCATCTGCCATATTGTTTCCCATTTCTTCATCTTTGTTTACATAGCGTGCTCCTAGAAACACTCTGCAGGCAATCGAAGGGCTGGTCAGTGCATACATTCCCAGGAAAATTGCCAGCCGCCATACTGTTTCCCATTTCTTCACCTTTGTTTACACAGCGTGCTCCCAGAAACACTTAGCAGGCAATCAAAGGAATAGTCGATGCATGCATTCCCAGGAAAAATGTCAGCCGCCATGTTAAATGCCAGCCACCTTATTGTTTCTCATTTCTTCACCTTTGTTTACATAGCATGCTCCAATAAACACTTATCAGGCAATCAAAGGAATGGTCGGTGCATGCATTCACATGAAAAATGCCAGCCGCCATATTGTTTCCCATTTCTTCACCTTTGTTTACATAGCATGCTCCTAGAAACACTTAGCAGGCAATCAAAGGAATGGCTGGTGCATGCATGCACAGGAAAAATGTCAGCCGCCATGGTAAATGCCAGCCGCCATATTGTTTCTCATTTCTTCACCTTTGTTTACATAGCGTGCTCCTAGAAACATTCTGCAGGCATTCAAAGGGCTGGTCATGCATGCATTCACAGCAAAATGCCAGTCACCATATTGTTTCCCATTTCTTCACCTTTGTTTACACAGTGTGCTCCTAGAAACACTTAGCAGGCAATCAAAGGAATGGTCGGTGAATGCATTCACAGGAAAAATGGCATCTACCATATCGCTTTCATTTCTCCACCTTTCTGTGCATAGCGTGCTCCTAGAAACACTTAGCAGGCAATCAAAGGGATGGCAAGTAAAAAAAAAAAAAAAAGGTAACATTTTATTTATATGAGGCACCCTTCCAAAGCTTAGGGCGCCTTAACAGTGTACATTACAAAAATCTTTCAGCAATACACATAAAAACATAAAAATCTTCACAATCACTCAATGAGTCCCTGCAAATGCTTGGTTGTACAAATATGTTTTTAAGGATTTTTTAAATCCTTACACAGTCAGGCTTTCTCGTATCTGGGGAGGTAGCGGATTCCACAGGGTAGGTGCCATAAAGGCAAAAGATCTTCTACCTGATGTTTTCAGGGATACCCTGGGAACCTCCAGCAATCCCTCACCAGAGGATCGGAGTGAGTGGGAGGGGCAGTAAAAATACAGGAGTTCTTTCAGGTAGTGGGGTCCCTGCTCATGTAGGGCCTTATAGGTCAGCAATGCGACCTTGAAGGTGATTCGCCACTGTATTGGCAGCCAGTGCAGTTCATGCAGCACAGGTGTTATACGACTGGATCTGGGGGTTCCAGTCAACAACCTGGCCATCGCGTTCTGCACTAGTTGCAAGCAGCGAATATCCACCCCAGTAGCCCTAGGTATAGGCTGTTGCAGTAACAAAACAACTGGTGACAAAGGCATGGACCAAGGTAGGAAGATCTTCGGGAGGGACCAGGTGTTTCACCCGAGCTATATTCCTTAGATGGGAAAAGGAAGATTTGACTACAGACAAAACCTGTGCCCTCAGGGTCAGGCCTTCATCAAATATCACACCCAGGTTACGCACCTGGCCCGAGGCCATAAGTGGGTTCCCCCCAAGATATAAACCTGATGGTTTTCCCGCCCATGCCCCTGTCATCCTATAACCAGGGTCCACCACCAATACCTCCTTGTGGTGCATGCATTCACAGAAAAAATGCCATCCGCCATATTGCTTCCATTTCTTCACCTTTGTGTACATAGCGTGCTCCTAGAAACACTTAGCAGGCAATCAAAGGGATGGTCAGTGCACCCATTCACAGAAAAAATGCCAGCTGCCATACTGTTTCCCATTTATTTACCTTTGTTTATATAGCGAGATCCTACAAACACTTAGCAGGCAGTCAAAGGGATGGTCGGAGCATGCATGCACAGGAAATATGCCAGCTGCCATATTGTTTCTCATTTCTTCACCTTTGTTTACATAGCGTGCTCCTGGAAACACTTAGCACACAGTCAAAGGGATGGTCAGTGCAAGCTGCTCAGAGAATGGTAGCAACCCTCTTTTCCTTCAGAATCCAGCCAGGAGCTCCTGGCAAGGGTCTGTGTAAAGCTAGCAGGAAAAATAAAGAGTACATGGAAAACAGACTAAAACTGGAGGGATAGGATATAAGGTTTGTTAGTTGTGGGGGACCTAGTCTGGCACACAGTGGTTAAAAAAGACATTTTCAATAACTAGGACTGCTGCTTTAAGATTTGTCAGGCTATTGTTTTTTCCGGTTTAAACTACTGAGAGTATCTATGTACAGTATGTACAGTATGCACAGTATGCTACAGTATGGCACAGTATGTGCAGTATGCACAGTATGGTACAGTATACTACAGTATGGTACAGTATGCACAGTATGTGCAGTATGCACAGCATGGTACATAGAAACATAGAATTTGATGGCAGATAAGGACCGCTTGGCCCACCCTGTCTGCCCATTTCCCTACCTAATGGATAAGCTGCAGATCCTAGTTAACCAGCAGCCTACTTCTTTTAACCCCCACCCCCTAGAATTGCCTTATGACTGTCCCATGCATGCTTGAATTCAACCACTGTTTTTGACTCCACAACCTCCTCCGGAAGGCCGTTCCATGCATCCACAACCCTCTCTGTGAAAAAATACTTCCTTACATTACCTCTGAGCCGCCTCCCCTCTATCATAAAATTGTGCCCCCTTGTTCTTTCACACCTCTTTTTGAAAGATGCTACCATCTTGGACTTTGTTGATTCTCTTGACGTACTTGAAAGTTTCTATCATGTTCCCCCCTCCCTCCCTTCCTCGAGGCTATACATATTAAGCTCCTTTAGTCTCTCTTCATATGTCTTCTGGTGCAGACCCTGCACCATTTTAGTTGCCTTCCTCTGGACAGCTTCCATCCTGTCTATGTCCTTGCAGAGACTGGGTCTCCAGAACTGCACACAGTACTCCAGCTGGGGTCTCACCAGCTGTCTGTACAGAGGGATAACAACTTCCTGTTTTCTACTGGTGATGCCTCTCCCTATGCATCCCAGTATCCCCCCAGCCCTCCTTACTGCCCTCTCACATTACTTGCCCACCTTTAAGTCATCTAATATGACTACCCACAGGTCCCTTTTCATTTTTGTTACTGTTAGTATCTCACCCCCCATTGTGTATTCTTCCCCTGGGTTTTTGTTTCCCAGGTGCGTTACCTTGCACTTCTTAGCACTGAATCTAAGCTGCCACACATTTGACCATTCCTCTAACCTTGCCAAGTCCCTTCTCATCCTTTCCGCACCACCTTGTGCATCAACTCTGTTGCAGATCTTTGTGTCATCTGCAAAGAGACATACTTTCTTCCAGTCCCTCTGCAATGTCGCTTATAAAGACATTGAAGAGGACTGGTCCTAATACTGAACCCTGCGGTACCCCACTAGTAACCCCCCTTTCTTCAGAGTGGACTCCATTTACTATCACCCTCTGTGTCCTATTCTCCAGCCAATTCTTTACCCAGGTTATCATCTTGGGACCCATTACCAGGCAGGTTAACTTGTATATTAATCTTTTGTGTGGGACTGTGTCAGATGCCTTGTTAATTTCTAGGTAGGCCATGTCCACAGCCACTCCCTGATATACTACTTTGGTCACCCAGTCAAAGAAATCTATTAGATTCGTCTGGCATGACCGTCCCACTGTGAATCCATGCTGCCTTGGGTCCTGTGCCCCTCTGGCCTCTAGGTATTCGACAATTCTTTCCTTCAAGTGATTCCATCATTTTACCTATCGCTGAGGTTAAACTAACATGTCTGTAGTTTCCTGCTTCTGCCCTGCTCCCACTTTTGTGAAGGGGAATCACATCTGCCCTCCTCCAGTCCTCAGGTACCACCCCATCTTCCCATGATTTGTTAAAGAGGGTAGTCAATGGTGTCACTAGTTCTACCCTTAGTTCTTTTAGAATTCTGGGATGAATCCCATCAGGCCCCATTGCTTTGTCCACCTTCAGTTTTAAGAGTTCTTTCAGAACCCTTTCTTCTGTAAATGGGCTGGTAACAACTTCTGTATCCAGAGTGTTTCTGTTGTTTGTTTTAGGTACCTCCCCCTCTTCATTTGTAAATACTGAGCAAAAATATTTGTTTAGTATCTCTGCCTTTTTACCATCACACTCTGCCCACCCCCTCTTCCCCTTTATTAGGCCTCACTATCCCTCCCTTAGTCTTCCTTCGCTCCCTGATGTACCTAAAAAAGGTTTTATCCCCCTTCTTAACTGAGTTGGCTATCCTTTCGTCGGTTCGAGCCTTTGCCATTCTGACTGCCTTCCCAGCTTCCTTTTGCTTTAACTGATACAATTCTCCATCCTGCTCCTTCTGTGATTCCTTGTACTTTCTGAATACTTTTTCTCTTGAACCTTCACTGCCACTTCCTTTGGGAACCATAGTGGTTTCTTACATCGTTTTGTTTTGTTTATTTGCTTCACACAAAGGCTTGTTACCTCTGTGATGGCAGTTTTATTATTCCCCATTGTTCTTCCACCCCCTCCTTCCTGCCCATTTGCTAGTGCATTCCTTAGGCACTCACCCATTTTGGCAAAGTCAGCCCTCCTAAAGTCCAGTACTTTTGCCTTTGTATGGCTTGACTCTATTGCTGTGTTTATTGTGAACCATACTGTCCGATGGTAGCTAGTTCCCAGATGGCTACCCACTTCTACATCTGTGATCCTCTCTCAATCTGAGAGAACCAGGTCTAAGATTGCTCCCTCTCGAGTGGGTTTCAATACTAGTTGTCTAAGGCATGCCCCTTGTAGGGCATCTAGAATAACCCCACTCTTAGAAGTGGCTGCTGCAACTGCACTCCAGTTAACATCTGGCATATTCAAATCACCCATCAGCAATATCTCCCCTTTTTCTGCCATTCTAAGTATACTTTCCGTCATTTCCTTGTCCATTTCCTCCCCCTGAGAGAGGAGTCTATATACAACCCCTGTGTGGATTGTGGTGCTATTGCCTGTCTCCAAATTGACCCACAGTGCTTCTTCTCCTCCCGGTTTACCCTTTTGTTCTGTTGCTTTGATTCCTTCCCTTATGTAAAGAGCTACTCCTCCTCCTCCTCTTTTACCCTCCCTGTCCCTCCTGTAGATAGTGTATCCTGGTATGTTTACGTTCCAGTCATGGTTCTGTCTGTACCATGTTTCTGTGACTGCCACAATATTCAGATGTTCCTCCTCCATCAAGGCCACTAATTCAGGAAGCCTGTCACCCAGACTATGGGCATTGGTACTCACTGCTCTCCATTTTTTGATGGCTTTACCTTCTGTAGCAGCATCCCCCACTGACCTTTCCACCTTGGTCTTTTTTACAGTATGGTACAGTGTGCACAGTATGTACAGTATGGTAGTGTGTGCACAGTGTGTATAGTACAACACAAAGGGAATTTCTGCTAAGATCAAATGCACTTACTTTATTTGTCTTTGATGCAGATACCAGAAGTAACAAATACTGATGATCTGATACTAACTTCCTTGAATTGGTTGAATCAAGATTAGGCACCAGCTGCACCACAGCAACTGTACATATTTATATACAGTGGTATTCCCGAGAACCTTCCTTCATATGTGAATACTTACAGAGAGCTCAAATGTTAGTCATCGGTCTTAAATCACAGGATTATACACTTATGCTTTTAAAGTCATTGATGTATAATTTAGTCATTGATGTATCATCAGATGAAAATAATTAATGTAATGTTATCTGTTTCTCTTTGTCGTTACTGATGACTGTACCTGGCTGTATGCTGTTCAAATGTTTGTTCTCACCTCATGCTGCATCATTAAATACTCTTTAATGTTGACTCTGGTCTCCCCTGTCTGTACTCTCCCGGGTCGTGCCTGAATATAGGCAACATTGTTGTCTAGTGTACTTACCCGGTAAACAAAAACCAAATAAATAAAGTTCTAAATGTTAAAATCAATGGTTGTAAATGAGCATTTTCTAGCTTGGCCCTCTGTCCTGGAATGCTCTACCAAACTGCCAAATGCTTGACAAATACTCTTGCCAAGTTTGAACAAAAATGTATGAGTCTCTAAAGGGTGCACGCAGTTTGTGTTAAGTTACAATGGTGCTCTTTCTGATTGCTGCAGTAATGCTGCTGCATCCACTGTGCACTTGTAAATAAGGTGTTTACCCCCACTGCACTTTATCCCCAAGAAAATAACACTTAAATACATAAAAATAAGGTCTGAACTTCATACTTAAAATGCCTTTTGCTTGATGTCTCAAATGTATTGGTAATATTTAATATTTCTGAATTGTAAAAATGCCATTTAGAACTGTTTTCAAATTGTGTCACATCTTTGAGACTCCAACATCCTTCAGAATACCCTCTCCAAAATACAAAAGCAACATTTTTAAAGGGGAGTAGTTATGTGTACAGCCCCAAGTAGCATTGTCTCCAATTAAGAGATGCCATGGTTAAAAACATTTTTCTTACTTTGCTCTCAATATTTTATTTTATCTGGTTGATCCTGCTGCCTCTCCACCTGGCCTTTTTACAAATGGAGAGTGTAGCACATCCCAGAATCCCCCACGGCAGACATCTATGGGTTGCCGTTGCAGGAGATTTAATAATGTGTAGCAAGACGGGCTTATTCATAGCTCTGTTCAGTGTTCCCACTTTACTCCAGAGGGACAGAATATGTTGTGCAAATACATTAGAATGACGAAGGGAGATTGGGGGCAGGATCGACCAGATAAAAATAAAAAACAGAGTAGCAAGGTAAGAAATATTTTTTCGACTACAAAACCTCTTAATCAGGGGTATGTCCACATGTAGGTGTGGGACTGCATACAAGCATGTTCTCCTTTGATGTACTGCAAAAAATCCCTCACAATATACAGTTGTGGCCAAAAATATTGGCTCCCTTGCATTTTTTTTCTAATAATGCATCATTCAATCCAGAAAATTGTTGAAATTAAAAAAAAATATTTTGGTATCCACATATGTATTTCTTTGGTTTGCAGTGGAATAAAACACAAAAAGCAGAAAAATTTACCAAGTCTTAGCTTATTCCACACAGAAATCCTTAAATGGCCCGGACAAAATTATTGGCACCTTTTAGAAGTAGTTAGAAATAATTAGATTTCAAGCAGGTGATTTTCCTTTACTTTGGAACTGAACTCACCTGTGGTGAGTTGCAGGTGCCTGAAATATAAAAATCACTCATTCAACCAGTTTGAATAGAGAAAAGGACTCATTCTCCTGTTTTGTGTCACTGTGTGTACCGCAATGAGCATGGAGAAAAGAAAGACAGTTAGAGAATTGTCTGAGGAGGTCAGACAGAAGATTGTAGCCAAGCATGGACAATCTCAAGGCTACAAATCAATCTCCAGAGACCTTGATGTACATGTTTCCACTGTACGTAATGTTATCAGGATGTTTAATGCCCATGGCACTGTAGCCAACCTCCCTGGACGTTGCAGCAAGATAAAACTTGATCGAAGATTGCAGCACAGGATTGTTCAAATGGTGGAGAAAGCACCTCGATCAACTGTCAAACAGATTCAAGCTGATCTTCAGACACAAGGTAAGACAGTTTCAACTCGCACCATCCGTCGCCAACTCAATGAAAGGGAGTTATATGGTAGAAGGTCCAGGAGGACCCCACTGCTGAGAGAGAGACATAATAAAGCCCGACTGGGGTTTGCAACACACCTGAACAAGCCAAAATCCTTCTGGGAGAATGTCCTGTGGACAGATGAGGCCAAATTAGAGCTTTTTGGTAAAGCACATCATCTCTATGTTTACAGAAAACAAAATGAAGCCTTCAAAGAAAAGAACACCTTCCCTACAGTCAAACATGGAGGAGGTTCAGTGATGTTTTGGGGTTGCTGTGCTGCCTCTGGCACTGGGTGCTTTGAATGTGTGCATGGCATCATGAAATCTGGAGATTACCAGGCCATTTTGGAGTGCAATGTTGAACCCAGTGTCACAATGCTGGGTCTCCGTCGAAGGTCATGGGTCTTCCAGCAGGACAATGACCCCAAACACACTTCAAAAAGCACCCAGGAATGGTTCAAGACAAGACGCTGGACTGTTCTGAAGTGGCCAGCAATGAGTCCAGATCTAAATCTCATTGAAAACCTGTGGAGAGATCTGAAAACAGCAGTTGGGAGAAGGCACCCTTCAAATCTGGGAGAACTGGAGCAGTTTGCACAAGAAGAGTGAGCCAAACTGCCAGTAGAGAGGTGCAGGATGCTCATCCATGGCTACAGGAAGCGGTTGATTGCAGTTATTTTGATCAAAGGCTGTGCTACCAAATATTAAGTCTAGGGTGTCAATAATTTTGTCAATGCCATTTCTTTTCATTTTCTGATTTAAAAGGATATATTAAATTCTGAACAAAAACAAAGGTTCTGTAATATTAACAGAGAAATAAAGAATTGTGGAGACCAAATACTGTACTGTTGTTAATTTCAACTTATGTTTAGAGGAATTGTGAGTTATTTGAAAAAGTGCAAGGGCGCCAATATTTTTGGCCACGACTGTATCTTTTCCAGTCAACGTGCAACACTCTTAAGACAGAGGATATGGCAGATGGCCTGCCACTCATGACAATACCCTCAGACACTGGATACAAATGGAATCCACGTTAAAGTGATTCACTGGTGAGAAGGAACGGCTTCCAATGCCCCCGAGTTCTTCTTAACTCTTCAGAGCCAGGCGTTCCACACGTTGATGCTACTGTACTTTTCCCTTGAGAACAAGTGTCAAAATATGAAGTGCAGGGGTTCAAAGTAAGTAGTGCCTTGTCCCTGTGTACTGTTATGACAGCAGAGTTTCTAGTCCTGCTAGCTGGCCTAAATCCTCCATAGGGCTCATAAAGTGTAAGATATACTCACGTGGCACTGTTATCCCATAGTGTTGAGGATCACTCAAAAGCACTCTCCGTTTAAGTTCATTCAATCCCACTCCCATAGGACCTAAAAAAAGACCAGACATACAACTGTTAAATTTAAATGTTAACGTTAAAACAGGGACATAACATCAGCAATAGTGTAATCATGGATTCAATGTTTACTGAAAGACAAATAAACACAAGGAAATATGTCAGAGCAGCAGGTCATTCCCAATTTAAATTATACCTACCATACTTTATAATTTTGTAGCATCATTTTCCTCAATGACAAAAATGGCTTGCTTTGAGATACAGTTGCATTCTGCATTAAAAAATAGATAGCAAAAATAACTGCTGCAATTCAATATTGTAAACTGATGTCATAAGTGTTTTTTATATTCCAGCTTCATCCTCCAAGTGGTCCTGAGCACATCAAAGGGATGCTGTGACTTCTTCCTCAAGGCTGTTGTGATGTGCAGACAGGGAAAGGACTGAATGGTTACAATCATTTGGTTGGCAGGGACTGGGGTGTGGAGGTGTTAGGACTGCTCATCCCAGAGGATGCCTTTTTTTTGGGGGAGGTTACCAAAGCTGCTTCACTAACACCACCTGAGACTGCACAGGTGGTTATGTAAGTGGCCGTGCCAGTGGGAGGAAGGACACAAATAGGTACGCCAGCAGCACACTCTGTGTGTGCAGACATTGATGGCTAGGGAAGGGAAGAAAACAGAACACTGAAAAATACTCGGGCTTGGTAGGATGAAGCCTGGTACAGGTCCTGTACAGCCACCTGTAGCTCACTCCTTGGGGACTCTGGAGAGGTATGCTCACCCTCCGGACCTTCCATGTGGGGCAAACTGTGGGGTCTATGGGCCCAAGTAGGCTGTGTCAGGGCTGGGCACTCATCATCACAGCACAAGAGGGCAGAACCAGTGAGAAGGGGGTAAAAACGTAAACAGAAGGGGGGGGGGCAGTCATTTCCTAAGATCCTCACACTGCAACTCTATGGGACTGCTGTAGCCTCAGTACAATCCTCATACTGAAAGGTATAGTGGTCATAATAATCAAGGGTCCGTTTATGACATTTACTTATCCAGGGCATAGTGCAAATTCAGCTGGTCTTGTGCAGCTAGCCCTGAACTCCTCCATCTTGACTACTGCAGGTCTTCCATGACAGTCAAAGAAGTTAAAAAAAAAAGTCCCTACTTTAGCAAGCTCTAGTCCTCCTGCTTATCTCCCTTAGTGTGCTAGATAGCCTTGTTTGAGTAACAGTGCTTTAAAAGCTGCAACTACCTGGCAGCACAAGATGGGAAATACACAAAAGACTTCGCTGGAATCACTGAAACGCCATTGTTAGGGCTTCCAGCTAGCGTCCAGGCTGTGATCATACTGGTTATAACAGTGAACACGTGCCAGGTTTCCCTTGCTCCATGCATGCACCGGCCACTGTCTTCCCTTCATCATGCCGGGCACTTCACCACCTCTCATACTCATACTCTGCCGTATGTAAATGTTAAAAAAATGAACTTAGCTCTTTTAAGTACACTTTTACGATGACCACTTTACAAAAAACAAAAAAACAAAATTTCAACAGCCACTTGAACCTGACCGCACATGCAAAAGTGATCTGTTTCTATTTTATATAATTGCTGTGGTGAAAAAAAGCTCCCCAGTAATTGCAGAAAATAAAACATGAGGTGGTGTGTAAAACTAAGTTTTACACACACTCTCAGTGTTGGATGCTTAAATAAACCCCTCTACTTCACTCTCGGGGTTTATGTAGCGTCCAACACCTCGTGTGCGTGTAAAATTCTTGTTAGACACAGTTCCCCATGTATTATTCTATATGTTGTTGCTATGGCAGAGCATCTTAAAATCAAGAGTTTTCGGCCCGGTATATTTTAATAAAAATACTGCACAGGTTTCCATACCTCATGCCCCCTAGGATTTTCTGGCCCCTTCCAAAGAAATCCTAGATACGCCACTGGCTTACCTGACCCAGCTTAAACATCAAAACATAGAAAATGGTGGCAGATAAAAGCCTAGTGGCCCATTCGCTCTGCCCGAGCCCGTCTAATTCTGGGACTGTGCCGCTGCTAGTCCTCCTTACTTCCAGAAGTTCAGGTCTCTGGTTGGTCACAGTGTGGGGCACGAACATATCTTTTTCTAGCTCTGCTCACTGCCAAGTGGGTGGGGTTCAGAGTACGGAGAGCTGTATGATGATGTTTGCTATTGTGTGTGCAGGGCAAGGGCTGCTTGATTAAATACCCACTGCTGTATGAGCATCTGTTTCGGTGGGAGTGAGAAAGAAGAGAGAAGGGTATGGTAGAAAACAGTGGGGGGGGTTGTGTGCGACTGCATGACACAACTGTTTTTGCTAGGCTGGGAAGCAATGTGGGAGCAGGATAAATGTGTAATAATCAGGGAATATTTCTTGGCTTGCATTCTTTACTGTATAAGTGCACATAATTCTACAATAATTGTGGACAATTGCAACCATCTGTGGGTTAGTGCAATTTTGAGTCAACCTGTCCTGCTGGTCAGTACAAAAAGGTCAACCCCTGGTCATAACCCTTGCAGCTACAACATCATTTTAAATGCCAGTAATGTGAATTCTGCATTTCAGTACTGGCCACCATGTATCTAGTCAACATTATGGCAGTTTTAAAATGCAGCTTTCTTACAGATTCTGAGTTTCTCACAAAGTCTTTCTCTCTCTCGCTCTCTCAAGTTAATTTGCATACACATAACAGTAACATGATGGTACATACATCCAGTTCACAAGATCATGTCATGCAAGTTGCCAACAGCTCAGACATATTTGAGTTGTTTATTTCATCTGGTAAATCCATGGGCTAAATAGCCAATTTACATGGTCAACCAGAAGCAAATGCAAAAACAGCTATACACAGCAAAAATAACGTACACATAGATTACTACAAACCAGAGTTCTAAATAATTAGCAGTTTTTTTCTTGGGACGATACTAACGGTACAGATAGTATTTATATAGATTTTCTAGAAGTGCTGTGTTTGTTAAACACAGTGAGCAACAGCTATGCATTTTCACAAAGATTTTGCACTTTTATGAGCAAAACGCTAATCAATTTTTAGAGTTAAATAAAACCCTGCAAACAATTACATTCAGCATTAGAGAATGTATACATTTTAAAAGCCTCTCTAAAGTTATCTAACAATGGGACACCAGAGATGGTTGAAGGTAAAGAATTAAAAAATATTTAGGTAACATGAATGACAAAGACAATTGACCTTTGGTAGTACACTTCAAGGGGATTAACAGCATACTGCGAGTGGCTGATCTGGTTGGAGCATTATGCCTATTTAACTGAAAATTTTGTAAAATGATATTGGTATCACTCCTGAGACACATGCATGTAATGTTGAACAATAAAACTTTGACAGACGAACAGTGGTCTAAAGTCTCATTCTTCATACAGTATGTTTTCATCCACAAACAAGTATCTCTTCTCCAAGGGAAGGGGGCCCTGGTCTCCATCATACATCTTCCCATTAGGGTATTTCTCTATGCCTTCCATTAGTTGGAGGCTATGTTTTGTTAGCCAGGTACATGTCCCACCCCATTGCTGTACAAATGTGTGCCTTGTTAGATGCAGATCTGCAGTGATTCAATCCATCTAATGCACTTCTGTTTCTTCATTCTCTACCCATTTCCATAATGGGGGGCAACTAGTGTGCTGTAGGTCACATAACAACCACCAGACTCATGATAAGAGCCAGCTCTCTGTCCTGCTTAGTCCTAAGGCAAGGCATTGGAAACCCTAGAAACAGGCACTGAAATTCCCTGGGACAGGACACCTGCAAACTTTGAGCCATGTCTATCCTACTCTGTTCCCAGTAAGCCCATCTCTTGGTATATTCCCAAAAAATGTGGAAACTGGTCCCTGGATGACCGCAACCCCTCCAAAACAGTCCTGAATCATTATGGCTAAAATGCTGGGTAATGGTGGGGGTATGAGAACAGGGAATCAAAACCCTCCACCTACTGTATATACTCTCCATGTGGGAGAGGATGCTATTTTCCCGCCTCATTCCCAAATTCTCTTCCATGCTTCCTGAGTAAAGCTAAGTCACGATTTCCTTTCCCATCTATCCTTGACCTCCAATGTAAAGCCATTTTGGGAGTTTCCTAAAAGTTTATATACTTATAGGCAGCCAAACTACCCAAGAGGATAAATCTTCCAGAAGGGTTAAGTAACTGTTTATCTTATCTGCTGTCTCTGATTTTATGAATGAATATAATGCTGTACTTGGAAAAACTAAGCAAATACTTTTTGTGCAGATCAAATCTCAGTTTCAGGGTCTCAAAAGGCAGGCATGCCCTATTTTCAATGAACTGATTAACCCTAGTCAATTGATATCTGCTCCACTTAATCCAGCCGATAATGACAGAAATCCAGTATCTGCTTTGATAATAGAATGTCATTAGTAGTGTCTGTAAGCTGTCTCAACTGCAGCAAGACCTCTAAGGTATGTTAGGTCCAGATACTGTCCACAGCCTCCCTGCCTGAGTCCTAATGTCACGGCTAAGTAAGACGAAGAGCACAGCAGACCACTGTACCTCTATTTTTTGAGCATAACATTTGAAAATGAGTTCTGGTACCTTTCTTGTATTTTCATTTCTCTTTTTTTTTTTTTTTTACACACGAGAAGGACCGATGACTTGTGACCTTAAACTCCCTGCATCAGTGAGATCACACTCCACTAATGTGAAAGGGAGTGTGATGTCATAAATAAAGGAAGTATGAAGAACATATTCAAAGCTTCTATGATTTGCAATGGGAATACTTAACAACAGAAGTCTGTTTTCTTTTGGGGTTAACACCACCACTTGGGCTAATGTTTCTTCAGGTAGTGTCAGGAAATATTAGACTAAATGCTGGAATAAACCCCAATGGGAAATAGTTTCATGGATTCTAAGCCTGAGAGATAAATAAATTCCAGTGGAGCCGTCACAAAGCATTATATTTTTGAAATCAATTGCTGATTGAAACCAGAAGCCAGACACAAGTACTTGGTACAGTATCCCTCCCTGTTCAGCTCCCTAGCTCTCTATTGCCAAGCAAAGGAAACATGCACATCTTAGTCTCTCTTGCCATCACACACACACTCCGTCTCTCTCGCTCTCTTTCTCTCGCTGACTCTCCTTTGCCTCAGGTCATTCTTTGTAACCCTGTTAATTAAACCAATAACCAATGTACTGAGATTGCTCCGTTTATTTACTCACTTAGCAAAACCCCAAGTTTCTCTTCTTATAGACAACTTTAGAACTACACAGGATAGAAGGACATCAGAGTAACCAGCATGATTCAAGACAAAGCTGTCTTAACAGATACACAGGATTCACAACACACTGTGAGGACCTCTGATCTATTTAACTGCACTATAACTTATGTAGTGAGATTATTCTGTTGATTTACTAACCTAACAAAACCTTGTTTCTCTATCCCTTAAATGTTTTTCTCTCCCTGTCCCTGACCCTTCTCATACCTCTGAAATTCACCAGGATACCTCTACAGCTTCAGGGTGTCACATCTCAGCCTGCCCTTTCCTATGCTAATTTTTTGCCTGACCTTGCATACTGCAACACCTACACACAATTTATTGCTCAGTCCAATACAAGGTATCACAATCTGTAATGAATCCAGTCCCCCTGTTTAACAATACACAGTTAACAGGCCACTTGGTCGCTCACTGTATTATTCTATGC
Source organism: Neoceratodus forsteri (assembly GCA_016271365.2). Classification (NCBI taxonomy): domain Eukaryota; kingdom Metazoa; phylum Chordata; order Ceratodontiformes; family Ceratodontidae; genus Neoceratodus; species Neoceratodus forsteri. The sequence goes on along the minus strand of CM057456.1, from coordinate 1,693,443,258 downwards.
CTAGAAGAAGCCCTCTTAGTGGGCAAAAGTATCATGATGCAAAATGTTGGAACAAAAGTGGAAGTCATTAAGATGTGGTCACTCAGAATATTTGGTTTAGTTATCACAAGGCAGGAAGTCATCAAATGAGAGTTTTCCTTGCAGTAACAGAAGGGCAAAATATTTGGATATAGTGTACTGGAAAACTTAGCTTTCAGTTTCCAGTGATCGAATTAGCAGTCAACCACTAAAGTTAGAGAAGCTGATGTCAGACATCTGTTTTTCCCTTGTTCCACATCAGGGCAGATCTAGTTTGACATATTCTGTTAATTGTTGCATATCCCCCCCACCCCACCACCTCTTTTTAGCTAACAGTTCACTAAAACCGATCATGTGACCGTGAAGGTATGTACAATAAATGATACACAAGTGTTGGCTGATGTAAAATGCAAATTTTTTTACATGTGTTTTAAAGTGGAGTAATCAGCTCCATGTTTCAAACTAATTTTCTCTATTTGCACTTGAAAGAGCTGGCTTGCGCATATTTACTTTAGTTTTTGTCCCCCATTCACTTTAGCCACCATTTTTTTCTCTTCTTCTCAGCCGGGACCAAGGACCTCCATCATGACTCATCTCACCTGGTACCCACCAAGGTAACCACACCATCCAGGTGCTCCAGCTGAACCACCTGGGATACTAGGCAGCCTTATTACCACTCCCCCAGGGTTCATCGAGATGCTGCCTTACACTCCTGGCACTTGACGTTTCTCAGCAGCAACTAAATCTAATAATTTCAAACTCATCTGAAATAGATCTTGTCGGATTTTAAAATGTAATGTGAGTTTTAAGCAACAGACACTTGGATTCACATTTTGGTTACATTTTAATTCACTCGTATGGCTTTCCATTGCACATATTGCCACTAACTTGATTTGCAGCACCAAAACTTTTAGGATCATGGTAAAGGACACCAAAAAGTTTCTTGCACTGTAGAGATTTAATAATTGAGATGCAACAGCCAAAAGAAATGGACTCAACCTAAAAAGAAAACTGAGATATTTGCAACTAGTAACGCTCTGCTTCGTAATGTCACGAAAGCTTGGGGAGCTGCCCAGCTTTTACTCTGGTTCATGAAGAAAGGGAACTAGCTTACAATTATGAGTTTTGTTATTGGAAACTGATTCAGTGGTTTTACAGTCTGTTGACCGCAATTCAGCATCAGAATATTTATTGAGGTTATGCAAGAACTTTAAACAATTTTCAATTGAATTTTAGCTCATGCAGAGAACTAAAAGAGTTCAATGACAGAAGTGGAGATGTACTCTTGGGTCCTCTGTTCTCGGCATGTCCCTGCTAAACAAATGCACCTGGTCAGACCCCAGTCAAGCTCAGATATCAGCAAAAGACTAATTCTTAGATTTTCCAAGCATTCTAAATAAGAAAAAGAAGCAGGTAGGTGAATCTTTTATGAGGTACTCTGCAAAGAACTCAGAACACCTTACAATGGGAATTAATACATAAACAATAAATAAAATGAATACCATAACAGTATACTGGAATTTAAGGAATTGTCAAAATGACAATGGAAACATTTACTAAATTGGACCAGTGAAAGCAGCACTGAAAAGCCACTTCATTAACTCTGTTCTGAAGTGGCTTAACCAAGTGCACCTCATGACACAGGTTCCAGATAAAAGGGGAAGCCAGTCTAAATACTCTATCCGCTGTAGATTTGTAATGCGAATGGGGAACAATTAGTTCCCGTTTTCCAGAGGAAAGACTTCCCCCAGAGGGTGGGGTGGTGGGGGTTGGGGGCAGCAGCCTGCAGAGGTAAAAGGGATCCAATCCATTTAGGGCCTTAAATGTCAAAGTAAGAAACCTGTTGTCAATTCATTGCCTAACAGTCAACCAAGGTCACGTAGAGTTGGAGGGATATGCTCAGATTTCCACAAGGAAAATGGGAAACAGGCTATCACATTTTTTTAACAGATGGGTATGTGGAATCAGATCTGGTGGCATGTCCTTATAAAATGCAATAAAATAATCAAGGCATGAATAGACCACCAATATTTTCAGATTTCCAGGATTTAGGATGGCATGCAACTTGGAGATATTCCTTAGATGGAAAAAGCAGCTCTTACTAACAGCTGACACTTGGAATTCCATGGTCAGGTGCTTGTCATGAACTGCTTTCACGTTGCAGATAAACTCTCCCACACCAAGCTGCATCCCATTCAAAAGGGGAAGTCTGAGGCTACCATTAAAGGCTGATACTCATTTTTCTGGTCCCACTGGCAGAAGGTCCATTTTACTGGGGTTCGGGTTGAACAAGTTGAAGACTATACAAACCCTAACTTCCTCTAGGCATTGTTCTAAAACATACAGTGAGCAATCATCCTGGCCCTTACAAGGGACAAAAGACAGGTACAGCTGGGTATCATCTGCCCAGACCTGATGCCACACATTGTGCCTCCTAATGATCTTGCCTGTTTGCTGCAGTAATGCTACTGCAGTGTGTGGCAGTAGTGTGCAGCATCCTGGCTGGCACCACTGTATTCGGGCCGATGACCACCAACTGCTCACAGTCTTCAAGAACTGACCAAAGCTATGAGAGCACAGTCCCCGCCCATCCCAACATAGTCCTTGAGTCTGTCCATAAAAACTCCGGGACCTCCATCACAATGGATACCTCTCTTTGATCCCTCCTCTCCAGAACATTGTTACACACCTGTTCAAAGCCATCTCTGTGCTATGACACTGGCGGAAGCCAGGCTTGGAAGGACTTAAAGATACTAAACTTTGCTATGCGATCCCTGCACTGCACTGAAACTACCTTCTGAACAACCTTAGCCGCAAACAGCAGGCAGAAGATCAGACGATGGTTAGCCAGGTCTTCAGGGTGTATAGATTACTTGAGGAGGGGCCTGGAAACAGCCTTCTTCAAAGCTGCCAGCTAGGCTCCCCTCCCTCAAAAAAGAACTGATGGTGCAGACTATGGGCGTGGCTAGATCCACCATACCAGCCTTTATCAGCTGGGTTGGCACTGGATCGAGTCTCAAAGTAGTGATCTGCAGTCTAGAGATCACCTGGACAACCCTTTCAACATCCACCCAGTCAACCCCTCCCAGACAAACTGAATGTTCCTACTTATTGCCCGTCACCACCCCTGCTGCTCAAGACATAAAATTTGGAGGCAATCTGATCCTGGGCAGTGATAATCTTGGTTTTAAAAAACAGGACTGAACCATTTACACTTTTCCAAGATCTCTACCTTCCTCTGTAGACAGACAGGATGTAATAACCCGTACACAGTGCAACAACAAATAAAAAAGGCATCTGGTCCGTTTCTGTCCACTGCTATGAGGGCCACAATAAATTTGGTGCTCTCAAACCACAGTCACCCAATGACTACCACAATGAGTCAATAGGACAAGCTTGTACTGACAGCCACAGAGCAGAAATGCGACCTTGGAGTTATTGTAAAAGAGGACCTCAAGGTGGCAGTGCAGTGTGATGCTAGAGTGCACAGACGTGCGTAGGAAAGGGTACAGTATCTACAGCAGGACGAAGGAGGTTGTGCTGTCATTACATCACTCTCTAGTATTCTCCCACCTGGAATACTGTGTCCAATTTTGTACACCACACCACAGAAAGAGGGGAGGCTGTCCAGAGGAGGGCAACTCAAATGGTGCAGGGTTTGCAAGGGAAGCCCTATGAGGAGAGGCTGAGGGATCGCAACATGTACATCCTGGAAGAAAGGAGAGAGGTGACATGACCAAGACTTGCAAGCACCTTACAGGGGTGAACAGGGAACAGGTGAGGAGTCTCCTACAAATGAAGATGCGCACCAGGTCTAGGGGACATTCAATGAAGCTAGTGGAGAGCTCAGCAGAGATGTGAGGAGATATTTCTTCACTGAATGGGTGGTAGATGCCTGGAACAGACTGCCAGCAAAAGAAGAGGAGGCTAGAATGGTGAGAGGCTTCAAGCATGAATAGAATAAACACAGGGCTAACATTAGGAAAGAGGCAGGGAGGGGAGAAGGTCGACGGAGGCCAGTTAGGGTCTGCAGAGGTGAAATAGGCAGGGAACACTTGGGAAGACTGGGTGGACCAAGCAATCCTTTTTTGTTGACAGATTTGATGTTTCTGTGTTTGTCAGCATTCACCATTCATCTCTTCCACTTGTGCTCTAATTTATGCCCCTATACTTTCAACTGTCAAAGTACTTTTAAATACCAAGGTCCACTACAATGTGAAGTCACAGGCCACTCTGTAACTGGTGCCAGGGCTCAATCACTAAGAGTCAAATTATATGGTTCTGTGGCTGCTGTGGATTCCTGGAAGTCCATATAGAATACAAGCAGGTGACTTAAATTAGGAGTATAGAGGCTTTCATATAAGGAAGGTATACTACTTTACTGTATTAAGCAAAGTGAAAGATACTCGGTCAGAGTGTAAGGCCATTCAAAATCATACTCTTTAATATTAAGATGTAGCTGCTGCACAAATCAACTGAAAACTGCCCACAGAAATGAGAAGCTCCTCCTTTGCTGGTATCCATACTATGAGCTAGCCAGGGTACTTAATTTGTAGAAGCCCAGGCCTCCAGTGGGATCAAGGGTCTCTCTCTAGATAAACTATCACAAATAAAATTTCATGAAACAATATCCTTGAGAGAAAAGAAAACTGTATACATTCTTATGAGCTAGAATGATATTAGGACCTCTGAGAAGTAGGAGTTAACAAAAAGCTTAAGAAGTTTTGTTTTTTTTTTTAAACAGGAGAGAGACACTAAGCTGAAAGCTTGTTTACAGGTGTGACCTGGGAGCACAAGGAAGTTAAGTGACTTGCTCAGGGTCACACAGTGTGCAAGTAGGGGCTGTGGGATTCAAACCCAGGTCTCCATGTTTGCAGCTCAGAGCCTTAAACCACCGCACTATGCTGCTATACTGAAAATTAAATTGGTAACTGGGAAAGGCATAGTGTGCTACGGCTCATTTCCAGCTGCAACATCAGGGAAAGGGGATAGATAAAATATACACAGTAGTAACATGCAAATATGCAACAACAACAAAAAAAAAGTGGCATGGTAGAGCAAAGATACAGTTACAAACATACTGTAAGCTGTGTACAGGCTAGTCAGCAGAACTATGTATTGGCACAGGTGCACTAGGGCTAAGTACAGGAGAACAGCATGACCAAATCAGCTACGGCCAGGAGCAGGAAGGGACTACAAGAGGTGTAGGTTGGTATCTGAGGGAGAAACAGGAGGGGTACAGGCAGAGGGTGGGAGGGAGATTTGGAGCTGTCTTTCAAATGAATGTTCAAAAACAGTCTTGCAGTATTGATTAAAGAGAAACACTTCATGCTAGACTACACCAATTGTGTGGGGGCAACCCTAGATTTGCACTTTTAGTGCAAAGAAAAAAAAATCATTGCTTACTTGCTTGCCTTAAAATTGTATGCTATCTGGTTGATCCAACTGTCCCCCTGCCCTGACATCATCAAGCTACTGCCAGGGTGGCATTTCAGGAATCCCCCATGGCTGATGTCAGCAATGGCAGTCAGCAGCTGGAGATTACATTTTTATGTTTGCTTGCACGCATGTGCAAGAAACATAGTGCCATCATCCGAGATTTCAGAGGTGTGTCACCTCCTCCTCCAGTTCAAGTCAGTGTGTTGGCAGGCGCGGCTCCTGTAAGCCAATGCATGCTGGAGCTGTCTATGACAAGCTCCAAAATGCAGTGGCATACAGTTGAAAGAGGGAGCTACGCTCAGTGAGCAGCGATAAGATATCGCCTGCTCATCGCAGCCCCCCTACACACACACACACACACACACACACACACACAAGAAGAGACACGCGATACGTGTGCTGCCTCCCTCAAGACACACGTATAGCCGACGGGGTGCTCATCCCGCCGGTTGTGCCATGCCTCCCTAAGTTTTCCACATGCCCATGCTGGGTGCCACCCCAGCGTGGCACTGACAGAATAGCCGACAGGGTGCCCAATCCCGTCAGCTCCATTGTCCTCACCCCGAGTACTGGGTGCCACGCTGGGAGCCCACCCCAGCGTGGCAACTGATCATATGCCAACGGGGTGCCCAATCCTCCGTCAGCTCCACGGCCACCCCAGCCGTCCTTGTGCCATGCTGAGCCCACCCAGCGTGGCAAACGCCCCATGTCGCTTTTTTTAACCTGCAAAATAAAACGGTCCCACGGCGCTTCTCCCAGCCCCTCCCACAACCCGCACCCACCCACTGCGCAACCTGCCTCCCCACACCCCCTCACCCCATACTTACCTCCGAGCTCGCGCGACGATCTTCGGTGGACCGGGAACACGTCTGCACTCTTCAAAGCCAACCGCGAACTGAGGAAATGCGGGTAAGCTGTATAATGGGCTAGATAGGGGGTTTTCAACTTTATTGCATATCTCAGGCATTTTTTGGAATTTTTGCACCAAATTTTCAACATGGGGTTTTTGGGACCCCTTCTCATGAATGATGTCACTGTCATGGCGTTATTAAGGCCCAAGGTGATTTCGCATGCCATGACAGTGACATCATTCATGAGAAGGGGTCTAAACCCCATGTTGAAACTTGGTGCAAAAATTCCAAAAAATGACTGTTTTACGAGCGTGCGTTGCGCAGTTCCTACACAGGCTCGTAAGTTCTAAATTTCAATATTTTCACTCCAGATTTTCAACATTGCCATTTTACCACACCTTCTTATAGGTAGTACAGCTATCATTTTCACATCTCACCCAAAATGTTTCATGCATGTATGTGCCAATGGCTAGTCGGTATCTGAAATCAATGTACAGGACAAATTAAGAAAATCACAGTGACACTGTTCATGAGCAGAGGTATTAAAATGGCTATGTTGAAAATTTGGTGAAAAATTCCTAAAATGACTGTTTTTACGGCGTGCGTTGCGCGGTTCTACGCATGCTTTAAATGAGATTCCTTCAATTTCAATATTTTTCACTCCAGATTTTCAACATTGCCATTTTACCACACTCTTATGAGCAGTATAGCTGTCATTTTCACATCTCACCTTAAACGTGTTTCCGCCCATGTAGCACAATGGCTACAGTCGGTGCTAGGATCAATAATGGACAATTAAGAAAATCACAGTGACACTGTTCATGAGCTGAGGTCTAAAATGGCTATGTTGAAAATTTGGTGAAACAATTCAAAAAATGACTGTTTCGAGGCAAGCGTTGTACAGTTCTGCCTTTCGTAAGTTCAAGAATTTTCAATATTTTCACTCCAGATTTTCAACATTGCTATTTTACCACACCTTCTTATGAGTAGTACAGCTGTCATTTTCACATTTCACCCAAAGCGTGTTTCCGCCCATGTAGCGCACAATGGCGCGATCGATTGTCGCGAAATCAATGTACGGGACAAATTAAGAAAATCACAGTGACACTGTTCATGAGCAAAGGTCTTAAAATGGCTATGTTGAAAATTTGGTGAAAAATTCCTAAAAATGACTGTTTTACGAGGGTGCATTGCACAGTTCCTACGTACACTCGTAAGTTTGCGAATTTTCAATATTTTCACTCCAGATTTTCAACATTGCCATTTTACTAAACCTCCTTATGAGCAGTACAGCTGTCATTTTTCACAACTTGCCGAAATGTGTTTCCGCCCATGTAGCGCACAATGGCGCAGTCGATGTGCAAAATCATTGTATGGGACACATTAAGAAAATCACAGTGACACTGTTCATGAGCAGAGGTCTTAAAATGGCTATGTTGAAAATTTGGTGAAAAAATTCCTAAAAATGACTGTTTTTCGAGCGTGCATTGCGCAGTTCCTATGCATGCTTGTAAGTTTGGGAATTTAATATTTTCACTCCAGATTTTCAACATTGCCATTTTATTACACTTCCTTATGAACAGTACAGCTGCCATTTTTCATATGTCGCCCAAAATGTGTTTTCGCACATGTAGCGCACAATGGTGCTGTTGGTGTGCAAAAGCAATGTTTAGGACAGATTAAGAAAATCACAGTTACACTGTTCATGAGCAGAGGTCTTAAAATGGCTATGTTGAAAACTTGGTGACAAAAGTCCATAAAATGACTGTGTTACGAGTGAGCATTGCGCAGTTTCCACGCATCCTCGTAAGTTCATGACTGTAATATTTTCAGTCCAGATTTTCACCAGTGGCATTTTTCAACACTTCCTTATGAACAGTACAGCTGTCATTTTTCACAACATGGCTGAAGTGTGTTTTCACACTTTCAGCGCAGAGATGCGTGGTCGCTGTGGGAAATCATTGTTCGGCACAGATAAAGAAAATCACAGTGACACTGTTCATGATCGGAGGCACCAAAATGCCTGAGTTGACAATCTGCTGTAAAAAATCCCCAACCTAATTATATTACGGGTGTGCGTTGCACAGTTTCTATGTATGCTTGTGACTTCACCATTTTTTTTAATATTTTTACTGCAGATTTGCAACATTGCCATTTTTTACACCTCCCCATGAACAGTACAGCTGTCATTTTTTACATCCTGTTCGGAATGTTTTTGCACCTGTGGTGCTAAATGCCTTAGTCGCTGTGCATAAGCAGCTTTCGTCTAACAAACTGATATTCCCCCTGTTTATAAGGTGGAGTCACAAAAAAATATGTTGAAAATTTGGAGTGAAAATACCAACGAATGCCTGAGGTATTAGGGTTTCCAACTATAACGCCCAACCCTGTAGAGTATGACAGGCATCAGGGGTGTGACTTGGGATTCTTGCCTGTAATGCTCATACCATTCCACACCCTGCAGCCAGTGAGAGGCATCGAGGTATGCCTTGGACTCTTCGGGCCCCAAAGTTCACCCCATTCTCCTATATCGCACCCATCTCACCGTATTTCCTAATGAAATGGGATGCGCATAAGGGCCAAAGACCCCAAGGAACACTGTGATACTTGTCAGTGTCTGCAGGGTGGGGTGCAGTGAAATGGGCAGGGCCGTTATGCCTGACAACCCAAACGCACACCCCAATGCCTATCACTCTCTGCAGGGTGGTGGTGGGGTTGGCTTCAGTTCAATACTTCACTGCCATTCCTATTACGCTGCTCTGTAACTTCTACACTACCACTGCCAATGCCAGCAAGCAAACATTCGGCATTGACAAATGTTTGTTTGAGAATGTTGTAGGAGCTTTCAAAAGCTCTGTTGGACTAGTCAGTGGTTCCACAGTAATCCTGAGGCTAAGTATAGGTCACTAGATCAGCAGGACCAACCAAATAAAAAATATATTAAGGCAGCCAAATAAGAAAAACAATGTTTTCTTTGTACTAAAAAAGTAAATAGGGGGCTGCTACATGAGCAGAAGGACACTTCCCTTCAATGAAGTTATATGAAACCTGATAGGTTGAGGACTGAAGATTAGTGTTACTTCCATTTAGAGGCATCTTAAGTATGACAGCAAGTAATGCTGACATACTACACATTTTACCTACAGGGATAACATCCTGGGCTGTGAAACAATGGTCATAGTTGGCTTATATAATGTATGCCTTTAATACAAGAACAGGCCGAGGAACTTGGGCACACAGATATAGATTACTTTCTTCTCCATCCTGTATTTTATTGCCCCTCCATCACACCTCCTTTAGGCCACCTGCCAAAGCAAAAACCATGTTAAACACCACTAGCACCTTCCACAGCTTTCTCCTTGGAGTGGAGAATCCTTCTTGCCTCTGACTCCGTCTGGTGAGAAGGAAGCTCATGGCATGGTGCATCAGAGGGGAGGGTGATGTTCCACCGCAGGGAGAAGCATCCCCCTCCCCTATGATGCATACACTCTAGAGAGAAAGAGGCCTATGGCGTGGTGCCCAAAAATACCAAACTATGATCCTGAAGGCAGGCGGGGGAAGAGGTCTCCCATGTGTATTTTCATCTTCAGTGGTGGAAGCCAGATTCTCTCAACTCCCCACTACTGCCAACTGTAGCCTAGCGAGAGTCCCACATGCATGCAGCACTTCCTGTGTGTAGCAGCAGACTTTCTGGTGGCACACAGTGAAGGAAAACACCCACTCACTGGTGTATGTTATTTATATTTTTATTCACAAAAACCTCTACAGGCTGAAGGATATGTTTTGTCAACTTTTTTGTGGTTCTTATGGCCACTTCATCAGGATACAGTATGACCAACACGTCGTGATCCAGAGTGATGTCCTGTACAATAATATTTTTCCTTTTTTATCAATTAGTACTGCATTGCTCCTGATTGTTATATTGTATCTTTCTTTTCTGTTATTTGTTCCTGGTCTTAAAAGAGCAATCATCCTGGCCCTCACTAGTTCTGCTCTCTGCAGACTCTAAATTCTGGCATGGGGCCCCCATTTAAAGACAGACTCTACAGAGGAAAGAACAGTTACGTAAGAACTTACCGCAACAGTAGATCTTCAAGAGAGGCTCTTGCAGTAGGTATTCACAAATAGGACTAAGGCACCAGGTGTCAGGACCCCACGGAAAAATCTCTAGCTCGTAGTCTCTGGCGGGGAACCGCTGCCACGTCAGTGGACCTACGTCAGTATAAAGGGGTGGTCCCCCAGGCCAGACTTCCAGTTCTTTCCCACCAGAGGCCAAAGGCATGACAGGAGAAGAGGAAATGCCCTATAAAAGAAAGGAAAAACTCAGGGGGATGGAGGGAGGGAAAGCAATATCTACTGCAAGAGCCTCTGTCGAAGATCTACTGTTACGGTAAGTTCTTGTGTAACTGTTCTATCTTACTTCGAGAGGGCTCTTGCAGTAGATATTCACAAACAGGACTGAGTCCCAAGCAGTCTGGAACAAGTCTGAAAAACGGGAGGAGGAGAAATCATCCACAGACAATCATAAAGGCAGGAGAGGGATTCATGAAAGGAATCCCTGCAACATCGCCAATCCGAAGCCCTGAAAGGCAACATTCAAACTGTAATGCTTTGTAAAGGTGTGGACGGAAGTCCATGGAGTGGCTGCACAAATATCAGCAGCTGACACATTCCTGAAACAAGCAGTAAAGGCAGCTACCCCGCTGGTGGAGTGACCTCTAACTTGACCTGGGAGAGTCTAGTTGTACTTGGCGTAACAGAAAGTGATGTAATTAGCTAACCACTTAGAAAGAGCGTTGCCCTCTCTCTTGGGTGCAAATGAAACAAAAAGTTGATCTGTTTTTTTGAGATCCTTGGTCCTATTAGTGTAGTATCTCAGAATTCTATGGACGTCAAGAGTATGCAGAAGATACTCTCCGTGATTTGAGTGAGCTGGGAAGAATACTGAGAGCTCAACAGATTGGTTGAGTGTGGATTCAGCCACCACCTTAGGGAGAAACTTAGGGGTTGTACACATGATCACACGGTCCCTGTGGAAGATCATGTAAGGGATCTCACACATCAGGGCTTGAAGCTCAGAAATCCTTTGAGCAGAGGTAATGGCCACAAGGAAAAGAATCTTCCAAGAAAGGAATTTATCTCAGTCTCCGCTGCCAGCTCAAATGGGGGGGGGTAGCATGAGTTTCTCCAGAATGAAATTAAGATCCCAGGGGGGGGGAGCAGGATTGTGGATCGGGGTTCTTAAATGAAGGACCCCTCTAAGAAAGGTCTTAGAGACCTCTAACTGAGCAATCATCTTGTCCCCTAATGGAATATGGTAGGCTGAAATGGCAGCCATATGAACCTTCAAAGAGGAGTAGCTGAGGCCCACATCATAAAGATGCCACAAGTAATCCAGGATCCTTGCTGCTGGACAGGAAAAAGGTTCCAAGTCCTTGGAACCAGCCCAAATGGAAAATCGATTCCACTTCATGGTGCAGATGGATCTGGTGGATGGCTTTCTAGCCTCTACCAGAATGTCTGCAACTAGTGGAGACACGCTGAAGCGAGCAGTGGCTACGTCTGTGGGAGCCAGGCATGAAGGTGGAGTGACTTGAGGCCTGGATGGACCGGGGTCCCCTGATCCTGGGTCAGCAATTCCTGCAACAGGGAAAGAGGAAGAGGAGGTTCCTTTGAAAACTGTTGCTGAAGAGAGAACCAAACTTACCTCGGCCAGAAGGGAGTGATGAGAATCATTTGCGCCCCTCTGCCCGAAGTTTGTTCAGAACCCTCAGGATCAAGGGAATGGGAGGGAAGGCGTAGATGAATCTGCCCTTCCAGCACAGAGACAGTGCGTCCTGCCAAAAAATGTCTCGCCCTGGAGCGAGCGAGCAGAAGGCAGTAAGCTTGGTGTTGTCAGGGGATGCGAACAGGTCCACCTGAGGAGTCCCCCATTGCTAGAAGATGTCATTTACAACTTCTTGCTTGAGTTCCCACTCGTGAGACTTGGCTGACAAGCGACTGAGGGTGTTCGCCAGGGTGTTTTGTATGCCGGGCACATGGACTACTGTTAGATGTAGATTGTGCTGAGATGCCCAATACCATACCCACATTGCTTCCCTGCACAGGGGATAGGAACAAGTTCCTCCCTATTTGTTGAGGTACTAGACAAAGCACATATTGTCTGATTGTATCAGAAGATGTCCGGGAAGAATGAAGGGAAGGAAAGCCTATAGGGTATACAGAACCACCCTCAGTTCGAGAACACTGATGTGTAACCTTTTCTTGAAGTGAGACCAGTTTCCCCGAGTCTTGTGAGACCCTAGGTGGGCTCCACAGCCTGCACCTGATGCATCCGTGGTCAGGATCTGGGTGGGATGATTGGTGCAGAAAGGGATCCCCAGACTGAGGTTCTCCTGAACTGTCCAACACTGCAAATTTCTGATCTTCGAGTCCGACACTAGGACCTCATGGTCTAGTTCGTCCTGGGACTGGTTCCAATGAGATTGGAGAGTCCACTGTGAGACTCTCATATGGAGTCGCACCAGAGGGACAGTTGAGATGGCTGCCGCCATGAGGCCAAAAAGGTGAAGGACCTTCCGGGCCACAACCCGTCTGAGGGAGGACAGGGAGCGAGCTTGGAGTTGAGGAGTATTGATTCTGTCCGGGGGCAGGAAGGTCCTGCCCAGGGTCATGTCAAATACTGCCCCAATGAACTGCAGCCATCAGCAGGGGACCAAATGCGACTTGGTTTGGTTGACCGTAATACCCAGGCTGGAAAAGACCTCCAAGGTGAGGGAAAGGGAGAGTTGAAGATCCTCCCTGGACGGTACCGCTAGGAGCCAGTCATCTAGGGAAGGGAAAACCTGGACCTGCCACTACAGCTAGGCATTTGGTAATTACTCGGAGAGGCCAAGAAAAGGCCAAATGTAAGGGCCTTGAACTGGTAATGCACCCCTGGAAACAAAAATGGAGGTATTTGCGGTGGGAAGGGTGTATGGGAATATGCAGATAGGCATCCTGCATATCCAGAGCGCATAGCCACAGACCTGACCGGAGCAGGAGAAGAAGGTTCTGTAGAGAGAGCATTCTGAATCTTTTGTACTCCACATACTGGTTTAGAGTACTGAGATCCAGGATGGGTCTCAGATTGCCTGTTTTCTTTGGTACTAGGAAGAAGTGTGAATAGTAACCCTTCTCCTGGTAGGGTGGGGGAACGGGTTCTATCACTGCCTTTCAGAGAAGGGAGCCAATCTCTTCGAGTACCAATGGTACATGCAGAGGGGAGTACGAGGACAGAGGAGGTGGTCTGTGAGGTGGTTTCTGGGTAAACTCTATTGAGTGTCCCATCAACACCAACTGTAGGACCCATGCATCTGTCGTTATTCTGTCCCAGCCCGGCAGATGGGAGGAAAATCTTCCCCCAACCGGTTCCTATGGAGGCGCCAGAGGTAGAGGAAGAGGCAGGTAGTCAGGAGGCCGAGGGCAGAGTGGCGGCCGTGGCTCCGGGAGTCTTACGAGACTTATTTTGGGGAGCTTTGGTCACTGACGCGGCTCGGCGTTTATTGGGGATGCTTAGCCTACGTCTGCTTCTGTTGTCGGTAGTTTTAGCGCCAAAAAGGATGTTTCTGGGCCTGAGAGGGTTTGTACATGGTCTGGACTGACTTTAATGCCAAACCCTTCTCCTGTAGTTCAGTGATGATGTCTTTAACATCACCCCTGAACAAAACTGAACCCTTGAAATTGGGCATCATGTATGGCCGTCTGTACCTCAGGGGCTAAACCTGAAACACAAAGCCAGGCATGACGATGTAAACTTACGGCGAAAGCTGAGTTTCTATCTGCATTGTCCACCGCATCGTAAGTGGCACAGAGCATGTACCTACAGGCCGAATGAGCGGAACGAACCATCTCTCCCAATTCCTGCTCTGTCTGAGAATCTGGAAGAGAGTCCAGTTTGGCTTCCACCTCCCCAAGAATCGACTTCTGGTAGTCCCCCATATGTCCCACATAATTAAGGGCTCTCCTACCCAGGGCAGAAGACGCATAGATCTTCCTGCCATACTGGTCCAGAAACCTGGATTCTTTGTGGGGAGACAATGAGCTAAGATGTTTAGGATTAGCAGTTCTGTCATGGGCAGTGCTTATGACAACCGAATCTGCTTTAGGGTGAAGACTAAGAAAGTTTTTACTCTCGGGAGCCTGGTAAAGCCTAACTGCCTTGTGAGGAAGAGGGGCTAATGAGGAAGGTTGCTTCCAAATCATGGAAACAAGATCCTCACAAGGTTCAATCCAGGGAGGAATCGGTGTGGGAGAAGTTTCAGGAAGATCCAGGTGAATGGCTAATTTTTTCCACTGTGGATCTGGTTCCACTGATTGCCATTCACAGGCAGCCTGGATTTGCTTTAATAACTCCAGGAATGAGGGATCCTCCAGAGGGGATTTGGGAGAATTCTTAGGCCTTGGGATCTCTGGAGTGTGGGGCTTGACACCAGGGCTGGAGGGTTCAGAGTCCAAGTCACTGTCTGAAGGCTCCGAAGAAGAAGAAGAGTCCTCCTTATCAGGGGGAGGATCGACCGTTCTGGGGGTACTCCAAGGGTGCGTGGCCTCCCTAGGATGAGAGCCAGAGAGTTCTGGTCTAGTGTCCGGTAAAGGCGGAGGAGTCACTTGTCGCCGACGGACAGGGTCTGGCGTAGGGACTGGCATCAGCTGATGTGTTTCTGCCTCCTTAGTGAGCTGGGACTTAGCCTCAGCCCACCAGGAAGCCAAAACCTCCTTAAGGTCCACCTGCGGTTGTGGAGGTGGAGGGGGACTTGGATATGGGTAATTGGGGAACCCATAAAAAGGGTACCCATAACCTCACAGGGGAAGGCTCAGCATTGGGTAATGTGGCACTGGGTACTGCGGTGTTGGGTACTGTGGAGTAGGATACTGCGGCGTCGGGTACTGTGGTGCCTAGGGCTCCGAAGGAGCTGAAGAACCTTGTGTTTGCCCAGCCGGAGAGCTGGACAGGTCTGGCGTTGGTCTGGGAGGCATCGGGGCCGGTGTGGGAGGTCTTAAAGGAGGGTCCAGAAAGACAGGCCCTGCGAGCCCTGACAGCAGAGCAGCTTGGTCATCAGGCACCTTTATGCCAGAAGGTGACGGCGGGTTTACCGATGTCAGGTCCGGTGTCTGAGGCTCCGGTGAAGGGAGGCACCCCCTACGGAAGCATCCCTGAATCCTCAACCGCAGTCGGGGAAGAGGGGACAGACTCCTGGTGGGGAGGCTGTGGGGACGGAGAAACGTTGGATGGCAGCTGATCTGGCATCAGCTGCGGCAATTCACGGGCGTCAGGTGTAGTGTCACAGCCTGACGGGGGGTCGAGGGCTGGGTGCTCATCAGACGAACCGACGAGCAGCTTAGCAGCCTTGTCTGGGCAGGCAACAGTAGAGCTGGAACTGACTTTTCAGACCCACTTGCCGGGAGGCTGGGAGGTAGAGACAGCTGTAACAGGAGTGGAGGCCTCCTTTGCCCTGGATGCTCCCGTTGGGCCTGGGCGCGAGTCTGTTGGGGGAAGGGGACGCACACTTGGTAACCACCAAGACGGCTGTCAGAGAGTGATTCCCTGGAGGGGAAGATACCTGTAAGGCCATGACTCCAGCCGAAGTCGTGGGGGCTGTGGATGATGAATCCCAGTCCCGGTTCTTTTCTCTGTCCCCGTTTCTTCTTATGATGGCCTTTGGGGGAGGTTGATGTCTGCCGGAGTGTCTTCAATTCTTTTCCCGTGGCGGCCATATTTCCCTGCAAAATGTGGGCTTCCAGGGACTGCTATTGCCTTTTGTGGGTGACTGAACTGAATTTCTGGCAGTGGTCGTACTCCTCCACGCGGTGATCCAGGCCCAGGCAGAACAGGCATAAGGAGTGGCCGTCCTTGTGAGGGAGCTGGGATCTGCACGAGTCGCACTTGTTTTTATGCGATTCGGAAGGCATCGGGGATGACATACACAGCCGAATATAAGAAACACTTTAAAGAAAAACTGGTAAGTTTAGAGAAATGAGGAATACTCATCCAAAAATGGTGAAGTAGCGGCGCTGTTCTTCTGTGAAGTACAGTACTTCTGCAAGCTGACGGCAGGAAAGAACGGGAAGGCGGGCGAGAGGGACTGCCCCTTTATACTGACGTAGGATGACAATGGTCATCTGACGTGGGGCCGGTCCCCCGCCAGAGACTGCTAGCTAGAAATTTTTCCGTGAGGTCCTGATGCCTTGCGGCTTAGTCCTATTTGTGAATGGCTACTGCAAAAGCCATCTCGAAGTCAGATCTCTTGTTTTCATGGAATTTAATGGCCTGTTAAGTAAAATAAATGCCTGACATTGATGAGATTCTCTTAAGGGCTGCAACATAGTGCAAGAAACTCTGCTGCAAGGGAAGTACAGCAGATCTATCTCTGGATAGTGGGGTAACAGAGTCCACAGAACTCGAGTGTCTCACAGCATTACAACCAGAGGATGACCTAAAGCGGTGCCATTTCTTCTCCTTATGCTTTTCTGCAGGGAGACGTTGCGGCTGAATGGTACAAAGACCCCAATACAGAGTGTGTGTGGGATTTGGACCCATTCTTTTTGTAACTCAAAGGACTAACCTTCCACCCAGGCACTGGACTACCTGTTGTCAGAGCACCTACCCAGAAAGAAGTGGTGATAAGAGACAGCCCCATTGCCAGCGCAACTTGTCAGGTCACCACCTCTTTCTCGGCAAGTGCTCTGGCAATGGAGCACTCACCAGAAAGATGTGGTGACCAGCCAAAGCCCCACTGCCAGAGCAACTTGTCTTTACAGGCTTTCTGCTTTCTCTCATGGTCATCAATGAATAACAGGAGGTAGGGCAGAGAGAAAACTGTAGAGTTATGTGTGTTTAACTAATCTGACTGAACAATAATATACTCTAATGTATTTAAAGTAAAACTGAATAACTGAACGCCGTCACCATATATGTGGTGAAGTTCTGGCCCTGACTTGGACAGCAGCAATGCTGCTGCTATGCACTCGGTGGGAAAAATAATGAAATGAGGTGGTTTGGGCTGGCACCACTGTATACCAGCGGGCATGTGCGATATCACGCATGCGAGGCCTACTTGCACTGCCAGTATATCCATAAATGAAGACAAACCTGTGCTTGCTCTGGTAATGGGGTGCTACACCTATGAGCAGCCCAATTATGGCTTGCCCAAATTTAAGTAACAAAGTCACCTTTGTGCTGGGCACATATGGAAGGTGTGCAACAGGTAGGTCAGAGAATACAGAGTTCAAGCCACGAAAATCTCAAATTCCACAGCATTTTATTCACAGCAAACAGTATAATCAGTATTCAAACTTGTGCAAAATCATGCAAAGCAAAAAAATATATTACAGCAGCATAAATCTATCTGACCTTACCCCAGCTCAACAGCCAGCCTTCACTAACCTCAGCGCTTCGCTAACAGGCTTCCTCAGGGGGCTTCACAAAGGTGGCTTTGTTACTTGTGCTGCCAGTCCTCCAGAAAAGTTCTGGCTCCCACAGAGTCCTAGCACCTCCAGTTCAGACCCATTAGTAGAAATCTATGGAGATGATCGATTCTTGGAACATCAGGGAAGATCTCAGGTCAGCTGATCACTTTATTTGCATCACATTTTAACTGTATGTCTGAGCTGGTGAAAGCCATTTACAAAATATACAGACAATTCAATTAATTGGATTAGCAAATTAATTTAGTATATTATTAAATTATATTTTCCTCTAATGAACTGTTTATATTATCCCATTGCTGTCTGGGATGAGCATAAAGAACAACAGAAATTATCTGAGAGTTAGTAACCCAATCCTTATTCAGGTTGGTGACCAAATCTGAATGTGAAACCAGAGATGAGGAATGTCCATAAAATTGTAATGTATTACAATGTACTATACATTGATGATCCCATGAAAGACACTTTAAGCTAGATATTCATCAAGAATTTAAAGGGGAACAGTCAGCACTAAGAACACACACTTAAGTGTGTAACTGATAAAAATGTGCAGTTTCTGTGAAAAATCTTTTTTACTCAGTTTTCTGCTGTGTCTTAAACTGTATCTACTGATCTACAGACTCCCATCCTGACATCTGCTGTAACCAGATATTCCAGAACCCTCTGCAGCTGACACCAGAGCTGGGCTGCAGCTGTGGAAGATTCAACAGCCTGAAGTTCACGTTAGTATTTTTATAAGCTCTGATCTTTACTTTGCTGGTCCTACTGTCCTCCCAGGGCTAAGTACAGTCACAGAGGACTGTACTTTTTTTTAATTCTTTGGTAACCGGCCAAGGCCCACTAGGCCAAAGGCCTGTTTTCAGGGGTGACCTGGAAGCAATGGGGAGGTTAAGTGACTTTCTCAGGGTCACACAGTATGCAAGTGGAGGTTGTGGGAATCAAACCCAGGTTTGCTGGATGTAACAAGCTCATTCCTGGCATGTTTGTTACTCTGTCCTCTAGGCTACACTGCCAGCCTTACTTAGTACTTAGCCCCAGGAGAACAGCAGGACCAACAAACAGCTGATTTGAGCTTATAAAATATACTGCAGGCTGTTGAGTCTCCTTTGGTTGCAGAACACCTCTGACATCCGCCGCAGGCAAGAGTTTCTGGGATTGCTGGTTATAGCAATTGTCAGCTTGGGGGTCAGCAGGATCAGCTAGATACAATCTCCTATAGTGCAGTAAACAGTAACAAAAAAGGCACACTAAGTGCTAACTGGGAGCAGCCCCACACTTGGAAGTGGGACTCTTTGGATTAATTATTCCCCTTGAAAAGGAAGCACAGTTTATGAAGCAGGAGCTTGGTTAGAGGGCATTCCCTTAGAAAACCCTCTCCAGGTTTACAATATACTGTACACAGAATAATGTATGGGTAACTGTCTGATACAAGTATTTTTCCTTTTTTTTTTTTTAAACACATCCAAGGTGTGTTTCGCCACATAAACCACAAGAGCAAAGACTGAGTGGTTTACAAACATAAACCACATCAGGGGTATTAGAAAAACTGAGTAATAATACAGTCACCCATATTCTATCTTTTATAATACCTGTTAGGGTATGATTTTGAAATGAGGGTAAGCCAATGGACGTGGACACAGTTGTTTTTAGTTCACGTAACAGCATAAAGGCTTCCAGCATGGGTAATTGTTCGGCTGTTACTTTATTAGTATCAACCTGGTGTGACATCAGACCAGGTAGATAGAGAGACTGTCTCTATAGCAAACTGGTATTATGTCATACCAGGTTGATACAGAGAGTGTAGAGTCTAATTTCTGGTTGATATCAAACCTACCAGTTACTACAGTAGAGTACATAGAGAATACTGGTTGGGCAACCATGCACAACCAGCCAGTGCTGCCACAGACAGGTTCTGATTACATCAGACCTCGAGAGCAAAACTTGAGAGGTCAAATGTAAGCAGAAGTACGAAGTGGGCAGCACAGGCTGGATGGGCATCTGCCATTTGGTTGCCTAACTAGTATTTCTTTTTATAATTACTGGTGACCCCCTTTAATGAATGGCTCTTGGCTGTTTTTCAAAAGCCGTAACAACCGGGAAACGCCGTAACAACTGGTTATTACGGCTTTTGACAGTGCGCACTCCGCAGTGTTGTTTTAAAAGCATGAGCAGCCCGTTCTTGAGCATGGCTTTTAAAAAGTAGGGCAAATGTTGAGCTGTGCCTGAGGAGATAGCAGCGAGAGTCACATTTTTAAGGAGAGACCAGACACGATTTCAGAAACACTGTACTTTGTATAAAAAAAGTAAAGGCTGCGAGCAGTCTGTTTTTTGAGGTTCATTGTGCTGACTGGAGACAGCAAGAGGACATAAGGAAGCTAAAGAGACAGCGGTTCTGTACGGCATGTTGTGGGTGACAGCAGCAAGTAGGGTGTGTGTGTGTGTGTGTGTGTGTGTGTGAGAATGTCAGCACCAGCAATTATAAAAAATAAAATGTATGCAACTGTGTTATAATGGATTTTTTTTAACACACCCTCAATGTGTGATGACGTCGTAAACCTCTTGAGCTTCACTCTCGAGGTTTATGGGTCATCACACACCTCGGGTGTGTAAAAAAAAATCCATACCACACAGTTGCATAACCATTATTCTCTATATAGTGTATAGGTTTTTGTTTTGTTTTATTTATAGTTAGGGGATTCCCCCAGTGAGCGGTGAAAGTGAGAGCGGGAGCTGTCTCGAGACTTGCATTGAGATGACTGTTTAACAACAGTTATGTTTTAAAATCAGCAAGATAAAACCTCCCCTCTCCTCTGTTCTTTGACAATGCTGAGAATCTGTTCTAGTTTCTCCTCGGCTGCTACCCCCTCCCCATCCCCCCTCTCTCCACCCCAATCACAGTCCTCTGAACTTTTCCTAACCTAAGTGTCTCATTACTTAATTTCTTTAATGCATCGTATGAGCCAATGAGTGTTGTTTACTTAATCTCTGTTTATGTACAATTGTTCTAGTTTGCCTATGTATAGACGAATGTAGCTTAGCTCAAAATGTTTGTACTTCTCTTGACGTGGAACCTTTGTAAAAGAGCCTTGGCTCAAAGGTATTTGTAATCCTAGAACTTCAATAAACAATAAAAAAAAAAAGTTAACACGGGACTTATTTGTGTTTGTTCTGTTGCAAGTCTGTATTGGGTAAGTCTTTGTTCTCACACACATCGCAGCTCAGTAGCTTCATTAAAAAAAAAACTGTGCATGTGGTCATTCTCAGCACAGGTGGCCTGTGGAAATCCAATCAACTGATATGTTGTTGTACAACAGAAGGGTACAACTGTGTTTCATGACCTTTGAACTGTGGTACAACAACACTTCAGCAAGGATGGAAATCCATGCTGAACAGGGGCCCACTATACACTATATTACAGTACAATACATTTCACTTTTATACAGTGAATCTGATATAAAAATATCCAGAAATGCTTCACAAATCTACTAATTATAAAACATTAATGTTAATTAATGGAAGGGCCCTGCAAGACTACCCAAGGAAGCTTTAAGTTCCTCCTGGAAAAAAGGTGACTGTGCTGTGGACCTTGTGGAGATGGAGTCTACAAACTGGTCCAGGATAGGTAGCTTTGACATCATTCTAGGACTGGAGGCTTTCCTGTCCATATGGTTTGGTGGCTTTCCCCTTCAAAATAATTCTGATTCACCTTTTTGTTTTCCCACAAGATGAAAATAAAGAACATGAATAAGAACAACAGGCTGTTTAGTCAGATATTAGTGCTGCATGAGGTTCTGGAAGCCATTATCAAAGACAGAACTGGTTGAACCCAACGTGTTCTCTGTTCTTCTTCCCCAAGGGCAGCATCTTGTATTTGGCTACATTGAGTATGAGACTCCAGGGGTATGTGGCTTAGCATCTCAGGACAGCAGATATTCCTCTGATCAGCTCCAAGAAAGATCAGTTATTTTCAAAAGAAACTGCAGTTTAACTACCTGATCCGTTAGCTGTTGGGACAGGCTGCCTGAAAATATGGTCAAATCGATGAATGCAGCTCCAGAAGTAGATCTGTTTAAGCCTAAAGCTGCAATAGCTAAAGAACCTAAGCCGCACTGCCACGAGGCAGCCTCAGACATGGCAGAGCATAACACATGATAAGTCACCTACCACATGTTGTGGCAGTTTGTATGAACTGTACAGGACAAGGACAAAAAGCCTGATAATCTCACATCCAGAGTATTGACCCTGGAGATTAAAACAGATAACTAGATCAAATGGGATCCTTCTAAAGTGTGGACACAGCCACAGGGTTAGTTAAGGAAAACACCCTGTGGTGCCAGTGTCTAGAAAAATTGGAAAATCAAATTTATTTTTCTATCTTGCCCGTTTTCCAATTTTTCTAGACACTGGCACAACAGTGTGTTTTCCTTAACTAACCCTGTGGCTGTGTCCAGCACTTCAGAAGGATCCTTCCATTCTTTGAACCATCTGATCTAGTCATCCATTTTAGTCTCCAGGGCCAAGGCTGCCTTATGGGTGCCAGGGTGGACCACAATCTCAGGGGTCAAAATTGGCACTGGCCAACTAGTCAGACACTGGTAGCTTTTGTATATTAAGATTTTCCTATAACTAGCCCTGTGGGCTTGCAGTGGAAAACATAATATTTCAATAAGTACATCAGCTGGGCCAGTGGAAATGTCTGTGGACCTAGTGTATTTTCCCAGTCACTAGCCTCACTGGCTGGTGGCTGCAAAACCTAATTATGACCTCTGCAATCTGAATCTACTGCGTTCTTTAACAACATTTGAACTAGCTGTGTTTTCTAACATCCTGCCTGGCACTTAGACTGTATATTTGTTTGTGACTTCAGCCGAGTGGCCCTGGCACTGCTACCTGCTGGTGGCCGGACCTCTGCATCCAGCCCACCATCCCCTGACCAAGGAAAGCAGCCACAAGCCCAAACCAGGCTCTCCACTTCAGCAGAGTTGCCCTGGTGCTGCTACCTGCTGGCGGCCGGACCTCTGCATCCAGCCCTCCACCCCCTGACCAAGGAAAGCAGCCACAAGCCCTAACCAGGCTCTCCACTTCAGCCGAGTGGCCCTGGCTCTGCTACCTGCTGGTGGACGGACCTCTGCATCCAGCCCGCCACTCCCTGACCAAGGAAAGCAGACACAAGCCCAAACCAGACTCTCCACTTCAGCCGAGTGGCCCTGGCGCAGCGAACTGCTGGTGGCCGGACCTCTGCATCCAACCCGCCACCCCCTGACTAAGGAAAGCAGACACAAGCCCAAAACAGGCTCTCCACTTCAGTCAAGTGGCCCTAGCGCTACTACCTGCTGGCGGACAGACTTCTGCATCCAGCCTGCCACCCCCTGACCAAGAAAAGCAGCCACAAGCCCAAACTAGGCTCTCCACTTCAGTCGAGTGGCCTTGGCGCTGCTACCTGCTGGCAGCCAGACCTCTGCATTCAGTCCGCCACCCCCTGACCAAGGAAAGCAGCCACAAGCCCAAACCAGGCTCTCCACTTCAGCAGAGTGGCCCTGGCGCTGCTACCTGCTGGCGGCAAGACCTCTGCATCCAGCCCGCCACCCCATGACCAAGGAAAGCAGCCACAAGCCCAAACCAGGCTATCCACTTCAGCCAAGTGGCCCTGGCGCTGCTACCTGCTGGCAGCCAGACTCTGCATCCAGCCTGCCAACCCCTGACCAAGGAAAGCAGCCACAAGCCCAAACCAGGCTCTCCACTTCAGCAGAGTGGCCCTGGCACTGCTACCTGCTGGCGGCCGGACCTCTGCATCCAGCCCGCCACCCCCTGACCAAGGAAAGCAGGTATGTTTGGTCAGCTCCTAGCTCAGAGCTGTGAGGCTTCAATCCCTGTAATTGGACTGGCTCATGGGGACTTTAGCTGCTTCCCGATTGGATGCTGTAGATCCCCACTGAGAAAGAAAGCATACAAGGCACCTTTTTCAAAACACAGCTCGGCCACTGCCTTGCTGTACTGCTCTCTGGACAATTTTTTCTGCTGAATTTACTGTTCATGTGGAAATACATATATATTTTTTTTCTCTCCTCTTGGAATTTTCTGCTGTATAGCCTGCTGTATTAGCTCGGCCTGAATTCTATATAGCTTATATCTTGCACGAATGAATATTTCTACTGCTTAAACATTTTACCTTTAAACTATTGCACTGTATATGCAGGAATTGCCTAGCAGAGTATAGCAGAGTTGTAGTGAACTTTAACTAACTGCCTGACGTTTATATAGCTTACTGCTTGCACTACTGAATTTTTTCTGCTAATTGCCCAATATTGTAGAATAGCTAGAACTGACTACTACCTGCTGTTTGTTCTGCCACACTGCTTTCCCATCACAGTTCCTCTCATTCATCCTCAGACTGCCTTCTTTGCTTCCCTCTTTCTCTTGCTTTTTTCCCTTTTGTATTTCTTTCTCTCTATTCCCCACAATGTTTCTCTGCCATCTACTGGACCCCTGATTCCCTCTCCTGACACCCCTCTAAACCAGCACATTCTGTAAATATTGCCTGGTATTTTGGGCCATCTTCTCTACCCATTCCAGACTACCTTGAGTCCTCTCCACCACACGCCTCCTTCCCAGCTCTCCCTGGTCTCATTCAAGGGCCCCCCCCACAACCTTCTGAATCAGCCTTTTGTTTTGCTAAATTCTCACCTGGCACCTTTGACCAGACCTCTCTTCAGGAACCTTTTCTCTCCCTACTATTTGCACCTACTTCTGCCCTGAGCACTAAATTGCCCAGGGCCCTCCCACCAATTTACTTGACCTTTGTCTTTGACTTTTTAATTAACTGCCCGCCTTTTTTTCTGATCTGTTTTAGCTACAAGCCCAAACCAGGCTCTCCACTACAGCCGAGTGGCCCTGGCGCTGCTACCTGCTGGCGGCCGGACCTCTGCATCCAGCCCGCCACCCCCTGACAAAGGAAAGCAGGTACGTTTGGTCAGCTCCTAGCTCGGAGCTGTGAGGCTTCAATCCCTGTAATTGGACTGGCTCCTGGGGACTGTGGCTGCTTCCCGATTGGATGCTGTAGATCCCCACTGAGAAAAAAAAGCATATCAGGCACCTTTTTCAAAACACAGCTCGGTCACTGCCTTGCTGTACTGCTCTCTGGACAATTATTTTGCCCACCCCTGGCTGCTTTATTAAGTACACTTCCCCAGTCCCCAGTGATCCCCGCCCCCTGAGGCCTCACACTAGTCAATTACAGCAACTCCTTAAAGGGGCTCTCCTTTCTGTAACTTCTTAAAAGGGTGATCCTCTCTCGTGCTCAAATAACTTATCGTCCTTAATGCATCTGGGATCAAGTGCACTGACACTGACTATGGTCCTCCTCCTATTTCCTACACCAGCCCTACCTTATTTAGGACCATCACCCTCTACGCATAGTACCCACCCCTTATCTGCAACACCTATACCAGCCCCAGGCTGGTCATCTCCTCCTCGGTGACCCCACACACTTCCACCCCTGCTGCCTCTTACTTCCCACTCATACCTTGGTCTCTTCTCTCAATGCCTTTCCCACCCTTCATACTCTACCCACCCCTTGCACCCCAGCACCCGGCCCCATGTGCAGTCACAAGGGGAGATGCCACAATCACTATCATGCTTTGGTGTGCCTAATCGCCCTCCTGTTGCTTCTATCAGGTAACATTAATCCAAACCCTGGCCCCGTGCCCAACCTTATGAACAAGCCCGCCCAGGCTCGAGGACTCCACATAGCTTCTATGAATATTTGCAGCCACCTTAAGAAGGCTGCTGCATTCCAATGCTGGGTTACTCAGCACCAACCGGACATTGTCGCACTTGTTGAAACATGGTTATCTAAATTCACCCGACTCCTTTGTCTCCCTCCCTGGTTACACCCTTTTCAGGGAAGATGGGGTGGGTAAGCGTGAAGGTGGTTGTGCTGTCTATATGCGTGACTCCCTCCTTGGACATGCACTTCCACCACCCAAGCTTGATAACGGGGCGCAAGCCCTCATATTAAAAATCTCCCCCAACCCTGGTAAGGGTCCATTCTTTCTCACTGTTGCCTATATTCCCCCCAGAAAGCAAGAGCTCGCCATTCAGGCACTTGCTGACTACCTCTCTGGCCTACCACCCAAAATGGCCCAGATAATTGTTGGTGACCTGAATGTTAACTGGCTCTCTGCCACGGCCTCCCAAACCAGAGATATCTTTGCCGCCCTTGGCGTGTCCCAGCTTGTCACCACCCCAACTAGATTCAACCCCTCTACTGGCTCCAGCACCCTCCTGGATATCACCATAACCAACCATCCCCAGAGGGTGCTTAATATGAGTGTACTTCCCAACTCACTTAGTGACCACTTCCCGGTCGTATTCTCTTGGTCCGCTGCCAACAGCAAACCTGCACCACAAACCACCCAGCGACGTCGCCTACTCCTAGGCGGCCTGCGTCGCCTTAAACTGTACCTTTCACAACTGGATTGGTCCCCAGTCAGGCTTGCACCATCCATAGACGAGGCATTGGATTTTTTCACTTGCACTTTTAACACTGCCTGTGACCTCTTTGCCCCCTTCATTAGAAATCACACCAAAAAGCAAAACATGCCCTGAGCTACCCCCTCCCTCCTTCACAAACTTAAAATGAGAGACAACCTATGGCACATTGCCATGGAATTTGGCAAGCCAGCTGATAGGAAAGCGTACAACGCTGAGCGCAATAAGTGTACTTGGGCCATTCGACAGGCCAAAGCCCAGTACTACCAATCCGCTCTTGTCTCCTCCTGGGGGTCAGCTTGAAACATTTGGGATAATGTAAAGGAGCTGAATGGGAAATCCCGCTCCCCACCCCCCTCTCAACTCTCCTTTAATGGAACTGTCTGCTCTGACCCCCTTGGCATTACAGACTGCCTAAACCACACTTTCTCAGACCTGAGTTCGGTCCTGCCCAGTAACTTCTTTGACCCCATCCCAGTAGCACCCCTGCCCACTCTCCAGAGATCTCCTTTCTACCGACATACCATCTCCCGGTTGGAGGCTAGACCCCTTCTGCAAAAAGCTGTTAGTAGTAACAACCCTGGCACTGACCTACTGGACATTAGGCTACTTCGTCTGACGTTGGATGCTATCCTGGTCCCACTTACCGAGCTGCTCAACCGCTCTCTGTGCCTGGGGCAATTCCTCAGCACATGGAAAACCGACATCATCACTCCCATCCTAAAAAGCGGCGAGCGAGCGACCCCGGGTAACTATCGACCCATCTCCATCCTCTTCCCCACTCTCTAAGGCCCTTGAAAAAGTAGTTGACAACCAGCTTGCCAAATACCTGGCCATGCACACAATATCCTGCGCCTGAACAGCATGGCTGCAGGTCACAGCACCACAACCGCCCTACCTGAATTCTCCAACTTCCTGCACTCTGCTCTTGATGCCGGAAGTCCTGCCGGTGCTGTGTTCATTGGCCTCTCCAAGGCCTCTGACACGGTTTGCCATCCTCTCCTGCTTGACTCCCTCAGATGCCTTGGTTTCTCCACCGGTCCCCTTGCATGGTTCACCAGCTACCTTCTGCAAGAACTCAGTGTGTAAAAATCAATAGCACCATGACACACGACCTGTCCACTCGGGGGTTCCCCAGGGCTCCATTTTAGGCCCTCTCCTCTCCTCTTCAGTGTCTACCTCAACTCCCTCCCCTTGGCCTGTCCAAGTAAGATCCTCCTCTACGCAGATGATGCTGTGCTCTTCGCAGCTGACCCCAACCCCAACACACTCCAGGCCACCCTCCAACAAGCTTTTGATAGAGCTGAGCATTGGTTCACATCACGAAGGCTAGTCCTGAACCTAAAAAAGACCAAAGCTATGCTCTTCTCGCATCGCCAAAGCAAAACCAGTGGTGCCCCTCTCGTGATGCTGCCTAGCACACTAAACCCCGTTGAGCAGGTTTCCTCCTACAAGTATCTGGGCATTACCTTTGATTCGGCACTCTCCTTCCATTCCCA
Source organism: Neoceratodus forsteri (assembly GCA_016271365.2). Classification (NCBI taxonomy): domain Eukaryota; kingdom Metazoa; phylum Chordata; order Ceratodontiformes; family Ceratodontidae; genus Neoceratodus; species Neoceratodus forsteri. The sequence goes on along the minus strand of CM057456.1, from coordinate 1,693,415,498 downwards.
TAGCAATGCCCTTTCTGCCGCCACCAATGTCGGAATTGGACTGTTATACTGCCATAGGGACTGCCTACCTCAAGAGGCCCTTAGACTGGCAATCACCTCCTCTGTCCTGTTGCTAATCGACTATGGGCTGCCCATCTATGCTGCAGCCGACAACACTGCACTTGCAAGAATCCAGCTCTCTATAAACAAGGCCTGCAGGCTAATGCTGGGAACCCCTAGGTGCACCCATACGTGCCTGCTGTACTCCACCACCAACTTGCTCAACCTTGAAGAAAGACTCGGATTCCAAACCTGCCTTCTTGTAAAAAAGACCCTGCTAGCGCTCTCCCCGCCTCTGTGTCGCCACCCTCTGCAGCATGTCTCCCCTCAATCTTCACCCAGCACTGTCAAAACCTCCTTATTGTCCCCAGGTAAGGACCTCTATGGCCCAGAGATCCTTTTGCTATCGGGCTCCTCCTGGTTCAATTCTCCCTAGCCAATATAGCTGACTCCACTAAGCTTGGTCCTTTCAAGGTCTCCCTCAGAAGCCATCTGACAAGCACTCGCTGCTGCAACTGCACATAATCCCCCACCTGCCCCTTACCTTCACCCCTAAACTGGGTCTGCTCTGTCTACTTTTGCTGTATATACCTGGAGTCTCATGCAACATCTGCTGAGTATTGTAATAAAATATCTCTGGTTGCTACCTGACGTGCTACTCCTCTACCAATATTATGACTACTGTGATCTACCTATTACCAAGCGTGTACCACCAGTGAATGCCTGTAACACTGGTTGCTTTTTTAATCTAAGCGTTATGTACTGTACTGTTTGTTTGCTGTGATGTATTGGTCTCTTGACGAGGTGCCTTTGTAAATGAGTCTATGACTCAAAGGTCTGAAAACCGATGATCTAATAAATAAATAACTAAATAAACTATCCAAACTGAACATAGCTGGGGAATTGTGTTATTGAGGTAAAGATGGCTGGGAAGAGTATGTTTTATCTTTCCACAGGGACCAATGGAGCGTCAAGCCGAGTAAAATGGTGGTTTCCTGCTTTCAGCCGCCTACATGCACATCTTGCTGGATTCCTGCTGGTTCCCCTGCTCTACTGGTGTTCTGTGAGTTACAGTCCATACTCTCTCCTGCATCCAGCGCATGGTGCAATGTGTACCAGGTAAACTCAGGGCTGTTGTTAGTCATCTAGGTTATAATTCAATACAGTTCTCGAGGGATACACGTTCTATTTTCAACATTTATTGTGCTAACATGTTCTTTTTGTTTAAAGTGGATCTCTCCTGGGGGGGAATGCTTGTACGGAAGCATATTTCATACTGAATGAGGGACAAGGACGGCTGATAGGCCGTATGGAAAATGGGAATCATAATGGATCAGCTATTGGGTTGTTCCTGTAAAGCTCCTGAGATGCATACCATCCTTAGTCACAGCTGCATATGTAATGAAACTTCTTAAACTTCCCCCCTGTGGTACTGAGTGGGTGTCTGAATACCTCCTTTACAGGAACATAAATTGCCTGCACAATGTTCTTTTCAATGCTATCCCTTTGTGGGATTCAAACTGTTAAGTGTATTACTTGCAAAATGATGACTACAATCTACAAACAAATATGAGGTTCTTGGGAGTCCTGACGATCTCCCAGCTCGTTCAGGTCCTTCTGAAGTTTGCCCTCATCCTCAATGAAGTCCCACACCCTGGCCAGTATAGTATTGTCAGTGAACATAAGCAGTGTGCTAGAGACCCCAGCTTCCAGACTATTGACGAAAACGATGAACAGCAGCAGCCCCAGCACAGACCCCTGAGGGACATGGCTGAGTACCCATTAGGAGTTTAATCCCCATTACTTTGTGGCGATTACTTGCTTGCATTTTTTAAGTGCTTGTGACTTCAGCTGACCACTGCCTATTAGATTACAGTACAGTGCAATGTGAAGGATACAGGATGATGTTGTTTCTCTGTACGGCTTCAGATCCAGTGACATGACTGTTTGCTTCAAGGGACCAGAATGTGCATATGGATGCCAGGGCAGGCAAAGGTGATGCAGACAATTTTTGTGGCAGCCAAAGCTAATTTAAATAGTCACAGAATGCAAATGTAAGCAAAGCTTTTGGAAACAGACACTATGATTCTGGAAGCAAAATCCAATGCAGCAAGAATATCCGGAACTGGGAAGGGAGAAGCCAGAGAAGGTGAGGGGGGCAGCAAGGTCAGCACCCAGGGTGGGCGCTGACCAAACAAGCAGACACGAAAGACCATTAGGCCTATTCTGCTGGCATTTTAGTATGTTAGTATGATTGGCTTGGGGTCAAAGCACATAATTACCTGCTAATTGGCTATGAGGCACCAGGAGTGCTAGTAACAAAGTACACTGAAGAATTATGGGACATAGTGCCATTGGACATTTGGCACAAAAAGCCACAGCCAATCTAGAGATGGATGCTGTAATACAACTCTGCGCCTTTGTAACTTAGGCAATCAGAAGCCAAGTTTGTGACCAACAGTGCAGGCCTGCCCCAATCATGAGAAAGATCTGTGGAGACAGAGGAAGGCGTGAGATCTGTAGGTGTGCCAGCTCTTGTAGCTGCGTGTGTGAAATACTGTAGGCCATGGTTTTCCATCTGATCTAGCCCAGAAGGTTTAAATGCAAAACTCTTTAACGGAGGGACAGTGTGCAAAGACTAGAGATTTCTGAAGAAATGAGACTGGGGATTGTGAGTTTCCAGACCAAGCTGAATGTTGCCTTGAAAGCTCTGGGGTGAGTTGTTTGCCATTTATTACACCTTGCTCTTACACAATCCGGAATGTAAAATGTTCACACAAGGGCTCTTTAAATATCAATATCATTTTAGTGTATGTAATGTTTTTTTACAAGGGTGCTGACAAAGTGCTACTTAATAAATTCTGAATTCAGCGCTCCTCATCAAGGCACTGCTGCCAAAAAACGTGTCTGCTTCTCATTTAAAACTTTTTTTATGCTTGTTCTTACCCAAAATTAAATGGTTTCCTGATATCAGACTGAAATGCAAGCAAGCATGGCTGCCAGCAACAAGCTACCTCTCAAAAAATCATGTCCTATGCTGCTTTTCATTTTAGCTTGCTGTAAAATGCTGACATGCTCCCTAACTGGCTACCAGTGATACCTCATGAGCTGAGCTACACACATTTTGGACAAAATCTGACTTTGAGAGTTGTTTGTCATTGGTGACATAGGTCGCTCCTGCATAAGCCATCCAGGTGCAGAAACTGTTGAGATCACACAGACAGGGATCCTTTGTTTTCCTGAATTTGGGTGGTCTGCAGGAGCTTGAGTGAAAAAGAGCAGCATTTCCTGCCTATGTTATCAGTAGCACAGCAAATTCCCAGAGGGCCTGGGTGTAAGGGTATGTTGTAGGCCCCCCTGGTTTTGAAGAGACATCAAAATGATAATTTGGGCCCCTCAAACTTCATTGGCATGGGTGCGACTGCACCCCTTGCACCCTTGTAGCTACGCCCCTGTATGTTACCCTGTGGTGTTCTGAATCTGCTGAACTTTGAGTACCATATCATGGTTCAAGTCTTGCAACAGTTTGTATTTAGCAAGTTAGATAATTAGGGCCTGTACATTTCTGCATGTTGCGCAAGGACTATGGAGTAGGGGCGTAATTCAGGCAGGTGGCCTGAAAACTTGTTCTTTCTGTTGGATTACAATTTAAATTGCCTTATTTTCTAGCAGAACCTTCATTACATATGATTGCCTTTTCCTACTCTTTGACATCAGGCCTGCATTGTGCGTTGAGAGTAGCTACACTGTACCACCAACTGTTTATAAAGGGAGTATCCATAGGAGGCAGAAAAAACCTGAAAGGTCAGTAGTCTGATTCAATGTGCGATCAGAAATTGTCTTCAGAGGAAAACAAAGACTGGTCCTTAAGATGCTCCCATCCTTGTGGAAAAAGGTAAAGGGACTCCACAACCAGAGTTGGCTAGTCATCACTCCTATCAATTCCCTGTCCATCTTAGAATCATACAGTATCAGGAATAGTATCCCAGAGCTCTGCAGCTGGGACCACCTATATCACCTTCTGCAGAGAAGGGTCTGGACTTCCTCCAGCAGGACAGCAACGTGTCCTAGAGGGTACTGAAGTTGGAAGAGAAGTATGCACCACAGGCACAGATAGCAGTTCTAGGGCATGACCTCGATGAACCATCCCAAGAACTCAAGCATCCATGGTAATCTCCTTCCATGTTGGACAGAAGAAGGAGATGCAGCCTCCCACCAAGATCCTTGGATTTTCTGAAGGGATTAGGGGAGGCAAAAGGCTCCAGAGGTGGCTGGCATGCTGCCAATGCCCACACCTTTGGTGACCCTGGTATGGGCACTGGGAGGCAAAAGGCTCTGAGGAGTGGCAGGGGCCTGCTGGGACTCACACATGGCAAGGACTTCTGGAATGGCCTCAGCCAGCATGGGAGTAGGATATCCAAAAGGAACCCTAGCCCCTACCACGAGGCTTAGGATTCAGGGTGTGCAGGAAACAGAGAGTCATTTTTGGAGTCTGCAGTTCCCGCAATGCATTTTCTACATCAGGTCCAAACAACTGCTTGCTACAAAAAGGTGCATTAAGAACTAATTATTGGACATCTGCTATGAAGCCAGCAACTCGCAGTCAGGAATGCCAATGAAGGCAAATGCCAGACGCTGTAGCACAAGCCAAAACATTCAAGGCATCATATGCTAAGTTCAGAAGATCCTTTCTAGCCTCTATACCATTGGTGACAGTCTGCTGGACCTCAGTCTTAGTTGTATCATCAAGCTGAGATGGATTTCCATAGGTTATTCTGATATGTAATCAAAGAAGCCTGACAGTTGGTTGGCCTGCCAGCGCAGCAGTACAGCTACTGCTTGTGAGGCCGGTGACCTGGGGTTCGGGAACGAGCCTAGGTCATCACAGGGCTGGCTGGGGGGGGGGGAGGAGGACTGAGCATCCTAGGGATGCTGTCCTCCTCTGGGGGAGGGAGAGTTGCCACACTCACTGCAATACTGCCACCTGGGTGACTACAGGCAGCAGTGTAGTTGAGATGCCACGAAGGAGGGGAGGACACTGGCTATAGTCCAGAGTGGCAGCACATCTTGGTGTGCGCATGCCTCCTTGGGCTCCCTTGCACGCCATCACCCTCGGGGGATCGGGGAAACTAACTAAGCCAGAAACCTTCCCGTGCCTTAGGATCTCCTGGATCAGTTCTGGTCCTGGGCATGGCCACAGCAGAGAGCACTGTGGTACGGCTCCATCCTTTGGGATGGCCCCACCACGAGGCGGTGAACTCATGAGGTTGACGTCTTGACAGGCGAGTGCTCTGGTGCTGGGGGGCCATGGGGCAAAGCGATTGCTGGAGCGATAAACAAATTAAAAAAAAATATATGCCTGATATTTGGCAATACAGAGGCCAAGGAACGCTGAAGCATAGGTTTTCTTGTCTACCACATTCACTTTCCTAGGTTCTTTGTCCAGAGGAAGAAAGCTCCTGTGACAAGGTGCTTTAGACCTGTCTTGGGCAGCCATTATGATTACTGAATCTACCTCAGGCTGTAAGGCATATTAAGGTTTATTGTTTATAGAAACATAGAAATTGATGGCAAAAGGGGACTGCAAGATCCATCTAGTATGCCCGATATGGGTAACTACCCCCCTTTTCTATCCTTTCTGTGAAATGATACCTTTGTGCCTGTCCCAGGCGTTTCTGAGCCCGTTTACTGTTTTGGCCTCCACCACTTCTCCGGGCAGGCAATTCCATGGGTCGACCACCCTCTTAATGAAGAAGAAATTCCTAACATTGCTCCTGAATCACCCACCCACGAGCCTCCATTTGTGTCCTCTAGTTCTGACACTTTTCTTTTCCTGAAGGAGCTCCTGTATCTCTACCTTATTTATATTCTTGATATACTTGAATGTCTCAATCATGTCCCCCTTCCCTCCTCTGCATCAAGGAGTACATGTTGAGCTTCCTCAACCTATCCTCATATGCCATTTGATGCATACCCTGAATCATTTTGTTTGCCCTTCGGGACACAGCTAGTATAGCATTAGACATGTGCCAAGCAGTCACTGCTGCTTTCTCTAAAGCACAATGAATAGAAGGAATTATCATAGTGGGCAGAGATGGGACCTCTAGAAAATCGTAAAGATGTTAATTAGAAGTGTCCACTTCCTCAGCAGTGAAGCCCAGTATGTCTTGCATCTGTTTGAGATAAAGCCTAAAGGAAGGCATCGTCAGGAGGAGAAAGAGGACTGTATTTAACACTAACTTCACTGCAAGAAGAGAAGGTGGAAGTGGAACACACTAAATCTGGTGGGGGCAAATCACCTTCTTTCTCATCATAATCCATTTTCATTTTAAGGTCAGGAATATACCCCATCTCCTCCTCATCATCATTCTCTGGCAGTGGATTAGGAGGAGAGGGTTCCCGATAAGGAAATGTCATAAACGGAAAAGGCACTGACTGATGAGTCCTGAAGGCCAGTATCAACGGGCCAACAGACAACGGTGACAGTGTGAGCACTGACAGCAGAGCCTGTGGCAACAGCTGAGAAAACAGAGCCGACATGGTCTGCAGAAACAGCTGAGGGTCAGCAACCCCCATAATGGGTGTCAATGGCTGAACCATCGAGGTGACAGTGCCTGACGGCAATATGGGTGAAGAGTGCCCTGAAGAGGGAACTGTGCCAGATTCTGACCTTGCTGTCTCAATGATGGTCAGAAGGCAACAGAATCCAAGGACATGGAGCCCTGGGCTCTGTCTTTTGAGTTAGCTCAGTCTTTTCCTTTTAAAGGAGATCGGGAACAGGCAGAAGTCTCCGACCTAGAGTCTTTGTGCTTCTCTTAGTGATACAGTTTATAAGTCAATGACCTGGAGGACTTGTCTTAGACTTTTCCTCAGGCTGAGTTGGGGCAGGCTCCAACACTGCTGCCTTAGTCAACAGGGAGCAGCAGAATGTTAGCAATCTAGGGCTGGTAGAAGACGCAGGTGAGGCCCGTGTTGCTTTCTGCAGTGCATACTGTTTCTCTTCCATAACTTTCACCCTAAGGAAGGCCTCTAAAGGCTTTCAATGACATCTCCTTGTAAGAGTGAAATAAATTCATCTATGGCACACAGAACTTGTGAGTGCTGTGCTTTTGTTCTTTCAGTGATTCGACGGGAGAAAGAACTGAAGCATGATGGGGTCGTTCAAGTTATATAAGTAGAGATGACACTCGTTAACATAGATGGCCCCAAGTAGCAAATGTTTCCTGGTGGTCTTGACGCCAACTGCTTACAGTTCCAGTGGTATGGCTCAGTGGAGGGAGATGTCCTCGAGGATGATTCATCATAGTGATTTAACATTTGGTAACCAGGTGAGTACACTGGATCACACAAACCCTTTACAGGCATGACAAAGACATTAGAGACAAAGACATGACATTTGGTTGTACAGTACATAACGCACCTTGTCAATAATACTGACCATCTGTAAGTACAGAGGTATACCTATCATGCTGTTAATATATTATAATGTAGAAAAATTAGAACAAAATTATATAATGTAAGGTAGGGGAAAACACTTAGGAAGCAATTTAGTTAATAATGCAACATTCATATCTATGAGCAGCAGCAACTGTGTCAAACAAGTGCTGCTTGTATCCTGAACTGTGACCATGTTCTGACCTGTTTTATTCCAATGGGTATGTTGTTCTAAGTTTTAGATATACTGAAGGCAAAGGATTTTGAGACCATTGTGGTCTTGAACTGGGGTAACACCAACCACACCACCATGACACAGTATCTAGAGCCGTACTTTTGGATGATTTTGGAGAAAATCATAGCATTGTCTTGGTTAAAATAACAGAAATCATGGAACTCATTGTAAAAGTCATAAAAAGTCATGGATACATTATGTGTTAAACACATTAGCTTTATTTGACAATCCCACAAGCAAAGATTTTAATGTTTAAAAAAAAAATCATTGTTAGACTGGTTAAGTAACAGGAGACAGCACATTGTGTTGCTATCTTGTAGACCGGTTCTTGCTTGCAAGACCCAGAATCCTACACTGTGGCTGACTGGGGACAAAGCACATTGCAGTAGTGAGGTACAAAATTATGTGTCTGTGATTTGCCACACCAAAAAAATACAGTTGTGTACTTACCGTAACGTAGATCTTCGAGGGGTATCTCTTGCAGCAGGTAATAATACATCTGGGTCACTGCCAGAGGGCGCTGTGGTGCACGGCAGCTCTCTTCTAACAGTCTTTTGCCAGGGGCCGCCCACACATGACATCATCATTCTGCTCCTATATAAGAGCGGGCAGTCCCCGGTATCCTCAGTTCCCTGCAGGATTCAGCTCGTTAAGCGAAGACCAAGGCAGATCCAAGGTATCATAGGTATCCTTCCCACATATGTTTGGATCAGAAGTTGTTCTCTTAGAGAAAGAGGGGATGGAGGGAGGGTATTGATGCATATAGAACTTGTACCCTCAAGATCTACCATTACAGTAGAACGCAACTGTACTATTTTCAACGGGGATAATCTCTTGCAGCAGGTAATACACTTGGGATGACTCCCAAGCAGTAAACCCAGGAAGGGTGGAAGTTATGACAATATGCCCTGTAGGACAGCTCGGCCTACGGCCGTCCTATGGCACGAAGCAATGTCTAAGTCTAACGTTTCATGAAAGTATGTACTGTGGACCATGTGGCAGCATTGCAGATATCTGTGATAGAAGTCCTTTTGAAGCAGGCCGCAGTAGTGGCTATGGCTCTGGTAGAATGGGCTTGGACAGGTCCTGGTAATGGCTTGTTATATGTCTTATAACAAAAGGTTATACAATGTGCCAGCCAATTAGAGATTATCTGTTAAGCTGAGGAGTTTTTCTAACAGATTTGGTATGATTGGTATAGTATCTCAACATACGTTGGACATCTAAGGTGTGTAGCAGATATTCTCCCTGATTAGAATGTTCAGGGTAGTAAACTGGCAATTCAATGGTCTGATTTAAGGTGTGTTCTGAGACCACCTTGGGTAAAAAGGAACGACTGGTTCGGAGAACCACTCTGTCTTTGTGAAAGATTAGATAAGGCTCTTTGCACATAAGGGCATGATAGCCACTAAAAATACTGTCTTCCAAGAAAGGAAGCGGAGGTTGCAAGTGGCCGCCAGTTCGAAAGGCTCAAGGGTCAGTTCTTCCAAAAGGAAATTCAAATTCCACAGAGGGGCGGGTCGTCTAATGGGAGGTTTGATGTGTAACATTCGTCTTAAGAACATTTTTGCAAGATGATGTTGATACAGCAGTCTCCCTTCCAAGGGCTCATGGAAGGCCAAGATAGAGGCCAAATTCACTTTAACAGAGGAGTAGCTCAAACCTGTCTCAGCAAGCGAGGCCAGGTAGTCCAATACTTTAGTCAGTGGACATGAATAAGGGTCCAAGGACTGGGAAGTGGCCCATATGTAAAATGGTTTTCATTTAGCATTATATGTTTCCCTGGTAGATGGTTTGAGTGAAGCCAACAAAATATTGGCCACTGGTGAGGAGAGTTGAAAGCAGGCTATGAAAGTGTCCTCACGAGCTAAGCGTGATGGTTTAGTGACTTCAGGTTGGGATGAAAAAGGGTCCCTTGAGCTTGAGTCAACAGATCTGACCTGATCGGCAATGGAATGGGATCTGCTACTGAGAACTGCTGAAGTAGGGGAAACCACATCTGCCGAGGCCACAGAGGGGCTATGAGGATCACGGTGGCAGGTTTGAGTTGTAGTTTCAGTAGAGTCCGTTGCAGGAGTGGGACGGGGGGAAGCATAATAATAAGAAGAGGCCTGTCCATGGTTGGGACAGGGCTTCTGTAGACTGTCTCTTTCTGTTCGGGATAATGGAATAGTATCTGGGGAGTCAGTGACTGATGGGGGAGGCAAAAAGGTTGCGGTGTGGGGTCTCCCACAATCAAAAGTTCATCTGAAGAACTTCATAATGAAGTGTCCACTCGTAAGCGGAGTTCTGGCAACCGAGACTCTTGGCCAGGGTATTGTGGCGTCCCGGTAGATGGACGGCTAACAACGACAGGTGTTGAAGTTCGGCCTCCTGCCAAACCACCATTATTTCTCTGCAGAGAGTGTGGGACTTGGTACCTCTTTGTTTGTTCAGGTAGTACACCACTGAGGTGTTGTCTGATTGGAACAGTAGAGGCCCCAGGAAGAGGTGGGGGAAGGCCCGAAGGGCGAGGTGGACTGCTCTCATTTCCAGTAGATTTATATGGGGAGAAATGGAGACTCGAGGCCACCTACCCTGTATCTTGAAGGGACCCAAGTGTGCACCCCAGCCATTGAGGGAATCATCTGTGGTCAACGTCTGCTGGGGAGGAGGGGAGTGGAAGGGCATGCCTTGAGACAGATTGGCATGCTGGGTCCACTAATTCAGGGCTGAGCGTAGAACCGGAGTGACTCTGATTTTGTCTTTGAAATCCTCTGCCTTTTGCTGCCACTGATTCTGAAGAGTCCATTGGACTGGTCTCATATGTGGATGGGCAAAGCCCACTGTGGGGATGGCTGCGGCCATGTGCTCCAGAAGGCAGAAGAGATGTCTGGCTGCGATAAACTGTTGGGTTTGTATCTGGGAAGTCAGAGACATAATTCTGTTTTGTCTGTCGGCAGGTAGGTAAGCCCTGGTGAAGGCAGTATCCAGAACAGCTCCTATATACGGGAGTGACTAGGTAGGGGTTGGACTGGATTTGGGCCAGTTGACTGTAATTCCTAGGGACTGGAACAGAGTGAGGGTCACCTGGAGGGATGAAAGCAGAGAGGCTTCAGAGTCTGCTTTTATATGCCAATCGTCCAGGTATGGGAAGACAGAACGTCCGTCCTGTCTCAGGGCCACTGCCACAACCACTAGGCACTTGGTAAAGACTCTCGGGGCAGAAGAGAGACTGAATGAGAGTGCCCAAAATTGGTAATGTTGTCCTAGCAGGTAAAAGCTAAGGAACCAGCGGTGGGCGGGGTGGATGGGGATATGTAGGTAGGCATCCTTCATGTCTAATGCGCATAGCCAATCCCCTTGTTTTAACATCAGCATTATAGACGTTAAGGTGATCATCCGGAACCTTTTGTACTCAATGTGCAGATTCAGTTATCTGAGGTCTAGTTTAAGTCTGAGATCTCTAGTGCGTTTGGGTACCAGAATGAAATGGGAGTAAAATCCCTGGTGGTACTCCAACAGGGGGACTGGATAGATGGCATTCTTGTGAAGAAGTGCCTGAAGTTCCTCCTGGAGAATAGGAATATGGTCGGAGGGGTAATGGACAGAGCGTGGGGGGGATGAGGGGGAGGAGGCACTGACATGAGTTCTAGCGTGTGCCCTGTCCTCATGATCTGAAGCACCCACTCGTCCAATGTTATCACCTGCCAGGCCTCTAAATGGAGGGCAAAGTGACTGCCCACAGCTTCTGAAGCCTGGTGGAGGAAGCCTGGGCAATGCCCCAGTTGGTCACTGGGAAGTGGGCTGACCGGAACCACCCCGGGGGTGGGAGTGGAAGCCCTTAGAGGTAGGCGTGGTGGTCCTGGATGAAAGCTGGGAATGACCACGAAATCCGTCTCTGTAGGTACCTCTGTATTTACCGCCCCTTTTTGATTGAAGGGAAGACTGACAGCAGTATTGATAAGATGGCTGTGAGGTATGATACATTCCAGGCACCGTATGTAAGGTCCGTCCTGAAGCCTGGAGATCATCCAGAAGTGTTTGGGTACCTGGACCAAACAGTTTAGATCCATTAAAAGGGGCATTTATCACTTTATGTTGTATATCAGGTGTGAACCCTGAGACACGTAGCCAAGCATGGCATCTCAGGGTAATCCCCGTGGCTGTTGTGCAGGTTGAAGTATCCACTACATCATCACCTGAGCAGAGCAGGTGTCGAGATACGAAATTGCCAGTGGAGACTGTAGCCAATAATTGCTCCTTCTCCTGAGATGGAGGGAGTTTATTGATTAGTTCTATAGCAGATGACCAGAGGGTACATTAATATTTTATCATGTGTCCCATATTATTTAGAATTCTAAGATTTATGGTACCCACCTGGAACACCTTCTTCCTGAGGTAGTCAAGTCGGTGAGACTCCTTATCTGGGGGGTAATGAGCTCATGTGTTTTGGTCATTTGGTACAATCATGAGCTGTGGTAATTACTACCGAATCAGCCTCGGGGCTAGTGGAAAGAAAGGGATGGTCAAGAGGAGCCTGGTAAAGGCACTATGCCTTCTTAGGAATGGCTGGGACCACTGAGGGTTGGTTCCAAGCTGCCAGTATGGCATTCTGGTAGGTTTATGTAATTGGGGGTACCACTACTACAGGTTGTTTAGGCAGTTCGAGATAGTCTGCTATATCCTTTCTTTGTTTATCATGTTCGGTGGTCGAAAAAAACATGATTTTCTGAATTTAAACCATCATCTCGTGAAAAGATAGGTCATCAGGAGGAGAGGTGTCCATGTGGCGGGAGGTATTCTCATGTAAGGAGGAGATAGTAGAAAGTGAGGATGGGGGACGAGAGTTCTAGTCCTGTAGGTCATCATCCTCCAGATCTCCGGGAAAGCCTTTTGGAAAGTCTGCCTCATCTGAAAAGTACTCTTCCTCATAGGAGGGAGGGGACCAGGGTGGTGAGCGTTCCCTGTCTCTCTCTGGAAGCTTTTTGGTGGAGGGGTAGGAGAACGTGAAGGGTGACTCGCCTCCCCCGGAATGGGAGATTGAAAGTGTCTAATTTCTTGCAGAACCTACTGTACTGCTGTGGCTACATCCAATGAGGTAGAGGTAAGGGACGGGGTAGGGGGTTTCTGAGAAACCAGGGGGATTGTTGAGGAAACAGGACATGAGGTATAAATAGGCCTAGCCCCTGGGTGGTAAAGTCCAAGGTCCCGATCCCTGTCTGCCTGGTCCCTACGGGAGAATGGTTGTGAAGGCAGAGGGGCAGCAGAGACTGCAAACCCAGCAGTTCTGCCCATACAGGAATGGCCTGTCGTCGACAGGGCAGCAAGGGAAGAGGCACTGGAATGCTCAAAGGGAGATGACGTCGATGGAAAACGAGTTATCATTGATGGGACACCAAGGAAAACAACATAGGGTTCCACAGAGACTGCTGAAAGGACACTAGAAAGCACCACTGACGAGAGGGTGTAAACCTCCGTCGACGAGGAAGCAGTCCTGGAGGGCATCATCAATGGTGCAGCACCTGTGATGGTGGCCATTGACAAGTGTTTGCTCGATGAAGATGAGGATTATCCTTATCATGTTTATGCTTCTTATGTGAAGCAGTAGTAGGGGGGCTCCTTGGAACGGGCCCCCTTCTCTAAGAGAGACATTTTCTGCTCCATGAGGTGTGCTTCGATCTCCTGTAGCCATCATCAACTGGTTGCCTGGTTGAAATCCTGACAATGAACACAGGAGATGGTGTCATGTGTGGGACTCAGACACCTAACACAAAAGGTATGGTTGTTGTAACAGTAGATCTTCCTACCGCAACGACATGAGCGGAAAACGCTGTCTTGCTTATAGATTCTCTGGACATTCGTCGATGAAGGAAAGGAAACAGAGAAATTCTATTCCCAGCTCAAGTTCTCGTCAATGACTGCTGCTCTCTGCACTAGCTGCTGCGTGCGAGCTGAAGACAGCGGGAAAATTAACTGAGGAAACCAGGGACTGCCCACTGTTATACAGAAGCAGAATGATGATGTCACGTGTGGGTGGACCCTGGCAAAAGACTGCTAGAAGAGAGCTGCCGTGCACCACAGCACCCTCTGGCGATGACCCAAGTGACCCATTACCTGCTGCAAGAGGTTATCCCTGTGGAAGATCTATTGTTTTTTTCAGGGAAAATGCTAAAGAAAATCATGGTGGCATTATGGAAAATTCAAAAATCAGAGTTATCATAAAAACAGGGAAAATAATCATGTAATACACAACTTCCATGACAAATGTACAGCCCTAATCATATCCTAGGGACTTGAGGAGAGAAAAAAGAGAGAGAGTCCTCACACAGCTCTACGCAGATACAAAGAAACACAGACAATGATGACAGAAGACCACCACTGGTCTATCCAGTCTGCCCATAAAACCCCTAACAAACCCAGGATCTATTGTCCACAGAGGGTCTAACCTACACTATCAAATCCAATGGTCGTCTCCCTACTGATGCCCACCGTAAGCAACTACTAAGCTCTTCACTCTGTTCCAGCCATGTCTGAAACCACTGCTAGTTTTGGTGCCCACCACAGGAGCTGGCAGATTGTTCCATGACTCCACCACTTTTTTCTGTAAAATAAAACTTTCTCACTTCCCTCCTGAACTTCTCCCATCTCAGTTTCCTCCATCTGTGCCCCAATGTTCTTGATCCACTACTTATCCTAAATAGTTCATCACAGTTTACCTTTTTCATTCCTTTCAAGAACTTGAAGTTCTCTAGCATATCTCCCCTCTCTCATCTGGCCTCTTGCGAGTACATGTTCAATGTCTTGAGCCAATCCTTGTAAAATCTGCCTTGTTGATCCTAAATCATTATGGTCAACCTACACTGCACCGTCTCTAGCCTGTCCTCATTTTTCCTTAGGTAAGGACTCCAGAACTGAGTACAGTACTCTAGGTGAGGACTCCAGAACTGAGCACAGTACTCTAGATGTGGTTTCACCAGTGACCTACTGTATAGAAAGGTAGTAATAACTCTTTCCTCCTGCTCCAAGGGTGGTCTCACCAGTGATCTATACAGATGTAGTAATAACTCTTTTCCCCTGCTATCAAAACCTCTCCCAATACACCCCAGCATCCTGTCTGCCTTACTGTGGGCCTTCTTACACTGGCTAGCTAAGTTGCATATTTAAATTACTTTATCTGTTGTTTCACTAATCACTATAACACTCTTGGGTTTTTATACAGATGCTCACCTCCCACTTTGCTGTGGCATTATGTTATCACATTTGCTAAGTCTGGAGCACTATTGGGGCAGCAGCACACTATGACATCCTATCAGGAGTTCCACTCTGACACAGTTTACATAACCTCTGAGGGGAATGACAGTGTCGGCAAGTGGGAAAACTTTTACGTCAACCTGTATGGTTGAGTTATTCATGAATGGGTACTCACCTATAGTATGACACTATACTGCCGACAAGTATTTAGACTGTCACCTGCAGAGCGCTGGTCATACTCTCTGAGGAAGAGGGTCCACCCTTGAAGCACCAGGGACTAAAGCCAGCTGGTCAAGGTACGTTCACAATTTTTTTTGTTATTTTGCACTTTAATTTTGTTTTTGCACATATTTATTATGAGACTGCACCAGCTCCTAGCACCTACTTAAATAAAACTTATTTTGTATGTTTATACGGATGGGAGTGTTTTGTTTCCATGCATTTTCTTGGAGTACTCCAGATGACCTATTATTGTGTGGTCTGTTCCCTGTTCTATGACATGGGATCTTTCTGTGAATTACGTTAACTCAGACATACTGATAGTGCACTAAGAGAAGGAACAGCATGGATGGTTTGTTGATGGGAAGGAACTAGAAATGAGGGTTACTCACCTGTAACCATAGTTCTAGGAGTGGTACATGGTGCACATCCACACTGTAGCAGTCTTTATTTATTTATCGAAAAGTTTAACAAGGAAGTGCATACTGAGCTGACAATAGCTCGTTCCTGATGAGTCCTGGGGGAGAGGGCAGAAGGAGAACGCTAATAATAAAATAAAAGGTAAAATACAAAATAAAACAAATTACAAGCTGAACCATAATATTACAGGCAAAATAGCAAATGAAAGCAACTACAAAAATAAAACAATCTCAAAATAAACATAAGGAAAACAAAAACAGGAACAGTAAGGAAAGTGCAAGACAAAAGAATTGAGAAGAAGATGAAGGGTTAGAGGCAGTTGCAGGAAGGACGACAACGGTCAGATAGAAGAGACTTTAGGAAGGAAAAGGCAGAACGAATAGAACAGAATGAATAGTCTTCCTTTCCCCTTTAAATCTAGCCAGAATGTCTTCAAACTAAGCTCCTCCCATCTACCTGGGTGTTATCTTCCTCGGCTCTGCCCCGTGATGTCAACTCTTGCACAACAGAAGCAAGGATCCATATGCCACTTGCCAGTGGAGGTTAGGGGGGTCGTGTGGGTGTGCACCATATACCACTCCTAGAGTTACGGTTACAGGTGAGTAACACTCATTTCAAGGGACGTGGCTATGGTGCACTTATATACACTGTGGAAGACTTGTAGCAGTTCTCCGGGAAAAGGGGCCAAGGCACACACCCCTACTTGGGAAACAGGGATTGGAGAACTGAGGTCCCAAAACTAGCATCCCGGCGTGACTCAAGGTCAATGTAGTAGTGGGAAATGAAGGTGTATGCTGACTTCCAGGTGACAGCCCTGCAGAACTCCTGGATAGGGACACCCCTTGAAGCAGCCACTGAGGCAGTGGAAAGTCTGGTGGAATGAGCCCTAAACCTTATGGGAGACTCCTCACCAGCCAACCTATAGCAGAGGTCAATACAGGATACAATCCACCTTCCAGTCATCCACCTTGGTGTCAGTCTTGCCAGGTGTGGCCTCAGTGCAGATGACAAACGGTTGACTAACATCTCCCCGAACTTTAAAATAAGCGAGCTCGGGTTCAAAGAATGGAGCCTGTGCTCAGCCTCTGAGGATGGCTTAGTGAAGTACACCAGGAAATCAATCACCTGATTAAGGTGAAACTCCAAAACAACCTTTGGGAGGAACTTTGGATGGGGTGGAGGACAACCTTGTCCCTGTGAAACACCAAATGCGAAGACTCCACCAAGATGTCCTGGAGCTCACTGATCCTTCTGGCAGAGGTGATAGCCACCAAGAAGGCAGTCTTCCATGACAGGTGAGAGATATAACACCTGTGCATTGTTTCAAATGGCTTGCCCAAGAGCATTGACAATACCAGCAAAAAGACCCAAGATGGTGGTGGTTCACGCACGGGTGGGGACAGGTGGTCAAGGCCTTTAGGGAAGCACCCAACCACTTTCTCCTGTGCCATAATTGGCATACCAATCTGCACACAGTATGCAGAGATGGCTGCCAGGTGCACCCTGAGGGTTGTCAACCTCAGGCTTGACTGGGACAGGGACCACTGGTAGCCCAGAATGCTAGCTAAGGGGTAGGACAGGGGATCTAGCTCCCTGCCCTGGTACCAAATGGAAAAGCACTTCCATTTGAAGGCATATCGCTGGTGGGTCGACTGTTTTCGGAATGCTTCCAAAACCAAGAGAACCTCTTTGGAGAGACCCAAAGCCTAGAACTCTAGTTGCTCAGGAACCAGGCTGTGAGGTGCAGGGACTGAAGGTCCTGGTGCAAGACCTTACCTTTGTGGCAGGATAGCAGATCTGGGCACTGAGGCAAGCACCACAAAGGCTTGCTGTTGAGGCTGATGAGATCTGGGTATCAGAACTGGTGCAGCTAGTCTGAGGCTACCAGGATTATCAGCGGCTTGTCCCTCTGCACCTTGACCAGCACTCTGTGGATCAGGCAAAAGGAAGTAAGGTGAAAAGGACATCTGGGGTCCGTGCTCTCAAGAAGGCATCCTCCAACAATGTCCCGCACTGTGGGGGGCCGGCACAGAACAGCCTCAGCTTGGCATTTTCCCAGAAGGCGAACAGGTCAACCAGGGGAGTGTGCCACTGGGAGAACAGGTGGTCCACTACCTTGTGCTGCAGAGACAACTCGTGAGATGCCTCACCCACCCAGCTAAGGGCATCTGCAAGCTGGTTGGAGGCTCCAGCTACATGAATTATCAGGAGATTGGCACCCAAGCTGTGCATGAGTGTCCAGGTGTGGAGGGGCCTCCCGACACAAACGGAGGGAGTATGTTCCTCCTTGTCTGTTCAAGCAGTACATGGTCGTGGTAGTGTCTGTCTAGACCTGCATGACCTGACTCCAGATCAATGGAATAAATGCCACCAGAGCACGGCACATTGCAAGAAGATCCAGCAGGTTGATGTGACAATGGGACTCCCTTGGGGTCATAGATACATAGATACATAGACAGTGTCGGCAGATAAGGGCCTATGGCCCACCCAGTCTGCCCATTTGAGCTTGTAAGTTCAGTTTGTTTTCCTAGAAGTCCATTTCCCCTTACCCCTGACCTCTAGAATTCCTTTATGACTATCCCATGCATTCTTAAATCCCGTGATTGTTTCAGCCCCCACCACTTCCTCTGGCAGGGTGTTCCACTTGTCCACCACCCGTTCTGTGAAGAAATTCTTTCTCATGTTTCCTCTGAATCGTCCTCCCTCCAACTTCATCCCATGCCTCTAGTCCTGGAACATCTTTTTCGCTTAAAATAGTGTTTTCCTGCACCCTGTTTCTCCCTGTAAGATACTTGTATGTCTCTATCATATCCCTCTCTTCCTCCTCTCCTCCAGGAGTACATGTTCAGTTCCTTCAACCTGTCTTCATAGGACTTGTGATGCAATCCATGCACCATCTTTGTTGCCCTCCTCTGAACCTTCCCTACCCTGTCTATGTCCTTACGTAGGTATGGTCTCCAGAACTGTACACTGTACTCCAGGTGGGGCCTCACTAGTGTCTTGTATAGTGGAATTATGACCTCCCTTTTCCTGCTGGTGATGCCCCTGCCTATACATCCCAGCATCTTATTTGGTTTACCTGATGCCTTGTCACACTGTTTCCCTACCTTGAGGTCATCAGAGATGACAACCCCAAGATCCCTTTCCTGCTTGGTGCATGCTATATCCTCACCCCCCAACTGATATATTGTGCCAGGGTTTTTGTGCCCCATATGCACATAGGGTCGAGAGCTCATGGGCCCTGTGTTCCCCTAGATGCGCTCCCCATCCCATCAGAGATGCATCAGTCATCAGAGTGACAGCTGGGTCAGGGCAGACGCATTGGATGCCTTCCTCTGGATGTTCTGGGACTAGGCACCACTGGATGGCATCCCACATTGGCTGAGTAACCATGACTGGCTGGTCCAGATGACCTAGGCACAGAGACCATTGGTAGGCCAGCTCCCACTGCAGATGGCGCATCTGCTAGCGGGCCCACCAGACCATGCTGGTGCAGACTGCCATGTACCCCAGCAGCTGCAGAAAGTCTCAAGCAAGGCATGAGTGCCCAGCCTGAAATGATCAGACAAAGGAGGTAGGATATGCTGCCCGGTCCGCTGAGAGTTGGGCCCTGGCCTGAAGGAAGTTGAGCTCTGCAACGATAAAGTGGATGAGCTATGAGGGGCTGACTTGGCTGTGTTGATCAGAAGACCCAAGGCTGTGCAAGTCTGGAGGGCCAGGTCCCTGAGCTCTTCCACTGCCTTCCGAGATGATCCAGCAATGAGCCAATCATCCAGGTACAAAGTGACTTGAATCCCTCAGCACCTCAGGAAGGCTGTCACCACTGTGATGCACTAGGTAAAGACCTTGGGTGCTGAGGAGAGGTAGAAAAGCATGACCTGGAACGCGTAAAGAACCCCTTCTGCACAGAACTGAAGGTACCACCAGTGGGATGAACTGGAATGTGGAAGAAGGCATCATGGAGGTCAAGAGAGCAGAATCACATGCTCTGCTGCAGATGTTCTTATCTGGTTTAAAGTGACCATGCTGAACCTGCGCCTCCTCAGGAAGTAGTTCAGATCATAAAAATTCAGTAGGGGGTGCCAACCCCCATCGGTTTGGGGATTAGGAAATACCTGGACACAAAGCCCTGGCTGACTGGCGTCTGACATATGGGCTACAGCTCCTTTCTCTAGGAGCTGAGTGATGTCTTCCCTGAAGGCAGAAAGCATGTTGTGAGACACCATGGACTCCCTGGGACTTAGGCTTGGTAGGGCGGGACAGCCTCAAAGTCGAGAGACAATCCTCAGCCCACCACTTCTAGCACCCATTTGTCTGAAGTGATGGAGGACAAAGCATTCCAGAAATTAGAAAGCTGCCCCCCGCCCCCCACGGGAAGCTGAGGCAGGGATCTGATGGGCAGAAGGCAGACACCCCTCCCGACCTGTTAAACAGCCGCCTTGGAGGAAGCGCTGGTGCTGGCCACTGGAGAGGCCCCGCTGCTCCGACCTCCAGATTTTTTGGAGCCTTGGTTGGTGAACATGGACTTAGGTCGCCAGACCAGAGACTACCCTGGCTGGGGCTGCTGCAGTTTAGGCTGCGGAGACAGAAAGGGGCTGCTGAAGTTTAGGCTGTGGAGACAGAAAGGACTAAAACTGAAAAGGCTTCTTTTTTGGCTTATGTCGCTTGGGGTGCTTCTGTGAGGACATCAACGAATCCATGGCAGCATTGGACTTCTCAATCCTAGTGAGGTGTCCATCCACCACCAGACCAAACAGGTTGGTGCCAAAGAAGGGGACATCAGCTAGTCTGTGCTAGGTATCCACCGTAAAAGTGGAAATCCATAGCCAGGCTCTACGATGCATAGTGACCACTGCTGCCGTAGACCAGGCGCAGAAGTCGCTGATGTCCAATGCCATCTGAAGCAGGTGCTTGGCTAGAAAGCAATCCTGGTTTCTGACCATCTTGACTGCTGACTGCATGTCTGCAGGAAGGCAGGTAAGGACTTGGTCCAGGACACTCATGATGGAGTGTTCAAAGTTGGCCAGCTCGACTGACAGAGACCCAGGGAGGATGCAGCGTAGATCTTTTTCGCTGCGTGTCAAACTTCTTGGACTCCTTCTCAGAGGACCTTTCCACATCCCTGATGTTTTCTGTCTTGCAAAAGACACAGTCCGCCACCAATCCCTTGGCAGAGGGATGGTCCAAAAAAATGGGAAGAGAACTGGTCAGAACCACATACTTGCGCACTGTGCAGGATGATGGTACTGCACACAAAGCCGGATGCTGCTAAAGCTCCAGCATGGGGACCCAAAATAGCCTCCACAACAGGGAAGGCAACCCCTGGGTCCTGGTCAAGGATCACTGTAATGAGTACTTGGCCCACTTCTGGACTGGTTCCAAGGGGATCTCCACTGATTTAGAGATCAGCTGGAGCAGAGCCTCGAAGGAGACCAGTCCATACTCAGTAGAGAGCTCTTTGCCCCACTCCAAGTGGGTGATCTGGATGGACAACTGACCTGGAAGACGGGTAGCTGAACGACTGGCCTTGGTCAGAGCCCTCTGTGAGGGCTGCTTGGGCAGTGGCTCCACCAGAATGGGCAGAGAAGCCGGCGTAGGCACAACTAGACTCAGCAGGACAGGAACGGGCTGGACCAGGGGAGAACAAGGAAGCACTGGGGTCTGAGAAAGGGACTGACTATGGCTTAGGACCCTATGCTGCCACATCAGCTCCTCACTGCGCTGATGCAACTTGCATCGGAGCCTCTCTTCATCTGAGGAGGAAGAGGAACATTGGCAGTGCTTCCTGGCTGAAGGCCGAGTGCGGGAATGCCAAGATTCCCCTGACCATGATCTCGACCTCTACCGAGGACTACAGCATCGATGGCAAGGGGATGCAGGAGGAGGGTCCAAGACATGGATTGGGTCCTTCCACTGGACCCCCAAAGGGGGATTTGTCTGTTCAGCTGGCTTCTCCGGACCCTCTTGAGAGAGGGCTGAAAGAGCCAGAGTCCTACTAATCAAATCCTTTATTTCTTCCGACAATGAGTCGACCAGGTCAAGACAAATCTTGACTGGTTAGTCTGCCTGCATCACAGCCAACAAGACTAATGGGGGTATCTTGGAGCTAGTAGCCTGACCCTCGACCGGGGAAGACTTGGCCGAGAACTCGACAGCAGTTGAGGAGTCAAGGGAATTGTGGGAGTGGAGAGAGCATGCGTGTTCCTAGTCCCACTACCGACAGTGGGTTCTTTTGGTTTTCTTCAACTTGTCACCCCTGGAATGGCCCTCCTCAAGGGTCTGCAAGGACTGGCACGTATCACGGAATATGCCAGTGAAGGAAGCCCCAATGCTGGCACCAACCAGGAGCGGTGCAGGTGTGGAAGTCAAAACTGCTGCGACCTATGCTGCTGTCTCTTCTAAGGCTGTGAGCTGGGAGGCCGAACCCACAGCTGCTGATATCGCTTTACGGGCATCCTTAGAGCAGACCAGTGGTCCTGTCTGTCCAGCCAACCAAGGAGGAGGTGGGCGTACTGATCATCGAGTGAGAAAGGCAACAAAGTTTTGCAAAGTCCGCAAGCCTGAAGATAGTGCTCTCTCTCAAAGCAGTAGATGCATGAGGCATGCAGGTTCATCTGGAACATTTCTGATTGCAGGCGATGCATCCCTTGAATCCAGGACCAGACTGAAGTTCAACATGCTCCATCTCAAAAAAGAAGTGAGAAAAAAGGCACTTGAAAATGCTTAGAAACACTGGCCTACACAGTGCACATGGAGCTGCGAAGGAGAAGACCTGATTCTTCCAGTGGAAAGGAAGATCTGACACCATGGGGTGGAGCCAAGGAAGATAACACCTGGGTGAGTGGTAGGAGCTTAGCTTGAAGATGTTCTGGCTAGATTTAAGGGGGACATGAAATTTGTGCTAATTGGCAGCAGTTAGTAATGTTTCTGTTTACAGCAATGAAATTCATACCTCCAAGTATCAGTGGCTCAGCAGGTAGCACACTTGCCTCTAAGGCCGGGAGATCAGAAGGCTGTGGGATCTTCCCCACATCAGTCAGCTGGGTTAATATCCCAACAGTGACACTGTAGTGCGGCATGAGGGGGGTACTGCATTCCTGAGGTGCTGTCCTTCGGATCAGACATTAAACCGAGGTCTCATCTGCCTGTTTTGGTGGTAATTCAGGTGGATGTTAAAGATCCCATGGCACTTCTCGAAAAGAGTAGGGGAAATTTTTATTGTGAAACAAAAGCAAATACAATCATAAAGCACAAATAAAAAAATTACATAGTGACACAGAGCTCAAAACAAAGGTACAGAACAGAAAAAAAGAACCACAATAAAAACACAATGTAGCACAGAAAAGAAAACCCACAACCGAACCGAACACTGACATAATCCCCCAACACCTATCTAGCACCATATACTCCCCAATGTCCCATATAGCATCTACATACAAAAAGAAAAAACAGCAATACAGTGCATACATCAGCGGAAAAAAAAAATGCATTGAAAAACATTACCCCACCAACTCCACCCCTTTCCAAAGATGTTGACAAATAACCTCCTCTGTAGTACGATATTCATAATGATAGATTTTATCTAGTTCCATCTGCACTTGACATAATATGTCCCATACAGTCACTTCTTTCTGTTGCAACACTCTAAGGCATCTAGCATGCCAGATCACCCATTTTAAACAAGCAAATATTACCCAAACTGTACTTTTATGCCATTTCCCCCATCCCTTCCCTAAATGACCCAATATCAGAATATCATATGTCATCTGTGCAAACAGGCTTTCACCCCATAATGCAGACAGCGAATCCCAAAATCCTTGCATACAGGTACATTCAAAAAATAAATGTTGCATTGTTTCTAGCTGACCTCTACATGTCCCTTCAAGACAAACCCTATCATCCAGCATTTTGTGCTTCTGGTTACCCTTAACATTCAATTTTTGATGTCCACATAACCATACCATGTCCTGCATTTTCAATGGAATTCATGGTTCAACAATACTGTCCAATAATATTCTACTATCAAGGGCAGGTGAAATATTAAACACCGGCTTGTCTAGATAACATTGAGCAACAATAGTTTTACCAAATTTTCTTCAATCATTATCCACAAACCAATTAAGCACTACTTTCCACATCCTAACATATTTCAACGTGGTCTGTATGTAAGTAGGCAAACATTTTTCAGACACATGCCATCTACCTCTCCCCCATGCTTCCAAAAACTGAGCTTCCCAGCATTTCATACCATCAATACCGAATCCAGAGTTCCCTAACATCAGTGGACGAATACTGCTATAAAAAATATTACTAAATAAATAGCCCAAAGGCTGAATCATATCAAGTCCACCTTCCTTTCTAGCCCTATAGGTGTGTGCCCTTTTCACCAGATTCAGGTGACTACCCCATAAAACCAAAAAACAGACCCATCAACTTAGTATGCATACCAAAGGGCACTGGATATATATGTGAGACGTACATACAGGCATAATACAGGCTTTTAATAAATAAATCCGTTTCTTTCTTGTCATTTTCCAAGACTTCCAAGACATCACCTTTCTGTGTGCATCATCATATACTAAATCCCAATTCATTTGTTCCACCTTCTTAGTACCAAACAAGAACCCCAATATTTTAATTTCCTCTTTTTCTACCGGTACGGAAAATTACAATGGTACAGATGCATTACCTAAAACCAACAGTTAACACTTAGAAACATTAACTGTAACCCCTGTACTACAATGCATGGCTTCCAAAAAATCAAGCACACCCTGTCCAGATCCCAGATCTCACACTACCACCGTGCAATCATCCGCATAAGCAGACACCCTTGGATACAGTTTACCAGTCCTATCACAAACAGGTTTAATCCTATCCGTGGTTTCTATGAGTTGTAACAAAGGATCAGTAGCAAACACATATAGAAGCGGACACAACGGACATCCCTGCCGAACTCCATTCATCAACTGAACAGGAGTACCCAAATGCCCATTAACCAATGGTATCATCATTGCGTTCTCATATAAACACTGAAGTACCCCAACAAACTGACATGAAACCCCATACAAGAGGACAGTATCTCAAAGATGTCTATGCCATACTGCATCAAAAGCAGTTTCTTGATCCAAGGACATTAAATACCCATCAAGATGCATATTTAAGCCTTGGTCCACAAGCTCTCTGATAAAAATCAAATTCTGCTGTATAGTCCTGCCTGGCACTGCACACATCTGATGAGGCAGAATCACAAAGGTCGCCACCTGTGCTAATTGAGACGTCAACATTTTGGTCAGTATTTTATAATCTGTATTTAACAGACTTGAAAGGTCTCCAATTCCAAATATTCTGTGGATCACTCTTTTTATATAAAAATGTCATCACCCCCTCCTGCATACTGGAGGTTAAACCTCACCCCTTCAAAAATCTCCTGATATAGCATTCTTATATCAGCCACTAAAGCAGACTTAAAACATTTATAAAATTCATTAGAGACACCATCCAACTCTGGGGCTGTATGAGCCGATAAACGATCAATTGCCAAACCAGTCTCCTCCTCAGTAACCAGTCGCATCAACTCTTCCACTTCACAAACAGGAATCTCAGACAAAGTCCCAACATTAAACTGAACAATCTTCTGTGCAGGCACACATTTCTGATAAGTAGAACATAAATGGGCATGAACTACTGTTTGAGTACCACAGAGCATATCTTGCACAATTCCATCATGACTAATCAAAGCCTTCATTGACAATTTCTGCACTCTTTGCAATTCTGCCTCATAAGGATTAACTAACTCCTTTCTCCCGTGTAACATATCGTTGACATTTAACAGTCTCTCCCTCCGGTTATGATACTCACACATTTTCTCCTTAAGCACCTGCAGTTTTACACGATGTTCATTACCATCCTTGTAGGCCTGAGTCAAAAGTTTCAAATACTGAAACAAAGAAACACAGAATTTGATGGCAGATAAGGACCGCTTGGCCCACCTAATCTGCCCATTTTCCTATCTAACAGATAAGCTGCAGATCCTAGTTAACCAACAGCTTGCTTCTTCCTACCCCCCACTAGGACTGCCTTATGTCTGTCCCATGCATTCTTGAATTCCCCCATTGTTCTTGACTCCACAACCTCCTCAGGGAGGCTGTTCCATGCATCGACAACCCTCTCCGTGAAAAAATACTTCCTCACATTACCTCTGAGCCGTCCCCCCTCTATCTTCAAATTGTGCCCCCTTGTTTTTGCACATCTCTTTTTCTGAAAGATGCTAATCTCTTGGACTTTGTTGATTCCCTTGAGGTACTTGAAAGTTTCTAATATGTCCCCTCTCTCTCTACCTTCTTTCCTCAAGGATATACATATTAAGCTTCTTTAGTCTTTATTAGTATGTCTTCTGGTGCAGACCCTGCACCATTTTGGTTGCCCTCCTCTGGACAGCCTCCACTCTGTCTTTGTCTTTGTGGAAATGGGGTCTCCAGAACTGCACACAGTACTCCAGATGGGGTCTTACCAACTGTCTGTACAGAGGGATAACAACTTCCTGTTTTCTACTGTTGATGCTTCTCCCTATGCATCCCAGTATTGCCCCATCCTTCCTTACTGCCTTCTCACATTGCTTGCCCACCTTTAGGAATCTGATATAATTACCCCCAGGTCCCTTTCCATTTTTACTGTTGTCATTATTGTGCTCTCAAATCCAAATAATTAGAATTAGCCAAAGTCCTAGATGTACGTTTCAAGAAATCCTTCACATCCCTCTTTGTATCTTCCCACCACTCACCCTAAGAATCATATAAAAATTGAACATCCTGTCGGGCATGCAATAAATCTCTCATCCCCTGCTGTACTGCCTCCTGCTGCAATATGGAAGTATTCAGTTTCCAATAACTTCTCCCAAAAATGATGTTATGCACTAAAGCTATCTGGGCCTGAACCTGCACCTTATCAGAAGTTTCCAGGGGTACACTGTTAACAGCAGTACTATTTAACCTGTGTGAAACAAACCAAAAATCAATACGTGTGGATAGTCGGCCCTTATAAAGGGTATGTTCTGGAGGTTTATCCACAGCATCACAAATATCATGTAGCCCAGCAGTAGTCAATATTTTAGTTAATGCATTTGTGTCACCATACACTTTTTGAGTCTGTCTACCCCAATCCCTTGGTGACAAACCACAGTTAAAACCCCACAAAACTAACTTAGAAGTAGAGAGGAAAGGTTCAATGACATGAAACGAAGCCACTATCAGCCTTTGTTTGAGTTGCATATACATTTATCAAACGATATGCCAAACCAGCAATAACCACATCCACCGGCAACACCCTACCTGGGGAAACATCCAACACCTTCAAGTTTTGAAAAGGGAAATTAAAAAAAAATACCCACACCCGAACAAGGAACTTCTCCCACCGACTGTAAAGATGGCCCCCACCTTCAATCCTTCTTTGCCTGCTTGATTTCAGAAATGGTATGTAATCTGGTATCCTGAATGAAATTAATCTGGCCGATTCCTTATGTAAACTAGCAAAAGTAACAGTACGCTTCTGTAAATTATGTATACCGTTAACATTGACAGTAGAAATAAGAATAGAAGCCAGCAAGAGAAATATGAGTCAGAAAGCACAACCACTAAATCCATATCATTTTATTTGTTTCCTCTTCTTTGGCTTAGGCTTCTCAACCTTCCCAGGTCCAACAGGAGCCTCAAGCTGTGAAGACGTGACAGATGAGCCATCAGACTCACCACCCCCTTCGTCAACCAGTACATCCATAAGAACATCAAATAGATTTTGAACTACTAGGTCTTCCACTACAGGAGCCCCCTTATGTGCAGCCTTCGACCTTGTGACCCTGCGGAAGGGTAAATCCTCCACTCTCCCTGGCAGGGTCACCACCTACTCCATCCCATCCTGTAGCAAAGGGGAGGCAGGCCCAACAGTATCTCCCTGCAAAGTCTGCTCATCCAGGCCATGGTCAGATAACTCCAGTTCCAAATCCTGAGAGTGGTCTAAATCTACTGGATCTCATAAAGCACCTTGAGGGGGCACTGAAGTAGTCTTAGTACAGTACTGTACTTTCTCCGTCACTACTTCAGGAGTAGACAGATACTGTGAACCAGGGTCAACAGCAGGAACCTGCTCATTTTCGTGTAACTGGGCCATTAAAGCGCTGGCTCTCATTTTTTCTTTTTGCAGCATGAACATCATGATCAGCTCTCACAGATTGAACCAGACTATTATGGGATGCCCAGGAACAAGTCCGAAAATTGTGACCCAGGTCGTCACACAGATTACATCTCTGTGATTGTCTGCAATGTGCACCAGTATGCCCAAAATCTCCACAAAGGCCACATTTCTGTTTTTCACAGACATTACTTAGGTGGCCAAGATCACCACACTTACAGCAGGCTCTGGGCTGACCTGGATAAAATATCACACCCTTATCTCTCCCCCCAAAAAAACAATTAGGCAAATGTTGTATGGCACCCTGGTCCTGTTTGAGTGTAACTTTATATTTCCAGCCCCCCGTCCACAAATGTTCCTCATCTAGAATATGGTCTGCGTAGCCATTCACCAGGCAATGTTACTTTAACCAATACGTGATATCTGCCACATTCACTCCCTCATTCCGAAAGAGGACTGTGATGGTCTTATACATAGGCTTGGTCGGGGATACGGCTAGAAAAGGCCTCCACACAGCGCCATTCTTAAGTAAATTATACTGTTTCCAGAACCTCTCAAACCCATTAGGATGCTTAAAACTGATATCATAAATGGTGTCCCCGGCATGTGAATGAGGGCATAAATTTTGTACGTATAAAACTTCCTACTGGTCTTAAGCAGTGCCCTCCCCACAAACAATCTGTCAGGTGCATCAGAAGCATTACCCCTGAATTTCAACCGAACCGCATTTCGTCTCATTGCTGGTTCAGAAACATTCCTAGCATTAGAAGGAAAACGTTTTTCACACACCCCAGTATGCCAAACATTAGGGGCAGCAGTCTGCTGCCCTGTGGAAATACCACCAGGGTCAGACCCCATAGTGACAGATAAACCCAGTCACACTGTCTGCTCCTCCAACACAGAGGACTCCACTTGGGGTTTTAAGGGAACAGGGGAAGGGGGGGGGGGGGAGATTTCAGGCTCCAAAACAAGCTCTTTATCCTCACCTTCTAATGCCTTAATATCTAATAAGAGATCCTCCTGCCTAGTGTTAGCAGTGATCCAAAACAGGGGCATTTGCATCCCAGCCAGAAACATCTGCCTTCTTAACCTACCCTGCAGCCTCTAGGGATTTGGATACCCAGTCAGCTGGTGGCGTAGAAGGCCTAAATATCCCCTAAACAGGAGAAACACCAGCAGCCTGCAAAGGGGTTTTAACCCCATTCCCTCCAACCCAACCTTTCCTGCCTCATAATGGCTGTTCTTTAGGGGAAAGTTTCTTCAGAGCCCCACCAGTAGAAATGTTGACAGTAAAACAGGCCTTTGAGGGTTCACCCACAGAAAAAAGGCTCACTATGCCCAGCAATAGAGCTAGTCTTAGGGGGTTGTCGATAGTCCGGAGTCCCAGAAACAACTGTACAGTCCGGCACATCAGGTACTCGCATATGCTGCAAACCCCAGCTCCCATCCGAAACACCCACACCAGCAGTACAGCCCAGTACCTGTCATATCGGAGAGCAGTCTAGGGGTTCCAAAACCATGTCTAAGGTCTGTTCAGTGGCCACTGCAGCCGCCGGAATCACATCCACTTCCATATGTGTAACAGTAAGATCAGTACAGGCGCATCCGTCTGTCGCCGCACCATTCCCAGTGTGCTCTAACAACAGACCTTCCAGTTCCTGCCTCCTAGTAGCAAACGTTCTCTCCTCAGCAGCAATCAGCTCGTGGATATCCACCTCAGACGCACTACCTGCTCTTGGTCCATGACCTCCTGTGACAGGACCATGTCAGGCAGGGAAACCTTGAAGGAAGAACTTTCAACTGAAACAGTAGCAGGGTCGGCCTTACAGTTTTCCGAGACCGGGGAGTAGGCCTGTTCCCTGGCCCCTAGCACATCTGTCCTCCAGGATTCCTCAGGCAGACGGCATAGCAGCACCAGTCACAGCGCCATCTACCACAGAGGAGGGGCATTTCCCTGGCGCCCTGGCCAAAATTTCCACCCATTCACTAAAAATAACACCAAAAGCTTAATCTGATTCAAGGTCAGTTGACATTCATCTGTATTCACCTCCCCCGGGTCGTGCCTGAAAATAGGCAGAATTTGTCTAGTGCACTTACCTGGTCAACAAAAACTAAATAAATAAATAAATAAATGATCCATATTTGATGGTACTTCAATAAACACTTATGGAAAAATGTGCTGTCATTTGTTTTCTTTTTATGGACAATATGCTGCACTGTTCTTTTCATGGACCTGGTAGTTTGGAATGTTTATTATGTCACAGTTTGTGTACAGAATGCTAATTATGAGCTGTTGACCTATCAGAAACTTGTTCAGAGTTCTGTGCACAAACTGTGACGTAGATAAATTTCCGGATCACAGGTTCCATGACGAGAACTGTAACAGAATGCTGCCCATGAAAATAAAACAATGCAAAATACAGCTGTTCATATCACATGTTATTCAGGTACAGTTAAATATGGATAATTTTGGGGGAATAAATACTATATCTGAAAATAAGAACTCTGTAAACAACTGACAAGTAGAAATGATTTCCTGTCCTCTTTAAAGCGGAAAGGAAGACTGCCACAGCGTGGATAAGTGCACCATATCCACGTCCCTAGAAAGGGGGAATTTACTTACTTCAGAGTCACCTTTCATACTAAACTTTAATGGAGAAAAAACAGTATTCACATACAGTATTTTAAAAAAATGTTTCTCAATCACCCAGAGGGATGAAGTTTTGAAGGGCATTTGCAGGCATCTTTCTGTTTTTAAATCAAAAATCTGTGCCAAATTTGTTTCTGGGGTAGAACTTTGGGTAATGACTGTCAAGGATGAACTTGAACCTATTCAGAATAACTTCCTGAGGTTTACCTTGGTGATCCCTGGACTGGTTCTGCAGTAAGTTACTGCCAGTGAGCTCAAACTCAGATATAGTCTATGGAGGTCCAGGCAGAACCAAGGGTTTTAAGTAGGGCTGTACCTTTATCACAGAACTCAGGGGTCATGGATTCCATGACTAACATTTTCCATAGCGACCCCATGATTTTTGGCATTCTCTATGACAACACCATGATTTTCAGCATTTTGCATGAAAACAACACAGTTTTTGGTGTTTGCCAATGACAGGCCTCTAACTGTATGCCTCACTTCTTAAATTTGCTTGGTTCTCACAGTTTGCCCCAATGTGGGATTCTGGAGTTTGCACATGAGACCCAGTCTCTAAGACGGCAGCACAGTGCGTTTCCTCCTGCTACTGGGCCAGCCTAACAATTTATTTGTAAGATGTTTAAATCACTGCTGATGTGCTTGTATAAGTATGTGTCAAAAAAGAGGTAATTCAGTTAACAAAGAATGGATCATAACTTTTACTATGATTTCCATTATTTCTGACATTTTGACCACGACAATTTCAGGACTACTCCAACATTTTCCAAATAAATTATTAGTAAAAACTGCTATAGTTGATAAAAGATTGCAGAAGAAAACATTTCATAAAAGCAGAGATGAGCATGATGGAACAGGAATATGGATGTTTTAAACATATTACAGTAGGAAAACATGGCGAGCTTGGGGTTAGCCAAATTTTAGCCGTCACAGAGAACTACCTCAAAGGAAAGAATGATTCAATAGGATTACATAGAGAAGATTAGATATTAGTGCCCAGGATGAATCAGGCCAAGTGAGGTCTCGGTCATTTTCCATTTGGCACTTGTGAATTAAGATATTGTTTTAATACGAAAACTACTTGTCAGTTTTACAGAACAGGACATTTGAAAGGTTTCAATTACTGGGCCCCTCTTATACTACAGAGAGATGGCATGGAGTCTCACTGGAGAAGATGATATGCCAGTGCAGATTACGCAAAAGTGAAGACAAACTGTGTCTTCAGATTCCCCTTTTATACAAAGGAAAAATGGATAACTGCAAGGTGCCATAACAAATTATTTTAGAGAGGGGTTTCAGCTTTTTTGGCAACTATCAGAATACGGGAAACCATTAAAAACAAAACTATGACATATACCTAATACACAGTGCTTCAGTATAAACAGCCTATATGAACATACAATGAAGCCAGCAGAATAAGGATATTAGGTCTGTTTAGTCTGCTTGTATTGCAGGTCAATCAGCATAAGCTACTGATCCTGCCTCCCTCCCCAGTCTGCCCTTCTCCTCTGTCAGCCTGGGGTGGGGAGGCTCTATAAACTAACTCCTTCACACACTGATGTATGTACCTTTCAAAATACATTACATAAATTGTAATTACAAGATAAATACTGAAGTTATCCAGTTGGAGGAGCATGGTTGCCATGACAACTAGTGACAGTATTTAAAGCGTCATCTAGCCAACCGTAAATTGCTCAGAGGAAGGCGTCACAACACCAAAATGCCAGCTACGTGATACATGCATGCACATTCATGTAGCAACTCCCGAATGCCAAAGCTGATCTCCTTAGCTATGGAGGTGCTGTAGAACTGAATTATATTTAGAGATTTTAAGGAGTTATCTGTGTCCGCAAGAATGTATCTTAAATAATGAAACTGCATAGAAAATAAGCCAAGAAGGTACCTGTTGTCATAAGCTGAGACCTCTATAAATGGTCCTGCATTGACTTTCTTTACTATCTACCAGTGACATGGTGAACGAGTAAAGTATACAGTGTGGTAAGACGATCCTAAAGTCTTTAGCCTGTTTTTTGAGAGATCTGTGCATACAGACTGTTTATACTGAAGCACTGTGTGTTAACTATATGCCACAGTTTAGTAATTCCTCTTGCTATAGTGCTCCTCTAGGCCACCTGAGGGACCACACCGAGTCCATTACAGCACAAACGCTTTCTCAGTTAAAGCTGTCTACCATTAAAAACGAGTTTGCCCGTTTTCTCTCACTGGCCTCAAAATCCTGGAGAAGGCAAGTTAACTAGAATTCTGGGACACAGAAACATAGAAGTTGATGGCAGATAAGGACCACAAGGCCCATCCAGTCTGCCCATTTCTTTTTCTACCTTATGAATGTGCCATCGGCGTTTGCTCTGTCAATGGCCTATCTATTCATACTCATCTGTATTGATCCCTTATGCCTATCCCATACCTGTTTGAAGCCCTGCACTGTATTTATATCCACCATTTCCTGAGGTAGGCCATTCCATGCATCTACCACCCTTTCTGTGAAAAAGAACTTCCTCACATTACCCCTGAATCGGCTTCCCTCTCATCTCATGCTGTGTCCTCTTGTCCTGCCATTTTTCTCATATTGAAACATGTTAGACTCTTTCACCTTGTTAATGCCCTTAAGGTGTTTGAATGTTTCAATCATATCACCTCTCTCCCCCCTTTGCTCTAAGGTATAAATATTGAGCTCTCTTAAATCTGTCCTCATATGTTTTCTGATGCAGTCCCTGCACCACTTTGGTTGCCCTGCTCTGGACTGCCTCAATTTGGTTAATGTCCTTATGAAGGTGTGGCCTCCAGTACTGCATGCAGTACTCCAGATGAGGCCTAACCAGTGTCTTGTAAAGAGGGATTATTACCTCAATCTTACGACTTGTGATACCCCTACTAGTACACCCCAACATCCCCCTAGCCTTACGTACTGCTTTAGTGGTCTGGTTGGATGATTTCGGGTCATCTGTGATGATGATGCTCAAGTATCTTTCTTCCCTTGTGACTGCCAGCAACTCCCCTCCCAACCTATAGGTGGCTTCAGGGTTTTTCTTCCCTATGTGCATGATCTTGCAGTTCTTTGTGTTACACCCTAGTTGCCACTCTTCCCACCATTTTGCCAGTTTATCCAGATCTCTTCTCATTCTGCTCACTCCATCTAGATCATCTACTCTGTTGCAGATCTTGGTGTCATCTGCAAACAGACAAACCTTACCCTCCAGTCCATCTACAATGTCACTGATGAAAATACTGAAGAGGACTGGCCCCAGGACTGATCCCTGAGGTACCCCACTTGTGACCTGCATCTCTTCTGACTGTATACCGTTTTACCACCACTCTTTGTTTTCTGCCCGGCAACCAGTTTGCCACCCAGTTGACCATCTTCTGACCCATCCCGAGCCTACCCAGCTTATTAATCAATCTTCTATGTGGAACAGTACTGAAAGCTTTGCTGAAGTCAAGGTAGGTGACATCAACTGCTCCCCCTTGGTCCACCACTCTGGTTACCCAGTCAAAGAAATCTATGAGATTAGTTTGACAGGACCTTCCTGTTGTAAACCCATGCTGTCTTGGATCCTGTGCTCCTATGGATTCCAGGTGTTGCACTATCCTTTCCTTAAGGAGTGCCTCCATAATCTTGCCCACTACTGAGGTAAGACTGACTGGTCTGTAGTTTCCTGCCTCCTCCCTGCTACCACTCTTGTGGAGCGGGATCACATGAGCCCTTCTCCAGTCTTCTGGGACCTCTTCTGTGCTCAGAGACTCACTAAACAGTTCTGATAATGGGTCTGCTAGTTACACTCTTAGCTCCTTTAGTACCCTGGGATGTATGCCATTAGGTCCCATTGCCTTGTCCAGCTAGAGCTTATCGAGCTCTTGTAGGACCCTTTCTTTTGTGAAGGGACTAGTGCACACTTTCTTCCCCGTGTCCATGGTACTGAGCTGTGGGCTCTGCCCTACCTTCTCCTCAGTACATACTGAGCATAAGTATCTATTTAGGATAGATGTTTTTACATGGTCCTCCTCCTCACATGCTCTCTTATCCCCTTTGATCTCAGCAATACCCACTCTGGACTTTCTCCTTTCACTAATGTATCTATAGAAAGTCTTGTCACCTGCTTTTACTGTTCATGCTAGTGTTACCTGTTTGGGCCTTTGCCTGCCTTACTGCCTTCCCTGCTTTCTTTAGGGAAGTTTGGTATGCCTCCCTATCTTCATCCTGCTGCATTCCCCTTATATTTCCTGAAGGCCAGCCTTTTGGCTCTGACCTTTTCTGCTACTGTTTTTGAGAACCAAAGTGGTTTCTTTCTTCTTTTTCACTTCCTTTTCTCTCTAACACAATGGGATGTTGCTTCAAGTATTGCATCCTTAATGCTTGTCCACTTTGCCTGTACTCCCTCACCTGTATTTCTTCCTGCCAGGGCTAGCTTAACTCCGTTGGCCATCTTATCAAGTCGGCTCCTCTGAAGTCCCATATTTTTGCCTTGGAATGGGATGATTTAGTTCTAGTGGCCAAACTAAACCTTACAATGTGATGGTCACTGACCTGGGACATGCTGGCTGTTCATATTTTGGTAGCTAAGCATGTCTCTGGATGAAGAGATGAAGAAGCCTTATCACTAATGTGATTAAAATTTAAATTCTGCTTCTTTCAACAGTAGTAAAATCATGGTGTAATACAACCTAGTGTATTCGTGGTCTGTCCACCCTCCTTCAGAGCTTCAACCAGTTTTGAGCTGTATTCTCTTAGCTACAATAATAGTTTACTGACTTATCAGTTATTGGACATTACATTATACTGTACAGTACATAGTGGATAATGGATTTATGATGCTTTTGTGGGAGTATGCTTTGTATTTGTACAAAATGTGTGTAATATATTTATTTATTTATTAAAACTTGGTAACCGGGAAAGGCACACCGAGTCAACACTCATTTCCAGCTATGAGGCAGGAGAGGTACAAGAATATCAATATATACAATGTTAAAGTTACTGTCAGTATTATACTGTAAAATTGTGCTGGCAGTATTTATAAGTGAGGTTCACGCAGGAATGTGGGCAGTAAACTACAGCTCAGATTACCTGACCAAATAAAGACCAACAGGCCGTGAAAATAAATGAAGGTGCACAGTGAGGCACAAATGATACAAGGGGTGAGTGAGACAATAGGAGGAAGAAAATAACATCAACTAGCCAATGCCAGAGCAGGACCAGGAGGAAACAAAAAAGAAGTTTAAGTTGATACTTGAGTGAGACATACTGTAGGAAGTGGACAAAGTATGTGCCTGTGTGGGAGGAAGGATGTTTCAGGTGGTTGGAAGACGGTAGGAGAAAGCGGATTACCCAGCAGCAGATTTAATGCAGTGAATAGAGAAGATGCGAGAGTCCCTCAAACGAAGTTAACAGGAGGCAGAGTGGACAGAGGACAGGAGAGTAGAGAGGAAAGGAAGGAGAGAGGAGAAATGAAAGTCACTTACCATAACTGTTGATCTTACAGAATAACTTCACCACTGATTAACTCTTATGGGTCTGGGCCAGAGGCACGAAGACCTCCCATGAGAAAAGCTTTTACTAGGGGACAGGCCATGGCTAGTGGGCATGGCACCTATGCACCTCCCCCCACATGGTATCATACACAAGAAAATAACCATTGCTGGTTTTCACTACCATCAGTTCTGCTGACCAGGACAGAAACGAAGTGGGGGAAAAAAATAAGAGAAGGCTAAGAATTCTCTTAGCCCAAAATGATGGGAAAAGTATATAAAAAATGTAAATAAACAAAATAAAACCCAACTACCAACCTTTGAATAAAGGGAAAAAAAGGCCTCAATATGTGACCTAAAGGGGTGGTTGGGTGTGAAACCAGAGCCTCACAGCACTAGCCAGACAGGAAATGAATAGTGATCATAAAGGCTGCAGCCCTGAACATGTGGCTCTGGCAAAGAAAAAAAACAAGATGTGATGTCCAGAATTGGGACCCCTTGAAACTGAGATGGCACAATGTACCAAACAGAAATGAATCGCAGACTCCTGGAAAAACCAAACCTCATGCTACCAGATGAAGGACTGATTGAATAGTTAAAATATGTCCCATTTTTCTCCTCAGGGAAAAAAGGAAGGAATCTCAGGTGCATATGGAGCTGTATAAGCTCAAACAGCCAAAAGCAGTCGAGATGTGTTCATCTCTCCAGGCATCCCTTAGGGCTGTGGGCTAACAGCCCAGCTGCCATAAGAAGCGCATACCAGTCAAAAGGATAGTCTGGCATGGCCAAAAGAAAAACAGTCAGAGAAAAGGACCTGGTTCTCCTGCAACAACAGGGATGTACCCTGTGTATGAACCAGTGTACTTGATTCGATCCAGTGCAAATCGCTCCTCCAGACAGTGCAACTGCCAAGTGGAGTTAGAATGGATAGTACCCAGAGGCACACAGTGCATTTAGCAACTAATAGAGATATACCTCAGGAAGGGTATACCCCGGGCAGGGAGAAGGAAGACAAGAAAGAAAAAGGAGGAAGGAAGTTGCCTTCTCTCACTTTTTATTTGGTTGGTATGAGTGCACTAAAAGGAAGGATGAACTCCACTGAAACACTTGGTCTTGAATAAATTTTCTGTCTTTTGTTGAACACATATCCAAATGGGGGCAACAGTTTTGTGGCACCGCCACTTCATCAGGCCCCACTGTGCTTCACTGAATCTTTATTTCTTTCTCAATATCACTATGCACCAATTATCCTCTAGCTCTCTAAACATCCCTTGCCTTGTGCCATCTAATTCACCCAGGAGGTGTATTCATTTTCTAGAAACCCATGCTCTGTCATGGTTTATTGCTTATTTAGATAGCCATGCTGGCCTGGTGATGGGTTTATTCTGGATGGTTAAATTAGGGATAACAATAACCCAGATATGCTGAACCCTGTACCTATTAATGTCTACTTTCAAAAATTTAACCAAGCCTTTCCTTAAAGTAGTTTTTTAAGGTAGTTGGAAGAGAGAATACCAGCAGGCTCAGGTCAAGGCTCCAATTTAGCCATTTGGTTTTCAATTATCTGTCAATGCAGGCTATAATAACTGTCAGGGGGTGGCAGATAAAAACAGGTTACTTACCTGTAACAGTAGTTCTAGGAGTGGTATATGATGTTCATCCACACTTCTTGGCAGGTACATTGCCGCTTTAAGATGTGCCGGAAAGTCTTCAAGCTGGCTCCTCCCACCCGGGTGGTATAACCCTCAGCTCTGCCCCATGACACCAGATATGGAAATTACATACTTACTGTAATTATTGATCTTCTTGGACAGTCTCCATCACTCATTCACACTAGTGGGATAGTGCCGGAGGCGCTAGAACCAAAAAGGAGCCTAAAATTTTTAGAAGGGTCAGTGCCGAGAAAGGACCATGCATGCGCGGCACCGCGAGACTAGCTTGCGCCTGTGTAGGCTATCTCGGCATTGACCCTCCAACCACCTCAGTACCTTTTCAACTGAGGAGGTGCCGCGTAACTAATGAGAATAACTCATCCTGAGTTTCTGGGCCTGAGAGGGCCCAGATGGCCTTTGCAAGAAAGGTCAAAGAACAATGCCTTCACGGTCTGAACCACAGGACCATGGAGACCAGGAAAGAAATCGAGTGAACCCAGGGGATGGTGGGTGGGCGTGTGAATGAGTGATAGAGACCGTCCAAGAAGATCAATAATTACGGTAAATACGTAATTTCCACATCTTCCTGGACTAAGTCTCCATCACTCACTCACACTAGTGGGAGAGTACCGTGCTAAAACCAACAACCCTGAGTAGGGTGGTAGGAGATAGGCTTCACTCAGAAAGGACGGCCAAGGACTGTCCTGCTAATAAAAAGAGCTGTCTTGTAAAGACCATCTAGAACATAGTGCTTACAAGATAAGCGCTCGAGTTGTGACTCACCACTTTGCAGACAACTGCAATGGGCACAAAATGAAAGTCTGCCAGGAAGCCGCAACCATTGCAGGAGAGCGGTAAGAACCTGGCCTTACAATTTGGTCTAGGACCAAAATTAATAGTGTCAAAGACATGTACTAATGTAACATAAAGGGACCTCAGGAACCGAAAGAGTCGGAGGTGAAGTCTACTGGTTCAGGGTAGACCGCAAAGTGCAGATGGAAACCCCCACTATCAAGTATGGCTGACCTGTGAACAACAGGTCCAGGAGCACTTGAACCCCTTACTTGGTGAGCAAAGGGGGTCCAGGTGAGGTTAGCCCATCAAGGAGAATGGTCTCCACTTAGTCACTGGGACCTCCCTGATGGAAAGCCAAGCACGACTTAGAAGCCTCTTGTGGTG
This sequence comes from Neoceratodus forsteri, assembly GCA_016271365.2. Taxonomy (NCBI): domain Eukaryota; kingdom Metazoa; phylum Chordata; order Ceratodontiformes; family Ceratodontidae; genus Neoceratodus; species Neoceratodus forsteri. The sequence continues at coordinate 1,693,376,773 of CM057456.1, read as the reverse complement.
GTCTAGTAGAACCAGATCCTACCCACTGCGTTTTCCAAAAGGAATCATCCTGCCCCTGTGTGTACAACTGTAGTAGCAGTCTCTGAACTCAGGAAAGAAAGTAAAAGTGTACAGGAGGACATGTCCACTGTGGAAAAAACATTCAGACAGAAAAAAATGGGCTGAATTTCTAAGGCAAATAGAGGCAGATGTGCGTCGAGGAGGGACACAGCAGGACCAAGTTAGGGCTAACCCATTCGTTGAAAGTGACTGAAAGCAGCAGTGACTCAATGCAGTGAGGCACTACTCACTCCGGCCACCCTGAAGGGAGTAGGAAAGGATTCTAGTTTGTTTGCTGAAAAACAAACATCACAACTCCGGCACGCACTTGGAGAGGATAGCTTCATGAGCAACTGGTATGGAACCAGTGCGCAGAAACCAAAGGTGAAAATATTTGAGAAGCTACCTCAGAAAAAAAGACGTACTTGACTTTCAGTCAAGAAGGAGTATATTGCCTGTTAAGTTAAAGCAAGCAAGGAAGTAGGAACCTGAGTTCTGACTCGGTGGAGAGTCGCTTCTGTTGCTGCGAGGCTCTGCTCAAGAGAAGAAAGTCTGATAAAAAGAAAGGGGAATTAACAGACTGGGCAGTTGCCTAGGTCTAGGAAATATCTCTGAATGAGAGAAATCTCTCTTGGAGAAAGAGATGACCCATACGCCGCTGGATCGGACTCCCACTAGGGGAAGAAGTCAGGTACTCTTTACCATACTCTGGAGATGAGTGCCTCAGGGGCCGAGGCGGAACCTGACCATATCCATAAAAGGGAGGTATAGGGTAATTTCGTCTAGGCCCTGTGCTGTGATAAAATTTTTGCCTAACAAGGCTTTCAGGCTGCTATTTTGAAAGATTGTCTTGATACAAAATGACGAAGATGCTCTCCATCTGAGTGCAGAAGGAGCCTGAGTGTCCATACTGAAATCATGGCCAGACTAATAATCACAGCTGGAGAGATGTTAACCACCTGTGCCGAAGAAGCCACTTAAGGGGGCTATATACTTCTATCAAAGGAGCAGAAGAGCCTGAGTGGCTCTTGACCATTAAATCAGAAAGTTCCACAGAGTGTAATTGTCTTGATGACCAAAAAAGTCTAAATGCAAAAGTGTATGGTCCACAGACGCAGTCTGAAATACTATAGTGGACCCCATTACTGAGGAACTATTGAAAAGATCTTCCATCACAGACTCTGAAGATAGACAGGACGTGCTCTTCAGTATATAAAATGAGTCATTCGCTGTATTACTGACCAGAAAGAGGGAAAGACCCATCTAGATGCACTTTGACTCCAGAAGAACCTCTAAGGGAGATCTAGGTCAGAGCCACTAGAGACTCCGCCACCAGGAAGGATGTCGAGGGAGCTTGATACCACGTAGGGAGCAGAGAAAGAGCTCAGCGGAATGAGAGATTCCGCTGGTAGAACAGTACAGCAGAGTTCCATCAGCAGAAAACCGCTGGATGACACAAGATCCCACATGGACCACCACTCACTAAGATGTGCGGAAAAATAATTAGTAGAACACGACTTCATTCTGCGGAAAACATCCTGCCACAAGTTCTGTGGAGAAGAAGTCCGAAAAGGAAAATGGTGTCACTAATTCTGCCAGACAGCACCCACTAACACCCCTGCGGCACCAGCATCACTCATGACACAGGAGGGCACCAAGCAGTGCCTATGCCAACCTAGGCAATACTCGCAGGCACCCGCGGCACCCATGCAGCAATGGCACCTGAGGGCACCCCCGACACCCATGGTACCATGGTACCCATGATACCCATGGCAAGAATGGTACCCGAGGGCACCAGTGGTGCCCATGGCACCCGAGGGCACCGACGGTGCCACCCGCAGCACCCATGGGTACCCCAGCGCCGCCCATAGCACTCATGGCACCCACGGTGCCACCCACGGGTGCTCTGCACCACCCGTGGCACCGTGGAGTGCTCAGCGCGTCACCCGTGGGTGCTTGGTGCTGACCGCGGATGCACAGCACCACCCGCGGGTGCTCGGCACCACCTAGACACCCGCGGCACCACTAGCGGTGCCGACAACCAACGGCAGCAACAACAGTGAGTCAGACTGACTTTGATTTGTCTGTTGGAAGCTGAGAACCTTACTACACTGCAAAGAACAAACTATAACTCCGTTTAGAACCTGGAAACCTGGTAAGGCATAATATTGTTGGGGACTTGTTAAGAAGGGGAGCTACGCTTTCTACAAAAAGTTTCATTTTTTTTCCTTATTGGCATTAAGCAGAGAATTGCAGGACTCAATTAAAAGTGTAGTCATTTTATAACCAGAGGGAGTGAGATGCAACTGAATTTGCTTGATTCCTGGGGTTGAGAACTAGGATTTGGAAGGATATTTTTGCAGCATTTTAAAATTGTCCTGCTGGCTGAGGAGTGAGTTCATTTTTATCCCTGGACTCAGCAGAGTGGTTTGTGTAGGAGCAGTGGTCTAGTAAATTGTGGTGTTAGTTGAATTACTATAAAGGGCAGTACTCACCAGGGTGGTGGAGCAGTTGTTTATTTGATTGTTTCTAACAGTTACCAGTGGCTGTGGACTACCCACACACCCTTCCCCACCCCCCAGGCATGGCATTTCCTTTATAGCCAAAGTTCTGACATCACTTTCTCAACAGGTCTTAAGGCAGAACTGTCATATTCTTAACCCAGCACAGTGCATAAAGGGTAGGTACAAACCACAAATAATAATAAAAAAAAAATACACACACTATATATATATATATATATATATATATATATATATATATATATAGATATATATATACATATTTATATATAGAGGAGAGGACATGTGGGGAGTGGTGCAATGCACTGGCTGTGGGGCAGCAGTTTTCCGGGAGACAGTCTGGAAACTGCACTGCTGTCCTATTTGCAGGCAACTGTCAGCTCTGAGGGAGGAGGCTGCCCACCTCCAGGCTGAACTAGCAAGGACTAAGGAGGCCTCCCTCACCCAAAGAACACCACTGCCACAACCACTGCCTCAGAGGTTGCCAAGTATGAAGAGCAGTTGGACCACAGTGGGTTGTGGGAGGGCGCGGGTGGTGGACCAGAGGCGAGGCCCCCTAGTTGTACCTCTACACAAATCATATGCCATTCTGGCAGAGCAAGGTTCCTCTATGATGGCACCCTCAGTGGAGACCCAGAAGAATGCTGAGGACATCCACAAGGAGACCCACAAAAGGGTGGCAAAGGACACCACAGGGAAGGACAGCTTCTGATAGGGGACTCAATTGTTAGGGGGTAAAACTGGGGAAGGGAGGGAGAAGGAAGTAAGATTGCTGCCTGGTGCCATGGCTTGGAGGGACAGGTAGCGAATCCTCAGGATTGAAGAAGCAGCATCACAGCAGAGGAACTAGATATCATTGTCCACCTTGGGACAAATGACCTAGCTAGGCATGGGATCAGTGCAGTGCAGAATGAATTTGTGGAGTTGAGAGGGGCCTCAGATGGTAGTGGCAACGGTAACCTTCTCAGAGGTGCTGCCAGTCCATGGCAGGGTGAGGCTAGGGTACTGCACACCATGCAGTTTAATGAATGGTTGCAAATCTGGTGCAGAGCACAGGGCTTTGGCCTCGTTGGGGACTGGGGGTCCACCTGGAGAGATAAAGGTCTATACTGGCACGATGGTCTGCATCTGTCCACGAAGGGAACCAAGCTCCTAGGTGACAGGTTTAAATGCTTCCATGGCAAGATTTTCAACTAGCCAAGGGGGGGGAGGTGCTGATAAAAGGCAGGAAATTTCAAGCCTCCCCCCACAAAACATGGCAGGTAGTAAGGTAAACACTGAGGGACAGAGCTCAACACAGGGCAGGACAGGGGTAAATGGAAAAATAGACAAGGGCAATAGGAGCAGGGATGGGGGGAAAGGATAAAGCCAACATTAAATGGAGGGCAATGAGTACCAATGCCCGTAGTCTGGGAAACGAGCTTCCTGAGCTAGTAGCCCTGATGGAAGATGAACAATTGGATATTGTGGCAGTCATGGAAACATGGAACACAGAGAACTATGACTGGGATGTCAACATACCAGGGTACACAATCTACAGAAGGGACAGGGAAAGCAAAAGAGGAGGTGGAGTAGCTCTATACATAAGGGAAGGGATCAAAGCTACAGAACTAAAAAGTAAAGGGGGAGAACAAGAGGCACTGTGGGTTACCTTGGAGACAGGGAATGGCATCACAATCCGCACAGGGGTTGTATACAGACCCCCATCTCAAGGGGAGAAAATGGACAAGAAAATGATAGAGGACATTCTCAAAAAGGCTGAAAAAGGGGAGATACTGTTGATGGGGGACCTGAATATGCCAGATGTTAACTGGATGACATGTACTGCAACCACATTCAAGAGCAGGGTCATTTTCGATGCCCTTCCGGGAAGCAGGCCTTAGACAGCTAGTGTTGGAACCCACTTGGGAGGGAGCAATACTAGACCTGGTACTCTCAAATGGAGAGAGGATCACACATTCAGAAGTCAGTAGACATCTGGGAACAAGCGACCACTGCACAGTGTGCTTCACAATGAGCACAACCATGGAGATAAGCCATACAAACACAAGGATACTGGACTTTAGAAAGGCTGACTTTGGCAAAATGGGTGAATACCTGAAGAATGCACTAGCAAATGGCCAAAAAGGAGGGGTGGAAGAACAATGGAGAAAAATCAAAACTGCCATCATAGAGGCAACAAGCCTGTGTGTGAAACAAATAAAGAAAACGAAGCGGAGTAAAAAAACACTATGGTTCTCAAAAGAGGTGGCAGGGAAGGTTAAGGAGAAAAAGGCTGCATTCAAAAAGTGTAAGGAATCACAGAAGGAGCACAACAGGGAACTGTATCAATTAAAGCAGAAAGAAGTGGGGAAGGCAGTCAGAATAGCAAAGGCCCAAACTGAGGAAAAAATAGCCAACTCAGTTAAGAAGGGGGATAAAACCTTTTATAGTTCCATTAGGGAGCATAGAAAGGTTAAGGGAGGGATAGTGAAGATTAATAAAGGAGAGGGGAGGTGGGCAGAGGGAGACAGTGAAAAGGCAGAGATACTGAATGAATACTTTTGCTCAGTATTCACAAAAGAAGATGAGGAGGAGTTACCTAAACCAGACAACAGAAGCACCCTGGGTAGGGGGGTTGACACCAGTCCATTCACAGAAGAAAGAGTCCTGAAAGAACTCCTAAAACTCAAGGTGGACAAAGCAATGGGGCCTGACGGGATTCACCCCAGAATCCTAAAAGAACTAAGGGAGGACCTAGTGACACCACCGACCACGCTTTTTAACAAATCATGGCAGGATGGGGTGGTACCTGAGGACTGGAGGAGGGCAGATGTGAATCCCCTTCACAAAAGTGGGAGCAAGGCAGAAGCAGGAAACTACAGACCTGTAAGTTTGACCTCAGTGGTAGGGAAAATGATGGAATCACTTCTGAAAGAAAGAACTGTTGAGTACCTAGAGGCCAGCGGGGCACAGGACCCAAAGCAGCATGGATTTACAGCAGGAAGGTCATGTGACGAATCTAATTAATTTCTTTGACTGGGTGACCAAAGTAATAGACCAGGGAGGGGCTGTGGATATGGCCTACCTAGACTTTAGCAAGGCATTTGACACAGTCCCGCATGAAAGATTAATAATCAAGTTAGCCAGCCTGGGAGTGGGTCCCTGTGTGGTAGCCTGGGTAGCAAACTGGCTGCACAACAGGACACAGAAGGTAATAGTGAATGGAACACATACCGAAGAAAGGGGGGTTACTAGTGGAGTAACTCAGGGCTCAGTACTAGGTCCAGTCCTCTTTAACATCTTTATAGGTGATATTGCAGAGGGTCTGGAGGGAAAGGTATGCCTCTTTGCAGATGACACAAAGATCTGTAACAGAGTTGATACACAAGAGGGGGTAGAAAAGATGAGAAGGGACTTGGCAAGGTGGAGGAATGGACTGACATATGGCAAATTAGATTCAATGCAAAGAAGTGCAAAGTAATGCACCTGGGAAACAAAAACCCAGGAGAAGAGTACACAATAGCAGGGGAGGTACTAACAACAACAAAAATGGAAAGGGACCTGGGGTAGTCATATCAGATGACCTAAAGGTGGGTAAGCAATGTGAAAAGTCAGTAAGGAGAGCCAGGGGATACTGGGATGCATAGGAAGGGGCATCACAAGTAGAAAAAGGGAAGTGGTTATCCCTCTATACAGACAGTTGATGAGACCCCATCTGGAGTACTGTGTGCAGTTTTGGAGACCTCATCTACGCAAGGACATAGACAGGATGGAAGCAGTCCAGAGGAGGGCAACTAAAATGGTGCAGGGTCTGCAGCAGAAACCATATGAAGAGAGACTGAGAGAGCTTAATATGTATACTCTTGATGAAAGGAGGGACAGGGGGACATGACAGAAACTTTCAAGTACCTCAAGGGAATCAACAAAGTCCAGGAGGGTAGCATCTTTCAGAAAAAGAGATGTGTAAGAACAAGGGGCACAATTTAAAGATGAGGGGACGGCTCAGGGTAATGGAGGAAATTTTTTGGAGAGAGTGGTGGATACATGGAACCGCCTTCCTGAGGAGGTCGATGGTCTAAAACAGTGGGGGAATTCAAACATGCATGGGACAGACATAAGGCAATTATAGTGGGGGGTTGCAAGAAGTAGGCTGTTGGTTAACTAGAATCTGCAGCTTATCCAGCAGGTAGGGAAATGGGCAGACTGGGTGGGCCAAGTGGTCCTTATCTGCCGTCAAAGTCTATGTTTCTATGTAACAGCACCCATGGCACCGCACAGAGTGATGGCGCCGACGACAATGGCGCTGATACACGGTGCCGATCAAGGCACTGAGGCACGGCCGACTGGCGCCCGAGGCCCAGCGCTGATCATACCGAGCCACTGCCCGGGAGGCAGGGCGCTGGACCAAGGCACCGAGCCATGGCGCTGAAGGAAAATGCCAATGGAAATCCTGAGAGGAAGGGGAGAAGGAAAAAGGTGGTGCCCGTGCCGACCCCTGCATGGAAAAGGGAGAGGGGGGTAGGCACAAGGGGTTGACATGATGGCGAAGGCACCAAGAGGGCACCTCACCCATCCTGATCCAATCGACCCGGCTCTGGTGCAACGGCTCAGAGGCCCGGAGGCCCTGAAATCAGGAACAGAGCCAGGAAAACTGGAGAAGTCAAACCCCCTGCTCCACAGGAGTGGCCCAGAGGTGAAACTGCTCACCAGAGCTCCAACGAGGACAGAGATGGAGTTCGGAGTCGAGAATGCAGCCGTTAGGAGCAGGGCCAAGGGGAACCCACCAAAGTTGTTTCCGGCCCATCGTCCCTCCTGATGAACAATCCTCGTGCAGACGTACCAATGGGCAACCTCGAGCGGCACAGATTCATCTTCCCCCAACGAGGAAGAAGAGCTCGAGGTTAAGCAGAGCCGGATCCCCGGAACCGCTAGATTTTTGCTTCGGTGGACTGTCCCCCCTTCCCCGAGCACAGACTGTCTGTAGTTGGACCCCCCCCCCCAGTTAATTAAGGGCAGCGGACCAACACAGCCCCTCTGCCATAAAACTTTCAAACAAAGCCTCCTACCATCACCGCTACTGTCTAAGGACAACTCCGTTGATGGCAGGAAAAAATTTATTTTTCTTCTTCTTCATAATCTTCTTTGTAAAATAAGAAATTACTACTTAAAATATTAAATTAAATGCTAAAAGCTGCTGTCGTATAGACGAAACTTAGACTCCGGCAGACGAGCGACGTCGCCATCCAAGCGCACTTGACGGCGGGAGAAAAGGAACTGAGACAGTTGAAGGGTCGACGCCAAGATAGCCTACACAGGCGTGAGCTAGTCTCATGGTGCCGTGCATGCGTGGTCCTGTCTCGGCGCTGACCCTTCTGAAAATTTTAGGCTCCCGCTTGGTCCTAGCACCACTGGCGCTATCCCACTAGTGTGAATGAGTGATGGAGACTTTGTCCAGGAAGATCTTAACCCATTGGAAGCCAGGTCTGTGTGTCGAAGCCGGGAAGGTTGGGTGGGTCAGTGTGGATGAACAACATATACCACTCCTAGAACTACTGTTACAGGTGAGTAACCCATTTTCTAGGATCATGGATATGTTGTTCTATCCACACTTCTTGGCAGACTCCTAGCAGTTCTCTGTGAGGAGGGAGGCAAGATGCACACCCCCTACTTAGGAAAGAAGGACTGGAGAACTGAGGCTCCAAAAACAGCATCCCGGCGTGTCTTCAGGTTGATGTGGTAATGGGAAATGAAGGTATGTGTTGACTTCCAGGTAGTAGTCCTGCAGATCTCCTGGATAGGGACGTCCCTAGAAGCAGCCACCGACGCAACAGTATGGTAGGTGGAATAAGCTTTAAGTCCTATGGGAGGCTCCCTACCCACCAACCTATAGCAGAGGTCAATGCAAGATGTAATTCATCGAACTATTGTCTGCTTGACTGCAGGTCTGCCAGGTGCGGTTTCAGCTTAGGTGACAAACAGCTGGCGAACCTTTCCCCGAACTTCCGCCATTCGCTCTTTGTAGTAGGCGAGCGTTCATCTCAGGTCCAAAGTATGGAGCCTGTACTAGACCTCCGAAGTGTGATTGGGGTAGAACACCAGCTGAGTAATCACCTGGTTAAGGTGAAACTCCGACACCACCTTCGGAAGGAATTTCGGGTGGGGGCATAGGACAACCTTGTCCCTGTGGAAGATCAGGTAAGGAGATTTGATAAAGCGCGCCTGTAACTCTCAGGCCTTCTGGCAGACGTGATAGCCACCAAGACGGCAGTCTTCCACGATAAATGTGAGATGTCACATTTGTGCATCGGTTCAAATGGCTTGCCCATTAGCTTTGCCAAAACCAGCAGTAGATCCCACGGAGGTGGAGCTTCATGCACTGGAGGGGATATGTGATCTAGGCCTTTGAAGAAGCGCCAGACCACCTTCTCCTGCACCACTGACTGTTGACCGGCCCCCACGTGGTAAGCAGAGATGGCTGCCAGATGCACCTTTAGGGTCGTCGACCGAATCACTGCTGAAAGAGGGACCAAAGACAGTCCAAAATCCTAGCCACTGGACAGGGTGATAAACCCAACCCTCTTTGCCCTGAGACCAGATGGAGAATCTCTTCCATTTAAAGGCATAGTATTTTCTGGTCCATTCCTTATGGGAAGCCTCAACAACGTTGAGGACCTTGTCAGAGAATCCCAAGGCCCGGAACTCTAGCCGCTCAGGAACCAGGCCGTAAGGTACAGGGACTGATGGTCTGGGTGGAGTATCTTCCCTTGAGTAACCGGGAGCAGGTCCGGGCATGCTGGAAGCCACTTCAGAAGCCTGGAGCTGAGGCTGAGGAGATTTGGATACCAGAATTGGTGTGGCCAGTGTGGGGCTACCAGGATCACCTGCGCCCTTGTCTTCCTGACCTTGATGATCACTTTGTGAATCGAGGGAAGGGGAGGGACGTGTAGAAGAGGCCTGGGGTTTATGGCCTTGACAAGGCATCCCCCTGTAGTGAACCCTGCTGAGGGGGGCGGGCATGATACAGCCTCAGCTTTGCATTCTCCCTGGAGGCGAACAGGTCCACCTGAGGGGATCCCCAGTGGGAGAATACATCTTGTAGTATCTCCTGGTGGAGAGACCACTCGTGAGATGCCCCACCCATCCGGCTGAGGGTATCGGCCAGCTGATTTGAGGCTCCTGCCACGTGAATTGCTAGGTGATCTGCCTCCAGGCTGAGCACAAGGGACCAAATGTGGAGAGCTTCCTTGCAGAGGGGCAAGGAGAGTGTGTCCCGCCCTGCCTGTTGAGATAGTACATGGTCATGGTGTTGTCCGTCTGAACCTGGACAACTTGACCCCAAACAAATGAAGCAAATGCAGTCAGGGCTAGCCAAACCGCTCAAAGCTCCAGCATGTTGATGTGGTATTGGGACTCCTTAGGGGACCACAACCTGTGTGCTCTGTGCTCCCCCAGATAGCACCCCAACCCATTAGAGAGGTGTCAGTCATCTGGATGGCCATTGGCTTGGGGCAGACAAACAGGATCCCTTCCTGCAGGTGGGATGGGACGAGCCACCACTGGAGACCATCCCACATCCTCTGGGTCACAGAGACCAGCTGGTCGAGATGACCTGAGAGCTGAGATCATTGGCTGGCCAGTTCCCATTGGAGGGAACGCATATGCCAGCAGGCCAATCAGACCATGCTGGTGCAGGCTGCCATGTAGCCCAGAAGATGCAGGAAGTCCTGTGCAGGGTGCAATTGCCCAACCAGAAATGACTGGGCAAAGGAGGAGAGAACCTCCGCCCTGTCCACCGGGAGCTGAGCTCTGGCTCAGCAGCAGTCAATCTCTGCACTGATGAACTGAATCACCTGCAAAGACACGAGTTCCAACTTGGCCTCGTTGATCAGGAGGCCAAGGTCGAGGCAAGTTTGGAGGGCCAGATCCTGGGATCATTCCACCTCCCGCCTGGAGGGACCTGCTATCAGCCAGTCATCCAGGTAAGGGTACATCCGGACCCCTTGATGCCTTAGGTAAGTCGCCATCATTGCCATGCATTTGGTGAAGGCCCTGGGAGCTGAAGACAGGCCAAACAGCATGGTTTGGAACTCATAAAGGGTTCCCTCAGCTCAGAAGTGGAGGAACCATTGATGGGACGGATGGATCGGGATGTGAAGGAATGCGTCCTGAAGGTCTAGGGAGCAGAACCACATCCCTTGCGCCAGAGATGGTATGGTCTGAGCCAGAGTTACTATCTGGAAGGTGCAGGACCTGAGGAACTTGTTCAGGTCATGCAGATCTAGAATGGGGTGCCAGCCTCCCCTGGTCCATTTTAGTACCAGGAAACGAACCCTGGGTCTGAAGGCGGGTCTGCTTGAGGAGGAGCTGAGCTAAGTCATCTCAGAGAGCCAACTGAGAGGCTGCGGACACCAGATCCCCCGGTGGAGCATGGGCTTGATATGGAGGGGCATGCTCGAATTCCAGAGGTAGGCCTCAACCGACCACTTCCAGAACCCAACGGTCCATGGTGATAGTGGACCAGTCAGAATGGAAGTGGCTTAGCCAGACCCCCACGGGAGGTCCCATGAGGGAAGTGCCCCCCCAACCCGTCACTGGGCAGGCTTGGAGGAGGGTCTGGTGGAGGAGCCACCGGGACCTATCCCCCCCGGGCCTCCTGAAGGAGAAGACCATGGACTTGGCCTGAGGAAGGCAAGTTTGAGCCTGCAGGCCCTGCTGCTGCTGGGCTGGTCTGGCTGCAGCAGTGGACGAGTGAAAGGGCCTGTGGTTCTGACGCTTGGGGACCTTGTCCTTCTAGGCAGATGTGGTAGAGTCCAAGTTGGCACTGGACTTCTCTATACGTTGGAGGTGGCCCTCCACACCGGGCCTGAACAGGTCGGTGCCCAAGAAGGGGACTTCTGCCAGCTTATGTTGCATATCAGCCGCAAAGGTCGAGACACGCAGCCAAGCCCTGTGGTGTATGGCCACTGCGGCCGCTACCAAATGGGCACAGGAGTCACCAATGTCCAGAGTCATCTGGAGTTGTTGCTTTGCCACTGCCCTACCCTGGTGCCGGACCTGCTTGACCATGGTCTTGAGGTCCACTGTGAGATGAGGGATCACCTTGTCCAGGGAGCCCAAGAGGGCGTGGGAGAAATGTGCCATGATAACGGTCGAACTGGCCTGATGAAGACCAAGGGAGTAAGCTGCACAGATCTTCTTCCCGGAATGGTCCAGTTGTTTAGATTCCTTGTCCGGGGGTCTGTCCACATCCCCTTTGTTGCCTTAGCGCCAAAAGACGGAGACAACTACCAACCCTACTGCAGAGGGGTGCTCTGAAAAACCCGAAAGGGACCCCATAGGGACTGCATTCTTGTAGGCCATGCAGACAGAAGGCGCAAGGCAAGATGTAGAATGCTGCCACAGCTCCAAGGCTGGGCCCACAAAGGCCTCAGCCACCGGAAAGGCCTCCATCAGAACATCCCCTTTGTCCAGAATATCTGAGAGGGAATACTTGGCCCATTTCTGCACAGGCTCGAGCTCCATTCTTGTGGACTCGGAAATGAGCTGACAAATATCCATCAGCAAGGTAGGGCCCTCATCGACGGAGAGACCCCCAAGAGACTCTGCGTCGACGAGATGGGAGACCATGGAGGAATCTTCAGACTCCAAGGAGTCCTTGTAAAGCGGGTAACCACCCGTGTCACTCTCAACCCGCCTTGGGCAGTCAGAAGCAAGAGTGACCGACAACCTATGGAGCAGGTCCTGGGCCGACTGAGATTCCTTGGTTGGCGCCCTGGACTTCGGTTGCTCGGGCAGCGGCTCCACCCGGATCAGTGGAGTAACCGGCGGGGCCTTAACTGGCACCTCAGTGACAGTGGCCATGGCCAACCTCGGTCGCTCGGCCGAAAGCCACTTAATGGCCGGGGTAGAAACCGTAATCAGTTTAGACCCAGACAGGACCAACTGCTGCCGTCTTAGGTCTCAGTAGCGCCAACGCAACTTGTGCCGGAGCCTCTCCTCACTCTAGGAGGACAAAGACGAGGAGTGGCAACGCTGTTTACCATGGCACTGGGAGCGAGATCGCTGATGATGGCGAGTCTCGTCCAACGTCGAAGTCAAGGAACGAGACCGAGACCTCAGAAGGAGTCAGGGAAACCAACGGCTCCTCCTGGTCAGGTTCTTTGGCAGGCGGGTCCTGCCCAGTGGGCTGAGCCGACCCATCCGAGGACACCGGAAGCACTGGAGTCCGAAATAAAGAGTTGTCGGCCAGATTGGGCGACAACCCATCAATCAGCTCGAGAAAAATCTCGGCTGCGTCAACAGGCGTCTCAGCTGACAGGGTTACCATGAAACCAGCAGCCTCGGCCATGACTTCGACCAAAGTCAAAACAGGAGTTTCCTGTGAGTGGGACTGGTCATAGCCCCAAGAGCATCAACGTTGTGACTTGTTCTTTTGCGATTCCTTCTTCCAAGAGCAGGAAACATGAGACCCCCAAGAGCTCTCTCCCTTGGTAGAGAGAGAGACTGGCACAGCTCCTTGAAGGAAGCCGAATAGGAGGATCCCAGCTGTAGTGGAATGAAGGCTGAAGCCAAAGAGGAGCTCACTGCAGCCTGAACTGCCTCCTCCTCGAAGGCCTTAATCTGTTCCAGCTGCTCGTCGGACCCACGTAGACCACCCAACTGGCACCCTTGGATTTAACTGGTGGGTAATGCTTTTCCGGTCGCCCAGCTGAAGTCGGGCAGCGTGGTCTTCGAGAGGAAAAGGACCGACAGTGATCACAAGCCTGCAAATTGTGGTCGGATCCCAGACAGTAGACGCATGCGGTGTGTGGATCGGTGCGAGACATCTTCTGCCCACAGAGGCATCGGCGAAACCCAGGAACCGATCTGTCTTCCACCGCGGTAGTGAGATAAGAAGGCAAATACAAAACTTGAGAGAGTTTTAGAATAAGTTTTGGAAGCGAATCCGAAGATTCTAGAGCCAGGGTCTACTACATGCGGGGCGCTAAGGAGAGAACCTGAACCTTCCAGCGGAAAGGAAGATCTGGCGTCATGGGGCGGAGCCGAGGGTTAGACCAACCGGGTGAGTGAGAGGAGCCAGCTTGAAGACTTTCCAGCACATCTTAAAGCAGCAAGGAACCTGCCAAGAAGTGTGGATAGAACAACATATCCACAGTCCTAGAACACGTTTTTTTTTTTTTTAACTGCTGGCTTCTGAAGGCTAGAAAGTACAAACAGAAATCTGGCATTTAAAGCCCACCCAATTCCAACTGCCTAGATGACTTTAAAGTGAGGTTACTTGAGGGCCCTTATATCTGAGACAGCACTCCGTGAACTTTTATGAACCACTTTTGTTGAATAAAAATGGGGTCCAAAGATCAGAAATCTAACACCCATGGAGGAGTTTCATTTTAATTGTTAAAAGCTTAGCCAAGATATCCAGAGGAAGTTTGTTCAATCTTTCCAAATCATCCTGCATTTTACCCTCAGTATCCTTAAGAGTTGCATCCACAAGACCTGTTAGGGCACAAGTAATCCCCCCCCCACCATACGTCATATCCTGGGGAGCCCAGGCTAAGCTTGTTTGCACCACAGACTGCTTGTGGCAGAGATCGTTTACAGGGAGATTTAGTTTTTAAGGCTGCTTAGCATAGCTAAATTAAGTCATTTTGTTATTACTTGGGGCAGGTGGGCATGGCCAAAACAGGAAAAGATGAATATTCCTGATGTCCACCTCCATGGGAAGCCAGTTAGCTCTGTAAAGCTGTAATGCAATGGTACAGACATGTAGGCGTTTACTACACTGCACTGCAGGAATTTAGAACTACTTAAAGCAAAAATGCTGCTGGGAAGTGGTTTTCCCTTTGCAATTAAAAGAGTTGTATATTGATGAAATGACTACTTTTCCCAGAATGCTGTTTTTTCCTTTAAGACTCTGGCTGCAATGTGACCCTGTATTAGTCTGGACACATAACCCTTCCGACAACTTAATTACCTACATAACCCTTATATGTCAACTCTTGAGCGCTGTTTTGCTTCATGGCAAATTTATTTTGTTGTCTCCTCAATATTTTTAGGAAAACCATTCTAAACTGATTCACGTTCTATCAAGAAGAAAACAAATCCAGTCATCTGTTAAGTTTTAAACAGTGATTGACCTTATATTACACATAATAAATATAAACCAACTGTTTCAATCTCTTAGTTTAAGTCACTAGAATCTCTCAATTGAATACAGGGGCTGAAATGTGTTTTTTAATGCCTCAAGTCAGAACTTATGATAGTTAAGTCATACCAATGCTTTGTTTTAAGCGAGTTTCAAGTCAGTAGCTGAATTCTCTTTAGCCTTGCAAAGTTTTTATCCTAACAGAACTAAGTGATTTGGACAACCTTAAAAAGAACTCAGAACAGTCATGAATATGTAAAATATTCACAGACTTCACATCGGGCAGACGGGCAGTCCAAAAGGCCTTCTTCAGCAGACAAATACATATGTCTGTATGTTCAAGATAGTCAAGTAGGGGGAACACGTTTAGCTAGGAGTGTTTCTCAGTTTCACTTTGCTGATGAACTCTTAGCAAAGTGCCAAATACATAGATACATAGACAGTGTCGGCAGATAAGGGCCTATGGCCCACCCAGTCTGCCCATTTGAGCTTGTAAGTTCAGTTTATGTTTTCCTAGAAGTCTGTTGCCCCTTATTCCTGACCTCCAGAATTCCTTTATGTCTATCCCATGCATCCTTAAATCCCATGATTGTTTCAGCCCCCACCACTTCCTCTGGCAGGGTGTTCCACTTGTCCACCACTTCGTTCTGTGAAGAAATTCTTCCTCACGTTTCCTCTGAATCATCCTCCCTCCAACTTCATCCCATGCCCTCTAGTCCTGGAACATCTCTTTTGCTTAAAAATAGTGTATTCCTGCACCCTGTTCCTCCCTGTAAGATACTTGTATGTCTCTATCATATCCCCTCTCTCCTCCTCTCCTCCAGGGAGTACATGTTCAGTTCCTTCAACCTGTCCTCATAGGACTTGTAATGCAATCCATGCACCATCTTTGTTGCCCTCCTCTGAACCTTCTCTACCCTGTCTATGTCCTTACGTAGGTAAGGTCTCCAGAACTGTACACTACTCCAGGTGGGGCCTCACTAGTGTCTTGTATAGTGGAATTATGACCTCCCTTTTCCTGCTGGTGATGCCCCTGCCTATGCATCCCAGCATCCTATTTGCTTTACCTGCTGCCTTGTCACACTGTTTCCCTACCTTGAGGTCATCAGAGATGATAACCCCAAGATCCCTTTCCTGCTTGGTGCATGCTATATCCTCACCCCCCAACTGATATATTGTGCCAGGATTTTTGTGTCCCATATGCATTATCTTGCACTTCTTTGCATTGAATTTCAACTGCCAAACCCCTGACCATTCTTCAAGTTTCTGCAGGTCCCTTCTCATTCTGTCTATGCCCTCTGGTGTGTCTACTCTGTTACAGAGCTTTGTGTCATCAGCGAACAGTGAAATTCTGCCTTCTAGGTCCTGCGCAATGTCACAGATGAAGATGTTGAATAGGACCGGTCCCAGCACTGATCCCTGTGGTACCCCACTGGTCACTCTTCCCTCTGTGGAGTGACAGCCATTTACCACCACCCTCTGTGTCCTGCCGCCCAGCCAGTTACCTACCCACCACACTACTGTCCTGCCCCACACCCATATTCCCAGTTTGTGTAATAGTCTTCTATGTGGCACAGTGTCAAAGGCCTTGCTGAAGTCCAGATAGGCCATGTCCACTGCCCTCCCCTGATCCACCTCCCTAGTCACCCAGTCAAAAATTCAATGAGGTTGGTCTGACATGACCTCCCCCTGTTGAAACCATGCTGCCTTGGGTCCTGTAGTCCATTGACAACCAGATGTTCCACCAATCTCTCCTTCAGTAGTGCTTCCATGATCTTCCCCACTACTTAGGGGAGGCTGACTGGTCTGTAGTTCCCCGCTTCCTCTTTGTTCCCACTTTTGTATAAGGGGACTACATCTGCTATCCTCCAGTCTTTGGGTACCTCCCCTGTTTCCAGTGATCGGCTAAACAGGATAGCAAGAGGTTCAGCCACCACCTCTCTTAGTTCTTTAAGGACCTTGGGGTGCACCCCATCTGGCCCCATTGCTTTATCAACTCTTATTACTTCCAGTTCCTTCAGGACCCTTTCTTGTGTAAAGGGACTTGTGTCCATTTCTATACCATTCTCACCCCTTGTACTCCCTTCAGTACCCATTACCCTCCTCTTCCTCAGTAAAGACTGAGCAGAAATACCTGTTCAATATGTCAGCTTTACTGTTGTCATCCTCCACTCGGCCCCCATCCTCCCCCTTCAGTCTCACTATCCCTCCCTTTGCCTTTCTTTTTTCACTTATGTACCTGTAAAAGGCTTTGTCCCCTCTACTCACTGATTTTGCAATGTGTTCTTCCGTCTGAGCTTTGGCTTCCCTTACTGGCCTCCCTGCCTCCCTTTGCTTCTCCTGGTACTTCTCCCTATCCCCTTCTGCCTGTGTCTTTTTTGTATTGCCTGAATGCAATCTTTTTGGCTTTCACTTTCTTTGCTACCTCTTTGGAAAACCATAATGGTCTCCTCTTCCTTTTCCTCTTGCTAACCTGCTTAATGCATAATTCTGTTGCTCTTGTAATCCCCATTTTAAATACTGCCCACTGTTCCTCACCCCCTGATTCCTGCCCCATTCCCCTTAATGCCTCTTTCAAGTATCTCCCCATTTTCCAAAAGTCTGACCCCTAAAATCCAGGATACGTGTTTTTGTGTGGTTTGGTTCTGCTCTTTCTATGATTTCAAACCACAATGACTGGTGGTCACTGTTCCCCAGGTGCTCCCCCACTGTTACCCCCATCACAATGTCCCTGTTTGTGAGCACAAGGTCCAGTATTGCCTTCTGCCGAGTTGGTTCCATGACCAGTTGCTTGAGGAAGGCACCCTGAAGGGAGTCCAGGATAAATCTGCTCCTAGTTGAGTGCTGCTGGGATGCTCCAGTCCACGTCTGGAATATTGAAGTCTCCAACCAGTACTACCTCACCTTGTCTGCCATCCTTTGGATGGCTAGCATCAGCTCCCTATCTGTTTCTTCCTCCTGGGCTGGTGGGCTATAGACCACACCTGTGCGGATGGCTGGCCCCATTTTCCTTTCCAGCTTAACCCACAGTATCTCTCCCCCATTTTGTTCCTCCTGGATCTCTGTGGCCCTTATGTCATTTTTCACATACAGTGCCACTCCTCCTCCCTTCCTGCCTGCCCTGTCTCTTCTGAATACGTTGTAGCCAGGTTTGGCCATCTCCCAGTTGTGGTTATCATTACACCAAGTTTCAGAGATGGCCACAATGTCCAGGTCTGACTGCACCATGACAGCCTCCAGATCTTCCATCTTGTTGCTAAGGCTCCTGGCATTTGCACTCATGGCTTTCCATGATTTGACCTCCCTAGACTGTTTTGCTGTTCTACTCCAGCCCCTTCCTTGGTTGTCCTTTATCCCTGGTTCTCCTTGCTGTCTGCCCTTCTGCTGAATTTTGCCCCTTTTCTGACTACCCACCTCTTGGGCGCTAATCTCCATCTTTTGCACACTGCTTTGTAGAGATAGCCACTCCTCTGGTTCACTGGTCCCACTGCTAGCTGTGGGGGGGTGCGCAAGTAGGTACCCTCCTTGCTGGCCTGTCATCCCCCTTTGCTAGTTTAAATGCTTGTCAATGTAGCATTTAAACTCATCATTGAGTGTTGGATTCCCCTCCAGGATGGATGCAGGCTGTCAGGCTTGAACAAACCTCCATCCCTCCAGGTGGGTCCCCAGTCACTAATGAATCCAAACCCTTCCTCACAGCACCAGTTCTTCAACCATGAGTTAAAAGTTCCTGGTGCATACACCCCTATGCTCTCCCTTGCTTCTCACAGGTAGTACTTCTGAGAAAGTGACAGAAGTAGCTACTTGCTTGAGACCCCTCCCCAATTTCCTAAACTGGTGGCAACAAGTATGCACTTCACCAAAAATTCACAGGGTGATGCAGTTTTTTTTAAAGAATCAAAAGGCTTTAAAATTAAGTTTCCATCCCCCACTCTCTCATAACACCCTATCCTCCTTCCCCCATAACCCTGGCCAGTATCATGATGAAACCCCTGACCCTTCACCCACTTAGCAGCACCCAATCCTACCTAACCCCCAAGCACAGTAAAATAATCAGTAAAACATCCCTTCACTTACCCACTCATCAACACCAAATTCCACCCTCCTCCTCCCCTGCCAAAAACCGCCAATGATACCTCCCCTCCCCACCCCACTCATGGTGGGGTTTGCCACTCAACAAAAGGCTACAACTGTAGTGGAGGAAGGGCAGCAACAGCACAGACCCTCCTCTCACCACCTTGGCCAGCTGCCAAAAGATCTTGAAATTCTCCCAGAACCAAGAAGGCTGTTACGTGGCTCCACATCACATTATGTTAAAATGCTGTCAAACAGAAACTGGCGCATGTGTGACATCCAACTGAGGCTTTCAGAAGAGAGAAGATGGCCTCTGCGTCTAACACTATCAGCACTTTGAGATGCTTAGGAATGATGGCAGCTGACACTTTAAGTCTGTTGGACTTGCAAGGAAAAATCACACATGGTATGAAGAGGGAAGTGGGTGGGGACAAAACTGGGAGAAAAATAACCAGTGAAGTCAGAACGACAGAAAAGCCTGCCTCCACCCATGTCTGCTGAGCACTCTCCATTGTCCATGCCCAGAGAATGCTAAAAGAGGGGCAGCTGGAAAAGGGTAAGCCAGTGGGCAAGGAGCTGTGAATGAAGGATGTAACAGAGACTAGGAAGAGACTCTGGATGGGATCTGGAGCACTGGCACTGACAAGAAATAAACATAATGGTAATAAAAAGAGTGGATTACAAAAGACTTGTTTAGCTTTTCCCCCATCCGTTTTCCTTCAGAGTCTATGGACAGGTTATGC
Source organism: Neoceratodus forsteri (assembly GCA_016271365.2). Taxonomy (NCBI): domain Eukaryota; kingdom Metazoa; phylum Chordata; order Ceratodontiformes; family Ceratodontidae; genus Neoceratodus; species Neoceratodus forsteri. Next base: position 1,693,357,268 of record CM057456.1, on the reverse strand, counting down.
AAGCTCTGTTCCAAGTAATCCTTGGTACAGAGGGTGTTACCCTTCCCTCTCTCCAATCTGAGGTGTAACACAAGACCCAGGTATGACAGTAGCAGGCAGATGACACCAAAGAGGGAGAAGCCAGTTGGAGGTGCCTACAGCTTGAGTCAGAGGCTGAAGAGAGGTCTGAATAGCAGGTAAAAATAGGTTACTCACCTCTAACCATAGTTCTAGGAGTGGTACATAGTTCACATCCACATTCAAGCAGTTCAACTGGGACAGTCTGATTTGCTGGATGTCTTTAAGCTAAACTCCTCCCACCACTCAGGCAGTATATCCCCCAGCCCCACCTCGTGACATCAGATCTTGCATGCCAGAAGCAGGGATCCAGGTGCCACTTGCCAGGTGAGGCTGGTGGGTTGTGTGGACGTGAACTATACACCACTCCTAGCACTACGGTTACAGCTGAGTAACCTACTTTTCTAGGGATGTGGGTACAGTTCACTATCCACACTCTGGCAGACTTCTAGCAGCTCTCCAGGAACATGGGCAAGGCCCTACTTGGCAAATACAAACTGGAGAACCAAGGTCTAAAAGGCAGCATCCCTGTGTCGCTCAAGGTCGATGTGGCAGTGGTAAATGAAGGTGAGTGTTGACTTCCAGGTAGCAAGCCCTGCAAATTTCCTGAATAGGGACATCCCTAGAAGTAGCCACAGAGGCTCCAAACTAATCAACATATAGTAGAGGTCGAGACAGGATGTGATCCACCTGCCAACAGTCTGCTTTGCTGCCTGTATGCCAGGTGCAGCTTTAGCGTAAGTGGCAAACAGCTGGTGAGCCTCTCCCTGAACTCCACCTGTGCAGCCTACATAATAAGAGAGCACCCTCTGCAGGCCCAGGATATGGAACTTGCAGTTGGCCTCAAAAGATGGGTTACAAAAGTATACCAGTAAGTTAATCACCTGATTAAGGTAAAACTCCGATACTACCTTCAGGAGGAACTTCGGGTTGGGGTGAAGGACGTCTGTCCCAGTGGAAGACCAGGTAGGGAGATTCCACCAAGAGTGCCTGGAGCTCCCTAGTCTTTCTAGATGATATGATGTCCACCAGGAAGGCCACTTTCCATGATAGGTGTGACACCTCACATCTGTGCATAGGCTCAAATGGCTGGCCATGAACACTGTCAACATCAGTAGTAAGTTCCTGGGTGGAGGAGGTTCATGTACCAGAGAGGACAGAGGGTCCAGGACCTTGAAAAAGTGCCTGACCACCTTCTTCTGGGCCACCATCGGCTTACCAACCCACACCCAGTAAGCAGAGATGCCTGCCAGGTGCATCTTAAGAGTCATCACTTGCAGTCCCAGATGACAGAGGGATCCAATTTAGTCTAAGATGTTCGCCACAGGGCAGGCAAGGGGAACAAGCTCCTTGCCCCAGCATCGAATGGAGACCCTCTTCCATTTAAAGGCATAACATAAGTGAGTCAATTCTTTCTGGGACCACAACATGGAACACTTCATCTGAAAAGCCCAAGGCCTGGCACTCTAGTCATCCAGGAACCAGGACATGAGCTGCAGGAACTGCAGGTCCAGGTGCAGGACCTTCCCCTGTTGTCTGGTCAGCAGATCTGGGAGGAGAGGCTGCAGCCACAGAAGTCTGCTACTGAGGCTGAGGAGATCCAGGTACCAAAACTGCTGAGGCCAGTCTGGAGCTATCAGGATTATCTGCACCTTGACCACTACCTTGTGGATCAAGTGGAAGGAAGCAAAGACATACACAAAGTCTGGGGTCCAGGACTTCGCAAAGGCACCCTCACAACAGTGTCCCAGAGTGTAGGGAGCTAGGCAAAAAAACAGCCTTGGTTTGGCATTCTCCCAAGAGGCAAACAGATCCACCAGAGGAGTGCCCCACAAGGAGAACAGGTGGTTCACCACCTCCTGACTCAGGGATCACTCATGCAGTGTCTCTCTCACCCAGGTAAAACATCTGCCAGAAGACTGTTCTCTCCTGCAACGTGGATCGCCAGAAGACTGTTCTCTCCTGCAACGTGGATTGCCAGGAGAATTGCACCTAGGCTGCGCATGAAGGTCCAGAAGTGGAGGGCCTTCAGACATGGGGAAGTGAGTGTCTAAAAGCTTGTCTATGTCCCCCTGGTTTCCCAGCTTATGGAAAATTGAATCAGTACCCAGTACATCCATGGAGGGGTGGTCCACAAAATATGAAAGGTACATGTTGGGACCACATACTTGCAGACTATATGGGTAGAGGATGCTGAATGCTGCCAAAGCTCCATGTCTAGTCTCAAAATGGCCTCAACCACAGGAAAGGCAACCTCAGGGGATTCGTTCATGTCCAGAATATCAGTAAAAAGGAATGGAGTCCTTTTCTGAATTGGCTCCAATGGGACTGACACGGACTCTGAAATACATCAGAGAAGCACCCCGAAAGACATCGGGCCTTGCTCAGTGGAGAACTCCTCCAATCGATGGTCAAGAAGGCGAGTCCCAGAGGAGGCCATGGATTCATAGCTCGAGTTGAAGGAGGACTCCTCAAAATTGGCCCTCAATCGTTTCTTGCCACTGACCACCCAGGTATCTCCCCCCCCACCCACCAGGGTGATCTGCATCGATAACCCACTTGGAAAGCTGGTGGCCGAGCGGGCCTCCTTGGATGGAGCACCCACCTCCAGCTGTGGTGATGACAGCTCAACCTGAAGTGGTAGAGAAGCAGTTGCAGGGAGCACCTGCATAACATGGATGGCAGGGACAACACTGGTGGCTGCCAATTGACTAGTCCAGGGGGGCAGAGTGCTACCCTGCCACACAATGGCCCACTGTTGCCAGAGGAGCTCCTCAGAGTACCTACACAGCTTGCGATGGTGCCTCTCCTTGACTGAGGATAAAGAGGTCAAGAAGCATCGGGAGCAATGCCTCCCAGATGAGTAGGATCAAGACTGAGAAAGCCTCGACCAGATGACCAACAGCAAGGGGAGCCTACCGGCTGGTTGTACTATACTACATGCCTGCCCACATTAAGTAGTATAGGCGTGGAAGACTTGACCACCAGTGGAGACTGTTCCCACCATGGATCAGATAGGGAAACTGACCGACCCATGTCCTTCTGAGTGAGGACCAGGAGCACCGGGGTCTGTAAGATCGAGTCCTCGATCTCATCTGCCAGCTGGTTGACAGGCTCGAGGAAAATCATCATTGCCTGTTCATCCAAGGTCGAAGTTGACTAGCTCGGGCTCGAAGAACATCTTCATGGCCTACTCAACTGGAGATAAAGTCGACTGTCTCAATGGGGGTACTAAAGAACTCTCGACCTGCCCCTTGACTGAAGGACACTCAACCACCATCGAACATTGGGGCGAGTCGAAGGACTGGGAGGACCTCAAGCTCTACTGGTCCTACAACCAACACTGGCAGTACTTGTGCTTGGAACCACGGAGTGTAGAGCTCTTCCACAGGGTCTGGAGAGTTAAACACATGTTCCAGAAGCCTCCAGTGAATGACCCTCCAATGCTTGCTCCAAGGGCCGCAAGCTGCTGGGCAGATCCGGTGCAGCCATGACCTCCTTGCAGCCCTTAGTGCAGTCATTCAGACTCTGTTCTAAAGACCAACCCAGCGACAGCCAGAGCTTCCTGTCCTTGAGGGACTCAGAAAGCATGCTGAGACAAAGGCCGCACCCCGCCAGACTGTGCTGCCCATCAAGGCAGTGCATGCATGTGTCATGTGGGTCGGTTATTTACATCTTCTACTGGCACCGAATGCAGAATTTAAGTGCTAGCTTCCATCGTTCCATCAATGATCTGCAAGGAAATCGAAGGAACCAAAAGCCAAAGAACACAAAAAACTTCATAGTTAATTTAAAAAAAAAAATTTGCATATGGCATACTAAATCCTCAGTGGGAGCTGCAAACAGGTGACATTCTTCCAGTGGAAACAAAAAAAAATAGGTTACTCACCTGTAAAGTACAGTTACGTAAGAACTTACCATAACAGTAGATCTTCGAGAGAGGCTCTTGCAGTAGGTAATTACATACAGGACTGATGCCATCCGGCATCAGGACCCAACGGAAAAATTTCTAGCTAGCAGTCTCTCACGGGGGACTGCCCCACATCAGGTGACCGATCATGCGGCATCAGTATAAAGGGGCGTCCCCACGCCCACCTTTCCAGTTCTTTCCCCGCCAAAGGCCAAAAAGGCAAGACAAGAGAGAAGTGGATATTTCCTTCCTGAAAAGGAGCAGAAAAGCTTAGGGGATGGAGGGAGGATACTACTGCAAGAGCCTCTTGAAGATCTACTGTCACAGTAAGTTCTTACATAACTATATTATCTTACTTCGAAAGGGCTCTTGCAGTAGGTAATTACATGTAGGACTGAGTCCCAAGCAGTCTGGAACAAGGAGAAGCAAACGGGAGGAGGAAAGCTACTCAGAAGTAGACCCTCTGGTTGTGAAGGCCTTAGGAAAGGAGGCCTTGCAAAACAGCCAGCCCGAAGCCTGCTCTACTGCGAGAGGCAATGTCCAAACTGTAATGTTTCGTAAGGGTATGGACAGAAGTCCAAGTGGCAGCTGCACAAATGTCAGCCGCTGACATGTTCTTGAAACAAGCCACAGAGGCAGCGACCCCTCTGGTGGAGTGGCCTTTAACTTGACCTGGCAGGGTCTTGTTGTACTTGTCATAACAGAAAGTGATACAATGAGCCAACCATTTCAACAGGCATTGCTTAGAAACAGCATTGCCTTCTCTTTCATGAGCAAAAGAGACGAACAGTTGATCAGTCTTTCTGAGATCCTTCGTCCTGTTGGTGTAGTATCTCAGAATTCAGTGAACATCCAAAGTATGCAGGAGGTACTCTCCTTGATTGGAGTGCTGCGTAACAAAGGCAGGCAACTCTATGGATTGATTCAATGTCGACTCCGCTACCACCTTAGGGAGAAACTTAGGGTTGGTACACAGAGTCACACGTTCCTTGTGAAAAATCAAATACGGGATTTTACACATCAGGGCCTGAAGCTCGGAAATCCTTCGAGCAGAAGTAATGGCCACTAGGAACAGAGTCTTCCAAGAAGGAACTTTAGGTCCACTGAGGCTGCCGGCTCGAAAGGAGGCAGAGTAAGTTTCTCTAAAATGAAATTCAGATCCCAAGGAGGGGCAGGAACCCGGATAGGGGGTCGTAAGTGAAGGACCCCTCTCAAAAAGGTCTTAGAAACCTCCAGCTGAGCAAACGTTCTGTCTGCAAAGGGGACATGATAGGCCGAAATGGCCGCCATGTGAACCTTTAAGGATGAATGGCTGAGACTCAGATCAAAGAGGTGTCGCAGGTAATCCAGAAGTCGGTCGACAGAACACGAGAAGGGCTTGACATCATTGGAGGCAGCCCAAATAGAGAACCGCTTCCATTTCATGGCATAAGTAGATCTGGTTGAGGGTTTCCTGACCTCCACCAGAATCTCAGCTACTCGGGGGGTGGGGGGGGGGCCCGAATCGGGCTTGAGCTACGTCTGCAGGAGCCATGCGTGCAACTGAAGGGACTTGAGGCCTGGATGGACCAGGGTCCCCTGATCCTTGCTCAGCAAAAACAGCGACAGGGGAAGAGGAAGAGGAGGTTCCTCCGAGTACTGTTGCAGAAGAGAGAACCAAACTTGCCTGGGCCAGAAAGGAGCAATCAGAATAATTCGAGCTCCTTCCAAACTGAGTTTCTGCAAGACCCTCATAATCAGTGGAATTAGGGGGAAGGCACAGGCGAATCTGCCCTTCCAGATTAGAGACAGAGTGTAAAAAACAAGGCACTGTGTAAGCATGTGGTATAAAAGCAAAACAAAATGGTTATATTAAATGCACGCTGAAAATAGAGTTAAAAATCTACGTTTTGACCTTAGGTCTTTTTCAGGAAATATCTAAGAGAGAAAAAAAAACAAGTTAGTGTAGAGGAGAGGTAAAATGAGAGAGATATATATGTGGAGAAAGAAGAAAGGGGAGGCTCAGGGAGAAGAAGTGATAAATGGTAAGATTAAGAGAGAATCTGTGAAAAAAAAGGTGATGATGGGAAAGATAAAGCGTAATGGGAGTGAAAGAGCTGGGGAAGTTCCCAGGTGGGGACTAATTAACAGGGCCTAGTAAGAAGGCTGAAAGGTGACAAATGTGTGGGAAGGAGACAGAAATGGAGACTTATGGTGAAAATGAAAAATAAATTAAATGAGTACAAAAACAAATAGACTTTAGGGGGAAAAAAATGGGGACGGCTGAAAGATGTTAGTGGAAAACAAGTCTATCATTTAAACCAGAGGGCTGCTGGGAGCCAAGGCGGATGATCAGCTTGGCTTCCACGTTTTTTCTATGGTCAGGATCCCAGAAGCCCTGCTGAAGGACACAAACAGAAAGGTCATTGACATTGTGGTCCCTGGAGATAAAGTGGGATACAATGGGTTTAGCAGTGTCACCATTCCTGACTGCTCTGTAATGTTCCCTGAAACAGTCAGCAAGACGCCTACCAGTTTCTCAGATGTAAATAGCTGAACACTTCCTGCAAAGAATACAATACACCACATTAGTGGAGGTGCATGAGAACTCCTTGGTGATGTGAAAAACACCTGTAGGCCCTCGAATCTCAGTCACACTGGAAATAAATTTGCAGGTGTAGCAGCGAGTCCTGTTGCAAGGTTTGGTATGGAGCGAGCGAGCAGAAGACGGGAAGTTTCATGTTTTGTGGGGAAGCAAACAGGTCTACCTGTGGAGTTCCCCAGCATATGAAGATGTCGTCTACGACCCCCTGATCCAGTTCCCATTTGTGAGCTAGAGCAGATGACCGGCTTAGCCTGTCTGCCAGCATGTTCTCGATCCCCAGGGCATAAGATGCCATGAAGTGAAGGTTGTACTGCACTGCCCAATACCAGACTCGCATCGCCTCTCGGGCAAAGGGGGTAGGAACGAGTTCCTCCCTGTTTGTTGATGTATCAGACCACACACATATTGTCCGTTTGTACAGCTAGGTGACCGGGAGACAGATACAGATGCAGAGCCTGAAGAGCATACAGTACTGCTCTTAGTTCGAGCACATTGATGTGAAGAGACTTCTCAAGCTTGGACCAGGAGCCCTGGGTCCTGTGAGGACCAAGATGGGCTCCCCAAACCTCGCCGGAGACGTCCATTGTCAACGTCTGCGAGGGGGGAGGGAGACTGAAGGGAATTCCCTGGCAGAGGTTCTCCTGAACCATCCATCACTGCAAGTCCCGAGCCATGGGAGTGGAGACCAGGACAAGTTGATCTAAGTCGTCCACCAGCTGATCCCATTGAGACCGAAGCGTCCACTGTGAGATTCTCATGTGGAGCCGAGCGCGAGGGACTGTTGGAATCGCAGCCGCCATTAGCCCGAGAAGGAGAAGGACAGACCTGGCGCTGACCCACCTGCGGCTGGACAACAGGCTGACCTGTGCCTGGAGAGTGGCCGCCCTGTCCAGTGGCAGGAAGGCCATGCCAGAGGTCATGTCCAGGATCGCCTCGATAAATTGGAGCCTCTGGGATGGGATCAGATGGGACTTGGCCTGGTTGATAGTAACACCCAGGCAGGCAAAGACCTGCTGGGTAAGGGAAAGGAAGCGCAGGAGTTCCTCCTGGGACGGCGCCAGGAGCCAATCGTCCAGGTATGGGAAAACCTGCAACTTCTGGCATGCAGGTGAAGCCGCCACCACCGAAGGCCTTTTGGTGAACACCCGCACCGAGGAAAGACCAAATGGAAGGGCCTTGAACTGGTAGTGGTCCCCTTGGAACGCAAAACGCAGGTATTTGCAGTGGGCAGGGCAAATAAGGATATGCAGGTAGGTATCCTGCATATCCAAAGCGCACAGCCACTGTCCCGGCCAGAGAAGAGGTAGGAGGCTCTGCAGCGAGAGCATCCTGAACCTCTTGTACTCCATGAACAAGTTCAGGGAGCTGAAGTCGAGAATCGGCATCAGGTCCCCTGTTTTCTTCAGGACCAGGAAGAAATGGGAATAGTACCCCATTCCCTGAAGAGGAATGGGGACAGATTCTATCGCCTCCATCAGCAAAAGTGCTGAAATCTCTTCCTGGACCAGAAGATGATGTTCTCGAGAGTACGACAACCTTGGGGGAGGGTGTCGAGGGGGTTTCTAAAGAAACTCTATTGAGTGTCCTTCTGCGATCAGCTGGAGCACCCAGGAATCTGAAGTTATCCTCTCCCAACCCGGGAGGTGGAGGGAAAACCTCCCTCCTACCAGTTCCTCTGGAAGGCCCAGAGGCTGTGGGGCAGGAAACGAGTCAGGTGTTGTGGGGCAGCGTCGCGGCTGAAGCACCCACTGCTTTTTTGGGCGGAGGGGGCTTGGCAGCTGGAGGGGCCCAGCGTTTATTGGCCCGCCTTCCTTGGGGTTTCACCTTTTGCCAATTCCGCCTGCGAAAGGGACGGAGCTGCGTTTGATGGGGATGGTACATGGAGTCCACAGACTTCAGTGCAGTCCCCTTCTCCTGCAGATCAGTGATAATGGCCCTGACATCACCACCGAACAGCACCGAACCCCGGAAGGGTGCTTCCTGAATAGCGGACTGTACTTCCGGGACCAACCCTGACACACGGAGCCAGTCATGACGCCGTAAGCCTACGGCAAAAGCAGAGCTCCTACCAGCAGTGTCCACTGCATTGTATGTAACACGAAGCATGTGCTGACTGGCCAAACGTGCAGAGCGGACGAGGTCAGTCACTTCCTGTTTGACTTGAGAGTCAGGAAGGGAGTCCAATTTGGATTCCACCTCACTAAGAATTGCATTCTGGTAAGCCCCCATGTGACCGACATAATTTAGGGCCCTAATTCCCAGAGTGAAAGAAGCATAGATCTTCTTCTCATACTGGTCCAGGAGACGGGATTCTTTGTCAGGTGGAGACGAGCTTAGATGTTTCGGGTTAGCTGTCCGGCCACGAGCGGCGCTAATCACGACCGAATCAGCTTGAGGGTGAGAATCTAGAAAGTCAACACCCTTGGAAGCCTGATATAGCCGGTTCAGACTTCCGAGGAAGCGGGGCTAAAGCCGATGGTTGCTTCCAAATAGTGGAAACAAGGTCGGCATGAGGCTCAATCCAGGGTGGTACCTATGTAGGAGCTGTCTCAGGCAGGTCCAGATGCTCAGCAAGTTTCTTATGCTGTGGATCCAGCTCCAAGGAATGCCACTTGTGAACCTCCTGGATTTTGCGCAACTCCGTAAAGCAAGGATCCCCCAGAGGAGACTTCGGAGGAGTCCTAGGCCTGGGCTTAGACGGACAGCGTGGCTCGTCATCCGGCTTGAAGCAACTGTCGGAGTCATCCGAGGAGGAAGAAGATGAAGAGGAAGACTCTCTCTCCCGGCATGGGGAAGGAACGGACCCCTTGGAAGGTCGTCGGGGAAGCGTATCCTGCCCCACTCTGGAACCAGAGGGCTCAACCCTGGTGTCAGGAGGTGGGGAGGGAGTCTGTTGTCGCAGACGTACGGGAGCCGGTATCGGCACTGTCGTCGTGAGATGACTCTCCACCTCTCTGGTGAGCTGTGCCTTGGCCTCAGTCCACCAGGAGGCCAGTCTCTCCTTCAAGTCCACCAGCGGCTGAGGGGGCAGTGGAGGGGTGGTGGGATACGGGTATTGATAGTACCCGTAAGGCACGTATCGATAACCCAACGGCGGGAAACTCGATGGCGGGTATTGAGTCACCGGGTACTGAGGGTTGAATAGGCCGGCGTCGGGTACTGTGGAACCAGGTAAGACGGCGTTGGATACGACAGCGTCGGATACCCAGGAACCGGGGTGTCTGCTGGAGACGGCCCGGCTGGAGAACCCATGGGCGGGCCTGGAGCAAAATGCCTGGCGTTGAAGCGGCATCCAGAAGCAGGATGTCGCCTGGCATCGGCAAGACCGGCATCGGAGCCAGCGTCCGGAGAGCCGATGTCAGGTCAGTCGGCCCAGCGGGCGGACGACCTGACAGGGGTGCAGCAGGAACCTTGGCATCGCCTGGGGATGTGGAAAATTCCCCGGGGTCAGGATGAGGAGACCCTGGGTCCCCGGAGGGCAGCAAAGGCTGCGGGGAGCCGGGAACAACAGACATGAGCGGGTCCGGTGTCAGCTCAGCCGCCGTGCAGGCAGGCTGACGTCCGACTTATCAGCGGAGTCCGGGCGAACGCCGGAGGAGCCAACGTCTGACTTATCGGAACCATTGCCCGAGGCAGGTCGTGAAGGAGAAGCGGCCTTGTCGGGCGGATGAGGGGCCGTGCGCCACCCCGGAGGGTCGGGTAACTTATCGACCATCTCCATGCGTGCGTCAGAGGAACTGACGTCCGGCTTACCGGAACCAATCGAACCAGTAGGCCACACGGTGGCGGCTTTACTGGGAGCAGAGGCCTCCAATAGCCCGGAGGCGCCCGAAGGGCCCAAGCGTGAGCCAGATGGACAGGCCGACGCCACCTTGTTCGCGGAGTGGTCCCCCAGAGGGGATGTTACCTGTAGCATGGCGACTCCCGAGGAAGACGTGGTGGATGAGAAGCCCTTAAACCGGTGTTTCTCCTTGTCTTTCTTCTTACGATGGCCTTCAGGGGAAGTGGATGCCTGCTGGAGCTTTTTTAACTCCTTCTCTATGGAGGACATTTTCTTCTTTAGTATGTGGGCCTCCAGGGATTGCTGCCTCCATCTGCGGGTGGCAGCACTGAATTTAAGGCAGTGCTGGCACTTCTCCACCTGATGATCCAGGCCTAGACAGAAGAGGTACTGGGAATGGCCATCCTTGTGCGGGAGTTGGGCGCCGCACGAGTCGCACTTATTTTTGTGCTCGGAAGGTGTAGGGGATGACATACACCGACGAATGCCTGACGATTTAGTCGAAGAATCGAAAAAAGATGGTAAAAACTACCGACAAGAGAGCTGATGAGCGTTGGACTTCCACCACTTGGGCAGTATATTCCCCACCTCTGCCCCCCGTGACGTCAGATCTTGCATGCTAGAAGCAGGAATCTGTGCACCATTTGCCAGTGGAGGTTGGGTGAGTTGTGTGGCTGTGAGCCATATACTCCTAGAAAGTACAGTTATGTAAAAATGTACTGTAACAGTAGATCTTCGAGGAGTGTCTCTTGCAGTAGGTAATACTTTTGGGTTACAAGCAGAGGCTGCTGTGGCGTACGGCAGCTCTTCTAGCAGTCTTTTACCAGGGGCTGCCCACACATGACATCATCTTCCTGTTTCCTACACAGGTGTGGGTGGTCCCTGGTATCCTCAGTTCCTCTGCCGGATTCAGCTCGCAAAGCGAGGACCGAGGGGAACCTGAGGTACCAAAGGAGTCCCGACCCAAAGTCATTGGACCATACGAACATACGAAAGCGCCAGCAGAAACAGACTACTCGGTCTATCTAAGTCTGCGCGAGTGTGCATCCAACACCCCTAATTTGCAGCTGCCCCACCCCCTCCCCTTTGTCATCCCATTGCCAATACCCACCCTCACTCTCCCCGTGACCAGAATTTGCTCTCTTAATGAAGGAGGGGGACGGGGGCGTGGGAATAGACCTACTGCAAAAGACACTCCTCGAAGAGCTACTGTTACGGTAAGTTTTCACGTAAACGTACTATCTTCCACGGAGTGGTCTCTTGCAGTAGGTAATAATTTTGGGATGATCCCCCAGCAGTAATGTCCATGTGGGAGGACAGTTATGATGGAAGACCTTGTAGGACTGCACGGCCAAAGGCCGCCCTACGTCGTGAGGCAATATCCAGATTGCAATGCCTTGTGAATGTATGGATTGTGGATCAGGTAGCTGCATTGCAGATACCTGAAATGGAGGCTCCTTTAAAGCAAGCCGCAGTAGTGGCCACAGCTCTAGTGGAATGGGCTTGGACTGGTCCTGGTAAAGACTTGTTGTATTTTTTGTAACAAAATGTAATACAATTTGCCAATCAGCAAGAAAGGGTTCTTTTAGCAACTGGGAGTCCTTCACTGCCCGAGGCAAAAGAAATGAATAATTGAGAAGTTTTTCTAATCGATTTTGTCCAATTAGTATAGCAACGTAGTATACGATGGACATCTAAAGTATGTAATAGATGTTCACCTTGATTGGAGTATTCAGGATAGCATACTCGTAGCTCCATGGATTGATTTAAAGTATGTTCGGAAACTACTTTAGGAAGGAAGGAAGGGTCGGTACGGAGTGCCACCGTGTCCTTGTGAAAAATGAAGTAAGGTTCCCTACACATGAGGGCATGAAGTTCAGAAATATGGCGAGCTGAGGTGACAGCCAGTAGGAATAAAGTTTTCCATGAAAGGCACAAGTGGCTGCCAGTTCAAAGGCTCAAGAGTTAATTTCTCTACTAGAAATTAAGATTCCACAGAGGAGTGGGTCGTCTAATAGGTGGTTTGATATGTAACATTCCTTTCAAAATTATTTTGGCTAGATGATATTGGTATGGTAATCTGCCATCTAGCAGTCCATGGAAGGCCGAGAATAATGGCTGAATGGACTGAGATGGAGGAATAACTCAAACCGGACTCGGGACAACACAGCCCAGTAGCCTAGAAGTTTTGTCAGTGGGCAGGAATAGGGATCCAATGACCGAGAAGCAGCACATATGGAAAGCATTTCCATTTGGTGATATACGTTTCCATGGCTGCTGGCTTACGTGAGGCCAAGAGAATACTGGCAAGAGGAGAGAATACTTGTAATCTGGCCATGAAAGCATCCTCAGGAGCCAAGCAAGAAGGTGTAGAGCCTTTAGGTTGGGATCTAACAGGGTTATTTAATTTTGAGTCAAGAGGTTGAAGATTGGAGCACCTCCTTGCTTGTTGAGATAGAACACTGCAGTGTTATCTGATTGCATCAGCAACAGTTTAGAGTCGAAAGAGGTTGGAATGCAGGAAGGGCTAAGCAGAATGCCCTCAGCTCTAGGAGACTGATGTGAGGCTGAGGGAGACAAGTGGTCCACTCACCCTGTGTCTGATAAAGACCCAGGTGTGCGCTCCATCCTGCCAGGGAAGCATCCGTGGTGAGCGTCTGCGTGGGAGGGAGGGACTGAAAAGGTATTCCTTGTCATAAATTGGTTTTGACTGGCCATCGTCAGAGTTGACATCAGAGAAGGAGTGACTCTGATCTTGCCTTCAAATTGTTCTTGTTCTTGAGACCATTGTTTTTCACTGAAAAGGTCTCATATGAAGACAGGTGAGAGCCACCGTAGGGACGGCAGTGACCATGTGACCCAGAAGGCATAGCAGTTGTCTAGCTGTGACTACTTTCTGAGTCTGTATGCGTGATGCCAGAGAAAAGGGTGTGGCCCGCCGGATGGCTGAACGGTAAGTTCTGGCTGAGACTGTATCTAGGACGGCTCCGATGTATTGGAGACTGAGTCGGGGTCAGGTTGGACTCTGGCCAATTGACTGTGATCCCTAGAGTGTGAAAATATTTGCAGGGTAGCCTCTAGGTAAGAAAGCAAAGTTGTTCCGCTTTGATTGGCCAGCTATCTAGGTACAGGAAGATAAAGTGCCCTTTCCTTCTTAAAGCTGCAACTACCTCTAGGCATTTGGTGAACACACTCAGTGCCGAGCAGAGGCCAAACCAGAGTGCTTGAAACTGGTAGTGTTACCCTAGCAGGTAGAAACGAAGAAACATGCGATGAGCAGGATGGATAGGGATATGCAGGTAGGCACCCTTCATAGCTAGAGCACAAAGCCAATCTCCCTGTTTCAGTACTGGCATGATGGAAGTCAAGGTTATCATGCGAAACTGTCTGTACTGGATGAAAAGGTTCAGATTTCTAAGGTCACCAGTTCGTCTGGGTACCCAAAAGAAGTGGGAGTGGAATCCCTTTTGATGTTTTGAGGGGGTACTGGAGAAACAGCCTGTGTCACCAGTAGAGCCCTCAAGTCCTCCTGAAGGATAGGTATATGATCTGATGCATAATGAGTATGTCGAGGGGGGGGGGGAGGAGGGCCTGGAGATAAATTCCAGAGTATGATCCCTCTGTATAAAATGGAGTACCTATTCGTCTAAAGTGATCGTTCGCCCAGACTCTAAACGGAGGGCAGAACGACCGCCCACAGCCTCTAAGACCTGTGTTGAGGAGAGGTGGGAAAAAACCCTAGTGGGTCACTGGGTATTGGGCTGCTCAGCTCTCCTGGGAGGGTGGGAGTGGGAGCCACGGGTGGCGGAGGTGTTGCCTCTTGTGGGTTGAGTACAACCTCTATAGCCGCCTGTATTGGTATCTCTGTATTTTCCACCTTTTTCAGGGTAGGAAGAGGATCGAGTATGGTAGGTTGTATGCGGAGTATGGTATATGCCATGAACCGTACGTAGAGCTCTGCCTGATCCCTGTAAGTCATCCAGCAAAGTTTGAGTACCTCGCCCGAAATAACTTGGACCCATTAAAAGGGGCATTAGCTGCTTTATGTTGCACATCAGTCATCAAGCCTGAAAAGCGGAGCCAGGTGTGGCGTTGCAAATAAATGTCAATAGCTGACAGTCGGGCCAAGGTATCTATGGCATCATATCCCGACCTGGGTAGATGATGGGAAATAGCATTGCTGGTTGACACAGTAGCCAATAATTGCTCCCGTTCTGGTGAAGGAGGGAGGTGATCGATAGTCTCAATGGCAGATGACCCAAGGGTATGTTGGTATTTAATCATATGACCCACATAATTTAGAATTCTGATATTCATGGTACTGGAGAAAAAAAACTGTTCTCCAGAAAGTCAAGTCTTTGGGATTCTTTATTGGGAGGTAAGGAGCTCATGTGATCATGAGTGGCAGAACAGAGTCCAGTTCCAGAATAGCCTGAAGGAAGGGATTAAACAAAGGAGCTTGATAAATATTCTCCACCTTACAGGGAACAGCTGAGATAGCTGGAGGCTGATGTCAAGCAGCTAGCATGGTAATCTGGTAAATTTGAATTAGTAGGGAAACCACCAAGATGGGCTCCTCTGGCAGATCAAGGTATTCTGACATATCCTTATTTTGACATGTTTTTTTGTGTGGTAGAGGATTCTATGACTTTCTGTATTTGTATCATCATATTGTGGAATATAGGGTCATCAGGAGGGGGTGCTGCAGATTCAAGGCAGGCCCTCATTCAAAGAAGAGATTTCGGAAAAAGGGAGACTGAGGAAGAAATTTCAGCTCCTGGAAATCTCCGTGTTCAAGGTCACCGGTGAAGCCAACCGTGAGCACTTGTTCATCTGAAAAATAGCCTTCCATATAAGGAGGAAGTGACCAGGGTGCTAATGGATCCTAGTCATCATGAAAATTCTTAGGCGGAAGAGTAGGAGATCATGAAGGGTCACCCTGCCCCCTTGGATCGGAGGGCTGGGAGTGCTGTATGGCATGTAAGATGTGCCATTCTACAGTGGAGACATCCAGTTTCTTCTGAGAATGGGGGGAGAGAGTGTTTGAGACACAAGGGGGGGGGGTGATAGAGGGGCTAGTAAAGTCCAGGGTTCCGATTTCTGTCCGCCTGACTCCTGTGACTGTCCACCTAAGACGGTGGAGGGGTAGAAACATGGCATGAGCCATTGTTTTTTTATGAAGCCCCATTTACTAAGAAAGAACATGAGAGTGCGCTGTTGACTGAGGGACACCTGGAGTGGTGGCCATCAACGAGGTGTGAAGTACAGAGGTTGAGAAGGACCTCTCCCGCTCTGTGACTCTGATGGAACCCAGGAAGGGTTATTTATATATTGCCTTTTTATAGTGTTTTTTGAATCATTGTTGACGAGGGAGTGAAAAAACATCCCGTCAATGACTAGGCAGAATAATGCTGCACCATCGACAGAGGACAGCTGTCATGGAGAAATAGGGATGCATCATTGACGGGGATGTCCGTCAATGAGAATATGGATGCATCGTCGATGGGTATGGCCGTTGATGAGAATATGGATGCATCGTTGACAGTGGTGGCCGTCAATGATAACAGAGATGCATCATCAACGGTGGTAGCCGTCAATGAGGATACTGACGGGTATGGCCGTCAATGAAAATACAGATGCATTGTCGACGGTGGTAGCTGTCGATGAGGATATTGACGGTTATGGGCCATCAATGAAATTATAGATGCATTGCTGACAGTGGTAGCCATCGATGAGGATACTGACAGGTACGGCCGTCAATGAAAATACAGATGCATCGTCGATGGTGGTAGCCGTCGATGAGAACATCGACGGTTATGGACATCACTGAGAATATAGATGCATCGTTGATGGTTATGGGCCGTCAATGAAATTATAGATGCATCGTTGATGGTTTGGTGGCCGTTGATGAGTAAGAAAATCATAGAGGGTAAGGAGGGGTACTCCTGCTCTATGTGTGTCCAGAAATGTAGATCAGTAGATGGGGGAGCTCTTGCTGGGTGTGTCCCCTTGTTCGTAGAATCTTCGATGTTGGTTCTCATCGATGACTGCTGTTTTCTGAAGTTGTTCTAGCTACTGCATGCGACCTGAAGATGGCAAAAAAAGGAACTGAGGATACCAGGGACCACCTACACTTATATCGGAAACAGGAAGCTGATGTCATGTGTGGGCGGCCCCTGGTAAAAGACTGCTAGAAGAGCATGCAGTGTGCCACAGCAGCCTCTGCTGGTAACCCAAAAGTATTACCTACTGCAAGAGACCACTCCGTGGAAGATCTATGGTTAGAGGTGAGTACTTTTTTAAGGGGTGTGGATATGGTTCACTTATCCACACTTTGGCAGACTCCTAGCAGTTCTCCTGGAGGAGAGGGCAAGGCACACACCTCTACTTGGTGAACAGAGGTTGGCGAACCACAGTCCCAAAACCAGCATCAAGGCATGAGTCAAGATCAATGTGATAGCGAGAGAAATCAATCAATCAATCAAAATCTTTATGTAACCAGGTGATCGCCGTTGAGCAAGCTCATTTTCGAGGCGGACCTGGGTGCAACAAATAAAAACACATACAAATACAAGATAACAAAAAACACTTGATAGTTAAAATTCATTGGCAAATCAACAACAGGCAATAACAATTGTTGGGGAGTACAGATTAAATACATCAAGGATTCAGAGTGAAAGGGTATGAGCAGCAATAGTGTAGATGAGTTCACCAAGGCTCAGTGGGATAGGGCCCAGAAGGAGGTAACTAAATAGCTGGAGCCCCGGGAGAGAGACGTGGGGGAGATTGCCTAGGGGAGGAGGGAGAAGGGGGGGAGAAAAGGTCAGGCATGGGCTGGGAGCATGAGCCGAAGGAGGAAGACAAGGCAATATTAGATGAGGGGCTCCATCGGCATGGGGGATCAGGTATTCAAGGGTAGCAAGCACAGGATTCCTTATAGTGATGTAAGTAAAGAGTTTTGAAGGCTGCTACACTAATTTTGTGCTTTAATTTCAGTTTTTGTAGAATACCATAGTTGGGGCAGCACATGACTGATAGAGGCCCTGCCAAAGCGGGATTTGGCGTCAAGTACCCTAATGGTGAAGTAGGAGATATTTTTCAAGGCATATCTACTTAAAGTACAAAGTGGTAGGCAGGCAGAGAAGTAATCAGGCAGTTTGTTAATGATAGATTTATAGGTCCAGAGAGCGACGTTTCTTTGGCGTCTGAAGCTGAGAGAGGACCAACCTACTGCAGTGTATAGTGCACAATGGCAGGTGGAATAGAGAAGGTCTGTTATGAACCTTAGGGCTCTGTGATAAAGTATGTCTAGTTTTAGGAGTGCTCCAGTAGGTGCTTGACTATAGAGGAAATCAGCGTAGTCTAGAAGGGAGAGGAAGGTAGTTTGGACTAGTCTTGTCTTGGCATCCGCAGAGAGGAGGTTTTTTATCCTGAAGAAGAGGCCAAGCCTTTGGTGAAGTTTCTTTGTCAGTTCATCTATGTGTTCTAGAAATGAGAGTCTATTGTCCAGCCATACCCCCAAGTATTTGAATTTAGCTATGTACTTCAACTGTTCGCCAAGGATGGTACATATCAAGGGGAGGGTCCCAGCCATGGCTGGGCTCGGTAAGTTGGGGATGGGCGAAAAGAACATAGCTTTTGTTTTCTTAGCGTGCAAAAGCAACTTTTGGTTTAAAAGCTGGTGCTGCAGCAAACTGAATTCATCTTGGAGAGCTGAGCGTGCAACCTCGGGGAAGGGACCACTGACATAAAGCACAGTGTCATCCGCAAATAGGTGTATTTGGGCCTTAGTGATAGTCGCATCAATCCTGTTAATGTAGACTGCAAACAGCAGGGGACCCAAAATAGAACCTTGGGATACACCCTTCAGAAGGGGTTTTAGGGGTGAGACTTCACCTTCAGTTTTACCTGCTGAGAGCGGCCTATGAGATAGTTCTCAAACCATTTAATAGACAGAGCATCTAGACCAATGTGCCGGAGGGCTGTAAGGAGCAGGTCGTGATCAACGGTATCGAAGGCCTTGCTTAGGTCCAAGAATATGGCACCGACAAAGTTCTTGTTGTCCAATTCACTCTGCCAGTCATTAGTTACCTTAGCTAGGGTTCCTTGATTATCGGCTCCAAGCTGTGAGTGAAGCGTGCTGGCTGGGAAGGAATCAAAAGCTAACCCTGTGGTGGCAAAGTGATTGTTGAAGGAATCGAGGATTGACATTTTGTCTGTAAGTATGGTGGAGTCGGATGAAATTTTTGACAGCAAGGAGGCCCTGGCAGGATGGCCTTCAATGTCTTTAATGAGTTTCCAAACTGTTGAGGAACATTTGGCAGAAAGTTCAAGTTGAGAGCGTTAAAAATTAGCCTTTGCCTGTCTGATCATTTGAGTACAGTGGTTCCTTGCACTCCTGAATAGGTTCCAGTTGTTCAAATGTTTGGACTTACAAGCCGTAACAAGCTTAACCCTTTGAGGGTGGGTAATTCTGCCGGGGATCCGACGGGAGCTGGAGGGCCCAGGTACAGCTCGTCATTACCCAAGCACAGTAATAAAAGAAGCAGGAGCCTCCTAGTAAGTGCTAGGAGCAGCTTTATATGCTTGGTCCTTTCCCATCTGCAGGGAGAACAGGTGTGACATGGTGGAGCCCTAGGGCCAGTACTTCACAGATTTACTGCTATATATAGCAGTATCTTGACAGCAAAAGGTAGGGTAGAACAAGCATAATGAGGAGATAGGATAGTGTCCTTGGGAGTGTGTTCGGTGTGGGTAATACTAAACTGGGTTGAGTATGTATCCAGGATTAGAAAGGTGGAGTTGAAGGTGACTGTGAGAAAATCAGTAGTTCCCGAGATGTCAGCACAATCCATCTTGAGGGTGTTTCCCCCTGTCTCACAAGGAGTCGAAGTAGCTACCGACTGTGAGAGTAAGGGAAAAAGTTGAAGCAGGGACAGGCAGAGAAGTGCCCATGACAAGTGCAGTGCTGGGCCAGTGTCCATGATCCAGGGATATAATGAGCAAATTTTTAACTGTACTTCGGTGGGGCTATACTGCCTGGAAGTAGGTGGGGGAGTATGGTATACCTGTGATCTTAAGAGAGACTGCGGTGTTATGAATTTTAGGAGGAAGATACAGAACTGGAAGCTTAGGGAGGCATGTGGCTAGGAGGCAGTGTAATGGGTGGGGAACGAGGGGCACAGTAGGGGGAAAGTAAGACAATGAGGCGGGGCTCAGCAGAGTAGGTGGGGAGTAACAAGCATTTAAGGTGGCCTAGGGAGGGGGAGGGGTGGGCCAAAATTTCCCTGAGGAGCCGAGGCTTGCTGCGCTGCTCTCCGTACCTGGGGATGAAAATGCAGGGGCTGGTGCTGCAGCTTCCTAGCGCCATGGGGTGCTTGCTGACGGTCACAGCCCGAGAGGGCTTGCTGGTCTCCTGCAGAGGGAAGGAAGGGCACACTTAGATAGGGCTTGGAGAAAGGGGGGAGGGTTAGAAGGGAACAAAGCACACAAAGGAGCTGTGACACTGTATTGTGTCTTAAATGAGGGGGGCGGATTAGACTATGGCAAGGCGCCGACGGAGCTGAGAAGTTTTAGCAGACAAAGAGTAATACAGAGCACCTAGTGTTTTGAGACCCCAGGCAAATTCCCTAAACAGTTTTCAGTAGCAGGGACAAAAGGAACAGTTTCAAATGCATTAACACAAAATTGTAAAACCCTTTCGCATAACACCAGTAGCTGAGGTAATTTTGCAGAGACCGCCACTGCCCAGGAGCCAAAAGATACCGGCAAGTTGTAGCTGTGAACTGAAGGGCACATGAAGCAGCCAGCTCGAGTTCGGTCAGCACGCAGCAAACACAGAAATCGGCCTGAGTCTGGTCACGGCAGTCAAGGCAAGGTGTTCCACAATTTTAATATCATGAACTAACAATTTTTAACAGCTCAGTATGACAGAGAGAAAAGGAAACAGAAATAAAACAATACAAGGGCTTGAAAATCCTGGGCAAGGGAGCGAACCAATCAGGGTGAACTTCTTGACTAGATAGCCAATAAGCACGGTTCCCTGAAGGTGGCGTCAAGGTTCGAAAATTTCCCTGAGGAGCCAAGGCTTGTTGCGCTGTTCTCCGTACCTGGGGATGAGAATGCAGTACAGTGACGGAAAAATGAAGACGTGTGCGGACTCCCAAGTAGCTGCCCTGCAAATTTCCTGGATAGGAATGTCCCTGGAAGCAGCCACTGAGGCAGTGGTAAATCTGGTGGAATGAGCCCTAAGCTCTGCGGGAGGCTCCCTACCAGCCAACCTATGGCATAGGTCTATGCAGGAAGTGATCCACCTGCCAATCGTCTACATTGCTGCCAGTCTGCCAGGTGCGGCTACAATGTGACAAACAGCTGGCCAGCCTGTCCCTAAACTCCAGCCATGTGCTCAACGCAATAAGAGAGGGCCATCTGCAGATCCAGGGTATGGAACCCGTGGTCAGCCTCTAAAGATGGGATGGCGAAATACATTGGTAAGTTAATTACCTGGTTAAGGTGAAATTTCGATACCAACTTCAGGAGGAACTTCGGGTTGGAGCAAAGAACAACTCTGTCCCTGTGCAAGACCAGGTAATGAGACTCCACCGAGAGCACCTGAGCTCCCCAATCCTTCTGACATAATGGCACCAGGAAGGCCGTTTTCCATGACAGGTGTGACATTGCACAATTGTACACTGGTTCAAAAGGTCTGTCCATGAGCGCTGCCAAAACTAGCAGAAAGTCCCACAGTGGAGGTAGTTCACACACCGAAGGGGACGGGTAGTCCAGTCCTTGGAAAAAGAACCTGACCAATTTCTGCTGGGCCACCGTCTAAGTACCAGCCTGCACACTGTTATCAGAGATAGCTGCCAGGTGCACCTTAAGAAACATAGAAACATAGAAGTTGACGGCAGATAAGGACCGCAAGGCCCATCCAGTCTGCCCATTTCTTTTTCTACCTTATAAATGTGCCATCGGCCTTTGCTCTGTCAGTGGCCTATCTATTCATACTCATTTGTATTGCTCCCTTATGCCTATCCCATGCCTGTTTGAAGCCCTGCACTGTATTCATAGCCACCACTTCTTCTGGTAAGCCATTCCATGCATCCACCACCCTTTCTGTGAAAAAGAATTTCCTCACATTCCCCCTTAATCGGCCTCCCTCTAATCTCATGCTGTGTCCTCTTGTCCTGCGATTTTTCTTATATTTAAACATGTTAGACTCTTTCACCTTGTTTATGCCCTTAAGGTGTCTGAATGCCTCGATCATATTACCTCTCTCCCTCCTTTGCTCAAGGGTATACATATTGAGCTCCGTTAATCTGTCCTCATATGTCTTCTGATGCAGTCCCTGCACCATTTTGGTTGCCCTTCTCTGGACTGCCTCAATTTGGTTAATGTCCTTGTGAAGGTGTGGCCTCATACTGCACGCAGTACTCCAGATGGGGCCTAACCAGTGTCTTTGTACAGAGGGATTATTACCCCTCTTACGACTTGTGATACCCTACTAATACACCCTAACACCCCCTAGCCTTACCTACTGCTTTGAGGTCTGCTTGGATGATTTTAGGTCATCAGTGATGATGATGCCCAAGTCTCTTTCTTCCTTTGTGACTGCTAGCAACTCCCCTCCCAGCCTATAGGTGGCTTCAGGGTTTCTCTTCCCTATGTGCATGATTTTGCACTTCTTTGCATTAAATCCCAGTTGCCACTCTTCTGACCATTCTGCTAGTTTATCCAGATCTCTTCTCATTCTGCCCACCCCATCTGGATCATCTACTCTGTTGCAGATCTTGGTGTCATCTGCAAACAGACAAGCCTTACCCTCTAGTCCATCTGCAAGGTCACTAATGAAGATGTTGAAGAGGACTGGCCCCAGGACTGATCCCTGAGGTACCCACTTGTGACTTGCATCTCTTCTGACTGTATACCATTTACCACCACTCTCTGTTTTCTGCCCGTCAACCAGTTTGCCACCCAGTTGACCAACTTCTGACCACCCAGAGCACAGCTTATTTATCAATCTTCTATGTGGAACAGTGTCAAAAGCTTTGCTGAAGTCAAGGTAGGCGACATCAACTGCTCCCCTTGGTCCACCACTCTGGTTACCCAGTCAAAGAAATCTATGAGATTAGTTTGACAGGACCTTCCTTTGTAAACCCATGCTGTCTTGGATCCTGTGCCCTATGGATTCCAGGTGTTGCACTATCCTTTCTTAAGGAGTGCCTCCATAATCTGCCCACTACTGAGGTAAGACTGACTGGTCTGTAGTTCCCTGCCTCCTCCCTGCTACCACTCTTGTGGAGCGGGATCACATGAGCCCTTCTCCAGTCTTCTGGGACCTCTCCTGTGCTCAGAGACTCACTAAACAATTCTGCTAATGGCTCTGCTAGTTCCTCCTTTAGCTCCTAAGTACCCTGGGATGTATGCCATCAGGTCCCATTGCCTTATCCACCCTGAGCTTAGCAAGCTCTTGTAGGACCCTTTCTTTTGTGAAGGGAGTAGTGCTCACCTCCCTCCCCCTGTGTCCATGATGCTGAGCTGTGGGCCCTGCCTACCTTCTCTTCAGTAAATACTGAGCAAAAGTATCTATTTAGGATAGATGCCTTTACAGGGTCCTCCTCCTCACATGCTCCCTTTTCTCCATTAAGCTTAGCAATACCCCCTCTGGACTTTCTCCTTTCACTAATGTATCTATAGAAAGTCTTGTCACCTTCTTTTACTGTTCGTGCTAGTGCTTCCTCAGTTTGGGACTTTGCCTGCCTTACTGCCTTACCTGCTTCCCTTAGGGCAGTTTGGTATGCCTCCCTATCTTCATCCCGCTGTGTTCCCTTATATTTCCTGAATGCCAGCCTTTTGGCTCTGACCTTTTCTGCTACTGTATTTGAGAACCAAAGTGGTTTCCTTCTTCTTTTGCACTTCCTTTTCTGTCTAACACAATGGGATGTTGCTTCAAGTATTGCATCCTTAATGCTTGCCCACTTTGCCTGTACCCTCACCTGTGTTTCTTTTTGCCAGGGCTAGCTTAACTCTGTTGGCCATCTTATCAAAGTCAGCTCCTCTGAAGTCCCATATTTTGCCTTGGAATGGATGATTTAGATGTAGTAGCCAAATTGAACCATACCATGTGATGGTCACTGGCCCCAGGTGACCTTCTACCTGGAGATCTGTGATCCTTCTTTGTTAGTCAGTACTAGATCTAGGATAGCCCTGTCTCTTGTGGGTTGCTGTACCAGTTGTTTGAGGCCCTCCCTGCAGGGAATCCACTATGAGTCTAGTTCTGGCAGATGTTCCTGCTGGTATTGACCAATCTGTATCAGAACCTCCCCTTTAGCTGTCATGTTTTATATATCTTCTAACAGTAATGTGTCTATGTCCTCCCTCTGGTCTGGGGGCCTGTAGACAGCCCCAGTTCTTATGGCTGTCCCATTTCCTGTTTCCAGGGTGACCCACAGTTCTTCTGGCTCCTTATGTGTATTCTGAATTTCTGTAGCTTTGATATTTTCATTAATATACAGGGCCACTCCTCCCCCCCTTTTTGCACCTCGGTCTCTTCTGAACAATACATAGCCAGGTACTGAAGTCTCCCAAGTGTGGTTACTGGTAAACCACGTCTCACTAATTGCTACTATGTCCAGTTTAGCTTCTGACATTATTGCCTGCAGGTCTGGGATCTTATTTCCCAGGCTGTGATCATTTGTGTACATGATTTTCCATTGGCCAGATTTTGGTGTGTTAGTTGTTGGGTGAAGTTTGGCATTACCCCGCGCCGTATGGGGAGACAAACCTTTTTCTTACCTGGTGATGTAAATGAACGCAAACATGCTGAATTCCTGTTTGACCACTAGCTGAGGGGAGGGGTGTTCTTCCCATTCGACTTATGGGGTGCTGCACCCCTCTCCCCATTTGCTAGTTTAAATATTCTGCAAAGACGCCAAACTCCTGCCCCAATGCACTGACTCCCTCTTTAGTCAGATGCAGTCCATCAAATTTAAAGAACTTTCGCTCCCAGAACTGTTGCCAGTTCCCTACAAATCTGTGTCCTTTTTCCTGGCACCAGCCCTTGAGCCACGTGTTTAGGTCCCCTATCTCCCCTTCTCTGACCTTCCGTCCATCTGCTCCCCTCTCCCAGACTGGCAGGATCTCAGAGAAGGACATGCCGGACGAAATAGACGATAGTATGTCACCCAGCCTAGTCAGGTGTTCCTTGGTCTCCACAACTGACCAGCTGGCGAGATCATTAGTCCCTATGTGTACTAGGACATCAATGTTTTCTCCTGCTTTGTGAACAATTTTAGCAATGCGGTCAGTGTCTCTCCATGCTGATGTACCTGGGAGCATCTGACCATCACCCCTGGCTGGAGATGGGTATCAACTCCCCGAATCATGGAGTCCCCTATGATCAGAAATTGTTTGGATTTCCTTTGTGCTTGTTTTGTTTTGGTTCCTGATTTGGGTGAGTTTTGTTGTGCTAGCTCCTGTGCCGCAGTGTCTTCTGCCTCTTTATTTGATTTCAGAGATAGAGGCAGATACCTGTTTGTAGTGTTTATATGGTTTTTTGGAGGTAATGTGTTGGAGAGCAGAGAGTGATGGGGCACCTGATTTGCTCCTCCTAACCACCTGCCAACCTCCTGGACCAACTACCCTCTGCGGTCGAGGTTTTTCTGTTGGACGCTGGGGAAATGGCGGGTGGTTCTTATAATGTATTTCCTCTTCAATATGAAATTTGAGGCGTGCAATCTCTGCCCATGCTGCCCGGAGCCGAGCCCTAAGATCTCCAAAGGCCCAGCATGTAGGACAGTGTCCTAAATCCTGTAAGACTGTCCTTCTGAAAATTGTTCCACAGTACCTGCAATTAATGAAATCCATTCCAAATAAGTTGCTGGGTTTGTAACCTAGTCAGAGTAATTAGAAGGAGAAAAAAAAGGAAAAAAAAAAAATGCAAGTAATGGTTTAATTGTGCTTTGTTTAACTTGTTATAGCAAGTTAAATTACTAGTGCCCCCTGTAAATGAGATCACCTTGTGGAGGCCCCACTGATCCGCCCCTTCCTGCTCTGCCACAGGAAATGTTACAACTGTTGTACCCTATAAAAGAAGTGTAGCGTGGGGTGGTTGGGGATGGGGGTGGGTGGCTGGGCCCTTCCCCTGCCTAAAAATAAAAGCACGGACGAAAGAACAAGGAGGTAAGAGCAGAAACAATCAGTCAACAACAAATGCAGTAACCCTGAAAGCTTATCCTAATGTTAGATAAAACTGTAAAACCTGTAAAGCACCACCGGTAATAATTTCAGAGAAGATATACGCTGTAAGAAACACTTTGCTCCAGAGAAAAATAAAGCAGTAACAGAAGATATACCTTGCAAAAGACAATTTGAATCAGAAGATTACAGGAGTAATCTGTTAGCACACACCTGTAGGCACACCTTGTAATAATGCAGAAGAAGGTATACCAGCAACAACAATTTGAATCAGAGAAAAAATAAAGCAATGAAATGTTAGCAACAAACAGTAGCAATCCCTGTGAGTAAAAAATAAAAACACCACCACACAGTAAATCTGCTTAGCCAAACTAAGTCTTAATCCTTTTCCCTTGCTCTGGTAAGTTTCTCTACTCTGCCTTTCAAGCAGTCTTAGAAGGAAAGAGCTCAGGTGAAGCTAGGTGCCTTGGCCAGCAAACCAAGTCTTCTACCTCCAAGATATCAACTAACCTGACTTTTTAACCCTTCTTTCTGTTGGAAATTACTGACAGTTTGCCAGCTCCGCCCCCCACATACACACCTAATCCTTTGGAAGAGCTGTGGGAGGAAAGCAATTAGCTCCTTCAATGTGCGAAGGAGACTGAAACACCTCTGAGACAACAAACCTTTTCAACAAACAAGAATAAAATAAAACACAGTGTCACACAGTAATTTTGCTTAGCCCAATGATAAAAAAGTCACAAAAATGTAAGCTCCACCTGTAATACAGTAATTTCAGAGAATATATACCCTGTAAGAAACACTTTGCTCCAGAGAAAAATAAAGCAGTAACAGAAGATATACCTTGCAAAAGACAATTTGAATCAGAAGATTACAGGAGTAATCTGTTAGCACACACCTGTAGGCACACCTTGTAATAATGCAGAAGAAGGTATACCAGCAACAACAATTTGAATCAGAGAAAAAATAGCAATGAAATGTTAGCAACAAACAGTAGCAATCCCTGTGAGTAAAAAATAAAAACACCACCACACAGTAAATCTGTTTAGCCAAACTAAGTCTTAATCCTTTTCCCTTGCTCTGGTAAGTTTCTCTACTCTGCCTTTCAAGCAGTCTTAGAAGGAAAGAGCTCAGGTGAGGCTAGGTGCCTTGGCCAGCAAACCAAGTCTTCTTAAGGGTCTTTGTCCATAGTCTCAGCTGGGAAAGGGACCAGAGGAAGTCCAGGATGCTAATCACAGGACAAACAAGGGGGATCAAGCCCCTTGCTCTGACATCAAATGGAAAATCTCTTTGATTTTAAAAGCATAGCACCTGTGAGTTGACTCTTTCTAGGAAGGCTCCACAACGTGGAGGACCTCCTCTGAGAGACCCATGGCCTGAAACTCTATCTGTATAGGAGCAGGCCGTGAGATGCAAGGACTGAAGGTCTGTGGGTGCAGGACAGCTCCCCTGTTGTCTGGTCAGCAGGTCCAGGCAGTGAGGCAGAGGAGAGTCGAGTACCAGAACTGCTGTGGCCAGTCTGGAGCAATCAGGATCATCCACACCTTTCCCTTATTGACCATGACCATGGCCTTGTAGATCAAGGAGAAGGGAGGTAAGGCATATACAAAGTCCGAGGTTTGGGGCCTCACAAAGGCATCCCCCAGCAGTGTCCCAAACTGTGAGGGGCGGGCACAAAACAGCCTCAGTTTGGCATTCTCCCAGGAGGCAAATAGGTCCACCAAGGGTGTGCCCCATCAGCAGAACAGGTAGTTCACCACCTCCTGATGCAGCAATCATTCATGCGACATGTCTCCTACCCAGCTGAGAGCGCTGGCCGGCTGATTGTTTTCTCCTGCAACATGGATTGCCAGGAGATCTGCACCCACGCTACGCACGAGTGTACAGGTGTGGACTGCCTCCCAACACAAGGAAAGGGAGTGAGTTCCAACCTGTCTGTTCAGGTAGACCACAGTCGTGGTGTTGCCCATCTGGACCTGCATCACCTGACCCCTGACTAGCGGAGCACATTCCATCAGAATCAAATGCACTGCACGGAGCTCCAGCAGGTTTATGTGGTGATGGGACTCCCGGGGTGACAAAAACTCATGGGCTCTGTGGTCTCCAAGGTGTGCTCCCAACCCACAGGAGATGTGTCCCTCGTGAGTGTGATGGTTCATTCTAGAAGGAAAAATGGGATTCCTCCCTCCAGGTGTTCCTGGATCAGTCATCACTGGATGGCATCCTATATCAGTTGGATCACTGACCGGCTGGTCCAAGTGGTCTAGGCACTGGGACCACTGATGGCCCAACACTCACTGGAGGTGGCATATCTGCCAGCGAGCCCAATGAACCACACTGGTGCAGTGCGCCATATACCCCAGCTGCATCAGGAAATCCTAGACAGGGTGTGAGGGGCCCAACCAAAAATGATCAGGCAAAGGAGGTAAGATCCAATGCCCAGTCTGTCAAAAGGTGGGCCTCTGCCCACAGGGAGTCTAGTTTTGTGTCAAAGAACTTGATCTCCTGCTTTGGTACAAGTTCAGACTTGTCTGAGTTGACCAACAGGCCCAAGCCTTGGCGAGTCTAGAGAGCCAGATCTCTGGGCCTCTCTGGATGGGCTGACTAGCAGACAGTCATCCAGGCAGGGGTACACTCTGACTCCAAGGCACTGCAAGTGGGCCACCACAATTGCCATGCATCTGATGAAGACCCAGTGCACTGAATAAGGCCAAAGGGCATGGCCTGAAGTGGCACAGGACCCCTTCCTCTTGAAACCAAAGGTAACGGTAGTGGGATGGACAGATGAGTATGTGGAAAAAAAGCATCCTGGTGGTCTAGGGAGTAGAACCACATTTTATTTTCCAGTGATGGAATAATCTGATTCAAGAGTAACCTTCCAGAACTTGAATTTCTGCATAAGCTGGTTCTGATCATGTGGATCCAGTACTGGTGCTAGCCCTCCTCATCTGTTTCGGCACCAGGAAGTACCTGGACATGAAATCCTGACTGGCCAGGGTGTCCAGGACAGGGACTATTGCTCCTTTTGCAGATATCTAAGCAATGTCTGCCCGAAGAGCGGACAGCGTGTCCCGTGATGCCCTGGACTATCGAGGCTTGTGGAGGTGGTTAGGTGGGACAGCCTCGAAGTCTAGAGGCAATCCTCTGCCACCACGTCCAACACTCACTTGTCTATTGTAACAGCTGACCAGTACAGCAGGAAATAATGTAGCCAGTCGCTTTTGCAGGGGCACTGACAGATGCTGCTGAAGGGGCATCACTTCTCCTGCCCCTCCTTTTCGGACCCTGGCCCCGAGATTGGGGCTTGGAGTGCCAGGCCTGGAATTGCCCTTGAAGGGGCTGCTGCTGAGGAGACTGTGAATGAAAGGATTGGTACTGCAAGGCTTATTTCTTAGGTTTCATTTTCTGGAACTTTTGGGATAATGTCACAAGATCTAGG
Organism: Neoceratodus forsteri; assembly: GCA_016271365.2. NCBI lineage: Eukaryota > Metazoa > Chordata > Ceratodontiformes > Ceratodontidae > Neoceratodus > Neoceratodus forsteri. The sequence continues at coordinate 1,693,328,302 of CM057456.1, read as the reverse complement.
GCTGCACTGGACCTCTCAATGCTGGTGAGATGTCTTGGCACCCCACAGCCAAATAGGTCGATGCCCAGAAAAGGGACATCATCCAGTCTGTGTGGAGTGTCCACCATGAAGGTGGACAAATGCAGCCTGGCCCTGCAATGCATGGAGACAGCTGCTACCATAGCATGGGTGCAAGAATTGCCTATGTTCAAGGCAGTCTGGAGCTGATGTTTAGCCAGCGATTGACCCTGGTCTCTTCTGAGCTGCACCGCCAACTGCTATTCAACAGAGAAGTGAAGGAGGCTACAACAAACACTCCCATCAATGTGTGACCGAAGCTTGCCATCATCATGACACAGCTAGCCTTAGAGACCCAGAGACGCTGTAGTGTACATCTTTTTAGCAGCATGGTCAATCTTACGGGACTTCTGGTCTGCAGGCTTGTCCATGTTCCCCTGGTGTCCAGATTCACGGAACACTGAATCTGTGACAAACTCCTCCCTAGAGGGGTGGTCCAAAAACCCTGAAAGGTAACCCACGGAGGCCACATAATTGCAGACCATGCAGGCAGAGGGTGCCACACAGGATGCTGGATGCTGTCAGAGCTCCTGAGCCAGTCCAAAAATGGTGTCAGCCATAGGGAAGGCAACTCCAGGGGATTTGTCCCTGCCCAAAATGTCTGTGAGGGGGTACTTAGCCCTCTTTTGGACTGGCTCAAGCAGGACTGACATGGACTCTGAGATGAGTTGGAGAAGCGCCCTGAAGGACACCAGGCCATGCTCAGTGGAAAGTTCCTTGACTGAGCAATGGTCAAGAAAGGGAGTCCCACAGGAGGCCAAGGACTCAAGATCTGAGTCATTCAAGGACTCCTCAAAGATGGCCCTTGGCAGTTTCTTGCCATGGACCTCCCACGTATCCTCTCCCAAGGTGATTCCCACCAACAAATGACCTGACAAGAGGTGGCAGAGTGGCCGTCCTCAGTCGGAGTGCCCACCTCCAGTTGCGGTGGTAGCTGCTCCAGCTGAAGAGATTTAGAAGCAGCTGTGGGTGCACTTGCCTGGTGTGAACTAGCAAAGGTACCACTGGCAATGTCCAGGAAACCAAAGGTCCAGGGATTAGAGCCCTATCCTGCCCTGCAATGGCCACTGTTGCCAGAGGAGCTCCTCATAGCACCAATGCATTTTACAGAGGTGCCTCTCCGCACCTTAATATGAGAAGAACAAGGAACATCAACTGCAATGTCTCCCAGTTGAATGGGACTGAGAGAGGAAACACCTTGACCATGATCCTGACAGTGACCTCAACCATTAACCAGCTGGTCGCCAGCAAGAAGGGCCTTCTGGCAATTCTGCGGAGATTTCCGCAGAATTTAATGTACACCACGGAAAATCTGCAGAATAATACTGCAGAATATTATTCCTCAGTTTATACTGAAAAGTCAGTATTTAGCTGGCCCACCTTAATAGTACTGCTCATGATGCTGATAACCCGGGTTTGGGAATGAGCTTGGGAAGTTGGAGGGCTTGTCGTTGGGTGAAGGATTGAGCATCCTAAGGACTGCTATCCTACTCCGGGAGGGGGGGGGGGCCCAAGTCACTAGTGTTCATATAACTCCTTGTGGCAGCCTGGGGTACGACAGCTAGGACTGACTACATTTAAGAGGCATGTCAGACGTTCTGCGTGCCACCCAATGTCACTGTGTGACTTGCCTCCTGGGGATAAAACAGGAAAATGGAGGTTCCACCGCCACACGACAATGTCCACCCCAAAAGCTGCAGACCCTACGACACCGTCTACGCTCCTGCTCTCGTTTTATCATTCAGTCTCCATCAGGGGACTAGGTTGGGGGTGTTCCAGAGTGAGGTAAGTCCTGGGGTGTATGGCGGGACTGAGTGTGCGTTGATCAGACCAACGGGGGCTGCCAGATGAGGCGATAAAGCATAATAAATAAAAAAAAAAAAATTAAGAGTCAGTATAAACTGTAAATAAAACAATTCTTCAGTTTGCACTGACTCTGACCAAGGAAAATTATTCCAGGGATCATATAAACTATGGTTATTCCATGGATCATATAAACTCCAGAAAACTATTACTCGTTTTATATTAAATTCCACAGAATACTGTTTGGAATTCTATAGAATTTAAAAACAAAAATCTCAAAAGCATTTTGGAACAGTCCCTGACCATTGGTTTGTCTGCTGGGGCTTTACCTTAAAAGCCCAAATAGGTAAATTCCCCTTCCCATCCAGCTCAGCTCCACCACCCTCCCTACCCCACTCTGAGAACCTCCTTGAGTCCCTTTATTTGAGGTAGAAATATTTTATCAGGTCCCATACTGTACTGCAATCCTCATCCTTCTAATTTCACTACTGGGCCTGAATTCCAGATTCATGTCCCTGAAGTGCTTTAAGTACAGCTGCAAAAAGCACTACTGGAATGAGAAACTGGCATGTTGGCCTAGTGGTGAAACTGGAAGGATGAGAATCACTGTGCAGTGTGGCAGCTTCCAAAAATATTACTCATTCAAATTTGGTGGCCCCGGGGTTTTCTCAGGCTGGGGTGGGTGGATGGGGTCGAGATGGATGGGGTGGATTTTTTACTTTCTAATACTAAGAACTCAGGAGTTAATTGACAACCGTCTCTCATTTGTAGGCCCCAGCCCAAAAACTAACATTTTACCTCTACCTAAGTACTTGGGAGTGGTTGCTATCTGCTACCAAAGCCCCCAACTGCCGCTGCAGAATTTCTGCAGAAATAGGAAACTAATGCTGCAGACGTTCTGTGGCAACAGGGGGACTTGCCACAGAATTTAGACCCAAGTTGCCGCAGAAAAATTGAGGCCTTGGCTGTAGACCACTTGCCAGCCCATGTTCAGTAACATGGGTGCGGAAGACCCAACCTCCAGTGAAGGCTGCTCTTGCCGAAAGCCGGACAGGAACACTGACCAGACCATTGATGTCCAGCAAATCAGATGGTTCTAGTGGAACTACCAGAGTGTGGACAGTGAACTATATCCATGCTTCTAGAATATGGGGATACCATGTGTGGGTGAAACAGAAGCAGGTAAACCTATGTGGCTGGGATGTAGTACACATAAAAGGCCAGAGAAGAGGGACAGGACAGGTATCAGGAAATAGCGGGCAGGAGAGATGATACTGGGGAAGTTGCAGATAATGAAGGGAGTGGCAGGGTATGGGAGTGGTAAGCAAGTTATGAGGTGGAGGGAATAGGCAGCTGAATGGCAAAGGGTGAGGGCAGGGGAGCTTTTACTAGGAGGGGCAAATAATGGAGAGAGGTGGCAGGACATGTGTGAGGGGGTCAAGGTTATGGGGTATACCAGTTGGAACAGTGGAGCTGAAAATGGAAGAATGGGGCTCCGGTAATGTTTGTATCTATATCCCTTATCAGGTTAAAACATTGACAGCCATTTTGGCTCCAATCAGAGTCAGTTTATTTCACTGTTGACCTTAGAAACACAGAAACACAGACTTTGATGGCAGATAAGGACCGCTTGGCCCACCTAGTCTGCCCATTTCCCTACCTAGAGGATAAGCTGCAGATCCTATTTAACCAACAGCCTATTTCTTCCTACCCCCCACAACCTTGTACCCTGAGATGGACCCATACTACTGGAGTATCTTAAAAACTGCTTACAGTGAGGATTCTGAATGGGTTACAGGCATTCAGATTCTTCAACGCTTCCCTACCTGCTATTTTCTGGGAGTGCTGCCCAGTGAGACTGCTGCTGCTACGATTCTTCTACCCAGGACACTCGCTGGACATTACTTTCCCTGCCTGTTTGGTCACCTTCTTTGTTTGTACAGGGGGCTCAGTGGTGAGCCAGGTGACCAGTCGGAGGCAAGCAGAGGTGGGGCCAGAGCATAAATAGCTTGCGACGGCCCGAGGCATTCAGATTCTTCAACACTTCCCTACCTGCTGTTTTCTGTGTGCTGCCTAGTGGGACTGCTGCTGCTACGATTCTTCTACCCAGGACACTTGCTGGACATTACTTTCCCTGCCCATTTGATCGCCTTCCGTGTTTGTACAGGGGGCTCAGTGGTGAGCCAAGCAATCAATCAGAGGCAAGCAGAGGAGGGACCAGAGCATTAATAGTTCGCGACGGACTGAGGCGCGAGCCCTCAGATGCAAGCGTGAGTGGCTTTGCCACTCCTAGTTAGAAAGTTGTTTGAAAATCCTGCTGTTTGCATCCAGCCTAGCCCTGTAGCTCTGCACTGTGTTTATATCATCAAGGTAGGCCTTAATTAGTTTGATTGTCATTCCCTGCTACTGCCCGGGCTGCACCCTTTTTAATTTTCTTTTTTAGTGCTGTCCTTTTTAAAAAGTGTACAAATTATTACTATTAGTGATTTAGTAGTTTTTGATAAGTATTCCTTGTGTAGAATCCTGATTTAAAATGCTGGTTTTTACCATTTATGTGTGTTTTATAATTAGTGTCAGGAGTCCCCAATGTGTTTTGTCACCCCCTTCTTCTGATCTTGAATTTGGCACTGTTTCTCAATTCAAGTGCAATGGGTTTAAGTTTGCTGTTACCTCTCCTTTGGATAAATTGAATGGCACCCATATGCAGTTCTTATGTAGTGGATTTTATCAATCTGATTCAAATAATTTATACTACCCAGCTTATCTTCTTTTTCAGGCCAAATTTAGCTCTTATAGTTACAATCTGCTTACTAAACATGAGTTATCCCACGACTTTAAGTAGAGACCCAGGAAGCTTGTGCTGATCCTTCTGCTAATTTCTGGATCTATCCATCTCCACACTGGCTCTGTTTCCTTGTCAAGAAGTTGTACCTCTATCAATAAATCTATTTCTGAATCTCCAGCAATAAAACTCGTCCATTTGAATGTACATAGCTTAACATCCAAGTGGGCGGTTTGTTGCTTGGACTGAGTAGCACTCCTTTGATGTTATTACATTATCTGAGACATGGCTCACTGCTCAGGTCCCAGACTCAGAAGTTTGTCATCCTGATTATAACTTGTTTAGAAAAGACTGGCTGAATAGAAGGGGTGGGGGAGTATTTATTTATGTATCCTCTAGTTTCAAATGTTAACCTCATTTGTGATATGGTCTCAGTTGAACTTGTCCTTGGCCATCAAAAGCACCTTATTATTAGTTCTATTAATCCCCCCCCCCCCTCCGGTAACATTTCTTCTTGCATGGCCCTACTTTCACATTTTACATCTGGCTTTTCCTCCCATCGGGAACTTGTGGTCATGGGCAATTTCAATTCTGACTAGGGTTCAGATTGCAAGAACTCTGATATTAAGGGGAAATTATTGGATCTGGGTCTCCATCAGATTATAGGTGACATCACTAGGCCCAACTACAGAACAGGCTCAGGTTCTGTGTTGGACTGGATACTGGTCATTCACCCTGGCAGGATCCCTTTATCTGGGGTCTTGCCGGATAGCTTGAGTGACCACTGCCCCGTCCTCTGTGGCTGGTCCTCTTGGTTCTCCAGGTCCCCCCCGTAATAGAATTCAGAGAGACTAATGTCTCTCCTCCGAACAGTTGGATATCGCCTTTTCTAAAGTAGATTGGTCCCCACTTGAAACCACTTCATCCCCTCTCTCTTATGATTTCCCTTTTTTCTGACCTGTTTCAGGGGGTAGTCAATCAGATTGCCTCCTTAAGCGCATGAGGGTTAAATCAAATAAACAACCCTGGATTTCTTCTAAATTACTTAGGCTAATGAGAAGCCGAGATAAAAGTTGGAAAGCTTATCGGAAATCCAGAGAAATTCCCCTCCTCCTGGTTTATAAATCATTGCGCAACAAATGTAAAGCTGCGATCAGGAAGGCTCATACTCAATATTTTTTAACTGCCCCAAAAAATACTTATGGGAACCCTCATAAGACCTGGGGTATGCTCAACCAGCTATTGGGCAGAAAAAAAGATTCATTCTTCTGTTAATTTGCTGAAAGACAATTTACCTATTAGTGATCCCAAAGTTACCACCGAGGTTTTTAACAACTACTTGACAACCTCTCCTCATTTCAGTCTTCTTTTTCTTCTGCTACTCCCTCTGATCTCCCTTTACTGGTGACTATACTTCTCCCTAAATTTACTTTAATACTGTACCCTAGATTTGATAATTGATTATAGCACAAAAATGAATCCCCGACCATTGTCTTGTTCTGACGGCACTGATTACAGGTTAGTTAAACTTGGAGTTAAGTCTCTTGCTACACCTTTGTCTCTTATTTATAATGCCTCCCTAAGTTCTGGTACTTTCCCTACACTCTAGAAAAAATCCATCATAAAGCCTATCGTTAAATCTGTTAATCCTAATCTTCCTTCAAGTTACCATCCTATTTCCCTTCTTCCCCCTTTATCAAAGATTCTTGAGAAAATAGTCCTTGATCAGACTTCTGAATTCCTTAATAAATATAGCCTTCTAACACCTGAACAGCATGGCTTCAAACAATTACACAATACTGAGACAGCCTTGGTGGGGTTCACTAGCCACATTCAGAATGCCTTAGATAAGGAGCACTCTGTTGCGGCTGTATCTGTGGACCTCACCAAGGCCTTCAACTGAGTGCAGCACTGTTTGTTACCCCATATTTTGTCCAGTATGCATTTTTCCCATGAAGTTTGTTTGTGGTTCTCTAATTATCTCAGTAATTACACCCATGCTACACCCCTTGAAGATTTTCTTTCCCATACTACCCCCATTGTTTGTGGAGTCCCTCAGGGCTAAATACTGGGTCGATTGATCTTTTCATTATACATGAACACTCTCCCCAGTATCTGTACCCAGTCTTCGATCATTATGTACGCAGATGATGCTGTTTTGTTTAGCGTTGCTTCTGAAAAAAATGCTGCCATTTCAAAGCTTCAGGATGATTTTAATTCACTTCAAGATTGGCTTTTCCATAACCATATGGTTCTGAATGTTCAGAAGACCAAATTAATGGTCTTCTCCAACAAACCTAGTGCTGTGGTCCCTCCCTCCCTTTTTGATCTAAATGGTTTCCCAATTGAGTTTGTCGATCATTTTAAATTTCTGGGACTAATTCTTGATTCAAAATTATCTTTTGAAAAACATGTAGTATTCATTAGGAAGGCTATATATCAGCATCTTGACGCGTTATATTGTGTCAAGGCATGTCTTACCATCGAATCTCGGAGTCTGCTCGCTCACAGTTTTTTATTTAGTAAACTACATTCTGGTTTATCAGTTTACTCATTTGCTTGTAAAACTACTCTGGAATCTCTTAAGGTTACGTAATACTCCATCCTTAGGTTTATGTTGTAGTTACCATATCGCACTCACCACTGTCTTCTTTTTTCAGGAGTCTAATTATTTATCTCTTGAGCACTGCATACACTTTAAATATTGTATAATGTTGTTTAAACTTATTTTGTGTCTTCTCCCCCCCCCCCCATCTGTTTCCAAACTGTTTCCCAGGTACACCAATGGATGTGGTACCCACTCTCAGGATAAACTGTCTTTTCAAATACCTTTTTTCATAGAGCAATTGGCCAGAGATCAATTCTGTATAGGGCTCCCAATGTTTTCAACTCTCTCCCCTCTGAATTTTTTCATCTGAAGACCATTGTTAATTTTAAGCACAGACTATTCTAATTTTTTCGTAGTTCTCAGAAATGTAATTGTTAATTGTATTTATATTTGCCTTTTGTTATATTGTATAAGATGTTTTGTAATTTTTTGTCAATGTTATCTATTGTCTTTTGTATTTATCTTTTTTTTTGTAAACCTTCGTCGCCTGTGAAAATGGGTAGTATGCTCATCAGGCTCACAAGGATAAAAAATTAAAAATGAACGAAAATATCACTGGCATATAACATGGTCAAACAGGAGACTCTATCTTCTTCAATATTCCTTATGCCCTTCTGGGTTGCCAGTTTACAATCGAGGGGATTTAGAGAAAGATTAAATGGCTGGAGCAAGAAAGGGCACCCTGCCTAGTTTACTTACTAAGAGAGAATGATGCAGAAATTAGTCCATTTGTAATTGTGGGCCCGACTGGTTGACTATATGAGATCTTAGATCAATTAATGAACTCAACAGGGAAGCCACACTGCCCTACATTATGGAAGAGATATGGCACTGAGTGCCAGAAAGGCCACTGCATGTTTCCTGTACTGCATTTGACTGCTAGATCTAACAATTTCCTGGTGGTGTTTGGTGATATTCCATTTATCATAAATCCCACCAGGGATGAGTTCATAAGCAAAACCAGAACCTTTTGCAACCTAATAAAATAACTTCAGCCAGAAACTTATTGTTGGAATTAATGCATGACTGGCCTGTAGTTCTGACACTGCTTGTCATCCTTTCCCATTTTAGGGATTGGGGGAAATTAACCCCTGCCTTGGGGATGGAGGTAGTTCATCTGATGCAAAGGCCTTGCTGAACACCAGCCAGCCTACTGGTGCAAGGATGCCGCTTGAGACACCAGCAACCCATGTTTGGGAATGAGTCCGGGGCATCAGGGGCCAATCAGCAGAGAGGTCTAACTGTCCTAGGGAACACTCTCCTCCACTTCCATGGAAGGTCGCTTGCAAGCTCTGCTGCAAAACTGCCACCTGGGGAACCACAGATGGCGATGCAGTAGGAGATGCATGTGGAAGGAAGGAATGTCATCTGGTTCTGGAGTGCTGGCATGCACTTGCATGTGCACCACTGAGCCATCACTAGTGTCCAATGTAGGCTGTGAGAACATAAGATAAAAAAATCAAGAGTAAGCAGCAGAATGCCGGCACTCTTGGGACCCGCAGACACCAATCCCCTATTTGCCTCCCAGCACTGTACTGTTCTGCAGTGAAGAGATGTTGGGGGCTCCCCCAAAAGAGATGCCCACCACAGAGGAAAAAGTCCAAAGGAAGAAGAGGACAACTTGCGGTACAGGGATGAAGAAGGCCAGTAAAGGGCTGGGAGGTAACCTGGAAGGTCATAGTGCAGATACGGTTAAGAAACGGAGATTAAATAAGGAATAAATAAGGCCTTGTTGATTACTTTACATAAAATATAAACCAGAAAGTTTCCTACATTTCTTTTAAAAATCAGCCAAAAAGCCATAGACTGAGGCACTTTATCTACGGTTAATGACAGTATAGCACTTTGAATTTCCATCTCTGAAATGAAGTCCCGAGCATATCCAGGTGCTTAGCTGAGACTTTATAAAGGTCAAGATTTAAAAAACAAAAAAAACTGCTGCAGTTCCACCTTTTAATGTGTCTGTTTGGTCATATACATGCACAACAAAAAGTATAAATAACATGTACTGTATTTCCTCTGCATTGCTGCTGGAGAATGCACCCATGTTATACAACAGGTTTAAAAATAAACTGGGCAAAATAAAACATGTTTTCTTTGCACCCAAATTACAAGAAAACAGGTTGTCTTGCAAGTTGAGTACAGTATGTCATAAACCCTGTCTTGAAGGTTGGGTACATAATAATGGACTATTGAGCCAATCAGAGAGCAGCTTTCACAATGCCGATGACATTAAAATAGCCTGTCAGCCACACCTGAAGCCAGCAGTTCAAATCAAAGAGAAACAGTTTCTTCTTCACACAAATGCCTGATTTACTGTAAGAGTTATAACTAGTAACTAGTAATGTATGCCCTCTGGTAGCAACCCTCCTGCAACTACTCCTCTCCTACACCCTACCCCACAATTCTTCTTCACGGAGATCCCAGTGCATGAAGCCAGAACCTATATTTGGAAGGCCATTCACAACGCAGGCTACAGCGGTGACTCCATTGACCTGAAGTTGTTAGCACTTGTCCTTGAAGAAGTCCTTGAACCCCTGACAAAGGTCCTCAACCTATCACTAAGGATGCCCCAGTTCCCATCTCGTCGGAAACAGGCGACCATCACACCGGTACACAAAAGTGGAGACAAATCACTGCACTCCAACTACAGACCTATCTCCATCCTCCCTCCATTGTCTATTCTTATTGTTATTCTGAACACTTTTTATTTTATTTTATTGTTATTCATAATAAAACTCTTGTTGTGAATTTTACAACTGCTCCTGGTTTTTCCTGTGCTTCCTGACCTGTGCCTCGATGACAGATAGTTTCAGCCTAAGTGGGATTTTTGTTGTGCATACTCTAAGCCAGGAGTTTTGTGCATCAGTACTGGACCTAGTGCCAGGGAAGCATAGAGAAAGGTGTGGATTCTGCAGCAGCAAGTCCAGGAGTGGTTACCAGGAATATGGCAGCCAAACTAGCAGTGACAGAAGTCCAAGCTGAGATTGTACAGCCAGCACAAGTTATGGAAAAAGAACAGGCAGTGACAGAACCTGAAAGCCTGATGGACTTTTTCAAATGGTGGGCTATACAACAAAAAGAGACAGAGAAGCAGAGAGGAAAAGAGATTCAACATTTAGAAGCACAGAGGAGAGAAGAGATGCAGCGACAGAAGCAGCAGAGGAGAGAAGAGATGCAGCGACAGGAGCTGCAGAGGAGAGAAGAAATGCAGTGACAGGAGCAGCAGAGGAGAGAAGAGATGCAGCGACAAGAGCAGCGATGGCAGGATGCCTTGCAAGCTATGAAAGGCAGAGGATCTGGCACAGATCCAGACGAGCAACAAAACACAAGCAACTTAAAAGCCATTAAACTTACAAAGTTGTGTCCCTCGGATGATATCGAGGCATACCTGACAACTTTTGAAAGACTTGCTACTGCCTGCCAGTGACCAAAGCAGCAATGGACAATCAGACTGCTACCCTACCTGACAGGGAAAGCTCAACTTGCCTACGGCAATATGGACACTGCACAGTGAGAAAACTATGACCTGGTGAAAAACGAAATCCTGACATCTCAGGACCTACAGGCAGAGATTTCGATCTCTGAAGCACAGCTCAGTCGACAATCCTCGAGAAGCCTTCACCCAACTCAGAGAACTCCTGATAAAATGGCTCTAACCAGAGGGCAAAACAGGCCCATACAACATCAACACATTTGCAACGGAGCAATTCATCAACATCCTGCCTACAGATGTGCAGCTTTGGGTAAAGGGACACTGACCAGAAAATGGGGAAAAGGCTGTTTCTTTGGCTGAGGACTACCAAATAGCCAGACAGAAGCCACCAGCATTGAGGTAACAGCCAAGCACCAGTAAGACATTCGTTTTCCCATTTAAGCTCCAAGCCTGATAAAAACTCTGGTGGGGGTAACAAATCTGTGCCCAAAGACGTTATTTCCTTTAACTGTAATAAGCCAGATCATATTGCAAGAAATTGGGTCACCGGAGTGGCAAAAGGTGAGATGCTACTAGCGTCTCAGTGCTCTGCAACACTGGGCTGGCCCTACAGTATATACTAAAATGTCTGAACTGGTATGTGTAAGCAGAACTCTGTTACATGCTCTCAAACCGAAGATCAGAATAAGGGAAAACATCAGAAAGCATTATCTCTCAGAGAATGTAATTAGCATTTGGAATAGCCTACCCAGTGAGGACTGAAAAGATTCCTGAGGGAGCATGGTAGTGAGGGTTACACTTCATGAGTAAGGCTGGCATTCTGGCTGATAACCCTTTATTTAAATTAGTTGTAGTCACTGCCATGTGGACGAGGTGGAGGTGGGGCACACAAGATGGACCAAAATGTCTTATACCTGTTCCATCCATTTTTTCTAGTAGTGCAAGACTGGAAAGTAGTCATGAGGGGAAGACAATTTTCTTAACAGGAATATCTCCCCTTGGAAATGGTGCAAACTCTTGAGTACAGTACCTGAGATCTCAATAATGATCAAAATTTATATAATTACTACTGTACCTCAACTTTATTTCTATAAAACAGAACTGTCAAAATATTAATTTAATTGAGTGAAAAAATATCAGAGATATAATCATTATAGATCTTGTCACTGTCTGGAAAACTGATGCAACTCAATAAATAAACCATACAAACAAGCAATGGAAATGACGCTACCACCTACTAAGAGAACACAACATGGGACAACTTGCCAAACTATCCTCAGCATTAGCCACTATTTATATACTGTACTATCCCACAACAACATGCAAGAGAATTACAGGCAAGCTGTCACTGAACAAAAAAGGCCACCCCATGACAAGGATGGACTATTTAAACTGTATAGAGGATTGTGTTTGATCAACCATACACAACAAGACTGTTTTTCAGTTGAGAGGATTCCATGGTAACAAGAGACCTCCAGAGTGCAGATCAAGAAGTTGCTTTTTTATCATGGAAACCTCAGAGTTAAAAAAAACAGTCTTGTATGTGTATGGTTGCTCATACACTGTCTTTTATAGTGTATAGGCAAACATAAGCTCAAACTCACATAAATTCAGCACTTGCTGCAGGCCGGGGGATCACAGACGTGCTTGATCACAGACTCGCTTAAGAAGAAGATGGCCGCATGACCACGTTCTATGTTGTTGTGCTGCAGTAGTGATGTCGCTAGTACAGCACAACATCCTGACATCACTACTGCAGCACAACACTGTTCCAGGCATGGATATCTATGCACAAAAGCATTCTACCATACACTATACAGAGAATAATAAATGGTCCACTATACACAACAAGCAAGTGTAGCCATCGAGAGTTTGCCTTGGCGACCATCTCAACCTCAAGAGCGAAGCGCAAGAGGGTCAGTCACCATGGCAAACTCAAGATGGCTACTCACACTTGTTGTGTAGAGTGGACCATACATTGTCTTATTGTGTATGCTCCCCCACACACACACACACACAACAGCAGGAGTCTAGGTCTGTGGCATCAGAACAATGCCAGATCCCCTCCTCTCAGGGCTGATAAACATGCCACCCTCCTTCCACATCAGACTGCATACCAATACACAATTCAGAAGAGCGCTGTATTAATCTCACCTCTGCAGCCCGATTGTTCATCACTCCACTCACTCCCGGACTCCACTACTGCTGCCAATGATGTGAATTTAAAAAAAAAAATGTGGCTTTCTTGATCGCTGATGCTGTGCAGCGCATGTGAGCATCAGCAATCAGAGTCGTGGTTTGAAAAGAGAGCAGACGCGCACTTAGGTTCAAAGTTGATGTGCTGCAGTAACTACATTGCTACTGGAGCACAACAAAATGATGTAGCTACTGCAGCACAACAATGTTATTCTAGGTATGGATCTCTACCTAGAACAACATTCTGCCATACACTATATATAGAATAGTGGATGGGCGACCATACACAACAAGGCTGTGTTTCCCTCGAGGGAACTGATGACATTATGGAGACCTCGAGAGCGAAGCTTGAGTGGTCTCGCTGATGTCATCAACTCCCTGAGAGGGATACACAGCTTTAGTTGTGAATGGTCGCCCATCCACTGTTTTATATAGTATATGGTTCCACAAATATTAAAAAAAACCTTCTAATTTCCACAAGGTATCATACTTTGTGTCTGTAGTCACACTTGGTCCTGGCAGCTCAGCTGGCTCAGTGTGGTCCTGCTTCGCACCTATTTCTTCAGTGACTGTTGGCTGTTATTCCACATTCCCAACACAAAACATATGTACTGCAGGAGTTATAAAAACAAACTGACAAAATTTGTCATCTGGTGCTGCTCAAGCTCCCAGTGTCTGCTGCCTCTCCCAGCTCCCACTTGCTGTGGTTTCTCTCCACTCCCATTCACTCTCTCTCTCTCTTCGCTGTGGCTTCTCCCTACTTCCGCTCTCTCTCTCTTCGCTGCGGCCTCTCCCCACTCCCGCTCGCTCTCCTTCCAGCATGGTTTATTTTAAAATGATATAAAAAAATTACTTTTTGGACCTGAAGCGGTGGGAGGCTCTTCCTGTTAAGAATAGGAAGATCGTGTTGCTACCAAGAGTAGGAGAATCAGGCCACCATGTTACAATATTTTTTCTCCTTTGGACCTACTCGAGAGAGCCAATCAGGTAGCAGGAAAAGGCTCAAAAGTTATTGTACTATCGATGTGACGTCAGAACGATAGGTCGACAACTTTTTTGACCTATGAACAGGCTTACAAGATTTAGAAAGCATCTGAATTCTATCCACAATAAGCCTTAACCATGTACTATAAGATAACAGTGCTCTCAAGACAAATACAACAAAGACATTTTAGTTAAGTGATTTTGCTTTTAAAAATGGTAAAGTTATCCTATTATAAATACATGGCTTGCATTGTTCTTCAGCGGTTTATAAAAAGTTGCTCTAAACATATGTCAAGGACAACTTATAGATAACATCAAAAACAGCTCTGAACGTTCAGCACAAGCTCAGCTGTGCCCGTTAGCAGCACATTGTCAGCGATTCTTACCATGTGGCAAACAGAGTTTTTTTAATTCTTTTTTGGTAAGCAGTTAACAAGTGCCTGTTTTCAGGGGGCAACCTGGGAGCACTGGGGTGGTTAAGCGACTTGCTCAGAGTCACACAGTATACTGTACATCTGGAGGTTGTGGGAATCAATCCCAGATCTGCTGAATGTGCCAAGCTCATTCACAGCTTGTTGCTCTAACCTCTAGGCTATACTGCCAGCTAGAGTTTCATTTTGAACTTTCATTTCTCAGTGGACTGGACTTCACAACACTGCTCTAAAGTGCTTACAACCAGCTATACAACGTACTGAAAAACAAAACCCATCAAACTGTGAAAAACCTGGTGGTTCACACACCTCATAGGTGTTGTGACATCTGTGAGGCATCTGAGCTTCGCTCTTGTGCCCAAATGATGTCACAGCATCCACTAGGCGTGTGAACCAGTTGTTCTCCATATCCGTGGGATAAAAACATTAAGCAGTGTCAGCTAAATGCTCTCTTAAGAAAAACACTGTGCTACAGTAGTTGCAGAGGGATGTCTCTAGTACACCAACTACTAGAGACTGTGGTTACTATGACCCTTTTCATCAATCCCGTAACACACTGAACAAACAGCAGTTTAGTTTGCTATTCCACTGCGTGTTTATTGCTTTAACTTTCAATAATGACATCAACATTTTTGCAAGTAAAACACAGCTCAAATAAAAAACAACTGTACAGTACCCTTCCAAACAAAAAGTAGTTATCATGTTACTATGAAAACTATAACTTCTGAATGGTTAATGACTATATTTAATCAAAAACAGTAACAGGAAAAAAAATGTCAGATTACATAAACTACTATTACATATTTTCACTACTTTGGCAAGGGCCTCTCTTTACCTTCAGTTATAGCAATGTTCAATATGACTGCTATGACTTAAGTGAATCTTTTTTTAATTTTCATCTTTGCCTCTCTATCAACCGTTAAGTAGTGGTCACATAAAGCCCTGAGAGACTCAAGACATCAAAATAATTTTATGCAGCACTGCCAAAAGGAAATAAACATCAAAGGCTCTAGTTTTACGTACTTTGCTTGCACAGTCAAAACAATACTGACAGTGGTGATTAGAAAGATCTGTTTTGATAATTTCAGGAATTGTTACCAAATTACAAGGATTAGGCCCTAAATCCTCCGGTGGTTGATTTGTTATATCTAGTCCAGCTTTAGTCCCATGATTTCAAGGCCTGAAGGATAATACTCAAATATTGGCTGGCCCTGTAGGCCACTGCTACTGAAGAACAAAACAGCATAGAGATCTTATGCTATATGTAATTAATTCCAGGTCACTCCTAAAAAAGGGATAGTAATGTCCCAGTGGACCTACCTAGTTAACAAAATAAATAAATAAACTTGGCACCACACCTCCTTATTTTAGTCCATAGCGAAGGCTACATTACCCTGCCTAGTTCTGTTACTCTGCCCAAACATATGATTTTGTTTTGCTAGAAATGCGCAGTTTACAGTAAATCTGGATTTTTTTTTTTATTCGAAGAATTTAAAAGAGTTGTGGTTTTGGCGACAGTGAAGGACTACGGACTGACTTACGTTATTTTAATTAAAACACTACACTCTGGATTGGATAAAAATTCACCTTAGTACAGAGTGTAGTCCAATCCAGGATAATGTACACTGCATCTATGGTACAGTGAGCCTCTTAAGAGAATTAACCTCACTGGGGATTTAAAACTGTAATTGTCTCATGGAGAAAAGCGCTAGCACTTGTCTCTACCACCTCAGAGTTCCTGTTTATATGCCACGAGGTTGAGACATAATGCAGGGTTTCTTGATGTGCTCCTGCTGTTTAGTAAGCATACCTAGCATGGTGCATCACACAAACTGTCTTTTGAAGCCCTGGGATTAACTGTCTTTGTAAGAACATTACTCCACAGTTCCTAACAATATCCATTTGCTTATCTGACGCGGCAATGAGGAAGCCTCTGCCTCTATGGTACCACAACAGAACAGGCTGCTACCTTGCCAATATATGAGACACTACTGATGACGGATGTGCCGCACCTGTTGATGTATTTATCAGTGGACTGGGACAATGGTGATATAGGATGTTGATAATGTGGCATTTCATCAGGTGTGCAAAATGAGGCATATTTTAGGTTGCAATGCCATTTTTCTCACTCTTTGGCCCCAAATACTCCTACCAGTTCTCCACACTAACCTACTTTACAGCAGTTGGCCCTGAATGTTGTTGTGACACCCTGCAGGGCACATAGCTTAATCCCTAGAGGTTCCCTATGCCCATACCTTGCCCCAATAGTGGTGAGATCTGTAGAAAGCGACCCTAAAAAGGGGTCACCAGGGTATAACTGTCCTCTTGCTCACTCAGCATGGAGTGCCCAGCTGATCAGACTGCCTGGTTTCATTACCCCGCAGCTATAAAACACAAAGGAAAACCAATAGATGACCCTCACCTCCCCAGCATCTTGTGGTAATCACCTTCATGCAAATCACTCCCCCCACCTCCCCAAACAGGACTGGGGAAGAAGCATATCCCATCTCCAGGCAGGGGAAGATGAGGACCATCCACCCCTTTTTCTAGGGTTCCAATACCATGTAGAAGCCACGGTCCAAAATTCACTTCAAGTAACTGTTTTAGATAAAGTTCAAATGTTATTGTTTATATGGTTGGTTCATTTGTTTACTATTCATACTGCCTCTGAATGCTACCCATGCCATTGGTGCCGTCTAACAAGACCCATCGGGCAGATATGGGTAGCACATTCCGAACTTCAGCCGCAAATACAGCTATGTTTTATATTTACTGTTAGGATATTGCACGTACAGCTTACACTGTTGTTGACTAGAAGGAATGTTTCTTACATGTACATCAATATAGCACGGCCTTCCCAAGCAGGCACTAGTACAGGAACTAGGGAACTTGGGCGACAAGGGAAGGGTGGGGATCAGTTGATCATTTTGTTCAGAACTTGTACTAGTTTGAAAGACCCGAAAATAGCCAGAGGTGACAGGATTGGTTTCTCACGTATAGGGTCCATCTTTGTAATTATACTATCTCCCAATGACTAACAACGGAGTGACCACAGACATCTCCTGGAATGTAAGGGGCTTAACATCTCCTATTAAAAGGAAAAAACTCTGAACAGACTGAAACAGCTTAACTCACAGATAGCCTTCATACAGGAAACCAAACTATCGAATCTTTAAGCTAACAAACTGGTACGGGAATGGGTAGGTTGGGAAGTACATAGCTCGGCACAGTCTGCTAAATGTGGGGTTTCAATTCTATGTCATAAGAAATTAAAATGGTCATTACTGGACCACAAAAAAGATAAAGAATGGGCTCTGGGTGATGGCAAAAGTCTCTACTTTAACAGGTAAATTGATCCTTGTAAATGTTTATGCCCCAAACAATGACCTCCCTGACTTTTTTCATGAGATCTCCCAAGCACTCTCAGACTTTACAGACTGTAACACACAGATCATAGTGGGGGTGACATGAACCTCACAGTCGACTATTTTGTTGACAGATCCAATTCAAAGGAAGAGCCACACACCAAATCACTTCTAGCTCTCAAAGAGTTAATCAACTTACACACCCTATAGGATATCTGGAGGCTCCAACACCCGACTGACAGAGATTACACGTATTTTTCTGCTCCCAGACAGATTGACAGTAGGGTGACTACCGACTCACCTTCCCCCAGAGATCACAAAAAGTGGTGGATATGAAAATCACCCCTTTATACCTCTCTGATTATGCACCCTTACAGCCCTACCCCAAAAAGATCCCTTACATGGTGCCTTGACCCTCTACTGTTGCAGGATGTTGATTTCAAAACCTGGAAGTCAAAAGAAACTAAAAACTACTTCACAGATAACCCTCCGGGGACAGCATATTGTGCAGCCATTTGGGAGGCCTTTAAAGCTACCCTAAGGGGGGAAATAATTAGCTATGCCTCATACCGCAGAAAGAAAAGGGAGAAGGAAGCAGCAAATTTAGAGCAGCTATTGGCAGCTAAAGAGTCCTTATACAAAACAAACCCAGGGAGGCTTATGTCCTGCTCCCTAACCTATGAGATTATAAAAATCAGGTTACAGTTAAACAGTCTGGCCACTAGAAAAGCTGAAATACAGATCCAAAGGATACAATGCAAATACTGGGCTCAAGGGGAAAAGTCAGGAAAACTCTTAGCCTTCAGGATGAAAAAATGCCAGGCCGAAAGACACATAGCTCAGTTACAGAACAAAAGAGGACAGCCTCAGGTCACTGAAACGGGGATAAATCAGGCTATGCTGGAGTTCTACAAGACACTCTATAGCACCCACATTAAATGGGATGCACAAAAAATATACAGCCTTCGTCATCAACCAAAATATGCCCCATCTCTCTGATTATTAAAGGGCACTCCTGGACTCTCCATTGACAGAGCCTGAACTCAGAGATGCAATCAAAAACATGGCCCCACACAAAGCTTTGGGAAGTGATGGTTTCCTTGTAGTACAGGGAGGTCACCAGTGGCGTGCCACAGGATCAGTCCCGGGTCCAGTCCTTTTTAATATGTTCAACAGTGATGTAGGAGAAGGAATATGTGGCAAGATGTGTCTCTTCACAGAGGACACTAAGCTCTGTGGTGTGATAGACAGTGAGGAGGGGGTAAGGGTGATAAAGAGGGACCTGCAAAGGTTGGTGAGGTGGTCCAGGATTTGGCAGCTGAAATTCACTGCCAAAACGTGCAAGGTGATGCACACAGGGAACAAGAATCCCAGAACAGAGTATCGGATAGAAGGGGTTAAGCTGGACACCTCTTCTAAGGAAAGGGACATAGACAGTGTGACAAGGTGTACAGTAAGACAAACAGGATGCTGGGGTGTACTAGGAGAGGTTTTGCTAGCAAGAGGAAAGAGGTATTACTTCCTCTCTACAGATCACTGCTGAGACCACACCTAGAATTCTGGTGTTCTCACCTAAGGAGAGACAAGGACAGGCTGGAGACAGTGCAGCGTAGGATAATCAAAATGATTCAGGACCATCTGGGCAGATTCAACAAAGATCAGCTTAGGGCACTGAACATGTACTCAATCGAGGCCAGACAAGAGATGAGTAATATGACAGAGACTTTCAGGTTCCTGAAAGGAATGAACAAGGTGAACTGTGAGGAACTATTCAACAAAAGTAATAAATCTAGAACACAAGGTTATGAGTGGAAGCAGGTGGAGGGAGGTGCAGGAGGGAACGTGAGAAAGTTTTATTTTACAGAGAGTAGCTGAACCATGGAACAGTCTGCCGTCAGAGGTTGTTAGTGCCAAAACCACCGATGGTTTCAAACATGGTTGGGACAGAGTTAAGAGCTTAGCAGTTACTCAGGGGGGTGGTAGTAGTAACACAGGGAGAAATGGGATGGATGCTGTAGACAAAGACCCTGTACTAGCGGTGATTTGACCAGTTCGGTCGTATTGCAGTCATATTTCTCTGTAATTCTTTTTATGTTTAATTTCAAAAAAGGCCAGGACCTAAGGTTTGTCAGAAAGATGCCCATTTTACAACAAGGGTACTTTGGAAGAGTTGGTGTGTATTTCAGTGTCTGACATCTCTCCTTTGCCTAGGACAAAGGCTTGCTTGGAGGTAAACAGGAGTTACATTTCAATAGGGGATTAGAATTTCCTGGTGGCTGATCAAAGAGGACAATTCCATAAATGACGGGCGATGGAAGGGCCATCTTCTCTGGTTATAACACTTTGAATTTCAAAGAGAAATGGTTTCAGAGCAGGGGTTCTACAGATGCCCAGCCTAGGAAGCTATTGTTAAATTCTCTACTAACTGCCACAGCCTATTTCCATTTTAATAAGTGTCAGGATGGTAGAGTAAATCAAAAGCCAGCCAGGGAGGTGGGACTCTGGGAAATCAAATTACTGATAATTTTTGTCCGGCCCAGTGGCGCTGAGGTGCTGGACACCTTACTTTGCACTATGCCAGTGACCCGTGTTCGGGAACTGCCCGCTTGGCAGGGGAGGAGAAGGATTGAGCGTCCGATGGACTGCTCTCCTTCTTCGGGGAGGGGGGGTCCTCACGTGCCTGCTTCCTAGTGGAGGCTGGGAGATAGGGCACCACGCTGCAGCAGGGGGAAGGAGTTGGGGCAGATGCTTGGAGGGACCATGTGCAGACGTGCGCGCACTCCTCTCCCCGACAACTCCTGAGGAGAAACCAGGAAAAAGAAGCTGCGGCACAATGGTGGAGGGCGCCTCACAGGCTCTGCTCCTGGCCAGCCATGGCTCTGGCCCACTGAATCCGGTCTCTGGTGGGGGATGGGGAACCCCACAGGCCCCACGGGGCGGAGGCAAGCCTGGGATACGAGTCGGCGACGGATGGTGGATGCCAGGGGATGGGGCTGGGGGCTCACTCCGGATGACAGCTGGCACAAGAAAAAAAATAAATTACTGATAATTTTGGTTCATTTGCAACTTTGGAAAGAGCAAGATAGACTTCTGCTGGCCTAGACATCAACAGCTGGGCCTGGAAATGTTAAGGCCACTAGCCAATCACTGGCCAATTTTGCAGACTGCAGAGATGGCTATATAAGCCCTCTTAAACAAAGACTCTGGGCAGAAGCCAAATTTCCTGACACACCGAAGACTGCCAGATCCACTGAAGACAACTGCAAGAAAAACTGGGACTGGACTCTGAGACACCGCAGAGAGAAAGAGAGACATTGCAAAAACTCACTTATTTTCTAGACACTGATTCTCTACAGAAAAGGTAGAAATTATCCAGTTAATTCACTAGTTCATTTTGGATGTATTTTCCAACTTTTTTGTAGTTATCCTGTAATCAAATATTTAAATAATTTGTCTGTATGTTTATATTATAATTATTTAAGTAATCAGTAAAAACAGGTTACTCACCTGTAACAGTAGTTCTAGGAGTGGTATATGTTGTTTATCCACACTGTCTGGCATTGTTCCTTTCCCCTTTAAATCTTGCCAGAAGTCTTCAAGCTGGCTCCTCCCACCCACCCGGGTTGTAAACACCTTGGCTCTGCCCCATGATGCCAGATCTAGCCGCTGGAAGCAGGGTTGCGCCTTAAGTCGGGGAGGTAGGTCGGGTGGGTGCGTGTGGATGAACAACATATACCACTCCTAGAACTACCGTTACAGGTGAGTAACCTGTTTTTCTAGGAGCGTGGATATTTTGTTCATCCACACTGTCTGGCAGACTCTTAGCAGTTCTCCGGGAGGAGGGAGGCAAGGCGCACACCCCCTACTTAAGAAAGAGATTGAAGAACCGAGGCTTCAAAACCAGCATCACGTTGTGACTCAAGGTCGATGTGGTAATGGGTAATAAAGGTGTTCGCTGACTTCCGGGTAGCAGCCCGACAGATTTCCTGGACAGGGATGTCCCTGGAAGCAGCCACCAAAGCAGCAGTATGGCGGGTAGAATGAGCTCTTATCCCTCTGGGAGGCTCCATGCCCGCCAATTCATAACACAGACTTATGCATGATGTGACCCATCTTGCAATAGTCCGCTTGGCTGCAGGTCTGCCAGAAGTGGCTTCAGTGTAGGTGACAAACAGCTTGCGAAACCTCTCCCCGAATTTCCGCCGTCCTCTCCTTATAGTAGGAGAGAGCACGCCTGAGGTCCAGAGTATGGAGCCTGTACTCGGCACCTGAGGTGTACTTAGGGTAATATACCGGCAGAGTCAACACCTGGTTAAGGTGAAACTCTGACAACACCTTTGGAAGGAATTTCGGGTGGGGGCACAGGACAACTTTGTTCCTGTGAAAGACAAGATAAGGGGAGTCCACCGAAAGCGCCTGGATCTCCCCTGTCCTTCTGGCTGACGTGCTAGCCACCAGGAAGGCAGTCTTCCACGACAAATGCGAGAGCTCGCACTTGTGCATGGGTTCGAATGGCTTGCCCATGAGCTTTGCCAAAACCAGCAAGAGATCCCACAAAAGTGGAGGTTCACGCGCCGAAGGGGATATGTGATCCACACCTTTGAAAAAGCGCTCGACCACTGTCTCCTGTGCCAATGTCGATTGACCGGCCCGCGCCCGGAAAGCAGAGATGGCTGCCAGGTGCACCCTAAGGGTTGATGACCGCAGACCCTCATTTGGAGAGGGACCAAAGGTAGTCTAGAATGTTAGCCACAGAGGAGGATAAGGGGTCCAGGCTCTTTCCCTGACAACAAATGGAAAACCTTTTCCATTTGAAGGTATAACATTTCCTGGTCGATTCCGTTCGAGATGCTTCCATGGTGTAGACATCCTCGGAAAGACCCAGAGCCTGGAACTCTAGCCGCTCAGGAACCAGGCTTTGAGGTGCAGGGATTGAAGGTCCGAGTGGAAGATCTTCCCCTGGTTCAACGATATCAAGTCCGGGCATGTACAAAGCCGCCTCAGGGTCCTGCAGCTGAGGCTGAGGAGATCTGGATACCAGAACTGGCGTGGCCAATCTGGGGCTACCAGGATCACCTCCGCCTTGTCCCTCCTCACCTTGAGTAACACCTTGTGGCTCAAGGGAAAAGGAGGAAGGTGCAAAGGAGGCCTGGGGTCCACGGCCTCGAGAAGGCATCCCCTGCAGCGAGCCCTGCTGAGGGGGTGGGCATGGCACAGCCTCAGCTTGGTGTTCTTCCTGGAGGTGAACAGGTCCACCAACGGTTTGCCCCAACGGGAGAACAGATTGTAAGCTTCTCTGGATGGAGAGACCACTGAGGATGTCTGGCCTATGCGGCTGAGAGCATCCACCAGCTGGTTCAAGACTCCTGCCACATGGATGGCTAGGAGATCCGCCTCCAGCCGGCTGATGAAGGTCCAGATCCGGGCGCCTCCCTGCATAGCAGACGAGAGTGCATGCCGCCCTGTTTGTTGAGGTAGTACATGGTCGTGGTATTGTCCGTCTGGACTTGAACCACTTGACCCTGGAGCTGAGAAGCGAAAGCTGACAGGGCCAGTCTGACTGCTCTAAGCTCCAACAGGTTGATGTGGCATCGGGACTCCTCGGGGGTCCAGAACCCGTGAGCTCTGTTGTCCCCCATGTGGACTCCCGAGCCCATGAGAGAGGCATTCGTCGTAAGGACGACCGTTGGCTCGGGGCAGACAAATGGGATCCCTTCCTGCAAATGACTCGGGATGGTCCACCATTGGAGAGCGTCCCACATCTTCTGGGTGACAGTGACCAGCTGGTCGAAGAGACCCTGACGCTGAGACCACTGGGCGGCCAGCTCCCACTGAAGGGGGCGCATGTGCAATCTGGCCCAACGGACTACTGAGGTGCACGCCGCCATGTAACCCAGGAGGCGCAGGAAGTCCCAGGCAGGGCGCAAGTGCCCAACCAGAAATGACTGGGCAAAGGAGGAAAGAACCTCCGCCCTGTCTGCCGGGAGCCGAGCTCTGGCTCGATGAGAGTCAAGCTTGGCCCCGATGAAACCCATCACCTGAGAGAGCACAAGTTCTGATTTGGCCTCGTTGATTAGGAGGCCCAGGTAGGAGCAGGTTCGGAGGGTTAGGTCCCTGGACCTCTCCACCTCCTGTAGGGAGGAACCCACCAGGAGCCAATCGTCTAATAGGAGTAACTACGAACCCCTTGACGTCGTAGATGGGCTGCCACCACTGTGATGCATTTGTTGAAGACCCGTGGGGCCGATGACAGGCCGAACGGCATGGCTCTGAACTCGTACAGGGTCCCTTCGACCCTGAAGCGGAGGAACCGCTGATTGGACGGACAGACTGGGACGTGGTAGAACGCGTCCTGAAGATCCAGTGAACAGAACCACATGTTTCGCTCCAGAGGTGGTATGATCTGGTTCAGAGTTACCATCCGGAAGGTGCAAGACCTGAGATATCGATTCAGATCGTGGAGATCTAGGATGGGGCACCAACCCCCCGTCCGCTTGGGCACCAGGAATTACCTGGAGACGAAGTCTGGGTCTGAAGGAATATCCAGCACTGGAGCTACTGCCTCCTTGTGGAGGAGCTGAGCAATGTCGTTCCGAAGGGCCGACTGAGCGCCAACTGAGATTCTTTCCTCCCATGGGGTACAGGCTCGGCTGGGGAGGTACTGCTTGAACTCTAGAGGCAGTCCCTGCCCGACCACTTCCAGAACCCACCTGTCCGAAGTGATACTGGACCAGGTGGAAAGAAAGTGGCAGAGCCGGCCCTCCATAGGTGGACCCAGAACTGGCGTGACAGGTGTAGAGGAGGCCACCCTGACCCGTCACTGTGCAGGCTTGGAGGAGGAGGAGGCACCTGGACCAGCACCTCGGCCTCCTTAGCGGGGTTACTGGTGACCTTGCTTGGGCCTAGGGTGCCAAGCTAGAGCCTGCTGCTGTTGCTGACCTCCCTGGAAGGAAGGCAGTCTAACCACAGGGGAAGAATGCCGAAAGGACTTCTTCTGGCGCTTCTGCTGGTTCTTGCCCGAAGAACCCTTAGCAGAGGTGGCATCTAAGGTGGCATAAGACTGCTCAATGCACTGTAGATGACCTGCCACTCCCGGACCAAAGAGGTCGGTGCCAAGGAAGGGCACGTCAGCCAGCTTGTGCTGAGTATTCGCGGGAAAGGAGGATAACCTCAGCCAAGCCCTGCTGCGAGTGGCTACCGCAGCAGCTAGTGAACGGGCACAGGAATCACTAATGTCCAGAGCCGTCTGGAGCTGTTGTTTAGCAACAGCACGGCCCCGGTCCCAGACCTGTTTGACCATGGTCTGTATGTCTGCTGGGAGATGAGGGAGGACTTCATCAAACGACCCCAGAAGTGCGTGAGAGAAGTGTGCCATGATCACTGCTGAGCTAACCTGACAAAGGCCTAAGGATGATGCCGAGTAAACCTTCCGGGCCGAGTGGTCAATATTTTTGGACTCCTTGTCTGGAGGGAGGTCAGTATCTGCAGAGCTGCCCATGAGCCTAAACACTGAGGCAGTCACAAGGCTCTCGGCCGAGGGATGCTCAGTGAAGCCCGCCAAGGACCCCATGGGCACTGCGTACTTGCGGGCCATGCAGGCAGAAGGAGCCGGGCAAGAGGCAGGACGCTGCCAAATTCCAGTGCCAGGCCAACTATGGCTTCGGCCACTGGGAAGGCCTCTGTCGGGGTATCCTCCCTCTTGAGAATATCCGTGAGAGGATATTGCGCCTTCTTTTTTATGGGCTGCAAAGGCATACCTGTGGATTCCAAAATGAGTCGAAGGATGCCCTGGAAGGAGGAAGGGCCTTCCTCCAGGCCTGTCACTGACAGCTCATCATGTGAGTGAAGCCCAGTAGTATCCAAATCCGAGGAATCCGGATACAAGAGTCTCCCACCTAAGTCCCCCTCAATGCGCCTAGGGTGATCAGGAGTGACTGTAATGGACAACCTATGGGGCAAGCCCGTAGTTGGTCGATCCTCCTTACAGGGAGCCCCTCCCTGAGGCTGTTTGGGTGGTGGTTCCACCAAAATTGGTGGGGAACTCGTAACAGGCTGAGCCGAAATACGCACCGGTCGCACCAGAGGGGGAACCGGAGTCCTCAAAACCGAGGGAGTCAGTGTCGGCCGAAGAGGCTGGGGCCAAGTAATGGCCGGTACAGCCAGAGCAGACGGTTTTTGACCCGTCAAAAGAAGTTGCGGCCACATGAGGTCCTTATAACGTCGACGGAGCTTCTGTCTAAGTCTCTCCTCGTCCAAGGAGGATGAGGAATGGTGGCGGTGCCTCTTCCGGGAGTGTTTGTGACCCTTTCTCGGTTTACCGACCAACAGGGTCCTACTCCTCGATCGAGACCGATGGCGTCGGCTCTGTCGGTCGGGAGGAGCTGGATTCGGTGAAAACCGAGGTTCTGGCTCTTGTCCCTCGATCGGGATGCCCGAAGGATGGATCTCCTCGTCAGGGAAGGAGAGAATGGGAGTCCTCTCCAAAGTATCATCGACAGGCGTCAGCGACAACAGCTCAATCGGGTCGAGAGAAATCTCGGCCGGTTCTGCCGTATCCTCGGCTTCAGTGCCCTGGCCTGATGGAAGGTCCAACAAGCCGGCAGCCGAGGAAGCGATCTCGACCGTGGCCAAGACCGCCTGCTCCTGAGTGTCGGACCACTCTTGGTCCCAGGAACGTCTTCATCGGGTAGAAGAAGATGATTTTGGGTCCTTATCCTTCTTCTTGGATCGGAAGGAGGGCGAGCCCGAAGGCGCCTCACCCTTAATAGGGAGAGACTGGCACAACTCCCGGAAGGACCCCGTGAAAGTGGAGCACAGGTTGAGCAGCACGAAGAAGCTTTGGTTGGCCGAAGCTTGGGCAGCTTCCTCTTCGAAGGCCGCCATCTGCTCAAGCTGATCGGTGGATCCCGCAGCCGCGGAAACCGCCCACCTGGCCTCCTTCGATTTCACTGGTGGATTGCGAAGCTCCGGTCTCCCCAACTTAAGGCGCGCCTTGCGGTCCTCCAGAACGGTGGTATGGAAGGCCGAACAGATGGTGCAAGCCGAAGTACCATGCACGGCACCTAGGCAGTAGACGCACAAGAGGTGGGGATCGGTGCAAGACATTTTTTGTCCACAAGGACACCAGTGAAACCCGGGGGATGACTTGTTCTCCATATCCGAAGCGTTCGGATCCGAATCGTAAACTCTGATGAGTTTTAAAGCGAGTAAGTGCGTCGAAAACTGTCAATTTGACTCCAGCGCCTATTGTACTTGCGAAGTAGCACGAGGGAACCTGTATCTTCCAGCGGAAAGGAAGATCTGGCGTCATGGGGTGAAGCCAAGGTACTTACCACCTGGGTGGGTGGGAGGAACCAGCCTGAAGACTTCTGGCAAGATTTAAAGGGGAAAGGAACAATGCCAGACAATGTGGATGAACAACATATCCATGCTCCTAGAAAAGCTTTTGCTTTTATTTTCAAAGTAATACTGCCAGAGAGTGATTCTGTTTTGTGTGAGAGTTTTGGGAAGGTTTATTCATTCTGTATCATGCGTGTTTAGTGCTAAGGTGCCGTACTCTACCGAAACTAGGATCCTGGAAGAGAATGTGAGGCCCTAAAGTAGTGTAAAAGTGCACAGGTTCTCCAGAGAGGGTCTACAAGGTCTGAATGAGGTTCCTGCACCCTTGGTGGGAGAAGACACAATCAGGGTTACAAGAGCAGCCCCAAAGGTCTCATAACGCATGGGTTTTCCTCCCAGTGCAGCAACTAAGGAAGGGTTCTCACCTGGCTCGACACTGTATTATACTGATACTCAGAGGGACGAAGCCCTGGGCCCTCGTGGTAAGTGTTCAGTTGTGAACTCAGCGAGCACTCTCAAAGGACACAAGAAGGGTATTTCCTGACTCTCTGTCACAGGTTGCACTTAAGGGAGGGTACTGTGAGCTCAGTGAGCCCGGCCCCCAGGAGTAGGTTCATGACAGATATTGGTGGCATAGTGGTTGCATTCAAGGCCAGTGTATCAGACTGGTAAACTATAAAAAAAAAAAAAAAAAAAAAAACACACACACAAAAAGGGCAGAGATTGGGGAAAAAAAAACAAACATTTAGTTGCAGTACAAAGTTCCATACCATGTTTTTGCTTTTTTACGGTGTAAGCTAGTGTAGCTGTAGTTAGGGAAGAAGACAGCTTCCAAGTACAGCGACTGCATTACAGACCAGCAAAGGCAAATGTGTCAGGAAAGAGGGGTCCATTATGAGGGGCGAAGCAAAAAGAACCACATGCAGGCACTGATGGTAGCCCATCAGCAAGCAGCTGCCCAGGACCTCGAGTCACGGCCAGTGACTGGAAAGGACCAGAGCTTGGGCCTGGAGGTACCAAGGAACATCGAAGTGTCCAGTCCCAAGGAGGAGAACAGTGGGACTAAAGGGAACCCAGAGCCACGGCACCAGGTGAAGTCCATCACAGATGGGATGCTGGAGAAGCTGAAGCTTCAGTTGGAGCTATAGACAGTACAGTTTGCCCTACAACCCCAGCAGCAGAGGGAACTCGAGCAGAAAAAACTTGAAATGGAGATGGAGGACAAACAGCGCCAAAGAAAGGTCGAGATGGAGGACTAGCAGCGTAAAAGAGTGTTCGAACTGGAGAGAATGAGGCTTCAACTGCCAGCATCAGGGCAGGTAAGTAGCAGGGGTGATGCTGAAACTCTTGGTCTGGGTTATAAGTTAAATTCCAAATTAATAGTAGAATTTAATGAGGGGGAGGATATGGACGCATTTTTGAATTTGTTTGAAAAGGTCTGTATCCAGGCCAAGATACCCAAGGAGGCCTGGAGCTTACAGCCACCCCACTGCTTACTAGCAAGGGGCATGAGGTGCTAGGACAAATGGAAAATGACGACAGTGAAGACTATGAAAAACTTAAAACTGCTTTACTGAAAAAGAATGAATTAACTCCCGGGACCTACAGAGTTAAATTCTGGAAGCTCGGAAAGAGTCCCAAAATGATCTTTGAGGAACTCGCCACTAAGCAACATCAGTTTTTGAAACATTGGGGGGAGGAAGTGGAAGCAAACTCTGTGGGTAAGATTGCGAAGGTTGTGCTACTGGAACAGTTCTTCTGGGCCTGCCCAGCGGAGCTGAAAACCTGGCTAGAGGACTGGGATCCTAAAACAGCACAGCAAGCTGCTAAGCTCTTGGATCTCAATGCCAGGAGCAGTCCTGCTCTAAAAGGAAGTGGGGGAGCAGGTACTGCAGGGGTAAAAGGGAAACGCGCACCTTCAGGGCAGCTAAAACCCTCACTGCCTCTGCAGAAAGGGGGATGCCCCAAATTACCAAAAAGAGATTTCTTGGATAAAAAAAGTGATGAATGTTGGTTTTGTAAGCAGCCAGGGGATCTTGCTAGACAGTGTTCTAAAATGGCACAGAGTAGACAAAGTGTCCCTTGAAAGGAGGTGGGTGCACTCTGTGTCACTGAGAGTATGCCTGTGAACATGAGGGAGCACTTACACCCGGTTACTACAAATGGGCTGCAAAACCATGGGTTAAGGGACACTGGGGCATCTCTTACCCTGGTAAAATGGGATTTGGTTGGGCCTGAACAACTCACCTAATCAGTCTGTAACTGTAAGGGGATTCACTGGGGAGGATAATACCCCACCACTATCTAGTGTTTTCCTGGATTGGGGTGAGACAGGAGAAAGGGTGCAAAAAGTGACAGTGGCAGACAACCTCACTCTGGATGTGATTATAGGGAACAATCTCCAGCAGGGGATGGTGTGTGCGGTTACCCACCGTCAGATGGCGAAGGCTGCTTGTAATTTTCTGAACCCCGCAAAAGCCCCTGTGGAAAAGAATAGGAGGCTGGTTACCCAGCTTGTGTCTCCTGAAAGGGAGAATAGGGAAAGGGAGGTAGGACTTCCCTAAGTAGCCATTCACCAAACAGCTGCAAAAGGTTACTCTGAGGAGGGAGGGGTAACAAATGGTCAGAAAGTTAGGGATGGCAGTGACTCTGAATGTCCTGATGCTAGAGCTAAGGACCCCAGTTTAGGAACTGATGGGCACATGTCCCATGGTTTGGAAAGATGTGAAGATTCTGCAGCCACTCAGAGGATTGACCCTAGTTTGGAGAGGCTGAGGGCTTGTGCAGAATTTGATGGGACACAGGGAGGTGACATGAGACATAGGGTATTTTGGGACAATGGACTGATGTATACACAGGACGTGAGGACAGAGAAAGGAGTGATGGATTAGGCAGCTTGTCGTTCCCCAGGGGTACTGTGAGTGGTTGCTCATGATCGCTGATGATATCCCCATGTCTGGACATCTGGGCATCGCTCGCACCATGCAGTGATTAGTTCAAAATTTCTATTGGCTCAACTTCACCCAGCAGGTGAAGGAATATTGCAGGTCTTGTCACCAGTGCCAACAGACAGGGAAGGGTAGGTAGTAAAACAAAAGCTGCCCTAATTCCCCTGCCCATTGTGCAGAAGTCATTCCAGAAAGTAGGAATGGATATTGTGGGACCCTTGAATACCCCAAGCTTCTCTGGGAAAAGGTTTATTCTGACGGTGGTCGATTTCGCCACCTGATATCCAGAGGTGGTCGCCCTCTCCTCAGTTAAGGCAGACAAAGTGGCAGATGCCTTGCTAGGGATTTTCTCCCATGTCAGGTTTCCACAGAAGGTTATCTCTGATCAAGAGGGTAGCTTCACGTTGGACCTGATGAAGTGTTTGTGGGAGAAGTGTGGGGTGGTACAGTGATGTACAACACCTTGTCACCCACAAGCCAATGGGCTTGTGGAAAGATTTAATGGTACAGTAAAAACAATGTTCCGAGTGTTTGCTGAACAGCATGGGAGAGACTGGGAGAAATAACTTCCCCACCTGTTGTTCGCATACAGGGAGGTGCCCCAAGAGTCAACAGGGTTCTCCCCCTTCAAACTCTTATACAGACGTACGGTGCGTGGGCCCCTAGACTTGATCCTGGAAGACTGGGAAGGCAAGCATGCCACCCAGGGAGCTCCAATAGCAGAATATGTCCTTAAGTTTAGGGAGAAGCTGAAGGAGCTTATGGGGGAGGCCCAAAGGAACCTGTCAGCTGCCCAGCAGAAACAAAAGTCTGGTACGATTGTGAAGCCTGAGTGCGCTCTTACAGCACAGGCCAGGAAGTAATGGTCCTAATTCCAGTCCGGAAGGACATGCTGCAGGCTGAGAGGGCGGGACCATTCAAGACAGTCTGACAGGTGAAAGACATGAACTATACTGTAGAACTGCCTGACAGGAGACATACCCACAGGATGTGCCATGTCAATATGATGAAGTCATATGTAAACAGGGCCGACATGGTGTTTGCAGTGTGTAGTCCTGGGGAGGGGATGGACGAGGAAGACCCCCCCCCCTCCTGGACTTGCTACAGGAAAGCCAGTGGGAGTCAACTGTGGAGACAATCAAGCTGTCACCCCAGTTGACCCCAGCACAGACCCAGGAAGTAAGGGAGGTTTTAGAGGACTTTGCCCCTTTATTTACGGCCAAGCTGGGATGAACTCCCTTAGCGAACTATGACGTAGACACAGGGACGCAAACACCCATCCGACAGACAGCCTACCGGGTGTCTGAGGCCATCCTAAAGGACAACAGGAGGGAGGTGGAGCAAATGCTGGACTTAGGGGTAATCCAGAAATTCCACAGTCCTTGGCTTGCTCCCGTAGTCCTCGTTCCCCAAGCCGTATGGGTCTGCTCGCTTCCGTGTGGATTATCATGAACTTAATGCAGTCACGAAATCTGATGCGCACCCAATGCCATGAACGGACGAGCTACTAGACAAGTTGGGAGGGGCGACATACCTTACCACAATTGATTTAACAAAAGGATACTGGCAGGTTGAGCTAACTGCTAGAGCCAGAGAACGGTCAGCCTTCATCACTCCAATAGGATTATTCAAATTCCGGGTAATGCCTTTTGGAATGAAGCATGCCCCTGCCACATTCCAAAGATTGGTCAACCAGGTGTTACAGGGTACAGAAGAGTACGCACTGGCTTATCTGGATGATACTGCCATCTTCAATACCAGCTGGAAAGAACACCGGTCCCATCTGAAGGAAGTGTTGGGCAGGATACAAGTAGCAGGGCTCACTGAAAAGGCTGTAAAAATGCCAGGTGGATATGGCTGAGGTGGCATACCTAGGCCATGTAGTGGGTTGGGGGTAGCTCTGTTCCAACCAAGCAAAGATTGAGGTAACAGAGGTGTGGCCCTCGCCTGAAACCCAAAAGCAAGATAGGAGTTTCCTAGGGACCACAGGGTACTACCGAAAGTTTGTGCTCAATTACAGTA
This sequence comes from Neoceratodus forsteri, assembly GCA_016271365.2. Lineage (NCBI taxonomy): Eukaryota > Metazoa > Chordata > Ceratodontiformes > Ceratodontidae > Neoceratodus > Neoceratodus forsteri. The sequence goes on along the minus strand of CM057456.1, from coordinate 1,693,296,331 downwards.
CCCTGGCGGCTCCCCTATCTAGCTTGCTAAAGAAAAGACAGCCCAAAAAGGTAAACTGGGAGCCAGTCTGTGAAAGGGCCTTCGCACAGATAAAAGCAGCGCTGTGCAGTGCCCCTGTGCTGGCCAGACCAGATTACACTAGGCAGTTTGGATGTGGGGATTGGAGCAGTCCTCAGCCAGACATCCAGTCAGGCAAGTGACCACTCGATAGTGTATCTGAGCAAGAAGCTACTACCTCACGAGCAGGCATACTCCACAGTAGTAGAGGAATGCCTTGCATTGGTATGGGCCCTGAAGAAATGACAGCTGTACCTCTATGGGAGGCGCTTCGATGTACAGACTGACCACAACCCTCTGGTGTGGTCAAATCAGATGGGCAAAACAAATTGATGACTCCTCAGATGGAGTATTGCCCTGGAGGCCAATGACATGACCATTACGCAAAGGTCAGGGTCGCCAAAGCGAACGCAGCTAGCATATCTCACCAATTAGAACAATGACCAAATTGTGGAAACCCTGACATACAATAGGGGTGTGTTCCCACAGATTCAGTCTTAGGAGGAAGAGAAGTAGCAGTTTGGCCAATTCAGTCATATTGTCATATTTCTCTGTCATTTTTTTATGTTTGATTTCCAAAAAGGCCAGGACCTAAGGTTTGTCAGAAAGTTGCCCATTTTACTACAAGGGTACTTGGGAAGAGAGCTGATGTGTATTTCAGTGTCTGACATCTACCCTTTGACTAGGACAAAGGCTTGCTTGGAGGTAAACATACGTTAAATTTCAATAGGGGACTGGAATTTCCTTGTGGCTAATCAAAGAGGACGATTCCATAAATGACAGGAGATGGAAGGGCCATCTCCTTTGGTTATAACACTTTGAATTTAAAAGAGAAATGGTTTTAGAGCAGGGATTCTGCAGACGCCCAGTTTAGGAAGCTACTGCTAAATTCTCTACCAACTGCCACAATCTGTTTCCATTTTAATAGTGTCAGGAAGGTAGGGTAGATCAAAAGCCAGCCAGGGAGGTGGGACTCTGGGAAATCAAAATACTGATCATTTTGGTTCACTTGCAACTTTGGAAAGAGCAAGAGAGATCCCTGCTGGCCTAGAGATGAACAGCTGGACCTGGAAATATTAAGGCTACTAGCCAATCACTGGCCAGTGTTGCAGACTGCAGAAATGGTTATATAAGCCATCTTAAATAGAGACTCTGGGCAGAAGCCAAATTTCCTGACACACTGAAGACTGCCAGACATACTGAAGACCACTACAAGAAAAGCTGGAACTCTGAGATGCAGCAGAGAGAAAGAGGGACTTTGCAAAAACTCAATTATTTTCGGGACTCTGATTCTCTACAGAAAAGATAGAAATTATCCAGTTAATTCACTAGCCCATTTTGGATGTATTTTCCAACTTTTTTTTGCAGTTATCCTGTAACCAGATATCTAAATCATTTGTCTGTATGATAATTATTTAAGTAATCAGTACAAGCTTTTGCTTTTATTTTTAAAGTACTACTGCTTGAGAATGATTTTATTGGGTGTGAGGGTTTTGGGAAGGTTTATTCAATCTGTATTACACCTGTTTAGTGCTAATGTATCACACGCTACCAAGACTAGGATCCTGGAAGGGAATCTGGGGTCCTACAGTAGGGTAAAAGTACACAAGGTATCTGGAGTGGGTCTGAGTGGTTTGAATCAGGTTCTTGCTCCCCTGTGGGAGAAGACACAATCAGTGTTATGAGAGCAGCCCCGAAGGTCTCATAATGCCTGGGTTTTCCCCCCCCCAGCACAGCAACCAAGGAAGGGTTCTCACCTGGCTACAGACTCAAGACCGTATTTTACTAATACCCAGAGAGAGGAAGCCCTGGGCCTTCGTAGCAAGTGTTCAGTTGTGAACTCAGCGAGCACTCTAAATGGACATGAGGAGGGTATTTCCTGACCCCCCCGTTATAGGCTGCACTTAGGGGAGGGCACTGTGAGCCCCCAGGAGTAGGTTTGTGACAGTACTGACAAAAGGTCTTAGGGTATGATAGGGTGTTATAGGGAGACTAGATAGACCATTGGTTTCTTTCTGCCATCATTGTCTATATTTCTATGTTTCTATCCTGATGTCAGGATGGTGGTATAACAACATTGGTCACTGATTCCTTTTGGCAAAAAGTGACTAGCCATACCTAATAATATGGGTTACTCGCCTGTAAACATTGTTCTAGGAGAGGTATATGGTGCACATCCAGACTACTTGCAGTCTTCTTTCAGGAATTAATCTTGCCAGACATCTTTAAGCTAAGCTCCTCCCACCCACACAGGTGGTATACTCCTCAACTCCACCCTGTGATGTCATATCTTGCACGCTGGAAGCAAGGATCCTAGTGCCACTTGGCAGGGGAGGCTGGGATGGGTTGTGTGGATGCTCACCATATAACACTACAGGTGAGTAACCCTCATTTCTAGGGATGTCAGTATGACGTACTATCAACATTACTGGCAGACTCCAAGCAGTTCTCCAGGAGGAGAGGCAAAGGTGCACACCCCTATTTGGCAAACATGGACTGGAGAAGAGAGTTCCCAAAGCAGTATCCTGGCATTACGAGGTTGATGCTGTAATGGAAGATGAAGGTATCTACTGACTTCCAGGTAGCAGCCCTGCAGATTTTCTGGATATGGACCTCCATGGAAGCAGCCTCTGAGGCAGCGATGTGTCTGGTGGAATGAGCTCTAAATACTACTGGAGGCTCCTTACCAGTCAACCAATAGCAGAGGTCGATGTAGGAGACTATCAACCTGACAATCATCCTCTAAATGCTGCCAGTCTGCCAGGCAGCTTTGACGTATGTCACGAAGAGCTGGCGAATCTCTACCCAAACTCTAGCCATGTGCACCTTATAGTAAGCAAGCGCTGACCTCAGGTCCAATAAGTGGAGCCTCTGCTCAGCCTCCAAGGTGGGACTGGTGAAGTACTCTGGGAGATTCATCACATAGTTAAGGAGGAACTCTGATATTACCTTCGGAAGCAACTTCGGGTGGGGGCAGAGGACTACTTTGTCTTTGTGGAACACCAAATAAGGAGCCTCCACAGAGTGCGCCTGGAGCTCAATAATCCTTCTGGTGGAGATAACAGCCACCATGAAGGCAGTCCTCCTTGAAAGGTGTGACATCTCACATCATTGATTTGGCTCAAACGACTTGCCCATCGGTACTGTCAACACCAGCAACAAGTTCCAAAGTGGTGGTGGTTCATGCACCAGTGGGGACAGGTGGTCAAGGCCTTTGAAGAAACATCTAACCACTTTCTCCTGCACCCCTGTTGGCATACCAACCCATGTCCGGTATGCAAAGATGGCTGCCAGGTGCACCTCAAGGGTCATCGACCTCAGTCCCAACTGAGAAGGGACCACAAGTAGTCCAAAATGCTAGCCAACGGGCAGGCCAGGGGGTCAAGCTCCCTGCCCTGACACCAAATGGAAAACCTTTTCCATTTAAAGGCATAGCACTAGCAAGTTGACTCTTTCTGGGAAGCCTTCACAATGTGCAGTACATCTTACGAAGGTCCCAACGCTTGGAACTCTAGCCACTCATGAACCAGGCTGAGAGGTGTAGGAATTGAAGACTCGGATGCAGATCTTCCCCATGTGACAAAAGAGCAGATTCGGATGCAGAGGCAACCGCCACAGTGTTCTGCTGACTGATACTGAGGAGATCTGGGTGCCAAACCTGGCGAGGCCAGTCTGGGGCTATTAGGATCACCCACACCTTGTCACTCTGGACACTGACCAACACTTTATGGATCAGGGGAAATGGATGGAAGGCGCTGAAGAGGCCTGGGGTTCTAGGCTTTACACAGGCATCCCCAGCAGTGTTCTACATTGTGGGGGATGGGCACAGAAGAGCCACAGCTTTGTGCTCTCCCAGGAGGCAAAGAGATCAACCAGAGGAGTATCCCACAGGGAGAACAAATGACTTACATTGCCTCCTGATGCAGAGACCATTTGTGTGACATCTCGACCACCCAGTTGAGGGTGTCCGTGAGCTGGTTGGAGGCTCCTGCTACAAGAATTGCCAGGGGATCAGCATCCAAGCTGTGCATGAGGGTCCAGGTACGGAGAGTCACCCGACAGAGATGAACGAGTGCATGCCGCCATGCCTGTTCAGGTAGTACATGGTCATGGTACTGTCCGCCTAGACCTGCAGGATCTGACCCCGGACAAATGGAGTGAATCCAAAGAGCAAGCCGCACTGCACGGAGCTCCAGCAGGTTGATATGGTGACGGGACTCTCTGAGGGTCCAGAACCCGTGGGTCCTATGGGTCCCTAGGAGCGTTCCCCATCCAAAGATGCATCAGTTGTCAGGGTGACTTTTGGCTCTGGATGGGCAAATGGGACTCCCTCCTCCAGATGTTCTAGGATGAACCACCACTGGATGACATCTTACATTGGCTGGGTTAGGTGACCTAGGTGCTGAGACCACTAGCGGCCCAGATCCCACTGCAAGTGAAGCATCCGCCGATGTGCCCATCTGACCAAACTGGTGCAGGATGACATTTACCCCAGCAGCCGCAGGAAGCTGCGGGTAGGGAGCAAGCGCCCAACCTGAAATGATTGGGCAAAGGAGGTATGGTCTGATGCCCTGTCTGCAGGGAGTCGGGCCTTGGCCCAAAGGGAGTCTAGTTCTGCCCTAATGAAGTTAATCACTTGCAAGGGGTTGCGTTTGGACTTGGTTGGGTTGACTAGAAGGTCCAAGTCTCTGCAGATCTGGAGGGCCAGGTCCCTGGACCCGTCCACAGCCTCCTGGGATGGTCCAGCTATCAGTCAGTCACCCAGGTAGGACTAGACTCTGAATCCTCGACGTCTTAGGGAAGTGGCCACCACTGCCATGCACTTAGTGAAGACCCTGGGAGCTGATGAGAGGCATGACAATGAATTTGTATAGAATCCCTTCTGCACGGAACTAGAGGTACCACCAGATGGACTGGAATGTCGAAGAATGTGTCCTGGAGGTCCAGGGAGCAGAACCGCATGCCCTTCTTCAGAGATGGGATTATTTGGTTCAGAGTGACCATCCTGAACTTGCACTTCTTCAGAAACTGGTTCAGATCGTAAAGATCCAGTATGGGGCACCAGCCCCATATCCATTTTGGAACCAGGAAGTACCTGGACATGAATCTCTGCCCTGCCATGGAGTTTGGAACATGGGTTATGGCTCCTTTCTTGAGGAGTTGAGCAACATCCTCCCTGACAGCAGACAGCATAACCTATGACGTCACGGACTCCCTTGATACATGGGGTCAGTAAGGCAGGAAAGCATGAAAGTCAAGAGGCAACCCTCTGCGTATCACTTCTAGCACCCATCTGTCCAAAGTAATGACGGACCAGTTGTGCCAGAAACGGTGAAGCTATCCCCCATGGGGAGCTGATGCAAGGACTGAATGGGTGGGAGGAAGACACCTCCCCAACCTGTCACTAGGCAGCTTTGGAGGGGTACTGGCACCTGCTGCCAGAGGGGCACCACTACCCCTATCCCCACTCTTTTTGGTGCCCTGGCCAGTGAACTTGGTTGTGGGGCACCAAGCTTGAGACTGACCTTGCTGGAGCTGCTTTGGCTGCTGTGGTTAAAAGGGCTGAAACTGAAGGGCTTCTTCTTCTGTTTCTGCCCTTTTGGAACCTTCTGTGAGGAATTCACAGAATCTAAGGTGGTGTTGGACTTCTCAGTCCACCCCTGGACCTCAAGGGTTAGTGCCCAAGAAGGAAACATCAGCCAGTTTGTGCTGGGTATTCACCATGAAGTTGGAGATCCACAGCCAGACCCTGCAATGGAATGGGTGGAAATGTTGCTGATATCCTAGGCCATCTGGAGCTGGTATTCAGCCAAAGCTTGACCTTGGTCTTCCATTTTCACTGCCATCTGCAAGGAAGCAGGTAGGTGAGGGAGGATATGGACTAGCACTCTCATCACGGACTGAACAAATTTGGCCATCATCAGGGCATAGCTCATCTGACAGAGACCCAGGGAAGGTGCAGTATACACCTTTTTCACTGTATGGTCAAGTTTTTTGGATTCCTTGTCAGGGGGCTTTGTCCAGATCCCCAACATTGAAAGTTTTCCTGAAGATGGAATCGGCCAGCAAACCCTGAGCTGAAGGGTCGTCCGAGAAATCGGACAAGGTGCTGGTAAGGCCTATATACTTGCAGACCATACAGGTTGAGGGTGCCAACCAGGATGCTGGATGCTGCCAAAGCTCCAGAGCCTGCCCCAAGATGGCCTCAGCCATCAGGAAAGTGACCCCTGGGGATTCGTCCCTGTCCAGAATTTCAGTGAAGGGATACTTAGCCCTTTTCTGAAATAGTTCCAGAGGGACCTCCATGGATTCAGATATCAATCTGAGAAGTGCCCCAAAAGACTGCATGTGGTCAGTGGTCAGTTCCTCAGCTGATTCACAGTCAAATCCATGGGTCCTTGAAGACTGCATGAAGGATCCACTGGAGTTGTAGGAGGATTCTTTGAATACGGTCCTTGGCCGTTTTTAGCTGTGTACCATTCAGGGTTCATCCAAGTGTGTAGTTTCCATGGATAACCAGTCTGAAAAGCTAGTAGTTGGACGGGAGTCCTTGGTAGGTGCTCCCTGCAATGGCTGTCATGGCAGCAGTTCCACCTGGATTGGAAGAGAGATGGGTGTCAGTAACACTTGTCTTGGCAGGACTGGAATGGTCTGGCAACCAGGGAATCACCGGAGTCGTGGGTGGTGCCCTACCCTGCCCAACCAAGGCCCGCCGCTGCCACAGCATGTCCTCATAGTCCCACCTCATCCTGCGATGGAGCTTCTCATCGGATGATGAACAGGACAAGGAACGCCTGCTGCGTTACCTCCCAGATGATCAAGAGCAGGAGTACGAAGAATCCTTCGACCGCAATCTCGACCATGACCTAGAGTTTGACCGATGACATGGCCACTGACAGTGAGGAGAGGCAGCTGGAGAGGCCGAGTAGATTACACAGACCAGCTGCTACTGCACAACCCTGGAGGGAGGCAGCTCCTGTGAGGAGACAGCTGGGTCCACCGATTGCTCCTGATCCTCCTGAGAGAGGGCCAAAAGGACTGGGATCTGACAGATCGAATCTTCCTTGACCCCTTCTGATAACTGGTCGACCGGGTTGAGAAAAATCTCGACCACCTGGCTGGCCTGTGTTGAAGCCAATAAGCCTGACTGGGTTACTGTGGAGCTTGTGGCCTGGTCCTTGACCAAGGTGGGCTCAGTCAAAGCCAAGTGCTTGACAGCTGTTGAGTGATCAAGGGAATCATGGGAGCAGAAGAAGTATGTTCCTTCCTGGTCCCACAACCGACGGCAGGATTTCTTCAACTTCTTCTTGCTGTTGTGGGAGGGACTCTCCCTGAAGGTCTGGAGGGACTTGCACAGGTCACAAAAGGTTCATAAGAATGACACCTCAATACTGTCTCCGGCCAGGAAGAGTTATGAGACAGGCAGAGCACCCGCTACAGCTTTGGCTGCTGCCTCTTCCATCGCCACGAACTGGGCTGCAGATCCCTCAGCAAAGAAGATCGCCTTACGGGCATCCTAAGACCTATCTGCAGGGTCTCATTTGGGCACACAGCTGAGGAGAAGCAGGCGTAGCAGTCTTCGACGGATGAAGGGAGTAAAGTTTTGCAAAGGCCACAAGCGGCGATGTCATGCCCTGCCCTGAGGCAGTTGATACAGGATGTGTATGGATCTGTCTGTGACACCTTCCAGTTGCACTGGACACAATGCTTGAAGCCGGGGCCCGATTTGGATTCCTCGCATTCCACTGCGGATGTCGAATGACTGGAGCAGAACTGAGAATATACTCACTAGTTTTGAAGAAAAAAAAAAAAAGTTTGCCAATGGCATACTTATTAAAGGCCTGCACCACGCACAAGCTGTGAAGCAGGAGATCTGATACTTCCAGTGGAAAGGAAGATCTGATGTCATGGGTGGAGCTGAAGAATACACTACCCGGGTGGATGGGAGGAGCTTAGCTTAAAGATGTCTGGCAAGATAAACCCCTGAAAGGAGGACTGCCAGTAGCCCATGTCCCTATAACTATTATTTCTCTCATGAAACGTGCAATATATCATTAGATGACTGAATCGGTAAAAGATAATAAGACACAAAATACAGTAGTGAGATTTTTAGGTCCAAAAGCCTGCTGAATACCACAGCAAACACTTTATTATGTTGGCTTGTGCGCACATGCAAGCAACATCTTGTGCTGGTAGCACATTTCAGAGGTATGTCAGTGTTGGCAAATGTAGGGCATGCTTTAGTAGGTGCATCCCTCATTCTCAGTAAGCCATCATGCTAGCGCTGACACAAGAACTATGTAAAGCGGACACAACTTGTAAGAAAAGTGCCACTGCAATCAGAGACAAGCTCGTCATACAGCGGTACAGACAACATGCCTCCCAACATGCCATTCCTGGTGAAACATTTCAATAAACATGGCGGTGGAGCCGCCACCACACAATCCCCAGAGGAAGCCAACATCAGGGGTGCAATCCTCATGTCGAAATGTCCGACCCCCACACTGTGTGGCAAACTGGGTGCCCACCCCAGTGTGCTGCCGCTCACAGTAAGCCGACCACGTCAGCATGTTCCTGCCCCGGCCCCGGCTCCACCCCACTGTGTGGCACACTGCGTAGCCCTGGCATGCCAACATCAACCCCTGAAAGTCATGAGGCACACTGGGAGCCCACCCCAGTGTGCCCAACATTTGTTGTCTTTCATCTGTAAAGAAAGTAAACTATCCCACAGCACAGTGTCCTTTTCCCCTGAAAAAAAAAAAGAAAACAGTCTGTTGTCTGCAGCACCCCCCCTCCGCCAACCTGCACTCATCCACTGCGCACCCCCCCTCACCCCATACTTGCTTCCAGAGGTTTGGCGCTGCAATCTTTGGTGGAGTGGGAAGACGTCTGGACTCTTGAAAGCCGACCGCAAACTGAAGAAATGCCGGTAAGCTGTATAATGGCATTTTTTATTTTTTTATTTTAGTCTTTGGTAACCGGGTAAGGCCCATTAGGCACAAGTGCCTGTTTTCAGGGGTGACCCGGGAGCACTGGGCGGTTAAGTGACTTGCTCAGAAGTCACACAGTATGCAAGTGGAGGTTGTGAGAATCAAACTCGGGTCTGGTCTGCTGCAAGTACCAAGCTAGTTCACACCTCATTCCTCTAACCTCTAGGCTATACTGCCAGCCCAGCATAAATGGGGGGTTTCAACTTACATGGACATCTCAGCCATTTTTTTGAATTTTGGCTCCAAATTTTCAACATGAGGTTCTTGGGATCCCATCTCATTAACACATGCACCTGTCATCTTGTTATTCGGTCCCGAAAGATAATTTTGCGGTCACTGCACAGAATCACCTTTTGGGACCGATTACTGAAACGACAGTGCCACTGTTCATGAGGTGGGTTCCCAAAAAGCCTATCTTGTAAATTTGATTAAAAAAATTCAAAAAAATGACTGTTACGAGCATGCGTTGCACAGTTTCCACGCACATTTGTAATTTCATAAATTTTTTATATTTTAACTCCAGATTTTCAACACTGCAATTTTTCACACCTCCTTATGAACAGTACAGCTGTCATTTTTCATATCCTGCTCAAAACTTGTTTTTGCACATGTGGTGCATAATGGCACAGTTGCTGTGGGAAATCAGTTCGGGACAGATTAACAAAATCACAGTGACACTATTCACAAGCAGAGGTCCCAAAATGCCTATATTGAAAATTAGGTTAAAGATATCCCCCAAATAATTGCGTTACGGGTGTGCATTACGCAGTTGCTACGCATGTTCGTGACTTCACCAATTTTTCGTATTTTCACTCCAGATTTTCAACATTGCCATTTTTTTATACCTCCTCATGAACACTACAGCTGTCATTTTTCACATCCTGCCCGAAATGTATTTTCGCACCTGTGGCACCAAATGGCGCAATCACTGTGCAAAATCACCTTTTGGCTAATAAACTGATGGTGCCACTACTCATGAGGTGGGGTCACAAAAAGCCCATGTTGATCATCTAGAGTGAAAATACCAATAAACGCCCAGGATGTTAGGGTTTCCAACCATAACGCCCCACCCTGTAGAGACTGACAGGCATCAGAGGTGTGACTCGGGATTGTCGGCTGCAATGCTCACACAATTCCACCCCCACCCTGCAGCCAGTGACAGGCATCGAGGTGTGCCTTGGACTCTTTGGCCCCAAAGTTCACCCCATTCTCCTATACTGCACCCATCTCGGTGTATTTCCTTATGGAATGGGGTGAGCGTAAGGCCCGAAGACCCCAATGCACACAGTGACACTTCTCGGTGTCTGCAGGGTAGGGTGAGGTGAAATGGCTCGAGCGTTATGGCTGACAACCCAAAGGCAAGCCCCAATGCCTGTTAATCTCTACAGGGTGGGAGTGGGGTTGGCGTCAGTTCACTACGTCACTGCCATTCCTATTATGCATCTCTCTAACTCCTGCACTACCAATGGCAGCAAGACAACATTTGGCATTGACAAATGCTTGTTTTTATTTAAATATGAACAATTCTCTAGTGTTAGTAAATCTTTTAAAAGATAACATTTAAACATTGACTTACTAAAAAATTCTTAATATAGAAGCTGCAACTCACCAACCAACACCACTAGTCTGTACTTCTCATTAGGCTGCCGCTTATAAGGAGACACTTCTTCATATGTTGGCACATCTGCCATGTCGTACTGCTCGCTCTTCTTGCATTCATACATGGACTTATTTGTCTTCCTGTCCTTTTTGCTAAGTCGGAAGCTTCTTCTCAGACTCGCTGTAATGACAGAATTTATTTTTCTGAATATCAGCTGTCATTTGTGTCAGATGCAAAGCTTTTTTTTGAATATCTAGGCTATAAACAAATGAAGGAGGTCATAATAAGAAACATAAAGTTAAAGAAATAGCCTGTAGTCCCAAAACCTGTGAAGGTAAGTAGATTATTAAAATCTAAGAGACACTGAAGATTGGTTATGTTGTAAGGTACAGATATGAATTATTTCAATAGATCCAAGCTCATAATCAGGGACAGCTAATGTGTGTGTTCTGAGAAGGTCTACGCGCATACCATACATATTTTTGCTAATTATGTGTCTTATTCTCTGTACACAACTTGAGTTCTGACTGTAACCTTAAACTTTCATCAGGCCTTTGACTGAGGTGGTGGTAGTGGTAAAAATTAACACATTTTATGGGCCCCTTAATAAACTGGAAATAATGTTTGTTTTCTCTACATAAGGTCTACTGTTAACAGGATATCTAAAATAAAGCATGATTTCACATCTCAGAGTTCTGATTTGACTTGGTTTATTTTAAGAGGGTCTCTAGTCACAGTCAAAAAACACAGTTTGACATCTGCAAAACTCAATTACAGAACATAGCATGTCTTCTGAAGGCATTTGTAGCATTTATGGTTCCAGAGAGACTGTCTTGAAAAGTTGCTTAGATAGTGTCAGTGTGCTTCAATTAAGCGGACGTGTTTTAAATGTAACATTGCCATTGAACTGTTTTAAACATGTCAGCCTACAGTACTGAAAACACTTTCATAACAGCTAGGAAACGTTTGAAGACTGCGTATACCTGTAACACAGCATGCTAAAGCTTTTCACTATACACCATTGGAAAGTGAGCTGCATAGGTACTGTCAGACTGTTTTAAATCCAAAGACGTTTCGAACACCTAAGCAGCAATGTCAACATGTTTTAAATGCACCAAGTTTTAAAATACCTCAAACAGCTATAGCTGAACTTGTATTACCACTGCTAGTGCTGACACGGAGTCCCAGCCAGGGCAGCAGGCAGCGGATGGCATTAATGATAGAAGGAATGGGGTAATAAGTCATATACCAGCTCAAAAGCCTGAAATATAAAGTGGTACTCCCTGCTCCTGTTTTGACAGAGCTGGGCTACAGCACTCTGCACTGTCAAAACAGGGGTAGGGAGCAGCAATTTATGTTTCAGACTATTGAGAGAGTACATATATGACACAGTGAGGGAAGGCAACTTAGATATGCAACTATTGCAAAGGGAGGCATTTTGACAATATAAATTGAAATCTTGTGATCCACCAGGGTTGAACAATTATTTTCAACTAGCTCCCTTTTTACATAAATAACTTTGCTGATTTATAGATGTTAAACCTCTCAAGTTTCTCCACATATTTTCATCCTATTCATTTGATTAATAACTTCTCTGAACAACCTTGTATATATGTCATCATCTCTACTCAATCATAGTCACAATCACTTGCCTCCAACAGTAAATATTTCTGCATAGATGCATTGCCTATTCTAGCCATACTCAAATGGTCTCATATGGCCCTACATGAATCCATATATATATATATATATATATATATATATATATATATGTGAGAGATATCCTTCTGTATTTTATGTATGTGGTATTACGTGTATCCAGTTGTAAATGTTTCTGCATAAATGCACTGCATCTGCCAGCCAAACTCTATTGGCCTCCTAAGGCCCTTATAAACACCAATCTGTATATATCCTTCTATACATTATGTAACCTGCATATGTATTTTTTTTATGTATTTAATATGTAGTATGTGTTCCTTTATCCCTGTTCCCCCTGTCCCTGGGATGCACCTGGAAATGAGCCTTGGCTCAGAGTGCCTTTCCTGGTCATCAAATGTTTAAATAAAACTAAAATTCATACAGTATGTAAAATCTTAGGATATTGTTATATTATAACAGTATATAGTGATTTTTTGATGGAGTTTTCATATATGTGTAACCCCTGTGTTCCCAGGGATTACAAGAATCCGTTTAGAATCAGTGGTAGGCAGGGAAGGCAGCTAGTAATTTGCCAGTAAATGGATCTCACTCTGTCCCTCTCTCTGCTTCCGGTCTCAACTGGGAGCTGGAGAGGTGATGTCACCTTAGAACTCTCGCAGCAGCATACACCACAGCAACTGCTGTGAGTGGGGAATTTAGAATTCTGTAGCCAGCTGTGGGCTGAAGTCTGCAGAGCACAGTTGCAGTTCCAGTTGCAGCTCTGATGGAGAGCTGTAGTGCTCCAGTTTTTCTCACCCTAGTGGAGTACAGCATTGTCCAGCCTTGTCTAAGTGGTAGAAACTGTCTCCAGGGATTTCCTGTTCTTCATCCCAGGAGGGATGGAGCAGGCTGCCAGGATGTTAGAGGCAATCCCCTGATCCTACCAGGACATTGTGAATCTGCCTTGTGTGACAACTTCTAGTGAGTACTTTTGTTTTGTCTAAGTCTGCCCTGCAGTACCTGCCTTTTGAGGTGAATTTCTCTGTCTAAGGGACCCTATCACCTAAGACATTTAAAAGTTGGCTGTCCACAGTGGAGCCCAGTCTGTAACTGCCATGTAAGCAGGATTTTTGTTCTTGACACACCTGTGGTGTTCTGAGAGGATGTTTAAATGCGAAATACATTTCTAGAGAGCATCATCAGTACATTTTGGATAAATGTGAGGTGTATTTTCCAGAGGGATGGCAGAGTATGAACTTGGAAACAAAAGGTAGGAGACCCCCATCTGGAGTGACCAATTTAGCACTCCGGGTTCTGAACGGCACCTGTATTTTTTCTGTCAGTGCATGTGGCCAATGCCTGGAGAATTTCTACCCCCATGAGTGGGTTTTCTCCAGTTGAGCCTTTACTGTTCCGACGTGGTCTGTGTGCCACTTTTCATCCTATGCAATATGGGAAGTGTTCAAATGCTGGCCGGTTGTGCTAAGTCCAGAAGAAAGCGTGTTTCACCAGTGGCTAGTTCCACAAATCTTTCAGTCATCCTATGCTATGTGGGAAATTTGGAGTTTTGTACCTCAGATGTCTGCATTTTCTGTATGTGGAAACCCTTGGGGGGGGGGAGCATCTTTTCTTTGTGTGTTCCTGCTTTGTTACGGAATAAAGCCACACTCTAGACTCCCAACCTGGTATGGACATTTATGTTATTGCTTCCATGTGGAGTTACTTGGGTACCCCTGTCTAGAAGTGCAAACCTAGCACAGCCCTGAGCAAAAGTTTTCTCCTGGGAATTGGGTTTTGGCAATGGTATTGGTCCCTCCAGGTGTGTGCCTAGTAGCTGCACTTGGCTTGTGTTTTATGTCTACTCCATCTGCATATCCCACCTTGCCTATGGTGGCACTCTGTAACCCCCACCCCTCTCTTTTCCCCTAGACTATAGGAGGTGTGCCATCTCGTTAAATAAGTGGCCGGTGGGAGGGATACATGTGTACATAGGCATGTGCAGGGGGGCCATCCATGCCTCAGCCAACACTGTTAAAACGCAACCTCTAACCAAATTTTAATAATTATTATATTTTTTTTTGTCTGGGCAGATTTTCCTTTAAAACTCTTTTGTCTGGGTTTGGGCTTGGCACTCTAATTCACACTGCCAAGCAACTATCCAACAGCAAGTCCCACGCTGCGTGGCGGCTGGTGAAAAAAAAAAAAAAAAAAGATGAACTGTCATGTCATGCATGGTCCAGCCTTGCTATCTCGCGCATGACTGAGCATTCAGTTTTCACATGCACATTGGATTTGACAGTACAGAATGTGGTGGAACTGAGTTGTATCTGTTGCCAGAAGCTAGTATTTATCAAACACTTAGACATCCTGATCCAGAGACTCTGGACTGGACCCCCAGTAAACCGATCCTGAGCCTGCTGCATCTGACACTGACTACAGCAGCAGCCATAACCCGACAGGACTGTGTGGAGGACTGAGCAGAGCGGAGGAAGGACAGTGGCAATTTATAATTGGTATGTGCTGAAAATGTACATCGATACTGGAGGGGGGATCTAGATGTTAAGGTTATGTCTGATCTAGTTTTTTTTTTATTATTACAATTATTCATACTGTACAAAAATCCAGTGGAAGATCAATAAAAATAAAAATAAACATGCAATCTGTATTTAGTATCTTTTACTAGAAAAGTACACTAGGAAGCAATACTAAGAGAGAAACATACGTTAGCATTTAATATTAAAAGTTAGACATGCTAGTACAAAATGTATTATTTATTTATTTATTCATAAATCGCAACAATTGCAATTCTGTGACAACCTAGCATCCCCCACTGGGTTCCAAATGAATGAAATCTCTTCTAGAACTCATGATGTCTCCTACAGACAAGCGTCTATAATCACCAGAGCAATGTTCGTCAGTTCTATTACACGCAGGATTGGGGGATTAATAACTCCATGCTCTGTTTAGCTTTCTCTTAAAAAATAAATGATAAAAAGTCTGGTATTGTATGCTTCACAATATTCAGCTCTCATTCAAGTCTACTGTATTTTCTTTTTTTAATGTGTGGTAATGTACAGTATGTGGGGATTAAACTGTGCTTTCTACGAATGAAGTTGATCAATTTAACGATCCGTTTTGCTTTAGAAAAAACGTTGCCCTAAAGAAAGGGGTGTTTCCCCATGTTAAGTATTCTGTCATAAAAGTACATCTAAAATAAGGATGACCAAGTCTAAAAATAAAATAAGGTCCTACTGTTACACTACAGCTCCTTGAAAACTCGCCACATGTTATGCTACTTTTATGGATTGTGGCATCAGACATGATGGGTTTTCAAGTCTTTCTCAGATTTCTACAAGAAACTCTTATGTATTTTGACCTATACTGGCTAGTTTTGCAGGAGATGGGGGTAAAAATATATTCCACCTAACTCAGAGCATGATGACCCCGGATGCTGACGCACCTGTCCATACTCTTAATATTTACTGCCACAGGCAAGTGTCGGACTGGCCACCTACGTAGCTGGATTATTTCAGGAGAGCAACTGCCACTCTTGGGTTAGATTCTCTTGCCTTGTAAACACTAAATATCCTTAGTATAATAACTATTTTCTAAACATTTTTTTCTGATCTCTGCAAATAGTTACCCAACATGCAGTTGCGGAGACACAGTGTCACACTACAGTGGCTTAGTAATATCAACTCTGGGTCCATTTGTTCTGATGATCTGACAGTCCAAGTCCCAGACCCTGTAAAAATACCATTTTCACTTGCTTCTCCATCCGAGTCCGAACTTAGAGGGTGGAGTGGTAAGGGCGGGACTGGGAGGCTGGCTGCTGTGCTACTGCTGTAACTTGAGGGCGCAGTGCTGCACTCATCCTGTGATATAGCTGATTCTTACTTGGCTCCAAAATGCAGGAATATGCACCATTTAGAATGATGTTTTAAAAAAAATTTTCCTGGGGGAGCATGCCCCAGACCCCCCTAGCATTGTGAGGATTTTCGTCTCCCTTTTTCTCTCCGTCTGTACACGCCTCTGTATGTGTATGCATATGTTTTGTACATCATATTGTCTACCATATCTGCAAGTTGTTCTAATATACATTATGCAAGTTCTCTTTCTTTCCTTAGTGTTCCACCCCTGCTTCCCTTGCCCCCCTTCTTAGCCCCTTCCTTGTAGCCTTGATCCTTCCTTTTTATGCTTATGATGTACCATGTTTTATGTTATATATTATAACACTGATACGTTTAATTCTGTGATACGTTTATGTGTTTTTAGAGTCTAGGTCTACTTATTTATTGCGCAATGTGGTGTCCAAGTGTAATGATGTCTTGTTTTATAAATTGTATGGGTACTGTCACTTTAATTAAGACCTTTATAAATGACTAACCACCTTGCACCTGTCAGCCTTGAGAAAACGCTTAGTGAGGCACAAAAACGTTCGGCTGTACTGAAGGAGGGTGCACTCAGCTAAGCCATTGCTGGTGTTTGTTATTTTATACAATAAAATGTTACCCTTTACGCAGCATCATGTGTTTTGTCCTGGAACGTGGAGACTGAGGAGCCAAGCTCTGAAGAGACTGTGAGGTTATGGTTTTGCTTGTGGCACTATTCCTTAGCCGTTCCACAGCCACCTTATTGTGACTTGCCTAAAATGATGCTGTATTACCTAAAGGAAAAAGGTGTTACAGGTAGTTTTGCACTGGTTTGCTCAGATCATAGGAAAGGGGAACAGTGGAAGTCATCATTTAGACCTTTGGAGATTATGGTATCCATTTCCCATATCTAAAATGCCTCCCTTTGGAGGCGGCGACAGGTGATGTCCTCCCTCCTTTGCCCCAGTGAGACCCGTTCAACGGCTACAAATCATAAGATTGCATTAGAACCATGTCCTGCTTCTATGTAATGCTTCACCATTACACAGCTAGTGTTTCCAACTCTGATAGCAGTTTTGTGTTCTGATATCCTTTGTTTCAGTTGGCGTTTCGTTTGTCCCATATAATTTTTTTCATAAGGGCAGGTCAGCATACATAGATACATAGAAACTGTCGGCAGATAAAGACCGCTAGACCCATCTAGTCTGTCCGTAAGCCTTATACTTGTATGCAGTCACTGACCTTAAGTGATCAATGGCTTTTCATCACTTCCTCCCCACCCAATGTTCCCTTGTGCCTGTCCCAGGCATTTTTAAGCCCTTCACTATGCTTGCTCCCACCACCTCTTGTGGCAGACTGTTCCAAGCATCCACCACCCTCTGTGTGTAGAAAAACATCCTCACGTTACCTCTTAATCTAGCCCCTTCCAATTTCATATTGTGTCCATACAACTTGCATTGTATTACAGTTTATGAAGTCCTTAAGTAGTGTTTTCCTGTCCTTGAGTAGACAAAGTATTTGCACTCTGCTGTGTCACTGCAATTTTTGCATGACCCACACTTAAAAGCTTCCCTTGGGCAGAGGTGGTAGCCAGGTAATGCTCCATGTTGGCTCATGTGGCAGGAAGCTATGTACCACTGGATCCATGAGGTTTCCACCTCACCTGATGTGACTCGTGGGTTGTCATTACTGAGGAAATAGTGGATCCTTCCTTGGCACAGAATACCAGTCATGGCACCTAGTCTGAACATAGAGGGCCTCGCCATATCAGAGTGAAACCACGCTGCTTCTTCTGTAACAGATCTGGATAATGTTTTTACCAAAAGAAGCCCTTATAATTGCATATCCAATGTGGATTTTTGGAGAAAAAGACAAATTTAAGAAAAAGGAAGCATAGGTTTACATGCACACTTTATCCCACTCACAATATTGGAGGGATACAATAATTCCTCGGGGACTTAGGATACAGACAGAACTAGTGTATGGTCATGAGCACCAAGTCTTAGTGCAAGACTGGGGAAAGGGCTTGAACAAAATGCTCTTATGACCTGATATGTGTTATAAAAAAACTAATCAAGATATGCTACTAATAAAATCTGCCAGATCATTTACGGAGGTTACCACATATCTGATCCCATAGCTGCAGCAGATACATTAAATAAATACCTCTGCTTTGTTTTAATAATAGATCCTACTGAATTAATAGAAATAAAGGATAAAGATACTCCAGACAAAATACATAAATTAAAAAAAAAAGCTCACCAGATCCTGACAGCATCATTGACAGAAATACTAAAAATAATAGGCAGAAGTATTGTGTATCCACTCCGTACTGCATATTATATCAAAATTTACTTAATACTGGTACTGTTCCATCAAAATGGAGAACCACCACAGTGGTTCCTACCCACAAGAAAGAGAACAAAAATTATGTAAAAAACTATCGCCCAATTTGTTTGACTTCAGTACCAGGTAAAATCTTGGAATCTCCCATAAAAGATATCATAAAACACCTAACAACTACTGGTAACATAACTGACCAACATGGTTTCACACCCAGTAGGTCCTGCACCACATATCTCTTATGCTTTTATGAGAAGGTATAATTAACATTGGACAATAAAAAACCTGATGACATTTTTTTCCTTGATGTCTCCAAAGCTTTTGATACAGTGCAACACTGGGATATAATTGCTAAAATTATTAAACTGAAAATAAATTACAATATTATTAACTTTGTGGAAGACTGGCTAAGCCATAGAAGTTAGGGAGTTAGCATAAAAGGTCAGCTGTCATGCAGCAGAAATGGTTCTAGTGGAGTTCCTCACTGCTCCGTTCTTGGGCCAGTCATCTTCCAAAATCTTTATAGCTAACATGAATTATGACATGCTTAAATGAACGAGCAAATTTGCAGATATCACCAAACTTGGTAGAATGTGTAACACTGTTGATGAAATAGAATCAGTTCAGGCTGACCTAGATAGAATATCACGTTGGGTGTACAAATGGGGTAGGCAATTTAATTTGCAAAAGTGCAATATTCTTCACTTAGGGAAGACTATATTGCGTAGCCACATCTTATGTAACTCGGTTTTAAAACAAGTAGACAGTGAGAGAGATTTAGGTGTTATTTCAAACCACTCTGATCACAGGGAACAATGTTAGTAGTATTGGTGCATACTAAGTGACAAAATGATTGGTGGGCTTTTAATGACCCCCTCCCAGATATTACGGCCCCACCCACGTCACTTTAGCTACAGCTGCGCGGGATATGACATATCCCCCATGCCACATCCGCTTCTGGCTATGCAGGATATGATGTAGCACCACCCTGGTGCCAGTGACGTAGTTCCGCTGCGCCAGATGTTACGTAGCTGCCTTCACCTCGACATAATGCACCCCTTTTGGCACGGGTTATGACGCCGCTTATGGGTTGGGCAAATTTAGCTTGTTCAGGCTTGTGAGGGCATGTCAGAGGGTGCAAACCAGACTTGGTGTATATTTTCTGTGAATGAATAAATAAAAAGGCAAAAACACTGATTGTATGAAACTGCCACATTTGATTAAAAAGGCTGTGTAGGAAACGCATGTATTTTTAAAATGCTGTTTTTCACATTTTGGGAGTGAGTATAGTAACAGTGAAATTAAACAGTTGGTTTTTCCTCACTTGTTTTATAATTTTCTTTTTGTCAGTCTAAAGTGGGGTTTAGTGTTCCAATTGTACCCTATACTTTTAGTTTAATTTTGTAAATGGAGCAGTGCTTCTTTCTGCAATTAAGAATTCTCTCCCCACATACACAATGCTTTTAAAGTTTTTGTCACCTGCATAATAAAAACAACTTTTGTTTCTGTTATCATACCAGTGAAATTGATTTACAAAAATTCTGGCCTGTTGCAAAATGTTTACAGATTATCAAAAGTCATATCCCTGTATACAATATTGTTTTGTGTATGTAGCTGAAAGATTAATGTTATCTAAAACTCTACAAAATGTTTTGAGTGTTACCTGAAATGAACAGAAGCTGCTGGGATGGAAGCTGGTTTGCAAATGTGTGTGTTTCAGGCTCTGAGCAGAAATTCATGATGACGGTATATGCGCAGTCTCTGTGCAATGGCCACAGTGGCCCGAGTTTGACCTTAAAAGATAATGCCCGATAAGCTTGGGAAAGTTTAGGAAAATGCTATTTACTTACAGCTCAATAGCTAAATACCTAATTTTTTAACTTTTGTCTTTTACCATTCTTCTAAAATGGGCAGTCACAGAAGGTACCGTCCAAAAACAAAAGATATTTTCTAACCTTAAAAGATAATGTTTTTATAGTTATAATATAAACCCTTAAAACGGCCACATTTTTCTGGCTTTAAAACAAAATGAAAAGGGGTAAACAATGAATTCCTTGCTGTAGTGAATTTTAATGTTAAACACACACACACACACACACACACACACACACACACCATGTTAAATATCATCAAAATACTCTGATAAAATGAGTGTCAGACATATCTAACTTAGTTAAGCAGCTCCAGAAAATCAGCTGTCATAGTCAACCTAAGCTAAGAATGTGTATTGTTATATAGCAAGGATTAAATTAAATCATTATTTGACATGTAAAATAAAGTTTCTAATCTATAGAAAATAACATTTAAGCATGAAAGCATCATATTAGCTAAGACACCCCCCCCCCACTACCCCTGTGTATTTAAATGTATGATTATTAATCAGTGAGTTTTTTGGTCATCACGGGTCTTTGTTACACAGTCTCTCATTCTGTACAATGCTTGGGGCGTGTCAGAGCCCTTGAACAATGTAAAAGGAGATGCTTTAGACTGTGCCAGTCTCTGCCACTCTGAAGCCACCTTTGGTAAGCTTTTGGAAAGGTGTAGCTTGTGAAGTACTGTTGTTATCTTGACATTAAAATGGCAAATTATTTTGCAAAACAGTTTTCTCAGATTGGCTTTCATGATCTTGTTCTAGAATCAGAAGGCCCGCAAGGAGCTGTTGGCGAGTGCACTTTTTAATTGTTTTTAATATTTTGATTGCTTAAAATCATGCTTATAAGACTATAACTAGGTTTTCCTAATTCAGGTTTGCCGGCCCTGTGTATGCAAAGCAACTCTTCTGCAGGCACACATATTACATCATACGGTATGCCCAGTTAAATGTACCAATGTCTTAATTATGTGGACAAGTCCAGACAAGATCACAATACCCCTCTGCCTTGCCCTGTTATAACTAACTGTGTTGCATGAGAACATATGCATAAGTGTATTTTCTGCCTATGTTGCTTACATGATGGTGTGTTGTATAGTAATTTATTTGATAGTGTTGTAGCCACTTTACAGTACTGTGAGCCTTAGTTTAATTCATTGACAGCTGCATGGTTAGCAATAATATAAAGGTTTGTTAATATACATTTTGCTAATTTGTTTCTATCAGTGTACAGCATACACATGGTTCTAAACCCTCTAGCAAACTGATTTTTTGACACCTACACTTTGTAGATAGATGAAACAATCTGCTAAAGTTTAAAACTACCTAAATACTGTTTTTAAATGTGTAAAGAAGTAATAGCTGTTTGACTACACACAGCATGCTTGGGAAACACTATCTGGTTAGTGGTGACATATATACTGCTTTGATTTTTAACAGAAACTGGTCAGCCAGAGTCCACATCTGAAAATAAAACAACATCAATTAATGAAGACAAAACAGTGGGTGGGTGTTAAAGTTTTTAATAGTGTTGGGCATTAACTGAAAACTAATTACTTATTTTTACAGTGCTGCAGATAGATAAGGGGCAGCTGTGGCGGTATTTGCAAATATTTCCTTTTTTTTTCTAAATTTAGCATGCTTTCTTGTAACAAAAATTGTAATATAAAGCCATATGTTTGTACATTTGTTAAGAAGTTTGGGCATGGCAATGTTTTTAAACCACATAGTTTTTCTGATTTTATAGTTTTAATTATGTGTGGCTCATTGTGGCAAACTATTTACTATGTTGGTATACTGCATGTTTGTATCCAGGACGTAGTCAATATGGTGCATAGTGTTGATATATTTATGTTCTCTAACTTTTTGTTACTAGATGATACAGAATTTAATCATATAGAAGCTGTATTTCAAAAGTCTGCAAGAAGTCATCACGCACATTCAAGGCTATCCAGACAGAAAAAGAGCCCTATTAACATGACTGGACCATCCCCACACACAGCGCCTGCAACCTCGGCAGCAGCCCAAAAGAATAATGACATTTTGAAACTTTCTTCAGTCCCCCCTTGCCTTGTGTGTCTTTAAGAGCTGGCCATACACCTTCTACCAACAAAAGTGCAAAACGTGAACACCGTTGCCTTATATGGATTGGGGGTAAGAAGTGCTGCAAACATAATAATAATAAACAAACACAAACACCTGTTACATTAGACTGCGCCACTGATAGTGTAACTGCAGAGCTGCTGTGCAGTAAATCATCAGCTGTGTGTGTGAGCAAGGCTGACCCTATAATTACTGATACCTGAAAAAGCGTCACCACATGTCAGAGGCCCAACTAGTGGCACACTTGTGTATACATATAATTACAATTTAGAACCTTTTGGTACACCTGTGACAGTGTCTTCACATGTGCAGATACCCGCTGGTTGCGATCTAATATTTGACATTTCTAATAACACAATTAAGCTGGATAGCCTTGCAGAATCATAGTCATAAAGTCAATTTTAAATAATTCTGTTAGCTGTGACTGGTACCAAAAATGGTGGGTACTAAGAAACTAATTCAAAAATTAACTGTAAGTGGTGCAAAAAGGTGTACTATTCAAAATGAGTGTAATAAGACTATTCAACAGGGGCAGGTCATCAGAAACACCAGGCGTAATACAGTGAGCCAGTATATTAGTAGTAGAATTAGAAGGGCTAAAAAAATATTGGTTGTCTGTAGCAGAATGAAAAAAACAGCAGAGTCCCCGGCACAGACACAAGCCACGACAACATAACCATGGGAAACCTGGGTCTTTCACATCATGTTGTGTTTGTGCTTGTTTGAGTGATTGTCGTGTGTGTTTATCAAGCCAGCAGTCTCCTGAGTGCCAAGAAAATGGTGACTGTGAAACAGCGTGTTGTATGAGTGAAAACTGTGAATGTGTGCAGAGTGATAATTCTGATATTTGTAGGGGTCTGACAGACAGCGAGGTATGTATGGCACCTTCTCAAAACAACACAATTGGTAATTCTGACAGTTGTGTTTGTGATTGTTTGTGTTATTGTCCTGTGTGTTTATCAAGCCAGCAGTCTCCTGATGGCCAAGAAAACAGTGGCTGTGAAACAGCATGTTGTATGGGTGAAAACTGTGAATGTGTGCAGAGTGATAATTCTGATATTTGTATGGACCTGTCAGGCTGTGCGCAATGTATGGAGCCTTCTCAAAACAGCACACCCAAACACATGTAGATAGGGGCCGGTGGTACCCCATACCATGAAGAAGATGAAGAAGACGTGTAGTCAGGGGGCCTCACAGGAGAGGGAAAATGATGTACCAGAACCTGCGTATTTAGAATTAATAAATGAATATGAAGTACCCAGAAATAATTTTAATGGTACTGAGTATCGCCAGCAGTTTCGCTTTGCTAACCTAGACCAAATAACCTCCATAGACCAATACTATTCTGCAATCCACACAGCTGTGCAACAGTTGTTGGACAGAATAAGGCTCACTTTGGGTACTAATGATTTTGTACAGCTACACCCGAGTTGTGATAGCTTAAATGATCCTGCGTACTCATTACGTCAGAACCCCAATGAATTAAATGCAGATGAATTTTTAGAACATAATGACAATTTATTAACCAGCAAAATGGAGGTGTGTGCTAATAAGACATTAATGCTGGTTGTGACAGTTGTGTGAAATGTGCGTGGGGGTGTTTCCAGACATGTCAGAAGCATCTTATCTAGCCACGTTGTAAAGCAAAAAGCAAGACACCTAGTCAATATTGTAAATCAAAGTAACACATCATGCTTTGTTGCTAGTTTAACTGATTTGCTAAACAAGCAATTAGTTAATCAGCAGATATTAGCAAAAGCTAAAGATTTACACAACAGAGTAGGCTTGTCGGAACACTCACTTCTGGATTTGAGTCACATACACCTATTTGAGACAGAGTTAAATGTGACCATCTTTGTTTACTTTATGAACAAAGATGGTACATGGCAGAAGTTTGTGAGTTCTCCTAATAAACGGGCCAATACTGTTTTTATGCTTTTACACGAAAACCATTATTATGGTATTAAAAATCTTAAAGGCTTTTTTGGTGCCAGAAATGTGTGTGAGCATTGTCATGCTTTTTTTTGCACACAAAGGTTCACACACATGCCCTAATATGTGCCATGCATGCAGATCCTTTGGCTGCAGTGAAGTGCAAAGTGAGGTGTTACAGTGCCCTGATTGCAATAAACACTGTAACTCCATAGACTGTTACAGGCAGCATGAATTGACATTCCCTGATTGTCATTTAACTAAATTATGCAAATCATGTGGAAAACCTAAGGACGGTGTACATGTTTGTTTTTAGCCAAAGTGTCATAAAGTACAGTTATGTAAGAACTTACCGTAACAGTAGATCTTCGAGAACAGCTCATGCAGCAGGTTACACCATTAGGACTGAAGCCGGCAGGCGCAAGGACCCCACGGAAATGTTCTAGCTAGCAGTATTCAGCAGGGACCGCCTCCGACGTCGGTCCTGCCCCTGACATCAGGCACAGTACATAAGGAGACGGTCCCCCAGAATCCCCAGTTCTCCCGCCAGAGACTCCCGGCCGCTGGATGACATCAGAAGAGGATACTGAGGATCCGCCATCAAATGGCAATCAGAGAAATGCTGAGAACACCTGATCCTAGGAGAAGGATGTTGGAATTAGAATCTGCCTCCAGCGGGGATGGTGGGAGGGAAAGTACCTGCTGCAAGAGCTGTTCTCGAAGATCTACTGTTAGGGTAAGTTCTTACATAACTGTACTATCTTACTTCGAGAAACAGCTCTTGCAGCAGGTTACACCATTAGGACTGATTCCCAAGCAATAATGGAAATCCCACAACATTGGGAGGAGCGAAGGTAGAAATCCTTAATAGAACCTGAACCTAGGACAAAAGTCCTTGAAGGACTGCTAGACCAAAACCTGCTCTTCGCCTCGATGCAATATCCAGGCTATAATGCCTGATGAAAGTGTGCACAGAGCTCCAAGTAGCTGCAGCACAGATGGCTGAGGTGGACACATTCTTTAGGGCCACAAAGGAGGTAGCCATCCCCCTTGTGGAATGACCCTTGACCGCGCCCGGCAAGGGTTTGTTACACTTCTGGTACCAGAACGTGATACAGTGAATGAGCCACCTGCACAGCGACTGCTTGGAAGCAGGAGCTCCCATCATTCTGTGGGCAAAGGAGACAAAAGGCTGGTCTGATTTTCAGTGGTGTTTGGTTCTGGTCAGGTAGTACTGGAGACACCTATGCACATCTAAAGTGTGCAACAGGGCCTCTCCTCGATTAGAATACTTAGGGAAGTACACTGGTAGATCGATGTCCTGATTAAGGGTGAAAGCCGAGACCACCTTATGCAGAAACTTAGGATTAGTCCGTAGGGATACCCTGTCTTGGTGAAAAACCAAATAAGGCTCTTTGCACATGAGTGCATGAAGTTCACAAATTCTTCTGGCCGAGGTAATGGCAACTAAATACGTCTTCCAAGTAAAAAGACGTAGCTCGCAATCCGTGGCTGGCTCAAAGGGTGGCAGCGTAAGCTGCTCCAGGACAAATGGTAGATCCCATGGCGGAATCGGATCCTTAATTGGAGGTCTAAGGTGGATAACACCTCTCAGGAAGGCTCGTTCCGTGTCCATCTGAGATATGGTGCATTGGCCTATAGGAAAGTGATAGGCTGAGATGGCACAGAGGTGTACTTTAATCAAGGAGTAGGCTAAGCCTGTCTGAAAAAGAGACAGAAAGTAGTCCAAGACCGACTTTTCTGGACAGTCTAGAGGCGAAAACCCCCGCGCTTGAGCCCATGGGCAAAAACGGCACCATTTCATGGCGTAAGTAGCATGAGTGGCCAGTCTTCTTGCGGCCACCAGAACGTCAGCTACCTCTTGCGAGACCCCGTGTCGCAAAATGGCTATGTCTCTAGGAGCCAAGCGTGCAGGCTTAGCGAACGAAGGTCCGGATGGACCAAGGAGCCCACCTTCTGAGAAAACAAGTGAGAGCTGATTGACAGAGGCACCGGAGGTTCCCAGGATAGCTGATGTAGTAGAGGGAACGAGATCTGGCTGGGCCAGAACAGAACAAAAAGTATCAGTGTCGCTTGCTCTCTGCGAAGTTTAGAAGGACCCTCTGGATCAACAGAAAGGGGGGGAGGCATAGAGGAATCTGCCCGCTCAGGAGAAGGACAACGGGTCTTGCCAGAAAACACCAGGCCCTGGATCTAGCAAGTAAAAATTGGGCAGGTTTGCGTTGGATGGGGACGTGAAAAGGTCCAACTCTGGTGTACCCCATCTGTGAAACAGATCCTCTACTACCTCCTGGAGTAGCTCCCACTCATGGACTCTGGCCAGAGTGGCTCAGGCCATCTGCGATAATGTTGTACACTCCTGGGACATGAACAGCAATGAGGTTTGCGCGTGTTGCAAAACCCAATCCCACACCCTCATGGCCTCCCTGCAAAGCGGGTAGGAATGGGTGCCTCCTTGTTTGTTGAAGTAATACATCACCGCGGAATTGTCTGTCTGCACCAGAAGAGTACCCGGTGGAATCTCCGACTGGAAGGCCTGCAGGGCATAAAGAACTGCTCTCATTTCCAGGATATTTATGTGGAGATGAGTCCTGGGCTGTCCACAGGCCCTGAGATCGGACACAGTCGAGGTGTGCACCCCATCCAAGCCATGAGGCATCTGTGGAAAATGTCACAATCGGAGACGGCGCAATGAAGGGGACTCCCGCCGATAGATTATTCGGATCTAGTCACCATTGCAAATCCCGGATTATGGCCTTTGTGATCCGGACTGGGAGCTGCAGATGGTCTTACTTTTGATCCCATTGGACCTGTAACATCCACTGGGTCACCCGCATGTGGAGACGGGCCAGCGGGACTGTTGTAATGGCTGCAGCAATGTGTCCGAGCAGGCAAAGGACCAATCTGGCAGGAACGGTCTTCTTCGACACAATGTCCCTGATGAAGGATCTGATGTGTTCCACTCTGTCCTGGGGGAGAAAAGCTTTCCTCTGGACGGTGTCCAGAACTGCACCTATGAACTGCAGAGTCTGTGACGGAACCAGGCGTGATTTCTCTTGACTGATAATGATGCTCAACGTCTCGAACAGAGACTGAGTATAATGAATGGCGGACATCAGGGCCTCCCGAGAGGGCACCATGAGAAGCCAGTCATCCAGGTAGGGGACCATGTAGTGGCCTTGTCTCCTCAGAGTCACTGCTAAGACCACCATGCACTTCGTGAATACTCGAGGTGCTGATGACAGTCCAAAGGGGAGGGCTCAGAACTGATAATGGTGACCCTGAAACTCGAAGCACAGAAACTTCCTGTGCGCTTGAGCAATGGGTATATGCAGATAAGCATCCTGCATGTCCAAGAATGCTAGAAAGGTGCCCTGCTTGAGCATGGGAATCAGACGTGGGAGGGCCACCATGCGGAAGCGTTTGTACAGGACAGACTCGTTGAGGTCGTTGAGGTCCAGTATCGGACAGAGGTTCCCTGTCTTCTTGGGAACCAGAAAGAAGTGAGAATAATACCCTGCACCCCTCTGGTTCCATGGTACGTGCTGTATAGCTTCTTTTCCGAGAAGCGCAAGAACCTCCTGCTGTAAGAGCAGGGCGTGCTGACCCGAGTAACGGGAAAGCAGGGGAAGTCTTGCCGGTGGGTGGTCAAGAAATTCTATGAAGTGGCCTTTCTTGACCAACTGGAGAACCTAACGGTCAGCGGTAATCGACTGCCACCCTAAAAAGTGGCGACCGATGTGACCCCTGACCTTTTGTGCCTGTTGATCCAGAGGAGGGGCAGGGGCCGGGAAGAAGTCATGCTGTGGCAGGCTGGCAACACTAGTCCCTGCAGGCTGGGCTGGTTTAGTGTAGTGTTGGCCTCTGCCTGGGGATGACTTGGCCTGGGCTTTACACTGAAAAGTGCCCCTTTGTTGCTGGCCGGAACATGGCTGCTGCCTTTGTTGCCGGCTGCGAAAACGGCTCTGGTTCCTACGAAAGGAACCAGGCCTGGATCTGTACATGGCCTGTACAGACCTGACTGCCTTTTCAGCATCCTGAAGTTTGGTGATAACCTTCTCCAAAGGGTCACCAAAAAGTACTTTGCCGTGGTAGGGGACGTCAAGAATGTTCTTCTGTACGTCCAGGGTGAAGCCGGAGACACAAAGCCAAGAGTGTCTCCAGAGACAGATGTCTGAAGCTGCAGCTCTGGCGGATGAGTCCGCAGAATCTTATGCAGCTTGTAATAATTGGGTACCCACATCAGACCCTGTGCGCAGAAGGTTTAGGAGTGCCGCCTTCTGATCGCCATCCGGAAGTTTATCGGCCAGGTCCTGGCCCTGTTCCCACAGGGCATTCTGAAACTGTACCATGTAAGTTAGGTAGTTCAGGACCTGATGGAGCATGTAGCAGCCGCATACATGCGCCTCCCCAGGGCATCCAGTTGTTTGTATTCCTGGTCCGGTGGCTGTGTGCTCATGTGCAGCGGTCTTTGGGACCGATCATGCGAGGCCGTAATGACCAGGTAGTCTGCCAGAGGTTGTTGAGCCAAGTACTGGTCCTCCTTCAGGGCCTTGTACAGGCGGTCAGCTTTCTTCGGCACAGCAGGAGTGGAGTGCGGATGTTTCCGCGCAGCCTTGGTGACGTCCGCGAAGGTGTTCACCAAGGGTGGCACTACCATAGGCTTTGGGTTTTTCTGCCAAAGATAACGGGCAAGGCGCTGTCTTTCGGGGTCAAGGTCTTCAGCATCCCACCCCATGCAGTCCTGGATGTACCTCATGATCTCTGAGAAGGAGGGATCATCCGGAGGAGACCTGGGAAGGTCATGTGGGTCAGGTGATGGAATGCTGAGTGGAGAAGGAGATCTGGAATAATCTGAGGTATCCAATCTGGAATCCTCCCCTGACGGAGTGTACTGACAATGTCTGGGTCGCTTGGGGCTGAGGGACCCTGATGGAGATCTTGAGGGAGGCCTTCTCCTCTCCTAGGATCTACCCCCAGGAGATCGAGTCTGCTCCTTAGGGGTTGGTGGTCATCCTGCTAGCCCTTTGGGTGGAGGAGGGGGCGTAGGAGGTGAAGGAGTAGGAGGAGGAGATTTTACGGAGACCACATCCTTTTGGATGGTGTCCCACCAGGAAGTAAAGAGACCCTTTACTTCTTGTAGATTCATGCCCGACGATGGGCCTGGCGCTGGTGGTCTGTCACCGGGGTCGGGTGCTGGGTCCACAGGTGTCTCCGGGGTGGGTGAAGGTTCCTTCGGAAGCCCAGCATCCTGAGTGTCGCCTACCTGGTCTTTGGGCAGTGTCGTGTTCTTTTCCGTGGAATCCCTGTGACTGGTGTCCACTGGTGACTAGGGGATGGTCTTCGGCTCCGGTGAATGCGAGGCTGACGTCGGTCGCTTGGCCGACACCTTCGGGTCTGGTGAATACCTGGTTGGCGGCTGGTGCCTGGCTAGTGTCCACGGCTCCGGCGAACGCCTAGCCAACTTCGTATGCTTGGCCAATGTCGGGTCCGTCGTCTGCTTTAGGGACGTCAGGTCTTTGGTCTTCCTGGGTGGTGGATCCAGACCTCTGGGAGGCTGGGAGACCGATATGGAGTTGGGATCCCGACGTCGGGTCGATGAGGAAGACTTGTGGCATTCGGAAGACTTGGAAGAGGCCCGAGAGGGAGTGGAGGAAGCTGAGGGCCTTGAAGTCTTGATGGGCTGGAGAGTCGAAGAACCGCCTGAAGCCTGGACTTTGACCGGAGGGGGCTGAGAATGAGCCCTGGAGGGAGAGTGGTCTGATCTGGTGGAGCCTGAGCTGTGGGAGTCCGAGGCCTGGTTCAGGGATCTGGACCTTGCTGTCTCCTGGTGTTTGTCCTGGTGTTTATGGGCCTTGGAAGAAGAATCGCCCCTGAATGAAGGTTCTTGGTCCATCCTGCTAAGTTTTTCTTCCAGCAGGTAAGCCTGAAGTGCCTTCTGATGGCGGATCCTGGTGCGGCTGTTGAACCCTTGGCAAAAGGTGTAGGCCTTGTTGTCGTGGTCCGGGCCAAAGCACCGCACGCAGGAGGAATGAGGATCCTTGAAAGGGATCCGTTTTCTGCAAGCATACTTGGAAAGGTGTCCCTCAAGGGAAGGAGTTGGAGAGAACATTAGTTTTGAAGAAACTCTTGAAGTTCTAAGTCGTCGTGCACTAGGTAGAGACCGATAGGCCGATGCTGGTCAGTCAACGGCAGGAAAAGAACTCGGGATTCTGGGGGACCGCTTCCTTATGTACTGTACCTGACGTCGCGGGCAGGACCAACACTGGAGGCGGTCCCCACTGAATACTGCTAGCTAGAAAATTTCAGTGGGGTGCCAGCGCCTGCTGGCTTCAGTCCTAATAGTATAACCTGCTGCAAGAGCTGTTTCTTGAAGTAAGATCTGTCTTACAGATGTACACCCTTTTGAACCCCACTTATGCTATATTCAGCCATTAAAGACACCGCCATGTTCAAGCAGCTATGTATTTTATGATTTTGAATGCATGCAAGATGTCGGTGCTGGTGACTCTAGACATATTCCTAATTATATCTATGCCACTGAAAGAGGTCACAAGTGGGAATCTGAAGGCACTGACTGTGTTGCACAGTTTGTAAAAAAAAAAGTTTATTCAAAAAGGGTTTAAGGGGTACACCTTTATGGCTCATAATGCAAAGGGGTATGACAGTCACTTTATCTTAAACCAGCTTGTAAAAGAGAAAATAGAGGTGGAGTTACTGACCCGGTGAAGTAAATTGATGTCTGTAACTGTAACATGGTTAAAAATCTGTTTTATTGACAGCTTAAATTTCCTACCTATGAGACTAGCTGCTATGCCACATGCGATGGGCTTTGATGGAGTAAAGGGGTTCTTTCTGCACTTTTTTAACAAACCAGAAAATCAAAATTATGTAGGGCCTATGCCTGACCTCAAAGATTATGGTATAGATTACATGATGGCAGATGAAAAAAAAAACAGTTTTTGGAGTGGTATGAATTGCATAAAAAAGATATATTTCATTTTAAAATGGAATTACACTGCTACTGCAAGTCAGAGATTCTAAAACAGGCATGTGAAATGTTTCAAGATGACGTAGAGGAAATGTTTCAAGACACTGCAGAGGAGAGGGGGCAAACTGACCCCTTTCAGTACATCACTATAGCATCAGTATGCATGGACATGTATCGATTTAAATTTTTAAAGCCAGACACCATAGGGATTATACCCTCTGACAACTATCACCGCCAGTGCAAGGGTTATTCCACACCTGCCAAACAGTGGCTTATGTACATAAGTAAATAACAAAATATTTCCATACAGCATGCTTTGAATGGTGGCGAAGTGCAGGTAGGTAATTACTTTCTTGATGGTTATGTTGTAATAGATGGTGTCCCTACAGCATTTGAGTTTTTAGGTTGCTTTTATCATGGCTGCATGGTGTATTTTGAAGATTTGTTTAACCCAATGCTTGACACAACCTACAGACACCTATATTACATGACTATCAAGAAATTATACTATCTCAGACATGAAAAGGGTATGAATGTAAGGGTTACGTGGGAGCATAAATGGAAACAGCTAGTGTGCGAGAATCCTCAGTTGCAGGCCTTTTTGAAAGAAGCTGATTTTCCAGAGCCAATGGATCCCCGTGAATCACTTTATGAGGAGCGCACAAATGCTCTGCATTTATATTACAGTGCACAGCCTGGTGAGAAAATCCATTATTATGATTTTACCAGTTTGTATCTCTATGTGAACAAGACCAAGACATAACCCATACGGCACCCAGTGGTTATATATATGACAATTTCAAGGATCTCAGACAATATTTTGGGCATATAAAAGCTAAAGTGTATCTGCCCCATGGTCTCTTTTTGCCTGTTCTGCCCAGCAGGATAGGTGGACAGTTGGTGTTTACACTGTGCTGAGACAGTTCAACAGTCACAACCATGTATCCATTCAGATGAAAAACGATCTCTGGAGGGCACAGGGTGCACTGAAGAGCTAAAGCTGGCTTTAGAGAAAGGTTATAAGGTGGCCAAGGTGTATGAAGTCCGGCACTACCAAGACAGGTCAGACAGTCTTTTTACAGACTATATTAAATTACACCTAAATTCAAAACAGGAAGCTTCAGGGTATCCAAACTGGTGTACATCTGATGTAGAACGTAAAGCATACATCAGGCAGTACTATGCTAAGGAAGGCATTGTTTTAGAAGTACAAAATATAGCAAATAATCCAGCACAAAGGCAGATTTCAAAGCTGTTTTTGAATTCTTTGTGGGGAAAATTTGGCCAGCGACCTAACTTGATGAACACAGCTCTTGTCAAGCATGCTGAAGAACTCTTTCAGTACCTTTTCACGGACCACTACCATGTATCTAGTCTGTATTTCATCAATGATGATACAGCCTCAGTACAATGAACATACACTGAAAATCACTACGCAAACGTTACCAACATTAATGTTGTTATTGCTGCCTTTACCATAGCTTATGCTCGACTTAAATTGTACAGTTTACTCGAAAGCCTGCAGGACCGCTGTTTATACCATGATACAGACTGTCATATTTGTCAGCAGACCGGGTGACTGGGTTCCACCGCTGGGTGACTATTTGGGTGATCTGACCAGTGAATTACCACATGGTGAACACACTGTGGAGTTTGTGTCGCTATGTACGGAGATTTTACAAAGTTCATATCTCCAATACCCAGTGATATTTTCACACGATTTGCCTAAATCCCATGGCTATGCCTGCTATACCCATGAGATTTAGGCAAATCATGTAAAAATATCACTGGGCATCAAAGATATGAACTTTGTAAAATCTCTGTACATAGGGGCACTAAGAGGAACGGGCATGGCAACATAACCACAGCCAGATATTATCAGGGAGATTGCATGATATTCACAGCTGCCATAGTTAAAATGCCAGGCACACCAGGGAATTTATATGATTTTATGAGTGCAGAGGTAAATAAAATACTAATTTAATCTGGTGCTTGCAGGGAAGATCTGAGAGGTGAAGCCCTGATCTGTGTAGCAATCAGGACTTCATCTCTGCCAGTAGAACTCCTTTAAACACTACGTATTTTCTGTCCACTTATTTGTGGTCATCTGCTACAGTACCCGGCCACCCTCAGGCCACCTCAAAGAGTGTCTCTAAGGCTTGCTGGATGAGAAAAACTGGAAAGAACAGGATATTAGTCATGTTTAGACACTCCAGTTGGAGGCGCCTAACCTGGTCTATAGCTGCTTGCTCAAAATTTACGGCAGTATGCATCTTTTTGAGCAGAACCTGAATGGAGAGATCCTCCCGAGGTATGGTGACAGAAACCAGTTCTGGATTCTCTGAACCATACGACGAGTCCTTGTCCTCCCCATTGGTGATGATGAGGTCTGCATCCAACTCATCTCCTACCATTCACAGGTGAAAGCAGAGAGGAAGGAGTCAAAAGGGTGACAATGCAATCCACTGCATTGGCAACACAGGCCAGAAGGGATCCACCCTAGTTAGGGTCCACGGAATGGCACTGTTGGCAGCATTAAGGGCAACCCTGAGACCAACTCTGAAGAGAAGAGTCCTGGAACTGAAGGTCTGTACAGCACCAATGGCAGTGCCAGCACTGAGGTAGAAGAAACAGGCAGCAGCATTGTGACTGCATCATCTCTGGAGGGGTTGGAGGCAACACCACTGTTGGGAAAGGCATCAGCAGTACTGACAATGGCCACAGCCAAAAGACAGGCGTCGACATCAGTTACAAGCCTAAAAGCAGCAGCACCAAAAATAGCACTGGCTCAGCCGACTGTCCTGACGTCGAAACATGAGTGATTACGTGGTTCCTGCTTGTGTGCGCATTCGCTTTTGCCCTGTGCTGATGTGACCTCTATTTGGGGCCCTCTGTAAGCTTAACCTGGAAACTTGAGTAGGCAAGAGAGCCACAAAGAAAGTCTGTTGCTGCTAATGCTCATTTTTATGAGAACTGCATGGACTGCACTGCATATGCACATTGAAACGAGTAAACACTGGCTGGGTAAGATGACAAAGTCTCCTGACGTTTTGTTCATGTGCTGATAGACTGCTCATCCTTTAACCTATGGGTTTTTGGTATGGAACTTTATAAACACAATCACCTGTTTGGATACCAGTTCTGACATACCAACTGTAAATTGAGGGAGCCCCAATGCTTGGAACTTGTGGACCACAAGATCCAAAGGCTGTTCCACCTTATTTACCAAGTCAGATAAGAGAATGATGCAGCTTTATTGCTCTTTCTAGCATCTAATGTAGTCCTGTCCATCATGCAAACAAAATTATGTCAGAAGCCAAAAATAAACAAATAAAATGGAGCCAATTTAAAAAGGACAGCAGACTTTGTTACAATTGCAAAAACAAAACATTCATTTGAATTAGAGATACCAATTAATTACTATTAGGGTCTTTAGACATTAGCACCACCGCTCATTTATAAGGGACCTTGCCTTGAAATATTGAGACAGCAGGTCACCACTAACCTTAAAAAAAAGGACATAATTTATACAGCGGAGACTGAGGTCATCTTTCTCTTACTGGAATACTTCGTAAGCAGAGTTAAACTGGGCAGGAATCCACAGGAACTCAGTTCATCCATCCCTTACATGATTCTACAAGAGTTTCTGCACTTTTGTCATCTTTCTCCATTGAATAATATAGGAGTGTTCAACCACCTAGAGATGACAGTTCCTCCTCCCCACCTAAACATTTCCAACTTAACCGTTGGATGTAGGACAAAGATTCCTGCACACTGCTTTTGCACTGTTCCATGAGGAATCTCGGTCAGCCTAGACTTTTGTTGTGGGGCCATCACTTGCACCAACAATCCTTTTCTGAGTAAACTGCTAAGGTAGGAGAACACTGTTATCCCCTTCCCCAGCTATCAAGGTATACTGCCACCATGGAGCTGTACATCCTTGAAGTGGAGGACAGACTGAAAGGCGCTGAATGAGACTGATACTGGTTGCAAGAATGGCATTACTCCAAGATTCTTGGATTCTTTCCAGCAGTCCCAAAAAGACGAAAAATGTCATGGTTTTCCCGGACTGCCTCAGTGATCATTCACCTGTGGCATGCACCTGGGTGACAAGAGAAAAGATAGAACCTCCCATCACTGTACATAACAGCGTTCTCAAGCACAGGGCAACCCGGGCCTTTCAAGTTGCCCTGGCCAAAACCGACTGGTCTCCAATCGATGCCACTGATGACATCAAGCAGGCCCTGCAATTCTTTGTAGACACCTTCAATGGTATTTGCTATACTTCTGCACACCTGAGAAAGAGAAGGATAAGGGCAGCCTCCAATGGCTAGGTCTCCCATGACCTACTCAACTGTATGAGGGAGTGGGATAACCTCTGGTGTCTGACTAGAAATTCTGACAACCCCACTGACTGGCAAAATTACCAGGCAGCAAGAAACAAGTGCACCCTGCCCTTTCGGTAAGCCAAGGCAGTACATTACAAAGAGAAGCTAAACGGCAGTTGGGGGAATGGTAGATGCTTCTGGGACAACATCAAAGACCTGCTTGGAAAGGAAGACAGGAGACACCCCAGAATGCTCACCATTAATGGGGCTCCTACCACTAACCTGCACATCATAACCGAATCCTTTAACCTGTCATTTTCTGACCTTAGTGCGGCCCTGCCACAAGACTATGTAAACAGCGCAGAATCTCCCCCTCCACAAAACCAGCATAACCCCTCCCATCCAAAATTCTATTTTAAACAGGTCATAATTAGTGAAGTCAGAACCTACGTATGTAAGGTGCTCGGGAAAACAAGGCTAGGTAGCGATGGCTTAGACATGAAGCTTGTGGTGGTAGCACTTGAAGAGCTACTGAGACCAATTTCCAAGCTCTTTAATAAATCCCTTGCCCAGGCGAAGTTCCCTTCAACCTGGAAGTTAGCCCTGGTCACCCCCGTTTTAAAAAGTGGGGATTGGTCCAACACTGCCAACTATAGGCTGATCTCCATCCTCTTTCTAAAGCCCTAGAGAGGATTGTGGCGGACAAGGTTACTCAGTACCTCCATAAGTATGGACTCTAATGCCTGCAACAGCATGGATTCTGCAGGAGCCACAGCACGGCTACTGCCCTGGTGGAATTCTCCAACTATGTGGACTGACATGGAACCTTTGTAAAAGAGCCTCGGCTCAAAGGTATTGTAATCCTAGATTGAAATAAATAAATAAATAAATAATGTGCACAAGGCCATGGACAGGGTCCATTTGGTGGGATCTCTATTCATAGCTATCACTAAAGCATTTGACACTGTCAATCACTGCATCCTTCTTACTGACCTACTAAAGCTGGGGCTCTCACCTGAAGTGGTCCACTGGTTCCAAGACTACTTATCCCACAGAAAACAAAGTGTCAAAATCGGGACAGCCATATCTCCCTCAAGTGAAATTACACTAGGCGTCCCCCAAGGGTCAACACTGGGGCCACTCCTATTTAGTCTATTTATAAATAGACTCCCTGAAGCTTGCAAGAGCAAGATCATCCAGTATGCGGATAACACTGTCATTCTGTGCAGCAGCAAGCAGCATATGGCCTTGCAGGCAGAGCTTCAGAGCTCATTCAATGGGCTGGAGGATTGGTTCTGAAGGAAAAAAAAAAAGCTGCTCCTCAATCACAAAAAGACAAGGACGATGATCATCTCTAGTCCCCAGCACAAGAAAACCCTCCCTGCCCTTACTATCACCAATAGCAAGGCTGCTCCATTGGAGGAGGTACACTGTTTCAAGTACCTAGGGGTTATTATCGACGATGCCCTCTCTTTTGTGCAATACATTGAGTATGTGGTAAAAGCAGTAAATGCAAAACTCGGTGTGCTCCACAGGCACAGGCAATACCTCACACCATTAGCCCTTCATCTCTTGGTCTCTTCCTCAGTTCTGTCAGTCATCGACTAGGACTTGTGATGTATGGGACTGCCTCCAATGCTGCACTTGCATGTATTGCAATGGCCCTTGACAAAATGTGTAGGCTAACACTTGGGGCAGACAACCTTACTCATACATGCTCCCTCTTTGAGCAGACCAAGTGGCCTAACCTGCCCAACAGAATAAAATTCCGAACCTGCCTGTTGGGCAAGTAATCACTACTAGGCAAAATGAGTCCATTCATCAGTGGCTTGCTGCCTGCCTGTAGATCTGGGTACCAGACCAGAGGCCACTCCCGGGGCTCCCTAGCGGTCTCCTTCAGAAAAACGACACTGGGACAGCGGTTGTTTACATACCATGCTCCCGTGGCTTAATGAGATCCCAGCTCACCTACTGACAAACTTGAGCCTATCTGCCTTTAACACTGAGCTTAAACAGTACCTCTCTGGAAGTATAGCCTGCTGCTGTAGGCAGTAATTGCATTCCCAGCCCTGCAAGCCTTAAGACACAATCGCCTGGCTAACTGACATGGATTAAGTCACCTCCCACACCCTTTTAAGAAAGCCCCCACAGGGCTGCTGCCCACATCCCGGAGCCCCACCCCCAACTCTCTACATCAATTCCACTACGTAGATGGATCTAGCTCACTGGCAACTGAAGATTATATCTTTGTGCCTAGCCTTTGGCTGTTGTAAATTATATCTGTGTACCTGACAATGTTTAGCCTTGTCATGTTTCTTTGCACTTACCAGATAGCTTATGTCTCTGTTAGTAATGTTTCACCCTTGTAATTTGCTTACCCTGGGGCTCCACCTGTAAGGTACTGCTGTATAGGTACTGCTGTACACTGTGGTATTTTGTACTATGTTTTAATGCTTGATGGCCAAAGTGAAGTATATGAAAGTTTTATGGAAGGTTTAGAGTAAGGTTTATATAAAGTACAAGCCTTGTGGTCAGGAGCTAGTTGAAACTGACATCATTTTGAATTGACAATATTTTGACCTATTCTCACCTGATGCTGAGTACGTGATGGAAAGAACGTACTAAATATGCAAGTCTTTTATAAGCTATTTAAGTAGCTATTTGTTTGTTTAACAGGCTATTTATTAGCCCTATTTATTATTTATCTGCCTACCTTCCAACGGGCCATTTGTTAGCTCTTAACTCTATTTATTAGTTTGCCTACCTTTCAATAGACCATTTATCAGTTTATAAGCTCTATTTATTTACTTTTATTTGAATATTTGCATACCTTCTCTGGAAGCAGCTACTAGGCAGAGTGTAAATGTATATAAACTGGCTGAATTAGCCAGAGTTGAGCTGCAAATTCTGACATCCTAAAAACCTGCCATCAGCTTCCAAGAAAAATATAACATTTTATTTATTATCTTGTAAACTATTGCCAGCTATATTTTTATTATAGTGTCTGTAATGCTAATGCCTATATGCTGAAATAAACCTCATCCAGGTGAGGAAACAAGAACTTACTGTGTTGAGTGGCATTTATACTATTCTTAGTACTGGGATCCCAGAGTCATAAGTCCAGATCCTGCAAGAATCTTACAGTGGCGACTGTGGCAGGACTTCTGGCTAATCCTAAAGGCTAAGAGTAAGTTAGGCAAGTATTACAGGCTGTGTCCTCGATAAGGATTGCAACCTAACGAGGCACGGGGAGAAGGACTGGAAACAGTCTAAGTGTTTGTGTAGTCTACAAACCAATAGTAAAAATGGCAGTGAAAGACATTCTTAGTTTAGAGCATCTTAACGAACAAAAAATTACTAAAGTTAAACCTTATTTATCCCTACAGGATGAACTCCAGGCAGCTGCGCCATGGAGGGCAGTGCTAATATCTGTATTTAGGGAGTGTAGTGATAAAAAAATTATCTCACAAACAAGCTGTCAAATTGTGTTTGAGAGCCGCTGTTGCAACTGCTAAAAATACTAATGTCTTAAACAAGCAGACAGGCACTCACGAGATCAACCTAGAATTACAGATCTCAGTGAGAGATTACAACAGTGTAACTTAAAAGCGCAGGACAAAGTAATAAAGCAACAGTATAGTGCTAACTTAAGAGAAGAAATAAAATAAAAAAAAAAAAAAAAGTTAATAAACTCAGTCACTCTTTAGAAGATGCCCAAGCCACCATCTGTTACCATCTGGACTCTATATAAAAAGACAGAGACCCATGTGGCATGAAGCATCACAGATGTAAACAAAAAACTAAGCAATTAAAAATTAAAGTACAGCATTTGTCATCAGTTATAATGGCTACCAGTGGCAAAAAGACACCGCTGTATTTAAGAGCCATGGACTGTCACAGTTCCGACAATGACTTGGGTTCTGAAGATGCCCATAGCCAACATAGTTGTTGAACAGACAACTGGGACTTAGAGAGTAAAATTTATAAAGACCATTGTCAAAAATACCCGAACGATTGTGTGCAGACACCCCCGTCGGCACCACCCTTCCCCGAAGCACCTGTTTACACCATTATCACTACGGTAGGAACGGAAAATAATGCACAAACAACCACAACCAAAAAGACCGAACCCGTCACCTATGCAGACCGGCCAAGCATTGGCAAAAATTTAGGAGACATTTGCCAGGGGGACAATGGCTCTAATATTGTACAGCAAGCAAACACCTTTAAAAAAGTCCACTCTAAATTAAAAGATGCAGACATCATAGATGTACTGCGTTCTACCCTGCATGCGGACTTACAGTCCGCGATGCCATCTAAAACAGTAAGAATCGCTGATGCACTCTTGGACCCTAGACCGGTCCGCTCGGGAATCCCCCAGGGCTCCATTCTGGGACCCCTCCTCTTCAGCCTATTCTTAAACTCACTACCGGAGAGCTGCCCAGAACAAATAATTCTCTACGCCTGACGATGCTGTGATCCTCACCTCAGACCCTGATCCAAACCAATTACAAAATAAACTTCAGCGGGCCTTCTCCTCCATCGAATCCTGGTTCCTAAATCATAAACTGCTTCTCAATCAGAAAAAAAACAAGTCTATGGTCTTTTGCAGCCCCCACAACAAAAACAAACAACTCCACCTCTCCATTGCAACCGAACAAGGAGCCATCCTAGAGCAAACACAATCGTTCAAGTACCTTGGCATCACCCTTGATCCCCACCTCTCATACGCTGTCCATATTAGCAATGTGGCAAAGTCTGCCAATGCGAGGTTAGGCATATTATTCTGGCACAGGAAACACCTAACCCCAGAAGCACTGTCAGTGGCCGTCCAAAGCTCCATTGTCAGCATCATAGACTATGGTCTTATCATATATGGGTCTGCAACTACCACTGCTCTCAAACGTATCGCGACCTCCCTGAATAAGGCCTGTTGTCTCATCACTGGCTCACATCGCCATACCCACACATGTGACCTTTATTCCCAATCTGGATGGCTTCAACTGGACAAACGCATAAAATACCAAACCTGCATCACGGCCAAGAAAATCATAATCGGACTTGCCCCACCTGGTGTCTGTGCCCTCCTTAAGTCTAGACATAGGAATGTCACTACAAGGAGATCCAATTCCCATCTACTACATATCCCGCAATGTCGCACGACCCAAGGACAAAGATCATTTGCCTATCGGGCATCCAACTGGCTCAACTCTCTTGGCAGCGACATAGTGACTGCTCCAACACTCTGCCTTTTCAAGTCCAAGCTGCGCCTCTCACTGCTTGTATCCTGCGATTGGCCATCTTAACATTTCCACCGTTCCAGCTGCACACGCCTCAGCACCCAGCACTTACAATCAGTCTTTGCACCCCTAACACCTTACCTGGCATATTCCCTCGACAAGGCCCCCTGGCTGCACTGTCTCCCACCCTCGCCCATCTCCCCCCCGTATCTCCACTCCTGCCCCTGCCCCTCCCACCTCCTGTACTCCCCCACCCCCCGCGCTCCTATCACCCCTCAATCTCCTACCCTCACTTCTCCCCATCGACCCCCTTCCCTTGTCTTGCTCATAGCTCAAGTCTTTGTACTGGTTATTACATGTCTGTAAGTCAGTGACGTTATGTTTGTAACTAAAAATGATGACTGTTGCACACGCTGACGTGGAACCTTTGTAAAAGAGCCTCGGCTCAAAGGTATTGTAATGCTAGATTGAAATAAATAAATAAAATAAAATAAAAAGAATAATGAAAAATTCAGTGAGATATTGGGGAAAATTGTTAATTTGGCCATGCAAGGGACCCACGATTTTTTGATAGACTTTGTAAATGCCACACAAAAAGATCAGGAGTGCTATAAGTCTTGGGTTTACCACTTATGGGTAAAGTATGTTCAGGTATATCCTAAGGGTGGTACAACACAGGGAGACCACGCAACCTGAGAAGACAAAACCAGAAATGATAATGTCACTTTTAAACGTAGGCTGATAGCGAAACTAAGACCTGCTCTCAAAAGTATGGTAAGAGTGATAGTTAATCACAAGTCCCTGTTTAAAAATATTGAGGCAGCCGCTATTAGGGCGAATGACATGCTTCCTCCAGAAGAAAAGTCAAAGAAAGCAAAGGTTTCAGCGGTTAAGGACCACCAAAGGAGGCCGTCCTAAGTTAAACAAGGGAGGAGAGACACAGACCAAATCATGTCATAATTGTGACAAGCCAGGACACATCTGGCCTAATTGTCCCTAAGTTCATAAAAATTAAACTATGCAAAGTAAGGCACCGCAAGCTGGTAAGAGACAGGACGGACCCCCTTATGCAAAAGAAATAAGGCAATTAGAAGAGCTTTGCTGTAAGTACGGAGAAACATCTCCGGAGGCAAAGCTAGATAGTAAATAAAAATTACACGTCTACCCCGTCACTCCATGTGTAAGGTTATGGAGAGACGCATAAAATCGTCCAGTTGTTCAGGCAGCTGTGAGGAAAGGCCCACAGCAAACTATGCTGGTGGATACTGGAGCATCCATGACAACTGTACATACCTCGCAACCAATTTCGCACCTGCTTGCTACAAAACAATGTAGATCTATGATGGCATTTGAAGGAACTGAGACTAAAGCAGTAGTTGCAAAGGAAACAAAACTGTGTTTTAATGGTAATAATAAATTTGCCTGTGCACCTTTTCTTATGTGTTTGCCTAATAGTAAAGGTATTCTAGGTTCTGACTTTCTAACAAAACACAATGTGGTCTTAAATATGACTAATAACTGTATGTGGTTTAGTGACTCCTAAGTCACAGGCTAAAATGGTTGATAATGCATTTGTTGTTGCTGCTATTAAGGGCGTGGGAAACTTAGAGTTGCCCACCTCATCTAAAGTGTCAGTTGCTGCTATAATTCAAAAATATGCTAATGTATTTGCTACCCATAAACATAACTGTGGTAGGATGGAAAGGGAAGAGCATGTCACAAGCAAAGCACACCCACCGCAAAAGCAATATAAAATTCCCAAAAAATGTAAACAGGCAATTGACCAGACAATCCAATCGTTTTTAAATCAAGGGGTGTTGAGAAAATGTAAGCCTACAACTAACTCCTCTATTTGGCCAGTGAAAAAGCCAGACTCATCATAAAAATTAAAGGTAGACTATAGGGCTTTAAATGCCACTACCCCATTAATGGCACCTGTAGTTGTAGTCCGGGAGGCTCAACCCTCCTAAATATGGTGCCACCCAAAGCTAAGTGGTTTTCCACTTTGGACATAGCTAACAGATTTTAAAGTGTGCCTCTGCCTAGAAAATGTCAGTATAAATTTGCTTTTACTTGGAGGGATAAACAGTACACTTGGACTGCCCTCCACAAGAGTTTCACTGCAGCCCAACCATTTTCACAAACAAATGGCAGCTATTTTAACACACTTTTCCAAGCCAAATTGTTTGTTGCAGTATGTTGATAATTTGTTGTTGGCAACTAAGACAAGAGAGGAGCATACAGCATTGTTAAATGAGTTGCTGCTTTGTTAAAACAGGCAGAATAAAAGTAAATCCAAAAAATGTCAATTGGTTGTGTCAAAAGCTTCCTTTTTGGGTGTAGTAGTTTCCAAAAATGGTAAGTCCCCAGACCCTGCCAAAGTGGACCTCATTAAAAAAAATCCAGCCCCCAATGACAATTACTGCTCTACGCTCCTTCCTGGGCTTAGTTAACTATCAGAGAGATTTTATTCCCCACTTCGCTGAAACAGCATGTCCTTTGTATAATTTGTTAAAAAAAAATTAAGGACCTGCTGAGCGTCTCGATGCAGCGCTGGACCACATAACATGCTGAGGCTTTCAGGGGCACTACATGCAGCAGTGGCGGGCGTCCTGCTCATCGTCCTAACCCACAGCAACCATTTCGTAACAAAATGTCAGCCTCTCCCAACGCCATTTTGGCTGTGCTGTGTCAAGAGCGTCACGGCAGGCTCCATCACCTTGCATACGCTTCGCGTGTTTTAGCAAAAGTGGAAAAAACGTTTACCGGTTGTAAAAAAACATCTTTTAGCCACTTTTTGGGCTGTCCAGCATTTTACCTGTATTATGGGACTACAATATTTAATCATACACACACCCTTAAATTACCTCCTCAAGCCAGGGGATACCCACATCTCCTCCCAGCACTTGTCCAAGTGGACCCTTATGCTTATGCAGAGACATTAATGTCACTTGGTGACAACTTACCATGCTGCCTGCCCTTGCTCTTGCAACCAGAGAGCCTCACCAGTGCCCCAATGGAACGGCAGCATACAACATACCCCTTCCCCAGCCTCTAATACAACATACTCCAATTGCAAATGTCCGTCACTGGTATACGGATGGCTCGTGCTATTATAAGGATGGTCAGCCCTATACAGGCTTTGCAGTAGTTACTAAAACCAACACCCATAGTTATACCTGTTTACTCCATTCGGCCCAAGTGGCTAAATTGTCCGCCATCATTTGTGCAGTTTCTTTGACAGACTCCCTTCCAACAAACATCCATTCTAACAGTGCTTATGTGTGTAATGCCTGCTCCATGCTTCCCATTACCATCAAAACAATTATCTTGCTACTAATAAAAATCCCTCAAGCACAAACATTTGTTGCAACTTTTACATGGTTTGTTGTCTACCATTACTGTTTCAATTGCTATTGTTAAAATTAGGGACATTCTAAGGGCACTATGCATGCTGATAGTAATCAAAAAGCTCATAATGTGGCACAGCTG
The DNA here is from genome assembly GCA_016271365.2 of Neoceratodus forsteri. NCBI lineage: Eukaryota > Metazoa > Chordata > Ceratodontiformes > Ceratodontidae > Neoceratodus > Neoceratodus forsteri. The sequence goes on along the minus strand of CM057456.1, from coordinate 1,693,251,854 downwards.
CGGCTATCTCAAAAACTTGTGGTACCCCCACATGTCCTCTTCCCATCATAGCGGCAGCTACCCCCGCCACTATGAGTTTGCTATCCATCCAAAATTCTCATCCACCTTTTGTAAAGATTCAAGACTTTTTGCAAGGCTCTACATTGGATCCTCCCCCCTATGACTAGGCTAAGCATATTATTTTGTCACCCACTGGGGGAGAATCAGCACCAAAACTCTTAATGTATTCTAAAAATACTTTGCAACCACCAGTAGTCTGTGTGCCTCCGGCACTTTTCCCAAAAATATGGCATCTGTACCACTCCCATCCAACTGCTGGCCATTTCTCTTTAGAGAAAACTCTTTCTAAAATCACACAACACCTGTGGTGCCCAGACCTCCGTCAACTTTGTCAAAAGGCCTATGCTTCTTGCCTGCCCTGCCTCCAGACTAATCCTCCCCCATCCACTAATCGAGCCCTTCTGCGATCAGCCACACCCCCTTCTGGTCCTTGGTGTCATATACAAGTAGACTTTATTAAAGGTCTCCCTAATACTAAGGGTAACTATGCGCATGCTTTGGTCATAGTTAACTTGTTCACCAAGTGGATAAAGGCTTTCCCCACCAAAGACAGCAAGGCTTCCACTGCGGCACGCCTGCTGACTACAAAATGATTTCCACGTTGGGGCTTACCTCACATTATCTCTTCAAATCAAGGGCTGGCCTTTACTGGTAACGTTTTCAACAATTGCAACAGATGTTACAAATTCAGCAACAGCTCCACATTCCTTACCATCCTCAATCCTCTAGAGTCGTGAAGAGAGGCAATCGTACATTAAAAACTATGCTCACTAAATTCTGTTACCAACACCCTACCCAGTGGGCTGCTATGTTGCCTCTTTGCCTGATGGTAATTCACTCCAATCCATCTGCCTCCACAAAAATCTCACCTTACCAGGCTATGACTGGACGCCTAATGTGTACCCAGTGCAACTACTGCTGCCATCTCAAACTCCATGTCTCAATGCTCCCATAACTAATGCATGGCTCGAGACATATCTACAACACATTTTAGAGGTTAATAAGTTTATAGCCTCTTAACTTGGTAAATCCAAAAAAACAAATCAAAAATTATTTTGATAATAAGGTTAATCCATTTCAGTATGAAGTGGGGGACTCAGTCATGATAAAGAACTATGCTCCAAAAGAACACACATTTGATGTAAAATGGAAAGGGCCCTTCCCCACTGTGAATTCTTGATTTTCTCTTGTATCTTCACCATTCATTACTGTTAGGTGTAAGTCGGAGGCGCACACCCGCCATGGGAGTTTTTTTTCTTTTTTAAGAGGAGTTAGTGCCGATGGCACCGCCCCCAAGAGTGACACACCACGTAATGCACGAGGGGCGGCCGTTAGGCGCCACAGACTCCTCCTCGATCTCAGTTCTATTAGCCAGAGAGGCGAAATAAGCAAAACAAAAAAGAAGAGCAAGGTAAGAGAGCAGAGGGATAGAAGAAGGAAAGTATATAAACTGAAAAAGGAATAAGCCGGTAGAGGACATAAAAAAGGATGCCTACCCTAAGGGACCACAGGGCCTCACTCCTGGGGCGGCTCCAAGGGAGGAACAGATAAAGGAGAGAAAGAACAAGAGAGGAAAAAAGGAAGAGGGATGTAGGGAAGGAACAAAAAGTCTGCCAATTGAGGAAATGGTTTAAGGCTTATAAGCTCGGAACCAAAAACAAGGGAGCAAGGATCCCATTTGGTAAAACTGAAGAGGAGGTTCAACCGAACCACTTGAACCGCTTGGACAGAAAAGGTAGATTCTCTACACCTCCTGCCATCCTCAACCCCTTAAACTCTAGCTGAGAACTCACAGACTGCCAAGGCAGAAATTCTGTTTCAAAAGGAGAGCGCCCAACTAGGAAGGGGAGAAGCCCACTAGCACCTTGTTACGTGCTAATACAGAAGTGTGTGTGTGTGTGGGGGGGGGGATGCCCTACAGAGGACATCCCTTTACGTAATGGGTAGAGTGGGAACTCAATCGGACTCCCTGGAGGCAAGGCAAAGAACACCAACTCAAGAAATTGTAGTGATAGGACAGCGCCAAGTAACAGAAGCTGACACAGTAGGTGATTGAAACCTGCCAGAGGGTACCTGGAAAAAGGGGACCGGGCCAAGTAAGGAGTGGTCTCTAACTGTGAACTGAACAACATGGCTAAAAAGACCCAAGAGGTCACCCCTAAGGGTAATCAGAAAGAGTTCCCTCCAGGATAGATAAATTCACTCGTTCTCCATTCCCCAGAGGGAGGGATCCGTTCAGAAGGACAGAAGAAAACCAAGATTTTTTTTTTTGGCTTAAAGGCGAAAGGAGAAGGAGGAGGAACAAGCAGGGAGGGAGATGCGAAGAAGGAGGCCCGTGAGGGACAGTGGGCGGAATCAGTAATGAATGGTGAAGATACAAGAGAAGATCAGAATTTTGGTAGGGAGCGGCCGGTGGCGCTGAGGGTTGAGGTGCTAGGCCCACCTCGCTGCTCGCGGTGACCCGGGTTCGAGACGGACTCGGTGGCCGGGGTCGGCGAGGAGGAGGATTGGCGTCCCAGCGGATGCTCCCTCCCTCAGGGTGGGTTACCAGGCGCATTAAGCTCTGCATTCCCTCCATAGCGGGTGGAAGCACCGGCAGAGGGAAAAAAGGGTGGGCGGCCGCCTGTCGGAGCCGGGGAGGGGCGATCTCCCGCGATGAGGGTCTGCGGCGTAAGCACGCTACCACTCGGGACGACGCCCTTAGCGCAAGGCGCCCTGGGGAGTGAGGGACGCGGGGAAGAAAACTGAAATACCCTCCCGCAGCCCTAGATGAAGTCCCACCTAAGTCCACCCGACCACCTACAGGACAGACACCAATGCTTAGGAGAGGAGGATGGGCACTCTAGGGGCAGATCCCTAAGGTAGGTACCGGGGGACATGACCGGACGGAAGGAGGGGGCACCGGAGGCAGTAAGGAGGGATAAAGATGAAAATAAAAAAAAATAAAAAAAAAAAAGAATTTTGGTAGGTACGTAATTTTCATATCTTCCCTTGTCAATCTTCACCATTCATTACTGCTGGGTGAGTACCAAGCTCCCCCCCCCCCAAAGGGCATCTGGATAGACCCTGAGGGGACAGATCCCTCAGCCTCCTACTGGTGAAGAGTAGGAAGGGGGAGACCCTAACCAAAAGACTAGGAAGTCTAAGGTGGGTGAGGAGGAGGAGGTGTCCCCCTAGGGCTGGGGGAGGGAGGGAGGTTGCCCCTGAAGAAGCCTCCTCACCCTGCGGGAAAAATGGCAGGTCCCCCGGAAAGCAGAGTTAGCCACCCTACACCGGGCAATGGGTGACAGTCTGGAGAGATGAAGCCACACTGTCCGCCTAATGCAGATCGCTGTCCCTACTAGTCTGGATGCCATCTCGTTGGCATCGTAGGATGCCCTCGCATGGTGCTTTGCAAGCTCCAGACCCTGTGCAGAGAGGGCAATGGCTTGTCTAGACTGCTCTGTGTCAGGCAAAGAGGCTAAGACCTGAGCCAGCATCGACCACAGATGCCTGTTGTAAGCAGCGTGGTGAGCCTGATGAGATGAGATGCATAACAACGCACAACCGGAAGAGAAACCCTTAGGTACTGGTGAATTCATCAGAATCGAATCTGGAGGCCTGTCGTGCCGAGGCACCGCAGCCGGAAGGAGTATCTAGGGATGTCAAACCCAAGCAGGGTGAGGAGAGAACCTAGAGACTCATGGGACACACATGCCTCCTGCAGTCTCCGGGCTGGAGAAGGAGTGGCTGGAGACTGCCAGCTGCGGATAGACACCTCCTGGAAGGGGAATGGCCAGGAAGGCACCACCAGATGGTAAGCATGGAATTCACTAAGGAGAGCACACGTCTGCCGCTCGGTATTGTCCCTACGGATGTAGAAGATGCGAAGCTCTGAAACCATCCTCGAAAGGAAACGCTGATAGTCTGTGAAATCAGAGTCCGAGGAAAGGTGGACAGAAGGTTCCTCTTCCTCAGAGGAGGAAGATGAGGAGGAAGTGGAGCTCAAATGTTCAAAAGACTCATACGGTGGGGGACAGGCGGAAAACCTGTTCGTCCATGGCCCTGACACAGGATGGGAAGGCCGCCGCAGAAGCTCTGAATGTCTCCCAAGTTAATGGCCCAGTGGGCCCCACATGGCCTGGGAGAGAGGGAGGGAGGGAGGTGGTTGCAGAGGGATGGGAGAGGGGCACCTGATAGCACGTGCCCGGCCTCTGCCAGGGCTCTGGGATCCAGGTAACGACGCCAAGACTGGGGACCCTGAGATTGTGCTGGGTTGCGTAGTAGAAAGGGTAAAAGGCAACTCCAGAAAGAGCCCTGAAGTGGAATCTCCCCTGTGACGCACCTGGGACTGCATGAGTCCAGAAGGGCAACCCTCAGAACCGCCACCAGAAGGCGCTTCAGAGACCTTAAGAGAAAGGTGAGGATCAGCGCTGAGACTCCTCCCCACACACCACAGGGTGGTAGGGGATAAGTCGCAACTCCTGACCTCTGCCCCTCAATCCTTCGGACTCCGAAGCAGCCCTCTTCCTCGTGACCAGTGGTGGAGGTCCCTGCTGAGTGAGACCCTGAAGGGAACCCACCAAGGCAGAGTCCTCCCCCCTCTGCTGAAGGACCCGAGCAGCACCAGGAACGGCAGCTGCCAGGGACCTCCGAGAAGAGGCTATCCTCTCCAGAACACCCGAAGGGTCCACCACGGAAGACTCCAGGCCACCTCTAACCATGGAATTATCCGGGCTAACCAGCTCTGGGGACTCTGGGAGAGGAACACTGGAACATCTAGCCCTGCAGCCTACAGGAGGTTCCGAGCCTGAGGACTCTAGCCATCGGTCTGGGTCCTCACCTGGATCATCCTCCGAGGAGGAGGGATCAACAAGGGAAGACTCCATCGCAACAGCCACAGGAACCTGCCCAGAGGCGGCATCAGGCCTGGTACCGCCGTAGGCCACGATGCCAACCACGTCCGCAGAGTCATCCACAGCTTCGGCGGTGCCAGGTAGTCGCGTCGCACCGCGAACGGCGTCACCCGAGTCCCCGGCGTTGCAAACAGTGCCGAGGCCCAGCATGGCACTGTGAATGGCACTGAGGCCCAAGACGGCACCGCCAACGGCACTGCCCGAGTCCCCAGGACCACGAACAGTGCTGAGGCCCAGTGCGAAAACAGCCAATGGTGCCGCCCGAGACCCCAGCACAGCAGACGGTGCTGAGACCCAGAACGGCACTGCCCGAGTCACCAGCACCGTGAGCTGCGCCAGAGTCTATGACAACACGGGCAGACGGGAATGAGGATCCACCAGAGCTGAGCCCCGCAACTGGGTACCATGACACCGGGGGAGCCTGCACCTTCACGGAGATGACTGCTGGGACGGCGCCAACTGCGTGACCCTGGGAGGGATCACACTGTTCCTCCGGGACCGAAGAAGAAACCTCCTCCTCGGCAAGGCTGGAAGTGGAGAAGGCTTCCTCCTCGCCGGACCGTATAGACCCGGGAGGGGACCCGGAGGAAGGGTTGAGAGATCTGGCCTGGGAAGCCCTCGGGTGACGCCGTCCTCCAAAAGTCGGTGGAGCTCGTCTGACTTTAAATGCGCGGACTTCCAACACTTGGTGATCCATGGAGAAGCAGGTGTCACAATGATCCATATCATGGTAGGGTCCCAGGCACCGGAAACAAACATCATGACGGTCCATGACGGAAAACTGCTGGCCACAAGGGCACCGACACATAGGGGCACAGCCCACCTCAGACTTGTGTGTTGCCCCCCGAACAAGACATGATGCGAAACAATTAAGGAAAAAATAGAAAAGCTCTCGGCTGCGTCGAAATAATATAGAAACACAGAACAGTCCTACCGGTTGACGACGTCGAGAAAACGGGATGAAGGAGCTTGACGGCTTTGAGAAAATGCGCCTATGATGCAGTACTTTAATTCGGCCCGTGTAGCAGGTGCAACCTCAACGGCAGGAGAAACAGAACTGGATGGAGGGAGGAGTCTGCGGCACCCAACGCCGCCTTGGCGCATCACATGGTGTGTCACTTCGGGCACCCATCGGCGCCACTCTCTAAAAAAAAAAAAACCTCCCGTGGCAGGTGCACGCCTCCAGCTTACACCCAGCAGTAATGAAGGGTGACGATTGACAAAGGAAGAGAGAAAAATGCTGACATACTGAAATGGTTCCACATTAACCAATTAAAATCAGTAAAGTAGAAGAACAGATACTAACCTTAAATTTTTCCTTTTCTACAGACAATATAAAGGGACAAGATGTGGTGAGTATGGCTGATTATATGTGTTTCCGTGGTCGCCAGCCTTCATGTCAACATCCCACAAACTCATGTAACCTGTGGATACCAGCAGTCAGTGACTTTAGTGACTTCCTGGAACTGGGACACTGGTGAAATTGATAATGCCACAGAATGGCACTGGACCATCCGCTGGACCAAGGATAACCGAATCATAACATCCACCATGTGGTGCTCAGAATGGCAGGATCTGGGGGGACCTACATGCCCCTCGACCTATGATAGGTCGCAATGTGGTTACATAGACTGGGACAATGGGTCTCTAATTATAAAAAAAACCCACACCAAAGGACAATGGTAAATAAACATTGGTAGTATTTTACTGTATCTGGTCTACTGACCCAGATGTCACCGGCTGCAGCGTAAGTCAAGGCATGATGAGCAGCGAAACCTGTGACAAAAGTGAAATTTGTTATGCCAATTACTCGTCGGCCGCAATACATCTGACTGTGATGCCACCCCGGTGTCCAAGTGTCACACAGGGACCACCTAGTGGACTAACTTCAATGACTGTTGAGAAAATTTTAATTAACAATGTACAGTATATTAGGTTACCCGTAATATTCAATTTTTCTAGTTGGGATTTAAACTCCACCGGGCAATGTGCCAACTTTAATGTATCAACATTTTATGCCACCAAACTAATACAAATGGTTAGCACCTTCCAGGCCAAACAGATAGATTAAATAAGAAAAGAAACAGTAAGTGAGCAAAATGTAAGTATGTCTAGAAGGCGAAAAAGAGATTTGTTTGGGGACATGGCAGGCCTCCTTGGGTCCAGCACGAGCATTCAGAACTGGGCAGACTTGGAGGCTCATAAAGAGTATTCCTATCAAACTGATCAGTAATTGGAGGGAAAAGCAATACTACCTTTGGCAATAAATCAGGAGGGTTTGGCCCAAAAGTAACACTTAACTGTATATGCATGATATTGCTAATCTTTTTAAAGAGGAACAAAATAAAATCAATGAGATTATTCAACATAATAATGAAGAAATAAGAAATAAGACTGTCGGGCAATCCATTATTTGTACTGCATGTGGGTCATATGTACTCACAACCATTGCCAAGTTGTTTAAACAACTGGACTTGGGAAAACTCCCTGATATGGTATCAGACGCCCAAATTAAGTTATGGTACAGCCCCATGTGCACTGACACCAATAACACCCACTGTCTATCCTCATGTGCTATACATGAGATGCCCCCACTTCCCCTGGTCAGAAAAGTAGCCACCACCCAGGTACACCAACCCAAATTTACCTGTCAACCCAACTGCACCCTCAGCCAAACCATGGGGTGGTCTCCTTTACTGTAAACCTTCCTCAGGTAGATGTAAAAACCCAGGTGTATCAAGATATAGTAAGAGTTCACTCAGTAGGTAAACTAGTAGGTGACTACTATGCTTACCATGTTGAGCCCCCAGAGGTTTTGGTGCTAAATAAAAACCGCACATGGGTTGCACCAAATCTCCATTGCTGTTCTCCAATGAGTGATCTCCAAGTTTGTGGTTGTGATGTTTTATCACAGGAACAGCCCATCTGCAGAGAATAACCTATTGGTAATCTAATACCTCCACCTGGTGTCCGGTCCAAATATCTAAATGGACAACCGAGCAAATAAGAGTCACATATAATAGTACTAATCAGTACTGTGTGGTCACTGACCTTCAGGTTATGACTCACCAAGGACTTCAATGTCCGATTCCCTATCCTAATTTCTGTTTTGTGCCCCTTGGAGACACTCAACTGGGGAACCGAGTTCTCCATCCTATTACCACCCATACCTACAAAACGTCATATGTTAATGCCTCAGTCCCTAGGCAAAGTATGATAATCAAAGAATATGCCCCAGTCTTCGGGGTACACATACCACCCCTCACATTAAACGTACAAAAATTACTAGACCGTAAAGACACACACCTCATTCAAATTAGGAACTTGGCTACAAAGGTACAAAATACCATGCGCAAATTATTAAAGGCTGCATACTCATAGCATTTAACATATTCTACTGTTGGTGGTAGTTGGGAAGTTTAATCCTTTAAGGTTTTAGTAATGTTACAATAGGTAATAGTGTTTTTCCTCTTGTTAAGTATTTGTTATCTCCGCTGTTTAATAAAAAATGTCAAAAATAAAATGCTTATAATTAGAGCTGCAGGTATCACTCGCTCTATGCTGTAGCTTATGCCATATGAAGGATCAAGTTCTCTCTCTCCTTCAAGTGGGGGACTGAAGGTACTGCTGTATACTGCTGTATTATGCACTATGTTTCAATGCTTGATGGCCAGCGTGAAGTGTATGAAAGGTTCATGGAAGGTACAGGAGTAAGGTTCATATAAAGTACAAACCTTGTGGTCAGGAGCTAGTTGAAACTGACATCATTCTGAACGACATTATTCTGACCTAGTCTCACCTGATGTTGAGTATGTGATGGAAAGAACATACTAAATTTCAAGTCTTCAATAAGTTGTTTCAGTAGCTATTTGTCTGGTCAACAGGCTATCCATTAGCCCTATTAATTAGTTATCTGCCTACCTTCCAAAGGGCCATTCATTAGCTATCTGCCTACCTTCCAATAGGCCATTCATCAGTTCATAAGCTCTATTCATTCACTCTCACTTGAATATTTGCATACCTTCTCTGGAAGCAGCTATCAGGCAGAGTGTAAAATGTATATAAACTGGCTGAATTAGCCAGAGTTGAGCTGCAAATTCTGACATCCTAAAAACCTGCCGTCAGCTTCCAAGAGAATGGGGTAATATATTCTCTATTATCTTGTAAACTACTGCCAGCTATATTTTTATTATAGTGCCTGAAATGCTAATGCCTATATGCTGAAATAAACCTCCTACAGGTGAAGAAACAAGAACTCACTGTGTTGAGTGGAATTTATACTATTCTCAGTACTGGGATCCCACCCTCATTTGTTTTCTTGTTCTCAGTTGTTCAAATTTTGTTGTACCTGACGTGGAACCTTTGTAAAAGAGCTTTTGCTTAAAGGTAATGTCCAAATCTTGAAATAAATAAATAAATAGTGTTAGGAATGCTGAGTCTGCTGCTGAGAAGGGGGAGGCAAAAACATGTTTCAGTTTGCTGTAGCTTACACTTTTGGGTTGCATAAGGCAAGGTTGTGGCAACTGAGTACAGTGAGGGCTTTTTGCTATTTAGATTGGTTTCATTGTTAGTTGAAGTAAGAGAGGCTTTCAGGGGTTAAGAATGCGCTGAGTTGAATAAAGAAGTAAGTGCATCTGAGGTCCTCCTCAATGTCTCCTGTGTTTTATTACACTACAAATTTCCAGACATTAAAACTGTCTCTCAGAGGCATAGTCTCTTTGTTCTTGGCTATTTTAATTTCAGTTTCATAAACCTGTCTCTGCAGCTTTTACTTTTTTCATATCAGGTACAGAGGACTGTCCGCTAATAAAAAAATGCTGCTTGGCTCCACGTGTATCTTAGAAACACAGAAACATAGACTTTGACAGCAAATAAGGACCACTTGGCCCACCCAGTCTGCCCATTTCTCTACCTACTGGATAAGCTGCAGATTCTTGTTAACCAACAGCCTATTTCCTGCCACCCCCCACTACAATTGCCTTGTGTCTGTCCCATGCATGTTTGAATTCCCCCACTGTTTTAGCCCCAACAACCTCCCCAGGAAGGCAGTTCCATGCATCCATCACTCTCTCCATGAAAAAAGATTTCCTCACATTACCCCTGAGCCGTCCCCCCTCTATCTTTAAATTGTGTCCCCTTGTTCTTACACATCTCTTCTTCTGAAAGATGCTACCCTCCTGGACTTTGTTGATTCCCTTGAGGTACTTGAACGTTTCTATCATGTCCCCCCTGTCCCTCCTTTCATCAAGAGTATACATATTAAGCTCTCTCAGAGTTCTCTTCATATGATTTCTGATGCAGACCCTGCACCATTTTAGTTGCCCTCCTCTGGACTGCTCCCATTCTGTCTATGTCCTTGCATAGATGAGGTCTCCAAAACTGCACACAGTACTCCAGATGGGGTCTCACCAACTGTCTGTACAGATGGATAACCACTTCCCTTTTTCTACTTGTGATGCCCCTTCCTATGCATCCCAGTATCCCCCTGGCTCTCCTTACTGACTTCTCATATTGCTTACCAACCTTTAGATCATCTGATATGACTACCCCCAAGTCCCGTTCCATTTTTGTTGTTGTTAGTACTGCCCCTGCTATTGTGTACTCTTCTCCTGAGTTTTTGTTTCCCAGGTGTGTTACTTTGCATTTCTTTGCACTGAATCTAAGTTGCCATATGTCTGACCATTCCTCCAACCTTGCCAAGTCCCTTCTCATCCTTTCTACCCCCCCTTGTGTATCAACTCTGTTACAGATATTTGTATCATCTGTAAAGAGGCATACCTTTCCCTCCAGACCCTCTGCAATGTCACCTATAAAGACGTTAAAGAGGACTGGACCCAGTACTGAGCCCTGAGGTACTCCACTAGTGACCCCCCTTTCTTCGGAATGTGTTCCACTCACTATTACCTTCTGTGTCCTGTTGTGCAGCCAGTTTGCAACCCAGGCTACCACCCTGGGACCCACTCCCAGGCTGGCTAACTTGATTATTAATCTTTTGTGTGGGACTGTGTCAAATGCCTTGCTAAAGTCTAGGTAGGCCATATCCACAGCCCCTCCCTGGTCTATTACTTTGGTCACCCAGTCAAAGAAATCTATTAACATCCCATTTTTCAGTTTGTGCACCTAGGAAACCCCCGGGTTTGGGGCTCCTCTTCTACTACTGAACTGACCAAAATTTCAGGAGGAAAAGAAAACTATTTACCTAACCAAACAAAATTAAAATTGTTCTACCTATTCAAACAGCGGGATTTTGCAGGAGTTATTACCCCAACTGATTACTAAGGAAGCTGAACCTGACTTCTCTGAGGGTAACTCTCTCCCAGAACAAGCTGAAAGCAACTTAATGTCTTACCTTTAAAAGAGTAGTGCCAAACTCATTCTGTGAGAATGGAAGTTTAAGCAAATAATATTGCGCCACTTGTCAAAGCTGGTGTTAGCAATATAAAATTTCAAGAAAGGGAATACTAGACTTTCAAATTTTTGGATTGTGTTAGTGGGAACAGAAAGACACAAATGTGCACAATGAATGGATAACAAGAAAAATGAGACCAAAAACTATATGAAAATGGTACAAAAACAAACAAGACAGTGACTCTAATTAGAGTATGTGACACTTCAAATATTGCAATGGCATCCCACACTGAGAAACAACATGGGGAGAATCCCCTAAGAGAATCCTTAAATAAAAAGAGGGAAAGTTTAGGTATCAAGCAAAAAACTACATGGGTAACAAAGGCTAGATTTACAAAAGCTGAAACTCACTTTTCTAGCCTGGAAGATAAGAACACAATCTGAAAAAGAGTTATTCTACAACAGGGAAATTACTGTAAACCTTTCCTCTAAGCTTCCTGGCTTTGTATTAAGGTCCCACAGAAAAATATTCTGTAATATACGTGTACAGAAAACAAAAAACATGCACTCGCCACCAAATAATGGCCATAGAAGTCAGAATTTGTGCCAAAACGTTTATTGTATAGCCAAGGTTAAAAAGTTAAAAAGCCATCACCGAAGAACGCCCGACACATTTCACACAATTCTATGTGCTTTTTTTTTCCCCAAAAAAGGCATGTGAAATTTGTTCTATAATGGCAGTTTGGCTATGCTTTGTATGCCTGAGGTACCTGGTGCTTAGTGTACTGTTTTATTATACAATGTCCTGCCCCTGTGTTCAGTTTTTATACCGAGCTCTCTGGTCTCTGCTGGCATATTCTTGTTACAAGGACTTGTCTTTGGTAACAGATATAACTGAGACGAGGAGGGGCTATCCACATTATTTCTACAATCTAAGTGCTTTTTTAACACCAAGGGCTATTTTCTACAGTAATTGTTGTTTGAAAATGGAGTCCTGGTTTCACTTTTCAAACAACAATTACAAAAGAAAATAGCCCTCAGTTTAAAAAAAAAACTCTTACATTGTAGAAATCAGCACATTTTAGCACTATTCAGTAATTGGTTTAGTTTACATACCTCCAAAATCACTAAACTCGTTCATGCACGAGTCTGATGTTATTCAGTGCCATCTCAACACTGGGGGCATGAAGGGTGGAGTAGACTGCAGCAGTTTGGTTGGGACAACCAAAAGTCTTTTTTGTAAGAAAATATACATTAAAAATGGCACGGATGCTTTTCAAACAGAATCAGAGCAATTGCTGAGTAAAGCTCTGCTAACAGGCACAAATATTACAAGGGCACTAAAAATGGGTTAAAAAGCTGAGTGTGTCCCTTTAAAAGCATAGCATCAGTGAGTTGACTCCTTTTGGAAGGCCTCCACAGTGTGGAGCACATCTTGACCAAAGGCCTGGAACTCTAGCTGCTCAGAAACCAGACTGAGAGGTACAAGATCGTCTGCTGTTGTCGGGTCAAAAGATCCAGGTGAAGAGGCATCCGCTACGGAAGTCTGCTGCTGAGGCTGAGGAAATTTGGGTATCAGAACTGCCTTGCCCAGCCTGGAGCTTTCAGGATTATCTGTGCCTTGTCCTCCAGGGCCTTCACTACCACCTTGTAGATGTAGGGAAAGCAAAGGAAGGCATACATGAGCCTGGGGTCCAGGGACTTAAGAAGTCATCCCGCAACAGTGTCCTGGACTGTGGAAGTGGGCACAAAACAACCTCAGTTTGGCTTTCTTGCAGGAAGCAAACAGAGGAGTACACCACATGGAGAACTGGTGGTTCACCACCTCCTGATTCAAGCACCACTCATGTGACATCTCTACTATCCAGCTCAGTGCATCTGCCAGCTGATTGTGAACTCCCACATCATGGACCACCAGGAGATCTGCATGCAGGCTGCACATGAGGGTCCAGGTGTGGAGGCCCTCGACACAGGAGAACAGAGTGTGTTATGCCCTGCCTGTTCAGGTAAAACATAATCAAGGTGCTGTCTGGAGCTGCACGACCTGACCCCTGACTAAAGGAGCAAATCCCGTCAGAGCAAGCTGTACTGCATGGAGCTCCAGCAGGTTTATATGGTGACAGGACTCCCTGGGTTATCAGAACCCATAGGCTCTGTGTTCTCCCAAGTGTGTTCCCATGCCACCAGGGATGCATCCTTTGTGAGCATGATGGTCAGTTCTGTGCAGAAAACAGGATTCCTTCTTCCAGATGTTCAGGGATCAATCACAACTGGATGGTATCCCATATCAGCTGGCTCACTGTGACTGGCTGGTCCAAATGGCCTAAGTGCTGGTACCAATTACAGCCCAACTCCCACTGCAGGTGGCGCATCTTCCGGAGGGCTTAATGGACCACGTTGGTGCAGGACATTAGATACCTCAGCAGTCACAGGAAATCCCAGGCAGGGCATAAGAGCACAAACTGAAAAAGGAGGTACGCTATAATGCCCAGTCCACAGGGAGTCTAGTTTTGCCACAATGAACTTGATCAACTGCAACGGTACCAGCTTGGACTTGTCCAGACTGACCAGCAAACCCAAGTCTCAGCAGGTTTGTAAAGCCAGATCTCTGTACCTCTGTATGGTCTCTTTGGATGGCCCTGCAATCAGCCAGTCATCCGGGATACACTTGGATGCCTTGGTGCCTAACGAAAGCTGCCACCACTGCTATGCACTTGGTGAAGAGCCTGGATGCCAAGAGGAGACCGAAGGGCATGACCTGGAACTGGTATAGGACCTCTTCTACTCAGAACCAGAGGTACCGATGGTGGGACAGATGGAATGGGATGTGGAAGAATGCATCCTGGAGGTCCTGGGAGCAAAACCACATGTTTTGCTCCAGTGATGGAATGATCTGATTCAGAATGACCATCCCGAACTTGTGCTTATGCAAAATTGGTTAAGATCATGCAGATACAGTATGTGGTACCAGCCCCTTCCATGTCAGAACAAGGAAGCACCTGGACACGTAACCATGACTGGTCAGGGAGTCCAGAACATGGGCTATGGCTCCTTTTGCAAGAAGCTAAGCAATGTCCTCCTGAAGGGCAGATAACATGTCCTGCAAAACCCTGAACCCCCAAGGAGCATGGAGTCAGTAAGGAGGGAGAGCCTCGAAGTCCATAGGCAGCCATCTGTCTACCACTTCTAACACTCACTTGTGCACTGTGATAGTAGGCCAACGTGACAGGAAGTGACTCAGCCGACCCCTGACCAGGAGTTCCAGACAGGGACAGGATGGATGAAGGGATGGCACTCCCAAACCGTCACCATGCAGCTTTTGTGGGGGCACCAGTCACTGCTGCTGGAGAAGCACCACCACCCCTGCCGATACCTTTCTTTTTTATACTTTTTATCTTTTCAGAGAGAAAAAATTCACATTCAGTATACACAGATTATAACTCATCTCGAGATTTCAAAAGAAACTACCCTGACAAGTATAATTTTTTTGATTTTCGAGGGTGTAAAAGAACTAAACTTATAAGACAGAATCAAAAGCAATATTACATAACTTCTTTTTTTTCCTTCATGCTCCAAGCTTTTGCAATCCTAACCAAATAAAAATTAATATTTATAGAATATCTTTTCAGGCTAATCCATTATCTATGGATATCTATCAATAATGCTAATTATTAAGTGGCGTAACATCAAGCAGATACATATAAGAATAATCTGTAGTGCCGAAAACTGAGAAGAAACAACTAAGTAGTCATTGGAATATATTCAGTATGGTCAGCCGTTTCATCGTCATCTTGGTCTTAATTTAGCTCTGTGGTAAGGAGACTTTTTTTTAAACTCTTTTTATTAAACATTTTACAAGACGACAAGAAGTAGTACATTTCAGTTATCATACATACATTAGAGGGATTTGCAGGTAAGAGTATTACAAGCATGATACATAGAAGGTTAAAATAAAATATGATTACAATGGTTGCTGGTGTAACCCCCCTGTTACCCGGGGTTACTAGAATCCCAGTAAGACCTGGCTGTAGGCAGGGAAGGCAGCTTTTGAAACTCCAGTTAAATGGATTTCACACTGTCTCACTCTGTTCTCAGTCTCAGCTGAGATTGAGGGATGACATCATTTAGAACTGTCGCAGCTGCATAAGCCACACTGGAATGTTGCAGTTGCAGGTTAGCGTAGAATGTTGTGCAATCTGAAGTCAGTTCTGTATAGTTCAGTAGAGGTGGCAGTCTGAAAGAAGTGCCCTGCTGTAAGCAGGCCCTCAGAGCTCTAAGCTCTGACAAAGAGCTATTATTTTGGTATAGGTGTGTGTTCTCACCTGAAGAGAAACACAAGAAGAGCACATTGAAGTGGTGGAGACCGCTTTCAATGGTTCAGAGCCCCATCCCTGAGGGGGGGAGGAATCAGCCTGCTCCCAGGGGTAAATCCCCTTGGTCCGGCTAGGGAAAAGAAGCTGCCTGGTTTAAGTTCATGCTGAGGCACCAGAAGCTCTGGAAGGAGTTCCTTGAGGAGGAAGCGCCTGTGGGGCACCTGCAACCAAAGGGTGAGTTCGCTCTGCTAAAGGCCATGAATTTTCACCTGAATCAAGATGAAACTAAAGGGACTGTTACTGTGGGGCCAGGAAAAGACAGCCAAGTACAGTTTGGAAGATGTGGGGATTGGACTGCTTAACTCGGTGGGGGGTCTAGAGTAATGGACAAAGCCACTTATTAAGTATGTTCAGGTCCAGCACAAATGGGATGTAAAGACAGTAGATTGAATGTGAAATACATTTAAAAAAGAATCTACACAGCAAAGTGTGTTAAACGATAAGGTGTTATAGTCCAGAGAAATGGCCGGGTATGAATTATGGGAGCAAGAAGTGGGAGACCCCCATCAGTGCCTGAGAAAAGTACCCAGATGTGGGATTGATGAGGAAGATTCCCTTATGGAGCAGAAGTGCTCATAGGTGGTTTAGGGAGCCACCAGTAAATGTTTCCATGCTATATGGAAAGTGTCCAAGTGGCTGGCAAGGGAGCCGAGCCAGGGAAAACCCAGAGCACAGTACAAGTTTGGGCGGTGTGCCCAGTGTGTTTCAGAGCCTAAGGGCTAAAGTGAATGAGGATGTGTTCTGGTCTCCTTAAATCTGCATTACCAGGAGTGTAGCCCTGTGGGGGTCCATTTATGCTTTGTTTATTCTGTTGGATGTGAATAAAAGCCACACTTTACAATGCAACTTCTGGTATTGGAGATTACAGATATTGCTTCCTTTGTCCGGAGTTACTTGGGTGCCCCTGTGCAGAGTAGCCAAACCTAGCCAATGTGCCAAGTGACATATTCCTCCCCGAACCCGGCCCACCAGGTAGAGCTGTCAGATAGAAACGGCATACCTGGGTAGTGGTTACAAAAATGGAGGCACCGCTGAGGATTTAGGTTTGGAATTTAGGGAGGAATGTAAGAAAGGTCGCTTGGACAATGGCTAGCATTTTAGTTATCTGGCAGTGGGTAGCCCAAAAAGCTGAAGCAATGTTAACTAATGTGCCACTGTGTGCTGTTATTCATGTGCTGCTATTAAAATGCCAACTGTTTATCAAGGAGCAGTAAAGCCTGAGAGTGTATGCCCTTGTCCTACATCAAATTACAGCATTTGCCAGCTTTTAAAAGTGTTTGTGACAAAGAAAAGTGTGGAAAACTGTGGGCAGCAGAAGGAAAATTGTGCCCTAGACGTTGGAAATGCTTTCTGTGTGAACTGAGAGACTTGTTGTGCTTAATGGCCATGAAAAATGGTTGAAATGGGATCCCGCCATGGAGCCAGTTAAAAAAAAAAAAGTGTGGTTTTGCAGTTGAAATTTGCCTGCTCGACGATCGCCGTGACGAGAAGAGCACGAGAGGAAAAGAGGCTCATTTGCATGGCATCAAGTGATTGGAGAGACTGCAATCAGTCCCGCCCTAAGCCAGCTCTAGAGCAACTGCACAGCATTCGAGAGTGAGAGTGAGTGGAGTGTGTGAACTGGCTTACCAGGAGGAGTGTCACAGTGACTGAAAGCACTGTAAAAAGTTTAAAAACTGACTTTTCTGTTTGAATTCGGCTCAACCCGCATCTCGATCAACTGGACTGTAAGAGTGGTGTTCAGAGGGACGATCAGCAGGACTGCCAACCTGCTTCTTTCCAGAGGCCTCAAGACTGGCTGCAGGCTGTTTTCCATCGCAGCAAACAGCTACTGATAACAGTGAGTACCAACAGAAATAATTGCTCAAACTAAGTGATTTTGCCAAAAGCCAGCTGAATCTGTGTGTAGCAGTGTAATCGCTTTGCAAACAAGGACTGTGTTAAGTTTTACCAGCAAAAGCAAGCATTCTAAGCAATCGACTGTGAGCATAATTATAGGTTCAGCATCAGTATAAGTTTCAAAGCCATGAGAGAGACTGTGAGTTGTATCAGATATGCAGCAAGAATTACTGGCAATCCTGTGCTATGAAATACTGAGGCTTTAAGGGACTGTAAGCTAGAGCAATGTCTTCAGTGAGTAAAAAGTCTGTGGTAAATCATATAAATGTGCTAGCAAAAGAACAGTGCAATTTGTGCAGTTTGAGCAAAGTTATCAGTAGAGTGTATAATCGGATCGCGGTGGCTTGACCCAATTACAGAATGTTGATGCACAGGAGTGCTGCCGCCGCCATTACAGGGTGGGGTAGTAATGTAAACACAGCAGCAGAGGAGCCATTTTGAAAGAGAAAGAAAGTTTTCAGTGATGTGGGACTTGAAATAACAGTGAGCGTTGTTTGCCTTTCTTTGTAGTCATGGCTTCAGGACCAGCCCACTACCTGGATCATGCCCGGGCTGCGAAAGCAGTTGAAAATAACAAGTTAAGGGACATTGAGAGATGTTACTATGGGGGACTGCTGCCTCCTCATGTGGCGATTCCTGGATATCCAGTATAAGTATGTGTGATGTGCTAAACTGCTGGAAGGGATGTCTTCATGGTACCTCACTGTTCAGGGGCCTAGAAAAATGATTTGTTTAAAGTGCCCAAGATTCGTTTAGCTCCCACATGGACAAAAGTTCAAGAATCTGCAGTTGGCAGCACACAGCACCAGGTGGAGAATGCCCCTCAGAGTGTGGCACAAAGCAAGAGGGTGCAGATTTACAGACAGAACAATGTGCTGATGTTTCAGAGTCTGAGTCACAGAGAAACATTTCAGGAAGAGCATCAGTAGACCCTTGGAGAGAGGGGCCTAGCCCAAGTCTCATAGGTGAAGACAAGGTGAGGGAGGCCTTTGAATGGGAGGTTTTGACCTCCGCGCCCAGCGAAGAGTGGACGGTCTCAGGAGTGAGGACGACTGCTCACTCCTGGACACAGATTCTCAGTGAGGAAGAAGAAGAAGAGGGGGAACCTATGTGGCCTTGTGAAAAAGGAACTGGTACACAGCCACAAGCTCTTGCCTCAGAGGAACGCATGGAAGAGAGTGGTGATTCCACTGCCCTGGCTGTGCAAGAAGAAGCCAGGGATCCATTTTTTGTGTCATTAAGAATGCGTAGCTGGCAGAACCAGGACTGGCCACTCCCAAGCCTGGCCAGAGGTCTCAGGTTGACCAAAGCTAGTAAAGAGGAAAGACTGGTTCGTAGGAAAGCAAATGAAATCTACGAGATGTTCTTTCCTACCTTTCCTCGGAGAGTCTGGGAGGAGAGTGAAACAAGCAGGAAATCCTGGATTTGGGAAGAAGCAATGAAATGTGTGCATCCTGGTGCAAACAAGCATGTCAAGAACAGAATGTTTCAAGAAAAATACAGGCAGTGGAAAAGAGGCAGGACACTGTTTATGGACACTGTTCGAATAGTGGATGGAGAGGGACGTGAAACCTTTCACAGTGTGAATTATGAGTGCCCAGACGGGGTAATAATTCAAGCGCCTGACCCGTTGTGCTATTGGCCACAATGCAAAGACCTTCCTGTGAATGTGCCCATGCCTACCAAATGGAAAGCAGAGCAGTGGTAGCTAGTGCTACCACTCCAGCCGTTGCTGTACCTATATTGTTTCGCCAGTCTGGACGTCCAGAAACCAGGTGCCCCACATTCATCAGTTCTACAGTGTACTGGCTTTCCAGAATCCATCAACTGGCCCACCAGATGACTTCAGATCCAGAGAGAACACCAGCCCAGTTGTATCCTGATTTATCGCCTGGGTATCGGATGACTTCAGACCAGCTGTTTTCCTTTTTGTTCCTGTTCCAAGGTTCCATCTCCAGAGATGACATCAGCCAGCAGTTGTGCCCTCCTGCCATCTCCCGGAAGATGTCCGCCCAGCTGTATCGGAAGAATGCTGCCAGACAGAGTCTTCGGCTGAGGACCAGGTGTGGTACCATTTTCGTTCTACAAGGAACTGGCAAGTCCAGACTTTTCTATTCTTGTGACACTGCAGTACACACCCTACACTAGCAGACTCCAGATGTTTGAACTGACCTCAAAGACTCTCCCCTTCGGGACTTTGGCCTGTTAGAACTGTGCTTCACCGGGCTCCGGCCCAGGAGACACACTTTAATGGACTTGCCTTTGAGCACTGTGATCACTAGATGGGACTTTCAGGGCACTCCATCCCCCAAATATTGTGTATAGTAAATAATGTCATTGTTTTCTAGTGTTTATACTGTTTTTCTACTTTTCTAAAAAAAATATTTTTGGGATTCTCCAGTGTTTAGATGGTAGGGGTTTAGATAGACAATGTATGCAGCTTAGGAGTGTGTCTTGTCTCTCTCTTTCTTGCAGGTGTTCCTGAAGAAGATAGAAGAGAAGACAAGAAGAGGAGGAGGGACTCAGCGGAGTTCCTCAGTAGTACTTTAGAGTGTAGTGTTTAAAGTACTGTTGCTGTTACTGTGTGCAACTTTTTCTTCCACAGGTATGGTTGTAGGAGAGTGTCCGAGTAATGCATAGTGTATAGTATTAGCTCCTAGTGTGTGGTTGCATGGTATCCAGGGTCGGGGAGATCCCCTGTTTGTTTTGTTTTGGGAATTCTAAGTTAGAGGCAGACAGATTTTCTGTAGAGGGCTAGGGGGGATAGACAGGCTGTGGCCCTGACCTGCAGTAGGGGTTGCAGTACTGATCTATTAGGGCTATGCTCTGGACAGTTCTACTGGAGCCACTAGGTACCCATAGTCAGTGGGTCAAGTAGAGGCTGCTATGTCAGCCGAAGACCTCTAGGCCATTAGTGTTGTCTGCCTATGCCTAGCACATGGTAGGAGGGGGCCTGATCACCCCTCTCCGTAGGTAACACATAAGGTAGGATGGCCTAGGGCAGGTAAATAATGACTGCAGACAGTCATTTTCATGGCCCAGGGTGAGTGTAACCTCCCTGTTACCCGGGGTTACTAGAATCCCAGTAAGACCTAGTGGTAGGCAGGAAGGCAACCTAGAAACCCAGGTAAATGGATTTCACACTGTCTCATCTTGTTCTCAGTCTCAGCTGAGACTGAGGGATGACATTATTTAGAACTGTCACAGCTGCATAAGCCACACTGGAATGCTACAGTTGCAGGTTACAGTAGAACGCTGGGGAACTTGAACTCAGTTCTGTATAGTTCAGTAGAGGTGGCAGTCTGAAAGAGGTGCTCTGCTGTAAGCAGGCCCTCAGAGCTCAAGCTCTGACAAAGAGCTATTATTTTGTATAGGTGTGTGTTCTCACCTGAAGAGGAACACAAGAAGAGCATACTGAAATGGTGGAGACCGCTTCAATGGTTCAGTAGCCCCATCGCCGGAAGGTGTTTGCCTGTTTTCCAGGGCAAACCCCTTGGTCCGCTAGGAAAAGAAGCTGCCTGGTTTAAGTTCATGCTGAGGCACCAGAAGCTCTGGAAGGAGTTCCTTGAGGAGGAAACGCCTGTGGGGCACCTGCAACCCAAGGGGTGAGTTCCGCTCTGCCAAGGGGCCATGAGTTTTCACCTGAATCAAGATGAAACTAAAGGGACTGTTACTGTGGGGCCAGGAAAAGACAGCCAAGTACAGTTTGGAAGATGTGGGGATTGGACTGCTTAACTCAGTGGGGGTCTAGAGTAATGGACAAAGCCACTTATTAAGTATGTTCAAGTCCAGCACAAATGAGATACAGAGACAGTAGACTGAATGTGAAATACATTTAAAAAAGAATCTATGCAGCAAAGTGTGTTAAAGGATGAGGTGTCACAGTCCAGAGAAATGGCCGGGTATGAATTATGGGAGCGAGATGTGGGAGACCCCCATCAGTAGTAACCAAATTCACCTCTACGGATTTGCTCTGGGACACCTGTTGCTTTCTCTCAGGTACTTGGCCAGTGTCTGAGAAAAGTACCCAGACGTGGGATTGATGAGGGAGATTCCCTTATGGAGCAGAAGTGCTCATTAGGTGGTTTAGGGAGCCACCAGTAAATGTTTCCATGTTATATGTAAAGTGTCCAAGTGGCTGGCAAGGGAGACGAGCCAGGGAAGACCCAGAGCACAGTACAAGTTTGGGCGGTGTGCCCAATGTGTTTCAGAGCCTGAGGGCTAAAGTGAATGAGGATGTGTTCTGGTCTCCTTAAATCTGCATTACCAGGAGCGTAGCCCCATGGGGGTCCATTTATGCTTCATTTATTCTGTTGGATGTGAATAAAAGCTACAATTTACAATCCCACTTCTGGTATTGGACATTACAGTTATTGCTTCCTTTGTCCGGAGTTACTTGGGTGCCCCTGGGCAGAGTAGCTAAACCTAGCCAATGTGCCGAATGACATATTCCTCCCCAAACCCAGCCCACCAAGTAGAGCTGTCAGATAGAAATGGCATTCATGTGTGGGGGTTACAGTGGTATCAACAGAATCAAGGTAACAGATTATTGTATAAAGTGCCAAGCAGGGAGGAGGCTTCACTAATCAGGGGAAAATCATATGAATCATATCTCTGGCTCTTGCCGTCCTAGGCATGACAGGGTTAAATGACAAGGGGTGAAAGTGTGGGGATTACCCATGGGAGGAGAAAGAATCTCAGGTGAATTGCATACCAGGTCAAAGAGCTAAAACATTAGTCTGTTCGATTCCCTGTGTCCATCCGGTCCCCTCTATGGAACGAGATCCGGGTGGAAGACAGAAATATAAAGAAACCATTCGGTCTATCTATCGGTCAGAGTCGGTGTTGTATTTTGAGATAGGCCATCATATATTCAATTTTTATATATCTGATAGATAAGGTTTCCCAATTAGATATGAGAGAGGTTCTGGTTTCAACCAGAGTCTAGTTATCACTTTTTGGGCTGCCCTAAACAGTATATTTAACAAATAGAGTGTTTATCTCAAAATTGGTGTGGGTAATAGAGAAGCAAAACCAAATGTTGGCTGATGGCTCCCAAAGAAGGGAACAACTCCCCAACTAGTCGGTTTACTGCAGCCCAAAACTCTGAGGGAGTTCTACAAGACCACAGTATATGAGTTTGGGTGGCCAGCTCCTCTCCACAGCCCCTCCAGCATGATGAATGTCCCCCTACAAGAAATTTCGATATGATCTGGGGTGTGTGAAAGTAGCAGGCCACAATGTTCCATGAAAATTCCCACCAGGTATATCAGCAGGTGGTTTTGTGCTGCAAACACCAGATCCTCAGCCATTCCTGTGGGGTTAGATTTATTACTAATTCTGCTTCCCAGTTTGACTGGATTAGTTCAATAGATCAGCTCGGGGACTGCTGGAGTGCTTTATAAAAGCAGGAAATGAGATGTTGTTGGGAATCAGGAGAGGACAGCTGTGGTAGGACAGAGATTAGGGGATGGGCTTGCTGGTCGAGTAATTGTTTCTAACTCAGATGTTAAGTAGTGTCTGATTTGTAAGTATCAGAAGAAATCCTGATGGGGTAATGAGTATTCTACCTGAAGTTGGAAAAACGTTTTAATAATGCCATTTTGAAAGAACTGGTACGTGTGGGTCAGTTCCTTTGTCTGCAGGTTCGAAAAGTGTGATCCAGTCTGCCTGGGAGGAACCCGTCATCCCTTGCAGGGATACCCATCCACTTAGCCACAGAGCGGAGTTCTCGAGAACTAAGGGTTCAGCTCCAATATTGAATGATGGCTTTTGTGAATGTGGAAATCTGCTGATCCTCCCAGGGAGGGTTCGGCCGGAAGACCTGGTCCCCATCCAAGGGGATATCAGAGAAGTGTCTCTCCAAGGTTGTCCAAATCTGGGTTTGATTTGTATTAAGAAACCATTTAGACATATGGGTTAATGCTGTCGTTGTTAAATATTTATTTAGGTTAGGAAGTGCTAGGCCTCCCCTCTCCTTTGGTAACTGGAGTCTAGCATAAGCTATACGTGGTCTAGTCTTTTTCCAGATAAATTGGTTGATGGCCTTCAACCATTTATTTAACTCTCTAGGATGGGGGAGAATGGGAATATTCTGCATAATATATAAAATTCTAGGCAAAACATTCATTTGAATAGACTGTACTCTCAGTAATATTGATACTGGTAGCTGAGACCATCTATGTAAATCTGCCTGCACAGCCAAGAAGAGAGGGTCGTAGTTTAATTTTAATAGGGTAAAGGGGTGGGGAGCAATCTTAATATCCAAAAATGTTATATACAGTCTATTCCACTTGAGGGGAATTTTCTGCATGATGTTAGGAGAAGGGGTATAATTTATAGACAGTACCTCTGACTTATCTTGATTTACTTTATAACCCGAAACTTGTTCAATTACAAGGAAGATTCTGGATAAAGTGGTTAGAGAGGATTCAGGATTAGTAATAAAGAGGAGCAAGTCGTCAGCATAATATGCCACTTTGTGATGCTTTCCCTTTATATTACAACCTATCCGATCCTCCTGCTGTCTAAAAAATTGGGCAATAGGTTCTACACAGAGAGCGAACAGGCTGGGTGACAATGGGCAGCCCTGTCGTGTACCTCTCTGCAGGGGGAATCTAGTTGAGTGAGAACCATTTATTTTTACTACCACTTATGGGGCGGTATTTATGCCCCTGATGGTAACCAAGAAGCCTTGTGGGGAATCAAATTTGGATAGGGTGGAGTGTAAAAACTCCCATGAGAACCTATCAAATGCTTTCTGGGCATCAAGAGTTAATAATAAGAGGGGGGATTTTGTACAATGGGAGTAGTCAATGAGAAATAGTGTATGTTTGATATTATCAGTAGTCTGTCTAGATTTAATAAAACTGGATTGGTCGAGATGTATTATTCCAGGAAGAATATCATCCAATCTGTGAGCTAGGATTCTTGTGTAAATTTTATTGTCCTGGTTAAGGACTGAAATTGGGTGATAAGAATTGCACAGATGAGAGGGTTTATTAAGTTTAAAAATGGCTGAGATTGTACCCTGTCTCCAGGAGATCGGAAATGTTGTGGTATTATGACTGGTTTGCAAGGCTTCCAGTAATGGATTTTTTAGGCCCCGTTCACACTACAGCACGTTTCAGCAATCCATTTTTGAAAATGGATTACAGCTTACTGTGTTGCAGGGTTCACACTGTAGTCCACTTCCTTGACCCGTTTCAGCTGATGCATGCCAGAGCGTTCTCACTAACTGTTAATGCATTTCCCCTTCTATTCGGATTCAGGAGAACTTGCACAGCTGCTTACCATGATGCTTTGCGCGATCGAGAGGTGGGAGGACAAACAAGCACGAATGGATGTGACCCTGCCTGTTCACATTGTGAGTAGCTCACTTCACTTTTGAAATGGATTTCTGGAAGCGTGCTCAAGCCCTGGTCTCATCAGCTACAATAGAGTTATGTGCGAACGCGACTGAGTTAACACAATATTGAAACGGTTCAAGGCCAGAACTGCTTCTAAATGCCCTAGTGCTTAACGGGGCCTTATTGAATCACAGGCACCCTTATAAAATTCTGACACTAACTTTGTCTCTTTTAGATGGTTCCTGAAGAAGACCTAAGGTCGAAACGTAGATTATTAACTCTATTTTCAGCGTGCATTTAATATAACCATTTTATTTTGCTTTTAGACCACATGAGGACGCAGTGCCTTGTTTTTGTTTCTTATAAAATTCTGCTCCATAACCACCCAGGCCCGGGCTTTCCCATTTTTCAAGTTTTTAATAGTATGATAGAGCTCTGCCAAAGTTATGGGGGCTATTAAGGAGTCTCTCTGTGATTGAGTCAGGGTGGGTAGCTGGATCTTTGCCAAAAATTGCCAAATTTGTTGTGAGTCTGAAGGGGAGGGATTGGAATATAGGAAATGACAGCACTCCCTGAATTCTATTAAAATCTGCTGGGAGCTATATTTTTGAAGATTAGTTTTAGGGTCTTTTATTTTATAAATCGTGACCTGATGTATCTGCCTACGAAGTCTACAGGCCAGTAGCCTAGAGGCTTTGCCCCCCCATAGTATTTTTGGTGGAGCCACATAAGGGCTTGTTCTGTTTGGGCTGTTAAAGTTTGAAGTTCTGCTTCTGTTTGAGTAAGTTGTACTTGGGCACACTCATCTCCACTCATATGTAGCTCCTGCAGTGTTCTCAACTTCTGTTGGAGTTCAGGAGACATTTTTTTCATAAAAAGTTTGAGCTGCATCCACATCGACAAAGAACAATTTCTTACTTTGAAAGACAACTTTTAGTTTAGTTGGAGACTGAAGTACAGCTGTAACTCCTGCTTGAAAGAATTCTTTTCTGAGTGTAAGAAAATGCTTCCTGTGTCTTTGCGTTGTCACACAGAAATCCGGATACAAATGAAGCTTAGTGCCTTCATATACAAATCCTTTCTTCATCCTTGCCACTTGAAGTAGTTTATTCCTTTGCACTATAGACGGAAAGGTACAAATCACATACAGTACCTTGTCCCTGTTCCAGATAAGGATTCTTGTTATTTCTGTCTTGACTGGGGTCTAAATATCGATTCAAGGACTACTGGTTGTTCAGGTGTTAGAGCTAAAGTTAGTATTTTTTCTACTTCCAGCTTTAATTCAGAATTAGGGATATTTGGAGAAAGTCTAGTCAACCTTAAGTTTTTCAGCAATAGTGTATTTTCAATTTTTTCCAGTTTAGCCACAGTATTCAGTTGTTTGTGGAGAGAAGCTTTAACTGCTCCCTCCACTGTCAGAATCCTTGCCGACAGTTTTTCTGTGTTCCTCTTAGCTGACTCCACTCATGCTTCAATCGACTCCATTTTTGTCTCAATCCCTTCATATCATGAAGAAATCTCTGATAGTGAAGTTTGGACTTTTTAAAAAGGGCTTTTCATATCTGCTTGAAGCTCCAAAAGAAAGGATTGTAGTGAAGCTAAAGTCGGCTTCACTGATGTCTTAGCCATAGCGCCCGGGTCTGAATGCACCGGGAAGCCATCTCCAGACAGAAGCTGTTGAACCCACAACCCCTGTTGCGGAAGTAACTTCCCAATAGTTTGGGGATAAAACCTATCCAAATTTTCTGCATGAACTTCTGCTCCATTTTCTATTTTAAGCTTTCTTATGTATCCATTTGCTCACTACAAAGGAGTAAAAGAAACAGAATAGGCATTTGTTCTACCGAGCTCTGAAGAAAGCAGGTTGCATCTATGTTGCTCTTACCAGTGACCCCCGCCACTACCTTCTTAGGGCCTCAAGCCACCAAAACTGGGCTCTGGATGCCAGGCCTGGTATTGCTCCTGTTGAGGCTGCTGCCATGGAGGCTGTGGCTAAAAGGAAAGCCCATTTATTGGACTTCTTGGTCCTTCTTGGACAATGCCACAAAGAGTGGCACTGGACTTCTCGATGTAGGTGAGATGACCTTCCACCCCTGGGCCAAAGAGCTTGGTGCCCAAGAAAGGGACATTGGCCAGTTTATACTAGGTGTCCACTGTGAAGGTAGACAGACATAGCCAGGCTCTGTGATGCATAGAGACAGCCACTGCCATAGTGCAAGCACAAGAGTTGCCCATGTCTAAGGCCATCTGAAGCTGGTATTTTGTCAGCGACTGACCCTGGACTCAGTTAATCTTGGGAGATTAGGCATCAAGAACTCCCAGCAGGGAGTGATAAAGTTGGCCATCATGACAGTACAACTTGCCTGATGGAGACACAAGGACATCATGGCATAAACCTTTTTAGCAGTGTGGTTAATCTTTCTGGACTCTTCCTCCAGAAGCTTGTCCACATTCTCTTGTTGCCCAGACTTACAGATGGCCAGATCAGACACCACACCTTTGGCAGAGAGGTAGTCTGAGAACCCAGACAGGGACCAGGTGGAGCATGCCAGTGAAGGGTGCTGGGCAAGATACTGGATGCTGCCAAACCTCCAGGGCCAGTCCCAACATGGCCTCAGCCATGGGAAAGGCAAACTCGGGGGAATCGTCCCTATACAGAATATCCATGAAAGTGTACTCATCCCTCTTCTGGACTGACTCTAGTGAGATCGACATGGACACCAAGATTTATCAGATGAGCGCCCTGAAAGACAATGGGCCATACTCAGTAGTCAGTTCCAGTCAAGGATGTGAGTCCCAGAGGAGGCCATGGACAAGAGATCTGATTCGGATGAGAACTCCACAAAAATGACCCTCGACTGTTTCTCACCATAGACCACTCAAGTATACTCTGCTTGGGTGATCTGTACTGACAACCATGCCTGGCAAACTGGTGGCCGAATGGGCCTCCTTAGTAGAAGCGTCCATCTTAGGCTGTGGTGGTGGTGGTGGTGACTCTAACTGAACTGGTACAGAAGCAGTTGCAGAAAGCACCTGCATAGTGTGGACCAGTGAGGGCATTACTGGCAGCTGCCAGATGGCTGAAGGTGCAGGGGGTAGCGTCCTACCCCACCCTGCAATGGTTCATTGTTGCCAGAGGAGCTCCTCGTAGCACCGATGCATTTTATAGTGGTGCCTCTCCTCACTCAAGGATGAGAAGGTCGAGAATAGCACAGTGGTTTAAGGCTCTGAGCTGCAAATCTGGAGATCTGGCTTTGAATCCCATAGCCCTCATTTGCACACTGTGTGACCCTGAGCAAGCCACTTAACTTTCCTGTGCTTCCAGGTCGTACCTGTAAATAAGCTTTCAGCTAAGTGTATTACTCCTGGTAAAACAACTGAAAAAAAAAAAAAAAAAGAATTGAGAGCGACACCTCTCAGTCCCGCAGAATTGAGAGCAAGAGCAACACCTCGATTGAGACCTGGACTGAGACCTCGGCCACTGACTGGATGATCAACGTCAAGGTGAGCCTTCCAGCTGGTTGTTGTACACCACACGCCTGGCTGGATTGATCCAGCCAAGCTTAGAAGGTTTGACAGCCGGTGGAGGCTGCTCCCAAGGTGAATCAATTGGGGACACTGATCAGTCCACGTTCTCCTGAGTGAGAACCATGAGCACAAGGGTCTGTGAGATCAACTCCTCGATCTTGTCTGATAGCCGGTCAATGAGTTAAAAGATTTCCATATAAGAAAAGAAACAGAACCTGCACTTAAGAACCACCATATTATACAATTTTATTAATCCAGAAAAAGTGCACACAATGTGCAGACCCCATACACAGGTACTAACACCCCATTCACATTTGGATCATTCTGACCCTTCTTCAGGGGGTGAAGATTTCCACAGCCTGCTCGACCAGAGTCAAGGTTGACAGGCCCAACAGGAGCATTGAGGAGCTCTTAACCTTCACCTCGAATGAAGGGGTCTCAACTAGAGCCGAGCAGTTAGGGGACTCGAGGGATCAGGAGGAACTCAATGTCTCCTGCTCCCACAACCGGCGCTCAGTGGTATTTGTGTTTCTTGCCACAGTGGGCAGGGCTTTCTCCCAAGGTCTGGAGGGCCATATGCATTTTACAAAAATCCTTCTGTGAATGACCCTCCAATGCTGGCCCCAGCCAGGAGCAGAACCGAGACCGATGAGGTGCCCGCCACAGAGACCGCTGCTTCCTCCTCAAGACCGCACACTGGAGAGCTGATCTAGCAGCTGTGCTGAGGCCTTCTTATGGCCCTTAGGGCAGTCCTTCGGATCCTGTGCTGAAGGCTGTCCTAGAGTAAGCCGATGCTTCCAGTCCTATAGGGACTCCGGGCGCATCAAAAGACAAAGGTCACACCCAGTCATACTATGCTGCCCGTCAAGGCAGTACAGGCACATGTTGCGTGGGTTGGTGACTGACATCATTTGTTGGCACTGAACACAGAACTTGAACCCAAGCTTCCAGTGCTCCATCAACAATTGTAGAGAGGAGTTGAAGGAACCACAGAAAGAAATTGTTAAAGTCTGAAAAACTTTGAAAGTAAAGTTTCACCTATGGCACACTAATCCTAAGCAACAGCCACAAAAGGGGTGACCTGTTCTTCCAGTAGAAAGAAAGATCTGACATCATAGGGTGGAGTCGGGGGATATACTGCCTGGGTGGTAGGAGGAGCTTAGCTTCAACATGTCCGACAAATCAGCACTTCTGGTGTAACTGCCAACATGTGGATAGTGAGCTACATCCATGCTCCTACAAATTAAAATTCTAGAGTAATAGAGGGAGGCCGATTAAGGTATAATGTGAGGAAGTTTTTTTTCACAGAAATGGTGGTGGATGCATGGAACAGCCACCCTCAGGAAGTGGTGGATATGAATACAGTGCAGGGCTTCAAACAGGCATGGGATAGGCATAAGGGAGCAATACAGATGAGTATGAATAGATAGGCAACTGACAGAGTAAAGGCCTATGGCACATTCATAAGGTAGAAAAAATGGGCAGACTAGATGGGCCTTGCGGTCCTTATCTGTCATCAACTTTTATGTTCCTCTGTTTCTATAATGCAAAATACTGTATTCTGCTGCAAAAATATGTGATGCTTTTAAAACTACCATGACAGGCTGTATCATTTCTTAATAAATGAGATTCTGAATAGAACACTGAGGAAGAAATTAAAATCATAGGAAAATAAATAATGCTTTATTAGACAACACTATGGCTCATGAATGGGAAATCACAATTATGAAGAAAAAAGTCTAGCATGGCTTTGGAAACAGAAAAAACATGTAAAAAGTTAGGCAGACAATTTCTCACAACAGTGATAAATCAGAAAAAGTTTACCTCATACAGTATGTTGAAAAAAGCTTGTCAAGGACATTATTAATGGAGATGCTATTCCAAAACCTTTTATGGATGCTGTGGTCATTTTGACTCCAATAAAAATTAAGACAGTACTAAGACTGAAGATTCTCAAATAAGTGCTCTCTGCAGCACCATGTACAAGGTTACTGCGAAACATATTGTACCTAGGGTTGGGGAGAGCATCCTGCAGTTCATCTAAACATGACAGAAAGCCTTGTTTTAAGGGTCATAATATATGTTTAAGGCTTTTTGTAACATGGCATAAAAAACAAAAACGAAACGAAGCACTCACATAGGTGCAAACAGACCATGTGGTACAGTAGAAACCATGGTCTAATACCATAGTAGATCATGGTTTGTGATGTAATACCCTGGCAATCCATTACAGGCAAGAAGCAGTACACAAGTGAAAGCAATATGCAAATAATTTGCAGTTTGTAGTTGTCCCAGCTTGTATTTGCTAAGGTTTTTCCTGGCACAGGGTTTTTGACATTTTCAAGATTGTTCTATGTTGTAACCGCAACAGAAGTTCATGAGTTACTAAAGATTGTACATTTAAACTCCACATATACTGTTAATTATGCTGCCACAATATTTCTTTAGAAGTGAACATTTACATACTGTTACCATCTATTCTGATCTACTGCTTTCTAAGCAACTGTGGGTGCAATGCATTGTGGATGACTGAATAACATTATCTGTCCTAGCCTTTTTTTGGTGAA
The DNA here is from genome assembly GCA_016271365.2 of Neoceratodus forsteri. Taxonomy (NCBI): domain Eukaryota; kingdom Metazoa; phylum Chordata; order Ceratodontiformes; family Ceratodontidae; genus Neoceratodus; species Neoceratodus forsteri. The sequence continues at coordinate 1,693,220,835 of CM057456.1, read as the reverse complement.
CACACAGTGGTAAAGATGAGCATGCAGCTTCTATAACCGAAAGCAAAATAACAGACAGTGAGATAAACAAAGCAAAATTAAAGAGAACGGATACTTCTATGTGTGAAAAGAAAAATAAATTCACAGAAACAAAAGAAATCAAAGAAACAGACTAACAATACCAGTCAAAACAAGTATCTGAAAGGTGAAAGCAGTAAACGTTATGTTGTTCTATGTCCTGCTGAGTTAGGTAGTTTAGAGGAAAAAAGTGAAAATAATATTCCAAAATAGTAGCTGTTCAATAAAGTGTGTTTCAAAGTGACTTAATTCAGTACATTTGGAGAAATGGTGTTGTGCTACTAGGATTGTTTGACAGCCACCTATTGGTCTGCAAAGGAACTGCAGGAAGAAAACTAAAATGCACCATAGCACACTCCCATCATGCAGTGCAGCCCATATCTACTAATACACAGAGAGGAAAATCAAAGCACCTAGAATAGAAAGTGAATCACAAGTTTTGGAAAAGTTGTAAAATATGTTTTGATGTTAGAAAGCTTAAAGCTTGTAATGAAAGTTATTTTAACAAAAGTGAAATAACAGCCACAACATTTCCAATAGGTGTGTTCCAATTGTTTTGAAGTATATGTACATCATGTTTAACAGCTCAACATACAGTATTCTGAAAGTAAATCAGTGTGATTGTACTAATTTATTCAAAGACTATTAGTCATACACTCATTGCCGGCATGTTACAATGATTAAGCCACTTTCGAAAGGATGGGTCTACAGTGGAGTAATCCATGGTTGGTTGGTTGGACCCACGGCCGAGGGCCAGACCACCCCAACCATGGATTAATTCCACAATAGACCCATGCTTTCTCGTGGCTTAACTTTTCGAACTCGGGTTCAACTAGTAATCAAGGTAGCACAACTTACTCAACAGAGAACTGCTGCACTTAATTGTACCTGATGCACCAAAATCTTTTAGTTTGCTGAACTGGCCCTTTAAAGTATGTTTGCTTATCTTGAAAACTGGAACTTTCCTCTATTAATTAAGATCCTATTTAAACAACTCTACTGAACTCCAGTGGCTACTTTCAGAATAAACTTTTTCAAATCATGACCCTTACAGATGAAAAATCAGAGGTGGCAGAGATGTCCATTGTCCTGGACTTTATTTATATTATCGACAGAGCCTTTGCTGTGTAGAATTAGACAGAACCAACAGATCACGGGCTCAGATATATTTTTTCCCCAAAAAATCATAATTATTATATATTTCATATATCATACACATATGCACAGGAATGTCATATCATTTGTTACACGTGATTTGCATGGGTGGATATGGTACCATCATTTCAGTTATAATCTATTCAGTTTGACAGCAAATAAAATAATACGCAAACTTATAAATACTTTTTACACTGATGACAACAGCTTGCGTCTAACGGAATTTTCCATACAGAAAGTAACAGGTCAATGAGGTTATTCCAATAAAATGTTGCATAGATCTACTATGTCACATACAGTACATGGTTGATTAAACTTTCATATAATAAAGCTGCCTCAGATATACAGAATACCAGCTTTGCATAATCAAGCGTGTTGTTGCCACTGTCCCTAGAACTAATATTTCATATTGTTTTATCTCTGAAAATTTGAATAAAATAAAGACAAACACAGTCGTATCAAATAGAATGTGACTATTTATAATCTTTTGCAACTCTTTCTAATTTTCTTTCCAACACTTATTTATAGATGCACAACTTCACAGCATGTGTAACAAATTTCCTCTTTGGTCACAGCCATGCCAGCATTTTAATAATTTTACAGGAGTAGTATAATTTCTTGCCATTATTTTTGCCTAACAGATTTATTTTTCATCAGTATATTGCTTATGTGCCTCAATATGTCCATGCTTCCATATAAGTGTAGATGATGCATTTTTAGTTTCCTTTTTCTATGTTTGTTCAATATTTAAATATTGGTTCTTTTTGTTTTCATATATATATCTGTAATAATGTTTGATGCATATTGCCCAAAGCTTTTTGTTAATAAGAATCCATATATCATCTAGGGTTTCCAATGCTCTTCCCAAGAACTGTTACTATCCATAAATATGTTCTGCAATATTCTTAATCTCGTTGATAAATATGTTATATTCAATAGGGTTTTATTTGTTTAAAATTGCCTCCTGTAATGAGTTATTGATCTCGTCCCATACAAACTAGACTATTATTATTTATAATGTTCTGTATATTGTATGTATTTATTTCAATAAAATTATATAAAACCTTGCCATGTTTTAGTGATATGTTTACCTTTGCCTTTTTTTCCCCTCCAAATACTGGCATTAATCTAAGGTATCATCCGTTCCTTGTTCTCTGCTTTCCATTCCCTTTGTTTAGAAATCACCAATTTTATAATATAACTATTTATCCCTTTAAAATGTTCTGGGAATAATGAAATAATGTTGCATGTCCAACTTTTTCTGTTCTTCAAATAATATCTGTATGGGAGAAAGTACATCTGTGTAAAAACTTACCGTAACAATAGTAGATCTTCAAGAGAATCTCTTGTAGGAGGTCCTAACACATGGGATATCAAGCCACAGGTGTAATTTCCTCTGGATGATATCTCAGCAGTCGACCCTGGGACCTCCCCCTAACGTTACCACATGGTGTCAGTCTGGCATGTATAAAAGAGGGAGGTCCAAGATACTCCATAGTTCTTTTCCATCTTAGTTACCAAAATGTGAAAACACTCTCTGGTCTCCGATGGGAACCAAGGAGATAACACAAAGGCAGCAGCTTGAGATTACCATAAAAGACTGGAGCAGGTTAGCTTTCTGAAGTAGTAAGCAAGAAGGAAGGCAGTATGGACAGCATGACCTGCTGCAAGAGATTCTCTCGAAGATCTACGACTACTGTTAAGTTCTTACCCAACAGTACAATCTTCTCTGAGGAAAATCTCTTGCAGCAGGTCATACCACATGGGAAGAGTCCCAAGCAGTTATTATGCCCAAGGGAGAAGGAGGGGGACATTATACAATTAGGACAGCAGGCCTTGGAGAATGGCCTGTCCAAAATTAGTTTGCTTCTTGGAAGCAAGGTTTAGACTGTAATGTTTTGTGAATATATGTACAGTAGACCAAGTGGTGGCTTCACAAATTTCCTAGGCAGAAATACCTTAAAGCACACCACTGAGGTAGCCATACCTCTGGTGGAGTGGGGTTTGACAACCTCAGTGAGAGGTTTGTCGTATTTGGTATAAACATAATGCAGCTGGCCACCCAAGTGGACAAGCACTGCTTTGAAACCTGAACACCCTGTTTCCCAGGGGTGAAAGAGACAAAAAGTTGCTCAGTTTTTTTGCAACTGTGTGGTGCGGAGAAGATATCTCAATGTTCTGTGCACATTGAGAGTATGAAGCAGGGATTCTCCTGGCTTTGCTGGCTCTGCATAGTACACTGGTAAGTGGATAGTCTGATTTAAGGTCAATTCAGAGACCACTTCAAGAAGAAAAGTCAGATTAGTACGTAAGAAAAAATTACTCACCTTAGTAATCTTGTTTCTTCCAGTGTATTCTTCTATATTCATAACTGTTTGCAGTCTGCCTCTTAAGTAGAACTGCCCGGAGAGAAATGGAACTATATGCAAATGAAAGAACCTATCACTGCTTGAGACACATATTCAAACTGCTGCCCTCATCTACTGCAATGTTCAATCAATGTCTTAGATTTCGATAACAGCGCACAAGGCAGAAGTACTATGTACCTATCTAAAACTACCTATAAATACATAAAGTAACTAACTCTTATAATGCAAATATAGATACATAGAAACACAGACAGTGTCGGCAGATAAGGGCCTATGGCCCAGTCTGCCATTGATTTTAAGTTCAGTTTATGTTTTCCAAGAAGTCTGTTGCCCTTACCCTGACCTCCAGAACTCCTTTATGTCTATCCCATGCATTCTTAAATCCTGTGATTGTTTCAGCCCCCACCACTTCCTCTGGCAGGGTATTCCACTTGTCCACCACCCATTCTGTGAAGAAATTCTTCCTCACGTTTCCTCTGAACCATCCTCCCTCCAACTTCATCCCATGCCCTCTAGGCCTGGAACATCTTTTTCATTTAAAAATAGTGTATTCCTGCACCCTGTTCCTCCCTGTAAGATAATTGTATGTCTCTATCATATCCCCTCTCTCCCTTCTCTCCTCCAGGGAGTACATGTTCAGTTCCTTCAACCTGTCTTCATACGACTTGTGATGCAATCCATGCACCATCTTTGTTGCCCTCCTCTGAACCTTCTCTACCCTGTCTATGTCCTTACGTAGGTAAGGTCTCTGGAACTGTACACTGTACTCCAGGTGGGGCCTCACTAGTGACTTGTATAGTGGAATTATGACCTCCCTTTTCCTGCAGGTGATGCCCCTGCCTATGCATCCCAGCATCATATTTGCTTTACCTGCTGCCTTGTCACACTGTTTCCCTACCTTTAGGTCATCAGAGATGATAACTCCAAGATCCCTTTCCTGCTTGGTGCATGCTATATCCTCACCCGCCAACTGATATATTGTGCCAGGGTGTTTGTCCCCATATGCATTATCTTGCACTTCTTTGCACTGAATTTCAAATGCCAAACCCTGACCATTCTTCAAGTTTCTGCAGGTCCTTCTCATTCTGTCTACACCCTCTGGTGTGTCTACTCTGTTACAGAGCTTTGTGTCATCAGTGAACAGTGAAATTCTGCCTTCTAGGTCCTACGCAATGTCACTGATGAAGATGTTGAATAGGACCGGTCCTAGCACTGATCTCTGTGGTACCCCACTGGTCACTCTTCCCTCTGTGGAGTGACAGACATTTACCACTACCCTCTGTGTCCTGCCGCCCAGCCAGTTACCTACCCACCACACTACTGTCCTGCCCACACCCAATTCCCCAGTTTGTGTAATAGTCTTCACGTGGCACAGTGTCAAAGGCCTTTGCTGAAGTCCAGATAGGCCATGTCCACTGCCCTCCCCTGATCCACCTCCCTAGTCACCCAGTCAAAAATTCAATGAGGTTGGTCTGATATGACCTCCCTGGTGAAACCATGCTGCCTTGGGTCCTGTAGTCCACTGACAACCAGATGTTCCACCAATCTCCCTTCAGTAGTGCTTCCATGATCTTCCCACACCGAGGTGAGGCTGACTGGTCTGTAGTTCCCCGCCTCTTTGTTCCCACTTTTGTATAAGGGACTACATCTGCTATCCTCCAGTCTTTGGGTACCTCCCCTGTTTCCAGTGATCGGCTAAACAGGATACCCAGAGGTTCAGCCACCACCTCTCTTAGTTCTTTAAGGACCCTGGGGTGCACCCCATCTGGCCCCCATTGCTGTATCAACTCTTATTACTTCCAGTTCCTTCAGGACCCTTTCTGGTATAAGGGACTTGTGTCCATTTCTGCACCATTCTCACCTTGTACTCCCTTCAGACCCATTACCCTCCTCTTCCTCCGTAAGACTGAGCAGAAATACCTGTTCAATATGTCAGCTTTACTGTTGTCATCCTCCATGCGACCCCATCCTCCCCTTCAGTCTCACTATCCCTCCCTTTGCCTTTCTTTTTTACTTATGTACCTGTAAAGGTTTTGTCCCCTCTACCCACTGATTTTGCAATGTGTTCTTCTGTCTAAGCTTTGGCTTCCCTTACTGGCCTCCCTGCCTCCCTTTGCTTCTCCTGGTACTTCTCCCTATCCCCTTCTGCCTGTGTCTTTTGTATTGCCTGAATGCAATCTTTTTGGCTTTCACTTTCTTTGCTACCTCTTTGGAAAACCATAATGGTCTCCTCTTCCTTTTCCTCTTGCTAACCTGCTTAATGCATAATTCTGTTGCTCTTGTAATCCCCATTTTAAATACTGCTCACTGTTCCTCAACCCCTGATTCCTGCCCCATTCCCCTTAATGCCTCTTTCAAGTATCTCCCATTTTCCCCAAAGTCTGCCCCCCTAAAATCCAGGATACGTGTTTTTGTGTGGTTTGGTTCTGCTCTTTCTGTGATTTCAAACCACAATGACTGGTGGTTACTGTTCCCCAGGTGCTCCCCCCCACTGTTATCCCCATCACACTGTCCTTGTTTGTGAGCACAAGGTCCAGTATTGCCTTCTGCCGAGTTGGTTCCATGACTAGTTGCTTGAGGAAGGCACCCTGAAGGGAGTCCAGGATAAATCTGTCCCTAGTTGATGCTGCTGCTGGGATGCTCCAGTCCACGTCTGGAATATTGAAGTCCCCAACCAGTACTACCTCACCTTGTCTGCCATCCTGTGGATGGCTAGCATCAACTCCCTATCTGTTTCTTCCTCCTGGGCTGGTGGTCCATAGACCACACCTGTGCGGATGGCTGACCCCATTTTCCTTTCCAGCTTAACCCACAGTATCTCTCCCCCATTTTGTTCTTCCTTGATCTCTGTGGCCCTTATGTCATTTTTCACATACAGTGCCACTCCTGCTCCCTTTCTGCCTGCCCTGTCTCTTCTGAATATGTTGAAGCAAGGTATGGCCATCTCCCAGTCGTGGTTATCATTACACCAGGTTTCAGTGATGGCCATGATGGCTATTTGACTACAACCCAAAACGGATACGTTTTATCCGGTAACCAAAGAATAAGAGGTAATCTACCAAAGTTAAAATATACATTATCAGTATCTACATGCTGATGGAAAATCCAAGATAAATCAGTAGGCATGCTGAGGCTCTGGTTCTGTGCAGGGAGGCAGGGTGGAGAGTTATGAATACAGAAGAATACACTGGAAGAAACAAGATTACTAAGGTGAGTAATTTTTTCTTTTAACCCCATGTATTCTTCTATATTCATAACTGTATGCAGACTTCAAAGCAGTACCTTTGGAGGTGGGCAGAGAACCTGTTAGGAAAGAGGCTCTGCAGGACTGCTGTTCCAGATCTGGCATCACCTCTGGACAGTATGTCCAGGCTGTAATGCTTAGTGAAAGTATGTACTTTCCTCCACATGGCAACTTCGCATATGTCCAGTAGGGGAACATCCCATGAAGCTGCTATGGAAGCAGCCATTCCCCTAGTTGAGTGGGCCCTAAGTCCTGATGGGACCTGTCTGCCTGCTTTTTGATAGCAGAACTGTATGCAACTAACTATCCAGCGAGAGCCTGACCTCTTGGTAGCTGGTGTACCTTTTTTCACATCCCCATTAGTAAGGAATAACACTTGTTTATCCTGCCTGTGATCTTTAGTATGAGATATGTAACAGCTCAGAGCTCTCTTTACATCAAGACTGTGGAGGCTACGCTCACCTGAGGTAGAATGCTCAGTGAAAAACACTGGTAGTGTAATAGATTGGTTCAAATGAAAATCTGACACCACCTTGGGAAGAGATGTTCTATTTGTTCTGAGTACCACTTTGTTATTGTGAAAAGAGAAATAGTCCTTTTCTACACATAGGGCCTGGAGCTCACTTATTCTAGCAGAAGTCATAGCCACTAAAGATACAGTTTTCCATGTAACATACCGGAGGTGAGCTGAAAACACTGGTTCGAAAGGTGGCCTCATAAGCTAAGCAATACAAATGTTCAAGTCCCACCCAGGGACAGGTTCCCTAATGGGTGGGTATGTGTGACACAGACCTTTGAAAAACTTCTTAAAAATAGGATCAGCTGCTATAGAGGTGGTTTTACCCACAGAAATGTGAGCACAGGATGCCAAGTGAACTCTTAGGGAAGTATGCTTAAGGCCTTGATCATGCAAGAAAGTAAGATACTCAAGGAGAGTTGGAATTCCTGCTGAAGCAGGTTCGATGCTGTGCAGGTTGCACCAAGAGAGAAACCTTTTCCATTTGGCTGAATAGGTTTTCTTAGTGGAGGGTTCTATACCCCTTAAGTATGTGTAAAACTGCTTGGGAGAGATTCAGGTTTGCAAATTGTATGTCTTCAAGAGCCAAGTCTTGAGACAGAGGGAGCTGAGGCTGGGATACCCTATTTTCCCTTGGTGGGAGGTCAACAGGTTGTGCGTCTGAGGGAGATCTATTAGTCTGGATACCAACATGGATAATAGGAGACGGTACCAATGCTGTCTGGGCCAGTCTGGGACAATGAGGATCACTGAAGCAGACTGGGACCTGAGCTTGATCAGGACTCTGAGAATGAGAGGGGAGGGAAAGGAGGGAAAGCATGCAGGCTTCTTCCTGACCAATCCAGTACCATGGCAGCAACTGGGATTGTGCCCCTGGCTGGAGGCTTGCAACAGAACAGTGGTAGTTTGTGGTTCTCTTGCGAGGCAAACAGGTCAACTTCTGGGGTACCCCACCTTCTGAATACTGAATTTGCCACTTGTGTGCCCAGTGTCCACTTGTGGTGGCCTTGACTGATTCTGCTGAGGGCATCTGCCAGAATGTTGTCCTTCCCTGGAACATGGACCACTTGCAGAGTTACTTTTAGAGAGTATGCAAGATCCCACAGTTTCATGGCCCCTGAGCACAAAGGGTCTGATCTTGTACCTCCCTGCTTCCTTATATAGTAAATTGTTATGGTACTGTCTGTCCTGACTTGTACTACCTTGCCTGGCACGAAATGAGCAAAGGCCTTTAGAGCTAGAAATACAGCTTAGAGCTCTAATAGATCTATGAGACCAAGTCCCATGGATGGTGTGTTCCCCCGTGTGGGTGCCCCAACCCAATAGAATAGCATCTGTTATAAGAACAAAGGAAGGGTTCTCCTTTGGAAAGGGACCCTTGCCTTAGGTTTTTGAATTTTTCCACCCTGTAAGTCTTGAATAACAGCCTCTGTTACTGGGATGAGTTCTGACATTTTGTCCTTCTCTGTGACCAATGGGACCTGAGATGAGACTGCAAATTCCTCGTTACATATCTTGCCCCTGAAACAGTACCTGTTGCTGCAGCTATATGACCCAGAATCTGCAGATAGTATCTTGCTGGGCATGGCTGGTTTAGTTTGAAAGAAGCAGCCAGGTAAAAAATACTTTGCACCCTGTCCTGAGGGAGGAAAGCTCTTCCCTGAATAGTATCCAGCTCTGCTCCTATGAATTGAAGCACCTGAACAAGGGTAAAAACAGATGTTTCCTGATTTATCAGGAATCCCAGGGATTGCAGGAGATGCATTGCTGATTGCAAGTGCTCCAAGACCTGTCATGGGGATTTTCCCACAACCAGCCAATCGTCCAGATAAGGGAAGACTAGGATACCAGACCTTCTTAGATATGCCACTACTACAGCTAGCCACTTTGTGACTACTCTTGGGGCTGAGGTCAGGCCGAAGGGAAGGAAAGTAGACTGATAATGGCCTGAAAGGAGCCTGAACCTGAGATATTTTCTGTGAGACTGCCTTATTGGGATGTAAAAATAGGCATATTTCAAATTCAGAGCTGCCAGCCAATCCCCTTGCTGGATAACTGGTAGGATGGACAATGAGGTGACCATCTTGAACCTTGGTTTCACTAGAAATTTGTTGAGAGATCTGAGATCCAGAATGGGTCACCAGTCCCCATTTTTCTTTTTGGTCAGAAAGTAACAGGAATAGAATCCCCTTCCTCCAAGATGCACTGGTACAGGTTCCACTGCTTTAATGTGGATCAATTTCTGTACCTCTTTCTGCAAGAGTTTGCCCTCCATGAGGGAAGCTAGCTTGAAGACTCTTCGATTTCAGAGGGGGAAGCGATTTGAAGCATAGGGACAAACCCTGACTTACCACCTCCAGAACCCACTTGTCTGTGGTGATGGCAACCCAATTCTTAAGGAAGTAAGTCAGCCTGCCCCCACTGACACTGGAGCGGTGACCTGGACCAGCTGGTCAAGGGTTTTGTTTTGGGGGTGCCTGAGCTTGGGCAGATTGGGAGCCCCTTCTGGAATCCCTCCTGCCTCTACATCTAAAGTACCCGGTCTGCTGTGGGTAGGGCTGTTGCTGAAAAGCAGCTTGGCCCTGATAGAAAGGCCTCCTATAAGGGGACCTTCCCCTGCTTCCCCCCTTCCATAAGGCCTATAGGAAGGGGTAGGCCTGTCGCTGGAGGAGTTACTCTTGTAGGTGGCCTTGTATTCATCCACCTTTTTCATGTACTCCTCAGTGTGTTTACCAAACAGGGAGTTGTTCTCCACAGGAAAATCCATGGCTTTTGTCTGGGTATCCTGGGTGAGATTAGTGGCCCTAAGCCATGCCAGTCTTTGTACGGCCACTGACAGAGCCATCCACCTGGCAGCATTATCATTAGCATCAGTTACCATCTGGAACTGATATTTAGCAGCTTCCAGACCAAATCTAGCTGTCTCTGCCAGGTCGTCAGACAGGGGTGAGGGGGCCTTCTCTGACATAGCCAGTACTGAGTGCCACAGTATTTTCTGATACTGTGCAGCATATGCCTGGTAATTAGCCTGCCTCACACCTAAGGAGACAGCTAAATAACCTTTCTTAGACATACCATCTATTTTTCTGGAATCCTTCTCAGAAGGGTGGGAAGAGAGAGTGACCCTCGCCTCTTCACAGGCTGCCTGTTGGACTATGCCCTGGTGATCAGGATGGAGTATATGAACTCTGCTCCCTCCCTGTCCAACTGATATTTCTTATCAGACTCCTGTCTATGGGGAACAGAGTTAGAGTCTTAAAATCTTTAACAAGTCTTTTTAAAGAACTTGTTAATTGGCAGATATACCTTTTGTGAGTGTTAAACTCATCATCTCTAAGTATTCGGCCTCCTTATCATCATCAACCACTTCAGTGGTAGCCAAATCGAGGACATCCATTATTTTTCTCACGAAAGAAAAGTGAGATGAAAGTCTTCAGGTTGAAGAGGAGAATCAAACTCCTGCTCAGGTGAGATTTCAGGCTCTATGGGCTCATCCTGTTCAGGATCCATCTCACCATAATCTTCACACTCAAACTCCTGTGGTTCAGGGACAGGATCTGGGGCAGGAGCCTTTGGAGGAGCAGGTTAAACAGGCAAGATCCCCTGTAAAGCTTGTAAAACTTTCATAGCATGAGCTATCTCCTCTGCAGAAGGCAGGCTGTGAGACACAGTAGAAACCCCTTGAGGTGCAGGTGCCTGGGGTTCTAAGTGTTTAGTTTTCTTGGATTTCTTGGAGGCGGCCGGAGAGTCAGAAGAACTACTCACCTTTTCAAAGTGCCAGAAACAGACTTATCAGGGTGGTAACAGTTGATAAAGTGATTTCACCTCATTTTTGATGACTGGTTAGAGCCTGATGGACCACTGTCCACTTTTTCCTCAGCCTTTCCATTCTTTTTTCAACAGTTTTTTTGAGGAAAGGATTTACATATGGCACAGTCTGCTGAAAAATGGTCAGATCCTAAGCGGACTAAACATAAAGTGTGTTTGTCAGCTTTCGCAAACACTTCCCCACACTTAGTACAGTTTTTAAAACCTAGGGGACCAATCTTTTTCTTTGGTTTTTCTTGTCATTCCATTCCCAGGAGAAAAACCAGTAACCACTTATTAGTATTCAAACTAACTTTTTTTTAGTTTGTTTATTCTGTCGATTCAGGAACTGGTTAAGAATCCGAGAAAGAACCGAGGATTTCTGAACTCAAACCGGGTTAACGGTTCACTGAAACCGGAGTATTGGTTCAAAAGAACCGACTGCTCAGTTAACACTAAACTAAGGCGAAAAATGCCAAAATACTAAGAAAAGCCTCACTTCCTCACGGGTTCTCCCGAACCGTGAGGAACCAACAAAAAAATACAATTTTACCACTAAACTAAATAAAAACTAACTAAAAAGATAGCTACAACTAATTAAACAACAAATGAAGGCAACAGTTCAATATATACTGAAATATACTTATTTCAACTGGAATCAGCGCAAACAGTCGAGAGAAAGATGTCCAGGCATCTGACTTATCAGGCAGAGTGAGAAATCTAAGACATTGATGGAACATTGCAGAAGATGAGGGCAGCAGTTTGAATATGTGTCTTGAGCAATGATAGGTTCTATCATTTGTACATGTTCCATTTTCTCCAGGCAGTTCTACTTAGGAGGCAGACTGCATACAGTTATGAATATGGAAGAATACATGGGGTTAGAAGGAAACCCTATGCTTATGAAAGTGCAGGTATGGAGGCTTGCACATCAGTGCATGCAACTCTGAAACATGTCTACCCAACGAATGGCAACCAGGAAAATAGTTTTCCAAGAAAGATATCGAGCTCGCATCTAAGCAGCAAACTCGAAAGGAGTTAATGTCAGTTTTTGAGGGCAAAATTCAAATCCTAAGCACAGACTGGATCCCAAACACGGGATGAAGGTAAAGGATACCTTTAAGAAGGTCCTTATAAGTGTCAACTGGGACAATGATTTGTTGTACACAGGCAAATGAAAAGCTGAAATTGCCAAAAGGTGACTTTACAAAGCAATTTTTATTTATTAGACTCTAGGATTACAAGTCCACTGTCAGTCTACCTCCTGAAAGGAGAGCAAATAATACAAGATGGTCTGAAGGAACAATCATATGGATCTAAACCATGAGCCAAGCCCAAATGGAAAACTTTTCCACTTCATGGAATAAGAAGATCGTGCCACTTTGGGCGACACCCAGAAGCAAGAGAGGACTACGTCTTAGGAGCCAGGTGTACAAGTGCAGGGAGCGAAGGTCTAGATGAAGCAATGAGCCATTTGTCTGGGGTAATAGAACCTGGCAAATCAGTAGAGGTAGGGGTTCTAGGATCGAGACCTGCAGAAGCAATGGAAACCAGAACTGTCTTGGCCATAATGGTGCTATTAGAATCATAGTTGCCTGGTCCCTGACTAGTCTGAGTAGAACCCTCTGAATGGGAGGGAAAGGAAGGGCAGGAAGGCATAAAGATATCTTCCTGTCCAGGAATGAGATAACACGTCCAGCCATAAAGTTCCAGGACCTCACTCGAGAGAGCAGTACAGAGGCAGATTTGTATTTTGTGGAGAGGCAAACAGGTCCAACTCTGGGTGGCCCTAGCAGTGGAAGACATCTTCCAGAATGTTCTGGAGAAGTTCCCACTCATGGGCCTGGGCAGTGGTTCTGCTTAAGGTGTCTGCCAGGGTGTTGTACACAATGGGTCCGTGGACTGCCAGATTGCCCAATATCAAACCCTCACTGATTCCTGCATAGGGATAGGAATGGGTTCCCCTGTTTGTTCAGGTTGTGGACTACGCGGAAGCTGTCTGATTGCACTTGAAGGCAACCTGGGGAAGGGAGAGTCTTGAATGCCTGCAGAGCATATAGACAGCCATCATCTCCAGGATGTTGATGTGAAGGTGGGCTTTGTGCTCATCCATGATCCCTGGGATCGAACATCCAATAGATGAGCATCCCAACCTAGAAAGGAGGTGTCCGTGGTCAAATGAGACATGGGATAGGAGACTGGAATAGCATGCGCGCATCAGATTGTCCAAAAATGTCTACCATTGCAGAGCTTGAAGAGCCAGAGAGGACACCAGGATCTGGCCATCAAATCCTCCTCCTCCTTTTGGTCCCATTGGACCCTCAGAAACCACTGGAGAATCCTCAGTGAAGTTGGGCATGTGGGACCATGGAATAGTAACCGCCATATGTCCCAGAAGGCGTAAGGTAGTCTCGAGCCGAGACGCATCAGTTGGATCCCAACTGAAGAGCCAAAGCAATGAGGGCATCTGCCCAAACTGTGGGAAGGAATGCCATGCCTTGGGAGGTGTCGAGAACAGCCCCTATGTAAAGGAGGCATTGGGAGGGATCAATCATGGACTTCAGATGGTCAACAGTGATTCCCATCTAGGAGAACATCTGGAGGGTACAAAGCAGAGTGATTTCTAGTAAATGGTGGGATGGCACCTTCAGTATCCAATTATCTAGGTATGGAAGAGGCACAGGCCTTTCCTGAGGAGGGCCACGGTTACAGTTACCAGGTATTCTGTGAATACCCTAGGGCTGATGATAGGCCAAGAGGAGGGCTCTGAACTCATAATGGCAACCCTGAAACTGGAAACGAAGGAACCTTCTGTGAGCAGGGAGCATCAGGATATGGAAGTAAGCATCCTTCATATCCAGGGAACACAGCAAGTCTCCTGTATTCAGCAAGGGGAGAGGGGTTGGGAGTGACACCATCCTGAACTTTTGGTATTTCATCTACAGACTGAGGAATCTGAGGTCCAAAATGGGACATAAGTCCCCTGTCCAATTCAGAACCAGGAAAAAATGGAAATATAATCCATTGCATTTCTGAGGAAGGGGAACTGGTTTGATGGCTTGTTTCATGAGAAGAGCATCTATTTCAGTTTATAACACCAATGCTTGGTCTGGGACGTAATGAGAGGCCCTTGGGGGCAGCGGAGGGGGTACCTCCCTGAAATCCAATGTGTGACCAGACTGGATCAGCTGGAGGATCCACAGATCTGAGGTAATTGCTTGCCACCCTTGGAGGTGCAGGGAAAACCTGTCACTGACAGTTGTGGGAAGGGCCTCTGGACACACAACTGGAGAAAGGCCTTCTGGCTGAAGGTTGACGCTGCTGGGTGACAGCAAGGACGTAGCGGGACATCTTAAGGGCATTTCGGGGGCCAGGCAGGGCTAACTGAGCCTTCCTCTTATTAGCTAGCTGCCTCTGTGCATTAGGCCTAGTTCTGTTAGAGCAGCTCTGAAACGCTATAGGCCGGTTTTGACTGTGTACGATACATGGTATAGACTGACTGAAGGGTATGACTTGAGTCCTGTAAATCCTTCAAAATGTCTTGGGTCTGGGGCCCACACAGCTTATCACCCTTAAATGGCGATTTAGGATGGAATGCTGTACATCCTGGGAAAAGCCAGAAACTCTTAGCCAAGCATGGCATTTAAGGCACATCCTCCTTGCTGAAGAATCTATGGCATCATAGGTGGCCCTTAACAGGTGGTGGCATACTGCAGCCATGGTGGACAGTTTAGCAGTGAGAGCCTCCTCAGCAGGAAGATTCTGAACAGCGGTTTGGGAAGCCCTGAGGATTTCCTCCAGGTATTCAAGGAGGTGACCCATGTAGCTCAGAATGCACAGTATCACTGTGGAAGATGAATATACTTTTTCCCCATGATCTCCAATTTCCTGGATTCCTCATTTGGGGCTAACACTCATATGCTTTGGTCTGGCTGACCTGTCATGAGCGACAGTGATCACCACTGAATCAGCCTGAGGCAGAAATGTAAAGTAGGGTGATCCACAGAGCCTAATGAATCCTACCAGCTTTGCGGGGATTAGAGGGGATCTTAAAGGGTTGCTGCTAAGCAGCCAAAATACCCTCTTCAAAAGCCTCCACCAAGGGTGGTATGACCAGGGTGCGGCAGCCTGGTATGCCCAACTACTGTGCCAATTTCTTTCATGAGGCATCTTGCTCAGCTCCCTGAAAACAAAGTTTTCTGGAGGTGAATCATAATGTCAGAAAATGTGGGGTCATCAGGAGGGGACATGGCAGTTCTGGAGATGGTTCTTCCTGCACAGAAGAAGGAAGAAAAGGACAGAGGAGACTCAGGGTCTTAGCCCATATCGTCATCATCCTGGTCAGCAAGATCCCATTCCTGCAGGAAGGGTTCTCCATTTCCACATCCCTCGGCTGATAACTGAGGAAGTGGGCGAAGAGCTTGCCAACCTTGCGGTAGAAGAATGCCCGAAGGGGGCAGAAACCGGGACCACTGCCTCATCAGTATGGTGAGGAATGGATTTGGTAAGGTCCACGATAGTGTGCACCAGTGCCTGGACATCAAACATGGCCAACTGTGCTGCGATCGTAGTAAGTACAGCACGTATGGACTGTATAGGGACCACCGAAGTAACAGATAATGGTAATTGTGTTAAATGGACAGTCATTGATAAGGGGTGTTTATATGACCCCAAAATCATTGATTAGGGAGCCGACATTGAGCTCAGTGTAACATGGCCAGCCGTCGACGAGAGAATCGTTGACAGACCCAAAGCCAACATCGACGGGCAATGGCTAGGTATCTGTGAAGGGGGCAGCAGCAGTGGGAGCAGCAACTGAACTCCTTGAGGGGTTGTCGACAAAGCAACAGAAGAGCCAGAAGTCGTCGATGGAGAAGAAGACAACTGAGAAATGGCATCTTTACGAGTCTCAGTGACTACCCTTTTGGTAGAACTCGGGACACTTGTCAATGATGAGGGTGCAGGAGAAACATGCTTCATTTTACAAGATTGTTTCTTACATAAAACTTATGCCATCAACGAAGAGGGCTTACGGTAGAGGGGTGAGACCCAAGGAGGATGTCAAGACTCCTGGGCTTCGAGCACTCTTCTTTGAAAAGGGCAAACTTTGCTCCATTAGAATTCTTGAAGTTGCTGAACCCTTCAATGTTTTGTGGCCTTATAGAACCGCTGGCAGAGGATACAAACATGGGTATTGTGTTCAGGACCTAGGCACCGAACACAGATGTTGTGGAGGTCCTCGGTAGTGATGAGTTGACCACAAGAGCACTTTCAGAATAAGGAATCCGAAGACATCAGTATATGCACCCAATGAAATGGTTAACATTGCTAGGAACGGTCATTAGAACTCTTCATCGAAGACTGGAAGCAGGACACTGAAGGAGAATGTGTTGCATGCATAGCTGCAGTTGAAAAGAACTGAGGAGTATCTGGGACCTCCCCCTTTTATATGTGCCAGACTGACACCACGTAATAACGTTAGGGGGAAGTCCCAGGGTCGACTGCTGAGAAATCATCTGGAGGAAATGATGCCTGCGGCTGGATTTCTCAAGTGTTATGACCTGCTGCAAGAGATTTTCCTCTAAGAAGATATAAAAAGCCTTCCTGGATGTATTATTGAAATTATTATTCCAATTATCTCCTATGTTTGGTATCAACACTGGAAACGACTCCTGCCTGGAAGAAACCCTCTCGATGATGTACCTAGGAGTTCACCTAGACTCTTCTCTCACTTTCGAAACCCATCTCCGGCACACTACCACCCTTCTCCACCAGAAGTTGGGTTCACGCTACAGAGTCCACCAATTCCTAATACTTAACACAAGGGTTAAAATTGCTCAGGCAAACCTCCTCCCTCACTCGACTACAGTTTGTTCATCACTTATGCAGCCAGCAAAACTGTACTACAAAAAGGCACATCTTATACCATAACATTCCCAAATTTGCCTCCGGCAGCAGCTACAATGCCCACCACTGCACAGTGCTAAATAATTTAAATTGACTTCCCCTGGATCTCAAAGCCAATTCACCCATGCCTCCCTTATCAACACAATCTTGCAGGCACCCCTCCTTACCTTGCTAGGCAGATTTCTCTCATCATTCTCCCCACTTCCCACTCTGCCTCCAACAACAACATTGCCATTCCACTGCTGCGCACCGAGTCAACGCTCCTTCTGTTATCGAGCTGCCTCTATATGGAACTCAATACCTCCCCCATCAGGAAAAACCCTTCTCTCCTATCTTCACGAAGCTGCTGAAATCCCATTACTTCTCATCTATTCTATGCAAATGCTTTTGCTAACCTACCTCCTTCATCCATACAAGCTCTTTCTTTACCCTGCTTTGTACTTATCTAACATTATTGCAAGCTACTGTACACAATCCCTAGTGCAAACTATTGTGCATGCTGTTCACCTCTGTATACACAATGAAATGTAAATGAATACTGTATATAATGTTGTATCTGATGTATTACCTGTGCTACGCACTGGGCAGTAACTAAAAAAAGGCATTTGCATTTGTGTCAATGTACTTACCCGGTCAACAAAGTGAAATAAATAAATACATACATAAATTATATGAAAGTTTAATTGTATTAGCTATATAATTAAGTCTAGGATACTGACACCCCACTCCTCCACTGGCTCTAGTTAATAATCAGGTTTGACCATGCTATCTTGGGCTTTGCACCTCTCCATAGGTAATTTTGAAAAAATCCTCTTATGTTTATCAAACCATGTATCCATGATTTCTCTATGTTAAGCCTGTATAACCTAAACAGTGTGCGGCATGATCATCTTGAGTATCTCAATGCAACCCTATCACTACTATTCTATCCCCTGTTCCCACTTCCCTGGGTCACGCCTGGAAACGAGCCTCGGCTCTATGCACCTTTCCCAGTCACCAATTTTCAAATAAAGAGACTGATATGTTTTCCCATCTCCTAAAATCAACTTAATTTTATTTAGTATTAATATGGTATTAATCCTCACCATCTGTTGATTATAGTTAGTCAGGGTAATCCCAAGATAGGTTACTTGGGATGCAAAATTTAACATCATTTTTGTATTTCTGTATTTGAAGATACACAAGTTAAGATAAAGCTATTGTTTTATTAAATAGGAATATGTAACAGCTAGTGGCGGAATACACCAGTTATCTGAGCAGTGGCACTGACCTCAGGTAACCTCACGAGTGGTAGGGCGTAATGGAGCCACAAGTGATGGTTCCCGAGGTCAATCTCTACTAGTTCAGATAAACAGTGTATTCTACCACCAGCCTTTATGTATTCCATGTGTACAATAGGGTGGCGTGTTTATTATTTTTGCATTTTATTTGTTTTGAGTAGTAGTTGTAGTTTTCAGCGTTTCTTTTTTCCGCTGTTAGTGGAGTTTTTGTTCCGCGTTCTTGTTTGCTTGCATGACTGGTTGGTGGTCTATCATGAGGGTTGCAAGCGGTGTGTGATATGCTGTTGAGGGGATGTCGGAGGGTTGTAGAGTGTTTCCAATGTGGTAGCTGCATTTCTCATTTTCCTGAGAGTGAGATGGTGCATTGGTTATTAGCAGGAGGGCAGAATTGTGTGGCTCCTCTTTTGAGGGATAGAAGACATTAGGCATTTTGCAGAGGTGTGACACTGTTTCTTCCGGTGAACAAGTTAGCCATGTTGCAGTGGGTTTAGCAGGCTGCCAAAATTAGGTTGGGCTTGCAGTGTTAAGACAGCACAGCAGAGGCGGTGACGCCATGACTGTGCAGATAAATTCAGTTTATCCACACAGTAGTTGATATATCCACACAGTCGTAAGGATACATGCGTTTACTCAACAGTGTATCTGCTCACCCCTGTTGCATAAATAGGGGATATGTGATGGCCAGTGGTGGAATACATTATTTATCTGAACAAGTGGACAGTAACCTCACAAGTGGTGGATCGCAGCAGAGCCATGAGTGATGGTTTCCGAGGTCAGTCTCCACGAGTTCAGATAAACAGTGTATTCCACCACTGGCCATCACGTATCCCCAATTTATACAATGGGGTGAGTGGATACACCGTTAGGTAAATGCATGTATCCTCAGGACTGTGAGGATAATCGATGACCATGTGGATAAATTCTATCCACAGTCACCGATTTATCCACACAGTCATGAAGATACATGTGTTCACCCAATATTATAAACTTAGTTTATATCCAGCAAGACGCAGCTAAGTATCAATCTCTGTCACTCATTTCAAATATGTACTGTATGCTGGAGGTTTGCAATGCTACTACAACATTGTCAGCAAACACGTTCAGTCTGTATTCTTTTTGTTTGGTCAGTATCCCAGAAATGTCTTTATTTTCTCTTATTCTAGATAGCAAAGGCTCCACAGCTAATAAGAAAAATAGTGGCAATGTGGCAGCCCTGTGTCACACAACTGTTCATAGTCAAACATGGGTGACAGGTACAGTACATATTAATCTTAAAAGAAACATTGAGGCTCTTATAATTTTTGTATCAGAGTTAACATCTGTAAAGAGAAACTCTACTTAGAAAGAGATTTAAACATAAACGGCCACTCTATTAAATGAAAATCTTTATAAGCAGCTAAAGGTAATAATAATTCCTCTTTTCTCTGTTTTACAACTTCAAATAGCTCTTGTATTTGGGAAAGTCCATCAGTGAGTAGTAATTAGGTATTGTGGGCAGACTGGATGGGACAGTAGACCTTTCTCTGACAAAAATGTCTGCATATCCATGAATCATATATTGTAAGCTATGTCTCTTTATGAACCCATTTTAATCTTTATGTATATGTTTTCCGATTTAACTTTCAATCCTATGCATTATCGTCGTTGTTATGATCTTATAGTCTGTATTAATAAGTGCCACAGGCCAACAATTCTATTTTAGTTGAATCTATTTTCTTTGTATTTCTGCACTACCGTGGCATCAAGTGAGACTTGCTGTGGTCAGTATTATGCAGAATGACATAAGTAAAGGTAGCCATGGGGCAATTTCTTTTTCAAAAAAGAACAGTTATGTACTCACCATAACAGCAGATCTTCAAAAGAATCTTTCATCGGGCCACATCTGTGGAACCATACCCGCGCAGCACTAGGACCCCATGGAAACTTCCGCAAGCAGTCAGCCAGAGGCTACCCACAGCAATGTCACGTACCAGCATCTACATAAACGAAGGCGGCCCCTCCTCTTCTCAGTTCCCCACCAGTGATCATACTTGGAGGACTTCCCTGCAGAGAACCAGGAAACCAGCACTCTATATAGGATGTGATCGGAGGGCCAGAAAGACAACAAGAGATGTTCCATTGCAGGAAAACTAGTATCATTAACCCTAAAAGTGAAGGAGTGGACGGCATGGCCTGATGAAAGAAATCTCTCGAAAGATCTACTGTTATGGTAAGTACGTAACTCTATCTTCTTTGAGAATATCTCTTTCTTCAGGCCACACCACTGGAATAAGTCCCAAGCAGTATCAAAAACTAACAGTCCAGGTGGATGGAATGTAGACATATGCCAACAGAAGAGGCCTTTAAAGCTAGTGAGGCCAAACCCAGCTTGGCTAACAGAAACCACGTCTACAATGTAATGTTTGGTGAAGATGTGGATAGTACGCCATGTGGCAGTTGCATAAATCTCTGCAACAGATACAAACTGAAAACAAGCAACAGGTGGCCATACCCCTTGTGGAATGACCACTACCACACCAGGAAGTTCCTTACCATACTTCCTATAAAATAGGTAATATAATGTGCTAGCCATTTGGAAAAGCACCATCTGGAAACTGATGCACCCTCTTTCCTAGTGGTAAACAAAACAAAAATGAAAACGACATTCTACAGTCCTTGTGGCAGCGTGGTACCTGACAATTTTAAGCAGTGCTATATTCTGACATATGCAGACTAAGCAGTACCTCCATGGAGGAGGGACAGAACCTACTTAGGAAATAGGCTCTGAAGCACAGCTGAAGAACCCGAGCATCACTCCCAGCCTGGATGTACAGGAGTAATGCTTGGTAAAGTGTGAACTGTTTTCCAGGTAGCTGCTTGACATATCTCTAGAATAGGATGTCCCTGGCAGCAGCCAGGAAGCAGATGTACCTCTGGTAGAGTGAGCCCTCAGGCCTGAGGGAGGAACCTTACCCAGCTTTTCATAACAGAACTGATACAAGAGACAATCCACCTGGCAATGGATCTTTTAGTGGCAGGTTTCCTTACCAACCTCACCATAAGTGAGGAACAGTTGAGGGAGTCAAACCTGTGACCCTTGGTACGCCCATGTAGTAACTAAGGGCTCTCTCACATCTAGTTGTGCAGCCTCTCTCAGAGGAGGAATGGTCAGTGAAGTACACAGGAAGAGATATAGATTGATTAAGGTGGAAATCTGAAACCACCTTAGGCAAGAACGCCCTGTTAGTCCTGAGGACCACCTTATCTCTATGAAAGGAGATAAAATCAGGCTCCACTGACAAAGCTTGTAATTCACTTATGCGTCTGGCAGAAGTGATGGCTACCAGAAACACAGTCTTCCAAGTCAAGTACTTAAGCTCTGCTGAAGACAAAGGCTCAAAGGGGGGTTGCATAAGCTGAGCAATGCAAACATTAAGATCCCAGGCGGGGCAGGGTCCCTGAATGGAGGGTTGGTGTGAAGCAATCCCTTGAAAAACTTGAAGAATACAGGGTGAGCTGAAAGAGAAGAGGGCTTACCTGCTGAAATAAAAGCAGACATAGCTGCCAGATGCACTTTTAGGGTAGCTGGTCTCATCCCCAAGGTATTTAAGTGGACCATATAATCCAGGACTGTAGGTAAATCAGCATATTCTGGGGAAATATGCTTCCCAGAGCACCATATGGAAAATCTCTTCCATTTGGAATTATAAGTAGCCCTGGTGGAAGGTTTTCTAGAAGCCTTCAGGATATCCATTACACCTTGGGAGAGGTGTAAATCAGCAAATTCTAACCTTTAAGAGCCAGGCCTTGAGATTGAGAGATTTGAGGTTTGGGTACCAAACCCTCCCCTGGGCATAGGTTAACAGGTTGTGATTCCTGGGAAGACACAGTGGAAGATGGACTGCTAAGGACAGTAGGAATGGATACCAGGGTTGTCTGGCCCAATCTGGAGCAGTCAGGATCATCTTGCAGGGTTGAGATCTGATTTTGACTAGCACTTTGAACAGGAGAGGGAGGGGGGGAAAGCATAGAGAAACTTCCCTTCCCAGTTGAGAATGAAGGCATCCAGAGGGACTGAGCCCAACACTGGGGGCCTGCAGCAAAAAAAGGGGAAGTTGGTGATTGTCTGGGGCTGCAAAAAGATCTCATTCTGCGGGTGCCCCATCTGGCAAATATCACCTCCAATACTAGGGCTCCAGTGCCCATTCGTGATGGCCCTGGGAAATCCTGTTGAGAGCATCTGCCAGGACATTGTCCTTGCCTGGGAGGTGAACTGCTGTAAGGGAGGTGTTCAGGGAGTAAGCAAGAGACCACAACTTCATTGCTCGGTCGCGCAAGGTCAGACCGAAGTGCCCCTTGCTTGTTGATGTACCACATTGTGGTGGTATTGTCTGTTCTGACCTGTACAACTTTGTTCTGAACAGATCTGGAAAAAGCTTGAAGTGCTAGAAAACTGCTTTGAGTTCCAACAGATTGATGTGGAGCAGAGATTCCTGAGGGACCACAACCCTTGGGTAGTAAGGTCGCCATGTGAGTTTCCCACCCCAAGAGGGATGCATCTGTAGTAAGGATTACAGAGTGAGACTGAGACTGAAAGGAACCCCTTGTCTCAGATTGCTCTGATCCTGCCACCACTGTAGGGCCTGGATCAGGGTTCGAGTCACTGGGATCAATTTGGTTAGAGGGTCTTTCTTTTGAGACCAAAAGGCTCTCAAATGGAACTGAATGTCCCTCATCTGAAATCTTGCTCCCTGCACTACTGCTGTAGAAGCAGTCTTGTGCCCCAGGAGCTGTAGAAAATGCCTTGCTGGTCAAGACACCTGCAGGGTGAATGAGGAGGCCAGAGAGACCAGGGTCCTTGCCCTGTCCAAAGGAAGAAAGGCTCTGGCTTTTCTGTGTTCAGTTCTCGCCTATGAAGGTGAGGAGCTGGACAGGCTCTAGAACTGACTTTGAAAGATTCAGAAGGAAACCTAGAGAGGTGAGCAGTTGCTGAGTTATCTGTAGGTGTAACTTGACTTGGTCTGGGGACTGGCCTACTATTAGCCAGTCGTCCAGGTAAGGGAAGATGGCAGTTTTTTGCCTTCTTAGAGAAGCAGCTGCTACTGCCAGGCATTTTGTGAATACCCTTGGAGCAGAGGTGAGGCCAAAGGGCATTGCTCTGAACTGGTAATGGCCTGAGGGCAGCTCGAACCTGAGGTACTTTCGATGGGAGCTTCTGATGAGAATATGGAAGTAGGCATCCTTGAGGTCCAGGGACGCTAGCCAGTCCCCTGGCCTTTGAGAGGGTAGAATAATTCCCAGAGTCACCATCTTGAATTTTGGTTTTAAAAGGTGCTTGTTTAAGTATCTGAGATCCAGGATGGGCCGCCATTCTCCTGTCTTTTTTGGGGTAAGGAAGTACCTGGAGTACAACCCTTTGCCCTGTTGTAGGGGTGGAACCCTTTCCACAGCTCTGAGAGCCTGGAGGGAAGAGACCTCTGCCTCTAGGGCAAGTGCCTCTGGTGGATTTGCAGGTGGAAAGGATCTGGTTCTCATCTTTGGAAACTTTTTGAAGCTGAGAACCAGTCCCTGGCTTACTACTTCTAGGACCCACTTGTCTGATGTCAGAGACTCCCAGTCCTGGACAAAGTAAGCCAGCCTGCCCCCTACAGGTAGCTGAGAATCGGCCCTGGCAACCCCATCAGGGTGCCTGCTTGGCAGGGGCTTTGGGCTGAGGGGTGAAAGTAGGCCTGCTTGTACCCCGTCTGCCTCTCCTTCTAAAGAATCCCCTCTGGGCATAAGCAGAAGAGGAGTCCTGGGCTTGGTAAAAAGGCCTATGAAAAGGCCTGCCCCTGCCCCTGGGAAGCTGCCTTTGAGGAGTGGCCTGCCTTTCCTTGGCCTGTGCACTCCTATAGGTGGTCCTATACTTATCCATTTTCTTCATGTAATTCTCTGTCTGCTCCCCAAACAGGGAATTACCCACAACAGGAAAATCCATGGCCTTAGTCTGGGTATCCCAGACAGGCTAGTACATCTGAGCCAAGCCATTCTTCAAGTGCCACAGATGTAGCCATGACTCTTGATGACACATCATTTGAGTCCACTGCAGCATGGAATTGCACCTTGGATGCCTCAATACCATCAGCAGCCACCTGCTCCAGCTCCTTGGTGAGCTGGCCAGGGACCTGATTTGCTAGAGCCATAACAGTATCCCATCTGGATTTCTGATATCTAGCAACATAAGCCATATAATTTGCCTGTCTGAGTCCCAAGGATGCTGCCAGGTACTGTTTCTTTGCCATGGCATCAATCCTTCTGGAGTCCTTGTGGGGGTGAAGCCAAGGAATATTTGCCTTGTCACAGGCTGCAGCCTGCACTACCCAACACGGCTGCATTGTTGTGTAGGAACTCCGTATCAGAGCCTGACAATGTGTACCTCTTGTCCATTCTCTTATCCACAGGAGGTATAGTGTGAGGAGTTTTAAAATTTTAAATGTCTGTTTCTCAAAAGATTTATGCAAGGGAATAGACAGTCTCCTAGACTCTGGGATATCCATCATTTCCACATAGTCAGGCTCCTCTTGATCATCCACAGCTTCCTCCATAGGGAGCTGGAGGGTTTCAGCCACTTTTTTATAAAACATAAAATGAGAAGGGGACTCAGAAAACCTAGGAGGAGACACTCCTGAAGGTCTGTCTGGGGAGATGTCCGGGTCAATGGGCACATCCAGACTTTCAAATCCACATTCACTCTCCTCATACTCCTCTTCCCCCTCCTCCGGTTCATAATATTCCTCTAAATCATACTCTAAACCAGTGGAACCCGCTGAACGGGTGCTTACCTGATAGTGCGGTTCGGTGGAACCGGGAAAGCGACTGGACAATTTTAATCGCTTTGGCTATTTCTTCAGCAGTTGGAAAGGAAAGTTTTGGCTCCACACTAGCTGATTTTGTAGTCCTTTTTGCTGGAACCGACTCCTCAGAGTCGGATCTCCTTTTGTCCGAAGAAGTCTCGCCCTGGTCAGAGGGCACTCCCTCTGGTTCGTTTGGAACAGAACCGGACTGGCCATCCGGTTCAGCGGACTTTTTGGCCTCCCTTTCCCTGAGCCTACCAACTCTCTTTTCCAGGGTTGCTGCAGGAAAATGTTTACAAATCTGGCAGTCTGCATTGAGGTGGTCAAACCCCAGACAATAAACACAGGTGGTGTGGGGGTCAGCCTTGGCAA
This sequence comes from Neoceratodus forsteri, assembly GCA_016271365.2. NCBI lineage: Eukaryota > Metazoa > Chordata > Ceratodontiformes > Ceratodontidae > Neoceratodus > Neoceratodus forsteri. The sequence continues at coordinate 1,693,195,315 of CM057456.1, read as the reverse complement.
AGACTTCCCCACACACACTGCAGTGTTGAAACCCAGTGGGCCCGGTTTTTCTTTTGGGTTTCTCAGACATAGTGCCAGTCCTAACCAAACTTACCCGTTTATGGCAATCTGCCAGGTAAGACCCTGTTATTGGTTCCCAACCGTGTCACGGGTCGTGGAAAAAAACGTAATTAAATCCGTTTTTTTTTTAGAACCGATAAGAACCGGTAACCACACTCTAAATCACAGATTAAGATATTTTAAACAACCTGATCGGTTCAAACTGAACTGATAAACCGTTTACAAGTTCCACACAGAAGAGAATTAATGTAAAACCTATCTAGTACTCACAAATACCACAGACAGAGTCTGAACCGACCGGTTGCGGTTTAAATTCGGTCGAAAACCGAGAAAAATAATACTTTAACCAACAAAATGAACCGAGCAGAAGGAGAAATCTCCGGAGCGACTGTTCAGTGAGGTGGAGTAAAGAATCTGACGGTTTGAGTTTGAAGAACAACAGACAGAGTTTCAACCGAGCTCGAGCTCAGCGTTCCATGCCTGGCATGGAAAGTTAACTCTTTCACCTCCGGAGCAGTTCGAAGGTTGGGACTCACTGCATATGTCAGAATATAGCAAGACTTCATGTTGTTTGAAGCATGACATGCTTAAAGAACTTGGGTTGTGGATGTCAGCAACTAGTGGGGTCTGGGTGGGCACTTGAAAGCCAGGGATGGGTGCCATCAGATGGAAGGATCAAACAACCCATTGGGGCCAAAAAGATAAGGGGATTTTGGGAAGGGGTGTCTTTTGGGCAGCATACCTGTTAACAATAGCAACCATGTGAGTGGTGCTGTGCTGTGCCATGCTGCAGATCTGTCACTGGTACAAACCAGTGTATTAGATGTAAACCCATTCACACCTCCAACATCTGGAAATCCTATTTCAATTACATTATTCACAGGAATCCTTATCCTCCCCACACACACACACACACGACTCATGGCAACATTTATAAACTGCTCATTGGGATGACAGACCCTCCCCTTTGTTTAGTTTAGTTTAGTTTATTGTTCTAGGAATTACTACCTTTGAGCCAGAGGCTCTTTTACAAAGGTTCCCGTCAATTAGTACAGTACAAAAGGTTACATAGATAACACAACAATTTGTGTTGTGTCAAGAGCAAGAAAACATATACAAATACATATTAAATCACTTGTGCAAAAGGACATGAGATATCAATAATCACATTATTATTACAAGAAAGAGGTCATGCCAGATTAGGAGAAACAAATAGGGAAAAAGTCCAGAACAGAAAGGTTAAGTGAAAGGTGTGGGGAGCAGACAATAACAGGAGAAAAGGTTTCCCTTTGTGACTATGAATAGGGCCGGTAGTCTTCACAGAATATAGGAGACCAGCATTTATAGTATATAGTAAGGGGTTGTTGTGCATAGAAATCGGAGCGTTTAAAAATGTTGTTGTAGCACAGTTCAAAAGGTCATGGAACGTGATGGTATTACAGTGTAGTACAACAACATTTTGAAACACTCTAGAGGTCCTTGCGCGGCTCTGTGAGCTAACTGTATTGTTGAACTGCACCTGCTGCACGGTACTGACTGAGTAAACCGCAAAGCAATAAGTAGTATAGCGGTGGCGGTCTTTTCAAACGTTAATGACAATGAATGTAAACAAACACTGCACCCAAGTTCTCTGGCTTCAAATGTATTTTCTGCAGTTCAGAGGTAAGGTATTTAATGTAAAAAAAAAATGTTTACGTGTGCGTGTAATACTAGTAACACTCGTCTCGCTTAGCGAGACATCCAGCTCACTATGTTTTTTTCTGAAACTCCATCCCATGTGCTGATTGCACCCAATAGCAGCCCATCGTTAGGCGTCCTCTTCTCTAACAACCACGCTAAAGCTCTGTAACCACACATTTTAACAGAGCTTGCCAGTTTTTTCTCCCTCAAAAGAAAAACTATTTTTATAGTGATACTATACACTATAAACATTGGATGGTTCACCCAGTTACCTGCTCTCTGATTCCCATGCTCGGGTTTCTGATTCATGGACCTCTCGAGCTTTGCTCTCGAGGTCACCAGGAATCAGAACCCTCTGTGGCACAACACACTGGTTGTGCATAGTTGCCCATCCAGTATTCTCTATATATTGCCTTAATTATAAAAATGCTTTTTCAAAAAGTGTGAAAATAGTAAGATGGTATTTTGGGTACTAAGCCCCTTCTGTGTGATCTGTTAAATATTTTTTATGAAAAACTGAAACATTTTAGACATGGTAACTTAGAAAATTATTAACATTGTACAATTACCAAACTAACTGCTTCTTGTTTTACAGGCAGCTGCAGAAACAGCCTATGACATGGTGTCGCCAGGTCCTAATGGCCTTGAATGCAAAAGAATTAAACGTTACTCTCACCATAGATTGGCTCATCAGCCTGTTGACCTGCGAGAAGGTGTGGCTAAAGCATACAATGTTGTAAAAGAGGTAATGCAAGAAAACTGGCAAAACTGTGAATTTAAAAATAAAACTGGAAAACGTTTTAATGGAATGTAATTTCTTTATGTTAGAATCCCCACTTACGCTTTGTGTTGTTTCATCTGGAAAAAAAATCAGGCATCATATTCTTTTTACTAGATATGTTTTTCTTTCTGTCACATGGTTTTAGATAATAAGCTTGTGACTGTAAGGGGGAATAATTGTCAGACTTGTCTCCGTGGTGGGAGACAGCACCTAATTGCTTGGTCAGTGGTCCCTAATCAAATTTTGGATCATCTTCATGGTCCTACTTACTGAACAAGCATGATGTCTAACAAAGTTTGGGGCATGCCTGCATGGCTTCTACAATGTGGGGTACAGCGTGTAGGGCACATTTCCAACTCTGGTAGTAGGCAAATACTACTCAGGTTATATATTTTAGAGCGTAAGGTAAACCATCTCTAAACTTACCACTGTAATGGACGCTTATGAAATGTGGTGCTATTTATGGTGCAATTCCTAGGAGCAGAGACAGATGGCACATATTATAGTATATTTTATTTTTATTTTTTATACTGGAGAGCAAGGTGAGCTACACGATGCTTTCTAACAAGTGACCAGTTATACATATTAGTACATTGTGCAGAACTGACATAATTCAATAATAAACAGCAGACAAAGAAACAATAGGATAAGGCAGAAATTAGGACAGAAGCAATTGCAGTGCAAATTGTCAGTCACAATTTGGCGAAACCTGGAGCTGAAGACAGCAATGTTACTTCCAGCTGTGAGGAGAGTGGGTAAGAGGTTGTAAGGGCAAATAGCCCTGTAGTTCAAAGCCCTCTGCCTGCAGCAGTTTTCTTAAAAAGAAGCTTAAATGTAAATTTAGACCAGGAACATATCTCCAGCAAGTTGAATGTGCATTGGAAGAGCTCACTTATACATGAGGGAACTTTTCTGAGCACTACCTTGTGCAGAAATACCACAAAACTGTGGGCCAAACGATCTTCCAAAGGTGGGCAGGAAGCAGTGGTATACATATGAAAGTGGTGGGTGCAGTAGGGCAGGCCAATAAGGAAACTACAGACACTTACCTTCCAAGAATCAATCTTCACCAAGTATTCACACTTGTGGATCTGTGCTGGTGGCACTAGCACCCTGCGGGAGCAAATTTTTTGCTGTGTGCTAGGGGGCCGATGACACTGATGGCACCGCCCACAAGACACACATATGACGTGGCACTCGTGGACTGGTCCCTTGCCTACCTCAGTTCTGTTTTTTCCACTGTCAAGGTAACACTGTGAGAGTGCTCCGGTTTGCAACTGCGACACTCCTCCTCTGTTCATCACTGCCAGCTCGATGCCATACTTGGTTCCATTTTCAGTGCTGCCCGTTTTTTTCTCTTTCTCTCTTTGTACGGCACCAGCCTCATTTCTTCTTGTTTTATTTTCCACAGTTTTTTGTCAATGTCCAACTCCCAGGAGCCAAAAAAGAAGAAATTGCGGCCCAATGCATCAGTGCTCCTTTGGGGAATATCTCTATCCAGGATCAAAGTGACAGGCTGGACCTACCTTGAATCAAGTCATGACATGGATTGGTGCGATGCCTGCTTCTCCATGGACTTCTGCACCCACGATATCCTTGTGATGAAGTTGAGTCGCAAGCACCCTACCTTCAGAGGCAAGTGTCACACAAGGAATGCCAGGGTTAGGTTCCTTGGCTCTTCCCTGAGCCTCTCCCCAGTACTATACATACTAAAGGAGACCAGGCCTCTCCTTGCCCTCGCCCCACCAAGATGTTGGAAAGCCTGGGGGAGGAGTGTGGTGGACATTCGGTTCCCCTTGGGGGACTGGGTGAGCACGCCTCCCAGTCTATCATCCCTTCAGGACAGTGGACTTCTCCGGTGGTGAGTATGAAGCTGTGTGCTGGGCCTACACCAGTGGGCACCTTATTGTTGTGGCCTGGTTATGCCTCGGCTTCTGGCACCAAGGCTGGTGCTGATGAACGGGATGTTACCAGCTGCAAGACCAGGTCCCCTCCTGACAACATTCATGGTGCTAGGAGAGAGAAACTCTCCAGAGTCTGTTCCTCCAGCTGTCCTGTTTAGGTCTTCTGGATATCTTCCCCTGTGTGGGTTGCCTGCCCCGGTGGAGGGTGTCAGGAAGGACCCTGGCATTGGGCTGGACTCCAGCAATGAAAAAGACCTTCCTGGGCCTGCTTCTTGGCCAGCATCGTCTATTGTGGTTGTTCCTCCTGTCACCACCAGGGCTGGTGTCAGGGCCCTGGACAGCACCGTTCATGGTGCTGCTTCAGGTTCGGTGCCACTCTCAGTGCCGGCTTCCTCCTGCCACTTGCAGTGCTGCTTGCGGTATCGGTGGGGGGACTCGTGCTGCCTGTGGTGCCAGAGAGGGGCCAGTGCTGCTCACAGTGCTGTTTCCAACACAGTTTCTCAGAGAACTTCTTGCTTTAACCAGAGAGCAACCCACGGAGCAGAGGCAGTTCAGATGAGGTTGGAACAGTGAGTTCTAGGTCGGCAGCTCACTTCTTGTCCCAGGGCAGGTGGCAGCTCTGGCAGGAGTTGCAGCGCGACTTGGAACCACAGATTTTCTGGAACCATCTGACCTTGTCACTGGTGGGGACTGAGGACACTCCATGGGACTTTCATGGCTCTACTCTCCCCATGTGGGGTCTTCTCCCAAAGGAATCATCCTGACCAGTCCTTGCTGGTCGATTATTGATGACCAAGTTTGCCATGTTCTCCCCACCCCACCCCAAGTAAGGTCCCATGAGCATTCTGTAACCTTGGCAGAGGACCTAGCCTGGTTTGCATGACTCTCCCTCCCCCACCTCCCCTCCTCCTTTCCCTGGCATTCTGAGTCCTTTGAGTCCCCAGTCTTGGGAACAGTTCAGGGCAGTGGCTAGTGCACTCCCCCAGTATCTCAGGTCCCTAGATCAGGACATATTTCAGCCTGAGGCCCCCCACACCTCCACCCCCTAACTTCAGTTCCTCGTCACCTCCTCTGAAGAAAATGACATCTCCATCCACGTGTCTTCTGATGCTGAGTACTCGTGGTACAAGCAGATCTTACCTGTATCGATCTTCACCATTCATTACTGGTGGGTTCTAGCTGGAGGTGCTAGGACCCCACGGGAAGCTTTTTAGCTTTAAAAAGCTTTCTTCCTATCTGGAGGAGGGGTCAGCATCAGAGACGGCGCCGCCCTCAAGGCCGACGTACTACATGGCGCTCACAGGTTGGCCCATAATGGATGCTGGCCCCTCCATTACCTCAGTTCTGCTTGCCGGGGAGGGAAACTAGAGATAGAAGAAAAAGGATATCAGGGTAGGGCAAGGGAGCCCAAGGGACAGGACAAGGAAAGGATATAAACTGAAAAAGGAATAAGCTGGCCACAAGAGGAGGTGGGACTCTAAAAGGGTCTGGGAGATGGACACCAACCTCCGGGCAGGCCAGGAAGGGTAAGAGAAGGGGTGGAGCAGCAGGGAGGGAGGAAAGAAAAAAGAGAGGAATGAAGGAAGAGGGGAACATCCCATCAGAAGTGCCCCAAACTTCTCCTGGCATACCAAAAGGGGGACCTAACCTGCAGACCAACCCCTTCTTTCTTTTTTAATCTGGAGAGGAGTGAGCTATTCCTGTTTCCTACTCCAGATAGGAAGAAAGCTTTTTTTCATAATTTAAAATTGTATTAATTTTTCAGGAGCAAGGCAGAGATCATATCATACATCAGTTAGGAAATATGACACAGAGGAAAAAATATTTCTTTCAGCTTTTAGCAGAAACAGTTTTTTTCTTAGATAATAACTGTTAATCAGTGGTGGTTCTTGTATTTTTTAACCCTCAAGGTGGTATCCCTCTCTGTGCCTCTCAGGGTTGCATTTGAATAGATCTCTGAGGCATCCCATTACGGAATAATTTCCAGTCTATGCCCCATTACCCACAACAGTCATTTATTCAAGGATTCACTAAATTTTTTCTTATGCAAAATAATATTTGCTGTTAATTTTTCCATAAGATATATTTGTTGTACCATGTTTTCCCAGTCTATTTCAGTCAGGATTTCTCTCTGTAGCCCTCTACAGTTGATGGCCTTCTTTGCTGCCAAGAGAAGAATAGCCAACATTTTTTTTGTATGGGTATTCCGAATGTGATCTGGGACGTGTAACATGATGGCACAATCTGGAGCAAGCACCGCATTTCTAGAAATAAGTCAGACAAAGCATTATTAACTGCCTTCCAGAATGGTTCAGTTGTGTACAGCTCCAAAAGATATGGGTGTGTCGCGGTCAGTGCCTCCACATTCCACCAGCACCCGTTCCCGCTGGTGAGCAAACTTGCCTGTGATCTGTGGGTTCAAAAGAATTGGGACATACATTTCCATCCATATTCTTTCCAACACTGTGATATTGTTGGTTTGTGTTGTATGATATAAATCCCTTGCCAGCCCTCGTCTGTTGACTGAATGTCCAGTTCGTTCTCCCATCTTTGTTGAATTTTCTGAACTGTTTGAATAGCTTTATATAGCTGGGAGATTATATGGTCAGGCATCTTATTCATTATAGTAGTAGTTGTTATCTGAATAAGTGGGTGGGTATCCCCGATACTCCAGTGCTGGCCAAGGGACATTACACAAAAGTGCCTTAATTGTAAGTATAGGAAGTAGTCCTGCTGTCTAAGTTGATAACCTTTACTTGTCAGTCTTCATTCATTACCGCTGGGTGTAAGCACCCGCCACGAACTTCTTTTTTTTTTTTGGAGGGGAGGAGTCAGCGGCGGCGGTACAGCTATGAGGAAGTGACACACCAGCCAGAGTGTGCAAGGGGCGGCCGTTAGGCGCTCCTCCATCCCAGTTCTGTTTCTCCTGCCGTTGAGGCCATACCTGCTGCATGACTTTGGTTAAAGTTTTCAAACAACATGAAGTCTTGCTGTAGTCTGACATATGCAGTTAACCCCAGCCCTTGAACTGCCCGGAGATGAAAGAGTTAACTCTATGCAGAAGCATAGAACGTTGAGCTCAAACTTGGATTTCAAACCTCTGTCTGTGGTGCTTCAGAGTGTAACCGTCATATTCTTTACTCCGCCTTAACTGTGAAGTTGCTCTGGAGATTGCTTCTTGGCTTGGTTCAGTAAATTTTCCTGAAAGTGTCGGTTTTCACCAATTTATTATTTTTTCAGTTTTCAAGTCTCTGTCTACGGTACAGTAAGTGTGTAGATATGTAGTGAATTGTTTTGTTATTTTATTCTGTGGAAATTGTAATTTCTTTGGTTCCCTAGCGGTCGGTCCGGTTGGGAACTGACTGTTTCTGTTTGAATCTTTCCTTTTGAATATGTAGTGGTGTGCCAGTTCCGATTGGTTCCAGAAAAAACAGACTTTAACCGGTTTCTTTCCACAACCCCTAACATGGTTGGTTACCAATCGGAGAGTATTACCTGTCAAAAAGCTGTTAAGGGTAATTTTGTTAGTCTGGCCATGTCTGAGAAACCCAAGAAGGAAACTGGGCCCACTGGGTTCCAACACTGTGGTGCATGTGGGAGGCTTTTGCTAAAGCTGATCCTCACCTCATCTGTGTTTATTGTCTCGGGTTTAACCACTTCAAAACAGACTGACAAATTTGTGAAAATTTTCCCAAAGCCACTATGGATAAAAGATTGAGTAGGCTAAAGGAAAGGGAGGCCGAGAGTCCACTGACCGGATAACCAGCCCGGTTTGGTTGCGGCCGAACCTGAGGAGGTGCCCACTGACCTGGACGATACTTCCTCTGGCAAAGCAGATCTGACTCGAAGGGGTTGGTTCCGGCAAAAGAAAAGGAAATCAGCTGGTTTGGATCCAGAACCACGTACTCCAACCACTGATGAGATAGCCAAAGCAATAAGTATTGTTCAGTCGCTTTGGCTAGGTGGTCGGTTCAGTCGGATCCTACTCCATCGGATTACGATACGGATGCCTATTATGAATTGGAGTGGGAGGGGGACGAAGACTATCCAGAACAAGATGATGAGGATGATAATGATTTAGAAGGTCTGGATGTGCCCATTGAGCCAGACATCTCCCAGACAGACCCTCCAATGTCTCCCCCCCCCAGGCTTTCTGAGTCCCCTTCCCACTTTCTGTTCTACAAAAAGGCATCTGAAACCCTCCAGCTCCCTATGGTAGAAACTGCAGAGGAGGAAGAGGAGCCTGATTTTGTTGAGATGATGGACATACCAGAGTCTAAAAGGCTGTCTATTCCCCTCCACAAATCTTTGGGGAAACAGACAAAAAAGATTCTTCAGACACCAAACTCTTTACCTCCAGTGGACAAAAGAATGGACAGGAGGTACATGTTGTCAGGCTCAGGTACGGAGTTTTTGTAGAATCATAGCAGCCATGTTGGGGTAGTGCAGGCTGTAGCCTGTGACAGGACTAACATACCTTTGGCTTCACACCCCCAGATAAAGACTCCAGGAAGGTGGACGCCATGGCCAAAAAACAATATTCTAGGGACATGGATATGTTGTTCATCCACACTTATTGGCAGGTTCCTTGCCGCTTTAAATCTTGCCGGAAGGTCTTCAAGCTGGCTCCTCCCACCCACCTGGGTGGTAAAACTCTCGGCTCCGCCCCATGATGCCAGATCTTCCTTACCGCTTGGAAGCTCAGGTTCCCTCCTTAGCGCTCTGCGTTTTCGACTGGTTCCTGGAAATTTCGGGCTTCGAAATCAATTGGAAGTTTTCTGAAACTTTGATCTTCTTCTTCTTCGCTGCGGCGATGGCTCATTCATTTTCTGGCTCTCGGAGGTGCCCGGCTAATTCCTCCAGGAGAGACCCGCACTCCACGTGCGTTTACTGCCTTGACTTGGATCATGATCCTCAACTGCCAATTTTATTTGTGCCTTCGGCCAGCTCTCTGGAGGATCGCCGCGTCCCATTCGGAGCTCGGGTGACCGGAAATTTTTCCCACTCCGAAAAATTCCTCGGAGACTCGTCGGGCAGTGTCCACATCGGCTGTCTCGGCTGAGCAGCTTGATCTTCTTTCCTCCAGGAAGGGGGAGGCTGCCCCTCCCTCTTCCTTAGTTACAGCTCATCCCGCCTCCTTGAGTTCTCCTCATGCAGCTTCATTCAAGGGAGCCACCGATCCCTTTCCTCGAAGGGAAGGGACCTTCGGGACCTGCCTCTTGTCCCAAGTCCAAGGAGTAGGCTAAGTCCTTGATAATCGCGCCCGGTGGGAGCCGGAGGTTCCCTCCCTGCTGGCCGACGTTCGACCCGGTCGAGATGCGGCTTTGCGCGCTGGCCTCACAGTGTCCCGTCCAGGTCAGCCGCCAGGACTCCCATCGACGTTGTCGAGTCTCGCCGTCATCTGGGCTGTCTTCTCTTGGAGCCGCCATCGCCGCGGTCCCCGGCGGAGGCTGAGTTCTGTACCTTCCGGTGCCGACAGACCTTGGCCCTTTCTTCCGAGCCGAGGAGGAGCGGGCGCTACCAAGCCCTTCCCAGGCCCCGCCGGTTCCCCGAGGATTCGGTTTCGTCTCGGTCCTCCTCTCGGGTTCAGTTGGCCACGCCCAACCTCGGCATTCTGGGTGGGCACCAAGTCAAGTGGCTTTGCCCGTTCTTCCTCGTCCCCCTCCTCGGATGAGGTAGCTTCTGATAGCGTTGGCGTTGACTTTCTGAGGAGTTTATGTGCAGCAGCTGTTGTTGCCCGAATCAATCGACCCGATTCATTCTCTCCGGCTAGTAAGCAGCTGCCGCCCGGGCCGGCCGCGACGAGCCGCTGAGGCAGCGTCGAGGTGCCCTCTCCGGGCCGGGTTGCTCGTCCGATCCCTGCTGCCCCACCATCCTCGGTGGAACCCAGGCTGGGTCATGACCTGTCCGCGGGTTATCTGTCCCCTCACTCCCACCCGCCCTCAGCGAATGAAGAGTGACTCAGGCTCGCGGCAGCACCAGACCCCTCGGAGCCAGAAATTGACTCCTCTATGTTTCCTAGCAGGGAGGACCCAAGGTCTTCTCTAGAACATTCCGCGGACGACAGCCCACGCCTTTATGGGTCTGCCCAGCTCATCTCGAATTCACCGGATGTGCTCGAGCCCGCTTTCCAAACGGCCCCTCACGGAGATTCCCAGACCGCAGGGGTTCACCCTGGAGGCCTCCCGTGGCTGAGGCAATCGTGGGCCCAGCCTTGGAGCTCTGGCGGCGGCCTGCTTCCAGCCCTGCGGCCAGGATGGCCAGGAAGTACTCTGTCCCTGTCTGTTCTCTGCCCGGTTTCTCGGGAACACCCCTCGGCTGAGGGGGTAGTCACCGACAATGTTTTCCAATGTTCTGGAAATGCTAGGGATGTGGATAGGCTCCCCTGACAAGGAGTCCAAAAGGATGGACTATGTCGGGCGCAAGGTTTATGCTGGGTCCTCCCTAGGCCTCCGCCAGGCCAGCTAGGCTGCACTGATGGCACATTTGTCCCAGCCCTCTTGGGCTCCCTGGATGAGGTCTCCTCATCTCCGGCGACCTCACGGACCACGGTCCGGCGGGTGCGGGACCAAGGTAGAGGCGGTAGAAACAGCAGCTGCAGATGGCTCTGGATCTGGGCGACTCCCTGTTAGATCGGTGGCGGCCACAGTGGCCATGCGCTGCAGGGGCGTTGACTGAGGTTATCTCCTTCTCTTTGGAAACCCAGCACGAGTTGGCGGACATTCCCTTCTTGGGGACTGACCTTTTCGGCCCTGGGTGGAGGGACACCTCCAGGGTCCGAAGTCCATGCCTCCGGACTCAGTCACTCCCACCCGGAGGGACAAAGGCAGCCAGCAGCCTTTGTGTAAGCGCTTTGCCCCCGGCCCCTGCAGCTCGACCGGCCCAGCACGAGGGCCAGCAGGCATGCGCTGGGCGGCCTGATGCCAAACCAGCGTCTTCCTCCAAAAGGAAGCAGGGACGTAAAGGTCCAAGAGCTCCCTTGGCCTCTTCCTCCCCCAAGCCTGCTCAGTGACGGGCTAAGGGGCGCTGTCCTCGGCCCCGTCGTCCCTACCCGGGTTTCCCCGTGGGGGGACGGCTCCGCACCTCCTCCTCTTGGTCCGCTTCCCAGACCTCTAGGGGTCGGAGGTGCTAAGGGTAGGTCCTGTCGCAGGTTTTCGAGTAGGTTCCACCCTTTTTGAGCGTTGCCCCACGGGGATCTTGGGGTCCACAGCCTCTTTGTCGGCCCGCTGAGCCGACTTGCCTGGCCCTCTAATCAGAGGTGATCAGGAAGGTTGCGGATCCTCCTTCTGACCCTGGGTTCGTGTCCAGGTATTCCTGGTCTCAAACAGACGGGGGGCTTGCGCCCCACTCTTCTGCATGCCTGGATAGTCTCTCTGCCTCAGATATCCCATCCTCAGAACGAGGCGTGTGGCTTCTTTCCTGGGCCTCCAGGTCGTACTTACTCCTCATTCCGTCCATTTCTTGGGAGACTCCTCCCTTTCCTAAGCGGGGGATCTCCTTACGAGTTCCTGGCCAGGCCCTTCAGTCTCTGCTCAGCAGCTTTCTGCGGCATCAAGGGGTCCGGGCGTAACCCCACCCAGATGGCGGCCTGACTACAACCCTTCCAGGCGGAAGGGGACGATCCAGTGTTCTGGCTCTCAGACTGGTCTCTTTTTACCGGAGCCACGTTGGAACTCGTGTCTTAGTGGGTGATCCCTCTCGGGACGAGGCTCGACTCTTGAGTCCGAGCTCGGCTCCTGGCGGACAGGGCTGAGGTTCTTCCTCCCTTACCTAGTCAGGTCTGACTGGGCAATGCGCCCTGCTGGGACCTCCTGCACCTCCTGGGCCTCGCGTCGGCCGGCTCCAGCATGGTCTGTTACCCGCTGGTTCATCGTCCCCTAGTGGGGACTGGCCAAGCCAGCGGTCACAGTGCTCGTTCCTCGGACCAGTTCGTGACTACAGCCCAGGAGTTAGAGTGCTCTCCCTCAGACCAGGTTCCAGCTGTTGCAGGAGAACATCCTGTTCGTCCACCCTGAGTCGACGTATTCTCCGACCGATGCTTCTCGGATGGGTGGGGGTGCCATCTGGGAATACAGAGCGCCTCTGGTCCTCTTGGGAGTCCCGATGTCTTTCCTACCGCCCGAGCTCCAGGCGGTCCGCTTTGCTTGCACTGCTCGCTCCGTTTGTGCGGGGTCTGAGTGGTTTTAAGTCAAGCAGACAACACCACAACCATGTGCTACCTACCCCGCCAGATTGAGGTCAAGCCTGCCTCTGCGTAAAGGGTTCTCGCATTGGGTCTTCTACGCAGGAGGCGGTTTCCTAGCCATTCGATGGCAGGAGCCTCCAGCACTCTGGCTAATTCCTAAGCCCGGACATAGGCTGTGCCTCACAGTGTCTCCCCTGCGGGTAGCACAGGATCTTCTCCCTCCTTCCCTCCAGGGAGAATACGAGGCCGAGACTGTCCCATGCTCGCCCCCTCAGCAAGGTTTGCAGTAAGATATGCCGTCGAGGCCGCGGACCCCGGGCCTTTTCTACGCCTCTCCCCCATTTCCCTTGACACACGGGCAAGGCGAGGAGGGACTAGGCGCAGGCGATGCTCGTAGCCCCAGACTGGATTGCCAGCTCTGGTATCCAGCTCTCCTCAGTCTCAGCCCCAGGCTCCTGAGGCGGCTTCCAGCCCGCCCGGTCCTGATCTCTCTTTTTCAGGGGAAGGTTTTTCATCTGGACCTTCAATCCCTGTACCTGCAGGCCTGGTCCCTGTGCGGCTAGGGGCCAGGCCTTGGGTCCTTCGGCAAGGTCCTCGATGTTTTCGAGGCATTCTGCTAGAAGTCAGCCAAACATGCTCGCTTTCAATTGGAAGAGTTCTCCATTTGGTGATGGGATAGGGCCTGGGCCCCTCTTCCGTCCCTCGGCGAGCAATCCGGACCATCTGCAGTCCGTTCTTTTTGAACTAGGGCTTCGGCCGATGACCCTCTAGGTGCTTCTGTCGGTCACCCCTGTCTTCCGATCGTGGGCGGGAAGGCAGTTAAGTAACACAGAAAAGATGGTCTGGTACTTTTCTAGGCCTCGATCACACCTCTCCTTGGGAGAGAGTCCCGCTTCTGTGGGATCTTCACTCGGTATGGGCTTAGCTCACGGGCAAGCCGTTCGAATCCTTTGCACAGGTGGAGTTTCCCCACCTGTTGTGGAAGAACACCTTGGGGCTACTCTGCCATCCAGAAGAAGGGGAGAGTTCCAGGCGCTTCTTTGAATCTCCCTATCTGGTCTTCCACAGGGACAAGGTTGTCCTGCGCCCCACCCAAAGTTCCTTCCGTAGGCGGTGGCGGAGTCTTCCCTAACCGGGTATTGTCTCTGCCGGGGTTCATCCCCATTCACGCCTCAGAGGCCGTATATAGGATCCATGGGACTCTATTTAATGCTCACCTACCCAGGGAACGTAGGGCTGAAGTTCGGGAGAGGTTCGCCAGCTGTTTGTCATCTACGCTGAAGCCGCACCTGGCAGACCTGCAGCCAAGCCTTGATCTACTTCCAGCAGGTGGGTCACCTCCTGCATAGGGTCCACATAGGTGGGCGGGCATGGAGCCTCCCAGAGGGAGTAAGCGCCATTTTACCCGCCTCTTCCGCTGCATCGGTGGCTGCTTCCTAGGATACTCCTGTCCAGGATATCCGTAGGACTTCTACCTGGAAGCAGGCATATTCCGATTTCCCCTTCCACATCGACCTTGGGTCACGCCAGGATGTTGGTCGAGGCCTCGGTTCTCCAGTCCTCATACCTAAGTAGGGGGTGTGCGCCTTGCCTCCCTCCTCCCGGAGAACTGCTAGGAGTCTGCCAGTGAGTGTGGATGAACAACATATCCATGTCCCTAGAAATACAGGTTACTCACCTGTAACAGGAGTTCTAGGAATGGTATATGTTGTTCATCAACGACACCGCCTCCCGCTCGACGCACAACCTGGCTTCCAGCGGGCTAGATCTGGTGTCATGGGGCGGAGCCGAGAGTTTTACCACCCGGGTGGGTGGGAGGAGCCAGCTTGAAGACCTTCCGGCAAGATTTAAAGCAGCAAGGAACCTGCCAATAAGTGTGGATGAACAACATATACCATTCCTAGAACTCCTGTTACAGGTGAGTAACCTGTATTTTGGCATCCTCCTTGGGACTCAGGCAGGCAAACTATATGGCCTATGCAGCCAGGTACCAGCAGTCCAGGTGAGATACTGTTCTGGAACTGGCCAAACAGGCTTTCCCACAGCTGGCCAAAGAGCTGGAGGAGGTGGCTGCTGATGGGATTGAGGTGTCCAAGGTACAATTCCATGCTGCTGTGGACTCAAATGATGTGGCATCACGAGTCATGGATACATCTGTGTCTCTCAGGAGATTCACTTGGCTCAGATGTACTAGCCTTTCACAGGACACCTAGGCTAAGGCCATGGATTTCCCTGTAGTTGGTAATTCTCTGTTTGGGGAGCAGACAGAGGCTTACTTGAAGAAAATGGATGAATACAGGGCTACTTAAAGGAGTGCCCAGGCCAAGGAAAGGCTAGCCACTCCTCAGAGGCAACAGTCTAGTGGCAGGGGCAGGCACTTTCACAGGCCTTTCTACCAAGCCCAGGCCTCCTCTCCCTTCCCACAGAGGGGATTCTTCCAAGGGAGAGGCAGGAGGGAGATGAGCAGGGCTGCATCCTCTTCCCAGTCTAAGGCTCCTGCCGGTAGACACCCTGGTGGATCAGCCCGGGTCGACTCCCCAATTCCAGTAGGAGGCAGGCTAGCTTACTACTTCCAGGCCTGGAAGTCAGTTACTTCAGACAAGTGGGTCCTGGAGGTAGTAAGCCAGGGACTGGCCCTCAGCTTCAAAAAATTTCCAAAAATGAGGGTCAAGTCTTTTCTACCTGCAAACATCTCCGAATCCTTTGCTTTAGAAGCAAAGGTTTCCTCTCTGCTGGCTCTCAGAGCCATGGAGAGAGTTCCTACTCCACACAGGAGCAAGGTCTGTACTCCATATACTTCCTTATCCCAAAAAAGGCAGGGGAGTGGCAACCCATCCTAGACTTAAGGTATTTGAACAAACACATCCTAAAATCAAAGTTCAAAATGGTGACTCTGGGAGTAATTCTTCCCTCTCTAAGGCAAGGATACTGGTTAGCTTCCCTGGACCTCAAGGATGCCTACTTCCATATTCCCATCAGGTGCTCCCACAGAAAGTACCTTCGGTCCGAGTTGCCTTCAGGCCATTATCAATTCAGAGCTATGCCTGTCAGTCTGACATCAGCTCCAAGGGTGTTTACAAAGTGCCTTGCAGTAGTAGTGGCCTTCCTCAGAAGGCAGGACATTTTTCTATTTCCATACCTGGACGACTGGCTCATTGTAGGGCAGTCTTCCGACCAGGTCAAGTCAGCTCTACAGGTCACTCAGGATCTGCTCAGTTCCCTGGAGTTCCTTCTCAACCTGCCAAAGTCAGTTCTTGAACCAGTACAGCTTCTCACTCATAGGATAGAGTTAGATACTGTTCAAGCAAAGGCATTCCTTCCACTTGTGAGTTCTAGGCCCTACAGATCTCACTTCTTCTTTTCATCTCTGGTTTCTTGTCCAGTAAGACATTTCTTCAGCTCTTAGGCCACATGGCAGCTTCCACTGCAGTGGTGCAAGGGGCCAGGTTCCAGATGAGGGACATTCAGTTCCATCTAAGGTCCTTTTGGTCTCAGAAGAAAGACTCTCTTACCAGGCTGATTCCAGTGACAGACTCTGGTCCAAGCTCTCCAGTGGTGGCTGGACCAAGACAATCTCAGGCAAGGTGTCCCACTTCTCAAACAAGCTCCCTGGGGTGGTCCTCACCACAGATGCTTCTCTGTTGGACTCGGAAGCTCGCATGGGAGCCCTCACAGCATAAGGAGTTTAGTCCCCAGAAGAGTCTCTTCTCCATATCAATCTCTGGAACTCAGGGCAGTATTCTTGGCCCTTCAGATTTTCTCGGACTCAGTGAGGAACAAGGTGGTTCAGGTCAGGACAGACACTACCACCACCATGTGGTACATCAACAAACAGGGGGCACTCAGTCTACAGCCTTGTGCATGGCGGCCACGAAAGTATGGTTTCTGGCCTACTTCCTACAAACTTCCCTAATAGCAGTCCACCTCCCAGGGAAGGACAATGTGCTAGCAGATGCTCTTAGCAGAATCTCCCAGGGCCATCACGAATGGGCCTTGGACCCTCTCATCCTGAAAGTAATTCCACCAGGCCGGGCCCAGCGAGATGGTCTCTTCGCAGCCCAGATAATCACTGCTTCCCCAGTTCTGCTGCAGACCTCCAGTCCTGGGGACTGCTCCCCTGGATGCTCTGATATTGGATTGGGAAGGCAAGTTCCTTTATGCCTTTCCTCCCTTTCCCCTGTTATTCAGGGTTCTAGTCAAGATCAGGTCACAACCCTGCACAGTGATTCAGATTGCTCCAGACTGGGCCAGGCAACCTTGGTATCCTCTGTTGTTGTCCTTAGCAGTCTCACTCCCCCTGTCTGTACCCAAGAGATACAATCTCTTAACCTCCTCTCAGGGGAGGATGTGGTACCCCAATCTCCAGTCTCTCAATCTCAAGGCCTGGCTCTTGAAGAGATAGAGTACGCAGGCCTGCACCTCTCTTAGGGAGTTTTAGACATCCTCAAGGGTTCTCAGAAACCTTCTGTCAGGAAAACCTGTAACTCCAAATAGAAAAGATTCAGCATTTGGTGTTCAGACGGGGATATCATGCCAGATGCTGCAGGTATTGCCACAGTCTTAAATTATCTGGTTCACCTTAATGGCTTAGGCCAGCCACTTTAAAAGTTCATCTTGCAGCTGTTTCTGCATTCCCGTCAGCAGGGAAGGGCTCTTCTCTGGCATCCGTCCCAGTCTTTGGAAAGTTCTTTAAAGGTCTGATCCATATCAACCCTCCTTTTAGAGAGCCTACCCTGGTTTGGGATCTCAATATCTGCATGCTCAGCTTATGCAGCCACCCTTTGAACCTTTGGCTTCAGACACGCTTAAGTACCTGACCTGGAAAACTGTGTTTCTGGTAGCTGTCACTTCTGTCAGGCGAATTAGTGAATTACAGGCCCTGTCAGTTGAACCTGATGTTATCTCATTCCATAGAGATAAGGTGGTCCTCAGAACCAGTCGGAGGTTCTTACCCAAAGTGGTCTCAAATTTCCATCTGAACCAGTCCATGTCCCTTCCTGTGTTTTTCACTGATCATTCCTCTTCAGGAGAAAGAAGGTTACACAGTTTGGATGTTAAAAGGGCACTTAGCTATTACATAGAACATACTAAGGCACATAGGAATGACTGTCTTCAATTGTTTCTCACTTATGGTGTAGGGGGAAAGGGTAGGCCAGCTACTAAAAGAACTATTGCCAGGTGAATTGTAGCTTGTATACAATTCTGTTATATCAAGCTAAATAAAACACCTCCCTCAGGCCTGAGGGCCCACTCGACTAGGGGTACAGCAGCTTCTCTGGCTGCTGCCAGAGACATATACCTTTACTAGAGATATGCAAAGCAGCCACCTGGAAAACAGTTCATGCATTCACCAGGGTTCATTTCAGATATTTATCTATGTGGGACGCTGACCCACTGAGTATAAAAAGTAAGGGTCAAATGAAAAACACAATGGCCCAGATATTCAAACTGCGCCCAAAAAGTGCGCAACAGCAGGAGCAAGCGCAAGTCCACTGAGCCCATGCGCCAAGAGTGCGATATTCAAAACTGCACAGGCCAAGATGCGCCTATGGCTGACGACTGAATATCGCACCACCTGCGCCATAAGCGCCAACTAGGATGTGAAGCTGAGCATATCTGATGCACCATAGCACAACAAGGGATGTTCAGCTGAGCAGTCCAGATGCACCATAGTGCAACCAGGGACGCCCCATGCAGCAGGGCAGCAATGCAACAGCACAACCAGGGATGCAGGGGCCCACCACCCATGCCACAGATGGGCAGAGGAGCACACAGCAGAACAGACATTGTCCCCCACACCCCATGCACTGCACAACCGGGAGAGAGCTGGAATAACCACCGGCCCATGGATACCAGCAACCAACCCACAGCCGGGCCATGGTGCCCCAGCAAACCCCCTGGCAAGCTGTGACCGGCACACAAGTAGGGCCAACCACCTATGGCACCCACATCCCACCAATGCAGAGCACACCTGCACCACAATCACCATACACCCTTCCCAGGAGTAGCGCCCAACAGTGCAGGACACCCTATGCATGCCACCACCCCACTGTGACAATGCAACCCTGTGCACCATGGAGCCATGCAAGCCAGCCCCACCATGGGCACCCTGCAGTGGGCAGCAGCAGGCAGCGAGTGCAACACAGATGCATACACAGTGCCACCCTGCATGTCCCCAAGTACAGCTGAGGACCGACCATGCCTCAGCCACAGGTACCCCATGCTGACAGGGCATGCCCGGATCCCACCTCCAGTGGTACAGCACCCTGCACACCCTCCCAAGGACACATCCCATCCCAGCACTGGCCACAACAGCCAGCACAGACACGCACAGTGTAGCATGGAAGCATGCACCACACAGGATGCAACACAGTGCATGGACAAACACCCACCCATACCCAAGGGCACACCAACACAGGGACACAGTAGCGGGTCAACCAAGCCACTGGTGTGTGGCCACTGCTGATGTGCACACGGCCAGCACCCCTACATTGCACAGGTGTGCCAGCCACCCTGCGCAGGCACCATGAAGCTGTATGCCACCAGCATGCCGCCGGAGCACATTGTGCTGGGTACAGTTGTTATCCAGCATGGACAGCCACCACTGACACGCCAGCAGACCATGCATATCACAGACATGCAAGGGTGTCATCTGCACAGGCCATGGACAGTCTGCAGGGGTGCCATGCACACAGTGCAGGCCCTGTGGACCACTGCACACAGGCATCCAGTGTACAGAGTACAACACACAAACCACAGACAGTGACTGATCCCCCTGCCCACACCATAGGCAGTTCACCTCTTACACACACACATGCCCATCGTGCACCACCCCTGACGCCATGCACACCACTGCAGCTGAGCACCTGTAGCCTGCTGCAATCAGAGACCACCACAGTTGTCATAACAAAATGCTTATATTTAAAAAGTAACAAAACCTATTTACAACTATTTATGGAGGAGGGACATATAACAGGTTGGAGGCGGGTAAGGAGCAGGGTGAACATATGGGAGAGGAAAGAAGGGGTGAGGATGGGTCAAGGGGAAGGTGGTAGTAGGGGCATGGAGTCATTAATGTGCGCCCCGGTCCTCCTCCACATGGCGTCTACGTCTGCCGCTCCTCCTCCTCCTCACCCCGTGGCAGTGGATTCTCTGTTACGGCTCCGGTGTCACCCTTGCCACCTGGAGCAGCTCCTGATCACTCCTGTCCAGTGCCTGGAGTGACCGTCCACCTAGGACGAGGGAGCAGAGTCAAAAAGCGTGACTGTCCAGCCCCCTGCAGCCCACCCATTGTGCATGGCATACAGCCATGTGCCACGCCTCTGTGATGGTGTGCGACCACCCACAGTGACTGTGTCCACAAGACCTGCCTACCCAGGCAGTCACAGCCATGTGGACCACTGCACACACCCACCGCCCATGCCCTGCACAGCACCACCATGGCCGTACAGTGACTTAGCTATCCGGTGTGAAGACACTGCCACAGCCATGTGCCCGGTACACGCATGGACCACCATTGACGCACTCCCAGACATGCAGTGCCACTGGACAGTGCTGACTGTAACAAGTTGCATGCATGGCAGTGGTGTCAATGGATGGTGGCCATGCCCCACTGCCCGTCCAGTTATACACCATGCAATAGTAATCATGGATGTAAGGCACTCACCATCATCAGGCTGGTCCACGCGCCGCTGACTGCCATTATCCCTCCTGCTCTGCTGCTCTTCCAGGCGGCACCTCCATTCCCTTGCCTGCCTGTGTTCTTCGGGCCCTAAGGTGCAAACATGGAGAGAGGAACATCATTACAATCCAGTAGCAAAGTCCCCCTGCCCCCATGTGTGTGCAATCCCACACAGCCATACCCTTCCACCCCACACCCCGATACCACCACCACGGCCAACACTGGACTGGCTCCCCCATGTGCGGACACATGAAACCATGATATCCGTTTGGATGATAATAGTATATGGATGTGGCACCTACCTGGCCATGGCACTGTGCCCCTCCTGGCATGTGCCCGCGGGTGGCAGCAGAGTCCGGTCCCTCGCCTCAGGTCCCGTAACGGTGGTGACACTGCTCCGCCGCGGCGCCCCATACCGGTGGCCTCCTCCAGGGCGCCGCCACCTCCGCCACACTGCTCCTGGCCCCTGTCCAGGGTGCCCTCCATACAGATCCCCAGCATGGGGCTCCACTGTTGCCACTAGGTTGGCAAGCTCAACCTGGCTGCACATTACTGTTCACCTCCATGCCATCTATTCAGTATGGTGCATTCAAAATGGCACTCGGCAGCGCGGTCCTGCCATGTGCAGATGCTGCGCGGTACAGCGCTGCCATTCCCTATCGCGCTGTCACCGAACAGTGCGATAGTGGTACACCAATGCCTGACGCATGGCGCCTAGGGTGCAAAGGTCTGGCACAGGGTCAAGGGTCTCTGGCACATGGACAACCACAGCGCGATTGGAACCTAGTGCATGTAGCGTGATTGGGTGCCTGTGTGCCACCTCCTGTAGTGGCCTACAGCGCTGTTGCCCCCCGTGCACCTACTCTATTGAATGCTTTCTGGGCATCCATGCTAAGCAAAAGCATGGGAGACTCATCTTTGTTGGCCTTCTCTAGTAGGTAGAGTGTTCGTTTAACATGATCCAAAGTTTGCCTAGTAATTACGAAACCTGCTTGGTCTTTGTCTATAACGTCTGGGAGGAGCTTTTCAAGTCTTTTAGCAAGAATAGAGGTTTACTATTTATAATCCTGATTTAAGACCGAAATTGGCCAAAAAGAATCACAATTTAGGGTGTCTTTATGAGATTTTTGGATAGCTGAGATGTTTGCATATTGCCAACTAGGGGGAGGTGAAGTATCCCCGGACCGTATGTCCCGGAAAAGGCCACTCAAGATAGGAAGCAATTCTTTTTGGAATTTCTTGTAAAATTCCACAGTAGAGCCATCAGGTCCTGGGCTTTTACCTGATTTTGAGTTCTTAATAGAGGATTTTATCTTTAGGGTCGTAATGGACTGTACTAGCCAATTCTGCTGATCTTCCATCAGTTGAGGGAGTTGTAGTTTGTAGAAGAATTTTAGATATCTATGCTTATCTGGTTCAGGTTCTTGACTGTATAAGGTGGAATAGTATTCCCGGAGGCCATCTAAGATATCTTTTGTTTTATGAAGGATGGCTGAGGTTCTGGGGTGTTTGAGTCTAGTGATCGTGGTTTGTTTTTGTTGCTGTCTGAGCTGGTACGGCAGAATTTTTGCAGCCTTAGCTCCCCCTTCGTAGTATCTCTGCTTAACATAGAGCAAAGTTTGCTCAGTTTTCTGGGTTTAAATTTCTTGTAGTTGTGTTTTGACCCTTGCTATTTGGGGGAGAATGGAGTTATCTCCTTGAGAGTGGGCCTTCTGCATAAACTCCAATTTGTTTTCTAAATCCTTTTGTTTTTGTTATCTCTTTTTCTTTGCCTGTGCTACATAGACTGTCATCTCCCCTCTTAAAATAGCCTTCAAAGTATCCCATACGATTCCGGAGGTTACTTCAGGGGTTGCATTTTTCTGAATGATCTGTGGCAAACACTGTTTGACCCTATTAAAAAAAACTGTGAATCTCGTAATAAAGTATTATTAAACCACCACTGTTTCTGCAAATAGTCTTCCCTGAAAGCAATTCTATAGTTATGGGGCATAATCTGAGAGTAGGATAGGTTGTATGGATATGGTATGGACTAAATCCATGTGCTCCGCTTTCAGTAGAAAATAGTCCAAATGTGAGTAGGTATGGTGTACCCCTGAATAGAAAGTGTATGGTCTCCCTGTAGAATTCAGGTGTCACCATCACGTCTATCAAATTGACGTCTTAAATGAGGCGCCTGCCATGCCTCTGACCTGTTGTTGCCCGTGGTGTGTGGGGGTTTGAGCTATCTCTGCTCGCATCCATCAGGAGATTAAGGTCCCCTCCAATTAATAAGGTACTTTGCCTGAATTCTAAAATGTTATCAAAAAGTAATTGATGGGATGAGGTATCTGTCCCAGGGGCGATATAAATACTTGACACTGTGTGTTGCTGCCCCCCCTCAGCTGCCTTTGATTATTGCCAGTCGGCCCTCCCGGTCCTGGTATGTATCTAGTATAGCTAGCTTGAGGTTTGTTCATCCAGGACTCCCCAACTCAGAACAGAGGAGTGAGCCACCCGCTAGGAGCCGCTGTGTACCCACCCGCAGTCCCCCGACTCCCGGCCCACAAGGTGCGTAGGGTCCACCCCGCAGTCTTTTGGAGCGTACGGAGGCCTCAACCCCAGCCATTTGACCAGCCATGCCATTCTGACAGTGATAGATCTAGTATAGTCCTCTGGAGCATGGACAGAGAGAAGGTCCTGTTAGCTCTGCGGTACATGCCAGCGCTTCTTGCCCCTATCTAACGGGGGGAGCACCTATCAGTTGCAGAAAGGGCCTGACAAGGAAGATATCTAGGCCTGGGCACCAGAAATTCAAAAGTGAGTCCCTATGTAGCGGGAACTAACAGGCATCGGGTCTCAGATGGGGGAACAGCTACCTGTTCCCCTGCACTTTCCCCTCGGCCCACTGCTGAATAAATGCCGCTGGTTCATTACCATATGGAGAGCTTGGGGGGGGGAACTGCACCGCGTAACCCTATCTTACGGGAAAATTTAGTGGTCCATCCCCATCTCCTCTACAGCTAACTTCTCTGTGTCCCATATAAGCCTCCCAAAGCTACCTCTCAGTCATCCAATGCCCCTTAGACCTGGTAATAATGCTCTCAGCCTGGTCACGCATAGGGGAAGCACCCCGTTCCAAAGAACTAGCACATTGCCCTTAAAATCTCATATGCCAGGTATTTAAACCAGGGGTAGACCCCCCTTTCAGCCGAGAATCTGGGCCATGAAGGCAGGGCCCCGACGGTCTCCCCGGAGAGAGACACACACACACACCCCCCACCCCGGCAGGGAAAGGGAAGAGGCCCACGGACAAACCAACCCAAGATCAGAAGAAAAGAGACTCACCAAAGAACCTCAAAAGTGGAATGAGGAGTGCTGGTCCAAACCTAAGTGTTTCAGGAGGTATATTGTGTCAGCAGTCTTTTAATGGTGTCTAGTATGGCTTGCTGTGTTCGTGCATCTGGGACCTGAGTAGATTTTCTTGCAGGACGAGTAAACTGAGTTCACTGGGGTCGGGCCATCCTGGTTGGTAATTCAAATCCCCCTTCTGCAAGTCTTCCATTACCTCCGAGGCATTCTCATAGGTTTGTTGGCCGTTCGAATATTGCACAGTTAATCTGACTGGGTAGGGAGTACAAAATGTAAATTTTTGCTGTTGCAGCACCGGGAAAAGGGGACTATACTCCCTGTGACGCTGAATGATAGTGGGAGCGTAATCCTTACGGAAGAATGTTGTCATTTTGCCATAAAATGTCTTCTCTTTTAGCCATGCTTTTCAAGGGTTATCTCTTTAGTAGAATATCAGAAGACACGTATTATTACAGAGCAGGGGTAGGCATCTGGTTGGGTTGGTTTAGGACCCAGGGCCCTATGGACCAGTTCCATCTCTAATTGGTACTCCAGTTCTAAAGTTAACATAGTGTGGAGAAGCATGTCCATAAATTCTGTTATGCCCTTCCCCTCATTATCCTCCGGTATGCCATAGATTCTTAAATTCCGGCAGTGATGTCTATTTTCCGCATCCTCCTGATGCTTCCCCATGGCCTGGCAGATCCCACAAGGTGATTTACTATAGACTGCATATGGGTTGAGGTGTCCACTTGGACCATGGCCTTCTTTTTGAGCTGAGTAACCTGGTCCTGTAGAGTAGTAACTTCCTCTCGTAGTTGTGCATTGTCCATTTTAAATGATTGAAAGTAAGATTTTATCTCCTGCAGTTCAGTCAAAATACAATCTAACTTATCGTTTACCGAATTGGATTTTTTACTTTGGAATTTCTTAGGTCTGCTGGTGGACATATTATTTTTTTGTTGGGAGTAACCTGAAGCTCTGGAGTCGGATACATCTTGGTCCGATCCTTCATCTTCTATCGGTAAGAGATTGAATCTGTTGGTGTCTCCTTCAGCTCTGGTGGTAGCTATGACTATTAAAGTAATTCTGGATATAATAGCACAGATTAAAAAGGCTAATGTATAGTTTAGGAAGCGGCAGAAGGGTGGAGCTCAAGAACTGGTGACCATGAGCAGGAAGGCAGCACCGGAAGTCCAGGAAGAAAGCTTTTTTAAAGCTAAAAAGCTTTCCACGTGTCCTAGCACCTCCAGCTAAAACCCACCAGTGATGAATGGTGAAGATATACAGGAATATCAAGAATTACGGTAGGTACGCAATTTTCATTTCCTAGGGGAAATGATGTTGGAGCTTAGCCTTCACCATTTCATAAGCCACAGCCCTGCTAACCTGGTGCTGTCTTTCCTGGGAGATTTTAGCAGAGACTCAGCAGTCATCCCTCCATGGCCTAGACCTTTTACGGGGCATCCAAGGATGTTTGGCTGTGTCCCTCTGCCCCTCCTCCTGCCTTAAGGGATGTCCATTGGTGTAGCACACCTTTGGGGTCTCCATGGGCTATGCCACATCCCTTTTCCGGGTTCCAGCTCCTGGACACCCCCACTGGGCATAGATGCCCGATGCATGACTGCCCACTCCCCCGACATGGACACTGCACAGTTTGATGCCTGGGGCAGAAGGGTTTTTTTCAGTGGCACGCACCACGCTGTGCATTTCTGCACCCCAGACCCATCAGGCGACCTAAGGCAGGCACCTGTGGATGGTGCTGGGTCAGCTCATAGCATGCTTGCCAGATTGCGAGGCAACCAGACAAGCCATTCGCCATACCGCTCAGGGCCTGACGCTCGCAAGGTACCAGGCGAGGGCATCATATGACACCAGTGAGGTGACTTCCAGGCTGGTGAGAACCAAAGTCTGCATTAGGCGAATGGCACGGCTTCGCTTTTCAAGGCTGTCACCCTTGGCCCAGTGAAGGGTGATAGTCTTGTAATCCCATGGAACCCATTTCTTTTCCCACTGGGTCAGGCACAAGTTGACAGGGTACATTCCTGCTCCTAGTCCACAGGAGCCACACATTGGCCCTGACCAGTATTCAGTCTTATCAGACCCATGAGGTGTCCCTGCCTCTTTGTGGTTATCCCCCTCAGGAGGCTGAGGGAATAACCATTCGTTCAGGCAATTGTCCAGGTAATCTTTAGGACTCAGAAGTATTTACTTCTACCTTCTTACATCTGGTAGTATCTGTCACAAATTCGCTCAACCGGTCAACCGTCTACTCCCAAAGTGCCAGCCTCTGAGCGGATGATTTGTGGGCAGTGAACAGAACAAGGTAACCCTCTTGTCTGTTTTGTGGGTTCGAGTCACCTTAGTCTCAAGTGCTGGAGGGATTCAAACTGATAACCTCTTGTTAGCGTACCCAGTTATCGGGCTCAGATAATTCTGTCTTGAGGGGCCAGAATATCTTTGCCTATGGGCACCTAACCAGGTCTACAAAATGAACCCTAGAACCCTATGCAAGACTTCAGAAACTCTGTCCGTTTCCCAGTTTGGTATGACAATAAGCTTAAACACAATGTCAACTATAACCTTTAAAAGCTTCACTTAAATAAAAAGAAATGTCAAGGCACCCCAGGCAGTTTCCGCTTTAAAATAGGAAACAGAAAATCATTACAGAACAAAAATATCCCAATACATACAGCCTTAAAACAAACATGTAAAAGTGCAGATTCCTACAAATAATAACTCTCAGACTAATCTTGTCTAAAGTCTTACTGAATCTTCCAGTGCTGATGTCCTTCTTTCAGTCAGGAATAATATTGTGTGTCTTTTAAGGTTTGCAGTAGAAGCAGGACAGTCTTGGGCAGCTTCCTCTCTGAGGTCACTAACTCCGCCTTGGTGTAACAGAATCTATATTTTATAACACAGGATTTCTAAATAAAATATTTAAAAAACATAATAGGTGACCTCACTGACTTTCCTCTCCTCGGGTTAACCAGACAAAACTGGTTTGTGCTCTGCTACACATACATATCAAAGTTTCTTTGATATAAGTCACTATATTCAAAGCAAAAGTGTATTTGACTCTTTAATCCCGTCTGGGCCTTGCTATCTACACATCAAAGGTCTCTCTGATGTATTTCAAGGGTTTCCCGGGAATGGATATTGGACCTTCCAAATTCGTCTGGGTCCTGCTTGGCCCAGACATCAACCTCTTTGATGAAATGAGATGGTTTCCTGGAAGTTTATTCATAACACTGGCCAGTGTCTCTTTTCTCAGGACACCTAAGGCACATCAAAGGATTCCCCTGAGAACGTCATGAATGGCTAATTTTATTTCCTGGGATGAAAGCAAATTGACAAGATGATTGCACCCCAGATATCTGCAGTTTAGCTATGTCCTGTCCTTTGAACTTATCCGGGGTATGTGTCAGTTCAGCAAGACTGAAGTCTCCTCAAACTGACCTTCCCATTACACATTTTATATGTAATTAAATTGATATAGCACTCAGAACTGGCTGTCTACATCACAGTATTTTCATCCAAATGGTAGTACTGTCATCCGCTGACCCATCTCGTACCCCCCACATCTAAACCAAGTCTCAATCTACTGGATGCCAGCAGTCACTGACTGTCTAATACTGCTGTGAAGTCATACTGTGACCTTATTTTTAACATTGTCATGTTGCAGCAGTCTTTCTAACCAGCCAGTGAGCAACTTCTGTCCCCAGCCCTACAGGTTCCTGTGTAGTGCCATTGCTGCCAGCATCTCACAATACTGCAACTTTGTACATGTGTACCATATACTGTAAATTTGTAGGGTGGGAAAAAACTTCCTAAAATCAGAAAGTATGAGTATTTCAGTAAAAATGATAGTACAATACTCATTTACTCCACTTATCTGTTCCCCTGCCTTCAGGATGGGCCAGCACTGCCCTCTTGGGTGGAAAGCTTGGTACTCAGACTCAGAAATATTAAGTGGTGAAGACTGATTCTTGGAAGATATGAAAATTACATTACTCACCATAATCATTGATCTTCCAGAATATCTTCACCACATTTCCTGACAATGATGGATATTGAGGCACTGTACACCAGTGTGCCACATGAGGGGGCACTGGAAGCAGCTGCTTTCTTTTTAAATAAGAGTACAGGATCTGATGCTCCACCTACAGACTTCATTTTGAAACTGTTAGAATATGTTTTAAAGTGTAACATATTTTTGTTTAACAGTCGGCTTTCTTCACCGGTTCGTGGTACAGCCATGGGGGCGACATGCACACCCTCCATTGCTAATTTTGTTTGTAGGTACATGGGAGTGAAAAACAGCTTTGAGTCCCACCACTAACCCTTATTTCTGTAAGTTTGTTTCATGGAAAAGTTTTATGGACGAAATTTTTGTAATTTGGAAAGGGAGTGTGGAAGATTTTTCATTATTTGTCGAATGGTTACACAATATGACCCCCCATCTCAGATTTATCTACAAAATGAGCAAAGTATCTATTTCATACCTAGATTTGAAGCTGACAGTTAATCAAGAGGGGCATCTCGAAAGTGACATTTATAGAGTGTTGATGGGAATACGATTTTATTGGCTAGTAGCCGTCATCCACTCCATATAGCTAAAAATATTCCCAAGGGCCAGTTTTTAAGGACAAGACGTAGTTGCTCCATGAGGGAAAAGTTTGACAAAGGAGCAGCTGATCTGACAGCAAGATTACTAGATAGGGGTTACAAAAGGGAGACTATATGTGAGGCTAGGGATTTAGCTGCAAATAAAAATAGAGAAGGTCTACTAAGAACTGTACCAGATACTGTGAACAGTGATAAAAGATTTAATTTTATAGCCAACTTTTCCTCACAAGCTAAGGATGTAGAACACATAATCAAAAGACACTGGCATGGTCTGACAGCCGACACAGGATTAAGAGAGCTAGGCAGTGAACTACCTAGGATGTGCTGCAAAAGACCTCCAGCTTTAAAAGATTTACTTGTGCAAAGCCACTTTAAGAACATGTACAGAGGACATGGTTAAACCAAACATATGGATGTTTTAAATGTAAGCAGTACAATTACTGTGATTTTGTGACACAGTGTAAGAATTTACCTGCTTGCAGTATAACCAAGTACTATACTATCAGACAGTGTGTGACATGTAGCAGTGAGGGGTAATCTACTGCCAACATGTACCTGCAGGGCCTCTGTGTAAGCAAGACCACCCGCCTGTTCAAAACAAGGGTTGGTGAACACATTAGAACCATTAACAACAAAGATATGACCTGTGCCACAGCAACACACATAGTCAGTAGTGATTCCAGTATTGTACATAGATTTAGCTTTGTTGCAATTGATAAAGTGAGTCACAACCCCGGAAGTGGGGATTTTGACAATCTTGTTTTAGTTGGGGAGAATTTCTGGATCCTAACATTAAAGGCCAGTTCAGTCCCAGGTTTGAACACACACCTGGATGTGAGACCATACCTTAAAATAAAGAGAAGGAGATAGATTTATTTACTCATGGCTTCAGTCCTGATTAATGTGATCCGCTTTGGGAAACTGTTTATAGAGTCCTGTTTTAGTCCCCTCTAAGTTTCACCTTGTCTCTGGTAAAATTCTAGGTCTTCAGACGCCTTTACAGTAAATTTATAAATGCTTATGTCAGAGGCAATTTTGGCTTTTACTCCCAGTTTTGCTACAATTCTGCATAATAAAATGTTAATCTATAGATTAAAATAGCAGAAAGATCCGCCCCTCTTTTTTCTTCCTTCCCTTTTAATATTCACTCCTGTTTCATTTTGGCATTCTTCATCCTCTCACTTTTTATTGTTCCCACCTACCACTAACACAGCCTTTCCCCCATCCCCCACAGATGTTTTCCTTGTGGACAACTTCAACATTTAGGATTAAATTTGAATAAACTAATTATTTGTACAGTACTTTAGACATTCTTCTACATATCAATGGGTGATCATTTGTATTTATTTTATGAATTTTATGTGTGAATTGGTGTACAGGTTTATATACATGTCTTGTCTTTAAAGTAGTCCTTGGATACTGTGGTCCTCTAAGGGGTTAAAATTATTAAGGTCTGGCTTCCCCTGTTTGTACTGATTCTGACCAATGAGATGTGATATCTATTCAAGGAACTACTGGACGTGTGATTTTAATCTCTGTATAAATTATACTGTTGCACTTGTTACCCCAGCCTTTGAAAAAGGACTGTTTGGAGGTCGAAACCTGTCAGGCGGGGTCCTGTCCAGTGTTTGTCCGATTTTGATATGACAAAATGAATTCTGTGTGATTTATCCCTTTTTGAATCCCTCAGTGGGTTTTATGTGTGCTCAAAACCCTTGATTTGCTTTATCTTCACCACTTATTCACACATTTGACCACTGGTCCCCCCCCCCAGTATGAGTGAACCAGATATCTGTACAGCCACCCTCTTTTCCTCTCTGTTTCTTCTTTCTGTCCTTTTTTCTGTCTACCCTTGCCCTCTTTTTTTCCCTAGCTCCACAAGAGCTTGTTTAAAAAAAAAAAAAGAGGTTGTTTAGCTCAGGTTTTGGGCCATATCCCTCATAAAAAAGAGGGTTTCCACCACTATATTTTTCGAAGGGTTCTTGGCCTCTATGAGGTTTTTCTAGCCTTCACCCAGAGGTTCTGGGCTACACATATCTGCATTTTTCCTCTTCATGCTTACCATTTCTCATTCTAGTGACAAGGGGAGCCCTATTTTACTTTTCTTTGGTTTTCCCAGGCTTTCCAAAAACACGTGCATGCGCGCGCACACACACATACACAACCAAAAAAATGAAAAGGGAGTTTCCCCTTTCCCTCCCTTGGCTATTATTGCCTAAAATGCAGCGGCTTCCCCTGCATAATGGTTTCTTCAGCCTTGAGAGGCTTTATCACCTTCTCCCAGTTTTTCTGGGACATATGTATCTAGGATTTATCCCTTCATCTTTAAACCCTTCTCTCTTGAGTGGCAGGGGATCTGCTTTTTCCTTCTTGCCCCAAAAAAAGCAACTAACAAGATAAAACAATGGGGGTCAGGGGTCTCTGATGCTAGTCTCTCAGACTTTCCTTTTCTTTGGACTCTTCTCTCCTTCTGTCTGCCCAAATAGCCTCAGGCTGCCTGTCTTTGTCCACTACCCTAAGCCCTCCCTTCCACCCCTTTTTTTTGGTAGTCAGGTATCATTTCATTTTTTCATTTTATATCCTGTCACCTTTTTTCTATCCCTTTGGGTGATATTCAGCCCCTTATCTGTTTCTTTTCTCTCGCATTTTGTTTCTCTCGTGGCTAACAGAAAGGAGGTAAGTAGTGGGCTGGCGTCAGTTACTGGCCAGTCCATGAGTGCCCTGTTGTACATGTGTCTTATGAGCGGCGCTGTCACCGATGTCGGCCCCCCTAGCTGTAAGCTGCAAAAGAGTTGCCCCCACAGGGTCCTAGTTCCTTTGGCACAGGCACGGAAGTGTGAGTAAGTGGTGAAGATATTCAGGAAGATCAGCAATTATGGTGAGTGTGTAATTTTCATTTGTAGACAGTGCGCACCTTGTAGAGAACCGTGACAGGACTAGCAGCTTAAACAAGAAACCATAATCAATTAAAGGGAACAGGAGGCTATGGGCCAGCAGGCTCTTTGTATCCAGAACTAGGAACCTTTTAACTCCATGTAGATGTATGGGATGTGACATGGGTGGGAGTGAGATAGCAGAAATATCTTTTCGAGCTCTCACTGAACTCTTGATATACCACAGGTGGCGAAGTCATGAGTGAGATACAGCAAGTGAAGATATTTCTGCTGTCTCATGATCCACCCATGTCATATTTTATTTGTACAACGTGTGGGTCTCTTATTTTTTCCGTTTTAAAGTTATTTGCGTTTGTTGCAAAAAGTGAAAAAAATAGCATTTTCTGCTGATCTTCGTGGACATAAAGTCTCCAACACTCATTCACACTAATGGGACTACGCTGGAGGCACTTGGACCGAGTGGGAGCCAAAAATCTTCAGGAGGTCTAGCACCGGGGTACAGCCGCATATGTGCGATGCGAGACTGGCTCACACCATATAGGCTACCTCGGCGTTGACCCTCCAACTGCCTCACTTCCTTTTCCCGCCGTCAAGTGTGCTTCAGTGATGATGTCGCTCACTCGCTGGGAGTCAGACAGTCACGTCTATACAACAGCAGCTTAGTCGTTCAGCATTTGATTTAGTATATTTATTTATTTTCTCTTCAATGAAAGAACAGAAGTCTTCTTCAGCCCGCGCCAACGGAGTCGATTCATGAACAGGGCCGGTGACAGTAGGAGACTTCTCATGAATACTGTTTTAGCAGCAGGGCTGTGTCGCGTCTGCTGCCTTCCACGGGGATGTTCTGACTACGGGCAGTCTGGTGCTCAGGAGGAAGGGGCGGTCCTCCTGAAAGCACAAAGGCGTGCCCGTTCTCAGTCTTCTTGGTAACCTGGCACCGCTCTGCCTCGAGTTTTTTGTCCCACCGGTTGAAGAAGCAGCAGTACCACTCAAGGTCACCCTCTGGTATGTCTGCAGAATGATCATCAGTAGCAGGGGACAGGAGACCGACTCCATCGGGGTCGCCTGCAGTCTCTGTTCCCAGTGACCAGCATCCTCGACTCCGTGGTCCCTCCCCACCCCCCTGGGGAGTCCTCTGGTGAACAGTTTCATCACTGGGCCGCTCTTCTAGAGCATTGGGTTCAGTGGTTGTCCTGACTTCCCGAGCCTGCAAAGTCGAATCCGGGGCCTAGGCCTTGAACCCGCAGGTGGGGTGATTGGGTCAGACTAGTCGCATTGCACCTTCTTGATGCCGTGGATGCTGTGCTGTTGTGCTTTTCCCCCTCACATGGCTGCGGTGGGGCCAGCATGTACTACTTTCTCCTACTCATGTTTTCAGATCTTCATCCTTGGGTGCCCGGAGTTGGGTTGGGGTCTCTGGCCGCTTGCGGTGCGGTTGCAGAACTGCCCTTCGACTCTGGTCTTGGCGGCGCCATCACCGTGCCAAGATTTTTGTCTCCCATTCGGTGGAGCACCTTCCCCTGCTGTCTTTCCTCCCTTTCTTTTATATACTATCCCTCCTGGGCTAGCAGGAGATGATTTTGAGCTTGATCCTGATCTGAATTTAGGAGATGACTTCAATGAAGATTCATCCTTCGGAGTGGAAAAATATCCCTCTACTTCAGCGGAGCCTTTGGTCAAGGACATATCCTTTAAATCTCTGCTCAAGAAAATGAATTCCACTCTCACTCTCTCCAGACTTTGGAGGTTGATCTGGGGAAGCTGTTGCACCATCAGTATCTGCATGTCCTGGGAATCTCTGTAGAACTGACACCTCTGGTATAGCCCTCTTTCAAGACTCTTTCACAGATGGTGTGGGACAATCCGTCGTTTATTCCTTCAGTGGTCAAGTCCATAGACAGGAAGTACGCTCCCCCCTAAGGATCGACCAGTCCTGGCCTCTCAAGCCTTTGCAGATGCCATAGTGGTCTTGGCAGAAAATGACAAAGCTGTTCTCCCTCAGGAGTCTACATCTCGTCCAGCAAATAAAGTATCCTCATAGACTGACACCTTGAGGAAGCGGGTCTTCTTCACTGCTACTCTAGGAATGTATATAGCTAGCTACCAAGGCTATTTCTCACAATATGAGTATACCCGGGCATTCGCTAAAACCTCAGTGGAAGCTCTTCGGAGTAAGATGTTAGTTCAGAGTTTCTCCAGACTATTACTAGAGGCATTTGGTCCAATAATCAGCAACTTAAAGTGCTGTGGGCGCCTTTGACACTGCATTGAGGCGGCAGGGCTGGGATGTGCACTCACGCCACTCTCATGAGTTACGGACTTGGTGTTTACAAATGATGCTCAGCAGAGTCATGAGTTTACCATTTGATGGAGTTGATCTGTTTGGCCCTAGGTGGAGCACGCTCTAGAGGCCATGCAGAAAACTAGGACTTCCATTAAGATGGCCAGACCGGCCCTGGTGCCGCTCAGCGGGGCGGAAACCGCCAGCAGTTTCATAACTGTCAGTCCTTTCAGTGGTAAAGGCAGAAGGGGCTTCAATAAGAATCAAGCCCCCCAGCTGCAAAAGAAAACACAGCAGAAGGCACAGGGCCCCGAAGGAGCCTAGTGCCACCCTCTGAAATTCTGGCCCGGGTCCCACCACAACTGTCCGAGGGGGGCTCTTCTTCGGCAGTAGGGGGGTGTCCAACTCAGTTTTGTAACCAGTGGAAGTCCGTTACTTTGGACAAATGGGTTCTCAGGATAATTCGGCTACTCCTCCGGATCATCCTCCCCAAGCGCCAGGACTGTCTGTCACTCAGTTAGACCTCCTCGCTTCCAAGATTCAAGGCCTTCTGAACAACAGGGCAGTAGAAGTAGTTCCACAGGAGGAACGGGACACAGGAGTCTACTCCCATTACTTCCTAGTTCCAAAGAAAGCAGGCGGTGTGCACCGTATTCTAGACAAACATACGAAGAAGCCAGCAGAAGAAGGCCATTTGGTCTATTAAGTCTGCTCATATTGCAGGTTACATAGCTTGAGCTAATGTCCCTGCCCTTCCTCCCCACTCCTCCCATCCTCCCTACCCATGACCCTTACCCTTCCCTATGCCTGTCCCAGCCTCTCTTAAAGCTGCTCACTGTCTTCAATGAGATTACCTTTTCTGGCAGTGCATTCCAAGTGTCCACCACCCTCTCTGTGAAGAAGTGCTTCCTGACCTCCCCACCCTCCATCTTAAGACTGTGCCCCCTCGTGTTATGGTTGCCACTCAGCTTAAAGAGACTCTCCTTATCAACCTTATTTATCCCTTTCAAGTACTTGAAGGTCCCAATCATGTCCCCTGTCTCTGTCTCCTGTCTTCCAGGGAGTACATGTTCAGTGCCCTCAACCTCTCCTCATATGCCTTATCCTGCTGACCGGCTGTCATCTTTGTAGTCCTCCTCTGGACCTTCTCCATCAGGTTAACGTCCTTTTTGAGGTGTGGGCACCAGTACTGAACTCCATCCTCTAGATGCAGCCTTACTAGTGACCTGTACAAGGGCAGTATAACCTCCTCTCTCCTACTACTCAGATCCCCTAGATATGCATCCTGGCATCTTGTTTGCCTTTGCTGCTGCTTTCTTGCACTGTGTGGACTACTTCAGGTCACTAGTGAACCTCACACCCAGTATTTCTCCTCCTGTAACCTAGGGAAGTTAAACAAATTCCTCTTCAAGGAGAAATTCAAGATGATATCGCTCGGTACGCTTCTACCTCTGATTCATCAAAACAATTGGCTGGCCTCCCTGGACATGCAGGATGCCTACCAACATGTTCCTGTCCACCCAAGCCACCACAAGTATCTCTGATTTGTGGCCCTGGGTCAGCACTATCAATTCAGAGTGCTGCCCTTTGGACTGTCTGTGGCACTGCAAGTTTTTACAAAGTGCTTTGCAGTACTATAGCGCATTTCCCAGGAACTTCGGATTCAAATATTTCCATATCTGGATGACTGGCTTCTAACAAGCTTCTCCAAGCAAGGGACACAGAAAGCAGTTATCGTGGCTTCCAAGTTTCTCACATCCATGAGAGTCCTGTTGAACCTAGAAAAATCCTTTTCACAGGAGCCCTCCTGGACACTTCCAGGGCAAGGGCCTTCCTTCCCGAGGACAGGGAAAAACTATATCCTCTAGCTGGCTTGCTTCATCAAAGAGAATGACATGGTTCAAGCTCTCTCAATGCAGCGGATGCTGGGTCTCATGGCATCTTCAGTGTTTAGAGTGCCTCTGACTCGTCTTCACATGAGAACCACTCAGTGGATGCTCAGTACTCAGTGGTCCCCAACCACACATCCACAGTCCTTTCACATCAGGGTGACTGAACCTGTAAGGTGATCGCTCACCTGGTGGACTCAGGGACAATCTTCTTTAAGGCTTTCCTTAGCCCCACTGGAGAAAACAGATCACCATCTCCACAGATGCATCTCTAATCTGATGGGGAGCTCACTGTCAATATCTCCATACTCAGGGTCTGTGGAATCAGGATGAGTCCCAGCTACACATAAATGTCCTGGAAATGAGAGCTCTCCTGTACACTGTCTGAGCCCTGAAGGACATCCTCTATCAAAATCAATTCTCCTTCAGGACGGACAATAAAGCAGTGATGTACTACATCAACAAGCAGGAGGGAGCACACTCTTAACCTCTGTACAAGAAGCGATGAGAGTGTGTGAATGGTGCCTGGAACATGAAGCCCTGATCCAGGCAGTCTACCTGGAGTCCAGAATAATCTAGCGGATAACCTCGGCAGAACGGAGGTGGATCCTCATGAGTGGTCTCTCTATGCAAACGTCATGCAATCGCTCTTCGAAGAGTGGGGCAGACTGGACCTGAACCTTTTTGTGTCCCTACTCAGTGCAAAACTGCCTCTGTTCTGCTCCAGAAATCCCGAACCTGGCATTTTCTGTCAGGATGCATTCACACTGCAGTGGACAAGACACTTTCTGTACGCATTTCCTCCTCCTCCATTAATTCAGAGGGTGCTGCTCAAGCTGGAGGCACGGTGGGGCAGAATGACCCTCATCAACCCATACTGGCCTTGTCAGATTTGGTTTCCGTTAATCAACAGATTATCAGAAGTTCCCCTGAGACAACTACCACTTCAGATGGACCTTCTGACCCATGGCCCAGTGGTCCATCCCAATCAGAGGTCCCTTAATCTCCACGCCTGGCTCCTGAGGAGATAGAAGTGGGTAGGCCTGACGTCTTCCCATAGAGTGCGGATAGTCTCCTAACAGCGCACAAGCCATCCACTAGGAAGACTTACACGGTGAAGTGGAAATGATTCTCCATCTGGTGCACAAAGTCCTCCCTGTACCCCTTTTCTTGCCCACCAAACAGTCTTAAAGTATCTGGTAGACCTATCAAATGCAGGGTTACAATACTCAATGGTGAAGGTACATCTCTGCACGATCTCGGCTTATCACAAGCCTATCCACACTATGTCGATGGCTCAGTTGCCTTTGGTTAAGAGGTTCCTTAAGGGTATCCTCCACACTAGATCACCAGTTAGGAGACCAGTAGCTGCTTGGGATATCAACCTTGTTCTAGACATGCTCACTC
Organism: Neoceratodus forsteri; assembly: GCA_016271365.2. Classification (NCBI taxonomy): domain Eukaryota; kingdom Metazoa; phylum Chordata; order Ceratodontiformes; family Ceratodontidae; genus Neoceratodus; species Neoceratodus forsteri. Next base: position 1,693,158,594 of record CM057456.1, on the reverse strand, counting down.
GTAAACCTTTCGAGCCTCTAGCAACCTGCAAGTTGAAATTCCTGACCTGGAAGGCTGCCTTCCTTGTAGCCATTACTTTCATTCTCAGAGTGTCTGAAATACACACCCTGGTCACAGACCCTCCTTATACAGTATTTCACAAGGACAAGGTGGTTCTCAGAACTCACCCTAAATTTCTTCAAAAGTATTCTCGGAATTCCATCTGAACCAGACCTTTGTCCTTCCAATCACTTTCTTATGAACTTCCAGAATGAAGGGAGCATACCCTACATTCTTGGGTGTTAAAAGAGTTTTGCAGTTCTACATCGACAACCAAAGAGATCCATAAGTCCAAACAACTCTTTGTCTCATTCAGCATGGCCAGCTGGGTCAGCCTGTTGCCATCAGATGTATTTTAAGTGGCTGGTAGCATGTCTCCGCCATTGCTACTCCATGGTGCAGGTCAAAGCTGGAAGGCAGAGGTAATGCCCATTCTACCAGAGCAGTCAGCATCTCTGGCAGAAATACGGAACATGCCCATTGCAGACATCTGCAATGCAGCTACTTGGAGCTCTGTGCACACCTTTGTGAAGCACTATGCTTTGGATGTCCATGACACACAGCATCTGTCCTTTGTCAGGACAATCCTTAGTGGACTTCTGGCCTGACTGAGCTGCTCTCTTCTGCTGCCCTTCTCCGGGGGGTTATTTTAGCTCGGTACTCTTCCATTAGTGTGCATGAGTGGTGGAGACTTTATGTTCAGGAAGATATGAAAATGATGTACCTACCGTAATTCTTGATCTCCTTGGACGAAGTCTCCACCACTCATTCACATGCCCACCCGCTATCCTCCAAGCTCACTTATCTTGTTTTTGGACTTCACTCCTTCAGTGACTGGGCCGTAAAGACTCTGTTGTGTTGACCCTTCTTATACGGGTCATTCGGATTATCTTATGTCCAACATAAGTTAGTTTCACTAGGTTAGTTTAGGTTGGTACTGAGGCAGTTGGAAGGTCAACGCTGAGGTAGCCTATACGGCGCGAGCCAATCTTGCGACGCCGCACATACCCGGTCCTACCCTGGCGTCGGCCCTCCTGAAGATTTTTGGCTCCCGCTCAGCCCTAGCGCCTTCAGCGTAGTCCCATTAGTGTGAATGAGTGGTGCAGACTTCGTCCAAGAACATCAAGAATTACGGTAGGTACGTAATTTTCATTTTTTTGCTAATTATAAAAAAACTAAAAGGTATCTGTAAATGAATCAGCACTCATTTTGTAGATATTTTTGTGCTGAACCAAGTTTGTGCTTACCGTGTCATGCTATCATTTTTCATTTTAAAGTTATTCGCATTTGTTTCTCGAAAAAGTGAACAAAAATGTGTTTTCTTCATTTTTTTGTTAATTATTAAAAACAAAATAAATAAAAGGTAACTATAAATGAAACACCACTCATTTTGTAGATCTTTTTATGCTGAACAGCTTTCGTGCTCACAGTACTATGCTATCATTTTTCGTTTTAGTTATTTACATTTCAATACGGTTAGTACTGCTGCTGAGGCCAAACATTCTCAATGAGTTCTGAACCTTTTGTGACATACCCAGCGAGAAAAGATATCCACTGTGACATACCCAGCTTGAAGATATCAGTCATGTCTCACATGTGGTCACCTCTTTTGTCTTCCTGAAAAGAGACCCAGACATGCTGTATAAAACCTAGTCTCTGATGTATTGTTTTTACCAGATTATTTGTTTATTTGAGAAACATTGAAATTACAACCCTTTGAGTCAGAGACTCATTTACAAAAGCTCCATGTCAATCAGAAACAGTGTACAATGATAACAGGCATAAAAAAAGAATATGTGTGATAATATGCGTAACAAATCATTTAGGGACCAGATACAAGGCCCCACGTCTGAGCACCAAGAACATGTAAGCATTAATAAAATAGTAAATAAAAACAGTCAGGGCTATATACAAGTTGTAGTGTGAATTAAACAAAGTTTATGACAGAAAAATGTCAGTGAAACATGCTAACATCAAAAAGAGGATCCTAACAGGGGATCCTGAAGATTTTGGGCTCTCGCTCGGTCCTAGACATTAGTATCGTAATTTAGCTGTTCAAGTACAGAACTCCAAGACGTGCTGCACCTCAGTGCCATCCAAATCATGCAGTTGGAAGGAGGAAGTCACAGATCTTACTTCAAGGGGGTTCTTGCAGCAGCTAACACCTTTAGGACTGAACTTCTAGCTAGCAGTATACAGCGGGGGACCGCACCCTGACATCAGCTTGCCCTCAACATCATGTATGGTATAAAAGGGGCAGTCCCCCAGCCCATCCCCAGTTCTTTTCCTGCCATCAACCATGCAGGTCGCACCTCCACAGACGCCTTAAGCTAGTCGACTGCCATTTAACATTGCGCTTAACCCGCGTTTTGTTATTTTTGCCGAAAGATGAATTGTCCCCAGAATTGCATGTCTTCTTCTTCTCCCTGCTCCTCAGTTGAGAGGTGGTGATCGAAGTGTGTGTGCGGCAAGCAGATCCCTCATAAGAATGACCATTCAGCCTGCCTCTTCTGCCTAGGCCCAGACCACAAAATAGAGGCCTGCCAGCATTGCCAAGATTTCAGTCAGCACACTTGGCTCTGCCACCAGAAGATCCTGAAAGCCTTCTTGCTCACCAAAAAGCTATCCAAGATGGAAAAGGAGCTTTACCAGAAGAGCTAATCCTCTTCTCCGGCCTCCGGGGCCTCTGCCTGTGATTATTCTCATGAGGAGAAGAAATCAAGCAGCAAACACAAGCACCGGGAGAGTCATAGGGAGAAACCCCAGTCAGAATCCCACTTGCGGTCACCGATCAAGTCGACAACCACTTCTGGATCTTACCCAGAAGCGAGTCGACTCCTTTCACCGCAGCTGCCCTTCCACCCTCCAGTTTCCCGGTGACCAAACCTTCCTCCTTATCACTGTTGCAGGAGAAGGTTCTTCGGGTGCAGGACCTTGTCCCCCGCCTCTCAAGCTTAAGCTCATTGTCCCTGTGGGCTCTAAGCAGTGGCTCAGCCAGTGGGTCTTTGGGTGGCAGGCCCTTGCCTGTCACTCTCCCAGACAGGGTGTCTGCTGAGTCCTCCCAGACATCAGGGTTGACTCCAGCAGGCAACAACCAGGACTGATGCCCTCCTCCAGGAAAGAGGCGTCCGTCCAGCTCGGGATAGCTCCCTTTTCTGATGGTGACTCCTGGGATGCATAAGCTAAATCACGCAGCCTGGCCTCAGCCCACCGGTACCTTGGACGCAGGCTTCCTAACATCTTCTCAGGTAACCTCATATCGCCCCTCAACCCTCCCACATTGCCAGCTGGGTCCGGCTACTCGGCCAACGTCCGAGGGCCTGATGGCTGGACGTTGGGTCCAGACCATCTGACACCAGTTGGCTCTGTCCCTCTGGGTCCAACACCTGGTAGCTTGGATCTGCCTACACCAACACCCAAGTTACCTCACCCTGACAACCAGACACCAGGGCCTTCTAAGCCTAATCCCCCATTGCTGAATACAAGGAATTTTCGTAGCCTACCCCTCAGGGTCTACTTCCAGACAAGCCTCTGGTTCACCCACCTACTTCTGTGCCCAGGGAGACCACTCTGATGCTGGATGGGGGTGATACACCACTTCCTAAAGGACAGCCGCGCAAGCAGCCACATTCGCCTTCCCCCCTCCCCAGATTCAGGGGATTCGGATGGTTACTTCTCATCCTCTTCAGGCTGTGAGGACTCCAGCCTTCCTTCAGAGCCCGAGGGCGGAAAGGACACCCCTCATTTCCTGCCTGATGACCCAACATTTATGGATGTAATGCAGCACATTCAGCATCTGAATGGTTGGGACACAGAAGAGCTGGATCGGAGTGATGTTGGGCAGCCTCTTTTCTCAGGAGGAACGACACCCTACCTATGGTGGTCCCCACTTGTTGAGTCCTTTTGGACGAAACAGAGCAATCTGAAGCTGCCTTTTTCCTATGCTGACCATCTCCAAGAAGTCAGATCAGCTATATTGTGCAGGCAGAGAGGATCCCATTCACGGGGAACACCCAGAGGCAGACTCAGTTGTGATTAGCGCTGCCCATGATTGCTCCAGGCATCCTACACACCTGAGTTCACAACCTCCAGACAAGGACTCAAATCAGTTTGACTACTTGGTCAAAAAGGTGTATTCCTTGGTCACGTGTATTTTTTTGATCTCAGAACTTCCTTTCCCACATAGTTCAGTATCAGAATGCCCTGTGGGACAGGTGGTGGAGGTGGCTCAAGCCATACCAGATTGCCCATGGAGGGCAGAGTTGATGGCCATATTGAAATCAGGCCTGGATGTAGGCAGCTACATCCTCCAGGCCCTTTTGATATGGTGGACTCTGCAGGCAGGGCCACTGCATTCACAGTCTGTATCCACCGTTATTCTTGGTTGAGGGTGTCTGGTTTTGCTGGGATGTGCACAGAATGTGCAATCTGAAATCATAGATGCTCCTTTCAGGGTCCCATCCTGTTTGTCGAGGACTCACAAAATATCATACCTCACCTGCAGGAATCAGGAAAAGCCATCAGATCTGCACACACTATGTACAAATCTCAGCCCAAGCAGTATCCTAAGCAGTCCTTTCAGAGGAATGCCAGACAGCAGTGTAGAGGACAGCAGCAAAAGCAGAATTCAGCGTAGGCTCCATTCCAGCTTCTGGAGATTCTACCCCTCAGGTTCCTAGAACCTCCAGACCATGCTCCCCTCCCAGGCTTCTCAGTCTGACTGGTTGCCTGACCCCGTCCCTCCCAACCAAAATCTTAGGGAGGCAGTGGAGTCGATTTTCCTTGCACATAGAAGGTTGGCATCAGATAACTACAGATCAATGGGTCCTGCAACTCATCAAAGAGGACACACTCTGGAGTTCACTGAGATACCATCAGACAACCCATCAGTCTCCTCCCATTACACTCAGGCTCACAGCGCTCTCATTACAGAGGTCAGGGCCCTCCTGCAAAAGCAGGCCTTTGAGCCAGTTCCTCCGGCTGCGTGGGAAAGGGTTTTATTCCCACTTCTTCCTGGTGCCAAAGAAAAACGGAGATCTGCTCCCTATCTTTGACCTCCGCTGTGCTCGGTCTCCTCCCTCTCCTTCATCAAGGAGACTGGGTATGCTCCCTGGACATACAGGACACATACCTCCCCATTCTGATTTTTCAACCACACAGGAGGTTCCTTTGCTTCCGCTTCCAGGGAAGTCACTATCAGTTTCAGGCTCTGCCCTTTGGTCTGTCCTCTGCCCCCAGAGTTTTCACCAAATGCCTCACAGTGGAGGCTATAGCTCTAAGGAGACGGGGACATTATGTCTTCCCCTACCTGGACAAATGGCTGCTGACCACTCCCACCGGGGACCAGCTACTCCACACTGTGCAAGCCACCTTTTCCCTGCTTCAGGACCTAGGGGTTACCTTGAACCTCCCCAAATCCTCTCCTTGGCCAACCTGCAGTACATAGGGGCAGTTCTGAACACAGTGCAAGACAAAGCAGAGCACCTTCAGACACACACTTGACAGATCTCCTCCACTCGACAGGTCCCAGCCCTGTCTGTCCTCAGACTCTTGGGACACATGGCAGCCGCCATTGCCATGGTCCCTCTGGCCAAGCTGTACATGAGGGTGAGTCTGTGGAACCTGAGAGTACAATGCGATCAGCATTCAGACGACCTAGAGCAACCGGTCTTCATGTTAAACCATTTAAAACAGGCATTAACTTGATGGTTGAATTCCTCCAACCTTTCCAGAATGGTTTACCTACGGAAAGGTGTCCCCCAGTCACATCCTGACCACAGATGCATCGGGCCAGGGCTGGGGGAGCCCACTTTAGAGGCCACCAGACACATGGGTCCTGGGCCCAGCATGAGCTCCATCTCCACATCAATGTCCTGAAAATGAGGACAGGTCTGTATGCCCTTCAGGCCTTCCAGACAGTCTTGCTACCTGGCCCACTGTTAATCCAGACAGACAACATGTCTGTGTTTTTTTTTTTACATAAACAAGCATGGGGGGACGTGCTCTTATCCCCCTCTGCATGTCGTCTTCTTCTCCCTACTCCTCAGTTGAGAGACGGTGATCGAAGTGTGCATGCGGCAAGCAGATCCCTCATAAGAATGACCATTCAGCCTGCCTCTTCAGCCTAGGCCCAGACACACTCTGGAGTTCACTGAGATACCCCCAGACAACCCACCAGGGTCCTCCCATTACTCTCAGGCTCACAGCACTCTCATTACAGAGGTCATCAGGGCCCTCCTACAAAAGCGGGCCTTTGAGCCAGTCCCTCCAGCACGACGTGGGAAAGGGTTTTATTCCCACTTATCCTGGTGCCAAGAAAACCAGAGATCTGCGAGTGTGACTTTGTGAGTGTGGGCATTGGCAGTGGACCATCACCTGGACTTTACAGCTGTCCATGTTCTTGGCATGCAAAACACACTGACCAGCAGTCTAAGTCAGTTTTGACCAAGGGCACACGGTGGAACTTCATCCCCAGTGGCGAAGAAATCTTCAGCAGATGGGGACATCCAGAACTGGATCTGTTTGCCTCCCCATCCAATACAAAACTGCCCAGTTTTTGCACACTAGAACCAGGGCCTGGTGTTTTCTGGTGAGACGCATTATCTGGTTCCTGTACATGTTCCCTCCTTTCCTCTACTGCAACGAGTTCTCCTCAAGCTGCAGTTGGAGGGAGCAGAGATGATTCTGGTGGCACTTTTCTGGCCTGGCCTTATTTGGTTTCCACTTCTTCAGCAACTTACAGTGGAACTGCCAATGCCCTGCCTACACGCTCAGACTTGGTCTCCCAGGAGCAGGGAACCTGGTCCATTTGGATCTCAAATCTGTGCATCTCCATGTGTGGCTCCTTGAGACCTAGCTATATCCACATTTGGGGTATCACCCAGAGTGGCAGATGTCCTAATGGCCGCTAGGAAACCTTCCACTAGGACAACTTACGCTGTGAATTGGAAGCAGATCTGCATCTGGGCCACTGCTTGGCATTTAGATGCCTTCGCTTGCCCGGTGACTTTGGTTCTGGAGTTCCTTCTCTCTTTATCTGACGCAGGACTCAGCTACTCTTTGCTCAAGGTGCACCTACCTTTCAATTCAGCCTACCATGCACCTATTGAGGGTAACAGTCTTGCCCAGATGGATCTTCCCCGTACATTCTTATGGGGCATTCTGCGTTTGAAGCCCCACATCCAGGACCCCGTTCCACCATGGGATCTTTTATTTGTTTCAGAAAAGCTTACTTTGCCTCCTTTGAACCTGCAGTAAGTTGTGAGCTGTGCTTTCTGTCATGGAAAGCGTTGGTTTTAGTTGCCATTACTTATGCTCGAAGGATTTCTGAGCTTTAGGCCCTGAAGTCTAAGGAACCTAATTTGGTTTTCCACAAAACCTCTCTGTGTCTAAAGTGAGCTGTGAAACACCATAAGAATTCCCCTGCTCTAATAGCCCTGACCTTTACTGCTCTATTCCCTGTTCCCAATACTATTTTTCTTCTCTCTAAACTTCTGTTTTTCTACTTTCCTATTTTCAAATTATACTGTGAAACCACTAGAGGGCAACAACTCATGGAGGTTGCAGTCTTCTTCCCACTACTCTACCCTAACACTTCTAGTCCTGGGTCCTTCATATCTACAGCCTTGGGTCTAGCTCTTAAAGGAGCTAATACCTGCTCACATGCCTTTCTATTTACCACTCTGCCAACTAACAGTACCGATTAAGAGTTTAAATTTCCACAACTTACTATTATAGCTCTTACACACCATCACGAGCAACTCGGTTTAGTATCATACTAGAGCTTAGCAAGTAGTCTAGCTCCTTCTGCTGCTGACAAGTACTAGTTTTTGTGGTCCTGTAGAATAGAACTATCCTTCCAACATGCAGTCTTTAATTTAGTTATCATGTGCAGTAGGTTTTCCCTGCCTTCTCAAACCAAATGCCTCATCACATCTTATAGCCTATCCCTTCCACGATAATTGGTACTTTCCCCCTGCCCTTTGCCTTATCATTATGCCCTTCATTTATACATGGACTTCACTGTCATTCCTGCCTTCTTCAAACAGCATGGTACTTTACCCTCACCAACTATGTGCCATGCCAGCACAGTCTCATCGCCCTCCGTACTTTCTGGCCCAAACCCTGTTGCAATCGAGATACGACTTCATGCCTACTGGTCCCCAGGGACCTATACTGTACAAAGCTCCGACCAGCCTCCAACTCTCTTCACAAAAGGAGCAGTGCATGTCCTTTTAAACATCTGTTAAACCCTTAATAAAAATTCTCCTGTTGTTACTAATATGCACTGGCAAGTTTGAAGTTAACCCAGGGCCCCTCATTCAGTCTCGGCGCCTTCAGCTCTCCCTCAGCTGAAAGGGATGAGCTTCCTGCACATCAGTGCCTGCAGTTTATTGAAGAAGTTTGATGCCATTCAGGCTTGGATTTGCTTTGCCAAGCCTGATGTTTTGGTGATAACAGAGTCCTGGCTGAGAACATCCACCCAGGACCACTCCATCTACATTCCTGACTACAATATATTTCATGCAGCCAGGCATTCTGTTGGAGGTGGGTAGCTATCTATGTGCGGATAAATCTGGCGCCTCAGTGGTGGATGCCACCTCATTCCCTAAGGAATCTGAGTGCCTGACCTTAAAGATCCAGCTTTCTCAATCTATGTCCCTGTCTATTATTGGTTTGCTACAGGCTCCCATCTGCTGGGTTAAAAGTTGTGGTGCATTTAAATGATTTGCTAACCCTACTGACTTCAGAGGTTGCCATCCTGGGTGACTTCAGTCTTGACTGGCTGTCTGGTTCCTCCAAACCTTTAAAAGACCTTTGCGATGCCTTCGGGCTCACTCAACTTACCTCGGAAGTCACCCATCCAAACATCAGGAATCTGGCTCGTAGCACAATGGTAGACCTAATATTTATAAACAAACCCCATCTATACACTCATTCTGGTGTTTTCTTTAATGATCTCAGTGATCACTACTTCATCGCATGTGTAAGGACACCCCCTATACAATTATCTACCTCTACATATGTTTTCAAAAGAAGCCACAGGAACTTTGATTCTAATGCATTCCTTTCGGACCTGCAGCATGCCAGCTGGCAAATGTTCTACTTAGCCCCCACTGTGGATGAGGCATACAAGTCTTTTCGTAGCATTTTACTTGATACCATTAATAAGGATGCCACACTAGATAAAACCCGCACAAGAAAAAGGTCTTGCCCATGGTTCACCAATGAGCTTAAGGCAACACTAGAAAACAGAGATTCCCAATGGAGAATGGCAAGAAAAACCAAACACCCAGATGACTGGGCAACATTCAGGGTGGCTAGAAATCATAGTACCAAACTAGTCAGGCGGAAAAGGCTAGATATTTTCATAGTGAGCTTGAGTCCTCCTCCAAATGTGCTTCTAAATTCTGGAGTATGCTCAAAGGTTTGGAGGGACGCCCTGCCAGTTCACTCCCATCCAAAGTCTTCTCTGATGGGGTTGTCGTACTGACAAGCATAAGATACTTGATCTCCTCAATGATCATTTCGCCACAGTGGGGTTGGTTAATACTTCCCTTGCCAACTCTCTTGGCAGCTGTGTAGTCAGAATGCAGCTTGCCTATCCCCGGTGTCTACCACATACAATGCAGTCTTTTCATTCTTTCTGGTGTCAGTAAAAACCATGGAAGATTTGCTCTTGGATCTGGATGTAAGAAAAAGCACAGGTGCTGACCAGATTGAGCCATACTACCTAAAACTAGGCTATCACACCTTATCTCCTCCCATTACGCACCTGTTCAACCTGTCCTTGTCTCAGGGTGTCCTACCCACGGTCTGGAAGACAGTGTATGTCATACCGTTGTTCAAGTCTGGAGACCAGAGCAATTTATATAAGTACTACCCTATTTCTAACCCCAGGAATAACTCATTTTGATTAAGATGATGCAGTCAGCCTCCTGTTGAACTTCCGGAGATGAAATGCTGTGCAAATGATAGAAGTCTCATTGGTTCATGCCAATTTTAAACTGCTGTACTCTGAGTGCTTCAGATTCTTTACTCCATCTGCCAGTGAAGACGTCCTGGAGCTTTCCTTCAGCTTACTTCAGATCCTTTAATTTGGTCCATAAGTACAGTTTTAAGTTATTCATTTTAGATTGCTGCCCTTACACATTAGTTTGGTATAATTTATTAGTGGTTTATTGTTTTTTATTGTTTTTTTGCGGTTCTCTTTCGGTTCTGTGGAACTGAGGGATTCGTGGTTCTCTGTGAGATTGTTACCTCAAATTAAGCTTTAATTCTCGCTTCTTGACGGTTCCCCTGGATCCGTTGACCATTTGTATTTTTATTTAAATTTGGTTTATTTTCAGTTCCCTTTCCAGTCAGGGAACGGATTAGCACTCGGTTCCAGGAACCAATAGCAGTTGTTTATTTTTAAATATGTTGGTTCCAGAGAACCGATTATTTTTCGCTAACATATAAATTCCTGTACTTTGCCCAATGTCAGCAGTCCCTAGTGATAAACCTAAAAAATGCACAGGACCCACTGGGTTTAAATATTGTGAATCTTGTGGTCAGGTTATAGCAGAAGCAGACAAGCATTCCCTCTGTGTTTTTTGTTTGGGAACTAGTCATATCTTTTCAAATTGTGAAATTTGTAAAACTTTCTGTCCCAAGACTTTGAAAAAGAGATCTAAAAAATTAGAGGAAATGGCTTCTACCTCTGCTAGTGCTGCAGAAGAAAACCCCTCTGCCTCTGTCCCTAATAAGGACAAGAATATGCCCAAGGATGCTGAGAAAGGGTCAGATATCAGATAAGACTGAGCAAGGTAAATCAAAAGGGCTGTTGAAACAGTAGCTGAAGCTGTCCCAATTAATAACAAAATACAAAGAAAAACATGTCGCTGCCTCCGGCCAAGAAGCCTAAGGAGCTCCCAGCAGACAAACAAAATATGCCCTCAGCAGAGGACATTGCAAAGGCTTTACAGATTTTGCAAGCCTTACAGGCTAGCCCCCGGTTCCCACACTGGCCACATCGGTTCTACTAAGCTCTAGCAGCTCAGGAACCTCAACTTCTGTATGATGTCCTGAGGAGTATGAAAGGGCACCTACAGAACCAGAGGTCTCCACAAAGCAGGATTTTGGCTCCCCTCCCAGGAGACCAGAGGACTACACCTCTCACTATGCCTTTGTAAAGAACATGGTGGATATTCTCATTCTTCCCCTCCAGGAGACAGAGGATGTGAAGGAAGCAGATTTCCTTGATATGATGGGGTTAGCCCCCACAAAACGCCTTCTGTTCCTATGCACAAATCTTTAAAAAAGGCTGTGCTGCAAATATTAAAGACTCCAACTTCAGTACCTGGAGTGGACAAGAAAATAGATAAGAAATATCAGCTGGACAGAACCACTGCTGATTTTTTGTTTAATCACCCTGATCCTGAAGGGTGGTCCAGGCGGCTGCCTGTGATAAGGCCAGGATCCCTTAGCAACCCACCCCAGACAAGGACTCAAGCAGGATGGATGCCAAGGGTAAGAAAGGTTATATGGCTGCCTCACTCATTGTTGGGCAAGCAAATTATATGGCCTGTGCTGTCACTGTTGGAGGCAGTATAGCGCAGTGGTCTAAGGCTCTGAGCTGCAAATCTGGTGACATCCCCAGACCAGACCTGGGTTTGAATCCTACAGCTTCCACTTGCATACTGTGTGACTCTGAGCAAGTCACTTAACCTCCTTGTGCTCCCAGGTCGCTCCTGTAAAAAAGCTTTCAGCTTAGTGTGCTATACCTGGTTAAACAACTGAATAAAAATAAAAAAAAAATATCAGAAGGTACTATGGAATTCCGTCCTTGCTCTGTCTGATAAAGTTCAAGGTGAAGTGGCAATCGACTTGCAAGAAACTGCAAGGGCTGCCCTTGATGCCACCAAATATCAGTTCCACATGGCTGTGGATGCTAATGACACCACAGCCAGACTGATGGTTTTATCTGTCTCCCTCAGGAGATTTGTATGGCTAAGAGCTACCAACCTAACCTTGGACACTCAAGCTAAGGCTTTGAACTTTCCTCGAGAAAAATTCCTTGTTGGTGACAAAACAGTGACCTATATGTAAAAGTTGGAGGAATACAAGGCCACCTATAGAAGTAATTCTAAAGAAAAGCCTTCCACCTGTTATAGGGCCCAATATAGGGAGGCAGGGTAGGGATCCTACCCCAGACCTTTTTCCCAAGCACAGGCTTCACAGGTCTACCAGAAGCCGAGAGGTTATTTCAGAGAGATGGGTAGCAGGGCTACAAGACTGTCTTCTCCCTCACCAGAAACCCAGGCTCAGCCTACACAGAATCCCTGACGGGCTGGTACAGGTCGCCTCGCCCCCCGCCATCACCACCACTAGTGGGTGGCAGATTGGCTCACTGCCTCCAGGCTTGGCATGCCATCACCACAGACAAGTGGGTCCTGGAGGTAGTGAGCCAGGGACTGTAACTTGGAAATCACTTCCCAAGCTGAGAGCAAGAACCTTGCCCCAGTCACCTCCACAGACAGAATCCTCCTGGTGGCAAAGATAAAGCACCTCCTATCAATCAAAGAGTAGAAGTATTGCCCCTAAACCAAAGGGGCAAAGGCTTCTATTTCAGGTACTTCCTTACCAAAAGAAAAATGGGGACTGGTGACCTATCCTGGATCTAAGGCTTCTAAACAAGCACATTCTGAAGCCAAAGTTCAAAATGGTGACTCAGTAATCATCCCCACACTGCAAAAGGGGATTAATTAGCATCCCAGGATTTAAGGGACGTCTGTTTTTCACATTCCTGTCAGATCAACTTACAGAAAGTACTTGAGGTTCAGACTAGCCTCAGATCACCACCAGTTCACAGCACTCCATTCGGTCTGAGTTCTGCACCAAGGCCATTCACAAAATGCCTAGCAGTGGTAGTCGAATACCTGAGAAAACAAGGTGTGACAGTATTCTCCTACCTGGATGACTGTCTAGTCATAAGCTAGTCCCTGCAACACACAAGGCAGTCACTGGCACTCACAAAATCTATGCTGGAATCCCTAGGTTTTATCATAAACAAGCACAAATCACAGTAAGAACCAGTACAAGTGCTGGACTTCATTGGAGCAGAGCTGGACACCAGCCTGGGCAGAGCTTTCCTACCACAGGACAGGGTGGACAGCATCCTACAGGTTGCAAGTTCATTCATGCTGGGCAAGCACAAACCAGCCAGGGAATTCCTCAGACTACTGGGACACATGGCAGCTGCCACCATAGTGGTGCCAGGTTCCGGATTACAGATGAGAGGCATCCAGTTTCACTTGAGACAGTACTGGTCATAAAGGACAGACCCACTGTCCAAACTGGTTCCAGTCACCCACAGCCTACTGTAGGCACTTCAGTGGTGGCTGGACAAACACAACATCATACCCTTTCTAAGGAGCAGCCTCCCTAATTCTCACAACAGATGCTTCCCTTCTGGGTTGGGGGCACACATGCTGGATCACACAGCAAGTGGCACACAATCTCCTCAGTAGTCCCTGGTACACATAAATCTGCTGGAGCTCAGGGCAGTGTACCTGGCTCTATTGGCTTTTGCTCTGCATCTGCAAACAGGTGGCAAGTCAGGATGGACAACACCACAACCATGTACTACATCAGCAAACAAGGAGGAACCAGGTTCACCCCACTTTGCACAGAGGCAATGAAACTGTGGTCCCTGGCATACTCCATGCAGGTATCTCTATCAGCCATGCACCTTCCAGGGAAGGACAATGTACTAGCAGATTCTCTCAGCAGGATCAGTCAGAACCACCACGAGTGGTCACTGAACCCTCAGATCCTCAGTGCAGTTTTCAAAAGACTGGGCACTCCAGAGGTGGATCTTTTTACTTCTGCAGAAAATCATCAATTGCCCCTGTACTGCTGCAGGCCCCCTCACAGGGATACAGTTTCCCTAGATGCAGTGGCCTCGGATTGGTCAGGGAAGTTTGTGTATGCCTTCCCTCCCTTCCCAATGATTCTTAGGACCCAATTGAAATAAAGGTCCCAACCAGCAACAGTGATACTGGTGGCACCAGACTGGGCAAGGCAGCACTGGTATTTGCTCCTGCTGATCCTGTCAGTGGCCTCTCCAATTCACTTGCCCAGGAGGCACAACCTGCTGACCACCTCCCAGGGCAGGATCCTGTATCCCAACCTCAAGTCCCTAAGGCTCAAGGACTGGTTCTTGAGGACTTAGAGTTTGCTAACTTCAAGCTATCAGAGGAAGTCCCGACATGCTTAGGGGCTCCAGAAAGCCTTCCACTAGGAAAACATATTCCTCTAAGTGGAAGAGGTTCTCCATTTGGTGCTCAGGTAAGGGTACTGACCCCTCCAGGGCTGACCTTGCTGTTGTACTGGATTATCTGACGCACCTGCACACGTCAGGACTGAGGCCCTTGACCCTTAAAGGTCCACCTAGCTTCAGTCTCGGCTTACCTGTCAGCTGGTAAAGAGAGGTCCATGGCCTCTCATCCAGTTTTCAGGAAATATTTAAAGGGGCTCAGCCTCCTTCACCCTCCTCTGATGGAACCTGTCCCGGCCTGGAATCTAAACATCTGCATTGCCAAGCTGATGGAACCACCATTCAAACCCATGGCAACTGCAGACTTGAAGTATGTCACATGGAAAACTGTGTTCCTAGTGGCTGTCACCTCTGCCAGGAGGGTCAGTGAGTTGCAAGCCCTGTATACAGATGTGGACTACATTTCATTCCACAGGATAAGGTGGTCCTTAGGACCAATAAAAATTGCTTCCCAAAGTGGTATCTGATTTTCACCTGAATCAGTCTATGACTACCTGTTTTCTTTACAGAGAACTCCAGTTCTCCTGAAAGGAAACTTCACTGCCTAGATGTCAAGAGGGCACTTAGCCATTACATTGACAGAACCAAGGCATACAGACCAGGACAGACACAGCTCTTATTCACTTATAGCAAAGTGGGTAAGGGTAGAGCTGCCACAAAACGTACAATTGCTCGCTTGATAGTGGAATGTATACAGTTTTGTTAAAGTAAAGTGGGTAAACAGGTATCTCTGGGCCTGAAGGCATATTCCACCAGGGGTACAGTTGCATCAGTGGCAGCTTCAAGGGGTATCCCACTACTGGAAATCCACAAAGCAGTTACATGGGAAACAGTGCACACTCTCACAAAGCACTACAGCCTGGATCTACAATCCAGAAGTGATGCCAGGTTTAGCACAGTAGTTCTACAGAACCTGTTCCCCAAATAGGTTTTCTGCCCAACCTCCAGAGGTACTGCTTAGTAGTCTGCATCAGTTTAATCATAATGAGTGATTCGGGTTAGAAGAAAAATTACTCACCATAGTAATCTTGTTTCTTCAA
Organism: Neoceratodus forsteri; assembly: GCA_016271365.2. Classification (NCBI taxonomy): domain Eukaryota; kingdom Metazoa; phylum Chordata; order Ceratodontiformes; family Ceratodontidae; genus Neoceratodus; species Neoceratodus forsteri. The sequence continues at coordinate 1,693,143,195 of CM057456.1, read as the reverse complement.
AGAGATCACTCATTTTGATTAAAGCACCCACCCTGCCTCCCCTACTAGAACCTTTTAAAAAAAAAAATAAGTAGACAGAATTTTGTTCTGCATCTCTGCTTTAGTGTCATATATAGACCAGGTTAGAGATTCACCCTTTAAACCAGTTGGTTTCCTTGTGGTCTTGTTTTAGGTCTGTCTCCTGGGGATTTGTGATTCTAGGGGGTAGCTTTTTCATTATGATGTAAAGATTAGCTAGAGGGTCTTATACCCAGTTAGGCTCCATAAGAATCTAAAGTACTCAGAGTACAGCAGTTGCTAGGGCAGCAGTTTGAAATTGACATGAGCCAATGAGAGTTCCATCATTTGCATAGCATTCCATCTCTCCAGGCAGTTCAACACAGGAGACTGACTGCATCAGTTTAATCATAATGATTGATCCCTTTGAAGAAACAAGATTACTATGGTGTGTAATTTTTTGTTCCCTGCTCCCTGTTCTATCCAAGATGCTGGAGAAAGTTGTTAACACACAGCTCAGGTGCTTCCTCGAGAGTAATAACCCTCTTAATCTAATAGAGTTTAGGCAATAGCACAGTACAATTTCAGCACTTGCCAAAGTATCCAACAATTGGCTGACAGCCTTGGATGAGAAACAACATGTCTGCGCTTTGTTCTTAAGATTAGAGCAAAGCGTTAGACACAGTTGACCATGCATTGCTCCTCACTACTCTCAGTAATCTTGGGTTAGATCGGTTGTCCGTGACTTGGTTCTCAAGTTATCTAACGGATCACCACCAGAGTGTCAAGGCTGGTGAGGATCTTTCCTCTAAAACCCTTTAAGGGAGTCCTCAAGGGTCCATTTTAGGCCCACTATTGTTCACAATTTATAAACAGTATTGGTACCAGGTTCAGTTTGGCTAATATTCATCTCTTCTCCGATGACACGGTCCTGTACATAGGGAGGCCCACCCCAGAGTCAGCTTGTGCAGATCTGCAAGACAAATTCAGCACCCTGCAGAAAAATCTTCTGCACTTGAAGTTGTTACTCAATGCCAAAAAAACAATGCAATGTTGTTTTCACCCTTTGTTCTTGCACCAAAGGCGCGTAACTCTGCCATGGCCCTGCAGGTCACCACCCTACTATGTGAGCCACTTGAATTTGTGACTAAATTCAAGTACTTGGGCCTGTGGATTGACCACAAACTTTCATTTGTGGAACACGTGGAAGCTTGCAAAGAAACTGAAACAGAGGCTTGGTCTTTTCTTCAGTATTACAAACCTGCTTACACAAGAAGCAAGGGTTAGGCTAGTCCAAACTGCGTTCCTGCCATTTGTGGATTATGCAGATTTTATCTATAGGCAAGGCCGAGTTCTACATTGTCTAAATTAGACACACTATATCATCGGGCGATCAAATTTATCACATATGCGCCATATCGTACCCATCACTGCACTCTTTACGCCATGGTTGGTTGGTCTTCATTTAGTTTCAGTCACCATAGGAAGGCAGTCTTTTGGACCTATAGGGCTGTAATCAATAAACTTCCACAATACATTTCTGACTGTCTGCCCATCTTTCCTGCTGGCTGTTATGCATTGAGAAGTCTTTCCCTGATTTCCCTGGTTGTCTGTAAGATTAGGACATGCTTTGGAGCAGCAGCTATAAGCCATGCCCGTCCAGCGTTATGGAACAACATGCTAAAGGTACTAAAGCTTGCAATACCAGCAAACTGGGCCTTCTTTAAGACTCTGTTTCTTCGTAAGTTCAGTGAATCCTGTAACTGCTTTAAATAGCTGAGCCCTGTATCTTGAACCCTGTATACTACTTGTACATTGTCCTCCCCTTGTACATCTTCAATACATCGCGCCCTGCTAGTCTTCCTTTGTCCACCCTGTTGTCAACCCAGTACCTTCCTCTTCTTAAACATCCAATTGTCCTCCCTTACTACCTCCCCCCCTTGACTTCCCCTCATCTCTGACATCTTAGCCCTCACCTTGTTTTGTTCTTGCCCTATCAAAGTTGTATTTGAGTTTCTGAGGTCTACTGTACTGTGACCCACATTGTATGCACTGTTATTTATGCCTAGCTCGTATTTGCTCTACACAGACTATTGTCTCATCGTATTATAGCAACATTTAGCTCATGTGTTTTTGTTATGACCTACCCAGGTCCACCTTGCAAAAGAGTGTCTCAATGGTGTTTCGCCTGGTAAAATAAAGATGATTGACTGATTGACTGACAGACAAGGACAGGGTGTCCTTGCAAACTAATCCAAAGTTTCTTCCCAAGGTGGTGCCAGAGTTTACTTTGAATCAGGACATCCACCTTCCTGTCTACTACCCAGAGTATTCGAACCAAGGGGAGGCTTTACTACTTACTCTGGATGTTCATAGGATGCTTTGTTATTACCTGGAGCGCACCCGGGCCATTCGATAGTCTGACCAGTTGTTTGTATCTTTCACCCCCAGAATGGAGGGATCTCCTGTATCTAAGCAGTGTTCGTCCAAAAGGTTGGTTAATTGCATTGTTTTCTGCTACAGCAAGTGTGACAAACCCTTACCAGGCTCAGTAAAAGGGTCATTCTACCAGGGGCATAGCTGCTTCCTTTGCCTCCTTGAGAAATATGTCAACTGCCAACATTTGTGCAGCTGCTACTTGGAGTTCTGACATTGCATCTCGACGCAGAGCAGGCTTTGGACTGGCTATCCTTCAAGGCCTCCTGTTATAGTAATCTTTGGGAAACTAATACCTCCACCAAACTGACCGAGGTCTCTCCTTACTGCTCGGGAGTCAGTCCTACAGATGTTACCTGCTGTGGAGCCCCTAAAGTAAGTTAGTACAGTTACATAAAACTACTGTAACAGTAGATCTTCAAGAGGAACTTGCAGCAGGTACTCTTTTTCCCACCCATCTTCCTCCTGGTAGCTGCTTCTCCATCTCAGATGCCTTTGTTTTCCTCCATTGGAGAAGCCTCCTTGGTTCTCCATGTTTACCTACTTGCCGGGGTCTCCGGCGGGAGAACTAGGGATGGGCTGAGGACCGCCCCTTTTATACAGTACGTGTCATTGGGGGGCAGTCCCCCACTGTATACTGTTAGCTAGAAGTTTTCCATTGGGTCCTGGCACCTGCCGGCTTCAATCTAAAGGTGTTATCTGCTGCAAGAGCTCCTCTCGAAGATCTACTGTTATGGTAAGTTCTTAAGTAAGTGTACTGTTTTTTATGAGCCACTGTGAAAACCGTGTATTTGTCGTCTTTTTTTTGTTTTGTTTCTGTTTTGATATTGAAAACTATCCTGTTCTTTACAAGCCAAGCCTGGATTAGGTCAGTGTCTTGCAAAATAGTTTTGTTCAACACTGCCAGGTCCTTGTCCATACTGAAGATGACTGCTTCATCAGCATTAGGTAGTGAATTCAAAACATGGAGGTAAGTAGGGGACCAAGAATAGATCCCTGCAGGACCCCATAGTAGATTTAATGAGAGTCAGAGAGAGAGAGAATTGTCAATTACAGTCCTGTGGCCCCGGTCGGTCAGATAGTTTTGTACCAGTTGGTGACATCTGAGGAAAACTTGAGAGAGGCTAGAACCTAGATCAGTAGTTCATGGTCGACAAGATTGAATGCTTTTTTTGAGAACTACAAACATGGAGGCTACAAAATTACCTGACTCTTAACGCTCAATGAACAATGTCTGTGAACCTCACTAAGGCAGTCTTCATGTTGTGCTATGGGTGGAAACCATAGTGGGCATTGGTCAACAGAAGATTTTGTGGGATGTACTGTATATCTTTTAGCCTCTAACTTCTGGCCATAATGTGATTTATTATCAGCTTTTGGAGACTAGCCAAACATGCTAAAGAGGTATTGCATAAGATATATTTTGTTATGTTATCTAGATTGGAGGTAGCACCTTCAAAATTCCAACAAATACCTTTATGACTATCATTAATAACAGTACAGAGAATAGTTTTCAGACTTCTCACAGGGGCAGAGCAGTTGAAGAAAGCATGATGTCTATTGACATTTGAGGCATGACCCCAGTGGGTCCTGTCGCAGGGGTTGCTGTCCACCATATTACCCTTAATTTGTGCTCTCTAACTACCAGGTGAACTACCTTCAGAAAGGTGGTAGTAAACACACATGATATGTGCTGGTGTGTTGAGACTGACACTTGTTTCTTTTTTGTTATTCTGAATGACAGACTGGGGAGCATTTTTCGCCATGAATGATACTGTCACTATGGTAAATACAGTTCAGCAATACATTTCAGGTCATAAGACAGATCATCTTTAAACTTGCCACAATAATGGAGGCTACTAAGATAGTATATTTAGTGGCATTTGGGGTATAGAAACATAGAATCTGTCAGCAGATAAGGACCATACAGCCTACCTAGTCTGCCCATTTCCTACTCTTATCTGGACTGCCTGGACACTCAGGAGTCGCTTGACCCCGGTAGGGTTTGGGGCAGTCTACCAGTGTGCACTACAGAATATCCTTTCCTTGTAACTTCAGTCACACAGTAATTTAAGACAGCAACCGACTCTAGGGTTGTCTGGTCCACCCCGTAGTATAAGCTGGGATGGACAAGTATCCTATACAAGTATGCTATACAGATATGTACTAATTTATAGGGATTCCCCACTTACCCTACTACCCAGGATACGCTGTGATTCTGAACTTTATTACTGTAAAAGGCATCATGCTTCAAACTGTGACAGTTTATAGTCTGTAACCCGACCCTAATATTGGATTGCTGCTTTTATTGTGGAGAACTAAGACATATGCACCTTTATACTTTTCAATGAGGACTTTATCAGTTAGAGCATGTTTTTTTTTATGTAGGTTTTTTTTCTGCCCCTTCCCTTCTGTTGCTCAGGGATGTACCCTTTTGATGAGGGATATACAGTACCTGTTCAGGTGATTTACTGGCATCCAGCTGGCAGGGGATTTTCTTCCATGTTTCTCCATTGTTCCTCCCTCCTCCTTCAGCCTCAGCAGGGCAGCAAACCCCTGTGGAAAGAGCACGCTCACTGGTCCTGTGTACCTGTACATGCTTTCAGTAAAGGTAAACCAATTTTTGTTCCATCCTAGTGCTCATTATTTGACCCTCCTTCCCTGGGACCAGGTACACTGCCCTCTGGTGGCTGCCTGCAGCCTGGTGTGCCTCCTGACGTGGCGACCATCATCCTCTCCCAAACTCCAGTCGTCTGCATGGCAGCACAGTGCAGTGCCACTTGGCCATCGAGGCAGCCTGGAGCCTGACATTTCAGTTTTTAAAACAGTGCCTTGACAACAGGACATCCATGGCAAATAAATTAATTCTTAAGAAAAAACATTGAAATGTGAGAGCACTTTTTTGTAAAGATTGTCATATACTGTACATTACTACACCTAGAGTGTTGTCTTTTATTCCGATTGTTTTCTGGTTTCTTTATATAGGGAATTACAGACACAGCACAGACAATCTATGAAACTGCTGCACGGGAGCATGAACATCGAGGAATGACTGGAGCTGTGGGGGGAGTGCTACGTCAGATCCCTCCTGCTGTGGTGAAACCTCTCATTGTTGCAACAGAAGCAACATCCAATGTCTTAGGTGGGATGAGAAATCAGATCAGGCCTGATGTCCGGCAGGAAGAGTCACAGAAGTGGCGACTAGGAGACGAGTGAGATTCCAATACCAGGAATGCTCAGTATCAAAAGGAAGCAGAACCATAAGCCCAATAGGTTCAGTGCAAGCTTAGTCTGAAGTAAACTAAGATTTAGAGTGTACCTCTACATGCTTTCAGTAAATGTAAACTAATTTTTGTACCATCCTCGTGTCCATTATTTCACCATAATGTCATCATGGTGACTGTAACGTAACAAAAATACTTTCTGAGCATGCTCAGAAGGAATATTTCAAGACACAAATGCCAAACATGGGCTGGAACTTTTGAAGGATAAACAGCTTTCGCTATTAGACTATCCTGTTTGTAAGCCATATATCTCTGAGGCACAGAGAACTGTCTCTGTTGCCTTTTGGGTTTGCAAGTCCTACCATATTCTGGTTTATCACTGGTTTATCAAATTTATTACCTTACTGGCCCATAAAGGGTGTTTATCCCATACTATCTAGTGTTTTCCTGGATTGGGGTGAGACAGGAGAAAGGGTGCAAAAAGTGACAGTGGCAGACAACCTCACTCTGGATGTGATTATAGGGAACAATCTCCAGCAGGGGATGGTGTGTGCGGTTACCCACCGTCAGATGGCGAAGGCTGCTTGTAATTTTCTGAACCCCGCAAAAGCCCCTGTGGAAAAGAATAGGAGGCTGGTTACCCAGCTTGTGTCTCCTGAAAGGGAGAATAGGGAAAGGGAGGTAGGACTTCCCTAAGTAGCCATTCACCAAACAGCTGCAAAAGGTTACTCTGAGGAGGGAGGGGTAACAAATGGTCAGAAAGTTAGGGATGGCAGTGACTCTGAATGTCCTGATGCTAGAGCTAAGGACCCCAGTTTAGGAACTGATGGGCACATGTCCCATGGTTTGGAAAGATGTGAAGATTCTGCAGCCACTCAGAGGATTGACCCTAGTTTGGAGAGGCTGAGGGCTTGTGCAGAATTTGATGGGACACAGGGAGGTGACATGAGACATAGGGTATTTTGGGACAATGGACTGATGTATACACAGGACGTGAGGACAGAGAAAGGAGTGATGGATTAGGCAGCTTGTCGTTCCCCAGGGGTACTGTGAGTGGTTGCTCATGATCGCTGATGATATCCCCATGTCTGGACATCTGGGCATCGCTCGCACCATGCAGTGATTAGTTCAAAATTTCTATTGGCTCAACTTCACCCAGCAGGTGAAGGAATATTGCAGGTCTTGTCACCAGTGCCAACAGACAGGGAAGGGTAGGTAGTAAAACAAAAGCTGCCCTAATTCCCCTGCCCATTGTGCAGAAGTCATTCCAGAAAGTAGGAATGGATATTGTGGGACCCTTGAATACCCCAAGCTTCTCTGGGAAAAGGTTTATTCTGACGGTGGTCGATTTCGCCACCTGATATCCAGAGGTGGTCGCCCTCTCCTCAGTTAAGGCAGACAAAGTGGCAGATGCCTTGCTAGGGATTTTCTCCCATGTCAGGTTTCCACAGAAGGTTATCTCTGATCAAGAGGGTAGCTTCACGTTGGACCTGATGAAGTGTTTGTGGGAGAAGTGTGGGGTGGTACAGTGATGTACAACACCTTGTCACCCACAAGCCAATGGGCTTGTGGAAAGATTTAATGGTACAGTAAAAACAATGTTCCGAGTGTTTGCTGAACAGCATGGGAGAGACTGGGAGAAATAACTTCCCCACCTGTTGTTCGCATACAGGGAGGTGCCCCAAGAGTCAACAGGGTTCTCCCCCTTCAAACTCTTATACAGACGTACGGTGCGTGGGCCCCTAGACTTGATCCTGGAAGACTGGGAAGGCAAGCATGCCACCCAGGGAGCTCCAATAGCAGAATATGTCCTTAAGTTTAGGGAGAAGCTGAAGGAGCTTATGGGGGAGGCCCAAAGGAACCTGTCAGCTGCCCAGCAGAAACAAAAGTCTGGTACGATTGTGAAGCCTGAGTGCGCTCTTACAGCACAGGCCAGGAAGTAATGGTCCTAATTCCAGTCCGGAAGGACATGCTGCAGGCTGAGAGGGCGGGACCATTCAAGACAGTCTGACAGGTGAAAGACATGAACTATACTGTAGAACTGCCTGACAGGAGACATACCCACAGGATGTGCCATGTCAATATGATGAAGTCATATGTAAACAGGGCCGACATGGTGTTTGCAGTGTGTAGTCCTGGGGAGGGGATGGACGAGGAAGACCCCCCCCCCTCCTGGACTTGCTACAGGAAAGCCAGTGGGAGTCAACTGTGGAGACAATCAAGCTGTCACCCCAGTTGACCCCAGCACAGACCCAGGAAGTAAGGGAGGTTTTAGAGGACTTTGCCCCTTTATTTACGGCCAAGCTGGGATGAACTCCCTTAGCGAACTATGACGTAGACACAGGGACGCAAACACCCATCCGACAGACAGCCTACCGGGTGTCTGAGGCCATCCTAAAGGACAACAGGAGGGAGGTGGAGCAAATGCTGGACTTAGGGGTAATCCAGAAATTCCACAGTCCTTGGCTTGCTCCCGTAGTCCTCGTTCCCCAAGCCGTATGGGTCTGCTCGCTTCCGTGTGGATTATCATGAACTTAATGCAGTCACGAAATCTGATGCGCACCCAATGCCATGAACGGACGAGCTACTAGACAAGTTGGGAGGGGCGACATACCTTACCACAATTGATTTAACAAAAGGATACTGGCAGGTTGAGCTAACTGCTAGAGCCAGAGAACGGTCAGCCTTCATCACTCCAATAGGATTATTCAAATTCCGGGTAATGCCTTTTGGAATGAAGCATGCCCCTGCCACATTCCAAAGATTGGTCAACCAGGTGTTACAGGGTACAGAAGAGTACGCACTGGCTTATCTGGATGATACTGCCATCTTCAATACCAGCTGGAAAGAACACCGGTCCCATCTGAAGGAAGTGTTGGGCAGGATACAAGTAGCAGGGCTCACTGAAAAGGCTGTAAAAATGCCAGGTGGATATGGCTGAGGTGGCATACCTAGGCCATGTAGTGGGTTGGGGGTAGCTCTGTTCCAACCAAGCAAAGATTGAGGTAACAGAGGTGTGGCCCTCGCCTGAAACCCAAAAGCAAGATAGGAGTTTCCTAGGGACCACAGGGTACTACCGAAAGTTTGTGCTCAATTACAGTACCCTGGCGGCTCCCCTATCTAGCTTGCTAAAGAAAAGACAGCCCAAAAAGGTAAACTGGGAGCCAGTCTGTGAAAGGGCCTTCGCACAGATAAAAGCAGCGCTGTGCAGTGCCCCTGTGCTGGCCAGACCAGATTACACTAGGCAGTTTGGATGTGGGGATTGGAGCAGTCCTCAGCCAGACATCCAGTCAGGCAAGTGACCACTCGATAGTGTATCTGAGCAAGAAGCTACTACCTCACGAGCAGGCATACTCCACAGTAGTAGAGGAATGCCTTGCATTGGTATGGGCCCTGAAGAAATGACAGCTGTACCTCTATGGGAGGCGCTTCGATGTACAGACTGACCACAACCCTCTGGTGTGGTCAAATCAGATGGGCAAAACAAATTGATGACTCCTCAGATGGAGTATTGCCCTGGAGGCCAATGACATGACCATTACGCAAAGGTCAGGGTCGCCAAAGCGAACGCAGCTAGCATATCTCACCAATTAGAACAATGACCAAATTGTGGAAACCCTGACATACAATAGGGGTGTGTTCCCACAGATTCAGTCTTAGGAGGAAGAGAAGTAGCAGTTTGGCCAATTCAGTCATATTGTCATATTTCTCTGTCATTTTTTTATGTTTGATTTCCAAAAAGGCCAGGACCTAAGGTTTGTCAGAAAGTTGCCCATTTTACTACAAGGGTACTTGGGAAGAGAGCTGATGTGTATTTCAGTGTCTGACATCTACCCTTTGACTAGGACAAAGGCTTGCTTGGAGGTAAACATACGTTAAATTTCAATAGGGGACTGGAATTTCCTTGTGGCTAATCAAAGAGGACGATTCCATAAATGACAGGAGATGGAAGGGCCATCTCCTTTGGTTATAACACTTTGAATTTAAAAGAGAAATGGTTTTAGAGCAGGGATTCTGCAGACGCCCAGTTTAGGAAGCTACTGCTAAATTCTCTACCAACTGCCACAATCTGTTTCCATTTTAATAGTGTCAGGAAGGTAGGGTAGATCAAAAGCCAGCCAGGGAGGTGGGACTCTGGGAAATCAAAATACTGATCATTTTGGTTCACTTGCAACTTTGGAAAGAGCAAGAGAGATCCCTGCTGGCCTAGAGATGAACAGCTGGACCTGGAAATATTAAGGCTACTAGCCAATCACTGGCCAGTGTTGCAGACTGCAGAAATGGTTATATAAGCCATCTTAAATAGAGACTCTGGGCAGAAGCCAAATTTCCTGACACACTGAAGACTGCCAGACATACTGAAGACCACTACAAGAAAAGCTGGAACTCTGAGATGCAGCAGAGAGAAAGAGGGACTTTGCAAAAACTCAATTATTTTCGGGACTCTGATTCTCTACAGAAAAGATAGAAATTATCCAGTTAATTCACTAGCCCATTTTGGATGTATTTTCCAACTTTTTTTGCAGTTATCCTGTAACCAGATATCTAAATCATTTGTCTGTATGATAATTATTTAAGTAATCAGTACAAGCTTTTGCTTTTATTTTTAAAGTACTACTGCTTGAGAATGATTTTATTGGGTGTGAGGGTTTTGGGAAGGTTTATTCAATCTGTATTACACCTGTTTAGTGCTAATGTATCACACGCTACCAAGACTAGGATCCTGGAAGGGAATCTGGGGTCCTACAGTAGGGTAAAAGTACACAAGGTATCTGGAGTGGGTCTGAGTGGTTTGAATCAGGTTCTTGCTCCCCTGTGGGAGAAGACACAATCAGTGTTATGAGAGCAGCCCCGAAGGTCTCATAATGCCTGGGTTTTCCCCCCAGCACAGCAACCAAGGAAGGGTTCTCACCTGGCTACAGACTCAAGACCGTATTTTACTAATACCCAGAGAGAGGAAGCCCTGGGCCTTCGTAGCAAGTGTTCAGTTGTGAACTCAGCGAGCACTCTAAATGGACATGAGGAGGGTATTTCCTGACCCCCCCGTTATAGGCTGCACTTAGGGGAGGGCACTGTGAGCCCCCAGGAGTAGGTTTGTGACAGTACTGACAAAAGGTCTTAGGGTATGATAGGGTGTTATAGGGAGACTAGATAGACCATTGGTTTCTTTCTGCCATCATTGTCTATATTTCTATGTTTCTATCCTGATGTCAGGATGGTGGTATAACAACATTGGTCACTGATTCCTTTTGGCAAAAAGTGACTAGCCATACCTAATAATATGGGTTACTCGCCTGTAAACATTGTTCTAGGAGAGGTATATGGTGCACATCCAGACTACTTGCAGTCTTCTTTCAGGAATTAATCTTGCCAGACATCTTTAAGCTAAGCTCCTCCCACCCACACAGGTGGTATACTCCTCAACTCCACCCTGTGATGTCATATCTTGCACGCTGGAAGCAAGGATCCTAGTGCCACTTGGCAGGGGAGGCTGGGATGGGTTGTGTGGATGCTCACCATATAACACTACAGGTGAGTAACCCTCATTTCTAGGGATGTCAGTATGACGTACTATCAACATTACTGGCAGACTCCAAGCAGTTCTCCAGGAGGAGAGGCAAAGGTGCACACCCCTATTTGGCAAACATGGACTGGAGAAGAGAGTTCCCAAAGCAGTATCCTGGCATTACGAGGTTGATGCTGTAATGGAAGATGAAGGTATCTACTGACTTCCAGGTAGCAGCCCTGCAGATTTTCTGGATATGGACCTCCATGGAAGCAGCCTCTGAGGCAGCGATGTGTCTGGTGGAATGAGCTCTAAATACTACTGGAGGCTCCTTACCAGTCAACCAATAGCAGAGGTCGATGTAGGAGACTATCAACCTGACAATCATCCTCTAAATGCTGCCAGTCTGCCAGGCAGCTTTGACGTATGTCACGAAGAGCTGGCGAATCTCTACCCAAACTCTAGCCATGTGCACCTTATAGTAAGCAAGCGCTGACCTCAGGTCCAATAAGTGGAGCCTCTGCTCAGCCTCCAAGGTGGGACTGGTGAAGTACTCTGGGAGATTCATCACATAGTTAAGGAGGAACTCTGATATTACCTTCGGAAGCAACTTCGGGTGGGGGCAGAGGACTACTTTGTCTTTGTGGAACACCAAATAAGGAGCCTCCACAGAGTGCGCCTGGAGCTCAATAATCCTTCTGGTGGAGATAACAGCCACCATGAAGGCAGTCCTCCTTGAAAGGTGTGACATCTCACATCATTGATTTGGCTCAAACGACTTGCCCATCGGTACTGTCAACACCAGCAACAAGTTCCAAAGTGGTGGTGGTTCATGCACCAGTGGGGACAGGTGGTCAAGGCCTTTGAAGAAACATCTAACCACTTTCTCCTGCACCCCTGTTGGCATACCAACCCATGTCCGGTATGCAAAGATGGCTGCCAGGTGCACCTCAAGGGTCATCGACCTCAGTCCCAACTGAGAAGGGACCACAAGTAGTCCAAAATGCTAGCCAACGGGCAGGCCAGGGGGTCAAGCTCCCTGCCCTGACACCAAATGGAAAACCTTTTCCATTTAAAGGCATAGCACTAGCAAGTTGACTCTTTCTGGGAAGCCTTCACAATGTGCAGTACATCTTACGAAGGTCCCAACGCTTGGAACTCTAGCCACTCATGAACCAGGCTGAGAGGTGTAGGAATTGAAGACTCGGATGCAGATCTTCCCCATGTGACAAAAGAGCAGATTCGGATGCAGAGGCAACCGCCACAGTGTTCTGCTGACTGATACTGAGGAGATCTGGGTGCCAAACCTGGCGAGGCCAGTCTGGGGCTATTAGGATCACCCACACCTTGTCACTCTGGACACTGACCAACACTTTATGGATCAGGGGAAATGGATGGAAGGCGCTGAAGAGGCCTGGGGTTCTAGGCTTTACACAGGCATCCCCAGCAGTGTTCTACATTGTGGGGGATGGGCACAGAAGAGCCACAGCTTTGTGCTCTCCCAGGAGGCAAAGAGATCAACCAGAGGAGTATCCCACAGGGAGAACAAATGACTTACATTGCCTCCTGATGCAGAGACCATTTGTGTGACATCTCGACCACCCAGTTGAGGGTGTCCGTGAGCTGGTTGGAGGCTCCTGCTACAAGAATTGCCAGGGGATCAGCATCCAAGCTGTGCATGAGGGTCCAGGTACGGAGAGTCACCCGACAGAGATGAACGAGTGCATGCCGCCATGCCTGTTCAGGTAGTACATGGTCATGGTACTGTCCGCCTAGACCTGCAGGATCTGACCCCGGACAAATGGAGTGAATCCAAAGAGCAAGCCGCACTGCACGGAGCTCCAGCAGGTTGATATGGTGACGGGACTCTCTGAGGGTCCAGAACCCGTGGGTCCTATGGGTCCCTAGGAGCGTTCCCCATCCAAAGATGCATCAGTTGTCAGGGTGACTTTTGGCTCTGGATGGGCAAAATGGGACTCCCTCCTCCAGATGTTCTAGGATGAACCACCACTGGATGACATCTTACATTGGCTGGGTTAGGTGACCTAGGTGCTGAGACCACTAGCGGCCCAGATCCCACTGCAAGTGAAGCATCCGCCGATGTGCCCATCTGACCAAACTGGTGCAGGATGACATTTACCCCAGCAGCCGCAGGAAGCTGCGGGTAGGGAGCAAGCGCCCAACCTGAAATGATTGGGCAAAGGAGGTATGGTCTGATGCCCTGTCTGCAGGGAGTCGGGCCTTGGCCCAAAGGGAGTCTAGTTCTGCCCTAATGAAGTTAATCACTTGCAAGGGGTTGCGTTTGGACTTGGTTGGGTTGACTAGAAGGTCCAAGTCTCTGCAGATCTGGAGGGCCAGGTCCCTGGACCCGTCCACAGCCTCCTGGGATGGTCCAGCTATCAGTCAGTCACCCAGGTAGGACTAGACTCTGAATCTCGACGTCTTAGGGAAGTGGCCACCACTGCCATGCACTTAGTGAAGACCCTGGGAGCTGATGAGAGGCATGACAATGAATTTGTATAGAATCCCTTCTGCACGGAACTAGAGGTACCACCAGATGGACTGGAATGTCGAAGAATGTGTCCTGGAGGTCCAGGGAGCAGAACCGCATGCCCTTCTTCAGAGATGGGATTATTTGGTTCAGAGTGACCATCCTGAACTTGCACTTCTTCAGAAACTGGTTCAGATCGTAAAGATCCAGTATGGGGCACCAGCCCCATATCCATTTTGGAACCAGGAAGTACCTGGACATGAATCTCTGCCCTGCCATGGAGTTTGGAACATGGGTTATGGCTCCTTTCTTGAGGAGTTGAGCAACATCCTCCCTGACAGCAGACAGCATAACCTATGACGTCACGGACTCCCTTGATACATGGGGTCAGTAAGGCAGGAAAGCATGAAAGTCAAGAGGCAACCCTCTGCGTATCACTTCTAGCACCCATCTGTCCAAAGTAATGACGGACCAGTTGTGCCAGAAACGGTGAAGCTATCCCCCATGGGGAGCTGATGCAAGGACTGAATGGGTGGGAGGAAGACACCTCCCCAACCTGTCACTAGGCAGCTTTGGAGGGGTACTGGCACCTGCTGCCAGAGGGGCACCACTACCCCTATCCCCACTCTTTTTGGTGCCCTGGCCAGTGAACTTGGTTGTGGGGCACCAAGCTTGAGACTGACCTTGCTGGAGCTGCTTTGGCTGCTGTGGTTAAAAGGGCTGAAACTGAAGGGCTTCTTCTTCTGTTTCTGCCCTTTTGGAACCTTCTGTGAGGAATTCACAGAATCTAAGGTGGTGTTGGACTTCTCAGTCCACCCCTGGACCTCAAGGGTTAGTGCCCAAGAAGGAAACATCAGCCAGTTTGTGCTGGGTATTCACCATGAAGTTGGAGATCCACAGCCAGACCCTGCAATGGAATGGGTGGAAATGTTGCTGATATCCTAGGCCATCTGGAGCTGGTATTCAGCCAAAGCTTGACCTTGGTCTTCCATTTTCACTGCCATCTGCAAGGAAGCAGGTAGGTGAGGGAGGATATGGACTAGCACTCTCATCACGGACTGAACAAATTTGGCCATCATCAGGGCATAGCTCATCTGACAGAGACCCAGGGAAGGTGCAGTATACACCTTTTTCACTGTATGGTCAAGTTTTTTGGATTCCTTGTCAGGGGGCTTTGTCCAGATCCCCAACATTGAAAGTTTTCCTGAAGATGGAATCGGCCAGCAAACCCTGAGCTGAAGGGTCGTCCGAGAAATCGGACAAGGTGCTGGTAAGGCCTATATACTTGCAGACCATACAGGTTGAGGGTGCCAACCAGGATGCTGGATGCTGCCAAAGCTCCAGAGCCTGCCCCAAGATGGCCTCAGCCATCAGGAAAGTGACCCCTGGGGATTCGTCCCTGTCCAGAATTTCAGTGAAGGGATACTTAGCCCTTTTCTGAAATAGTTCCAGAGGGACCTCCATGGATTCAGATATCAATCTGAGAAGTGCCCCAAAAGACTGCATGTGGTCAGTGGTCAGTTCCTCAGCTGATTCACAGTCAAATCCATGGGTCCTTGAAGACTGCATGAAGGATCCACTGGAGTTGTAGGAGGATTCTTTGAATACGGTCCTTGGCCGTTTTTAGCTGTGTACCATTCAGGGTTCATCCAAGTGTGTAGTTTCCATGGATAACCAGTCTGAAAAGCTAGTAGTTGGACGGGAGTCCTTGGTAGGTGCTCCCTGCAATGGCTGTCATGGCAGCAGTTCCACCTGGATTGGAAGAGAGATGGGTGTCAGTAACACTTGTCTTGGCAGGACTGGAATGGTCTGGCAACCAGGGAATCACCGGAGTCGTGGGTGGTGCCCTACCCTGCCCAACCAAGGCCCGCCGCTGCCACAGCATGTCCTCATAGTCCCACCTCATCCTGCGATGGAGCTTCTCATCGGATGATGAACAGGACAAGGAACGCCTGCTGCGTTACCTCCCAGATGATCAAGAGCAGGAGTACGAAGAATCCTTCGACCGCAATCTCGACCATGACCTAGAGTTTGACCGATGACATGGCCACTGACAGTGAGGAGAGGCAGCTGGAGAGGCCGAGTAGATTACACAGACCAGCTGCTACTGCACAACCCTGGAGGGAGGCAGCTCCTGTGAGGAGACAGCTGGGTCCACCGATTGCTCCTGATCCTCCTGAGAGAGGGCCAAAAGGACTGGGATCTGACAGATCGAATCTTCCTTGACCCCTTCTGATAACTGGTCGACCGGGTTGAGAAAAATCTCGACCACCTGGCTGGCCTGTGTTGAAGCCAATAAGCCTGACTGGGTTACTGTGGAGCTTGTGGCCTGGTCCTTGACCAAGGTGGGCTCAGTCAAAGCCAAGTGCTTGACAGCTGTTGAGTGATCAAGGGAATCATGGGAGCAGAAGAAGTATGTTCCTTCCTGGTCCCACAACCGACGGCAGGATTTCTTCAACTTCTTCTTGCTGTTGTGGGAGGGACTCTCCCTGAAGGTCTGGAGGGACTTGCACAGGTCACAAAAGGTTCATAAGAATGACACCTCAATACTGTCTCCGGCCAGGAAGAGTTATGAGACAGGCAGAGCACCCGCTACAGCTTTGGCTGCTGCCTCTTCCATCGCCACGAACTGGGCTGCAGATCCCTCAGCAAAGAAGATCGCCTTACGGGCATCCTAAGACCTATCTGCAGGGTCTCATTTGGGCACACAGCTGAGGAGAAGCAGGCGTAGCAGTCTTCGACGGATGAAGGGAGTAAAGTTTTGCAAAGGCCACAAGCGGCGATGTCATGCCCTGCCCTGAGGCAGTTGATACAGGATGTGTATGGATCTGTCTGTGACACCTTCCAGTTGCACTGGACACAATGCTTGAAGCCGGGGCCCGATTTGGATTCCTCGCATTCCACTGCGGATGTCGAATGACTGGAGCAGAACTGAGAATATACTCACTAGTTTTGAAGAAAAAAAAAAAAAGTTTGCCAATGGCATACTTATTAAAGGCCTGCACCACGCACAAGCTGTGAAGCAGGAGATCTGATACTTCCAGTGGAAAGGAAGATCTGATGTCATGGGTGGAGCTGAAGAATACACTACCCGGGTGGATGGGAGGAGCTTAGCTTAAAGATGTCTGGCAAGATAAACCCCTGAAAGGAGGACTGCCAGTAGCCCATGTCCCTATAACTATTATTTCTCTCATGAAACGTGCAATATATCATTAGATGACTGAATCGGTAAAAGATAATAAGACACAAAATACAGTAGTGAGATTTTTAGGTCCAAAAGCCTGCTGAATACCACAGCAAACACTTTATTATGTTGGCTTGTGCGCACATGCAAGCAACATCTTGTGCTGGTAGCACATTTCAGAGGTATGTCAGTGTTGGCAAATGTAGGGCATGCTTTAGTAGGTGCATCCCTCATTCTCAGTAAGCCATCATGCTAGCGCTGACACAAGAACTATGTAAAGCGGACACAACTTGTAAGAAAAGTGCCACTGCAATCAGAGACAAGCTCGTCATACAGCGGTACAGACAACATGCCTCCCAACATGCCATTCCTGGTGAAACATTTCAATAAACATGGCGGTGGAGCCGCCACCACACAATCCCCAGAGGAAGCCAACATCAGGGGTGCAATCCTCATGTCGAAATGTCCGACCCCCACACTGTGTGGCAAACTGGGTGCCCACCCCAGTGTGCTGCCGCTCACAGTAAGCCGACCACGTCAGCATGTTCCTGCCCCGGCCCCGGCTCCACCCCACTGTGTGGCACACTGCGAGCCCTCCCCGGGGTTGCCAACATCAACCCCCTGAAAGTCATGAGGCACACTGGGAGCCCACCCCAGTGTGCCCAACATTTGTTGTCTTTCATCTGTAAAGAAAGTAAACTATCCCACAGCACAGTGTCCGTTTTTTTTCCCCTGAAAAAAAAAAAGAAAACAGTCTGTTGTCTGCAGCACCCCCCCTCCGCCAACCTGCACTCATCCACTGCGCACCCCCCCTCACCCCATACTTGCTTCCAGAGGTTTGGCGCTGCAATCTTTGGTGGAGTGGGAAGACGTCTGGACTCTTGAAAGCCGACCGCAAACTGAAGAAATGCCGGTAAGCTGTATAATGGCATTTTTTATTTTTTTATTTTAGTCTTTGGTAACCGGGTAAGGCCCATTAGGCACAAGTGCCTGTTTTCAGGGGTGACTCGAGCACTGGCTGTTAAGTGACTTGCTCAGAAGTCACACAGTATGCAAGTGGAGGTTGTGAGAATCAAACTCGGGTCTGGTCTGCTGCAAGTACCAAGCTAGTTCACACCTCATTCCTCTAACCTCTAGGCTATACTGCCAGCCCAGCATAAATGGGGGTTTCAACCATGGACATCTCAGCCATTTTTTGAATTTTGGCTCCAAATTTTCAACATGAGGTTCTTGGGATCCCATCTCATTAACACATGCACCTGTCATCTTGTTATTCGGTCCCGAAAGATAATTTTGCGGTCACTGCACAGAATCACCTTTTGGGACCGATTACTGAAACGACAGTGCCACTGTTCATGAGGTGGGTTCCCAAAAAGCCTATCTTGTAAATTTGATTAAAAAAATTCAAAAAAATGACTGTTACGAGCATGCGTTGCACAGTTTCCACGCACATTTGTAATTTCATAAATTTTTTATATTTTAACTCCAGATTTTCAACACTGCAATTTTTCACACCTCCTTATGAACAGTACAGCTGTCATTTTTCATATCCTGCTCAAAACTTGTTTTTGCACATGTGGTGCATAATGGCACAGTTGCTGTGGGAAATCAGTTCGGGACAGATTAACAAAATCACAGTGACACTATTCACAAGCAGAGGTCCCAAAATGCCTATATTGAAAATTAGGTTAAAGATATCCCCCAAATAATTGCGTTACGGGTGTGCATTACGCAGTTGCTACGCATGTTCGTGACTTCACCAATTTTTCGTATTTTCACTCCAGATTTTCAACATTGCCATTTTTTTATACCTCCTCATGAACACTACAGCTGTCATTTTTCACATCCTGCCCGAAATGTATTTTCGCACCTGTGGCACCAAATGGCGCAATCACTGTGCAAAATCACCTTTTGGCTAATAAACTGATGGTGCCACTACTCATGAGGTGGGGTCACAAAAAGCCCATGTTGATCATCTAGAGTGAAAATACCAATAAACGCCCAGGATGTTAGGGTTTCCAACCATAACGCCCCACCCTGTAGAGACTGACAGGCATCAGAGGTGTGACTCGGGATTGTCGGCTGCAATGCTCACACAATTCCACCCCCACCCTGCAGCCAGTGACAGGCATCGAGGTGTGCCTTGGACTCTTTGGCCCCAAAGTTCACCCCATTCTCCTATACTGCACCCATCTCGGTGTATTTCCTTATGGAATGGGGTGAGCGTAAGGCCCGAAGACCCCAATGCACACAGTGACACTTCTCGGTGTCTGCAGGGTAGGGTGAGGTGAAATGGCTCGAGCGTTATGGCTGACAACCCAAAGGCAAGCCCCAATGCCTGTTAATCTCTACAGGGTGGGAGTGGGGTTGGCGTCAGTTCACTACGTCACTGCCATTCCTATTATGCATCTCTCTAACTCCTGCACTACCAATGGCAGCAAGACAACATTTGGCATTGACAAATGCTTGTTTTTATTTAAATATGAACAATTCTCTAGTGTTAGTAAATCTTTTAAAAGATAACATTTAAACATTGACTTACTAAAAATTCTTAATATAGAAGCTGCAACTCACCAACCAACACCACTAGTCTGTACTTCTCATTAGGCTGCCGCTTATAAGGAGACACTTCTTCATATGTTGGCACATCTGCCATGTCGTACTGCTCGCTCTTCTTGCATTCATACATGGACTTATTTGTCTTCCTGTCCTTTTTGCTAAGTCGGAAGCTTCTTCTCAGACTCGCTGTAATGACAGAATTTATTTTTCTGAATATCAGCTGTCATTTGTGTCAGATGCAAAGCTTTTTTTGAATATCTAGGCTATAAACAAATGAAGGAGGTCATAATAAGAAACATAAAGTTAAAGAAATAGCCTGTAGTCCCAAAACCTGTGAAGGTAAGTAGATTATTAAAATCTAAGAGACACTGAAGATTGGTTATGTTGTAAGGTACAGATATGAATTATTTCAATAGATCCAAGCTCATAATCAGGGACAGCTAATGTGTGTGTTCTGAGAAGGTCTACGCGCATACCATACATATTTTTGCTAATTATGTGTCTTATTCTCTGTACACAACTTGAGTTCTGACTGTAACCTTAAACTTTCATCAGGCCTTTGACTGAGGTGGTGGTAGTGGTAAAAATTAACACATTTTATGGGCCCCTTAATAAACTGGAAATAATGTTTGTTTTCTCTACATAAGGTCTACTGTTAACAGGATATCTAAAATAAAGCATGATTTCACATCTCAGAGTTCTGATTTGACTTGGTTTATTTTAAGAGGGTCTCTAGTCACAGTCAAAAAACACAGTTTGACATCTGCAAAACTCAATTACAGAACATAGCATGTCTTCTGAAGGCATTTGTAGCATTTATGGTTCCAGAGAGACTGTCTTGAAAAGTTGCTTAGATAGTGTCAGTGTGCTTCAATTAAGCGGACGTGTTTTAAATGTAACATTGCCATTGAACTGTTTTAAACATGTCAGCCTACAGTACTGAAAACACTTTCATAACAGCTAGGAAACGTTTGAAGACTGCGTATACCTGTAACACAGCATGCTAAAGCTTTTCACTATACACCATTGGAAAGTGAGCTGCATAGGTACTGTCAGACTGTTTTAAATCCAAAGACGTTTCGAACACCTAAGCAGCAATGTCAACATGTTTTAAATGCACCAAGTTTTAAAATACCTCAAACAGCTATAGCTGAACTTGTATTACCACTGCTAGTGCTGACACGGAGTCCCAGCCAGGGCAGCAGGCAGCGGATGGCATTAATGATAGAAGGAATGGGGTAATAAGTCATATACCAGCTCAAAAGCCTGAAATATAAAGTGGTACTCCCTGCTCCTGTTTTGACAGAGCTGGGCTACAGCACTCTGCACTGTCAAAACAGGGGTAGGGAGCAGCAATTTATGTTTCAGACTATTGAGAGAGTACATATATGACACAGTGAGGGAAGGCAACTTAGATATGCAACTATTGCAAAGGGAGGCATTTTGACAATATAAATTGAAATCTTGTGATCCACCAGGGTTGAACAATTATTTTCAACTAGCTCCCTTTTTACATAAATAACTTTGCTGATTTATAGATGTTAAACCTCTCAAGTTTCTCCACATATTTTCATCCTATTCATTTGATTAATAACTTCTCTGAACAACCTTGTATATATGTCATCATCTCTACTCAATCATAGTCACAATCACTTGCCTCCAACAGTAAATATTTCTGCATAGATGCATTGCCTATTCTAGCCATACTCAAATGGTCTCATATGGCCCTACATGAATCCATATATATATATATATATATATATATATATATATATATATGAGAGATATCCTTCTGTATTTTATGTATGTGGTATTACGTGTATCCAGTTGTAAATGTTTCTGCATAAATGCACTGCATCTGCCAGCCAAACTCTATTGGCCTCCTAAGGCCCTTATAAACACCAATCTGTATATATCCTTCTATACATTATGTAACCTGCATATGTATTTTTTTTATGTATTTAATATGTAGTATGTGTTCCTTTATCCCTGTTCCCCCTGTCCCTGGGATGCACCTGGAAATGAGCCTTGGCTCAGAGTGCCTTTCCTGGTCATCAAATGTTTAAATAAAACTAAAATTCATACAGTATGTAAAATCTTAGGATATTGTTATATTATAACAGTATATAGTGATTTTTTGATGGAGTTTTCATATATGTGTAACCCCTGTGTTCCCAGGGATTACAAGAATCCGTTTAGAATCAGTGGTAGGCAGGGAAGGCAGCTAGTAATTTGCCAGTAAATGGATCTCACTCTGTCCCTCTCTCTGCTTCCGGTCTCAACTGGGAGCTGGAGAGGTGATGTCACCTTAGAACTCTCGCAGCAGCATACACCACAGCAACTGCTGTGAGTGGGGAATTTAGAATTCTGTAGCCAGCTGTGGGCTGAAGTCTGCAGAGCACAGTTGCAGTTCCAGTTGCAGCTCTGATGGAGAGCTGTAGTGCTCCAGTTTTTCTCACCCTAGTGGAGTACAGCATTGTCCAGCCTTGTCTAAGTGGTAGAAACTGTCTCCAGGGATTTCCTGTTCTTCATCCCAGGAGGGATGGAGCAGGCTGCCAGGATGTTAGAGGCAATCCCCTGATCCTACCAGGACATTGTGAATCTGCCTTGTGTGACAACTTCTAGTGAGTACTTTTGTTTTGTCTAAGTCTGCCCTGCAGTACCTGCCTTTTGAGGTGAATTTCTCTGTCTAAGGGACCCTATCACCTAAGACATTTAAAAGTTGGCTGTCCACAGTGGAGCCCAGTCTGTAACTGCCATGTAAGCAGGATTTTTGTTCTTGACACACCTGTGGTGTTCTGAGAGGATGTTTAAATGCGAAATACATTTCTAGAGAGCATCATCAGTACATTTTGGATAAATGTGAGGTGTATTTTCCAGAGGGATGGCAGAGTATGAACTTGGAAACAAAAGGTAGGAGACCCCCCCATCTGGAGTGACCAATTTAGCACTCCGGGTTCTGAACGGCACCTGTATTTTTTCTGTCAGTGCATGTGGCCAATGCCTGGAGAATTTCTACCCCCATGAGTGGGTTTTCTCCAGTTGAGCCTTTACTGTTCCGACGTGGTCTGTGTGCCACTTTTCATCCTATGCAATATGGGAAGTGTTCAAATGCTGGCCGGTTGTGCTAAGTCCAGAAGAAAGCGTGTTTCACCAGTGGCTAGTTCCACAAATCTTTCAGTCATCCTATGCTATGTGGGAAATTTGGAGTTTTGTACCTCAGATGTCTGCATTTTCTGTATGTGGAAACCCTTGGGGGGGGGGAGCATCTTTTCTTTGTGTGTTCCTGCTTTGTTACGGAATAAAGCCACACTCTAGACTCCCAACCTGGTATGGACATTTATGTTATTGCTTCCATGTGGAGTTACTTGGGTACCCCTGTCTAGAAGTGCAAACCTAGCACAGCCCTGAGCAAAAGTTTTCTCCTGGGAATTGGGTTTTGGCAATGGTATTGGTCCCTCCAGGTGTGTGCCTAGTAGCTGCACTTGGCTTGTGTTTTATGTCTACTCCATCTGCATATCCCACCTTGCCTATGGTGGCACTCTGTAACCCCCACCCCTCTCTTTTCCCCTAGACTATAGGAGGTGTGCCATCTCGTTAAATAAGTGGCCGGTGGGAGGGATACATGTGTACATAGGCATGTGCAGGGGGGCCATCCATGCCTCAGCCAACACTGTTAAAACGCAACCTCTAACCAAATTTTAATAATTATTATATTTTTTTTTGTCTGGGCAGATTTTCCTTTAAAAACTCTTTTGTCTGGGTTTTGGGCTTGGCACTCTAATTCACACTGCTGCCAAGCAACTATCCAAACATGCAAGTCCCACGCTGCGTGGCGGCTGGTGAAAAAAAAAAAAAAAAAGATGAACTGTCATGTCATGCATGGTCCAGCCTTGCTATCTGCGCATGACTGAGCATTCAGTTTTCACATGCACATTGGATTTGACAGTACAGAATGTGGTGGAACTGAGTTGTATCTGTTGCCAGAAGCTAGTATTTATCAAACACTTAGACATCCTGATCCAGAGACTCTGGACTGGACCCCCAGTAAACCGATCCTGAGCCTGCTGCATCTGACACTGACTACAGCAGCAGCCATAACCCGACAGGACTGTGTGGAGGACTGAGCAGAGCGGAGGAAGGACAGTGGCAATTTATAATTGGTATGTGCTGAAAATGTACATCGATACTGGAGGGGGGGATCAGATGTTAAGGTTATGTCTGATCTAGTTTTTTTTTTATTATTACAATTATTCATACTGTACAAAAATCCAGTGGAAGATCAATAAAAATAAAAATAAACATGCAATCTGTATTTAGTATCTTTTACTAGAAAAGTACACTAGGAAGCAATACTAAGAGAGAAACATACGTTAGCATTTAATATTAAAAGTTAGACATGCTAGTACAAAATGTATTATTTATTTATTTATTCATAAATCGCAACAATTGCAATTCTGTGACAACCTAGCATCCCCCACTGGGTTCCAAATGAATGAAATCTCTTCTAGAACTCATGATGTCTCCTACAGACAAGCGCCTATAATCACCAGAGCAATGTTCGTCAGTTCTATTACACGCAGGATTGGGGGGGGGGGGATTAATAACTCCATGCTCTGTTTAGCTTTCTCTTAAAAAATAAATGATAAAAAGTCTGGTATTGTATGCTTCACAATATTCAGCTCTCATTCAAGTCTACTGTATTTTCTTTTTTTAATGTGTGGTAATGTACAGTATGTGGGGATTAAACTGTGCTTTCTACGAATGAAGTTGATCAATTTAACGATCCGTTTTGCTTTAGAAAAAACGTTGCCCTAAAGAAAGGGGTGTTTCCCCATGTTAAGTATTCTGTCATAAAAGTACATCTAAAATAAGGATGACCAAGTCTAAAAATAAAATAAGGTCCTACTGTTACACTACAGCTCCTTGAAAACTCGCCACATGTTATGCTACTTTTATGGATTGTGGCATCAGACATGATGGGTTTTCAAGTCTTTCTCAGATTTCTACAAGAAACTCTTATGTATTTTGACCTATACTGGCTAGTTTTGCAGGAGATGGGGGTAAAAATATATTCCACCTAACTCAGAGCATGATGACCCCGGATGCTGACGCACCTGTCCATACTCTTAATATTTACTGCCACAGGCAAGTGTCGGACTGGCCACCTACGTAGCTGGATTATTTCAGGAGAGCAACTGCCACTCTTGGGTTAGATTCTCTTGCCTTGTAAACACTAAATATCCTTAGTATAATAACTATTTTCTAAACATTTTTTTCTGATCTCTGCAAATAGTTACCCAACATGCAGTTGCGGAGACACAGTGTCACACTACAGTGG
The DNA here is from genome assembly GCA_016271365.2 of Neoceratodus forsteri. NCBI lineage: Eukaryota > Metazoa > Chordata > Ceratodontiformes > Ceratodontidae > Neoceratodus > Neoceratodus forsteri. The sequence continues at coordinate 1,693,118,457 of CM057456.1, read as the reverse complement.
CTTAGTAATATCAACTCTGGGTCCATTTGTTCTGATGATCTGACAGTCCAAGTCCCAGACCCTGTAAAAATACCATTTTCACTTGCTTCTCCATCCGAGTCCGAACTTAGAGGGTGGAGTGGTAAGGGCGGGACTGGGAGGCTGGCTGCTGTGCTACTGCTGTAACTTGAGGGCGCAGTGCTGCACTCCATCCTGTGATATAGCTGATTCTTACTTGGCTCCAAAATGCAGGAATATGCACCATTTAGAATGATGTTTTAAAAAAAATTTTCCTGGGGGAGCATGCCCCAGACCCCCCTAGCATTGTGAGGATTTTCGTCTCCCTTTTTCTCTCCGTCTGTACACGCCTCTGTATGTGTATGCATATGTTTTGTACATCATATTGTCTACCATATCTGCAAGTTGTTCTAATATACATTATGCAAGTTCTCTTTCTTTCCTTAGTGTTCCACCCCTGCTTCCCTTGCCCCCCTTCTTAGCCCCCCTTCCTTGTAGCCTTGATCCTTCCTTTTTATGCTTATGATGTACCATGTTTTATGTTATATATTATAACACTGATACGTTTAATTCTGTGATACGTTTATGTGTTTTTAGAGTCTAGGTCTACTTATTTATTGCGCAATGTGGTGTCCAAGTGTAATGATGTCTTGTTTTATAAATTGTATGGGTACTGTCACTTTAATTAAGACCTTTATAAATGACTAACCACCTTGCACCTGTCAGCCTTGAGAAAACGCTTAGTGAGGCACAAAAACGTTCGGCTGTACTGAAGGAGGGTGCACTCAGCTAAGCCATTGCTGGTGTTTGTTATTTTATACAATAAAATGTTACCCTTTACGCAGCATCATGTGTTTTGTCCTGGAACGTGGAGACTGAGGAGCCAAGCTCTGAAGAGACTGTGAGGTTATGGTTTTGCTTGTGGCACTATTCCTTAGCCGTTCCACAGCCACCTTATTGTGACTTGCCTAAAATGATGCTGTATTACCTAAAGGAAAAAGGTGTTACAGGTAGTTTTGCACTGGTTTGCTCAGATCATAGGAAAGGGGAACAGTGGAAGTCATCATTTAGACCTTTGGAGATTATGGTATCCATTTCCCATATCTAAAATGCCTCCCTTTGGAGGCGGCGACAGGTGATGTCCTCCCTCCTTTGCCCCAGTGAGACCCGTTCAACGGCTACAAATCATAAGATTGCATTAGAACCATGTCCTGCTTCTATGTAATGCTTCACCATTACACAGCTAGTGTTTCCAACTCTGATAGCAGTTTTGTGTTCTGATATCCTTTGTTTCAGTTGGCGTTTCGTTTGTCCCATATAATTTTTTTCATAAGGGCAGGTCAGCATACATAGATACATAGAAACTGTCGGCAGATAAAGACCGCTAGACCCATCTAGTCTGTCCGTAAGCCTTATACTTGTATGCAGTCACTGACCTTAAGTGATCAATGGCTTTTCATCACTTCCTCCCCACCCAATGTTCCCTTGTGCCTGTCCCAGGCATTTTTAAGCCCTTCACTATGCTTGCTCCCACCACCTCTTGTGGCAGACTGTTCCAAGCATCCACCACCCTCTGTGTGTAGAAAAACATCCTCACGTTACCTCTTAATCTAGCCCCTTCCAATTTCATATTGTGTCCATACAACTTGCATTGTATTACAGTTTATGAAGTCCTTAAGTAGTGTTTTCCTGTCCTTGAGTAGACAAAGTATTTGCACTCTGCTGTGTCACTGCAATTTTTGCATGACCCACACTTAAAAGCTTCCCTTGGGCAGAGGTGGTAGCCAGGTAATGCTCCATGTTGGCTCATGTGGCAGGAAGCTATGTACCACTGGATCCATGAGGTTTCCACCTCACCTGATGTGACTCGTGGGTTGTCATTACTGAGGAAATAGTGGATCCTTCCTTGGCACAGAATACCAGTCATGGCACCTAGTCTGAACATAGAGGGCCTCGCCATATCAGAGTGAAACCACGCTGCTTCTTCTGTAACAGATCTGGATAATGTTTTTACCAAAAGAAGCCCTTATAATTGCATATCCAATGTGGATTTTTGGAGAAAAAGACAAATTTAAGAAAAAGGAAGCATAGGTTTACATGCACACTTTATCCCACTCACAATATTGGAGGGATACAATAATTCCTCGGGGACTTAGGATACAGACAGAACTAGTGTATGGTCATGAGCACCAAGTCTTAGTGCAAGACTGGGGAAAGGGCTTGAACAAAATGCTCTTATGACCTGATATGTGTTATAAAAAAACTAATCAAGATATGCTACTAATAAAATCTGCCAGATCATTTACGGAGGTTACCACATATCTGATCCCATAGCTGCAGCAGATACATTAAATAAATACCTCTGCTTTGTTTTAATAATAGATCCTACTGAATTAATAGAAATAAAGGATAAAGATACTCCAGACAAAATACATAAATTAAAAAAAAAAGCTCACCAGATCCTGACAGCATCATTGACAGAAATACTAAAAATAATAGGCAGAAGTATTGTGTATCCACTCCGTACTGCATATTATATCAAAATTTACTTAATACTGGTACTGTTCCATCAAAATGGAGAACCACCACAGTGGTTCCTACCCACAAGAAAGAGAACAAAAATTATGTAAAAAACTATCGCCCAATTTGTTTGACTTCAGTACCAGGTAAAATCTTGGAATCTCCCATAAAAGATATCATAAAACACCTAACAACTACTGGTAACATAACTGACCAACATGGTTTCACACCCAGTAGGTCCTGCACCACATATCTCTTATGCTTTTATGAGAAGGTATAATTAACATTGGACAATAAAAAACCTGATGACATTTTTTTCCTTGATGTCTCCAAAGCTTTTGATACAGTGCAACACTGGGATATAATTGCTAAAATTATTAAACTGAAAATAAATTACAATATTATTAACTTTGTGGAAGACTGGCTAAGCCATAGAAGTTAGGGAGTTAGCATAAAAGGTCAGCTGTCATGCAGCAGAAATGGTTCTAGTGGAGTTCCTCACTGCTCCGTTCTTGGGCCAGTCATCTTCCAAAATCTTTATAGCTAACATGAATTATGACATGCTTAAATGAACGAGCAAATTTGCAGATATCACCAAACTTGGTAGAATGTGTAACACTGTTGATGAAATAGAATCAGTTCAGGCTGACCTAGATAGAATATCACGTTGGGTGTACAAATGGGGTAGGCAATTTAATTTGCAAAAGTGCAATATTCTTCACTTAGGGAAGACTATATTGCGTAGCCACATCTTATGTAACTCGGTTTTAAAACAAGTAGACAGTGAGAGAGATTTAGGTGTTATTTCAAACCACTCTGATCACAGGGAACAATGTTAGTAGTATTGGTGCATACTAAGTGACAAAATGATTGGTGGGCTTTTAATGACCCCCTCCCAGATATGACGGAGCCCCCACCCCACGTCACTTTCGCTTCTGGCTGCGCAGGATATGACATATCCCCCATGCCACATCCGCTTCTGGCTATGCAGGATATGATGTAGCACCACCCTGGTGCCAGTGACGTAGTTCCGCTGCGCCAGATGTTACGTAGCTGCCTTCACCTCGACATAATGCACCCCTTTTGGCACGGGGTTATGACGCCGCTTATGGGTTGGGCAAATTTGGGCTTGTTCAGGCTTGTGAGGGCATGTCAGAGGGTGCAAACCAGACTTGGTGTATATTTTCTGTGAATGAATAAATAAAAAGGCAAAAACACTGATTGTATGAAACTGCCACATTTGATTAAAAAGGCTGTGTAGGAAACGCATGTATTTTTAAAATGCTGTTTTTCACATTTTGGGAGTGAGTATAGTAACAGTGAAATTAAACAGTTGGTTTTTCCTCACTTGTTTTATAATTTTCTTTTTGTCAGTCTAAAGTGGGGTTTAGTGTTCCAATTGTACCCTATACTTTTAGTTTAATTTTGTAAATGGAGCAGTGCTTCTTTCTGCAATTAAGAATTCTCTCCCCACATACACAATGCTTTTAAAGTTTTTGTCACCTGCATAATAAAAACAACTTTTGTTTCTGTTATCATACCAGTGAAATTGATTTACAAAAATTCTGGCCTGTTGCAAAATGTTTACAGATTATCAAAAGTCATATCCCTGTATACAATATTGTTTTGTGTATGTAGCTGAAAGATTAATGTTATCTAAAACTCTACAAAATGTTTTGAGTGTTACCTGAAATGAACAGAAGCTGCTGGGATGGAAGCTGGTTTGCAAATGTGTGTGTTTCAGGCTCTGAGCAGAAATTCATGATGACGGTATATGCGCAGTCTCTGTGCAATGGCCACAGTGGCCCGAGTTTGACCTTAAAAGATAATGCCCGATAAGCTTGGGAAAGTTTAGGAAAATGCTATTTACTTACAGCTCAATAGCTAAATACCTAATTTTTTAACTTTTGTCTTTTACCATTCTTCTAAAATGGGCAGTCACAGAAGGTACCGTCCAAAAACAAAAGATATTTTCTAACCTTAAAAGATAATGTTTTTATAGTTATAATATAAACCCTTAAAACGGCCACATTTTTCTGGCTTTAAAACAAAATGAAAAGGGGTAAACAATGAATTCCTTGCTGTAGTAATTTTAATGTTAAACACACACACACACACACACACACACACACACACATCATGTTAAATATCATCAAAATACTCTGATAAAATGAGTGTCAGACATATCTAACTTAGTTAAGCAGCTCCAGAAAATCAGCTGTCATAGTCAACCTAAGCTAAGAATGTGTATTGTTATATAGCAAGGATTAAATTAAATCATTATTTGACATGTAAAATAAAGTTTCTAATCTATAGAAAATAACATTTAAGCATGAAAGCATCATATTAGCTAAGACACCCCCCCACTACCCCTGTGTATTTAAATGTATGATTATTAATCAGTGAGTTTTTTGGTCATCACGGGTCTTTGTTACACAGTCTCTCATTCTGTACAATGCTTGGGGCGTGTCAGAGCCCCTTGAACAATGTAAAAGGAGATGCTTTAGACTGTGCCAGTCTCTGCCACTCTGAAGCCACCTTTGGTAAGCTTTTGGAAAGGTGTAGCTTGTGAAGTACTGTTGTTATCTTGACATTAAAATGGCAAATTATTTTGCAAAACAGTTTTCTCAGATTGGCTTTCATGATCTTGTTCTAGAATCAGAAGGCCCGCAAGGAGCTGTTGGCGAGTGCACTTTTTAATTGTTTTTAATATTTTGATTGCTTAAAATCATGCTTATAAGACTATAACTAGGTTTTCCTAATTCAGGTTTGCCGGCCCTGTGTATGCAAAGCAACTCTTCTGCAGGCACACATATTACATCATACGGTATGCCCAGTTAAATGTACCAATGTCTTAATTATGTGGACAAGTCCAGACAAGATCACAATACCCCTCTGCCTTGCCCTGTTATAACTAACTGTGTTGCATGAGAACATATGCATAAGTGTATTTTCTGCCTATGTTGCTTACATGATGGTGTGTTGTATAGTAATTTATTTGATAGTGTTGTAGCCACTTTACAGTACTGTGAGCCTTAGTTTAATTCATTGACAGCTGCATGGTTAGCAATAATATAAAGGTTTGTTAATATACATTTTGCTAATTTGTTTCTATCAGTGTACAGCATACACATGGTTCTAAACCCTCTAGCAAACTGATTTTTTGACACCTACACTTTGTAGATAGATGAAACAATCTGCTAAAGTTTAAAACTACCTAAATACTGTTTTTAAATGTGTAAAGAAGTAATAGCTGTTTGACTACACACAGCATGCTTGGGAAACACTATCTGGTTAGTGGTGACATATATACTGCTTTGATTTTTAACAGAAACTGGTCAGCCAGAGTCCACATCTGAAAATAAAACAACATCAATTAATGAAGACAAAACAGTGGGTGGGTGTTAAAGTTTTTAATAGTGTTGGGCATTAACTGAAAACTAATTACTTATTTTTACAGTGCTGCAGATAGATAAGGGGCAGCTGTGGCGGTATTTGCAAATATTTCCTTTTTTTTTCTAAATTTAGCATGCTTTCTTGTAACAAAAATTGTAATATAAAGCCATATGTTTGTACATTTGTTAAGAAGTTTGGGCATGGCAATGTTTTTAAACCACATAGTTTTTCTGATTTTATAGTTTTAATTATGTGTGGCTCATTGTGGCAAACTATTTACTATGTTGGTATACTGCATGTTTGTATCCAGGACGTAGTCAATATGGTGCATAGTGTTGATATATTTATGTTCTCTAACTTTTTGTTACTAGATGATACAGAATTTAATCATATAGAAGCTGTATTTCAAAAGTCTGCAAGAAGTCATCACGCACATTCAAGGCTATCCAGACAGAAAAAGAGCCCTATTAACATGACTGGACCATCCCCACACACAGCGCCTGCAACCTCGGCAGCAGCCCAAAAGAATAATGACATTTTGAAACTTTCTTCAGTCCCCCCTTGCCTTGTGTGTCTTTAAGAGCTGGCCATACACCTTCTACCAACAAAAGTGCAAAACGTGAACACCGTTGCCTTATATGGATTGGGGGTAAGAAGTGCTGCAAACATAATAATAATAAACAAACACAAACACCTGTTACATTAGACTGCGCCACTGATAGTGTAACTGCAGAGCTGCTGTGCAGTAAATCATCAGCTGTGTGTGTGAGCAAGGCTGACCCTATAATTACTGATACCTGAAAAAGCGTCACCACATGTCAGAGGCCCAACTAGTGGCACACTTGTGTATACATATAATTACAATTTAGAACCTTTTGGTACACCTGTGACAGTGTCTTCACATGTGCAGATACCCGCTGGTTGCGATCTAATATTTGACATTTCTAATAACACAATTAAGCTGGATAGCCTTGCAGAATCATAGTCATAAAGTCAATTTTAAATAATTCTGTTAGCTGTGACTGGTACCAAAAATGGTGGGTACTAAGAAACTAATTCAAAAATTAACTGTAAGTGGTGCAAAAAGGTGTACTATTCAAAATGAGTGTAATAAGACTATTCAACAGGGGCAGGTCATCAGAAACACCAGGCGTAATACAGTGAGCCAGTATATTAGTAGTAGAATTAGAAGGGCTAAAAAAATATTGGTTGTCTGTAGCAGAATGAAAAAAACAGCAGAGTCCCCGGCACAGACACAAGCCACGACAACATAACCATGGGAAACCTGGGTCTTTCACATCATGTTGTGTTTGTGCTTGTTTGAGTGATTGTCGTGTGTGTTTATCAAGCCAGCAGTCTCCTGAGTGCCAAGAAAATGGTGACTGTGAAACAGCGTGTTGTATGAGTGAAAACTGTGAATGTGTGCAGAGTGATAATTCTGATATTTGTAGGGGTCTGACAGACAGCGAGGTATGTATGGCACCTTCTCAAAACAACACAATTGGTAATTCTGACAGTTGTGTTTGTGATTGTTTGTGTTATTGTCCTGTGTGTTTATCAAGCCAGCAGTCTCCTGATGGCCAAGAAAACAGTGGCTGTGAAACAGCATGTTGTATGGGTGAAAACTGTGAATGTGTGCAGAGTGATAATTCTGATATTTGTATGGACCTGTCAGGCTGTGCGCAATGTATGGAGCCTTCTCAAAACAGCACACCCAAACACATGTAGATAGGGGCCGGTGGTACCCCATACCATGAAGAAGATGAAGAAGACGTGTAGTCAGGGGGCCTCACAGGAGAGGGAAAATGATGTACCAGAACCTGCGTATTTAGAATTAATAAATGAATATGAAGTACCCAGAAATAATTTTAATGGTACTGAGTATCGCCAGCAGTTTCGCTTTGCTAACCTAGACCAAATAACCTCCATAGACCAATACTATTCTGCAATCCACACAGCTGTGCAACAGTTGTTGGACAGAATAAGGCTCACTTTGGGTACTAATGATTTTGTACAGCTACACCCGAGTTGTGATAGCTTAAATGATCCTGCGTACTCATTACGTCAGAACCCCAATGAATTAAATGCAGATGAATTTTTAGAACATAATGACAATTTATTAACCAGCAAAATGGAGGTGTGTGCTAATAAGACATTAATGCTGGTTGTGACAGTTGTGTGAAATGTGCGTGGGGGTGTTTCCAGACATGTCAGAAGCATCTTATCTAGCCACGTTGTAAAGCAAAAAGCAAGACACCTAGTCAATATTGTAAATCAAAGTAACACATCATGCTTTGTTGCTAGTTTAACTGATTTGCTAAACAAGCAATTAGTTAATCAGCAGATATTAGCAAAAGCTAAAGATTTACACAACAGAGTAGGCTTGTCGGAACACTCACTTCTGGATTTGAGTCACATACACCTATTTGAGACAGAGTTAAATGTGACCATCTTTGTTTACTTTATGAACAAAGATGGTACATGGCAGAAGTTTGTGAGTTCTCCTAATAAACGGGCCAATACTGTTTTTATGCTTTTACACGAAAACCATTATTATGGTATTAAAAATCTTAAAGGCTTTTTTGGTGCCAGAAATGTGTGTGAGCATTGTCATGCTTTTTTTTGCACACAAAGGTTCACACACATGCCCTAATATGTGCCATGCATGCAGATCCTTTGGCTGCAGTGAAGTGCAAAGTGAGGTGTTACAGTGCCCTGATTGCAATAAACACTGTAACTCCATAGACTGTTACAGGCAGCATGAATTGACATTCCCTGATTGTCATTTAACTAAATTATGCAAATCATGTGGAAAACCTAAGGACGGTGTACATGTTTGTTTTTAGCCAAAGTGTCATAAAGTACAGTTATGTAAGAACTTACCGTAACAGTAGATCTTCGAGAACAGCTCATGCAGCAGGTTACACCATTAGGACTGAAGCCGGCAGGCGCAAGGACCCCACGGAAATGTTCTAGCTAGCAGTATTCAGCAGGGACCGCCTCCGACGTCGGTCCTGCCCCTGACATCAGGCACAGTACATAAGGAGACGGTCCCCCAGAATCCCCAGTTCTCCCGCCAGAGACTCCCGGCCGCTGGATGACATCAGAAGAGGATACTGAGGATCCGCCATCAAATGGCAATCAGAGAAATGCTGAGAACACCTGATCCTAGGAGAAGGATGTTGGAATTAGAATCTGCCTCCAGCGGGGATGGTGGGAGGGAAAGTACCTGCTGCAAGAGCTGTTCTCGAAGATCTACTGTTAGGGTAAGTTCTTACATAACTGTACTATCTTACTTCGAGAAACAGCTCTTGCAGCAGGTTACACCATTAGGACTGATTCCCAAGCAATAATGGAAATCCCACAACATTGGGAGGAGCGAAGGTAGAAATCCTTAATAGAACCTGAACCTAGGACAAAAGTCCTTGAAGGACTGCTAGACCAAAACCTGCTCTTCGCCTCGATGCAATATCCAGGCTATAATGCCTGATGAAAGTGTGCACAGAGCTCCAAGTAGCTGCAGCACAGATGGCTGAGGTGGACACATTCTTTAGGGCCACAAAGGAGGTAGCCATCCCCCTTGTGGAATGACCCTTGACCGCGCCCGGCAAGGGTTTGTTACACTTCTGGTACCAGAACGTGATACAGTGAATGAGCCACCTGCACAGCGACTGCTTGGAAGCAGGAGCTCCCATCATTCTGTGGGCAAAGGAGACAAAAGGCTGGTCTGATTTTCAGTGGTGTTTGGTTCTGGTCAGGTAGTACTGGAGACACCTATGCACATCTAAAGTGTGCAACAGGGCCTCTCCTCGATTAGAATACTTAGGGAAGTACACTGGTAGATCGATGTCCTGATTAAGGGTGAAAGCCGAGACCACCTTATGCAGAAACTTAGGATTAGTCCGTAGGGATACCCTGTCTTGGTGAAAAACCAAATAAGGCTCTTTGCACATGAGTGCATGAAGTTCACAAATTCTTCTGGCCGAGGTAATGGCAACTAAATACGTCTTCCAAGTAAAAAGACGTAGCTCGCAATCCGTGGCTGGCTCAAAGGGTGGCAGCGTAAGCTGCTCCAGGACAAATGGTAGATCCTATGGCGGAATCGGATCCTTAATTGGAGGTCTAAGGTGGATAACACCTCTCAGGAAGGCTCGTTCCGTGTCCATCTGAGATATGGTGCATTGGCCTATAGGAAAGTGATAGGCTGAGATGGCACAGAGGTGTACTTTAATCAAGGAGTAGGCTAAGCCTGTCTGAAAAAGAGACAGAAAGTAGTCCAAGACCGACTTTTCTGGACAGTCTAGAGGCGAAAACCCCCGCGCTTGAGCCCATGGGCAAAAACGGCACCATTTCATGGCGTAAGTAGCATGAGTGGCCAGTCTTCTTGCGGCCACCAGAACGTCAGCTACCTCTTGCGAGACCCCGTGTCGCAAAATGGCTATGTCTCTAGGAGCCAAGCGTGCAGGCTTAGCGAACGAAGGTCCGGATGGACCAAGGAGCCCACCTTCTGAGAAAACAAGTGAGAGCTGATTGACAGAGGCACCGGAGGTTCCCAGGATAGCTGATGTAGTAGAGGGAACGAGATCTGGCTGGGCCAGAACAGAACAAAAAGTATCAGTGTCGCTTGCTCTCTGCGAAGTTTAGAAGGACCCTCTGGATCAACAGAAAGGGGGGGAGGCATAGAGGAATCTGCCCGCTCAGGAGAAGGACAACGGGTCTTGCCAGAAAACACCAGGCCCTGGATCTAGCAAGTAAAAATTGGGCAGGTTTGCGTTGGATGGGGACGTGAAAAGGTCCAACTCTGGTGTACCCCATCTGTGAAACAGATCCTCTACTACCTCCTGGAGTAGCTCCCACTCATGGACTCTGGCCTGAGAGTGGCTCAGGCCATCTGCGATAATGTTGTACACTCCTGGGACATGAACAGCAATGAGGTTTGCGCCGTGTTGCAAAACCCAATCCCACACCCTCATGGCCTCCCTGCAAAGCGGGTAGGAATGGGTGCCTCCTTGTTTGTTGAAGTAATACATCACCGCGGAATTGTCTGTCTGCACCAGAAGAGTACCCGGTGGAATCTCCGACTGGAAGGCCTGCAGGGCATAAAGAACTGCTCTCATTTCCAGGATATTTATGTGGAGATGAGTCCTGGGCTGTCCACAGGCCCTGAGATCGGACACAGTCGAGGTGTGCACCCCATCCAAGCCATGAGGCATCTGTGGAAAATGTCACAATCGGAGACGGCGCAATGAAGGGGACTCCCGCCGATAGATTATTCGGATCTAGTCACCATTGCAAATCCCGGATTATGGCCTTTGTGATCCGGACTGGGAGCTGCAGATGGTCTTACTTTTGATCCCATTGGACCTGTAACATCCACTGGGTCACCCGCATGTGGAGACGGGCCAGCGGGACTGTTGTAATGGCTGCAGCAATGTGTCCGAGCAGGCAAAGGACCAATCTGGCAGGAACGGTCTTCTTCGACACAATGTCCCTGATGAAGGATCTGATGTGTTCCACTCTGTCCTGGGGGAGAAAAGCTTTCCTCTGGACGGTGTCCAGAACTGCACCTATGAACTGCAGAGTCTGTGACGGAACCAGGCGTGATTTCTCTTGACTGATAATGATGCTCAACGTCTCGAACAGAGACTGAGTATAATGAATGGCGGACATCAGGGCCTCCCGAGAGGGCACCATGAGAAGCCAGTCATCCAGGTAGGGGACCATGTAGTGGCCTTGTCTCCTCAGAGTCACTGCTAAGACCACCATGCACTTCGTGAATACTCGAGGTGCTGATGACAGTCCAAAGGGGAGGGCTCAGAACTGATAATGGTGACCCTGAAACTCGAAGCACAGAAACTTCCTGTGCGCTTGAGCAATGGGTATATGCAGATAAGCATCCTGCATGTCCAAGAATGCTAGAAAGGTGCCCTGCTTGAGCATGGGAATCAGACGTGGGAGGGCCACCATGCGGAAGCGTTTGTACAGGACAGACTCGTTGAGGTCGTTGAGGTCCAGTATCGGACAGAGGTTCCCTGTCTTCTTGGGAACCAGAAAGAAGTGAGAATAATACCCTGCACCCCTCTGGTTCCATGGTACGTGCTGTATAGCTTCTTTTCCGAGAAGCGCAAGAACCTCCTGCTGTAAGAGCAGGGCGTGCTGACCCGAGTAACGGGAAAGCAGGGGAAGTCTTGCCGGTGGGTGGTCAAGAAATTCTATGAAGTGGCCTTTCTTGACCAACTGGAGAACCTAACGGTCAGCGGTAATCGACTGCCACCCTAAAAAGTGGCGACCGATGTGACCCCTGACCTTTTGTGCCTGTTGATCCAGAGGAGGGGCAGGGGCCGGGAAGAAGTCATGCTGTGGCAGGCTGGCAACACTAGTCCCTGCAGGCTGGGCTGGTTTAGTGTAGTGTTGGCCTCTGCCTGGGGATGACTTGGCCTGGGCTTTACACTGAAAAGTGCCCCTTTGTTGCTGGCCGGAACATGGCTGCTGCCTTTGTTGCCGGCTGCGAAAACGGCTCTGGTTCCTACGAAAGGAACCAGGCCTGGATCTGTACATGGCCTGTACAGACCTGACTGCCTTTTCAGCATCCTGAAGTTTGGTGATAACCTTCTCCAAAGGGTCACCAAAAAGTACTTTGCCGTGGTAGGGGACGTCAAGAATGTTCTTCTGTACGTCCAGGGTGAAGCCGGAGACACAAAGCCAAGAGTGTCTCCAGAGACAGATGTCTGAAGCTGCAGCTCTGGCGGATGAGTCCGCAGAATCTTATGCAGCTTGTAATAATTGGGTACCCACATCAGACCCTGTGCGCAGAAGGTTTAGGAGTGCCGCCTTCTGATCGCCATCCGGAAGTTTATCGGCCAGGTCCTGGCCCTGTTCCCACAGGGCATTCTGAAACTGTACCATGTAAGTTAGGTAGTTCAGGACCTGATGGAGCATGTAGCAGCCGCATACATGCGCCTCCCCAGGGCATCCAGTTGTTTGTATTCCTGGTCCGGTGGCTGTGTGCTCATGTGCAGCGGTCTTTGGGACCGATCATGCGAGGCCGTAATGACCAGGTAGTCTGCCAGAGGTTGTTGAGCCAAGTACTGGTCCTCCTTCAGGGCCTTGTACAGGCGGTCAGCTTTCTTCGGCACAGCAGGAGTGGAGTGCGGATGTTTCCGCGCAGCCTTGGTGACGTCCGCGAAGGTGTTCACCAAGGGTGGCACTACCATAGGCTTTGGGTTTTTCTGCCAAAGATAACGGGCAAGGCGCTGTCTTTCGGGGTCAAGGTCTTCAGCATCCCACCCCATGCAGTCCTGGATGTACCTCATGATCTCTGAGAAGGAGGGATCATCCGGAGGAGACCTGGGAAGGTCATGTGGGTCAGGTGATGGAATGCTGAGTGGAGAAGGAGATCTGGAATAATCTGAGGTATCCAATCTGGAATCCTCCCCTGACGGAGTGTACTGACAATGTCTGGGTCGCTTGGGGCTGAGGGACCCTGATGGAGATCTTGAGGGAGGCCTTCTCCTCTCCTAGGATCTACCCCCAGGAGATCGAGTCTGCTCCTTAGGGGTTGGTGGTCATCCTGCTAGCCCTTTGGGTGGAGGAGGGGGCGTAGGAGGTGAAGGAGTAGGAGGAGGAGATTTTACGGAGACCACATCCTTTTGGATGGTGTCCCACCAGGAAGTAAAGAGACCCTTTACTTCTTGTAGATTCATGCCCGACGATGGGCCTGGCGCTGGTGGTCTGTCACCGGGGTCGGGTGCTGGGTCCACAGGTGTCTCCGGGGTGGGTGAAGGTTCCTTCGGAAGCCCAGCATCCTGAGTGTCGCCTACCTGGTCTTTGGGCAGTGTCGTGTTCTTTTCCGTGGAATCCCTGTGACTGGTGTCCACTGGTGACTAGGGGATGGTCTTCGGCTCCGGTGAATGCGAGGCTGACGTCGGTCGCTTGGCCGACACCTTCGGGTCTGGTGAATACCTGGTTGGCGGCTGGTGCCTGGCTAGTGTCCACGGCTCCGGCGAACGCCTAGCCAACTTCGTATGCTTGGCCAATGTCGGGTCCGTCGTCTGCTTTAGGGACGTCAGGTCTTTGGTCTTCCTGGGTGGTGGATCCAGACCTCTGGGAGGCTGGGAGACCGATATGGAGTTGGGATCCCGACGTCGGGTCGATGAGGAAGACTTGTGGCATTCGGAAGACTTGGAAGAGGCCCGAGAGGGAGTGGAGGAAGCTGAGGGCCTTGAAGTCTTGATGGGCTGGAGAGTCGAAGAACCGCCTGAAGCCTGGACTTTGACCGGAGGGGGCTGAGAATGAGCCCTGGAGGGAGAGTGGTCTGATCTGGTGGAGCCTGAGCTGTGGGAGTCCGAGGCCTGGTTCAGGGATCTGGACCTTGCTGTCTCCTGGTGTTTGTCCTGGTGTTTATGGGCCTTGGAAGAAGAATCGCCCCTGAATGAAGGTTCTTGGTCCATCCTGCTAAGTTTTTCTTCCAGCAGGTAAGCCTGAAGTGCCTTCTGATGGCGGATCCTGGTGCGGCTGTTGAACCCTTGGCAAAAGGTGTAGGCCTTGTTGTCGTGGTCCGGGCCAAAGCACCGCACGCAGGAGGAATGAGGATCCTTGAAAGGGATCCGTTTTCTGCAAGCATACTTGGAAAGGTGTCCCTCAAGGGAAGGAGTTGGAGAGAACATTAGTTTTGAAGAAACTCTTGAAGTTCTAAGTCGTCGTGCACTAGGTAGAGACCGATAGGCCGATGCTGGTCAGTCAACGGCAGGAAAAGAACTCGGGATTCTGGGGGACCGCTTCCTTATGTACTGTACCTGACGTCGCGGGCAGGACCAACACTGGAGGCGGTCCCCACTGAATACTGCTAGCTAGAAAATTTCAGTGGGGTGCCAGCGCCTGCTGGCTTCAGTCCTAATAGTATAACCTGCTGCAAGAGCTGTTTCTTGAAGTAAGATCTGTCTTACAGATGTACACCCTTTTGAACCCCACTTATGCTATATTCAGCCATTAAAGACACCGCCATGTTCAAGCAGCTATGTATTTTATGATTTTGAATGCATGCAAGATGTCGGTGCTGGTGACTCTAGACATATTCCTAATTATATCTATGCCACTGAAAGAGGTCACAAGTGGGAATCTGAAGGCACTGACTGTGTTGCACAGTTTGTAAAAAAAAAAGTTTATTCAAAAAGGGTTTAAGGGGTACACCTTTATGGCTCATAATGCAAAGGGGTATGACAGTCACTTTATCTTAAACCAGCTTGTAAAAGAGAAAATAGAGGTGGAGTTACTGACCCGGTGAAGTAAATTGATGTCTGTAACTGTAACATGGTTAAAAATCTGTTTTATTGACAGCTTAAATTTCCTACCTATGAGACTAGCTGCTATGCCACATGCGATGGGCTTTGATGGAGTAAAGGGGTTCTTTCTGCACTTTTTTAACAAACCAGAAAATCAAAATTATGTAGGGCCTATGCCTGACCTCAAAGATTATGGTATAGATTACATGATGGCAGATGAAAAAAAAAACAGTTTTTGGAGTGGTATGAATTGCATAAAAAAGATATATTTCATTTTAAAATGGAATTACACTGCTACTGCAAGTCAGAGATTCTAAAACAGGCATGTGAAATGTTTCAAGATGACGTAGAGGAAATGTTTCAAGACACTGCAGAGGAGAGGGGGCAAACTGACCCCTTTCAGTACATCACTATAGCATCAGTATGCATGGACATGTATCGATTTAAATTTTTAAAGCCAGACACCATAGGGATTATACCCTCTGACAACTATCACCGCCAGTGCAAGGGTTATTCCACACCTGCCAAACAGTGGCTTATGTACATAAGTAAATAACAAAATATTTCCATACAGCATGCTTTGAATGGTGGCGAAGTGCAGGTAGGTAATTACTTTCTTGATGGTTATGTTGTAATAGATGGTGTCCCTACAGCATTTGAGTTTTTAGGTTGCTTTTATCATGGCTGCATGGTGTATTTTGAAGATTTGTTTAACCCAATGCTTGACACAACCTACAGACACCTATATTACATGACTATCAAGAAATTATACTATCTCAGACATGAAAAGGGTATGAATGTAAGGGTTACGTGGGAGCATAAATGGAAACAGCTAGTGTGCGAGAATCCTCAGTTGCAGGCCTTTTTGAAAGAAGCTGATTTTCCAGAGCCAATGGATCCCCGTGAATCACTTTATGAGGAGCGCACAAATGCTCTGCATTTATATTACAGTGCACAGCCTGGTGAGAAAATCCATTATTATGATTTTACCAGTTTGTATCTCTATGTGAACAAGACCAAGACATAACCCATACGGCACCCAGTGGTTATATATATGACAATTTCAAGGATCTCAGACAATATTTTGGGCATATAAAAGCTAAAGTGTATCTGCCCCATGGTCTCTTTTTGCCTGTTCTGCCCAGCAGGATAGGTGGACAGTTGGTGTTTACACTGTGCTGAGACAGTTCAACAGTCACAACCATGTATCCATTCAGATGAAAAACGATCTCTGGAGGGCACAGGGTGCACTGAAGAGCTAAAGCTGGCTTTAGAGAAAGGTTATAAGGTGGCCAAGGTGTATGAAGTCCGGCACTACCAAGACAGGTCAGACAGTCTTTTTACAGACTATATTAAATTACACCTAAATTCAAAACAGGAAGCTTCAGGGTATCCAAACTGGTGTACATCTGATGTAGAACGTAAAGCATACATCAGGCAGTACTATGCTAAGGAAGGCATTGTTTTAGAAGTACAAAATATAGCAAATAATCCAGCACAAAGGCAGATTTCAAAGCTGTTTTTGAATTCTTTGTGGGGAAAATTTGGCCAGCGACCTAACTTGATGAACACAGCTCTTGTCAAGCATGCTGAAGAACTCTTTCAGTACCTTTTCACGGACCACTACCATGTATCTAGTCTGTATTTCATCAATGATGATACAGCCTCAGTACAATGAACATACACTGAAAATCACTACGCAAACGTTACCAACATTAATGTTGTTATTGCTGCCTTTACCATAGCTTATGCTCGACTTAAATTGTACAGTTTACTCGAAAGCCTGCAGGACCGCTGTTTATACCATGATACAGACTGTCATATTTGTCAGCAGACCGGGTGACTGGGTTCCACCGCTGGGTGACTATTTGGGTGATCTGACCAGTGAATTACCACATGGTGAACACACTGTGGAGTTTGTGTCGCTATGTACGGAGATTTTACAAAGTTCATATCTCCAATACCCAGTGATATTTTCACACGATTTGCCTAAATCCCATGGCTATGCCTGCTATACCCATGAGATTTAGGCAAATCATGTAAAAATATCACTGGGCATCAAAGATATGAACTTTGTAAAATCTCTGTACATAGGGGCACTAAGAGGAACGGGCATGGCAACATAACCACAGCCAGATATTATCAGGGAGATTGCATGATATTCACAGCTGCCATAGTTAAAATGCCAGGCACACCAGGGAATTTATATGATTTTATGAGTGCAGAGGTAAATAAAATACTAATTTAATCTGGTGCTTGCAGGGAAGATCTGAGAGGTGAAGCCCTGATCTGTGTAGCAATCAGGACTTCATCTCTGCCAGTAGAACTCCTTTAAACACTACGTATTTTCTGTCCACTTATTTGTGGTCATCTGCTACAGTACCCGGCCACCCTCAGGCCACCTCAAAGAGTGTCTCTAAGGCTTGCTGGATGAGAAAAACTGGAAAGAACAGGATATTAGTCATGTTTAGACACTCCAGTTGGAGGCGCCTAACCTGGTCTATAGCTGCTTGCTCAAAATTTACGGCAGTATGCATCTTTTTGAGCAGAACCTGAATGGAGAGATCCTCCCGAGGTATGGTGACAGAAACCAGTTCTGGATTCTCTGAACCATACGACGAGTCCTTGTCCTCCCCATTGGTGATGATGAGGTCTGCATCCAACTCATCTCCTACCATTCACAGGTGAAAGCAGAGAGGAAGGAGTCAAAAGGGTGACAATGCAATCCACTGCATTGGCAACACAGGCCAGAAGGGATCCACCCTAGTTAGGGTCCACGGAATGGCACTGTTGGCAGCATTAAGGGCAACCCTGAGACCAACTCTGAAGAGAAGAGTCCTGGAACTGAAGGTCTGTACAGCACCAATGGCAGTGCCAGCACTGAGGTAGAAGAAACAGGCAGCAGCATTGTGACTGCATCATCTCTGGAGGGGTTGGAGGCAACACCACTGTTGGGAAAGGCATCAGCAGTACTGACAATGGCCACAGCCAAAAAGACAGGCGTCGACATCAGTTACAAGCCTAAAAGCAGCAGCACCAAAAATAGCACTGGCTCAGCCGACTGTCCTGACGTCGAAACATGAGTGATTACGTGGTTCCTGCTTGTGTGCGCATTCGCTTTTGCCCTGTGCTGATGTGACCTCTATTTGGGGCCCTCTGTAAGCTTAACCTGGAAACTTGAGTAGGCAAGAGAGCCACAAAGAAAGTCTGTTGCTGCTAATGCTCATTTTTATGAGAACTGCATGGACTGCACTGCATATGCACATTGAAACGAGTAAACACTGGCTGGGTAAGATGACAAAGTCTCCTGACGTTTTGTTCATGTGCTGATAGACTGCTCATCCTTTAACCTATGGGTTTTTGGTATGGAACTTTATAAACACAATCACCTGTTTGGATACCAGTTCTGACATACCAACTGTAAATTGAGGGAGCCCCAATGCTTGGAACTTGTGGACCACAAGATCCAAAGGCTGTTCCACCTTATTTACCAAGTCAGATAAGAGAATGATGCAGCTTTATTGCTCTTTCTAGCATCTAATGTAGTCCTGTCCATCATGCAAACAAAATTATGTCAGAAGCCAAAAATAAACAAATAAAATGGAGCCAATTTAAAAAGGACAGCAGACTTTGTTACAATTGCAAAAACAAAACATTCATTTGAATTAGAGATACCAATTAATTACTATTAGGGTCTTTAGACATTAGCACCACCGCTCATTTATAAGGGACCTTGCCTTGAAATATTGAGACAGCAGGTCACCACTAACCTTAAAAAAAAGGACATAATTTATACAGCGGAGACTGAGGTCATCTTTCTCTTACTGGAATACTTCGTAAGCAGAGTTAAACTGGGCAGGAATCCACAGGAACTCAGTTCATCCATCCCTTACATGATTCTACAAGAGTTTCTGCACTTTTGTCATCTTTCTCCATTGAATAATATAGGAGTGTTCAACCACCTAGAGATGACAGTTCCCTCCTCCCCACCTAAACATTTCCAACTTAACCGTTGGATGTAGGACAAAGATTCCTGCACACTGCTTTTGCACTGTTCCATGAGGAATCTCGGTCAGCCTAGACTTTTGTTGTGGGGCCATCACTTGCACCAACAATCCTTTTCTGAGTAAACTGCTAAGGTAGGAGAACACTGTTATCCCCTTCCCCCAGCTATCAAGGTATACTGCCACCATGGAGCTGTACATCCTTGAAGTGGAGGACAGACTGAAAGGCGCTGAATGAGACTGATACTGGTTGCAAGAATGGCATTACTCCAAGATTCTTGGATTCTTTCCAGCAGTCCCAAAAAGACGAAAAATGTCATGGTTTTCCCGGACTGCCTCAGTGATCATTCACCTGTGGCATGCACCTGGGTGACAAGAGAAAAGATAGAACCTCCCATCACTGTACATAACAGCGTTCTCAAGCACAGGGCAACCCGGGCCTTTCAAGTTGCCCTGGCCAAAACCGACTGGTCTCCAATCGATGCCACTGATGACATCAAGCAGGCCCTGCAATTCTTTGTAGACACCTTCAATGGTATTTGCTATACTTCTGCACACCTGAGAAAGAGAAGGATAAGGGCAGCCTCCAATGGCTAGGTCTCCCATGACCTACTCAACTGTATGAGGGAGTGGGATAACCTCTGGTGTCTGACTAGAAATTCTGACAACCCCACTGACTGGCAAAATTACCAGGCAGCAAGAAACAAGTGCACCCTGCCCTTTCGGTAAGCCAAGGCAGTACATTACAAAGAGAAGCTAAACGGCAGTTGGGGGAATGGTAGATGCTTCTGGGACAACATCAAAGACCTGCTTGGAAAGGAAGACAGGAGACACCCCAGAATGCTCACCATTAATGGGGCTCCTACCACTAACCTGCACATCATAACCGAATCCTTTAACCTGTCATTTTCTGACCTTAGTGCGGCCCTGCCACAAGACTATGTAAACAGCGCAGAATCTCCCCCTCCACAAAACCAGCATAACCCCTCCCATCCAAAATTCTATTTTAAACAGGTCATAATTAGTGAAGTCAGAACCTACGTATGTAAGGTGCTCGGGAAAACAAGGCTAGGTAGCGATGGCTTAGACATGAAGCTTGTGGTGGTAGCACTTGAAGAGCTACTGAGACCAATTTCCAAGCTCTTTAATAAATCCCTTGCCCAGGCGAAGTTCCCTTCAACCTGGAAGTTAGCCCTGGTCACCCCCGTTTTAAAAAGTGGGGATTGGTCCAACACTGCCAACTATAGGCTGATCTCCATCCTCTTTCTAAAGCCCTAGAGAGGATTGTGGCGGACAAGGTTACTCAGTACCTCCATAAGTATGGACTCTAATGCCTGCAACAGCATGGATTCTGCAGGAGCCACAGCACGGCTACTGCCCTGGTGGAATTCTCCAACTATGTGGACTGACATGGAACCTTTGTAAAAGAGCCTCGGCTCAAAGGTATTGTAATCCTAGATTGAAATAAATAAATAAATAAATAATGTGCACAAGGCCATGGACAGGGTCCATTTGGTGGGATCTCTATTCATAGCTATCACTAAAGCATTTGACACTGTCAATCACTGCATCCTTCTTACTGACCTACTAAAGCTGGGGCTCTCACCTGAAGTGGTCCACTGGTTCCAAGACTACTTATCCCACAGAAAACAAAGTGTCAAAATCGGGACAGCCATATCTCCCTCAAGTGAAATTACACTAGGCGTCCCCCAAGGGTCAACACTGGGGCCACTCCTATTTAGTCTATTTATAAATAGACTCCCTGAAGCTTGCAAGAGCAAGATCATCCAGTATGCGGATAACACTGTCATTCTGTGCAGCAGCAAGCAGCATATGGCCTTGCAGGCAGAGCTTCAGAGCTCATTCAATGGGCTGGAGGATTGGTTCTGAAGGAAAAAAAAAAAGCTGCTCCTCAATCACAAAAAGACAAGGACGATGATCATCTCTAGTCCCCAGCACAAGAAAACCCTCCCTGCCCTTACTATCACCAATAGCAAGGCTGCTCCATTGGAGGAGGTACACTGTTTCAAGTACCTAGGGGTTATTATCGACGATGCCCTCTCTTTTGTGCAATACATTGAGTATGTGGTAAAAGCAGTAAATGCAAAACTCGGTGTGCTCCACAGGCACAGGCAATACCTCACACCATTAGCCCTTCATCTCTTGGTCTCTTCCTCAGTTCTGTCAGTCATCGACTAGGACTTGTGATGTATGGGACTGCCTCCAATGCTGCACTTGCATGTATTGCAATGGCCCTTGACAAAATGTGTAGGCTAACACTTGGGGCAGACAACCTTACTCATACATGCTCCCTCTTTGAGCAGACCAAGTGGCCTAACCTGCCCAACAGAATAAAATTCCGAACCTGCCTGTTGGGCAAGTAATCACTACTAGGCAAAATGAGTCCATTCATCAGTGGCTTGCTGCCTGCCTGTAGATCTGGGTACCAGACCAGAGGCCACTCCCGGGGCTCCCTAGCGGTCTCCTTCAGAAAAACGACACTGGGACAGCGGTTGTTTACATACCATGCTCCCGTGGCTTAATGAGATCCCAGCTCACCTACTGACAAACTTGAGCCTATCTGCCTTTAACACTGAGCTTAAACAGTACCTCTCTGGAAGTATAGCCTGCTGCTGTAGGCAGTAATTGCATTCCCAGCCCTGCAAGCCTTAAGACACAATCGCCTGGCTAACTGACATGGATTAAGTCACCTCCCACACCCTTTTAAGAAAGCCCCCACAGGGCTGCTGCCCACATCCCGGAGCCCCACCCCCAACTCTCTACATCAATTCCACTACGTAGATGGATCTAGCTCACTGGCAACTGAAGATTATATCTTTGTGCCTAGCCTTTGGCTGTTGTAAATTATATCTGTGTACCTGACAATGTTTAGCCTTGTCATGTTTCTTTGCACTTACCAGATAGCTTATGTCTCTGTTAGTAATGTTTCACCCTTGTAATTTGCTTACCCTGGGGCTCCACCTGTAAGGTACTGCTGTATAGGTACTGCTGTACACTGTGGTATTTTGTACTATGTTTTAATGCTTGATGGCCAAAGTGAAGTATATGAAAGTTTTATGGAAGGTTTAGAGTAAGGTTTATATAAAGTACAAGCCTTGTGGTCAGGAGCTAGTTGAAACTGACATCATTTTGAATTGACAATATTTTGACCTATTCTCACCTGATGCTGAGTACGTGATGGAAAGAACGTACTAAATATGCAAGTCTTTTATAAGCTATTTAAGTAGCTATTTGTTTGTTTAACAGGCTATTTATTAGCCCTATTTATTATTTATCTGCCTACCTTCCAACGGGCCATTTGTTAGCTCTTAACTCTATTTATTAGTTTGCCTACCTTTCAATAGACCATTTATCAGTTTATAAGCTCTATTTATTTACTTTTATTTGAATATTTGCATACCTTCTCTGGAAGCAGCTACTAGGCAGAGTGTAAATGTATATAAACTGGCTGAATTAGCCAGAGTTGAGCTGCAAATTCTGACATCCTAAAAACCTGCCATCAGCTTCCAAGAAAAATATAACATTTTATTTATTATCTTGTAAACTATTGCCAGCTATATTTTTATTATAGTGTCTGTAATGCTAATGCCTATATGCTGAAATAAACCTCATCCAGGTGAGGAAACAAGAACTTACTGTGTTGAGTGGCATTTATACTATTCTTAGTACTGGGATCCCAGAGTCATAAGTCCAGATCCTGCAAGAATCTTACAGTGGCGACTGTGGCAGGACTTCTGGCTAATCCTAAAGGCTAAGAGTAAGTTAGGCAAGTATTACAGGCTGTGTCCTCGATAAGGATTGCAACCTAACGAGGCACGGGGAGAAGGACTGGAAACAGTCTAAGTGTTTGTGTAGTCTACAAACCAATAGTAAAAATGGCAGTGAAAGACATTCTTAGTTTAGAGCATCTTAACGAACAAAAAATTACTAAAGTTAAACCTTATTTATCCCTACAGGATGAACTCCAGGCAGCTGCGCCATGGAGGGCAGTGCTAATATCTGTATTTAGGGAGTGTAGTGATAAAAAAATTATCTCACAAACAAGCTGTCAAATTGTGTTTGAGAGCCGCTGTTGCAACTGCTAAAAATACTAATGTCTTAAACAAGCAGACAGGCACTCACGAGATCAACCTAGAATTACAGATCTCAGTGAGAGATTACAACAGTGTAACTTAAAAGCGCAGGACAAAGTAATAAAGCAACAGTATAGTGCTAACTTAAGAGAAGAAATAAAATAAAAAAAAAAAAAAGTTAATAAACTCAGTCACTCTTTAGAAGATGCCCAAGCCACCATCTGTTACCATCTGGACTCTATATAAAAAGACAGAGACCCATGTGGCATGAAGCATCACAGATGTAAACAAAAAACTAAGCAATTAAAAATTAAAGTACAGCATTTGTCATCAGTTATAATGGCTACCAGTGGCAAAAAGACACCGCTGTATTTAAGAGCCATGGACTGTCACAGTTCCGACAATGACTTGGGTTCTGAAGATGCCCATAGCCAACATAGTTGTTGAACAGACAACTGGGACTTAGAGAGTAAAATTTATAAAGACCATTGTCAAAAATACCCGAACGATTGTGTGCAGACACCCCCGTCGGCACCACCCTTCCCCGAAGCACCTGTTTACACCATTATCACTACGGTAGGAACGGAAAATAATGCACAAACAACCACAACCAAAAAGACCGAACCCGTCACCTATGCAGACCGGCCAAGCATTGGCAAAAATTTAGGAGACATTTGCCAGGGGGACAATGGCTCTAATATTGTACAGCAAGCAAACACCTTTAAAAAAGTCCACTCTAAATTAAAAGATGCAGACATCATAGATGTACTGCGTTCTACCCTGCATGCGGACTTACAGTCCGCGATGCCATCTAAAACAGTAAGAATCGCTGATGCACTCTTGGACCCTAGACCGGTCCGCTCGGGAATCCCCCAGGGCTCCATTCTGGGACCCCTCCTCTTCAGCCTATTCTTAAACTCACTACCGGAGAGCTGCCCAGAACAAATAATTCTCTACGCTGACGATGCTGTGATCCTCACCTCAGACCCTGATCCAAACCAATTACAAAATAAACTTCAGCGGGCCTTCTCCTCCATCGAATCCTGGTTCCTAAATCATAAACTGCTTCTCAATCAGAAAAAAAACAAGTCTATGGTCTTTTGCAGCCCCCACAACAAAAACAAACAACTCCACCTCTCCATTGCAACCGAACAAGGAGCCATCCTAGAGCAAACACAATCGTTCAAGTACCTTGGCATCACCCTTGATCCCCACCTCTCATACGCTGTCCATATTAGCAATGTGGCAAAGTCTGCCAATGCGAGGTTAGGCATATTATTCTGGCACAGGAAACACCTAACCCCAGAAGCACTGTCAGTGGCCGTCCAAAGCTCCATTGTCAGCATCATAGACTATGGTCTTATCATATATGGGTCTGCAACTACCACTGCTCTCAAACGTATCGCGACCTCCCTGAATAAGGCCTGTTGTCTCATCACTGGCTCACATCGCCATACCCACACATGTGACCTTTATTCCCAATCTGGATGGCTTCAACTGGACAAACGCATAAAATACCAAACCTGCATCACGGCCAAGAAAATCATAATGGGACTTGCCCCACCTGGTGTCTGTGCCCTCCTTAAGTCTAGACATAGGAATGTCACTACAAGGAGATCCAATTCCCATCTACTACATATCCCGCAATGTCGCACGACCCAAGGACAAAGATCATTTGCCTATCGGGCATCCAACTGGCTCAACTCTCTTGGCAGCGACATAGTGACTGCTCCAACACTCTGCCTTTTCAAGTCCAAGCTGCGCCTCTCACTGCTTGTATCCTGCGATTGGCCATCTTAACATTTCCACCGTTCCAGCTGCACACGCCTCAGCACCCAGCACTTACAATCAGTCTTTGCACCCCTAACACCTTACCTGGCATATTCCCTCGACAAGGCCCCCTGGCTGCACTGTCTCCCACCCTCGCCCATCTCCCCCGTATCTCCACTCCTGCCCCTGCCCCTCCCACCTCCTGTACTCCCCCACCCCCCGCGCTCCTATCACCCCTCAATCTCCTACCCTCACTTCTCCCCATCGACCCCCTTCCCTTGTCTTGCTCATAGCTCAAGTCTTTGTACTGGTTATTACATGTCTGTAAGTCAGTGACGTTATGTTTGTAACTAAAATGATGACTGTTGCACGCTGACGTGGAACTCTTTGTAAAGAGCCTCGGCTCAAAGGTATTGTAATGCTAGATTGAAATAAATAAATAAAATAAAATAAAAAGAATAATGAAAAATTCAGTGAGATATTGGGGAAAATTGTTAATTTGGCCATGCAAGGGACCCACGATTTTTTGATAGACTTTGTAAATGCCACACAAAAAGATCAGGAGTGCTATAAGTCTTGGGTTTACCACTTATGGGTAAAGTATGTTCAGGTATATCCTAAGGGTGGTACAACACAGGGAGACCACGCAACCTGAGAAGACAAAACCAGAAATGATAATGTCACTTTTAAACGTAGGCTGATAGCGAAACTAAGACCTGCTCTCAAAAGTATGGTAAGAGTGATAGTTAATCACAAGTCCCTGTTTAAAAATATTGAGGCAGCCGCTATTAGGGCGAATGACATGCTTCCTCCAGAAGAAAAGTCAAAGAAAGCAAAGGTTTCAGCGGTTAAAGGACCACCCAAAGGAGGCCGTCCTAAGTTAAACAAGGGGAGGAGAGACACAGACCAAATCATGTCATAATTGTGACAAGCCAGGACACATCTGGCCTAATTGTCCTAAGTTCATAAAAAATTAAACTATGCAAAGTAAGGCACCGCAAGCTGGTAAGAGACAGGACGGACCCCCTTATGCAAAAGAAGTAAGGCAATTAGAAGAGCTTTGCTGTAAGTACGGAGAAACATCTCCGGAGGCAAAGCTAGATAGTAAATAAAAATTACACGTCTACCCCGTCACTCCATGTGTAAGGTTATGGAGAGACGCATAAAATCGTCCAGTTGTTCAGGCAGCTGTGAGGAAAGGCCCACAGCAAACTATGCTGGTGGATACTGGAGCATCCATGACAACTGTACATACCTCGCAACCAATTTCGCACCTGCTTGCTACAAAACAATGTAGATCTATGATGGCATTTGAAGGAACTGAGACTAAAGCAGTAGTTGCAAAGGAAACAAAACTGTGTTTTAATGGTAATAATAAATTTGCCTGTGCACCTTTTCTTATGTGTTTGCCTAATAGTAAAGGTATTCTAGGTTCTGACTTTCTAACAAAACACAATGTGGTCTTAAATATGACTAATAACTGTATGTGGTTTAGTGACTCTAAGTCACAGGCTAAAATGGTTGATAATGCATTTGTTGTTGCTGCTATTAAGGGCGTGGGAAACTTAGAGTTGCCCACCTCATCTAAAGTGTCAGTTGCTGCTATAATTCAAAAATATGCTAATGTATTTGCTACCCATAAACATAACTGTGGTAGGATGGAAAGGGAAGAGCATGTCACAAGCAAAGCACACCCACCGCAAAAGCAATATAAAATTCCCAAAAAATGTAAACAGGCAATTGACCAGACAATCCAATCGTTTTTAAATCAAGGGGTGTTGAGAAAATGTAAGCCTACAACTAACTCCTCTATTTGGCCAGTGAAAAAGCCAGACTCATCATAAAAATTAAAGGTAGACTATAGGGCTTTAAATGCCACTACCCCATTAATGGCACCTGTAGTTGTAGTCCGGGAGGCTCCAACCCTCCTAAATATGGTGCCACCCAAAGCTAAGTGGTTTTCCACTTTGGACATAGCTAACGGATTTTAAAGTGTGCCTCTGCCTAGAAAATGTCAGTATAAATTTGCTTTTACTTGGAGGGATAAACAGTACACTTGGACTGCCCTCCCACAAGGGTTTCACTGCAGCCCAACCATTTTTCACAAACAAATGGCAGCTATTTTAACACACTTTTCCAAGCCAAATTGTTTGTTGCAGTATGTTGATAATTTGTTGTTGGCAACTAAGACAAGAGAGGAGCATACAGCATTGTTAAATGAGTTGCTCGCTTTGTTAAAAACAGGCAGAATAAAAGTAAATCCAAAAAAATGTCAATTGGTTGTGTCAAAAGCTTCCTTTTTGGGTGTAGTAGTTTCCAAAAATGGTAAGTCCCCAGACCCTGCCAAAGTGGACCTCATTAAAAAAAATCCAGCCCCCAATGACAATTACTGCTCTACGCTCCTTCCTGGGCTTAGTTAACTATCAGAGAGATTTTATTCCCCACTTCGCTGAAACAGCATGTCCTTTGTATAATTTGTTAAAAAAAAATTAAGGACCTGCTGAGCGTCTCGATTGACGAGCGCTGGACCACGCAACATGCTGAGGCTTTCAGGGCACTACATGCAGCAGTGGCGGAAGCGTCCCTGCTCATCGTCCCTAACCCACAGCAGCCATTTCATGTAAAAATGTCAGCCTCTCCCAACGCCATTTTGGCTGTGCTGTGTCAAGAGCGTCACGGCAGGCTCCATCACCTTGCATACGCTTCGCGTGTTTTAGCAAAAGTGGAAAAAACGTTTACCGGTTGTAAAAAAACATCTTTTAGCCACTTTTTGGGCTGTCCAGCATTTTACCTTATTATGGGACTACAATATTTAATCATACACACACCCTTAAATTACCTCCTCAAGCCAGGGATACCCACATCTCCTCCCAGCACTTGTCCAAGTGGACCCTTATGCTTATGCAGAGACATTAATGTCACTTGGTGACAACTTACCATGCTGCCTGCCCTTGCTCTTGCAACCAGAGAGCCTCACCAGTGCCCCAATGGAACGGGAGCATACAACATACCCCTTCCCCAGCTCTAATACAACATACTCCAATTGCAAATGTCCGCTACTGGTATACGGATGGCTCGTGCTATTATAAGGATGGTCAGCCCTATACAGGCTTTGCAGTAGTTACTAAAACCAACACCCATAGTTATACCTGTTTACTCCATTCGGCCCAAGTGGCTAAATTGTCCGCCATCATTTGTGCAGTTTCTTTGACAGACTCCCTTCCAACAAACATCCATTCTAACAGTGCTTATGTGTGTAATGCCTGCTCCATGCTTCCCCATTACCATCAAAACAATTATCTTGCTACTAATAAAAAATCCCTCAAGCACAAACATTTGTTGCAACTTTTACATGGTTTGTTGTCTACCATTACTGTTTCAATTGCTATTGTTAAAATTAAGGGACATTCTAAGGGCACTATGCATGCTGATAGTAATCAAAAAGCTCATAATGTGGCACAGCTGCCGGCTATCTCAAAAAACTTGTGGGTACCCCCCACATGTCCTCTTCCCATCATAGCGGCAGCTACCCCCGCCACTATGAGTTTGCTATCCATCCAAAATTCTCATCCACCTTTTGTAAAGATTCAAGACTTTTTGCAAGGCTCTACATTGGATCCTCCCCTATGACTAGGCTAAGCATATTATTTTGTCACCCACTGGGGGAGAATCAGCACCAAAACTCTTAATGTATTCTAAAAATACTTTGCAACCACCAGTAGTCTGTGTGCCTCCGGCACTTTTCCCAAAAATATGGCATCTGTACCACTCCCATCCAACTGCTGGCCATTTCTCTTTAGAGAAAACTCTTTCTAAAATCACACAACACCTGTGGTGCCCAGACCTCCGTCAACTTTGTCAAAAGGCCTATGCTTCTTGCCTGCCCTGCCTCCAGACTAATCCTCCCCCATCCACTAATCGAGCCCTTCTGTGATCAGCCACACCTCCTTCTGGTCCTTGGTGTCATATACAAGTAGACTTTATTAAAGGTCTCCTCAATACTAAGGGTAACTATGCGCATGCTTTGGTCATAGTTAACTTGTTCACCAAGTGGATAAAGGCTTTCCCCACCAAAGACAGCAAGGCTTCCACTGCGGCACGCCTGCTGACTACAAAATGATTTCCACGTTGGGGCTTACCTCACATTATCTCTTCAAATCAAGGGCTGGCCTTTACTGGTAACGTTTTTCAACAATTGCAACAGATGTTACAAATTCAGCAACAGCTCCACATTCCTTACCATCCTCAATCCTCTAGAGTCGTGAAGAGAGGCAATCGTACATTAAAAACTATGCTCACTAAATTCTGTTACCAACACCCTACCCAGTGGGCTGCTATGTTGCCTCTTTGCCTGATGGTAATTCACTCCAATCCATCTGCCTCCACAAAAATCTCACCTTACCAGGCTATGACTGGACGCCTAATGTGTACCCAGTGCAACTACTGCTGCCATCTCAAACTCCATGTCTCAATGCTCCCATAACTAATGCATGGCTCGAGACATATCTACAACACATTTTAGAGGTTAATAAGTTTATAGCCTCTTAACTTGGTAAATCCAAAAAAAAAACAAATCAAAAATTATTTTGATAATAAGGTTAATCCATTTCAGTATGAAGTGGGGGACTCAGTCATGATAAAGAACTATGCTCCAAAAGAACACACATTTGATGTAAAATGGAAAGGGCCCTTCCCACTGTGAATTCTTGATTTTCTCTTGTATCTTCACCATTCATTACTGTTAGGTGTAAGTCGGAGGCGCACACCCTTATATGGGAGTTTTTTTCTTTTAAGAGGAGTTAGTGCCGATGGCACCGCCCCCAAGAGTGACACACCACGTATGCACGAGGGCGGCGTTAGGCGCACAGACCCTCCTCGATCTCAGTTCTATTAGCCAGAGAGGCGAAATAAGCAAAACAAAAAGAAGAGCAAGGTAAGAGAGCAGAGGGATAGAAGAAGGAAAGTATATAAACTGAAAAGGAATAAGCCGTAGAGGACATAAAAAGGATGCCTACCCTAAGGGACCACAGGGCCTCACTCCTGGGGCGGCTCCAAGGGAGGAAACAGATAAAGGAGAGAAAGAACAAGAGAGGAAAAAGGAAGAGGGATGTAGGGAAGGAACAAAAGTCTGCCAATTGAGGAAATGGTTTAAGGCTTATAAGCTCGAACCAAAAACAAGGGAGCAAGGATCCCATTTGGTAAACTGAAGAGGAGGTTCAACCGAACCACTTGAACCGCTTGGACAGAAAAGGTAGATTCTCTACACCTCCTGCCATCCTCAACCCCTTAAACTCTAGCTGAGAACTCACAGACTGCCAAGGCAGAAATTCTGTTTCAAAAGGAGAGCGCCCAACTAGGAAGGGGAGAAGCCCACTAGCACCTTGTTACGTGCTAATACAGAAGTGTGTGTGTGTGTGGGGGGGGGGATGCCCTACAGAGCACATCCCTTTACGTAATGGGTAGAGTGGGAACTCAATCGGACTCCTGAGGCAAGGCAAGAACACCAACTCAAGAAATTGTAGTGATAGGACAGCGCCAAGTAACAGAAGCTGACACAGTAGGTGATTGAAACCTGCCAGAGGGTACCTGGAAAAAGGGGACCGGGCCAAGTAAGGAGTGGTCTCTAACTGTGAACTGAACAACATGGCTAAAAAGACCCAAGAGGTCACCCCTAAGGGTAATCAGAAAGAGTTCCCTCAGGATAGATAAATTCCACTCGTTCCTCCATTCCCCAGAGGGGAGGGATCCGTTCAGAAGGACAGAAGAAAAACCAAGATTTTTTTTTTTTGGCTTAAAGGCGAAAGGAGAAGGAGGAGGAACAAGCAGGGAGGGGGAGATGCCGAAGAAGGAGGCCCGTGAGGGGACAGTGGGCGGGAATCAGTAATGAATGGTGAAGATACAAGAGAAGATCAAGAATTTTGGTAGGGAGCCGGCCCGGTGGCGCTGAGGGTTGAGGTGCTAGACGCCACACCTCGCGCTGCGCGGTGACCCGGGTTCGAGAGCGGACTCGGTGGCGGGGATCGGCGAGGAGGAGGATTGGCGTCCCAGCGGATGCTCCCTCCCTCAGGGTGGGTTACCAGGCGCATTAAGCTCTGCATTCCCTCCATAGCGGGTGGAAGCACCGGCAGAGGGAAAAAAGGGTGGGCGGCCGCCTGTCGGAGCCGGAGGGGGGACGCCCGCGATGAGGGTTCATGGTGAAGCATCGCTACCACTCGGGACGACGCCCTTACGCAAGGCGCCCTGGGGAGTGAGGGACGCCAGGGAAGAAAACTGAAATACCTCCGCAGCCCTAGATGAAGTCGCACTTAAGTCCACCCGACCACCTACAGGACAGACACCAATGCTTAGGAGAGGAGGATGGGCACTCTAGGGCAGATCCCTAAGGTAGGTACCGGGGACATGACCGGACGGAAGGAGGGGGCACCGGAGGCAGTAAGGAGGGATAAAGATGAAAATAAAAAAAAAAAAAAAAAGAATTTTGGTAGGTACGTATTTTCATATCTTCCCTTGTCAATCTTCACCATTCATTACTGCTGGGTGAGTACCAAGCTCCCCAAAGGGCATCTGGATAGACCCTGAGGGACAGATCCCTCAGCCTCCTACTGGTGAAGAGAGGAAGGGGAGACCCTAACCAAAAGACTAGGAAGTCTAAGGTGGGTGAGGAGGAGGAGGTGTCCCCTAGGGCTGGGGAGGGAGGAGGTTGCCCTGAAGAAGCCTCCCCACCCCGGGAAAATGGCAGGTCCCCCGAAAGCAGAGTTAGCCACCCTACACCGGGCAATGGGTGACAGTCTGGAGAGATGAAGCCACACTGTCCGCCTAATGCAGATCGCTGTCCCTACTAGTCTGGATGCCATCTCGTTGGCATCGTAGGATGCCCTCGCATGGTGCTTTGCAAGCTCCAGACCCTGTGCAGAGAGGGCAATGGCTTGTCTAGACTGCTCTGTGTCAGGCAAAGAGGCTAAGACCTGAGCCAGCATCGACCACAGATGCCTGTTGTAAGCAGCGTGGTGAGCCTGATGAGATGAGATGCATAACAACGCACAACCGGAAGAGAAAACCCTTCGTCCCCACTGGTCGAATTCATCAGAATCCGAATCTGGAGGCCTGTCGTGCCCGAGGCACCGAGCCGGAAGGAGTATCTAGGGATGTCAAACCCGAAGCAGGGTGAGGGAGAGAACCTAGAGACTCATGGGGGACACAATACCGTCTCCTGCAGTCTCCCGGGGCTGGAGAAGGAGTGGCTGGAGACTGCCAGCTGCGGATAGACACCTCCTGGAAGGGGAATGGCCAGGAAGGCACCACCAGATGGTAAGCATGGAATTCACTAAGGAGAGCACACGTCTGCCGCTCGGTATTGTCCCTACGGATGTAGAAGATGCGAAGCTCTGAAACCATCCTCGAAAGGAAACGCTGATAGTCTGTGAAATCAGAGTCCGAGAAAGGTGGACAGAAGGTTCCTCTCCTCAGAGGAGGAAGATGAGGAGGAAGTGGAGCTCAAATGTTCAAAAGACTCATACGGTGGGGACAGGCGGAAAACCTGTTCGTCCATGGCCCTGACACAGGATGGGAAGGCCGCGAGAAGCTCTGAATGTCTCCCAGTTAATGGCCCAGTGGCCCCACATGGCCTGGGAGAGAGGGAGGAGGAGGTGGTTGCAGAGGGATGGGAGAGGGGCACCTGATAGCACGTGCCCGGCCTCTGCCAGGGCTCTGGGATCCAGGTAACGACGCCAAGACTGGGGACCCTGAGATTGTGCTGGGTTGCGTAGTAGAAAGGGTAAAAGGCAACTCCAGAAAGAGCCCTGAAGTGGAATCTCCCCTGTGACGCACCTGGGACTGCATGAGTCCAGAAGGGCAACCCTCAGAACCGCCACCAGAAGGCGCTTCAGAGACCTTAAGAGAAAGGTGAGGATCAGCGCTGAGACTCCTCCCCACACACCACAGGGTGGTAGGGGATAAGTCGCAACTCCTGACCTCTGCCCCTCAATCCTTCGGACTCCGAAGCAGCCCTCTTCCTCGTGACCAGTGGTGGAGGTCCCGCGGAGTGAGACCCTGAAGGGAACCCACCAAGGCAGAGTCCTCCCCCCTCTGCTGAAGGACCCGAGCAGCACCAGGAACGGCAGCTGCCAGGGACCTCCGAGAAGAGGCTATCCTCTCCAGAACACCCGAAGGGTCCACCACGGAAGACTCCAGGCCACCTCTAACCATGGAATTATCCGGGCTAACCAGCTCTGGGGACTCTGGGAGAGGAACACTGGAACATCTAGCCCTGCAGCCTACAGGAGGTTCCGAGCCTGAGGACTCTAGCCATCGGTCTGGGTCCTCACCTGGATCATCCTCCGAGGAGGAGGGATCAACAAGGGAAGACTCCATCGCAACAGCCACAGGAACCTGCCCAGAGGCGGCATCAGGCCTGGTACACGCGTGAATGCCATGGCGCCAACCACGTCCGCAGAGTCATCCACAGCTCGGGCGGTGCCAGGAAGTCGCCGCACCGCGAACGGCGTCACCCGAGTCCCCGGCGCTGCAAACAGTGCCGAGGCCCAGCATGGCACTGTGAATGGCACTGAGGCCCAAGACGGCACCGCCAACGGCACTGCCCGAGTCCCCAGGACCACGAACAGTGCTGAGGCCCAGTGCGAAAACAGCCAATGGTGCCGCCCGAGACCCCAGCACAGCAGACGGTGCTGAGACCCAGAACGGCACTGCCCGAGTCACCAGCACCGTGAGCTGCGCCAGAGTCTATGACAACACGGGCAGACGGGAATGAGGATCCACCAGAGCTGAGCCCCGCAACTGGGTACCATGACACCGGGGGAGCCTGCACCTTCACGGAGATGACTGCTGGGACGGCGCCAACTGCGTGACCCTGGGAGGGATCACACTGTTCCTCCGGGACCGAAGAAGAAACCTCCTCCTCGGCAAGGCTGGAAGTGGAGAATCCTCCTCGCGGACCGTTAGAGACCGGGAGGGGACCCGGAGGAAGGGTTGAGAGATCTGGCCTGGAGCTCGGTGGACGCTGCTCCAAAAGTCGGTGGAGCTCGCCTGACTTTAAATGCGCCGGACTTCCAACACTTGGTGATCCATGGAGAAGCAGGTGTCACAATGATCCATATCATGGTAGGGTCCCAGGCACCGAAACAAACATCATGACGGTCCATGACGGAAAACTGCTGGCCACACCGGTCATTATTAGGGGCACAGCCCACCTCACAGACTTGTGTGTTGCCCTCCAACAAGACATGATGCTAAACAATTAAGGAAAAAATAGAAAGCTCTGCCGCGCCGAAATAATATAGAAACACAGAACAGTCCACTGGTTGACGACGCCGAGAAAACGGATGAAGGAGCTTGACGGCTTTGAGAAAATGCGCCTATGATGCAGTACTTTTAATCTGCCCGCGTAGCAGGTGCAACCTCAACGGCAGGAGAAACAGAACTGGATGGAGGGAGGAGTCTGCGGCACCCAACGCCGCCTTGGCGCATCACATGGTGTGTCACTTCGGGCACCCATCGGCGCCACTCTCTTAAAAAAAAAACCTCCGTGGCAGGTGCACGCTCCAGCTTACACCCAGCAGTAATGAAGGGTGAGATCGATTGCAAAGGAAGAGAGAAAAATGCTGACATACTGAAATGGTTCCACATTAACCAATTAAAATCAGTAAAGTAGAAGAACAGATACTAACCTTAAATTTTTCCTTTTCTACAGACAATATAAAGGGACAAGATGTGGTGAGTATGGCTGATTATATGTGTTTCCGTGGTCGCCAGCCTTCATGTCAACATCCCACAAACTCATGTAACCTGTGGATACCAGCAGTCAGTGACTTTAGTGACTTCCTGGAACTGGGACACTGGTGAAATTGATAATGCCACAGAATGGCACTGGACCATCCGCTGGACCAAGGATAACCGAATCATAACATCCACCATGTGGTGCTCAGAATGGCAGGATCTGGGGGGACCTACATGCCCCTCGACCTATGATAGGTCGCAATGTGGTTACATAGACTGGGACAATGGGTCTCTAATTATAAAAAAAACCCACACCAAAGGACAATGGTAAATAAACATTGGTAGTATTTACTGTATCTGGTCTCATTGACCCAGATGTCACCGGCTGCAGCGTAAGTCAAGGCATGATGAGCAGCGAAACCTGTGACAAAAGTGAAATTTGTTATGCCAATTACTCGTCGGTCACGCAATACATCTGACTGTGATGCCACCCGGTGTCCAAGTGTCACACAGGGACCACCTGTGGACTAACTTCAATGACTGTTGAGAAAATTTTAATTAACAATGTACAGTATATTAGGTTACCCGTAATATTCAATTTTTCTAGTTGGGATTTAAACTCCACCGGCAATGTGCCAACTTTAATGTATCAACATTTTATGCCACCAAACTAATACAAATGGTTAGCACCTTCCAGGCCAAACAGATAGATTAAATAAGAAAAGAAACAGTAAGTGAGCAAAATGTAAGTATGTCTAGAAGGCGAAAAGAGATTTGTTTTGGGACATGGCAGGCCTCCTTGGTCCAGCACGAGCATTCAGAACTGGGCAGACTTGGAGGCTCATAAAGAGTATTCCTATCAAACTGATCAGTAATTGGAGGGAAAAGCAATACTACCTTTGGCAATAAATCAGGAGGGTTTGGCCCAAAAGTAACACTTAACTGTATATGCATGATATTGCTAATCTTTTTAAAGAGGAACAAAATAAAATCAATGAGATTATTCAACATAATAATGAAGAAATAAGAAATAAGACTGTCGGGCAATCCATTATTTGTACTGCATGTGGGTCATATGTACTCACAACCATTGCCAAGTTGTTTAAACAACTGGACTTGGGAAAACTCCCTGATATGGTATCAGACGCCCAAATTAAGTTATGGTACAGCCCCATGTGCACTGACACCAATAACACCCACTGTCTATCCTCATGTGCTATACATGAGATGCCCCCACTTCCCCTGGTCAGAAAAGTAGCCACCACCCAGGTACACCAACCCAAATTTACCTGTCAACCCAACTGCACCCTCAGCCAAACCATGGGGTGGTCTCCTTTACTGTAAACCTTCCTCAGGTAGATGTAAAAACCCAGGTGTATCAAGATATAGTAAGAGTTCACTCAGTAGGTAAACTAGTAGGTGACTACTATGCTTACCATGTTGAGCCCCCAGAGGTTTTGGTGCTAAATAAAAACCGCACATGGGTTGCACCAAATCTCCATTGCTGTTCTCCAATGAGTGATCTCCAAGTTTGTGGTTGTGATGTTTTATCACAGGAACAGCCCATCTGCAGAGAATAACCTATTGGTAATCTAATACCTCCACCTGGTGTCCGGTCCAAATATCTAAATGGACAACCGAGCAAATAAGAGTCACATATAATAGTACTAATCAGTACTGTGTGGTCACTGACCTTCAGGTTATGACTCACCAAGGACTTCAATGTCCGATTCCCTATCTCTAATTTCTGTTTTGTGCCCTTGGAGACACTCAACTGGGGAACCGAGTTCTCCATCCTATTACCACCCATACCTACAAAACGTCATATGTTAATGCCTCAGTCCCTAGGCAAAGTATGATAATCAAAGAATATGCCTCAGTCTTCGGGGTACACATACCACCCCTCACATTAAACGTACAAAAATTACTAGACCGTAAAGACACACACCTCATTCAAATTAGGAACTTGGCTACAAAGGTACAAAATACCATGCGCAAATTATTAAAGGCTGCATACTCATAGCATTTAACATATTCTACTGTTGGTGGTAGTTGGGAAGTTTAATCCTTTAAGGTTTTAGTAATGTTACAATAGGTAATAGTGTTTTTCCTCTTGTTAAGTATTTGTTATCTCCGCTGTTTAATAAAAAATGTCAAAAATAAAATGCTTATAATTAGAGCTGCAGGTATCACTCGCTCTATGCTGTAGCTTATGCCATATGAAGGATCAAGTTCTCTCTCTCCTTCAAGTGGGGGACTGTAAGGTACTGCTGTATACTGCTGTATTATGCACTATGTTTCAATGCTTGATGGCCAACGTGAAGTGTATGAAAGGTTCATGGAAGGTACAGAGTAAGGTTCATATAAAGTACAAACCTTGTGGTCAGGAGCTAGTTGAAACTGACATCATTCTGAACTGACATTATTCTGACCTAGTCTCACCTGATGTTGAGTATGTGATGGAAAGAACATACTAAATTTGCAAGTCTTCAATAAGTTGTTTCAGTAGCTATTTGTCTGGTCAACAGGCTATCCATTAGCCCTATTAATTAGTTATCTGCCTACCTTCCAAA
This sequence comes from Neoceratodus forsteri, assembly GCA_016271365.2. Classification (NCBI taxonomy): domain Eukaryota; kingdom Metazoa; phylum Chordata; order Ceratodontiformes; family Ceratodontidae; genus Neoceratodus; species Neoceratodus forsteri. The sequence goes on along the minus strand of CM057456.1, from coordinate 1,693,081,090 downwards.
GGGCCATTCATTAGCTATCTGCCTACCTTCCAATAGGCCATTCATCAGTTCATAAGCTCTATTCATTCACTCTCACTTGAATATTTGCATACCTTCTCTGGAAGCAGCTATCAGGCAGAGTGTAAAATGTATATAAACTGGCTGAATTAGCCAGAGTTGAGCTGCAAATTCTGACATCCTAAAAACCTGCCGTCAGCTTCCAAGAGAATGGGGTAATATATTCTCTATTATCTTGTAAACTACTGCCAGCTATATTTTTATTATAGTGCCTGAAATGCTAATGCCTATATGCTGAAATAAACCTCCTACAGGTGAAGAAACAAGAACTCACTGTGTTGAGTGGAATTTATACTATTCTCAGTACTGGGATCCCACCCTCATTTGTTTTCTTGTTCTCAGTTGTTCAAATTTTGTTGTACCTGACGTGGAACCTTTGTAAAAGAGCTTTTGCTTAAAGGTAATGTCCAAATCTTGAAATAAATAAATAAATAGTGTTAGGAATGCTGAGTCTGCTGCTGAGAAGGGAGGCAAAACATGTTTCAGTTTGCTGTAGCTTACACTTTTGGGTTGCATAAGGCAAGGTTGTGGCAACTGAGTACAGTGAGGGCTTTTGCTATTTAGATTGGTTTCATTGTTAGTTGAAGTAAGAGAGGCTTTCAGGGGTTAAGAATGCGCTGAGTTGAATAAAGAAGTAAGTGCATCTGAGGTCCTCCTCAATGTCTCCTGTGTTTTATTACACTACAAATTTCCAGACATTAAAACTGTCTCTCAGAGGCATAGTCTCTTTGTTCTTGGCTATTTTAATTTCAGTTTCATAAACCTGTCTCTCTGCAGCTTTTACTTTTTTCATATCAGGTACAGAGGACTGTCCGCTAATAAAAAATGCTGCTTGGCTCCACGTATCTTAGAAACACAGAAACATAGACTTTGACAGCAAATAAGGACCACTTGGCCCACCCAGTCTGCCCATTTCTCTACCTACTGGATAAGCTGCAGATTCTTGTTAACCAACAGCCTATTTCCTGCCACCCCCCCACTACAATTGCCTTGTGTCTGTCCCATGCATGTTTGAATTCCCCCACTGTTTTAGCCCCAACAACCTCCCCAGGAAGGCAGTTCCATGCATCCATCACTCTCTCCATGAAAAAGATTTCCTCACATTACCCCTGAGCCGTCCCCCCTCTATCTTTAAATTGTGTCCCCTTGTTCTTACACATCTCTTCTTCTGAAAGATGCTACCCTCCTGGACTTTGTTGATTCCCTTGAGGTACTTGAACGTTTCTATCATGTCCCCCTGTCCCTCCTTTCATCAAGAGTATACATATTAAGCTCTCTCAGAGTTCTCTTCATATGATTTCTGATGCAGACCCTGCACCATTTTAGTTGCCCTCCTCTGGACTGCTCCCATTCTGTCTATGTCCTTGCATAGATGAGGTCTCCAAAACTGCACACAGTACTCCAGATGGGGTCTCACCAACTGTCTGTACAGATGGATAACCACTTCCCTTTTTCTACTTGTGATGCCCCTTCCTATGCATCCCAGTATCCCCCTTGGCTCTCCTTACTGACTTCCTCATATTGCTTACCAACCTTTAGATCATCTGATATGACTACCCCCAAGTCCCGTTCCATTTTTGTTGTTGTTAGTACTGCCCCTGCTATTGTGTACTCTTCTCCTGAGTTTTTGTTTCCAGGTGTGTTACTTTGCATTTCTTTGCACTGAATCTAAGTTGCCATATGTCTGACCATTCCTCCAACCTTGCCAAGTCCCTTCTCATCCTTTCTACCCCTTTTGTGTATCAACTCTGTTACAGATATTTGTATCATCTGTAAAGAGGCATACCTTCCTCCAGACCCTCTGCAATGTCACCTATAAAGACGTTAAAGAGGACTGGACCCAGTACTGAGCCCTGAGGTACTCCACTAGTGACCCCTTTCTTCTGGAATGTGTTCCACCACTATTACCTTCTGTGTCCTGTTGTGCAGCCAGTTTGTAACTCAGGCTACCACCCTGGGACCCACTCCAGGCTGGCTAACTTGATTATTAATCTTTGTGGGACTGTGTCAAATGCCTTGCTAAAGTCTAGGTAGGCCATATCCACAGCCCCTCCCTGGTCTATTACTTTGGTCACCCAGTCAAAGAAATCTATTAACATCCCATTTTTCAGTTTGTGCACCTAGGAAACCCCCGGGTTTGGGGCTCCTCTTCTACTACTGAACTGACCAAAATTTCAGGAGGAAAAAGAAAACTATTTACCTAACCAAACAAAATTAAAATTGTTCTACCTATTCAAACAGCGGGGATTTTGCAGGAGTTATTACCCCAACTGATTACTAAGGAAGCTGAACCTGACTTCTCTGAGGGTAACTCTCTCCCAGAACAAGCTGAAAGCAACTTTAATGTCTTACCTTTAAAAGAGGTAGTGCCAAACTCATTCTGTGAGAATGGAGAAGTTTAAGCAAATAATATTGCGCCACTTGTCAAAGCTGGTGTTAGCAATATAAAATTTCAAGAAAGGGAATACTAGACTTTCAAATTTTTGGATTGTGTTAGTGGGAACAGAAAGACACAAATGTGCACAATGAATGGATAACAAGAAAAATGAGACCAAAACTATATGAAAATGGTACAAAAACAAACAAGACAGTGACTCTAATTAGAGTATGTGACACTTCAAATATTGCAATGGCATCCCACACTGAGAAACAACATGGGGAGAATCCCCTAAGAGAATCCTTAAATAAAAAGAGGGAAAGTTTAGGTATCAAGCAAAAAACTACATGGGTAACAAAGGCTAGATTTACAAAAGCTGAAACTCACTTTTCTAGCCTGGAAGATAAGAACACAATCTGAAAAAGAGTTATTCTACAACAGGGAAATTACTGTAAAGACCTTTCCTCTAAGCTTCCTGGCTTTGTATTAAGGTCCCACAGAAAAATATTCTGTAATATACGTGTACAGAAAACAAAAAACATGCACTCGCCACCAAATAATGGCCATAGAAGTCAGAATTTGTGCCAAAACGTTTATTGTATAGCCAAGGTTAAAAAGTTAAAAAGCCATCACCGAAGAACGCCAGACACATTTCACACAATTCTATGTGCTTTTTTTTTCCCCAAAAAAGGCATGTGAAATTTGTTCTATAATGGCAGTTTGGCTATGCTTTGTATGCCTGAGGTACCTGGTGCTTAGTGTACTGTTTTATTATACAATGTCCTGCCCTGTGTTCAGTTTTATACGAGCTCTCTGGTCTCTGCTGGCATATTCTTGTTACAAGGACTTGTCTTTGGTAACAGATATAACTGAGACGAGGAGGGCTATCCATTATTTCTACAATCTAGTGCTTTTTAACACCAAGGGCTATTTTCTACAGTAATTGTTGTTTGAAAATGGAGTCCTGGTTTCACTTTTCAAACAACAATTACAAAGAAAATAGCCCTCAGTTTAAAAAAAAACTCTTACATTGTAGAAATCAGCACATTTTAGCACTATTCAGTAATTGGTTTAGTTTACATACCTCCAAAATCACTAAACTCGTTCATGCAGGTCTGATGTTATTCAGTGCCATCTCAACACTGGGGGCATGAAGGGTGGAGTGGAGCAGCAGTTTGTTCAGGACAACCAAAAGTCTTTTGTAAGAAAATATACATTAAAAATGGCACGGATGCTTTTCAAACAGAATCAGAGCAATTGCTGAGTAAAGCTCTGCTAACAGGCACAAATATTACAAGGGCACTAAAATGGGTTAAAAAGCTGAGTGTGTCCCTTTAAAAGCATAGCATCAGTGAGTTGACTCCTTTGGAAGGCCTCCACAGTGTGGAGCACATCTTGACCAAAGGCCTGGAACTCTAGCTGCTCAGAAACCAGACTGAGAGGTACAAGATCGCTGCTGTTGTCGGGTCAAAAGATCCAGGTGAAGAGGCATCCGCTACGGAAGTCTGCTGCTGAGGCTGAGGAAATTTGGGTATCAGAACTGCCTTGCCCAGCCTGGAGCTTTCAGGATTATCTGTGCCTTGTCCTCCAGGGCCTTCACTACCACCTTGTAGATGTAGGGAAAGCAAAGGAAGGCATACATGAGCCTGGGGTCCAGGGACTTAAGAAGTCATCCCGCAACAGTGTCCTGGACTGTGGGAAGTGGGCACAAAACAACCTCAGTTTGGCTTTCTTGCAGGAAGCAAACAGAGGAGTACACCACATGGAGAACTGGTGGTTCACCACCTCCTGATTCAAGCACCACTCATGTGACATCTCTACTATCCAGCTCAGTGCATCTGCCAGCTGATTGTGAACTCCCACATCATGGACCACCAGGAGATCTGCATGCAGGCTGCACATGAGGGTCCAGGTGTGGAGGGCCTCTCGACACAGGAGAACAGAGTGTGTTATGCCCTGCCTGTTCAGGTAAAACATAATCAAGGTGCTGTCTGGAGCTGCACGACCTGACCCCTGACTAAAGGAGCAAATCCCGTCAGAGCAAGCTGTACTGCATGGAGCTCCAGCAGGTTTATATGGTGACAGGACTCCCTGGGTTATCAGAACCCATAGGCTCTGTGTTCTCCCAAGTGTGTTCCCATGCCACCAGGGATGCATCCTTTGTGAGCATGATGGTCAGTTCTGTGCAGAAAACAGGATTCCTTCTTCCAGATGTTCAGGGATCAATCACAACTGGATGGTATCCCATATCAGCTGGCTCACTGTGACTGGCTGGTCCAAATGGCCTAAGTGCTGGTACCAATTACAGCCCAACTCCCACTGCAGGTGGCGCATCTTCCGGAGGGCTTAATGGACCACGTTGGTGCAGGACATTAGATACCTCAGCAGTCACAGGAAATCCCAGGCAGGGCATAAGAGCACAAACTGAAAAAGGAGGTACGCTATAATGCCCAGTCCACAGGGAGTCTAGTTTTGCCACAATGAACTTGATCAACTGCAACGGTACCAGCTTGGACTTGTCCAGACTGACCAGCAAACCCAAGTCTCAGCAGGTTTGTAAAGCCAGATCTCTGTACCTCTGTATGGTCTCTTTGGATGGCCCTGCAATCAGCCAGTCATCCGGGATACACTTGGATGCCTTGGTGCCTAACGAAAGCTGCCACCACTGCTATGCACTTGGTGAAGAGCCTGGATGCCAAGAGGAGACCGAAGGGCATGACCTGGAACTGGTATAGGACCTCTTCTACTCAGAACCAGAGGTACCGATGGTGGGACAGATGGAATGGGATGTGGAAGAATGCATCCTGGAGGTCCTGGGAGCAAAACCACATGTTTTGCTCCAGTGATGGAATGATCTGATTCAGAATGACCATCCCGAACTTGTGCTTATGCATAAATTGGTTAAGATCATGCAGATACAGTATGTGGTGCCAGCCCCCTTCCATGTCAGAACAAGGAAGCACCTGGACACGTAACCATGACTGGTCAGGGAGTCCAGAACATGGGCTATGGCTCCTTTTGCAAGAAGCTAAGCAATGTCCTCCTGAAGGGCAGATAACATGTCCTGCAAAACCCTGAACCCCCAAGGAGCATGGAGTCAGTAAGGAGGGAGAGCCTCGAAGTCCATAGGCAGCCATCTGTCTACCACTTCTAACACTCACTTGTGCACTGTGATAGTGAGCCAACGTGACGGGAAGTGACTCAGCAGGCCCCACCAGGAGTTCCAGACAGGGACAGGATGGATGAAGGGATGGCACTCCCAAACCCGTCACCATGCAGCTTTTGTGGGGCACCAGTCACTGCTGCTGGAGAAGCACCACCACCCCTGCCGATACCTTTCTTTTTTATACTTTTTATCTTTTCAGAGAGAAAAAATTCACATTCAGTATACACAGATTATAACTCATCTCGAGATTTCAAAAGAAACTACCCTGACAAGTATAATTTTTTTGATTTTCGAGGGGGTAAAAGAACTAAACTTATAAGACAGAATCAAAAGCAATATTACATAACTTCTTTTTTTTTTTTCCTTCATGCTCCAAGCTTTTGCAATCCTAACCAAATAAAAATTAATATTTATAGAATATCTTTTCAGGCTAATCCATTATCTATGGATATCTATCAATAATGCTAATTATTAAGTGGCGTAACATCAAGCAGATACATATAAGAATAATCTGTAGTGCCGAAAACTGAGAAGAAACAACTAAGTAGTCATTGGAATATATTCAGTATGGTCAGCCGTTTCATCGTCATCTTGGTCTTAATTTAGCTCTGTGGGTAAGGAGACTTTTTTTTTTAAACTCTTTTTTTATTAAACATTTTACAAGACGACAAGAAGTAGTACATTTCAGTTATCATACATACATTAGGAGGGATTTGCAGGTAAGAGTATTACAAGCATGATACATAGAAGGTTAAAATAAAATATGATTACAATGGTTGCTGGTGTAACCCCCCTGTTACCCGGGGTTACTAGAATCCCAGTAAGACCTGGCTGTAGGCAGGAAGGCAGCTTTGAAACTCAGTTAAATGGATTTCACACTGTCTCACTCTGTTCTCAGTCTCAGCTGAGATTGAGGATGACATCACATTTAGAACTATGCAGCTGCATAAGCCACACTGGAAATGTTGCAGTTGCAGGTTAGCGAGAATGTTGTGCAATCTGAAGTCAGTTCTGTATAGTTCAGTAGAGGTGGCAGTCTGAAAGAAGTGCCCTGCTGTAAGCAGGCCTCAGAGCTCTAAGCTCTGACAAAGAGCTATTATTTTGTATAGGGTGTGTTCTCACCTGAAGAGAAACACAAGAAGAGCACATTGAAGTGGTGGAGACCGCTTCAATGGTTCAGAGCCCCATCCCTGGAGGGGAGGAATCAGCCTGCTCCCAGGGGTAAATCTCTTGGTCCGCTAGGAAAAGAAGCTGCCTGGTTTAAGTTCATGCTGAGGCACCAGAAGCTCTGGAAGGAGTTCCTTGAGGAGGAAGCGCCTGTAGGGCACCTGCAACCAAAGGGTGAGTTCTTCTGCTAAAGGCCATGAATTTTCACCTGAATCAAGATGAAACTAAAGGGACTGTTACTGTGGGGCCAGGAAAAGACAGCCAAGTACAGTTTGGAAGATGTGGGATTGGACTGCTTAACTCGTGGGGGTCTAGAGTAATGGACAAAGCCACTTATTAAGTATGTTCAGGTCCAGCACAAATGGGATGTAAAGACAGTAGATTGAATGTGAAATACATTTAAAAAAGAATCTACACAGCAAAGTGTGTTAAACGATAAGGTGTTATAGTCCAGAGAAATGGCCGGGTATGAATTATGGGAGCAAGAAGTGGGAGACCCCCATCAGTGCCTGAGAAAAGTACCCAGATGTGGGATTGATGAGGAAGATTCCCTTATGGAGCAGAAGTGCTCATAGGTGGTTTAGGGAGCCACCAGTAAATGTTTCCATGCTATATGGAAAGTGTCCAAGTGGCTGGCAAGGGAGCCGAGCCAGGGAAAACCCAGAGCACAGTACAAGTTTGGGCGTGTGCCCAGTGTGTTTTAGAGCCTAAGGCTAAAGTGAATGAGGATGTGTTCTGGTCTCCTTAAATCTGCATTACCAGGAGTGTAGCCCTGTGGGGTCCATTTATGCTTTGTTTATTCTGTTGGATGAATAAAAGCCACACTTACAATGCAACTTCTGGTATTGGAGATTACAGATATTGCTTCCTTTGGCTGAGTTACTTGGGTGCCCCTGTGCAGAGTAGCCAACCCAGCCAATGTGCTAAGACATATTCCTCCTCGAACCCGCCCACCAGGTAGAGCTGTCGATAGAAACGGCATACCTGGGTAGTGGTTACAAAATGGAGGCACCGCTGAGGATTTAGGTTTGGAATTTAGGGAGGAATGTAAGAAAGGTCGCTTGGACAATGGCTAGCATTTTAGTTATCTGGCAGTGGTAGCCCAAAAGCTGAAGCAATGTTAACTAATGTGCCACTGTGTGCTGTTATTCATGTGCTGCTATTAAAATGCCAACTGTTTATCAAGGAGCAGTAAAGCCTGAGAGTGTATGCCCTTGTCCTACATCAAATTACAGCATTTGCCAGCTTTAAAAGTGTTTGTGACAAAGAAAGGTGGAAAACTGTGGGCAGCAGAAGGAAAATTGTGCCCTAGACGTTGGAAATGCTTTCTGTGTGAACTGAGAGACTTGTTGTGCTTAATGGCCATGAAAATGGTTGAAATGGGATCCGCATGGAGCCAGTTAAAAAAAAAAAGTGTGGTTTTGCAGTTGAAATTTGCCTGCTCGACGATCGCTGGACGAGAAGAGCACGAGAGGAAAAGAGGCTCATTTGCATGGCATCAAGTGATTGGAGAGACTGCAATCAGTCCCGCCCTAAGCCAGCTCTAGAGCAACTGCACAGCATTCGAGAGTGAGAGTGAGTGGAGTGTGTGAACTGGCTTACCAGGAGGAGTGTCACAGTGACTGAAAGCACTGTAAAAAGTTTAAAAACTGACTTTTCTGTTTGAATTCGGGCTCAACCCGCATCTCGATCAACTGGACTGTAAGAGTGGTGTTCAGAGGGACGATCAGCAGGACTGCCAACCTGCTTCTTTCCAGAGGCCTCCAAGACTGGCTGCAGGCTGTTTTCCATCGCAGCAAACAGCTACTGATAACAGTGAGTACCAACAGAAATAATTGCTCAAACTAAGTGATTTTGCCAAAAGCCAGCTGAATCTGTGTGTAGCAGTGTAATCGCTGGTAAACAAGGACTGTGTTAAGTTTTACCAGCAAAGCAAGCATTTCTAAGCAATCGATCAGAGCATAATTATAGGTTCAGCATCAGTATAAGTTTCAAAGCCATGAGAGAGACTGTGAGTTGTATCAGATATGCAGCAAGAATTACTGGCAATCCTGTGCTATGAAATACTGAGGCTTTAAGGGACTGTAAGCTAGAGCAATGTCTTCAGTGAGTAAAAAGTCTGTGGTAAATCATATAAATGTGCTAGCAAAAAGAACAGTGCAATTTGTGCAGTTTGAGCAAAGTTATCAGTAGAGTGTGTAAATCGGATGCGCAGTGGCTTGACCCAATTACAGAATGTTGATGCACAGGAGTGCTGCCGCCGCCATTACAGGGTGGGGTAGTAATGTAAACACAGCAGCAGAGGAGCCATTTTGAAAGAGAAAGAAAGTTTTCAGTGATGTGGGACTTGAAATAACAGTGAGCGTTGTTTGCCTTTCTTTGTAGTCATGGCTTCAGGACCAGCCCACTACCTGGATCATGCCCGGGCTGCGAAAGCAGTTGAAAATAACAAGTTAAGGGACATTGAGAGATGTTACTATGGGGGACTGCTGCCTCCTCATGTGGCGATTCCTGGATATCCAGTATAAGTATGTGTGATGTGCTAAACTGCTGGAAGGGATGTCTTCATGGTACCTCACTGTTCAGGGGGCCTAGAAAAATATGATTTGTTTAAAGTGCCCAAGATTCGTTTAGCTCCCACATGGACAAAAGTTCAAGAATCTGCAGTTGGCAGCACACAGCACCAGGTGGAGAATGCCCCTCAGAGTGTGGCACAAAGCAAGAGGGTGCAGATTTACAGACAGAACAATGTGCTGATGTTTCAGAGTCTGAGTCACAGAGAAACATTTCAGGAAGAGCATCAGTAGACCCTTGGAGAGAGGGGCCAGCCCAAGTCTCATAGGTGAAGACAAGGTGAGGGAGGCCTTGAATGGGAGGTTTTGACCTCCGCCCAGCGTTAAGAGTGGACGGTCTCAGGAGTGAGGACGACTGCTCACTCCTGGACACAGATTCTCAGTGAGGAAGAAGAAGAAGAGGGGAACCTATGGCCTTGTGAAAAGGAACTGGTACACAGCCACAAGCTCTGCCTCAGAGGAACGCATGGAAGAGAGTGGTGATTCCACTGCCCTGGCTGTGCAAGAAGAAGCAGGGATCCATTTTTTGTGTCATTAAGAATGCGTGGCTGGCAGAACCAGGACTGGCCACTCCTAAGCCTGGCCAGAGGTCTCAGGTTGACCAAAGCTAGTAAAGAGGAAAGACTGGTTCAGAGGAAAGCAAATGAATCTCAGAGATGTTCTTTCCACCTTCCTCGGAGAGTCTGGGAGGAGAGTGAAACAAGCAGGAATCCTGGATTTGGGAAGAAGCAATGAAATGTGTGCATCCTGGTGCAAACAAGCATGTCAAGAACAGAATGTTTCAAGAAAATACAGGCAGTGGAAAAGAGGCAGGACACTGTTTATGGACACTGTTCGAATAGTGGATGGAGAGGGACGTGAAACCTTTCACAGTGTGAATTATGAGTGCCCAGACGGGGTAATAATTCAAGCGCCTGACCCGTTGTGCTATTGGCCACAATGCAAAGACCTTCCTGTGAATGTGCCCATGCCTACCAAATGGAAAGCAGAGCAGTGGTAGCTAGTGCTACCACTCCAGCCGTTGCTGTACCTATATTGTTTCGCCAGTCTGGACGTCCAGAAACCAGGTGCCCCACATTCATCAGTTCTACAGTGTACTGGCTTTCCAGAATCCATCAACTGGCCCACCAGATGACTTCAGATCCAGAGAGAACACCAGCCCAGTTGTATCCTGATTTATCGCCTGGGTATCGGATGACTTCAGACCAGCTGTTTTCCTTTTTGTTCCTGTTCCAAGGTTCCATCTCCAGAGATGACATCAGCCAGCAGTTGTGCCCTCCTGCCATCTCCGGAAGATGTCCGCCCAGCTGTATCGAAGAATGCTGCCAGACAGAGTCTTCGGCTGAGGACCAGGTGTGGTACCATTTTCGCTCTACAAGGAACTGGCAAGTCCAGACTTTTCTATTCTTGTGACACTGCAGTACACACCCTACACTAGCAGACTCCAGATGTTTGAACTGACCTCAAAGACCTCCTTCGGGACTTTGGCCTGTTAGAACTGTGCTTCACCGGCCTCGCCCAGGAGACACACTTTAATGGACTTGCCTTTGAGCACTGTGATCACTAGATGGGACTTTCAGGCACCCATCCCCAAATATTGTGTATAGTAAATAATGTCATTGTTTTAGTGTTTATACTGTTTTTCTACTTTTCTAAAAAATATTTTGGGATTCTCCAGTGTTTAGATGGTAGGGGTTTAGATAGACAATGTATGCAGCTTAGAGTGTGTCTTGTTCTCTCTTTCTTGCAGGTGTTCCTGAAGAAGAAGAGAAGACAAGAAGAGGAGGAGGGACTCAGCGGAGTTCCTCAGTAGTACTTTAGAGTGTAGTGTTTAAAGTACTGTTGCTGTTACTGTGTGCAACTTTTCTTCCACAGGTATGGTTGTAGGAGAGTGTCCGAGTAATGCATAGTGTATAGTATTAGCTCCTAGTGTGTGGTTGCATGGTATCCAGGGTCGGGGAGATCCCCTGTTTGTTTTGTTTTGGGAATTCTAAGTTAGAGGCAGACAGATTTTCTGTAGAGGGCTAGGGGGGATAGACAGGCTGTGGCCCTGACCTGCAGTAGGGGTTGCAGTACTGATCTATTAGGGCTATGCTCTGGACAGTTCTACTGGAGCCACTAGGTACCCATAGTCAGTGGGTCAAGTAGAGGCTGCTATGTCAGCCGAAGACCTCTAGGCCATTAGTGTTGTCTGCCCATGCCTAGCACATGGTAGGAGGGGCCTGATCACCCCTCTCCGTAGGTAACACATAAGGTAGGATGGCCTAGGGCAGGTAAATAATGACTGCAGACAGTCATTTTCATGGCCCAGGGTGAGTGTAACCTCCCTGTTACCCGGGGTTACTAGAATCCCAGTAAGACCTAGTGGTAGGCAGGGAAGGCAACTTGTGAAACTCCAGGTAAATGGATTTCACACTGTCTCACTCTGTTCTCAGTCTCAGCTGAGACTGAGGGATGACATTATTTAGAACTGTCACAGCTGCATAAGCCACACTGGAATGCTACAGTTGCAGGTTACAGTAGAACGTTGGGGAACTTGAACTCAGTTCTGTATAGTTCAGTAGAGGTGGCAGTCTGAAAGAGGTGCTCTGCTGTAAGCAGGCCCTCAGAGCTCTAAGCTCTGACAAAGAGCTATTATTTTGGTATAGGTGTGTGTTCTCACCTGAAGAGGAACACAAGAAGAGCATACTGAAATGGTGGAGACCGCTTTCAATGGTTCAGTAGCCCCATCGCCGGAAGGTGTTTGCCTGTTTTCCAGGGGCAAACCCCCTTGGTCCGGCTAGGGAAAAGAAGCTGCCTGGTTTAAGTTCATGCTGAGGCACCAGAAGCTCTGGAAGGAGTTCCTTGAGGAGGAAACGCCTGTGGGGCACCTGCAACCCAAGGGTGAGTTCGCTCTGCTAAAGGGCCATGAGTTTTCACCTGAATCAAGATGAAACTAAAGGGACTGTTACTGTGGGGCCAGGAAAAGACAGCCAAGTACAGTTTGGAAGATGTGGGGATTGGACTGCTTAACTCAGTGGGGGTCTAGAGTAATGGACAAAGCCACTTATTAAGTATGTTCAAGTCCAGCACAAATGAGATACAGAGACAGTAGACTGAATGTGAAATACATTTAAAAAGAATCTATGCAGCAAGTGTGTTAAAGGATGAGGTGTCACAGTCCAGAGAAATGGCCGGTATGAATTATGGGAGCGAGATGTGGGAGACCCCCATCAGTAGTAACCAAATTCACCTCTACGGATTTGCTCTGGGACACCTGTTGCTTTCTCTCAGGTACTTGGCCAGTGTCTGAGAAAAGTACCCAGACGTGGGATTGATGAGGGAGATTCCCTTATGGAGCAGAAGTGCTCATTAGGTGGTTTAGGAGCCACCAGTAAATGTTTCCATGTTATATGTAAAGTGTCCAAGTGGCTGGCAAGGAGACGAGCCAGGAAGACCCAGAGCACAGTACAAGTTTGGGCGGTGTGCCCTAATGTGTTTAGAGCCTGAGGGCTAAAGTGAATGAGGAGTGTTCTGGTCTCCTTAAATCTGCATTACCAGGAGCCGTGAGTCCCATGGGGGTCCATTTATGCTTCATTTATTCTGTTGGATGAATAAAGCTACAATTTACAATCCCACTTGGTATTGGACATTACAGTTATTGCTTCCTTTGTCCGAGTTACTTGGGTGCCCCTGGGCAGAGTAGCTAAACCTAGCTAATGTGCCGAATGACATATTCTCCCCAAACCCAGCCCACCAAGTAGAGCTGTCAGATAGAAATGGGATTCATGGTGGGGGTTACAGTGGTATCAACAGAATCAAGGTAACAGATTATTGTATAAAGTGCCAAGCAGGGGGAGGCTTCACTCAATCAGGGGAAAATCATATGAATCATATCTCTGGCTCTTGCCGTCCTAGGCATGACAGGGTTAAATGACAAGGGTGAAAGTGTGGGGATTACCCATGGGAGGAGAAAGAATCTCAGGTGAATTGCATACCAGGTCAAAGAGCTAAAACATTAGTCTGTTCGATTCCCTGTGTCCATCCGGTCCCCTCTATGGAACGAGATCCGGGTGGAAGACAGAAATATAAAGAAACCATTCGGTCTATCTATCGGTCAGAGTCGGTGTTGTATTTTGGAGATAGGCCATCATATATTCAATTTTTTATATATCTGATAGATAAGGTTTTCCCAATTAGATATGAGAGGAGGTTCTGGTTTCAACCAGAGTCTAGTTATCACTTTTTGGGCTGCCCTAAACAGTATATTTAACAAATAGAGTGTTTATCTCAAAATTGGTGTGGGTAATAGAGAAGCAAAACCAAATGTTGGCTGATGGCTCCCAAAGAAGGGAACAACTCCCCAACTAGTCGGTTTACTGCAGCCCAAAACTCTGAGGAGTTCTACAAGACCACAGTATATGAGTTTGGGTGGCCAGCTCCTCTCCACAGCCCCTCCAGCATGATGAATGTCCCCCTACAAGAAATTTCGACGTGATCTGGGGTGTGAAAGTAGTGGCCACAATGTTCCATGAAAATTCCTACCAGGTATATCAGCAGGTGGTTTTGTGCTGCAAACACCAGATCCTCAGCCATTCCTGTGGGGTTAGATTTATTACTAATTCTGCTTCCCAGTTTGACTGGATTAGTTCAATAGATCAGCTCGGGGACTGCTGGAGTGCTTTATAAAAGCAGGAAATGAGATGTTGTTGGGAATCAGGAGAGGACAGCTGTGGTAGGACAGAGATTAGGGGATGGGCTTGCTGGTCGAGTAATTGTTTCTAACTCAGATGTTAAGTAGTGTCTGATTTGTAAGTATCAGAAGAAATCTGATGGGGAATTATTCTACCTGAAGTTGGGAAAAAATTTAATAATGCCATTTTGAAAGAACTGAGTACGTATGGGCCAGTTCTATTTTCTGCAGGTTCGAAAAGTGTGATCCAGTCTGCCTGGGAGGAACCTGTCATCCCTTGCAGGGATACCCATCCACTTAGCCACAGAGCGGAGTTCTCGAGAACTAAGGGTTCAGCTCCAATATTGAATGATGGCTTTTGTGAATGTGGAAATCTGCTGATCCTCCCAGGGAGGGTTCGCCGAAGACCTGGTCCCCATCCAAGGGATATCAGAGAAGTGTCTCCAAGGTTGTCCAAATCTGGGTTTGATTTGTATTAAGAAACCATTTAGACATATGGGTTAATGCTGTCGTTGTTAAATATTTATTTAGGTTAGGAAGTGCTAGGCCTCCCCTCTCCTTTGGTAACTGGAGTCTAGCATAAGCTATACGTGGTCTAGTCTTTTTCCAGATAAATTGGTTGATGGCCTTCAACCATTTATTTAACTCTCTAGGATGGGGGAGAATGGGAATATTCTGCATAATATATAAAATTCTAGGCAAAACATTCATTTGAATAGACTGTACTCTCAGTAATATTGATACTGGTAGCTGAGACCATCTATGTAAATCTGCCTGCACAGCCAAGAAGAGAGGGTCGAGTTTAATTTTAATAGGGTAAAGGGTGGGAGCAATCTTAATATCCAAAATGTTTATACAGTCTATTCCACTTGAGGGAATTTTCTGCATGATGTTAGGAGAAGGGGTATAATTTATAGACAGTACCTCTGACTTATCTTGATTTACTTTATAACCCTAAACTTGTTCAATTACAAGGAAGATTCTGGATAAAGTGGTTAGAGAGGATTCAGGATTAGTAATAAAGAGGAGCAAGTCGTCAGCATAATATGCCACTTTGTGATGCTTTCCCTTTATATTACAACCTATCCGATCCTCCTGCTGTCTAAAAAATTGGGCAATAGGTTCTACACAGAGAGCGAACAGGCTGGGTGACAATGGCAGCCCTGTCGTGTACCTCTCTGCAGGGGAATCTAGTTGAGTGAGAACCATTTATTTTTACTACCACTTATGAGTGTATTTATGCCCTGATGGTAACCAAGAAGCCTTGTGGGGAATCAAATTTGATAGGGTGGAGTGTAAAACCCCATGAGAACCTATCAAATGCTTTCTGGGCATCAAGAGTTAATAATAAGAGGGGGATTTGTACAATGGGAGTAGTCAATGAGAAATAGTGTATGTTTGATATTATCAGTAGTCTGTCTAGATTTAATAAAACTGGATTGGTCGAGATGTATTATTCCAGGAAGAATATCATCCAATCTGTGAGCTAGGATTCTTGTGTAAATTTTATTGTCCTGGTTAAGGACTGAAATTGGGTGATAAGAATTGCACAGATGAGAGGGTTTATTAAGTTTAAAAATGGCTGAGATTGTACCCTGTCTCCAGGAGATCGGAAATGTTGTGGTATTATGACTGGTTTGCAAGGCTTCCAGTAATGGATTTTTAGTCTGCTCACTACGCATAGCATCGTTCAGCAATCCATTTTGAAAATGGATTACAGCTACTGTGTTGCAGGGTTCACACTGTGTCCACTTATTGACCTGCTTCAGCTGATGCATGCCAGAGCGTTTCACTAACTGTTAATGCATTTCCTTCTATTCGGATTCAGGAGAACTTGCACAGCTGCTTACCATGATGCTTTTGCGATCGAGAGGTGGAGGACAAACAAGCACGAATGGATGTGACCCTGCCTGTTCACATTGTGAGTAGCTCACTTCACTTTTGAAATGGATTTCTGGAAGCGTGCTCAAGCCCTGGTCTCATCAGCTACAATAGAGTTATGTGCGAACGCGATCTGAGCCAACACACATTTGAAACGGTTCAAGCGCTCAGAACCGTTTCAAATGCCCTAGTGCGAACGGGGCCTTATTGAATCACAGGCACCCTTATAAAATTCTGACACTAACTTTGTCTCTTTTAGATGGTTCCTGAAGAAGACCTAAGGTCGAAACGTAGATTATTAACTCTATTTTCAGCGTGCATTTAATATAACCATTTTATTTTGCTTTTAGACCACATGAGGACGCAGTGCCTTGTTTTTGTTTCTTATAAAATTCTGCTCCATAACCACCCAGGCCCGGGCTTTCCCATTTTTCAAGTTTTTAATAGTATGATAGAGCTCTGCCAAAGTTATGGGGGCTATTAAGGAGTCTCTCTGTGATTGAGTCAGGGTGGGTAGCTGGATCTTTGCCAAAAATTGCCAAATTTGTTGTGAGTCTGAAGGGGAGGGATTGGAATATAGGAAATGACAGCACTCCCTGAATTCTATTAAAATCTGCTGGGAGCTATATTTTTGAAGATTAGTTTTAGGGTCTTTTATTTTATAAATCGTGACCTGATGTATCTGCCTACGAAGTCTACAGGCCAGTAGCCTAGAGGCTTTGCCCCCCCATAGTATTTTTGGTGGAGCCACATAAGGGCTTGTTCTGTTTGGGCTGTTAAAGTTTGAAGTTCTGCTTCTGTTTGAGTAAGTTGTACTTGGGCACACTCATCTCCACTCATATGTAGCTCCTGCAGTGTTCTCAACTCTGTTGGAGTTCAGGAGACATTTTTTTCATAAAAAGTTTGAGCTGCATCCACATCGACAAAGAACAATTTCTTACTTTGAAAGACAACTTTTAGTTTAGTTGGAGACTGAAGTACAGCTGTAACTCCTGCTTGAAAGAATTCTTTTCTGAGTGTAAGAAAATGCTTCCTGTGTCTTTGCGTTGTCACACAGAAATCCGGATACAAATGAAGCTTAGTGCCTTCATATACAAATCCTTTCTTCATCCTTGCCACTTGAAGTAGTTTATTCCTTTGCACTATAGACGGAAAGGTACAAATCACATACAGTACCTTGTCCCTGTTCCAGATAAGGATTCTTGTTATTTCTGTCTTGACTGGGGTCTAAATATCGATTCAAGGACTACTGGTTGTTCAGGTGTTAGAGCTAAAGTTAGTATTTTTCTACTTCCAGCTTTAATTCAGAATTAGGATATTTGGAGAAAGTCTAGTCAACCTTAAGTTTTTCGCAATAGTGTATTTTCAATTTTTTCCAGTTTAGCCACAGTATTCAGTTGTTTGTGGAGAGAAGCTTTAACTGCTCCCTCCACTGTCAGAATCCTTGCCGACAGTTTTTCTGTGTTCCTCTTAGCTGACTCCACTCATGCTTCAATCGACTCCATTTTTGTCTCAATCCCTTCATATCATGAAGAAATCTCTGATAGTGAAGTTTGGACTTTTTAAAAAGGGCTTTTCATATCTGCTTGAAGCTCCAAAAGAAAGGATTGTAGTGAAGCTAAAGTCGGCTTCACTGATGTCTTAGCCATAGCGCCCGGGTCTGAATGCACCGGGGAAGCCATCTCTCCAGACAGAAGCGTTGAACCCACAACCCCCTGTTGCGGAAGTAACTTCCCAATAGTTTGGGGGGATAAAACCTATCCAAATTTTCTGCATGAACTTCTGCTCCATTTTTCTATTTTAAGCTTTCTTATGTATCCATTTGCTCACTACAAAGGAGTAAAAGAAACAGAATAGGCATTTGTTCTACCGGAGCTCTGAAGAAACGGTTGCATCTATGTTGCTCTTACCAGTGACCCCCCCCCGCCACTACCTTTCTTAGGGCCCAAGCCACCAAAACTGGGTTTCAGATGCCAGGCCTGGTATTGCTCCTGTTGAGGCTGCTGCCATGGAGGCTGTGGCTAAAAGGAAAGCCCATTTATTGGACTTCTTGGTCCTTCTTGGACAATGCCACAAAGAGTGGCACTGGACTTCTCGATGTAGGTGAGATGACCTTCCACCCCTGGGCCAAAGAGCTTGGTGCCCAAGAAAGGGACATTGGCCAGTTTATACTAGGTGTCCACTGTGAAGGTAGACAGACATAGCCAGGCTCTGTGATGCATAGAGACAGCCACTGCCATAGTGCAAGCACAAGAGTTGCCCATGTCTAAGGCCATCTGAAGCTGGTATTTTGTCAGCGACTGACCCTGGACTCAGTTAATCTTGGGAGATTAGGCATCAAGAACTCCCAGCAGGAGTATAAAGTTGGCCATCATGACAGTACAACTTGCCTGATGGAGACACAAGGACATCATGGCATAAACCTTTTTAGCAGTGTGGTTAATCTTTCTGGACTCTTCCTCCAGAAGCTTGTCCACATTCTCTTGTTGCCCAGACTTACAGATGGCCAGATCAGACACCACACCTTTGGCAGAGAGGTAGTCTGAGAACCCAGACAGGGACCAGGTGAGCATGCCAGTGAAGGGTGCTGGGCAAGATACTGGATGCTGCCAAACCTCCAGGGCCAGTCCCAACATGGCCTCAGCCATGGGAAAGGCAAACTCGGGGGAATCGTCCCTATACAGAATATCCATGAAAGTGTACTCATCCCTCTTCTGGACTGACTCTAGTGAGATCGACATGGACACCAAGATTTATCAGATGAGCGCCCTGAAAGACAATGGGCCATACTCAGTAGTCAGTTCCAGTCAAGGATGTGAGTCCCAGAGGAGGCCATGGACAAGAGATCTGATTCGGATGAGAACTCCACAAAAATGACCCTCGACTGTTTCTCACCATAGACCACTCAAGTATACTCTGCTTGGGTGATCTGTACTGACAACCATGCCTGGCAAACTGGTGGCCGAATGGGCCTCCTTAGTAGAAGCGTCCATCTTAGGCTGTGGTGGTGGTGGTGGTGACTCTAACTGAACTGGTACAGAAGCAGTTGCAGAAAGCACCTGCATAGTGTGGACCAGTGAGGGCATTACTGGCAGCTGCCAGATGGCTGAAGGTGCAGGGGGTAGCGTCCTACCCCACCCTGCAATGGTTCATTGTTGCCAGAGGAGCTCCTCGTAGCACCGATGCATTTTATAGTGGTGCCTCTCCTCACTCAAGGATGAGAAGGTCGAGAATAGCACAGTGGTTTAAGGCTCTGAGCTGCAAATCTGGAGATCTGGCTTTGAATCCCATAGCCCTCATTTGCACACTGTGTGACCCTGAGCAAGCCACTTAACTTTCCTGTGCTTCCAGGTCGTACCTGTAAATAAGCTTTCAGCTAAGTGTATTACTCCTGGTAAAACAACTGAAAAAAAAAAAAAAAAAAAAGAATTGAGAGCGACACCTCTCAGTCCCGCAGAATTGAGAGCAAGAGCAACACCTCGATTGAGACCTGGACTGAGACCTCGGCCACTGACTGGATGATCAACGTCAAGGTGAGCCTTCCAGCTGGTTGTTGTACACCACACGCCTGGCTGGATTGATCCAGCCAAGCTTAGAAGGTTTGACAGCCGGTGGAGGCTGCTCCCAAGGTGAATCAATTGGGGACACTGATCAGTCCACGTTCTCCTGAGTGAGAACCATGAGCACAAGGGTCTGTGAGATCAACTCCTCGATCTTGTCTGATAGCCGGTCAATGAGTTAAAAGATTTCCATATAAGAAAAGAAACAGAACCTGCACTTAAGAACCACCATATTATACAATTTTATTAATCCAGAAAAAGTGCACACAATGTGCAGACCCCATACACCGAGGTACTAACACCCCATTCACATTTGGATCATTCTGACCCTTCTTCAGGGGGGGTGAAGATTTCCACAGCCTGCTCGACCAGAGTCAAGGTTGACAGGCCCAACAGGAGCATTGAGGAGCTCTTAACCTTCACCTCGAATGAAGGGGTCTCAACTAGAGCCGAGCAGTTAGGGGACTCGAGGGATCAGGAGGAACTCAATGTCTCCTGCTCCCACAACCGGCGCTCAGTGGTATTTGTGTTTCTTGCCACAGTGGGCAGGGCTTTCTCCCAAGGTCTGGAGGGCCATATGCATTTTACAAAATCCTTCTGTGAATGACCCCTCCAATGCTGGCCCCAGCCAGGAGCAGAACCGAGACCGATGAGGTGCCCGCCACAGAGACCGCTGCTTCCTCCTCAAGACCGCACACTGGAGAGCTGATCTAGCAGCTGTGCTGAGGCCTCTTATGGCCCTCTAGGGCAGTCCTTCTGGATCCTGTGCTGAAGGCTGTCCCAGAGTAGCCGATGCTTCCAGTCCTATAGGGACCCGGCGCATCAAAGACAAAGGTCACACCCAGTCATACTATGCTGCCCGTCAAGGCAGTACAGGCACATGTTGCGTGGGTTGGTGACTGACATCATTTGTTGGCACTGAACACAGAACTTGAACCCAAGCTTCCAGTGCTCCATCAACAATTGTAGAGAGGAGTTGAAGGAACCACAGAAAGAAATTGTTAAAGTCTGAAAAACTTTGAAAGTAAAGTTTCACCTATGGCACACTAATCCTAAGCAACAGCCACAAAAGGGGTGACCTGTTCTTCCAGTAGAAAGAAAGATCTGACATCATAGGGTGGAGTCGGGGGATATACTGCCTGGGTGGTAGGAGGAGCTTAGCTTCAACATGTCCGACAAATCAGCACTTCTGGTGTAACTGCCAACATGTGGATAGTGAGCTACATCCATGCTCCTACAAATTAAAATTCTAGAGTAATAGAGGAGGCCGATTAAGGTATAATGTGAGGAAGTTTTTTTCACAGAAATGGTGGTGGATGCATGGAACAGCCACCCTCAGGAAGTGGTGGATATGAATACAGTGCAGGGCTTCAAACAGGCATGGGATAGGCATAAGGGAGCAATACAGATGAGTATGAATAGATAGGCAACTGACAGAGTAAAGGCCTATGCACATCTCATAAGGTAGAAAAATGGGCAGACTAGATGGGCCTTCGGTCCTTATCTGTCATCAACTTTATGTTCCTCTGTTTCTATAATGCAAAATACTGTATTCTGCTGCAAAATATGTGATGCTTTAAAACTACCATGACAGGCTGTATCATTTCTTAATAAATGAGATTCTGAATAGAACACTGAGGAAGAAATTAAAATCATAGGAAAATAAATAATGCTTTATTAGACAACACTATGGCTCATGAATGGGAAATCACAATTATGAAGAAAAAGTCTAGCATGGCTTTGGAAACAGAAAACATGTAAAAGTTAGGCAGACAATTTCTCACAACAGTGATAAATCAGAAAAGTTTACCTCATACAGTATGTTGAAAAAGCTTGTCAAGGACATTATTAATGGAGATGCTATTCCAAAACCTTTTATGGATGCTGTGGTCATTTTGACTCCAATAAAATTAAGACAGTACTAAGACTGAAGATTCTCAAATAAGTGTTTCCTCTGCAGCACCATGTACAAGGTTACAGTAAACATATTGTACCTAGGGTTGGGGAGAGCATCCTGCAGTTCATCTAAACATGACAGAAAGCCTTGTTTAAGGGTCATAATATATGTTTAAGGCTTTTTGTAACATGGCATAAAAAACAAAACGAAACGAAGCACTCACATAGGTGCAAACAGACCATGTGGTGGAGTAGAAACCATGGTCTAATACCATAGTAGATCATGGCTTGTGATGTAATACCCTGGCAATCCATTACAGGCAAGAAGCAGTACACAAGTGAAAGCAATATGCAAATAATTTGCAGTTTGTAGTTGTCCCAGCTTGTATTTGCTAAGGTTTTTCCTGGCACAGGGTTTTTGACATTTTCAAGATTGTTCTATGTTGTAACATAACAGAAGTTCATGAGTTACTAAAGATTGTACATTTAAACTCCACATATACTGTTAATTATGCTGCCACAATATTTCTTTAGAAGTGAACATTTACATACTGTTACCATCTATTCTGATCTACTGCTTTCTAAGCAACTGTGGGTGCAATGCATTGTGGATGACTGAATAACATTATCTGTCCTAGCCTTTTTTTGGTGAACACACAGTGGTAAAGATGAGCATGCAGCTTCTATAACCGAAAGCAAAAATAACAGACAGTGAGATAAACAAAGCAAAATTAAAGAGAACGGATACTTCTATGTGTGAAAAGAAAAATAAATTCACAGAAACAAAAAGAAATCAAAGAAACAGACTAACAATACCAGTCAAAACAAGTATCTGAAAGGTGAAAGCAGTAAACGTTATGTTGTTCTATGTCCTGCTGAGTTAGGTAGTTTAGAGGGAAAAAAAGTGAAAATAATATTCCACAAAATAGTAGCTGTTCAATAAAGTGTGTTTCAAAGTGACTTAATTCAGTACATTTGGAGAAATGGTGCTTGTGCTACTAGGATTGTTTGACAGCCACCTATTGGTCTGCAAAGGAACTGCAGGAAGAAAACTAAAATGCACCATAGCACACTCCCATCATGCAGTGCAGCCCATATCTACTAATACACAGAGAGGAAAATCAAAGCACCTAGAATAGAAAGTGAATCGCAAGTTTTGGAAAAGTTGTAAAATATGTTTTGATGTTAGAAAGCTTAAAGCTTGTAATGAAAGTTATTTTAACAAAAGTGAAATAACAGCCACAACATTTCCAATAGGTGTGTTCCAATTGTTTTGAAGTATATGTACATCATGTTTAACAGCTCAACATACAGTATTCTGAAAGTAAATCAGTGTGATTGTACTAATTTATTCAAAGACTATTAGTCATACACTCATTGCCATGTTACAAGCGGATTAAGCCACTCGAAAGGATGGGTCTACAGTGGAATTAATCCATGGTTGGTTGGTTGGACCCACGAGGCCGAGGGCCAACCCACCCCAACCATGGATTAATTCCACAATAGACCCATGCTTTCTCGTGGCTTAATCCTTTCGTAACCGGTTCAACTAGTAATCAAGGTAGCACAACTTACTCAACAGAGAACTGCTGCACTTAATTGTACCTGATGCGACCAAAATCTTTTAGTTTGCTGAACTGGCCCTTTAAAGTATGTTTGCTTATCTTGAAAACTGGAACTTTCCTCTATTAATTAAGATCCTATTTAAACAACTCTACTGAACTCCAGTGGCTACTTTCAGAATAAACTTTTTCAAATCATGACCCTTACAGATGAAAAATCAGGAGTGGCAGAGATGTCCATTGTCCTGGACTTTATTTATATTATCGACAGAGCCTTTGCTGTGTAGAATTAGACAGAACCAACAGATCACGGGGCTCAGATATATTTTTTCCCCAAAAAATCATAATTATTATATATTTCATATATCATACACATATGCACAGGAATGTCATATCATTTGTTACACGTGATTTGCATGGGTGGATATGGTACCATCATTTCAGTTATAATCTATTCAGTTTGACAGCAAATAAAATAATACGCAAACTTATAAATACTTTTTACACTGATGACAACAGCTTACGTCCTAACGAATTTTCCATACAGAAAGTAACAGGTCAATGAGGTTATTCCAATAAAATGTTGCATAGATCTACTATGTCACATACAGTACATGGTTGATTAAACTTTCATATAATAAAGCTGCCTCAGATATACAGAATACCAGCTTTGCATAATCAAGCGTGTTGTTGCCACTGTCCCTAGAACTAATATTTCATATTGTTTTATCTCTGAAAATTTGAATAAAATAAAGACAAACACAGTCGTATCAAATAGAATGTGACTATTTATAATCTTTTGCAACTCTTTCTAATTTTCTTTCCAACACTTATTTATAGATGCACAACTTCACAGCATGTGTAACAAATTTCCTCTTTGGTCACAGCCATGCCAGCATTTTAATAATTTTACAGGAGTAGTATAATTTCTTGCCATTATTTTTGCCTAACAGATTTATTTTTCATCAGTATATTGCTTATGTGCCTCAATATGTCCATGCTTCCATATAAGTGTAGATGATGCATTTTAGTTTCCTTTTCTATGTTTGTTCAATATTTAAATATTGGTTCTTTTTGTTTTCATATATATATCTGTAATAATGTTTGATGCATATTGCCCAAAGCTTTTTGTTAATAAGAATCCATATATCATCTAGGGTTTCCAATGCTCTTCCCAAGAACTGTTACTATCCATAAATATGTTCTGCAATATTCTTAATCTCGTTGATAAATATGTTATATTCAATAGGGTTTTATTTGTTTAAAATTGCCTCCTGTAATGAGTTATTGATCTCGTCCATACAAACTAGACTATTATTATTTATAATGTTCTGTATATTGTATGTATTTATTTCAATAAAATTATATAAAACCTTGCCATGTTTTAGTGATATGTTTACCTTTGCCTTTTTTTCCCCTCCAAATACTGGCATTAATCTAAGGTATCATCCGTTCCTTGTTCTCTGCTTTCCATTCCCTTTGTTTAGAAATCACCAATTTTATAATATAACTATTTATCCCTTTAAAATGTTCTGGGAATAATGAAATAATGTTGCATGTCCAACTTTTTCTGTTCTTCAAATAATATCTGTATGGGAGAAAGTACATCTGTGTAAAAACTTACCGTAACAGTAGATCTTCAAGAGAATCTCTTGTAGGAGGTCCTAACACATGGGATATCAAGCCACAGGTGTAATTTCCTCTGGATGATATCTCAGCAGTCGACCCTGGGACCTCCCCCTAACGTTACCACATGGTGTCAGTCTGGCATGTATAAAAGAGGGAGGTCCAAGATACTCCATAGTTCTTTTCCATCTTAGTTACCAAAATGTGAAAACACTCTCTGGTCTCCGATGGGAACCAAGGAGATAACACAAAGGCAGCAGCTTGAGATTACCATAAAAGACTGGAGCAGGTTAGCTTTCTGAAGTAGTAAGCAAGAAGGAAGGCAGTATGGACAGCATGACCTGCTGCAAGAGATTCTCTCGAAGATCTCCGACTACTGTTAAGTTCTTACCCAACAGTACAATCTTCTCTGAGGAAAATCTCTTGCAGCAGGTCATACCACATGGGAAGAGTCCCAAGCAGTTATTATGCCCAAGGGAGAAGGAGGGGACATTATACAATTAGGGACAGCAGGCCTTGGAGAATGGCCTGTCCAAAATTAGTTTGCTTCTTGGAAGCAAGGTTTAGACTGTAATGTTTTGTGAATATATGTACAGTAGACCAAGTGGTGGCTTCACAAATTTCCTAGGCAGAAATACCTTAAAGCACACCACTGAGGTAGCCATACCTCTGGTGGAGTGGGGTTTGACAACCTCAGTGAGAGGTTTGTCGTATTTGGTATAAACATAATGCAGCTGGCCACCCAAGTGGACAAGCACTGCTTTGAAACCTGAACACCCTGTTTCCCAGGGGTGAAAGAGACAAAAAGTTGCTCAGTTTTTTTGCAACTGTGTGGTGCGGAGAAGATATCTCAATGTTCTGTGCACATTGAGAGTATGAAGCAGGGATTCTCCTGGCTTTGCTGGCTCTGCATAGTACACTGGTAAGTGGATAGTCTGATTTAAGGTCAATTCAGAGACCACTTCAGAAGAAAAGTCAGATTAGTACGAAGAAAAATTACTCACCTTAGTAATCTTGTTTCTTCCAGTGTATTCTTCTATATTCATAACTGTTTGCAGTCTGCCTCTTAAGTAGAACTGCCCGGAGAGAAATGGAACTATATGCAAATGAAAGAACCTATCACTGCTTGAGACACATATTCAAACTGCTGCCCTCATCTACTGCAATGTTCAATCAATGTCTTAGATTTCGATAACAGCGCACAAGGCAGAAGTACTATGTACCTATCTAAAAACTACCTATAAATACATAAAGTAACTAACTCTTATAATGCAAATATAGATACATAGAAACACAGACAGTGTCGGCAGATAAGGGCCTATGGCCCAGTCTGCCCATTTGAGCTTTTAAGTTCAGTTTATGTTTTCCAAGAAGTCTGTTGCCCTTACCCCTGACCTCCAGAACTCCTTTATGTCTATCCCATGCATTCTTAAATCCCGTGATTGTTTCAGCCCCCACCACTTCCTCTGGCAGGGTATTCCACTTGTCCACCACCCATTCTGTGAAGAAATTCTTCCTCACGTTTCCTCTGAACCATCCTCCTCCAACTTCATCCCATGCCCTCTAGGCCTGGAACATCTTTTTCATTTAAAAATAGTGTATTCCTGCACCCTGTTCCTCCCTGTAAGATAATTGTATGTCTCTATCATATCCCCTCTCTCCCTTCTCTCCTCCAGGGAGTACATGTTCAGTTCCTTCAACCTGTCTTCATACGACTTGTGATGCAATCCATGCACCATCTTTGTTGCCCTCCTCTGAACCTTCTCTACCCTGTCTATGTCCTTACGTAGGTAAGGTCTCTGGAACTGTACACTGTACTCCAGGTGGGGCCTCACTAGTGACTTGTATAGTGGAATTATGACCTCCCTTTTCCTGCAGGTGATGCCCCTGCCTATGCATCCCAGCATCATATTTGCTTTACCTGCTGCCTTGTCACACTGTTTCCCTACCTTTAGGTCATCAGAGATGATAACTCCAAGATCCCTTTCCTGCTTGGTGCATGCTATATCCTCACCCCGCCAACTGATATATTGTGCCAGGGTGTTTGTGCCCCATATGCATTATCTTGCACTTCTTTGCACTGAATTTCAAATGCCAAACCCCTGACCATTCTTCAAGTTTCTGCAGGTCCTTCTCATTCTGTCTACACCCTCTGGTGTGTCTACTCTTTACAGAGCTTTGTGTCATCAGTGAACAGTGAAATTCTGCCTTCTAGGTCCTACGCAATGTCACTGATGAAGATGTTGAATAGGACCGGTCCTAGCACTGATCTCTGTGGTACCCCACTGGTCACTCTTCCCTCTGTGGAGTGACAGACATTTACCACTACCCTCTGTGTCCTGCCGCCCAGCCAGTTACCTACCCACCACACTACTGTCCTGCCCACACCCACATTCCCCAGTTTGTGTAATAGTCTTCTACGTGGCACAGTGTCAAAGGCCTTGCTGAAGTCCAGATAGGCCATGTCCACTGCCCTCCCCTGATCCACCTCCCTAGTCACCCAGTCAAAAAATTCAATGAGGTTGGTCTGATATGACCTCCCCCTGGTGAAACCATGCTGCCTTGGGTCCTGTAGTCCACTGACAACCAGATGTTCCACCAATCTCCCTTCAGTAGTGCTTCCATGATCTTCCCACACCGAGGTGAGGCTGACTGGTCTGTAGTTCCCCGCCTCTTTGTTCCCACTTTTGTATAAGGGACTACATCTGCTATCCTCCAGTCTTTGGGTACCTCCCCTGTTTCCAGTGATCGGCTAAACAGGATAGCCAGAGGTTCAGCCACCACCTCTCTTAGTTCTTTAAGGACCCTGGGGTGCACCCCATCTGGCCCCATTGCTGTATCAACTCTTATTACTTCCAGTTCCTTCAGGACCCTTTCGAGTGTAAAGGGACTTGTGTCCATTTCTGCACCATTCTCACCCCTTGTACTCCCTTCAGACCCATTACCCTCCTCTTCCTCCGTAAAGACTGAGCAGAAATACCTGTTCAATATGTCAGCTTTACTGTTGTCATCCTCCATGCGACCCCATCCTCCCCCTTCAGTCTCACTATCCCTCCCTTTGCCTTTCTTTTTTCACTTATGTACCTGTAAAAGGTTTTGTCCCCTCTACCCACTGATTTTGCAATGTGTTCTTCTGTCTAAGCTTTGGCTTCCCTTACTGACCTCCCTGCCTCCCTTTGCTTCTCCTGGTACTTCTCCCTATCCCTTCTGCCTGTGTCTTTTGTATTGCCTGAATGCAATCTTTTGGCTTTCACTTTCTTTGCTACCTCTTTGGAAAACCATAATGGTCTCCTCTTCCTTTTCCTCTTGCTAACCTGCTTAATGCATAATTCTGTTGCTCTTGTAATCCCATTTTAAATACTGCTCACTGTTCCTCAACCCCTGATTCCTGCCCCATTCCCCTTAATGCCTCTTTCAAGTATCTCCCATTTTCCCCAAAGTCTGCCCTCCCTAAAATCCAGGATACGTGTTTTTGTGTGGTTGGTTTCTGCTCTTTCTGTGATTTCAAACCACAATGACTGGTGGTTACTGTCTCCAGGTGCTCCCCCACTGTTATCCCCATCACACTGTCCTTGTTTGTGAGCACAAGGTCCAGTATTGCCTTCTGCCGAGTTGGTTCCATGACTAGTTGCTTGAGGAAGGCACCCTGAAGGGAGTCCAGGATAAATCTGTCCCTAGTTGATGCTGCTGCTGGGATGCTCCAGTCCACGTCTGGAATATTGAAGTCCCCAACCAGTACTACCTCACCCTTGTCTGCCATCCTGTGGATGGCTAGCATCAGCTCCCTATCTGTTTCTTCCTCCTGGGCTGGTGGTCCATAGACCACACCTGTGCGGATGGCTGACCCCATTTTCCTTTCCAGCTTAACCCACAGTATCTCTCCCCCATTTTGTTCTTCCTTGATCTCTGTGGCCCTTATGTCATTTTTCACATACAGTGCCACTCCTGCTCCCTTTCTGCCTGCCCTGTCTCTTCTGAATATGTTGAAGCAAGGTATGGCCATCTCCCAGTCGTGGTTATCATTACACCAGGTTTCAGTGATGGCCATGATGGCTATTTGACTACAACCCAAAACGGATACGTTTTATCCCGGTAACCAAAGAATAAGAGGTAATCCTACCAAAGTTAAAATATACATTATCAGTATCTACATGCTGATGGAAAATCCAAGATAAATCAGTAGGCATGCTGAGGCTCTGGTTCTGGTACGGGAGGCAGGGTGGGAGAGTTATGAATACAGAAGAATACACTGGAAGAAACAAGATTACTAAGGTGAGTAATTTTTTCTTTTAACCCCATGTATTCTTCTATATTCATAACTGTATGCAGACTTCAAAGCAGTACCTTTGGAGGTGGGCAGAGAACCTGTTAGGAAAGAGGCTCTGCAGGACTGCTGTTCCAGATCTGGCATCACCTCTGGACAGTATGTCCAGGCTGTAATGCTTAGTGAAAGTATGTACTTTCCTCCACACATGGCAACGCATATGTCCAGTAGGGGAACATCCCATGAAGCTGCTATGAAGCAGCCATTCCCCTAGTTGAGTGGGCCCTAAGTCCTGATGGGACCTGTCTGCCTGCTTTTGATAGCAGAACTGTATGCAACTAACTATCCAGCGAGAGCCTGACCTCTTGGTAGCTGGTGTACCTTTTTCACATCCCCATTAGTAAGGAATAACACTTGTTTATCCTGCCTGTGATCTTTAGTATGAGATATGTAACAGCTCAGAGCTCTCTTTACATCAAGACTGTGGAGGCTACGCCACCTGAGGTAGAATGCTCAGTGAAAAACACTGGTAGTGTAATAGATTGGTTCAAATGAAAATCTGACACCACCTTGGGAAGAGATGTTCTATTTGTTCTGAGTACCACTTTGTTATTGTGAAAAGAGAAATAGTCCTTTTCTACACATAGGGCCTGGAGCTCACTTATTCTAGCAGAAGTCATAGCCACTAAAGATACAGTTTTCCATGTAACATACCGGAGGTGAGCTGAAAACACTGGTTCGAAAGGTGGCCTCATAAGCTAAGCAATACAAATGTTCAAGTCCCACCCAGGGACAGGTTCCCTAATGGGTGGGTATGTGTGACACAGACCTTTGAAAAACTTCTTAAAAATAGGATCAGCTGCTATAGAGGTGGTTTTACCCACAGAAATGTGAGCACAGGATGCCAAGTGAACTCTTAGGGAAGTATGCTTAAGGCCTTGATCATGCAAGAAAGTAAGATACTCAAGGAGAGTTGGAATTCCTGCTGAAGCAGGTTCGATGCTGTGCAGGTTGCACAAGAGAGAAACCTTTCCATTTGGCTGAATAGGTTTTCTTAGTGGAGGGTTCTATACCCTTAAGTATGTGTAAAACTGCTTGGGAGAGATTCAGGTTTGCAAATTGTATGTCTCAAGAGCCAAGTCTTGAGACAGAGGGAGCTGAGGCTGGGATACCCTATTTTCCCTTGGTGGGAGGTCAACAGGTTGTGCGCCTGAGGGAGATCTATTAGTCTGGATACCAACATGGATAATAGGAGACGGTACCAATGCTGTCTGGGCCAGTCTGGGACAATGAGGATCACTGAAGCAGACTGGGACCTGAGCTTGATCAGGACTCTGAGAATGAGAGGGGAGGGAAAGGAGGGAAAGCATGCAGGCTTCTTCCTGACCAATCCAGTACCATGGCAGCAACTGGGATTGTGCCCCTGGCTGGAGGCTTGCAACAGAACAGTGGTAGTTTGTGGTTCTCTTGCGAGGCAAACAGGTCAACTTCTGGGGTACCCCACCTTCTGAATACTGAATTTGCCACTTGTGTGCCCAGTGTCCACTCGTGGTGGCCTTGACTGATTCTGCTGAGGGCATCTGCCAGAATGTTGTCCTTCCCTGGAACATGGACCACTTGCAGAGTTACTTTTAGAGAGTATGCAAGATCCACAGTTTCATGCCCCTGAGCACAAAGGGTCTGATCTTGTACCTCCTGCTTCCTTTATATAGTAAATTGTTATGGTACTGTCTGTCCTGACTTGTACTACCTTGCCTGGCACGAAATGAGCAAAGGCCTTTAGAGCTAGAAATACAGCTTAGAGCTCTAATAGATCTATGAGACCAAGTCCCATGGATGGTGTGTTCCCCCGTGTGGGTGCCCCAACCCAATAGAATAGCATCTGTTATAAGAACAAAGGAAGGGTTCTCCTTTTGGAAAGGGACCCCTTGCCTTAGGTTTTTTGAATTTTTCCACCACTGTAAGTCTTGAATAACAGCCTCTGTTACTGGGATGAGTTCTGACATTTTGTCCCTTCTCTGTGACCAATGGGACCTGAGATGAGACTGCAAATTCCTCGTTACATATCTTGCCCCTGAAACAGTACCTGTTGCTGCAGCTATATGACCCAGAATCTGCAGATAGTATCTTGCTGGGCATGGCTGGTTTAGTTTGAAAGAAGCAGCCAGGTAAAAAATACTTTGCACCCTGTCCTGAGGGAGGAAAGCTCTTCCCTGAATAGTATCCAGCTCTGCTCCTATGAATTGAAGCACCTGAACAAGGGTAAAAACAGATGTTTCCTGATTTATCAGGAATCCCAGGGATTGCAGGAGATGCATTGCTGATTGCAAGTGCTCCAAGACCTGTCATGGGGATTTTCCCACAACCAGCCAATCGTCCAGATAAGGGAAGACTAGGATACCAGACCTTCTTAGATATCACTACTACAGCTAGCCACTTTGTGACTACTCTTGGGGCTGAGGTCAGGCCAAGGGAAGGAAAGTAGACTGATAATGGCCTGAAAGGAGCCTGAACCTGAGATATTTTCTGTGAGACTGCCTATTGGGATGTAAAAATAGGCATATTTCAAATTCAGAGCTGCCAGCCAATCCCTTGCTGGATAACTGGTAGGATGGACAATGAGGTGACCATCTTGAACCTGGTTTCACTAGAAATTTGTTGAGAGATCTGAGATCCAGAATGGGTCACCAGTCCCCATTTTTCTTTTGGTCAGAAAGTAACAGGAATAGAATCCCTTCCTCCAAGATGCACTGGTACAGGTTCCACTGCTTTAATGTGGATCAATTTCTGTACCTCTTTCTGCAAGAGTTTGCCCTCCATGAGGGAAGCTAGGCTTGAAGACTCCGATTTCAGAGGGGAAGCGATTTGAAGCATAGGGACAAACCTGACTTACTACCTCCAGAACCCACTTGTCTGTGGTGATGGCAACCCAATTCTTAAGGAAGTAAGTCAGCCTGCCCCCACTGACACTGGAGCGGTGACCTGGACCAGCTGGTCAAGGGTTTTGTTTTGGGTGCCTGAGCTTGGGCAGATTGGAGCCCTTCTGGAATCCCTCCTGCCTCTACATCTAAAGTACCCGGTCTGCTGTGGGTAGGGCTGTTGCTGAAAAGCAGCTTGGCCCTGATAGAAAGGCCTCCTATAAGGGGACCTTCCCTGCTTCCCTTCCATAAGGCCTATAGGAAGGGGTAGGCCTGTCGCTGGAGGAGTTACTCTTGTAGGTGGCCTTGTATTCATCCACCTTTTCATGTACTCCTCAGTGTGTTTACCAAACAGGGAGTTGTTCTCCACAGGAAAATCCATGGCTTTTGTCTGGGTATCCTGGGTGAGATTAGTGGCCCCTAAGCCATGCCAGTCTTTGTACGGCCACTGACAGAGCCATCCACCTGGCAGCATTATCATTAGCATCAGTTACCATCTGGAACTGATATTTAGCAGCTTCCAGACCAAATCTAGCTGTCTCTGCCAGGTCGCCAGACAGGGGTGAGGGCCTCTCTGACATAGCTAGTACTGAGTGCCACAGTATTTTCTGATACTGTGCAGCATATGCCTGGTAATTAGCCTGCCTCACACCTAAGGAGACAGCTAAATAACCTTTCTTAGACATACCATCTATTTTTCTGGAATCCTTCTCAGAAGGGTGGGAAGAGAGAGTGACCTTCGCCTCTTCACAGGCTGCCTGTTGGACTATGCCCTGGTGATCAGGATGGGAGTATATGAACTCTGCTCCCTCCCTGTCCAACTGATATTTCTTATCAGACTCCCTGTCTATGGGGGAACAGAGTTAGGAGTCTGTAAAATCTTTAACAAGTCTTTTTTTAAAGAACTTGTTAATTGGCAGATATACCTTTTTTGTGAGTGTTAAACTCATCATCTCTAAGTATTCGGCCTCCTTATCATCATCAACCACTTCAGTGGTAGCCAAATCGAGGACATCCATTATTTTTCTCACGAAAGAAAAGTGAGATGAAAAGTCTTCAGGTTGAAGAGGAGAATCAAACTCCTGCTCAGGTGAGATTTCAGGCTCTATGGGCTCATCCTGTTCAGGATCCATCTCACCATAATCTTCACACTCAAACTCCTGTGGTTCAGGGACAGGATCTGGGGCAGGAGCCTTTGGAGGAGCAGGTTAAACAGGCAAGATCCCCTGTAAAGCTTGTAAAACTTTCATAGCATGAGCTATCTCCTCTGCAGAAGGCAGGCTGTGAGACACAGTAGAAACCCCTTGAGGTGCAGGTGCCTGGGGTTCTAAGTGTTTAGTTTTCTTGGATTTCTTGTGGAGGCGGCCGGAGAGTCAGAAGAACTACTCACCCTTTTCAAAGTGCCAGAAACAGACTTATCAGGGGTGGTAACAGTTGATAAAGTGATTTCACCTGCATTTTTTTTTGATGACTGGTTAGAGCCTGATGGACCACTGTCCACTTTTTTCCTCAGCCTTTCCATTCTTTTTTCAACAGTTTTTTTGAGGAAAGGATTTACATATGGCACAGTCTGCTGAAAAATGGTCAGATCCTAAGCGGACTAAACATAAAGTGTGTTTGTCCGCTTTCGCAAACACTTCCCCACACTTAGTACAGTTTTTAAAACCTAGGGGACCAATCTTTTTCTTTGGTTTTTCTTGTCATTCCATTCCCAGGAGAAAAACCAGTAACCACTTATTAGTATTCAAACTAACTTTTTTTTAGTTTGTTTATTCTGTCGATTCAGGAACTGGTTAAGAATCCGAGAAAGAACCGAGGATTTCTGAACTCAAACCGGGTTAACGGTTCACTGAAACCGGAGTATTGGTTCAAAAGAACCGACTGCTCAGTTAACACTAAACTAAAGAAAAATGCCAAAATACTAAGAAAAGCCTCACTTCCTCACGGGTTCTCCCGAACCGTGAGGAACCAACAAAAAAATACAATTTTACCACTAAACTAAATAAAAACTAACTAAAAAGATAGCTACAACTAATTAAACAACAAATGAAGGCAACAGTTCAATATATACTGAAATATACTTATTTCAACTGGAATCAGCGCAAACAGTCGAGAGAAAGATGTCCAGGCATCTGACTTATCAGGCAGAGTGAGAAATCTAAGACATTGATGGAACATTGCAGAAGATGAGGGCAGCAGTTTGAATATGTGTCTTGAGCAATGATAGGTTCTATCATTTGTACATAGTTCCATTTCTCTCCAGGCAGTTCTACTTAGGAGGCAGACTGCATACAGTTATGAATATGGAAGAATACATGGGGTTAGAAGGAAACCCTATGCTTATGAAAGTGCAGGTATGGAGGCTTGCACATCAGTGCATGCAACTCTGAAACATGTCTACCCAACGTAATGGCAACCAGGAAAATAGTTTTCCAAGAAAGATATCGTAGCTCGCACGAAGCAGCAAACTCGAAAGGAGTTAATGTCAGTTTTTTGAGGGCAAAATTCAAATCCTAAGCACAGACTGGATCCCAAACACGGGGATGAAGGTAAAGGATACCTTTTAAGAAGGTCCTTATAAGTGTCAACTGGGACAATGATTTGTTGTACACAGGCAAATGAAAAGCTGAAATTGCCAAAAGGTGACTTTTACAAAGCAATTTTTATTTATTAGACTCTAGGATTACAAGTCCACTGTCAGTCTACCTCCTGAAAGGGAGAGCAAATAATACAAGATGGTCTGAAGGGAACAATCATATGGATCTAAACCATGAGCCGAAGCCCAAATGGAAAAACTTTTCCACTTCATGGAATAAGAAGATCGTGCCACTTTGGGCGACACCCAGAAGCAAGAGAGGACTACGTCTTCAGGAGCCAGGTGTACAAGTGCAGGGAGCGAAGGTCTAGATGAAGCAATGAGCCATTTGTCTGGGGTAATAGAGCCTGGCAAATCAGTGGAGGTAGGGGTTCTAGGATCGAGACCTGCAGAAGCAATGGAAACCAGAACTGTCTTGGCCATAATGGTGCTATTAGAATCATAGTTGCCTGGTCCCTGACTAGTCTGAGTAGAACCCTCTGAATGGGAGGAAAGGAAGGGCAGGAAGGCATAAGATATCTTCCTGTCCAGGAATGAATAACGTCCAGCCATAAGTTCCAGGACCTCCTCGAGAGAGCAGTACAGAGCGAGTTGTATTTTGTGGTGAGGCAAACAGGTCCAACTCTGGGTGGCCCTAGCAGTGGAAGACATCTTCCAGAATGTTCTGGAGAAGTTCCCACTCATGGGCCTGGGCAGTGGTTCTGCTTAAGGTGTCTGCCAGGGTGTTGTACACAATGGGTCCGTGGACTGCCAGATTGCCCAATATCAAACCCTCACTGATTCCCTGCATAGGGATAGGAATGGGTTCCCCTGTTTGTTCAGGTTGTGGACTACCGTGAAGCTGTCTGATTGCACTTGAAGGCAACCTGGGGAAGGGAGAGTCTTGAATGCCTGCAGAGCATATAGGACAGCCATCATCTCCAGGATGTTGATGTGAAGGTGGGCTTCTGTGCTCATCCATGATCCCTGGGATCGAACATCCAATAGATGAGCATCCCAACCTAGAAAGGAGGTGTCCGTGGTCAAAATGAGACATGGGATAGGAGACTGGAATAGCATGCCGCGCATCAGATTGTCCAAAAATGTCTACCATTGCAGAGCTTGAAGAGCCAGAGAGGACACCAGGATCTGGCCATCGAAATCCTCCTCCTCCTTTTGGTCCCATTGGACCCTCAGAAACCACTGGAGAATCCTCATGTGAAGTTGGGCATGTGGGACCATGGGAATAGTAACCGCCATATGTCCCAGAAGGCGAAGGTAGTCTCGAGCCGAGACGTACCAGTTGGATCCCAACTGAAGAGCCAAAGCAATGAGGGCATCTGCCCAAACTGTGGGAAGGAATGCCATGCCTTGGGAGGTGTCGAGAACAGCCCCTATGTAAAGGAGGCATTGGGAGGGATCCAACATGGACTTCAGATGGTCAACAGTGATTCCCATCTAGGAGAACATCTGGAGGGTACAAAGCAGAGTGATTTCTAGTAAATGGTGGGATGGCACCTTCAGTATCCAATTATCTAGGTATGGAAAGACGTACAGGCCTTTCCTGAGGAGGGCCACGGCTACAGTTACCAGGTATTCTGTGAATACCCTAGGGGCTGATGATAGGCCGAAGAGGAGGGCTCTGAACTCATAATGGCAACCCTGAAACTGGAAACGAAGGAACCTTCTGTGAGCAGGGAGCATCAGGATATGGAAGTAAGCATCCTTCATATCCAGGGAACACAGCAAGTCTCCTGTATTCAGCAAGGGGAGAGGGGTTGGGAGTGACACCATCCTGAACTTTTGGTATTTCATCTACAGACTGAGGAATCTGAGGTCCAAAATGGGACATAAGTCCCCTGTCCAATTCAGAACCAGGAAAAATGGAAATATAATCCATTGCATTTCTGAGGAAGGGAACTGGTTTGATGGCTTGTTTCATGAGAAGAGCATCTATTTCAGTTTATAACACCAATGCTTGGTCTGGGACGAATGAGGGCCCTTGGGGCAGCGGAGGGGGTACCTCCCTGAAATCCAATGTGTGACCAGACTGGATCAGCTGGAGGATCCACAGATCTGAGGTAATTGCTTGCCACCCTTGGAGGTGCAGGAAAACCTGTCACTGACAGTTGTGGGAAGGGCCTCTGGACACACAACTGGAGAAAGGCCTTCTGGCTGAAGGTTGACGCTGCTGGGTGACAGCAAGGACGAAGGGACATCTTAAGGGCATTTCGGGGCCAGGCAGGGCTAACTGAGCCTTCCTCTTATTAGCTAGCTGCCTCTGTGCATTAGGCCTAGTTCTGTTAGAGCAGCTCTGAAACGCTATAGGCCGGTTTTGACTGTGTACGATACATGGTATAGACTGACTGAAGGGTATGACTTGAGTCCTGTAAATCCTTCAAAATGTCTTGGGTCTGGGGCCCACACAGCTTATCACCCTTAAATGGCGCATTTAGGATGGAATGCTGTACATCCTGGGAAAAGCCAGAAACTCTTAGCCAAGCATGGCATTTAAGGCACATCCCTCCTTGCTGAAGAATCTATGGCATCATAGGTGGCCCTTAACAGGTGGTGGCATACTGCAGCCATGGTGGACAGTTTAGCAGTGAGAGCCTCCTCAGCAGGAAGATTCTGAACAGCGGTTTGGGAAGCCCTGAGGATTTCCTCCAGGTATTCAAGGAGGTGACCCATGTAGCTCAGAATGCACAGTATCACTGTGGAAGATGAATATACTCTTTTCCCCATGATCTCCAATTTCCTGGATTCCCGATTTGGGGGCTAACACTCATATGCTTTGGTCTGGCTGACCTGTCATGAGCGACAGTGATCACCACTGAATCAGCCTGAGGCAGAAATGTAAAGTAGGGGTGATCCACAGGAGCCTAATGAATCCTACCAGCTTTGCGGGGATTAGAGGGGATCTTAAAGGGTTGCTGCTAAGCAGCCAAAATACCCTCTTCAAAAGCCTCCACCAAGGGTGGTATGACCAGGGTGCGGCAGCCTGGTATGCCCAACTACTGTGCCAATTTCTTTCATGAGGCATCTTGCTCAGCTCCCTGAAAACAAAGTTTTCTGGAGGTGAATCATAATGTCAGAAAATGTGGGGTCATCAGGAGGGGGACATGGCAGTTCTGGAGATGGTTCTTCCTGCACAGAAGAAGCCGAAGAAAAGGACAGAGGAGACTCAGGGTCTTAGCCCATATCGTCATCATCCTGGTCAGCAAGATCCCATTCCTGCAGGAAGGGGTTCTCCATTTCCACATCCCTCGGCTGATAACTGAGGGAAGTGGGCGAAGAGCTTGCCAACCTTGCGGTAGAAGAATGCCCGGAGGGGGCAGAAACCGGGACCACTGCCTCATCAGTATGGTGAGGAATGGATTTGGTAAGGTCCACGATAGTGTGCACCAGTGCCTGGACATCAAACATGGCCAACTGTGCTGCGATCGTAGTAAGTACAGCACGTATGGACTGTATAGGGACCACCGAAGTAACAGATAATGGTAATTGTGTTAAATGGACAGTCATTGATAAGGGGTGTTTATATGACCCCAAAATCATTGATTAGGGAGCCGACATTGAGCTCAGTGTAACATGGCCAGCCGTCGACAGAGAGAATCGCTGACAGACCCAAAGCCAACATCGACGGGCAATGGCTAGGTATCTGTGAAGGGGGCAGCAGCAGTGGGAGCAGCAACTGAACTCCTTGAGGGGTTGTCGACAAAGCAACAGAAGAGCCAGAAGTCGTCGATGGAGAAGAAGACAACTGAGAAATGGCATCTTTACGAGTCTCAGTGACTACCCTTTTGGTAGAACTCGGGACACTTGTCAATGATGAGGGTGCAGGAGAAACATGCTTCATTTTACAAGATTGTTTCTTACATAAAACTTATGCCATCAACGAAGAGGGCTTACCGGTAGAGGGGTGAGACCCCAAGGAGGATGTCGAAGACTCCCTGGGCTTCGAGCACTGCTTCTCTTTGAAAAGGGCAAACTTTTGCTCCATTAGGAATTCTTGAAGTTGCTGAACCCTTCAATGTTTTGTGGCCTTATAGAACCGCTGGCAGAGGATACAAACATGGGTATTGTGTTCAGGACCTAGGCACCGAACACAGATGTTGTGGAGGTCCTCGGTAGTGATGAGTTGACCACAAGAGCACTTTCAGAATAAGGAATCCAGACATCAGTATATGCACCCAATGAAATGGTTAACATTGCTAGAACGGTCATTAGAACTCTTCATCAAGACTGGAAGCAGGACACTGAAGGAGAATGTGTTGCATGCATAGCTGCAGTTGAAAAGAACTGAGGAGTATCTGGGACCTCCCCCTTTTATATGTGCCAGACTGACACCACGTAATAACGTTAGGGGGAAGTCCCAGGGTCGACTGCTGAGAAATCATCTGGAGGAAATGATGCCTGCGGCTGGATTTCTCAAGTGTTATGACCTGCTGCAAGAGATTTTCCTCTAAGAAGATATAAAAAGCCTTCCTGGATGTATTATTGAAATTATTATTCCAATTATCTCCTATGTTTGGTATCAACACTGGAAACGACTCCTGCCTGGAAGAAACCCTCTCGATGATGTACCTAGGAGTTCACCTAGACTCTTCTCTCACTTTCGAAACCCATCTCCGGCACACTACCACCCTTCTCCACCAGAAGTTGGGTTCACGCTACAGAGTCCACCAATTCCTAATACTTAACACAAGGGTTAAAATTGCTCAGGCAAACCTCCTCCCCTCACTCGACTACAGTTTGTTCATCACTTATGCAGCCAGCAAAACTGTACTACAAAAAAAGGCACATCTTATACCATAACATTCCCAAATTTGCCTCCGGCAGCAGCTACAATGCCCACCACTGCACAGTGCTAAATAATTTAAATTGACTTCCCCTGGATCTCAAAGCCAATTCACCCATGCCTCCCTTATCAACACAATCTTGCAGGCACCCCTCCTTACCTTGCTAGCAGATTTCTCTCATCATTCTCCCCACTTCCCACTCTGCCTCCAACAACAACATAGCTATTCCATCGCTGCGCACCGAGTCAACGCCTCCTTCTGTTATCGAGCTGCCTCTATATGGAACTCAATACCTCCCCCATCAGGAAAAACCCTTCTCTCCCTATCTTCACGAAGCTGCTGAAATCCCATTACTTCTCATCTATTCTATGCAAATGCTTTTGCTAACCTACCTCCCTTCATCCATACAAGCTCTTTCTTTACCCTGCTTTGTACTTATCTAACATTATTGCAAGCTACTGTACACAATCCCTAGTGCAAACTATTGTGCATGCTGTTCACCTCTGTATACACAATGAAATGTAAATGAATACTGTATATAATGTTGTATCTGATGTATTACCTGTGCTTACGCACTTGGGCCGTAACTAAAAAAAGGCATTTGCATTTGTGTCAATGTACTTACCCGGTCAACAAAGTGAAATAAATAAATACATACATAAATTATATGAAAGTTTAATTGTATTAGCTATATAATTAAGTCTAGGATACTGACACCCACTCCTCCACTGGCTCTAGTTAATAATCAGGTTTGACCATGCTATCTTGGGCTTTGCACCTCCATAGGTAATTTTGAAAAATCCTCTTATGTTTATCAAACCATGTATCCATGATTTCTATGTTAAGCCTGTATAACCTAAACAGTGTGCGCATGATCATCTTGAGTATCTCAATGCAACCCTATCACTACTATTCTATCCCCTGTTCCCACTTCCCTGGGTCACGCCTGGAAACGAGCCTCGGCTCTATGCACCTTTCCCAGTCACCAATTTTCAAATAAAGAGACTG
This sequence comes from Neoceratodus forsteri, assembly GCA_016271365.2. Classification (NCBI taxonomy): domain Eukaryota; kingdom Metazoa; phylum Chordata; order Ceratodontiformes; family Ceratodontidae; genus Neoceratodus; species Neoceratodus forsteri. The sequence goes on along the minus strand of CM057456.1, from coordinate 1,693,040,986 downwards.
ATATGTTTTCCCATCTCCTAAAATCAACTTAATTTTATTTAGTATTAATATGGTATTAATCCTCACCATCTGTTGATTATAGTTAGTCAGGGTAATCCCAAGATAGGTTACTTGGGATGCAAAATTTAACATCATTTTTTGTATTTCTGTATTTGAAGATACACAAGTTAAGATAAAGCTATTGTTTTATTAAATAGGGAATATGTAACAGCCAGTGGCGGAATACACTAGTTATCTGAGCAAGCGGGCACTGACCTCAGGTAACCTCACGAGTGGTAGGGCGTAATGGAGCCACAAGTGATGGTTCCCGAGGTCAATCTCTACTAGTTCAGATAAACAGTGTATTCTACCACCAGCCTTTATGTATTCCATGTGTACAATAGGGTGGCGTGTTTATTATTTTTGCATTTTATTTGTTTTGAGTAGTAGTTGTAGTTTTCTGCGTTTCTTTTTTCCGCTGTTAGTGGAGTTTTGTTCAGCTGTTCTTGTTTGCTTGCATGACTGGTTGGTGGTCTATCATGAGGGTTGCAAGCGTGTGTGATATGCTGTTGAGGGATGTCGGAGGGTTGTAGAGTGTTTCCAATGTGGTAGCTGCATTTCTCATTTTCCTGAGAGTGAGATGGTGCATTGGTTATTAGCAGGAGGGCAGAATTGTGTGCCTCTTTGAGGGATAGAAGACATTAGGCATTTTGCAGAGGTGTGACACTGTTTCTTCCGTGAACAAGTTAGCCATGTTGCAGTGGGTTTAGCAGGCTGCCAAAATTAGGTTGGGCTTGCAGTGTTAAGACAGCACAGCAGAGGCGGTGACGCCATGACTGTGCAGATAAATTCAGTTTATCCACACAGTAGTTGATATATCCACACAGTCGAAGGATACATACAAGCATCAACAGTGTATCTGTTGACTTAAGTCAGACAAATAGATATGTGATGGCCAGTGGTGGGGGAACATATTTATCTGAACAAGTGGACAGTAACCTCACAAGTGGTGGAGCGCAGCAGAGCCATGAGTGATGGTTTCCGAGGTCAGTCTCCACGAGTTCAGATAAACAGTGTATTCCACCACTGGCCATCACGTATCCCCAATTTATACAATGGGGTGAGTGGATACACCGTTAGGTAAATGCATGTATCCTCAGGACTGTGAGGATAATCGATGACCATGTGGATAAATTCTATCCACAGTCACCGATTTATCCACACAGTCATGAAGATACATGTGTTCACCCAATATTATATAAACTTAGTTTATATCCAGCAAGACGCGGCTAAGTATCAATCTCTGTCACTCATTTCAAATATGTACTGTATGCTGGAGGTTTGCAATGCTACTACAACATTGTCAGCAAACACGTTCAGTCTGTATTCTTTTTGTTTGGTCAGTATCCCAGAAATGTCTTTATTTTCTCTTATTCTAGATAGCAAAGGCTCCACAGCTAATAAGAAAAATAGTGGCAATGTGGCAGCCCTGTGTCACACAACTGTTCATAGTCAAACATGGGTGACAGGTACAGTACATATTAATCTTAAAAGAAACATTGAGGCTCTTATAATTTTTGTATCAGAGTTAACATCTGTAAAGAGAAACTCTACTTAGAAAGAGATTTAAACATAAACGGCCACTCTATTAAATGAAAATCTTTATAAGCAGCTAAAGGTAATAATAATTCCTCTTTTCTCTGTTTTACAACTTCAAATAGCTCTTGTATTTGGGAAAGTCCATCAGTGAGTAGTAATTAGGTATTGTGGGCAGACTGGATGGGACAGTAGACCTTTCTCTGACAAAAATGTCTGCATATCCATGAATCATATATTGTAAGCTATGTCTCTTTATGAACCCATTTTAATCTTTATGTATATGTTTTCCGATTTAACTTTCAATCCTATGCATTATCGCTGCTGTTATGATCTTATAGTCTGTATTAATATGCCACAGGCCAACAATTCTATTTTAGTTGAATCTATTTTCTTTGTATTTCTGCATCACTGTGGCATCAAGTGAGACTTGCTGTGGTCAGTATTATGCAGAATGACATAAGTAAAGGTAGCCATGGGGCAATTTCTTTTTCAAAAAGAACAGTTATGTACTCACCATAACAGCAGATCTTCAAAAGAATCTTTCATCGAGCCACATCTGTGGAACCATACCGCAGCACTAGGACCCCATGGAAACTTCCAGAAGTCAGCCAGAGGCTACCCACAGCAATGTCACGTACCAGCATCTACATAAACGAAGGCGGCCCCTCCTCTTCTCAGTTCCCCACCAGTGATCATACTTGGAGGACTTCCCTGCAGAGAACCAGGAAACCAGCACTCTATATAGGATGTGATCGGAGGGCCAGAAAGACAACAAGAGATGTTCCATTGCAGGAAAACTAGTATCATTAACCCTAAAAGTGAAGGAGAGTGGGACGGCATGGCCTGATGAAAGAAATTCCCTCGAAAGATCTACTGTTATGGTAAGTACGTAACTCTTATCTTCTTTGAGAATATCTCTTTCTTCAGGCCACACCACTGGAATAAGTCCCAAGCAGTATCAAAAACTAACAGTCCAGGTGGATGGAATGTAGACATATGCCAACAGAAGAGGCCTTTAAAGCTAGTGAGGCCAAACCCAGCTTGGCTAACAGAAACCACGCCTACAATGTAATGTTTGGTGAAGATGTGATAGTACGCCATGTGGCAGTTGCATAAATCTCTGCAACAGATACAAACTGAAAACAAGCAACAGGTGGCCATACCCCTTGTGGAATGACCACTACCACACCAGGAAGTTCCTTACCATACTTCCTATAAAATAGGTAATATAATGTGCTAGCCATTTGGAAAAGCACCATCTGGAAACTGATGCACCCTCTTTCCTAGTGGTAAACAAAACAAAAATGAAGACGGCATTCTACAGTCCTTGGTGTGGTGCGTATAGTACCTGACAATTTTTAAGCAGATCTAACATATGGAACAAGGCTTCGCCTAGACTGACATGCTCAGAAGAATACACTGAAAGGTGGATGGTGTGACCTGAGGTGAACTCAGTCACCACTTTCGGTAAGAAAGCACAGTTACGTAAGAACTTACCGTAACAGTAGATCTTCGAGAGGAGCTCTTGCAGCAGGCCAACACTGGTAGGACTCAGCCGTCAGGCACCAGGACCACACCTAAACTTTCTAGCTAGCAGTCTACCACGGGTGACTACCCACTGCCGACATCGCCCTCTGATGTTGGCCTATCCTATAAAAGCAGGCGGTCCCCCACACCTTCCTCAGTTCTCCCACCAGAGAACTGAAGTCGGCAGCGGAATAAGAAAGCGAGGAGGCTTGTGAGAGTCATGAAGGAAAAAAGAAAGGCAGAAAACCTATGTGAATGGAAGACAACAGAGCAGACAGAAAGAAGGGGGAAGGATGGAGGGAATATCATGGCCAGCTGCAAGAGCTCCTCTTGAAGAGCTACTGTTACAGTAAGTTCTTATGTAACTGTAATATCTTACTTCGAGGAAGCTCGTGCAGTAGGCCAACACTGGTAGGACTGAATCCCAAGCAGTTCCGTCAGTATAAAGGAAGCAGCAGCGGGAGGAGGACAGACAGCAGCCAATGGCCTAAGAAAGAAGGCCCTGCAGAATGGTGAGGCCAAAGTTGGCCCTATGCCTAGAAGCAATGTCCAGATTGTAATGTTTGGTGAAGGTGTGGACAGAACTCCAGGTGGCAGCTGCACAAATGTCCACAGCAGACACATTTCTGAAACAAACTGTGGAGGTGGCCATACCCCTAGTGGAATGGCCCTTAACTACTCTGGAAGGTCCTTGTTGTACTTAGGGCAGCAATAAACAATGCAATTGACTAACCAGTTAGAGAAGCACTGTTTGGAAACTGGAGCGCCGTCCTTCCTGGGGACAAATGAAACAAACAACTGATTAGACTTCCTTAAAATCTTGGTCCTGTACTTATAGTATCGCAAGATTCTATATACATCCAAAGTATGGAGCAAAGCCTCCCCTTGATTAGAATACTCAGGAAAGTAAACTGGTAGGTGGATAGAATGGTTCAAAGTAAACTCTGACACCACCTTGGGAAGAAACTTAGGATTAGTACACAGCGACACCCTGTCTTTATAATAAAACAAATAAGGCTCTTTATACACGAGAGCCTGAGGCTCAGAAATCCTTCAAGCAGAAGTAACAGTAACTAAAAAGAGCACCTTGACACCACAGAAAGCGCAGTTCACAACTCACAGCCAGTTCAAAGGGAGGTAATGTGAGTTTCTCCAACATAAAACTGAGGTCCCACAGAGGGACCGGGTCCCGAATGGGAGGTTTCAGATGCAAAGTGCCCTGCAATAAAGTGTGAGACACCTCAGGCTGAGCCACGGCCCTGCCCTCGCTAGGTGCATGGTACACACAGAAGGCAGAAATATGCACCTTCAAGTAGGAGTACCCCAGGCCCAAGTCTGAAAGGAGAGAAGGTACCCCAACGCCTAATTCACCGGACAGGTGAAGGGGTCCAGCTGGCACGGAGCTACCCAAAGGGTGAAATGCTTCCATTTAATGGCATAAGTGACCCTGGTGGAGGGCATTCTGGCAGCCACCAGGACATCTGCGATCCTAGAGGAAACCCCAATGCGGGAAATGGCTAAGTCTACAGGAGCCACACATGGAGATGCAGAGACTGTGGATCCAGATGAACCAGGGTGCGCTAGTCCTATGAGAGCAAGCCACTGCACAGAGCAAGGGTACTGGAGGTTCCACTGCTAGCTACTTCAACAAGGGGAACCAGATTTGATGCTGCCACAAGGGGGCTATGAGGATCATCTCCACCCCTTTTAACTGGAGTTTGAGCAGCACCCTCTAGAGCAGGAAAGGAGGGAAGGCGTACAGAAACCTCCCCTCCAAGAGTGGGACAATGCATCTCACCAGAAAACTCCAGGCCTGGGATCGAGCAAGCAAAATAGTGGCAGTTTTGCAATGAGTGGGGACGCAATAAGGTCCATTTCTGGTGGACCCCATCTGTTAAAGAGATCTTCGATCATGGGAGTCAGAAGCTCCCACTCGCATCGACTGTAGCTGTGGTGTCTGCTACAGTCTGACATGCACAGGTCAATGGCAGGAATGAACTGGATAGGCCAACGTCAGAGGATGACGTTTGCGGTGGGTGGTCTCCCATGGTAGACTGCTAGCTAGAAAGCTTCCGTGTGGTCCTGGCGCCTGGTAGCCAAGTCCTACTGGTGCTGGCCTACTGCAAGAGCTTCCTTGAAGTAAGATATTAGGATTAGTATGTAAAGACACTCTGCCTTTGTGAAAAATCAAAGAAGAAGGTTCACACATGAGGGCCTGAAGCTCTGAAATCCTTCAAACAGAAGTGATGGTAACTAGAAATAATGCTGGCCAAGAAAGGAAGCACAAGCCACAAATCACAGAAGGCTCAAAATGAAGCCAAAGTCAATTTCTCCAAAACAAAAAAAAACAGATCCCAAGCTGGGACTAGAGCTCTAATAGGAAGTTTTATGTGTAAAGTACCTATCAAAAACATACAGACTACCTCTAAGTGGGCAACTGTACGTCCGTCTACAAGTACGGGAAAGGCTGATATACCAGCAAGATGCACTTTAAGTGAGAAATACTGCAGACCTGAGTCTGAGAAGTATATTAAGTAGTCCAGCATTGCACTGACTGGACAGGTAACTAGGTCCAGGTTATGCAAAGGGGCCAACCAAGTAAACTACATCCACTGCAGAGAGCAGGTATGTCTCATAGAAGTTTCTCCTGCAGCCACCAGAAGAAATTACTCACCTTAGTAATTATGTTTCTTCTAATGGAGTCTTGCTGTATTCTGACTATTGCAGTTAGCTCCAGCACTTGAACTGCCCCGGAGAGTAGAGGGTTAAATTTCTATGCAGGGCATAGAACGTGGGGCTCAAACTCGGTTGAAGACTCTGTCTGCAGTGCTCTGAATACAAACCGTCAGATTCTTACCAGCTAAAACTCACTGAACTATATATATCTATATGTGGAAATTGTAAAATTTCTACTAGCCAAGTGGCAACAGAAAGATTTTAGATTCCCTAAAGAAGACTCAAGTCAGGAACCCCCCCCCCAAAAAAAAAAAACGAGTAGTAAAGCATGAGAAGATCACTCATTAATAAACACAAAGCACCAGCATCAAAAGAAAGTGTGCTGAACACACTCCTGGGGTGCAACACTGCACCTGCCCACCCACTTCCCAAAAAACAGGTTCTGAGAAAGGAGGCAGGGAGGGAGGTCAGAATACAGCAAGACTGCATTAGAAGAAACACAATTACTAAGGTGAGTAATTTTTTCTTCAAACAACATGAAGTCTTGCTGTATTCTGACTATTGCAGACTACCAAGCAGTACCTCCAAGGAAGAGGGACAGAACCAACTTTGGGAATAGGCTCTGAAATACTGCTGTGCCAAACCGAGCATCACTCCTAGCCTGGATATCCAAAGAGTAATGCTTGGTGAAGGTATGGACTTTTTTCCAGGTGGCTGCTTGGCAAATTTCTAGCAAAGGGATATCCCTGGCAGCAGCCAGAAAAGCAGCTGTACCTCTAGTGGAATGAGCCCTAAGGTCTGAGGGTGGAATTTTCCCTAGTTTCTCATAGCATAATTGTATACAGGATACAATCCACCTGGCAATAGTTCTCTTGGTGGCAGGTTTACCCTTACCTACTTTCCCATAAGTGAGGAACAATTGGAGGCAGTCAAACCTATGGCCCTTTGTACGCTCTATGTAATAACTAAGGGCTCTTTTAACATCTAAACTGTGTAACCTCCTCTCTCCTGAGGAAGAGTGATCAGTGAAGAAAACAGGAAGAGACATAGACTGGTTTAAATGAAAATCCGAAACCACTTTGGGTAAGAACCTCCTATTGGTTCTAAGGACCACTTTATCTCTATGGAATGAAATAAAGTCAGGCTCTACTGATAGAGCTTGCAATTCACTGATACATCTGGCAGAGGTAACAGCCACCAAAGACAAAGTTTTCCAAGTCAAGTACTTAAGCTCTGCTGAGGACATAGGCTCAAAAGGAGGTTACATAAGCTGAGCAATGCAAACGTTCAAATCCCAGGCAGGAGCAATATCCCTATAGAAGGGGGAATGGTATGAAGCAATCCCTTAAAAAATTTACAGAATACAGGGTGAGACGACAATGAAGAAGGCTTTCCCACTGACAGAAAAGCAGAAACAGCTGACAAATGCACTCTGAGAGTAGCTGGTCTGAGGCCTAGGCCATTAAGATGAACCATATAATCCAGGACTGTAGACAAATCAGCAGTGTCTGTGGAATTGCCCCTCCTGGAACACCAAATGCTGAATCTGTTCCATTTGGAGTTATAAGTTTTTCTGGCGGCAGGCTTTCGAGAGGCCTTGAGAATATCCAGAACCCCTTGGGACAGATGCAAGTCTGCATATTCTAACTCTTCAAGAGCCATGCCTTGAGATTGAGAGACCGAATACTGGGGGTTCCAAATCATTCCCTGAGAGGAGATTAACAGGTTGTGATTCCTGGGAAGAGACGGGGGAGATGGGCTGCTAGGGACAGCAACAGGGGGTACCAAGGCTGCCTGGCCCAGTCCGGAGCAATCAGAATCACTTTGCAAGGTTCTGACCTTATCTTGACCAGTACTTTGAAGAGTAGAGGGAAGGGAGGAAAGGCATAAAGAAATTACCCTCCCCAATTAAGAATCAGAGCATCCAGAGGGACTAAGCCCAAGACTGGGGGTCTGCAACAAAACAGAGGGAGTTGGTGATTGTCTGGGGCTGCAAAGAGGTCTATCTCTGGAGTGTCCCACCTTGAAAAGATGACTTTCAACACCAGAGGGTCCAGGGACCATTTGTGATGGCCCTGTGAGATCCTGCTCAGTGCATCTGCTAGTACATTGTCCTTCCCTGGAAGGTGGACTGCCACCAGGGAGGTCTGCAGAGAATAAGCTATGGACCACAATTTCATGGCCTCCGTGCATAAGGCCATGGAACGAGTGCCTCCCTGCTTGTTGATATACCACATGGTGGTGGTGGTGTCCGTCCTGACCTGAATCACCTTGTTCTGCACTGACTGAGACAAAGCTTTCAGTGCCAGAAAGACTGCCCTGAGCTCCAGGGGATTGATATGAAGGAGGGATTCCTGAGGGGACCACAGTCCCTGGGCTGTGAGAGCCCCCAGATGGGCTCCCCACTCTAATAGGGAAGCTTCTGTGGTAAGGACCACAGAGCGAGTCTGAGACACAAATGGAACTCCTTGCCTTAAATTGTCCAGATCCTGCCACCGTTGAAGGGCCTGGATTAGAGTCTAAGAGACCAGAACTAGCTTGGAAAGAGGATCTTTCCTTTGGGACCAAAAGGCCCTCAGATGAAACTGAATGTCTCTCATCTGAAACCTGGCCCCTTGCACCACTGCTGTGGAAGCTGCCATGTGGCCCAAAAGCTGAAGGAAATGCCTTGCTATCCGAGAAACCAGAGGACGGAAGGAAGAAGCTAGCTGTGAAATGGCTATTGCCCTTTCCAGTGGAAGGAAAGCTCTTGCTTTGACAGTATCCAGCTCTGCTCCTATAAAGGTGAGAAGCTGTACAGGCTCGAGAACTGACTTGGGAAGGTTGAGAAGAAATCCCAGGGAAGTGAGCACTTGCTGGGTCACTTGCAGATCTGACTTGACTTGGTCTGAGGACTGACCCACAATGAGCCAATCGTCCCGATATGGAAAAATGGAAATCCTTTTTCTTCTTAAAAAGGCCACTACTACTGCTAGGCACTTTGTGAACACCCTTGGGGCTGATGTTAGCCAAAGGGCATTGCTTTGAACTGATAATGGCCTGAGGGCACTTCGAACCTGAGGTACTTTCTGTGGGAGCACCTGATGGGAATGTGAAAGTAGGCATCTCTGAGGTCCAAGGAGGCTAGCCAGTCCCCTGGCCTCAGAGAGGGAAGAATTGTTCCCAGAGTCACCATTCTGAACTTTGGTTTTAAAGATGTTTGTTCGGGTATCTTAAGTCTAGGATGGATCGCCACTCCCCTGTCTTTTTTGGGGTAAGGAAGTACCTGGTGTACAGACCTTTGTCCCTGTGTAGAGTAGGAACACTCTCTCTATGGCCCTTAAGGCCAGCAGAGACAAAACATCTGCCTCCAGAGCAAGGGTTTCTGAGATGTTTGCAGATGGAAAGGATCTGGCCCTCATTTTCGGAAGTTTTTTGAAACTGAGAACCAGTCCCTGGCTTACCACCTCCAGGACCCACCTGTCTGAAGTAACAGACATCCAGTCCTGGGCAAAGTAAGCCAGCCTGCCTCCTACCAGGATGGGGGAGTCGACCCGGGCTGACATATTAGGGTGTCTGCTTGGCAGGAGCTTTAGGCTGAGGAGTGGATGCAGCTCTGCTCATCCCCCTTCTGCCTCTCCCTCTAAAGAACCCCATCTGAGAAAAGGCCTGTGAAAAGGCCTGCCCCTGCCCCTAGCTTGTTGCCTTTGAGGAGTTACCTGCCTCACCTTGGCCTGTGCACTCCTGTAAGTGGTCCTGTACTCATCCATTTTCTTCATGTAATTCTCTGTCTGCTCCCCAAACAGAGAATCACCCACGACAGAGAAATCCATGGCCTTAACCTGGGTGTCCTGTGAGAGGCTAGCACATCTGAGCCAAGCCATCCTCCGAAGAGCCACAGATGTAGCTATGACTCTTGATGACACATCACTGGAATCCACAGCAGCATGAAACTGTACCTGTGATGCTTATATCCCATCAGCAGCCACCTCCTCCAGCTCCTTGGCCAGGTGAGGGGAGGCCTGTTTAGCCAGTGCCAGTACAGTGTCCCACCTGGACATCTGGTACCTGGCTGCAAAGGCCATATGGTTAGCCTGCCTGAGTCCCAAGGAGGATGCCAAGTACTGTTTCATTGCCATGGCATCCATCTTCCTGGAGTCTTTGTCCTGGGGGGGTATGGAGCCAAGGGAATACTTGCCTTGTCACAGGTAGCAGCCTGCACGACCCCAATATGGCTGCATTGTTGGTAGAAAAACTCTGTATCTGAGCCTGACAAGGTATACCACTTGTCCATCCTTCTGTCAACAGGAAGTACAGAATTAGGAGACTTTAGAATTTTTTGTGTCTGCTTCCCAAAGGACTTATGAAGGGGAATAGACAGTTTCTAGGACTCTGGGATGTCCATCATTTCAACAAAATCAGGATCCTCTTGATCCTCCACAGCCTCCTCCAAAGGAAGCTGGAGAGTTTCAGCCACCTTTCTGTAGAACAGATAGTGGGAAGGGGACTCAGGGAGCCTAAGTGGGGAAACACCAGGAGGTCTGTCTGGGGAGATATCCGGTTCCACAGGCACATCCAGACTTTTATAATCATCACCATCCTCTTCAAAATCCGCCTCCTCTTCAAACTCCGGTTCATAGAAATCTTCAGGGGTATAATCGTGAACCGGGGGAACCGACCGAACCGAACCCCTGCCAGAAGCGCTGGATCGGTCAGAACCAGACAAAGTGATTCAACAATCCTAATCACTCTGGCTATTTCTTCAGTGGTTGGAACATGAACCTCTGGATCCGAACTGGTTGATTTTTCTTTGCGTTTTCTTTTTGTAGGAACAGATCCCTCAGGATTGGCTCTCCTCTTGCCCAAAGAAGTATCGCCCTGGTCAGATGGCACTCCTTCTGGTTCGGTTGGAACTGAACTGGGCTGGCTTTCCGGGACAGCGGATTTCTCAGCCTCCTTATCCCTAAGTCTACCTAACCTTTTTTCCAGGGTAGACTTAGGGAAATTCTTACAAATGTGGCAGTCTGAATCGAGGTGGTCAAACCCCAGACAGTAAAGACAGGTGGTGTGGGGATCAGCCTTAGCAAAGACCTCCCCACACTCACTGCAGCGTTGAAACCCAGTGGGCCCGGTTTTCTTCTTGGGTTTCTCAGACATGGCCAACCTAACAAAACTTAACCTTTATATGGCAACCACCAGGCAAGACTCCCTTATCGGTTTCTAACCGTGTTACGGGTATTGGAAAAAAACACAAAAATAGCGTTTTGTTTTTAAACCGATAAGGACCAGTAACCACACACTAAAAGAGCAAAGAGGATTTCAGCTAATGGATCGGTTCAGCCGAACCAATTGAGAAACACAAGTTTACAATTTCCACAACAAGAACAGAGATGCTACCTAAGTACTTACTGTACCACAGACAGAGCCCTGAACTGACAATACGGAAAATAAATCGGACTAAAACCATCAACTTTAACCGACTTTGAACTGTGCAGAAGGAGAAATCTCTGGAGCGACTGTTCAGTGAGGTGGAGTAAAGAATCGGACGGTTTGAGTTCAAAGCACTGCAGACAGAGTCTTCAACTGAGCTCGAGCTCAACGTTCTATGCCCTGCATAGAAATTTACCCCTCTACTCTCCGGGGCAGTACAAGTGCTGGAGCTAACTGCAATAGTCAGAATACAGCAAGACTTCATGTTGTTTGAAACCTCAGCTACTTTAAATGATACCCCAAAATGAGCTATGGCTATGTCTTTGGGAGCTATGTAGGAACTTCAGATCCAAATGGATCAGGGATCCCTGTTCTTAAAAAATGTAACAGGCAGCAAACCCTGCTACTCGCCAGTGATACAGTGGGGGGATCTACCCCCTTTAGCTCCACTGTGGGGGGGGGCAATACCTTTGAAGTCGGAAGGAGGGTCCCACATAGGGGCGATGGGGCAGGGTTGTTGTTAGGGGAAGACAGGGGCAAAGGCCAGTCACTGCAAGGGGAAGAAAAAAGTAGTGATTGAAAATAAAATACCTTGTACCCTATCTTTGTAAGAAGTCCTGAATGACATCAGTGAGAGGCCCACCAAGAACTCCATTAAGTCCAGTATTACCCTCAGGTACCTGGATAACATGTGGACCTTGGGCTGATTCACACTATGGTTGCTTGGCATTGGCCGATTCTGATCCGATAGGATTTCATGGACATTTTTGAATTTCTGACTCCAAATCTGATTAAATTCCAATAAAGACCTCAGAATCAGATTTGGAATCCTACATCCTATTGCTGGTCTAGGTATGCACCAGCGTTTAACAAATACCACTAGTACGAATTCTAAAAACTGGTTATGAGTCTGTTCTTGATTGGTTAATTGTTACAAATCCTTCTTGTGTTGTAGTTTCTAGAGTCCTACCGGACTCCCTTAGTGATCGTTATGCTATATTATGTGATTGGTCAGCTGAGGGTTTAAAAAGGGAACCTAAGTTCATCTCAACTCAACAGCTGAAAAAATTGAATCTAGAGAAATTCTCTAAGGCTATTTCAGCTGCTGACTGGTCATTTACAGACAACTTTCAGAATACTGACAATGCCCTTGATTCCTTTAGTAAGACTTTCTCAGTATTTGTGACACATTCATTCTGCTAAAAAAGACTAGAGTCAAAGGGTTAAGAAATGAGTGGATCACTCCAGATCTCAAACTTAATGAGGATAAGAGACAGGGCTTGGGCAAAGTATAGGAAATCTAAACTATTAAGTCACCTACAAAACTATAAAACACTTGAAAATAAATGTAAAGCAGTGGTTCAAGCAGCTAAAATAAATTTCTTTAGAGATAAACAAATCAGAGAGTTGGGAAGTTCTAAACTCACATGGAGAACTTTAAATGAATTGGTAGGTAAGGGCAAAAAGGAGGAACAAATTACACTCACTGAGGACGGAAGAGTTATTAGTGACCCACGGGATCTTGCCAACTTGTTTAATACATATTTTGGTGACCCTAAGAAATTCAAGCTTAAAGATTTTCAGCCTAAGGATTTCATCACTGAGGGGCTCTTCTGAACCACTCCCTAATTCTCTGAAGTTTTCTGCCCCAGTCACAAATTTTATTTCCGTTTTCTCTCTCCAATTGAGATTAACTATTGTGTCGAAAGGATGGATCCTAGGCCTAGTTTGGATCTAGACGGCATCGACTATCATATTCTTAAACTGGTTAGTAAACCAATTGCTCTCCCCTAAACAAACATTTTCAATTATTCATTGTGCAAAAGTTTTTTTTTTCTTGTAAAAGGAAGAGTGCCATTATAAAATCCCTACACAAATCCGGTTCCGAAAATGATATTTTTAATTTTAGACCTATTTGCTTCCTCCCTCTACTTTCCAAAGTTCTAGAAAAAAAATTGTTTTGCATCAGACTATGGAATTTCTTGACAAATCTAACATTTTGACAGAATCACAACATGAGTTTAGAGCTAGCCATAATATTGTGAATGACTTGGTGAGGTTCACAAACTTTGTATATAAAGCAATTGATGATGGACTTTATACAGGCTCTCTGTTTGTGGACCTCACCAATGCATTCAACCTTGTGGACCATGATATGCTTGTTAACACATCGTCCCAAATGAACTTTTCAGGGGATGTAACTAAATGGGTCAGGAATTACTTATGTAATAGGACCAATAGGACAATGACTTAATAGGTATACTCTGAAGACTGTTTAATCAAATCTGGAGAACCAAAGGGGTCTATATTAGGCCCTTTATTATTTACACTTTTTGATAACTCCTTACCAGAAATATGCAAGTACACCAAACTGATTTTGTATGCTGATGATGCAGTTCTTTTTTTGTAAAGGTAACTGTGTTTCAGTACTTTACAATCAGCTCCAAACCGATTTTAGCAGGCTGCATTCTTGCTTTGCGGCACAAGATTTAGTAGTCCTTCACTTTAAAAAGACAAAGTCGATGGTCTTTTCTAGCAAAAGAACAGCCACTGACTGTCACTTCATTCTACGTGATAATGATGGTAATCAGACTGAGAATTTTTTGATTTTAACTACCTCAGTGTAAACCCTGATAGTCACTTAACCTCTGAAATTCATATTAGTCAGCTGATTAAAAATGACACCAAAGGCTGGGTATGCTATATCGCACAAAACAATTTTTAATTCATGAAACCAGGGTTATGCTTGCTAGTTTCTTGCTTCCCCTAACAGACTATGCTCATTGGTTTACTCCTCTGCCTCTTCTACAGTCTTTGGTAGGTTGCAGGCTACATTCCACAACATCATTTGTAACTGGGCTGCCAAGGGCAACTCATCACTGTGATCTCTATATGGCTTTAAAGAGCTACTGATGTCTCAAAGAAAACTTTAAAAAACATAAATTTAGGTACAATTCTGCTTGCATTCCATTTATATTTTATATACTTCTCTTCTCCATAATTTATTACCAAGGAAATGAGTATGAATATATGATCTTTATCCCTTAAGAGTTCATTTTGAGTTCATCTACCTCTATAGCTTACTCCCTACTTCAAATCATAATCCTCTGTTGTGACATCATAATCTGTTGCCATGGGAGTAACTGTGAAGTTACATGCAGTGCACTGTTACTTCAGGTAAGGAGAAAGCAGCAGGAATAGATGAACTCTTCGGGAACAGAGATCCTGTTTTCATGCAAATGACCCGACTACTAAATAATGGGGAGGGGGAATTAATACAGAACTAATGGGAAATACAAACTGCACAGTGCCTAAATGTTATGTTTTATTAAAGTTATTCTGAACATCTCACCGTCTCTTTAAATTGGCTTTCCCTAGAAGATAGTAAGATTTTTATATTTTTCTTTAAAACTCACTTGGGTTATATGCCCTCAAGCATTATTTTCTTATTTGAGAAGTCTGTTAAAAGACACATTACCAGACATATTATGGGTAATTCCTTTTTAATTCCTTTATGCCACACCATGCAGGGACAACTTTCCCTATCATATAGGGGAGTTAAACTTTTTAACAGCTTACCAACATCATTGGTTCAGTGTTCGATGTTGTCTCTGTTTTAAAATGATCTAAAACATTTCCTACTTAATAGAAGTGCTTGTAAATGTTTTTCATTTTTTTATTATTAATGCATATGTTTACACTATGTTTGTTTTATTGTAATTACGGATTGTCTGTCACTGGACACTTGTGAAAATGGGAAATTACGCTCACATGTCATTCCATTATAGAAATAAAAATGAAAATGAAATCCTAACATCCTATGTAAAAACTTTTTGTTTTACCTTTACTGTCAGAATTATAATTTGGAATCTAGAACTCTGAAAATCCTATTTCCAAAAAAAAAAAGATCAGAATAAAAAAAAAAGGATCAGAATCCCAGGATTCAAATTCCAAATCCATAATGGGAAGGAGGGACACAGAGCAATCAGGTAACTACAGACCTCCAGGTCTCTTTTCTCAGAGGCTGTTCCCAGCTTTAACACCCCAATCCACAACTCCGTCCTGGGGGTTCTTGTTCCCTATGTGAATCACCTTTCACAGTTTCCTCCTGTATAAACAACGACCTTTCAGTCTTACTTCTATTGTGGGTGAACTGACCTTGTGGTCTACCTGGAGAGCAATGGATTCCAGGAGAGTAAGCAGCACGGGTTTGTGTGAGGGAGGTCTTGTCAGACCAACCTGATAGTATTCTTTGACTGGGTAATAGGGTAGTGGATAATGGGCCACGCTATAGATTTACTCTACTTAGATTTCAGGAAGGCTTTTGACTCAGTACCTCACAGAAGGCTGCTGAAGAAGCTAGAGGATTTGGGTGTAGCAAAGGACACAGTTATATGAGTGAGAAACTGGTTGGAAGGGAGACAGCAGAGGGTTGTGGTTAGCAGAGTGAATTCAGAAGAGAGCGAGGTTACCAGTGGGGTGACACAAGGATCGGTCCTGGGTCCAGTCCTTTTCAATATGTTAATCAGCAACACGGAAGAAGGAATCCTGGGTAAGATGTGTCTCTTCACAGATTATACTAAGCTCTGTGGCAGGTAGACAGTGAGGAGGGAGTTAGGGAGATACAGAGAGGCTTGCAAAGACTGGAGAGGTTGTCAAAGGTTTGACAGCTGAAATTCAATGTCAAAAAGTGTAAGGTGATGCACATAGGAAATGAGAACCCCCGAGAGAGTATTGGATGAGGAGGGGGAGAGGTAAAGATGGGCACGACCTCTGAGGAAAGAGACCTAGGGGTCATCATCAGTGAAACAATCAAGCCAATGTAACAAGGCCTACAGTAAGGCAAACAGGATGGTGGGGTGTACAGGAAGGGGGTATTAAGAGCAGAAGGAGGGAGATGGCACTACCACTCTATAGATCACTGCTGAAGCCCCACCTAGAGTACTCTGCCCAGTTCTGGAGTCCTCACCTAAGGAAAGATAAGGACAGGCTGGAGATAGGGTTAGCAAAATAATTCAGAGCCAGCAGGGCAGATCTTACGAGGATCACCTTAAGGTACTGAACATGTACACTGGTGGCCAGACGAGAGAGGAAGATATAATAGAGATCTTTAAGTTCCTGAAAGGAATGACAAGGTAAACTGTGAGGAACTATTTGGCATAAGTAGCAGATCAAAAACATGGAGGCATGAGTGGAAAGTGTCGGGGGGAGGTTCAAGAGGGAAGTAAGAACGTTTTCTTTTACAGAAAGGGTGGTGGAGCCATGGAACAACCTGCCAGCTAACGTGGTGGGCACCAAAACTATCAATGGTTTCAAACACGGCTGGGACAGAGAGACGGGCTTAGTGGTTACACAGGGTGGAAGCAGTATGGCAGGGAGCTGGGGTAGATAGTGTGGGTTAGAACCCTGTATAGGCAATGGGTCCTGGGTTTCTTAGAGATATATAGCAGACTGGATGGACCAATGGTCTTTTTCTGCTGTCATTGTCGATGTTTCTATGTTCTTATAAGTGGCCCCACCTTATCAGTGACTTTCCTTTTGTTCCTTATGCAGCTAAAACATTTTTTGTTATTTCCTTTTCCCATGTGCACTCATATCTCCCAGACTTGCCTTTGTTTGCAATCTTGGCCCTACATTAGTGCTGTAATGCCCTCTACACTGACTGCTTTCCTGGCACTGTCCCTGGAATCCTTCCACTTACACATCCTCCTTTTGTTCTTTGACTTCACTGGAGTTCTTTGGATAACAACAGAGGCCTTCACCAAGCCCTCTTGCATGATGATGCATCTAGTCACTGCCTCTGTTCTACTCTGCAGGTATTCTCTTCCAACCTGGTACTGCGACTCCCACTCAGCAAGAGTTTCTGGCACTTTCTCCTTAACCATCTTTGTTTTTTCCTTTCCTACTTTCCCTTGGGTACTTTCCAACTCTTAATCAATGTCAGGTTGTTTGAAATCCCACCATGAGAACCAAGGGCCACAAATTAGTTGCCCATTCTAAGTCACACTCTCTTCTTTACTACTTGGTAGTCTGTAGCATACTCCCAAATATTTTTTTTTTTTTGCCTCCCGCAGATCTTTATTCTAGTCACAGGTTTACTGTAGCGCTCCCACCCCTCTCCACTTTATCTTTCTTGCTTGCTTCAGTCCCTTCTTTGACACATAAAGCAATACCGCCACTCCTCTGATCCTTTCCATCTCTCTCTTCAAGACAACATATCGTCCACCCTTGCTCCCCGGCTCATTCTCTTGTTCAATCAGGTTCCTTTGAGTCCTACTATATCGTAGCTCACCCCAAGAAGCTTACTCTCCAGATCATCTACTTTGTAAGTTACACTCCTCAGATTTGTCATTGAATAGTGAATGAGTGTGTTTCTCCCCATAGCTGCGTTGAGCCCATACAGCTGACTTTATACTGTCCCCCACTCCTGACTGGGGCATAGGTGTTCTTCTACACCTATACCTACACACTCTTGTCCTAGCTTAACCCAGAGCTTATCTATAACACCCTAATCAGTCGTTCTGACTCCCTAGTGTAGTCTATCTAGCCTGTGTATGGTCCCCGTAGCCCATCACCAGTCCATTAACTCTCCCACTGCCACAGCCTGGAGTGCTGCTACAGTAATGATCTCTTGAGCAGGCTGCGGCCTCCAGTGCTGCAACCAGCTTGCAGTGGTTGCAGAATATCATATATACTGCTATAACCATGAACGCATGGATTATGCAACCCCTGCAAAACAATGAGTGCACTGCTATGTTCTCAGACTTTATAAAGTTCCAGCTCTACCCTGTTAGAGAAAAAGCCATTAGCTCCCTGGCTCACTGCCTTCAGCTCAAGTCCCATTTGCTGCTGTGCTGTGACTAGTTTTTTACCGGATCACTCAGTCTGGTTTATAAGGTAGTAGGTCCCTTTGCTCTTTGACTCACCCATGTATGCAGTAATCCTGCAGTGCCTCTCTTCCCATCAGTTAGCAACCACTAACTCAGCACACAACAGGCTTCTATATTCTAAACAGCTGTTGATTCCTACACCATATATTTTTTATTTTATTTTATTTTAGCTTTTGTTGACCGGATAAGTGCACTAGACAAATCCTGCCTATTTTCAGGCACGACCCGGGGGAGGGGGATACAGATGAATGCCAACTGACCTTGAACCAGATTAAGCTGTTGGTGGTATTTTTAGTGAATGAGGGAAATTTGGCCAGGACACCGGGGAAGTTCCCTTACTCTTTTTTCGATAAGTGCCATGGGATCTTTAACATCCACCTGTACTACCACCAATCCAGGCAGATGGGACCTCGGTTTAACGTCTCATCCGAAAGACAGCACCTCAGAAGTGCAGCACCCCTCTCATGCTGCACTACAGTGTCAGTACTGGGATATTAACCCAAGTGCCAGATGTGGGAACTGAACCCATAGCCCTCTGATCTCCCGGCCTCAGAGCCGAGTGTGCTACCTACTGAGCCACTGACACTGCTATATACAGTGCTCCCTTGCTATAACAAACAAAATGGGAGCCATAATGTGAATTCATTATAGCACTCTGTTTGTTACATCGAGGGATGTTGAAAAAAAAACAAACAAGGGATGAGTATTCCTGATAACAGCTCCAGTACAGTTCTTTTTGTCAGTCACTATAGAGTCTTTGCTGTACATTATTTTATTGCAATATGCTGCATTACAAAACAGACTGTATGCTCCCTCGCTGATTTACCTAGTTGATAATTTTACACAGCAGTGCAGCGCTAACATTTTCCGCGAGCCACACAATACATTCGGTATAACCAGGATTTCACTATAGAGGGGTTTGCTATAGCGAGGGAGAACTGTACTAAAAAGAAAGTGCTGCAAAAGAATTTACCTGTACTTACTCAAACTCCAAATCAAGAGCAAATTCCCTTTATTATGTGCTCTTTAGGATGGTTTACAAGGCTGCTCCACTGTCAGTTGCGGTCTGCTCTGCTGTTGCCCCAACCTCCAGAACCGATCCTATCCCACGTTTACATGGCCCCTCTCAGCGCCGATGCAATTTGCACTGGAGAGTGGCCATGAGTTGGGGGGAGGGGCATTGGCTGCCTGTTGACATCTGTAGTGACAGCAAGGGATGGCTATATGAAGGTGGGAGACCAGGGCTAGTATGGTGGAGCTGGTGATGCATGGGAACAGGGGGCTGCGGCAGGGGACGGGTGATCCTAACGGTACCCGGAACAGTGATGGGGGGTGGTTGAATCTAAAAAGAACCTGGGACAGTGACAAGGGGTGGATGATCCTAACGGGAACCTGTGGCAGCAGCAGGGGGTGGGTTATGCAAGTAGGAACTGGAGGCATAGGGAAGAACAAATAAATCAATGCAAACACACACAAAAACTGGAGGATTTTGCCTATCCTGGTAAATGGCCAGTACTCTGCCTGCCACATTTTTTTGTTCTGGACTGTGGGGATCATGGGAGGGCAGAAGAGAATGCTGGAAGGGTTTCTTGTGTGTCGGGAGCGAGCAGTGCAGCCTGTCTGTAAGACTGCCTACACCGCTGAGTCCAGAACGCATACCCTACTCTGCAGTGACTTGGGAAGAGGTGCAACAATTGGCCTACCTTGATCTTTAAGTGTTCACACAGCTGCATTCACACCACAGCAACCTGTGCATTCAGGCTGATGCGGTGTAAATGCAGCAGTGTAAACAAGCCCTTTTGTTTCTTATCCAAGCACCTGTTCTTCCAGTTCCTACAAACTAATCACTTGACATACTGAAAAGAACAGTATGAAAAACTGCCTCAAATATTTAGATGTGACAGTGTGACCATTCCCCCTCCCTACAAGGGTTGTTGCCTGCATTGTAAAATACACTGAAGAGACTGTGCTTCTAACGCTCTCACAGTTTGTTAATATGATACCTCTTAACTTAAAAACAAACT
The DNA here is from genome assembly GCA_016271365.2 of Neoceratodus forsteri. Classification (NCBI taxonomy): domain Eukaryota; kingdom Metazoa; phylum Chordata; order Ceratodontiformes; family Ceratodontidae; genus Neoceratodus; species Neoceratodus forsteri. The sequence continues at coordinate 1,693,020,882 of CM057456.1, read as the reverse complement.
CATACACCAATAACCTTCAAAGTGGGAAAGTTCTGAAGTAAGAAAAACAACATGCTCAACAGGAATGGCCTGTTTTCAATGGTTCTTCAAAGTGCTTTATTTCTGAAAGGTACAATTAGGTTTATGAAACTGTCAGCAGGGAGCTTTAAAAGCTTAGATAACCATCTACCGCCATAACTGATGATGACATGTTCTCTCATAAACATGTAATTTCTAACATCTGACTAATAAAAGGCACGCTGCCACTGTACCTGAACTAAGCCCAGATGTAATAGGAAATTAAATTTACAGCCATTCATCTGTAACCACACGACTGGAATAGATTGAGTCCCTGTTTAATAAACATTTGTGCTGCTGTAATTATGCACAACATTGTATATTCAAACTTGGAGTTTTACTGATGTTGGTATGAAGTAAAAATCTGAGCTATATTATGCAGACAACTAATATTGCTCTTTCATTGTCGGCACATGGCATAGTTTGTTGATATTTTAACGTACTGTGAAACTAAAAGTTGCAAGATATAAACCGCACAACAAAAAACATCAATAAATGCAAGACAGTGAGAGGCACAGAAGTGTAAAATGAGCAGTAAATTACATCCCAGGGGGCTGGCCCAGAGGCATAGAGGGCTGAGATGACACGCCTCACCTGTCACCCACACTGGCAACCAGAGTGAGGAGGAGCTCTGGTTGCCGAGATTGGCGGGGGGCTGGGACAGATCGAGCAGCTGGCTGGCAGCTCTCCCCTCCTGGACTGGGGTGGTGAGCTGTCTCAGCTCTTGGCTGCCACCAGGTGGAGGCCTAGTGGTAGTGCTGATGCAAGAGAGCTGATGGTAGTCAGGGTGGGTGGAAGGGGCTTGTGGTTCCAGAGTGCATGTGCGCCTCTACACGCATGCGCCCCCAAGTTTGCCACAGCTCTAGGATGGGCGAAAACTGAAGGTGGAAAAATGAAAGGGGGACGGGCTAAATGAAGCCCTGCCCGAGTTGTCATGGCCCACCCTATCAGTCCAGAGGGGAAGGGGAATCTGGATGTGTGTCTTCATGGGGGAAGAGGAGGGACCTCCCCCTCTTGGCACTGCTGCAGGGGGAAATCCATGGGAGACCCCCCAGAACAAGAGACGCACCAAGGACAGGGCTAAGCAGTGACCCAGGAGGATAAAAACCTTAGTGAAAAGAAATAAAAATGACACACCAAAAGAAACAGCCTGCCACCGGAACAGACTGTTTTTTTTTTCTCAATAAAATTTTATTATATTACAATACATAAGAATAAAACACTTTAAATGTGTAACATTATAAATGCCCTTTAAATGTGTAACATTATAAATAAATGAGTAGTAACTGCACCGGATAAAAGTTTGATAAAATATTTATTCTGAAAGAAATGTATCTGCTGACCCACTGTCTGCCACCATGCAGCACTGTGTTTCTGTATTACCTGGCACAGCCAGAAGAAACAACCATCAGAGAAAAGGACCTGCTTCTCCTGCAACAACAGACATGCACCTTGTGTAAGAGCTAGTGTACTTGATCCAATCCCGTGCACAGCACACTTCCACAGACAGTGCAACTGCCAAGTGGAGTTAGGCTGGATGCTACCCAGAGACACAGAGTACATTTAGCAATTAACAGGGATGTAACCCAAGAAAGGGATATGCCCCGAGCAGGGAGGAGGAGGAGGACAAGAAGAAAAAAGGAGGAAGGGAGCTGCCTTCTTTCTCTATTTTTTTTAGTTGGTATGAGGCCCCTATAAGGAACCAACATCCAAGCATTAACACTGGGGAGATACCAAGGCATTAAATGGAGCCAGATAGCACTATCAGGGTAAGCATCCCAGAGGCCCTGGCTCTGCTAGAGCAAGAGATGGTGGAAGGTTATGATAATCAATGGGTGAAGATATTCTGGAAGATCAAAAGTAATGGTAAGCACATAACATTCACAGTGTCCAAGAATCAATCTTCACCACTGGGTGGCAGGAAGTAGGCTGTTGGTTAACTAGAATCTGCAGCTTATCCAGTAGATAGGGAAATGGGCAGACTGGGTGGGCCAAGTGGTCCTTATCTGCCGTCAAAGTCTATGTTTCTATGATTCCCATTTACAGGTCTGAGTACCAGCTTCCTTTTCTTTCCTTTCTGAGAGAGGAGCTGGCTCACCCTGAGGGTAAAAAATACCCTCACAGCCCTCTGCACGGGGGAGAACGCCTGACAGCAGGGGCTCCTTAAAGGTTTGGCGAGACCAGAGGCTCATCAGGACCAGGTGGAAGCTTCCTGGATTCCCCAAATGTTCCCTTCTGACCCTAGGGAGAAGTTAGCCCCTGAAAATGCAAATTAAGCACCCTACGTCGGGTCAAAGGTGCCAGTCACAAGAGGCAAAGCCATGCCATCTACCTAATGCAGACTGACGTTCCTACCAGTCTGAAGGCCACCTTATTTGTGTTGTAAGGTGCCCTCAACTGGTGCCATACTACTTCCAGACCCCAGGAAGAAAGGTCAATGGCCTGCCTGTCTCATCTGATGACAGTGCATGAGGCTCCATGACCTCAGTGGGGTCTTCAGTACCTGAAGTCCTAAACTGGGGTGAAGTACCTCACCTGCGGACCCTGTGGGTGTGTGATACCCAATGAGGAGGTCCCTGGGGATGGCTGAATTGGAGAGTGGGTGCCTCCACACTGCCCTAGATGACTCCTCCATGGCTCTAGACCAAGGAGGAATGACTACAGTGTCAACATTGGGAATTCCAAGAAGTCCCAATGGTTGGGCTACTGGACTGCAGCTTTTATGGGCTTCAAGGTCAGGTACATGGATCATCTCCACCAGGAATCACTGGTGTAGGGCATACTAAGCAGCAGAACTGAGGTGGACAGATGATTCATTGTCTTCACTGGAGGACGTCGATGGATAAGAAGTGTCACCTCTGAGCAGCGTCGATGCCAGAAAGAAGAGCCTGGACTGGGCCCTGTCTGACTCCTTTTACCAATCATCTAAGGCACCAACCCAAGCCCGGTCTTGTTTCCACGTTAGAGGCCCCTTGAGTCCTATAAATGAGAGCATCCTTCCAGGAATTCACAAGGTCCCTCTAGAAGGGGTTGAGACTTCAAGTCTCTGGGGCCTCGTCATCGACTGCAGAACTGAGTAGGGGGCCTCATCTGAGAGGAGAACCTAGCAGAGTCATCCAATGTGTGTCCTCCTACATCCCAGGAGTAATCAGATCAGGGTCCATGGAGGGAACCCACAGTTGAAGTGAGTGGAGCATAAATGTCCCACAGGGTGACCCTGTCTCTCAACTGTGGCGGTGACATCCAACGGCTCTGCAGAAAACTCCATCCCGGGGCTGCCATCCAACTCCAAGTCAATGCTGCCTGCAAGATTGGGTTCAGGATCGATGAAGGCCTCACAGACAGGGTCATCCCAGTCTCCGTGGTCAGCACTGCCCTCGACACCATGCTCGGTAACAACATGTCTGGAGCAATCACCCTTCTCAGGAGGGAGCGGGCAACACCGGTGTCAGGGATGACCTCTGAGATAACATCATTGTCAGCACTTTGCCAAGAGCCAAACCCAGAACTGGTACTATTGCCACTGCCACATCCACCACCGTGTCCGGAGCTGTCACCTTCCACAGTGTCACTAGTATCACCGTCAACAGTGACACCATCCAAACTGGCAACAATATGAACAACCTCAGTGCCAGCCCTTTTCCTAACACCATAAACAGTGTCAGGAGGGGTCCACTCCTCCAAATGTGTGCACTACAGAGTGAGAACCCAGTGCATGAGAAGAGGTGGCTAACCCCAGCTCCACAGAATTAAGTCCAAACTCACCAAGCACTCGAGGACTCTGCTCTGGATGTGTAATAACTTCAAAGATTCCAACAGTTGGAAGACAAACATGTTGCTTTATTAATAAATTCTCCAAACATCCAAACTGCAGTATAGACAAATGGCTAACAACCTTGTACCTCCCCAGCACGACGACCAAGGTGTGGTCTTCATCAGGCGTGGAGTTAGATCCCTTGAATACTTGGTATGTCAGGTAGCACTATTAGCACCTCCTTGCAACCTATTAGGCACATCACTAATACATAAGTGGCTCTAGGTGAATTTGAGCTAGTGACCAAATAATTTTTGCACTGTTTTATGAATTATTTGGATGCCGCCACGGACATACAGCTGTGGGAGGTAGAAGGGGCCCCAGAAAAAGCAGAAATTCACCTGCCCAGCTGACAGGATGATGGCTGCCACATTGCCCTCATGCCACGGTGCCTCACAGCCCACTCTGATCCCCTCAGTCATTCACGCTCCTGGTTAAGGCAGCAGAATCCTCTCTCCCCTCCCTGGAGGGATATGCCAGGTCTACCGGGATGTGGGACCAATGGGGGACAGAGATGACGGTGACAGGGGACAGTCCAGCAGGTGGGGCTAACACTGAGCAGCCTGAAGGAGTGACTGTTTGGGAAGCAAGGGTACGAGCAAAGAAAAAAAGAAAAAAAAAAAGTGGGGTAGGAAGGAGAGCAAAAAAGAAAAAAGAGGGGCAAAAGGAACAGTGGTAATAAAATCTGGAAGGCCATGTGTGCAAATGCTAGAAGTCTAGGAAATAAGATTCTGGACATAACATGCCATCATGGCAGGCAGAGGCCGACCTGGATAATGTGGCCATTGCCAAGGCATGGTGTACTGAAAACTAAGACTGAGACATGTCCATACCAGGCTAAACTCTGTTCAGGAAGGACTGGGTGGGAAGGAAAGGATGGGGTGTGATGCTTTATGTGAGGAAAACCATAAAACTGTCGAAGATACAGGGAATACAGGGGGAGGCAGAGGTACTGTGGGTCACCCTGGAGATGGAGAATGGAGTCACTATTCACACTGGAGTGATCTACAGACCTTCAGCACGGGGGAGGAGTTAGATAAGGCACTGATGGAAGCCACTGGTAAGATGGCAGAAAAGGGGGAGGTGCTGCTGGTGGGGGACTTTCCAACGTGCCTGATGTAGACTGGTGCCTCTCAGCAGTGGCTTCAGCTAGAAGCAAGGACATCCTGGACTCTCTGCAGGGTGCGTTCCTCAGGCAAGTAGTCAGTGAACCCACAATACTGCACACATCAAGGTGGGAGGTCACTGATCACCATATGGTGTGGTTCAATATAAGGATGGCTACAGAATCGAACCACAGAAGGGTGAGGGTCCTGGATTTTAGGGGGCAGATTTCCTAAAGATGGGTGAATGTCTGAGGGATGACCTGGTTGGGGGGGGTGGACTGGGTGGCGTGCAGAAAGAGTGGGTGAAGCTAAAAGGGAGTTTAGTAACAACAAACTGCTGCAAACAAATGAGTAAAGTAAGAGGAAAAAAGAGACTGCTATGGTTCTCGAAAGAGGTGGCTGAAAAGGTAGAGAGACTGCTATGATTCTCGAAGGAGGTGGCTGAAAAGATAAGGGCTAAACTGGTATCATTCAGAAGGTATAAGGAGATGCACAGGAATGAGGACAGTGAGGTGGAGAGGGGGAAAAGAGGAAAGCAGTAAGGAGCACAAAGGTGGAAAATGAAGAGAGAATAGCCTAGGAGATAGCAAAAGGGGACAAGACATTTTTTGGGGTACGCAAGTGAAAAAAAAGACAGACATGGAGTGGGATAGTGAGGCTAAAAAGGGAAGGAGAGACTGTGCAGACAGAGAGACCAGGAAACTCCGAGATCCTGAACAAACACTTTTGTTCAGTTTTCACAGAGAAGGAGAAGGGGAGAGGCCACAAAAAAGTAACAGAAGCTTTGGAGGGAGGGAGGTGGACAATAGTCCTTTTTTGGAGGACAGAGTCCTAAAGGGACTCGCTAATCTGAAGGTAGAGAAAGCAATGGGGCCAGATGGGGTGCATCCATTATTGAGGGAGCTCAGGGAAATACTGGCTGCACCTCTAGCAGTTCTATTTCACAGCTCACTGGAAACAGAAGTTGTTCTGTAGGACTGGAGGAGGGTGGATGTAGTCCCACTACACAGAAGTGGTAGCATGGAGGAGGCTGCTAAATATAGGCCAATCAGTCTGACACGTGGTGGGAAAGTTAATGGAATCATTGCTGAAGGAAAGGATTGCCCTCATAAGCTACCCAGTGTGCCTACTAGTCTCCTATGTGGAACAGTGTCGAATGCCTTACTGACATCTAGGTAGGCAATGTCCACCGCTCCACCCTGATCTAAATCCTTTGTCACAGAGTCAAAGAAATTATCAGATTCATTTGACAAGACCTCCCCCTTGTGAACCCATGCTGTCTTGGGTCTTGTAACCCACTGGATTCAGGATATTCCACAATCCTTTCGTTCAGCAGTAATTCCATTAACTAAGGTACAGAAAAGATGCATTTTTCAGAAGAAAAGGCACTCAAGAACAAGGGGACATGCTCAGAAACTGGAGGGTGTAGATTCAGGAGAGAAAAGAGGAAGGAAGGAAGCACAAAATGAGTGATGTGTTCCTGGAACAGCCATCCAGTGAAGGGGGGGGGGGGACAGTGGTGGGTTTCAAGAATGCATGGGATAAGTACAAGGGAATTATAGTGGAAAGGAAGGGGGTGAGGGAGAAAACTGTAGATTGGGTACGGTCTACAGTAATAGTATAGGTAGGGAGGAATGGGCAGACTGGATGGACCAAGCGGTCCTTATCTGCTGTCAAATTCTATGTTTCTGTGAGGTTCCAGTCATAGATGGATGTTGCCAAGGTTTCTGTTGTGACCAATATATCTGGGCTACCTTACGTTGCCATAGCTTGAAGGTTGCTCATTTGTTCCCAAGACTATGGCATTTATGTAGATCACCCACCAGAAGCCCCGTTTCCTTCCCTAACCCTACTGATTGACAGTTCTTCCTTGCTTATCCCCTATACCCTTTTTGCATCCTCGACCACCCTCCCTGGCTGTTGTGGTTCTCTGGTGACCCTCACTGCCACATATTCTGTTTGAATTATGTGGAATGTGCTCCAAGACCTAAGGGGGCTGCTTACCTGCTTTTTTGTAACAGAACTGAATGCAAGAGACAAATCATCTTAAAATGACCTTCATATACCAAGTAATTCAGAACCAAATGCAAATCAGGCTTCTAGGGAACATACACCCCCATTTTAGCACCAGATAGAAAATCTTTTCATTTAGATAAATAAGATTTTCTTGTGGATTGTTTTCTTAGAACTTACAGGATACTTAAGACCTTACCCGTAAGGTTCAGGCCTGAGTACTATATGTCCTCAAGAACCATGCCTTCAGTCTCAAGCTTCTGAGATTTGGGAATTTCACCCTGCGCTGAGACAGAGTCAGGAGGTAGAGGTGGGTAGAAATATGGGGTTCTTGTATGAGAGGGACAACAGAGGAGAGTACCATGGCTGTCTCACTCAATCTGTGGCCACCAGAATCACTGCTGATGACTCCCTCCTCAACTTTCAAAGTACTCTGTGAATCAAAGGAATGGAGGGAATGCATAAAGGAATTTCCCTTCCCAACTGAGGGTTGGTGCATCGTGGGGAAGAGTCCCCCTGTGGGGTTGTCTGCAGCAGAACAGTGGTAACCCGTGAATTTCCTATGAGGCTAACAAGTCTACCTCTGGAGTACCCCATCTCCTGAATAATACTGAAACCATCTGTTGGTCTAGTGAGCAGTTGTGGTTTCTCTGAGTCATCCTACTTAGTGAGCTTTGCCAGAACACTGCCCTTCCCTGGCAAATGTACTGCAAAGATTTTTACTTTTTTTTTTTTTTTTTTTTAAACAGCTATTATTTTTCTCTTCTGCTGGCTTGTCCTCAGGCGGGCGACCCCAGCCCCGTCCCCCGGTGTCTACCAGCTGACGGTGACCCGAACTCCAGGGCTTGCCCTCGCTGACGGGTTTCCCCAATCCCCACCACAGTCCGGATTTAGTGGGACAGCACATGGCTAGTTGGGAGTGGAGCCTGCGAGGCGCCCCCTGCCACTGTGCCGTGGCAGTGTTTTTCTCTTGTTCTCCCCAGGAGTTGGGGGCATGCAATGACGCCAGTGGAGGGGAGCGCACACGCATCTGCACACGCTCCCTCCAGGCGTCTGCCCAGACTCCTCCCCATCATGTAGTGTGGCGCATTGTTCCTCAGCCTCCGCTGGGAGGGCAAACAAACCCTGACCGCTGGGAACCCACCTCCCCGTAGAAGGAGAGCAGTCTATCCGACGCTCAATCCTTCTCTTCTGCTGCCGACCCCCAGAGGCCCATGCTTGTTCCCGAACACAGGTAACTGGCATAGCACAAGGTAAGGCGTCCAGCACCTCAGCCCTCAGTGCCACTGGGCCAGCTAAGATTTTTGCATTTAATGAGTAAGCCAGATTCCAGATCCAATGTCTCTCTGCATATTTTGTGGATCTGTTACCATCCTGCTTGTTTATATAGTACATTGTGGTGGCTTTGTCTGTTCTGATCAGAACTGCCTGGTTCTGAATCAGATCTGAGAATTACTGCAGAGATAGAATCACTGCCCTGAGCAGCAGAAGGTTTATGGGCTCCTGTTGCTCTTTTTTTTTTGTTTAAATATCAATTTTATTAACTTTTCTGATACACATACAGACACAGACAGAGTACACAACCACCACATGATATAAATAGAAAAATACACAAGCAGACAATAAAATTCCAGGCTCTGGGCCACCCCCCACAATCCGTTATAAATATTAATTTATGTACATACACCACCTTCATCTCGTCAGTTTCTGGATTCCATGAGTGGAATACTGGGCCAGACCAGCAAACAAAAAATATGACAATTGTAACAATGAACAAGATAGAACAAAGAGTCCAACATAAGGACAGTAGCTGAAACCAAGAACAAAAAAATAAAACCCATCTGGAGCTGGGCACTTCTCTTGCAATTAAAGATTAGACAAACTTTTTCAGTAAGGGTGTGGGTGTGGGGGGAGAGCAAGGCAAAGGGGAGGGGTAGAGTCATATCAGCCACCCACAAGTCCCAGGCCCATGCAGGAGAGTCCCACACTGAGACAGAGAATTCCATTCCACTCTGGGACACCCCAAGGGTGAAACCCCCACACAGGCTCAACTCAAAAGATAAAGAAGGGCGGACTAGAGCAATCAATGACTGGGAGACATTCACAACGTTTTTCCAGGTAGGACCTTCCCAGTGCTAGGGGCACTCAGCCAAGAGCTCCAGTACAGTCATATTTTCCTTCTCTGCTTGAAAGTGAAAAAATGGCAACCACCTTGTTTTAAATTTATCCATGTTTAACTGTAAGTGAGCAGTTAGCTTCTCCATTCCCTGTATATGTATACTTATGGAGTACCAAGTTTCAGGGGACAGGGGAGTTTCATTTAACCATTTTTTTGTGATGGATTTCTGTGCAGCAACCAAGAGAATGAACAACAAGTATCTCTGAGCCTTGGAGGGAATCTGCGGGGGTAACGGACTTGACTCAATAGCCAATACTGTGGGTTTCCTGGGAGCTGAACCTGAAATATCTTCTCCATTTCCTGAACTATCCTTTCCCAGAATGCCCGTAATTTTTGACATCCCCCAAAAATATGGGTGTGAGTTCCCCTCTCCCCACAGCCCCTCCAGCATAAGTCTGAAGCACTGGATCCAAAGTGCTTAGTGATAACCAGAGTGTGAAAGTATCTTATGTTCACTTTCCACCTACACTCTCGCCAAGAAAAGGAGGCCGAGGAGGAATGGACCCCAGACCAGATCTGCCTCCAGTCCCTGTCATCCAACTGAAAATCTATCTCCCCAGACAATTTCTCCTCTAAACCTCCTATGGTAACAGGCTCACCTGAGAAGAATGAGACCAGCCAGGAAACCATTCGTCCACAACCCCTCCAGAGAGCAATGGGAGAAGAAATTCCAAAAGAGGATCCAAATCAATTAACTCCATGGCACTCAGTTCTTGCAGGCCAGGAAGTGCCGAATTTGCAAAAATCTGAAGTGGTCCCGGGGTGGGAGATCAAACTCCCTGGCCAACTGCTGAAAGTCCTTTAAATTCTCAACTCCATATAATTGGCAAATGTGCTGAAGGCCCACCCTCTCCCATCCATGAAACCTGAGATCTAACTGACTGGGAAGGAAATCCACACAAGCCCTGATGGGGGGTCTAGGAGGACAGCCTCAACTGGATACCCAATTTTTTCTGTTATCCAGGACCAAACCTGTTTCAGTACCTGAGCCCAAGGGTAAGTCACCAGGAATTTCAATAGTCCCTCCTGATCCACCAAGATGATATTTGCCAGTCTAACCCCAGGAACCCATGGTTTCTCCAATTCTGTCCACAAAGGCTGATCTCCCCAATACCACAGAGGTCCTAATACTTGGAGTTGAGCTGCACAGTAGTATTTAATAAAGTCTGGTAGCCCTAGCCCACCCCCATCCTTAGCCCTATGTAACATCTGCCATTTGACCCTGGGTGGCTTATGATTCCATATGAATTAAGAGGTGGAAGATTTCAAGCTTTTCCAAAATGAGGACGGGGGTTTCAGCGGCAAAACTATGAAGAGAAAAAGCAAACAGGGTAATACATTCATTCTTATAGCTTCTATCTGTCTGGAAACAGACAAGGCGAGCTCCTTCCATCTACTGTAATCTACTTGAATAGCATGAAGCAATTTAAGATAGTTGGAGCTATATAACTTCTCAATTTTACCAGGTATTCAGACTCCCAAATATCGAAATGCCTCTGTTGCCTATCTGAAAAGTCCTACTTGGGGGAGGTCATTTAGTCTGGATGGATTTATGGAGAACATTTCAGTTTTAGAGTCATTAACTTTAAACCCTGAGACTATGCCAAATTCTTGTATGAGAAATGTTAGAAGTGGAGCTGAGCCCACCGGGTCAGCAACATATAACAAGGTGTCATCCGCATAAAGAGAGATGCGGACTTCTATCACTTCCACCCAGGTCACCTTATATATTTCTGACTGCCGATCCGGCCACAAAGGATCCATACTTAAAGAAACAGAAGAGGGATAGCAGACATCCCTGTCTGTTTCCTCTATACCAAACAGCTCAGACAACACCCCTGCTCAACTTTTTACCCTAGCCTTAGGGCCCCTATATAAATTGGATACCCAATCTTGAAATCTGCTCCAACCCAAATTTAGCTAAAGTTTTTTTAAGAATAACCACTCAAGGCAATCAAAAGCCTTTTCCGCATCTAGTGAGACTACTGCATTAAGACATTGTGAGGGGAGGGAGGGACCAACCGATAACACATTTAGTAAAAGACGGATATTATCTTGTATGTGATGTCCGGGGACAAACCTGGTCTGGTCAGAATGTACCAGGTCCGGGATAAACTCTTTCAATCGCTTTCCTATTAATTTAGCAAAGATTTTTGCATCCACGTTTAGCAGAGATGAGGCGATAGCTTGCACACTCCAAAGGGTCTTTCCCTGGTTTGGGGAGCACTGTAATGGTGGCCTCCCCAGGTATCTGGAGTGGCACCCAGCACATGTGCCTCATTACAAATTTTTAGAAGGATGGGGCCAGGTCATCTATAAAGGTTTTACAAAGTTTAACTATAAATCCATCGGGTCCTGGGGCTTTCCTGGAACAAGAGATTTAATTACTGATTTGATTTCCCTCTGTAAAAGGTCTCTAATTTTGTAACCTGAGCAGCTGTCAAAGCCGGAGCTTAACTTTATCGAGAAATTGACTTATGTTCGACTCATGATTTGGTTGCCTCTCCCTTGTATAAAGCTGGGAGTAAAACTCCACAAATTCCCCAGCAATTTCTGATGGTTGCACTGAACCTTCCCTGAGATTTTAATACTACGAATTTTGGGGATAAATCTGTCCATTTCTTGTTTTTTAAAGAGCAGGGCCAACAGTTTGCCTGCCCTCTTCCCACACTCATAGTATCTCTGGTTGGTGAACCGCAGGGAATTGAGAGTTTGGCGCACCATTAACTGATTATACGCCCCTCTAGCTTCTTGCAATATCTGGAGTATGACTGGATCTCGAGTAATTTTGTGATCTGACTCTAAAGAGATAATGGCTTCTAAAGCCTGAGTAATCTTGGCTTTGTGCAACTTGTTTTGGTATGCCACGTGGCTAATAAAGTTGCCTCGCAACACTGCCTTTAGGCTATCCCAGATAAATTTCAGCGAGGTATCAGTTTCTCAATTCTCCTCCAGATACCACTTAATTGCCTCCTTCACTGAGGTGACGTATGGCTTTGTCTGCCAGCAGTCCCGCATCCAACCTCCAACACCCCTTCCTGTTTTCCCAGGGTTTTAAATAACTGATTAGCAATTTTTTTCTTGGGATTATACTAACTGTACAGAAAGTATTTATATAGATTTTCTAGAAGTGCTGTGTTTGTTAAACACAGTGAGGCAAGAGCTATGCGTTTTCACAAAGATTTAGCATTTTTATGAGCAAAACACTAATCAATTTTTAGAGTTAAATAAATCCCTGTTTTCAGATTCCCAACTGGCCACGACCTGTACCACAGCATGGTCAGAGAAGGAAACAGGATGAATCAGGACCTCCTGAAAGACATGTGCCTCTGACTTCCAAGTATAAATCCTGTCCAGTCTAGAATATGTATTGGAAGCCGGGGCATAAAAGGTGAAATTTTTCCCCGTGGGATTTTGCCATCTCCACAAGTCCACCAGGCCTAATTCTGAGGTAAACGTTCTCAGGAGCTTTGAGTAACCCCCAACTCCTCGCCGACTTGGTGGATTTCTCTCTAAACTACAATTCTCAATACAGTTCCAGTCTCCAGCTATAATTATTTGCCCAAGAGTGAGATTAGACATTTTAAGAAATAATTCTCTGAAAAATATCCCAGAAGGAGGGGTGGGGGCATAAACCGACACAATATGTATGGGGCGACCCCTGAGCTCCCCAGAAAGAGTGATCCATCTACTGTTACCCCCCTCCGGACTGATTGGGTCCTAAAGGGTAGCCCTCTTTTAACTAGGATGGTTGTGCCAGCTTTGGCCGCTGCAGGGTGCGAGTCCGAGAAAACCATGCCCACCCATGACCTTTTCAGCTTACTGTGTTCCTCCTCTGACAGTTTGGTTTCTTGAAGGCAAGCAATATCGTAACGCAACCCTTTAAGTTTCTTTCAAAATTCTAGCCCTCTTAGCTGCATTGTTAATCCCTTTCACATTCACAGTACACAAATTAAGTGACCCCATAATATTGTCCAATTAAAGCCCCCCAACCCCCCATCCAAGTTGTCGACCTCAGAATAGGAAAATAAGTAATAAAAAGGAAAAACACAGAATAGACAAGATATTTCAAACCCACACATGGAACAACAAACCATTCTCAACCGGAGACTGCAAACAGGAGAAATTATGGTCCCAGCTCCTGCTGGTACTGGGCGAATGTCGATGGAGTGAACGCCCTCAAGTGGAATGCCAGGAATCCACCTACGTGACCCACTACAGCCGTAGAAGGGACATGAGGACAGAAAGGTCTTCTAAGAGGTGTGATAGAAGAGTAAAGCACACTTTGTGCAAAGGGTAACACCACTCACTGCTGCTAGTGGAGATACACCTTCCCTTCTATTAGTACCTCTGGGAATATAAGGCCCAAACAGCTTTTTGCATCCACATTTTGCAGTGAGATGAGGTGATAGCTTGCATACTCCAAAGGGTCTTTCCCTGGTTTGGGGAGCACTGCAATGTACGTTCTGGCATATCTGGAGTGGCCCCAGCACATGTGCTCATTACAAATTTTTGGAAGGATGGGGCCAGGTCATCTATAAAGGTTTTATAAAGTTTAACTATAAATCCATCGGGTCCTGGGGCTTTCCGAACAAGAGATTTAATTACTGATTTGATTTCGCCTCTGTAAAGGTCTTTCAATTTTGTAACCTGAGCAGTCAAAGCCGGAAGCTTTACCTTATCAAGAAATTGACTTATGTTTGACTCATGATTCGGTTGCCTCTCCCTTGTATAAAGCTGGGAGTAAACTCCACAAATTCCCCAGCAATTTCTGATGGTTGCACCGAACCTTCCCTGGGATTTTAGTACTACGAATTTTGGGGATAAATCGGTCCATTTCTTTTTTTTTTGGCAGGACCTCCTGTCTCTTCTCGGCCCTGGTCACGGCCCCTGGAAGCCTCAGCCACCATCTATGGCTGCCGGGGTCCCCCAGTCACCCCAGCTTACCCCCCGGAGGGCGGGGCCGTGGCCACGTTCTTCCTGTGGCCACGGAACTAGTATCTAGTCGGGGGACCCGCAGCGATGGTGGCCACTCGAGGACTTCCTGGGAGGGCTTCATTAAGACTGTGGCCCTTGCCCGCCTGTTTTTCTTACCTTTTCCCTTCACGGAGGCGGGGACGTGCAATGACGCCAGCGTCTGCCCCGCCTCCCAGATGTTGAGCGCCGGGCAGCGTGAGATCTCCGGCCTCCGCCAGGAGTCCTCACCCGCCCGAGTGCTTCCTCACCTCCCTGAGAAGCAGAGCAGTCCGTAGATTCTCCATCCTTTCTCCCTCGCCCGCTCCGATGACCCGGTTCGGGGCGCCGCAAGCGGAAAACTCACCGCTGCGCCAACGGGCTGAAATTGTCCATTTCTTGTTTTTAAGGAGCGGGCTAACAATTTGCCTGCCCTCTCCCCACACTCATAGTATCTCTGGTTGGCGAACCGCAGGGAATTGAGAGTTCACACTCATTAACTGATTATACACCCTCTAGCTTCTTGCAATTTCTAGAGTATGACTGGATCTCGAGTAATTTTGTGATCTGACTCTAAAGAGATAATGGCTTCTAAGCCTGAGTAATCTTGGCTTTGTGCAACTTGTTTTGGTATGCCATAGCTAATAAAGTTGCCTCGCAACACTGCCTTTGGGCCAGCCCAGATAAATTTCAGCCAGGTATCAGTTTCTTGATTCTCCTCCAGATACCACTTAATTGCCTCCTTCACTGAGGTGATTAAGGCTTTGTCTGCCAGCAGTCCCATCCAACCTCCAACCCCACTTCCTGTTTTCAGATTCCCAACTGGCCACAACCTGCACTCACAGCGTGGTCAGAGAAGGAGACAGGATGAATCAGGACCTCCCAAAACATGGGCCTCTGACTTCCAAGTATAAATCCTGTCCAGTCTAGAATATGTTTGGAGGCGGGCATAAAAGGTAGTTTCCCCATGGGGATTTGCCATCTCCACAAGTCCACCAGAGCTAATTCTGAGGTAAGTGTTCTCAGGAGCTTTGAGCAACCCCCATTCCTCGCCGACTATGTGACCCACTACAGCCGTAGAAGGGCCAGTGAAGACAGAAAGGTCCTCTAAGAGGTGCAATAGAAGAGTAAAAACACTTTTTCCAAAGGGTAACACCACTCGCTGCCGCTAGCGGAGGTACACCTTCCTATTAGTACCTCTGGGAATATAAAGCCCAAACAGCTCCACCTTGGACCCCAGGTTAGAAGGCTCAAAACTGTGGTGCTATCGTGGGCTGCCCCCTCCAATTTTATACACATATAGAACTTTAAAATTCTGACTGACCTGGGGTAACGAGAAAAGATCATCTTGAGGCCTAAAAAAACATTTAAATACTTAAAACCAGTGTCTCTAGTTTAAATTAACGTTACGTATCTTAAATCTAAAAAGAAAGCTGCCCTTAACAAATAACTATAATAATGAACCATAATGTCAATAACTATGGCTAAAACATGAGGTGAGCAAGCAGCTACACTGTGCTAAGAATTAGCCCATCCTGATCATTCAGATTTGTAAATCTCCCCAACAGTTGTTGCACAAAGGAACAGTCTTAGACCTATATTGGCAGTGGGGAGTAATAAAACATCCTCCAACAAAGCCAAGTTTACTACTTGCAGGTTGATCAGAGAGTCCCTCACGATCCTGCAAAGTTTTGAGTTTGTTGTAGTAGGACACAGTTAAAGGACACACCACTGAAACAGTCCATTCTTTAAAGTGAACTAGGAATACATGCCCACATCAACACAGTTCCTCCCTGCATTATTGTTCCTCTGGCATATTAGGGTTGTAGAAAAACAAACAGGCAAAGGCGACTCCCATCAGGATCCACAGTAGACCTCACATCATGGTCACCGACTGAAGGACCCCCAAGACTACAGGAAAACAAAGCACACTTGTCTCCAAGGTCAAGCTTTCATGGAGGAGCATGGAGTGGCAGGACCCATCGAGCTACATCTGCATGTAGAGGTAAGGAGGAGTCTGCTCTCCTCCTCTGAGGGTGACGACCTCCTGGAGCGATTTCCCACAGCAAACTTTCTATGTCTTGCTCTGCTTGCTCTTCACTGACATCTGGTACTTGGATATCGAGCCCCTCAAGCACAGGGGCTGCTTGTAGCAAGTTGTCAAACACTTGCACCCTGCCTCTATCCTGTAGCAACAGCCTTGCTGGATATTGAAGAAAGGCTTTCAGCTCCTTCTCCCGCAACGCCTTTACCACTTGTAAAACTTTTTTTCGTTTCACCAGCATGCCCGGTGGGTAATCTTGGTTGAAACAGACTTTTTGACTGTCGAGATTCAGATCTTTCTTGCTCCAAACTAGATGGAGAAGTTTCTCCTTGGTGGGGAATTTCAGAAATTTAACTAAAACGGACCTCGGGGGCGCCCCTGGTTTCGATTTTGGGACAACCACCCGATGTGCCCGCTCTATCGTGAATTCAAATTCCTCCAGAAGTGACAGCTTTTGTTGCAGCCAAGACTCCAAACAGGCCACCATGTCCTCTTTTTTGCTGCCGTCGGGATCCCAAAAATTCAGGCGTTGTTCCTCCTGGCCCTGGCTTCTGCGTCTTCAGCTCGATGAGTTAACTCTGTAGAAAGGCCAAGGAATGTCCAAACGCCTTGTGCTCATTTTGCAGAGAATTTAAATGAGTTTCCACGGCAGAGGTATGATACTCTAGTTATTTTTAAGGCTTGACATTTTGGAGTCAATCCAGTGTAAAATATGCAACATTTGTTGCCCATTGGCCTTAGCGAATGTAGAGGTAGTTTTGGATTCGGAATCTTCCTCTCCCGAGGCTGTTAGCAAGGAAGACCGGGCCGGGGAAGGGCTGGCAGGCCGTGTATCAGGTTGCTGCACTGATCACCGGGTGGAACCAGCAAAATTTTTTTTTTTTTCCCATAGCGCCAGACTAGATAGAGTTTCCAAAATTCAAACAGATTGCCGATTACAGTATGGATGGCTACCGATTAAGCAGTTAGTTAGACCTGGAGCTCTGGAGTGGTAGAATTAGGCCGCCATTAGACGCATGATGTCATCGGAAGTCCGGGCTCCTGTTGCTCTTGTGGGGACCAAACTCTACTTACTATTTGATCTTCTAGATGCCACCCCCTCACCCCACACCCCATCCTAGCAGAAAGGCATCTGTTGACAGAGTGAGGATTGTGGATATTTTCTGGATAGGGATTCCTTCACTTGAGATTGTCAGCTTCTTTCCACCATTCTAGAACATTGACCAGGCTGGTTGTGACTGATACTGGCTGGCTCAGTGTGTCTGACCTTTGACGCCAGTGCCTTTTTAAATGCTACTGTACATCTCACCTGCAGGCGGGCTTATGGCACCACAGCTGTTGCTGCTGACATGTGGCCTAGTTGTTGCAAGAAGTCTCATGCTGGCCTTGGCTCACCTGGCTTGAAGTATCTTGCACAGCACAACAGACTTTCTACTCTTGTCTGTGGCATGAATGTTCTCCCTGAGTAGTGTCTAACTCTGCTCTTATGAACATAAGAACTTGGCTGGGTTCCAGCTGGGATTTTCTAGGTTCAGTAAAGTCTATACTTTCCAGGGTGTTTTCACCACTGCAGTGCTGCTCAGTGCTTACTCTTTGTCACTCCTGTGACTAGTCATCCAGGTAGGGATACAATGATATCCCTTTTCTTCTCAGAAATGCAGCCACTGTGGCTAGGCACTTGTGAACACCCTTGGAGCTGAGGTTAGGCCAAAAGACAGTGTAGCAAACTGATACTGCTCTTTTCCTTGTCTGAATCTTAGGGACTTTTTGTGGGAGAGTCTTACAGGGACGTGAAAATATGCATCTTTCATATCCAGTGATCCCAGCCACTCCTCTTTCTGCAGAGATAGTACAATTGCTCCTACTGTTACCATTTTGAACTTTTCCTTTTTTTTTATGTGCCCGTTCAGGAATCTCAAGTCCAGAATAGGCCGACAATACCCTTTTTTCTTCCTTGTGAGAAAGTATTTTGAGAAGAGGCCTTTTCACTACAGACAGAGAGGGACTTTTTCTATGGCTTTTATCTTTAGCAGCTTCTTTACCTCCAGTTATAGCAGGATTTTTTCCTGAGCAGAAAGCGAGGGCTGTTTGATACTGATATCTAGTTTTAAAAGTCGAGAGCCGTGACACAGAGCATGCCTGTGCGCGATGCCTCGTGTCGTGACTTACTTTCAAAGTCAGATATCGAATGAAACAACCTCGCTTTACAGTAACTTACTTTCATCAGTTCAGCTCACGCGCATGCCTCGTGTCGCGGCTTTACTTTTCAAAGTCGGATATCGGCAGAAACAGCCCTCGTTTTACAGTAACTTACTTTCATCAGTTCAGCTCCACGATGCCTCATGTCACGGCTTTACTTTTCAAAGTCGGATATCGATACGAAACAACCCCGTTTCTTACAGTAACTTACTTTCATCAGTTCAGCGCACGCGCATGCCTCGTGTCACGGCTTTACTTTTCAAAGTCGGATATCGGTACGAAACAGCCCTCGTTTCTTACAATAACTTACTTTCATCAGTTCAGCTCACGCGCATGCCTCGTGTCACGGCTTTACTTTTCAAAGTCGAATATCGGTACGAAACAGCCCTCGTTTCTTACAGTAACTTACTTTCATCAGTTCAGCTCACGCGCATGCATCGTGTCACGGCTTTACTTTTCAAAGTCGGATATCGGTACGAAACAGCCCTCGTTTCTTACAGTAACTTACTTTCATCAGTTCAGCTCACGCGCATGCCTCGTGTCACGGCTTTACTTTTCAAAGTCGGATATCAGTATGAAACAGCCCTCATTTCTTACAGTAACTTACTTTCATCAGTTCAGCTCACTGAGCTGTTTTATCAAGTGCACTCCTACAGCAGTATTTGAAATCTGTCACATTTGTTCATGGGCCAGATTTACCTCGCTTTGGGGGGCATGTTGACAGTGTGAACACGCGTCGGGATCAACTACCAGAAATACGAGCAGGTTGTCTAGAATACTAACAAGACACAGAAATGTAACAAAAAGACTAAAATGTGGCATTAAATGTATGTCTAACAGCATTAATTAATTAATTATAACTAGAGGCCTGTTTTTCTTAAATAAGAAATGACAAGAAATTCAAGGTATAAAAAGAAATAAAACAAAAAACAAGCACATGAAAAAAGTAAAACATTTCTTGTTTTTTTGGCAAAAGCTAAATAAATGCCTGCAGCAGTTGTTGTTTAGGCTCTGTTGTTACCACAGAGACGGTCCACAAGGAAGCAACAGCGGAACTGTCTGCTTCACAAAGCCTTTCAAGACCATAGCGTAATGCTGCTTAATACAATGTAATATACTAGGAATGTGATTTATAGTGTGTATACTGTCATTTTGAGGTATTTTATGAATGTAAATGTGATAACAAGCAATAAAACTAAATTTTCAATTAATAAAAAGATATAAGAAATTCCAGAAAAATAAAAAGAAAAATTATAAAAAATAAAAAGAATTTCACAGATCTCTAATTATGACTATAAATGGCTTCAGGCTCATTCTAAATGGGCTCGTAAAAGTCAGCTTTTGGCTGAGAGTGCCCCTTTAAGTGCACTCAAACCTCGCTGTGACTTTTCCAATGCAGCAATCTGTTCACTGCTAAGTGTCAATGCTTTTGCTCCTGTGAGGACTAGAAGGCATAGGCAGGTCACCAGTTATGTAAGCATTAATCACCGACAGAGGAGGGCTCTACCAGTGGATTAATGCCCTGCTGGGGGTTGGTGCCACGAGGGCGAGGCCGAGTGTCGAAGTGCCTCAACCACCCAGCGGGCATTAATCCCTGGTAGAGCCCGACGCTGGAGGTGATTAATGCGCTTGTAACATGACAAGTGCGACTGGAGTATTGTGCGGTGACAATTTGAGTGGAAAGTACAGAGACGTTATATCACAGTACTATTGGTGCATACTAAACTATGCAACGCTTGTTTCGTTAGAGCACAGTGACATCGTCTCAGAACGTGCGCGTTCATGCTTGCCAATAGACATTCATTTACATAGTGTTCGGTATTTTAGACTTGGGACTGCGAGACTAATACCATATGTAAGACAAAAACTAGACAACAATTGACTGATTGGTACTGATCGTTTTTATGCTTAGTGCTTCGTTACATCCGAATGCTGTAGCCAGTGCACTGTGGACATTTCTCTGCTACCACACTGACACTGCAACTATCCATACTCCTGTGTCATTGTGTCGCCATTTATGTCTCGCAAGTTTTGCCCAGCTCTAACACAGATATAAGAGACGTGAGGACAACAGGCATTGCTTTACTTGTTGTGTTTGTTTTCCACCACTTGCTCTCTGCTCTTTGTATCTGTGTAGACAATCGCGATTTCGGTATCTCAGTGTCTGGTTCTGTTCTCGCCATTCAATTGCTTTACCACCACCATCTACAGGCACAGAGTGTGATACACAGACAGACATGACAACAGGTAGTAATTCTTGGCTTCAGTTTTGTTTCTGCGATCCATGCTGAACAGCCTGTGCTACTGCATTCAATTTCTACCCTGTTCATTCTCGTCGCAGTGCTGCACCATGTGGCCGCTTGTGGAAGGGCACCAGCGGGCTCTACTAGTGGGTTAATACCCGCTCTGTTTTCGTCAGCTGATGCCTTTGGACCAATCTCCTTCCTCGATTTCACCATCAGTTTTTGTGCCATGTTACAATTAAAAACAAATTCTGCTCAGCTCTAATGGGAACCTCAACAGAGAGGGCAGGAATGGCCACCATGTACGGCTGTCTACTTATAAAAGCATTAAAGAATGTTTTACCTGACTTTTTATTATTGTAATACTTGTATATACTGTTTCAAGGTTCTTAAAATGAAAACAACCATATACCCAAATGTTTGGGACAGACGCTCATTTAATGCTCAGCTGTCCACCAATAAAAAATAATGAAATATTCTAGTCTTGAATGGATATACAGGAAGCATTTGTTTATTTATCTTAACTGCCTTCCAGTTAATATTGTGAACACAAAATAAGTAAAAACATTGGAGGGTGTGTGTTGGGGGACGGAAAAGAAAATTCTTACTTTTTTTCCACCCATTTTTAAAACACAAGACACTGGGGGTGTTAGATGCATGGTGATAACCCCACTTCAGGGACTGATGGTAACAGGCCGTTCACTGTGCCCCTGGGAGTGCAGTTCCCTCAGCATAACAAACACCCACCCCTTCCTGTCTTACTGTTTACTCATACTGTGCCACTCCAACTCTCCACCAGCATGGGCTGAATTGTGGAGCAGCTTCAAACAACATATTGAGTCTGAGACTATTTCTAAAATGTTCCATAGCCTCAGCTCGTCTTATTTATCTGAAATAATTACCCTGTTCAAACTACTTAGATTCATTATGCAGATCTGGCTAACCCTATGGGAAGACAAGCTGTATATAAAGAAGGATTTTTTCTATTTATTTATTAAATATGTTGTACACAGAATAAGACCAATGAGATAGAACATTTTATTTACTGGAGTATCCTGTTGATGGGGACAGCAGACATATAAGTTATGACAGAAGGCATGTAGCCCAAGTACACAAATGCTGCCAGAAATCATTAACGAGCATTTGTCAAAGCCATGGTTGCTTGCTAGTATTTGCTGTGTAGGTATTTGGCACCAATAGTGCAGAGACCAAATTAAACAATTAATAACACAAGCTGTAATACTGAAATTGACATGACTAGAAAATGAAGAGGTTCATACATAACACTGTGACCTTAAAATTTCAAAATACTAGTTATGATTGCCCCAGAATATATTTTCCAGTTTTGACCCCAAATGTTCAACAAAGTGTTTTTTTACACGATCTTATCAGCATGACAGGTCTCATTTATGAAATCCTGTCCGAAATGTTATTTTGCACCACATGTGTGAAAGGACGTTATGGGCAAGATTTGAAAAATGACACGTCATGTTCATGAGGTGGGGTACAAAAATGGTTACTTTGAATATGTGGGGTCAACATCTGGTAAAATAGCAAAGCTAGGAGTAAACATTGAAAAATGTGAATGTTTCTTCATGACTTTGTCTTTTTTGAGATTTTTACTCCAGATTATCAACATAGTCTTTATCACCCACCTTATGATCGCCATGGACTAAATGTTTTAAGCCCCATCCGAAAAGGGATTTTGTGAAGCAACGCAAAAACACGTTTTGGAGAAGATCTGAAAAACTTATACCTGCCTTGTTTATGAGGAGTAAACAAAGGGCTATGCTGAAAATTTATGGTAAAAATCTGGAAAAAATGTAAAGTTATGAATAAACTGTGAAGCATTTCAATATTTCTTCGTAATTTTGTTGTTTTGAGATTTTGACCATAAATTTTCAAAACAGACTTTTATTACCCCAATTTATGGTTAAGACAGGTGGAACTTTATAAATCCCATCTGAAAACTGATTTTGCAGAGCGACTAAGAAAATATGTTGGGGGGATTTGAACAATTTCACTTACCTGTTTCATGACGTGAGGCAAAAAAGGGGTATGTTGCAAATATGGGACACAGATCTGCATAATAACAAAGTTATGAGTAATCTTTGAAGAATTTCAATGTTTCTTCATAACGTTGCTGTCTTTTGAATTCTGATCCCAAATTTTAACACAGACTTTTTGTCATCCCACATTATGATCAAGACCGGGAATTTTTTAAATCCCATCCAAAATGTGATTCTGCAGAGTGACTGAAAAAACATGTTTGGGTGGGATTTGAAAAATGTCACCTACCTGGTTCATGAAGTGGAGTAAAAAAAAGGCTATGTGGGAAATTTGGAGCAAAAAAAATACAAATAAAAAGACAGTTATGAGTAAAAGTTCAAAACACATTAAAAAGCCATTAACCAAACGTACCTTTTCTTCAGTCAGTTCCTGGTCAGCACTGGAAGGAGCAGGATGCTCCAGTGGACTGGATAGATAAGTGACGGGAGGTAGGGTGGTGGGGGCTGAGAGGGGGCTGAGGTGGAGTTATGGTGGCAGAGGTCATCGCTGGACTGTTTTCTTCTTTTACAGGTACAGGGCACTGGGGAAGCGACTGGGAGGTGGGAGGGCTAAGTGGGAGGGAGTTTGTTTTATGGATAGGGTGTTGTGGGAAGTGATCGGGGGGGAGTCAGGATACTCGGCAGTAGAAAGAAGTTTGTTTTGACAAAGCGCACAAGGTTTGGCATGAAACGGTTGTGAAGGGAGCATGCCATCTAGTAGTGTGTGTGTATATATATATATATATATATATATATATATATATATACATGTATGTGTGTGTATATATATATATATATATACACATATACACACACACACGCACATACAGTATTTTAAACATCTTTTTTCTGTTTATACTAATGTAAGTGTGACCTCAGTTTTTGCTGGTTAGCCCATTTTCCTTATAGGCAGAAGCTGAGGCTGGCGAGGGAGTGAGCTGCTCATTTTTATTTTTATTTTTAAAGTTGGGGGACAGAAATGCCAAGGAGCCCAAGTGAGTTCCCCTATCAGCAGAAGCTGAGACTGGTGAGGGAAGTGAGCTGGAGAGATGAGAAGCAGGCTGAACATGATGGCACTCGGCAGGCTGCTGGGTAGCGTCTTGTAGATGGAAGGAGCCAGTTACACTCTGATAGGTGCGGCTGCCTCCTTTCAACTACACAATGTTTCCGCCCATCAGCCAAGCTGAACACCATCACAATCAGTCTGCTTCTCCCTGGGCGATCAGCAGTGAGCCTCCTGCAGCCTGAGCAGCACTGGATGCTATGCCGACACACCTTGGCAGCTCCTACTCTAATGAGCAGCCACAAGATGTTTGCATCGCACTGCGCATGCAAGCAAACATAAATTGCAGTTATGTAAGAACTTACTGTAACAGCAGATCTTCGAGAGAGGTTCCTGCAGTAGGTCTTCACATATAGGACTGTGCCCCCTGGCATCAGGTTCCAATGGGAAACTTGTAGCTAGCAATCATCAGCAGGGATGCCCCCGACGTCAGGTGATGCGACGTCAGGCGGACTATAAAAGGGTCCCACGCCCGCCCTCCAGTTCTTTTTCACCGGCGACCTAAAGAAAGGAAGGAGTGATGACTCCTAGGACCATGCTTCCTCTCTAGACCCAAGGACTAGGAAAGATGAAAAATAGAGGAAACATTCCAGGAGCTGGAGGAAGGTGGGTGGGAAACTAGACCTACTGCAGGAACCTCTCTCGAAGATCTACTGTTACGGTAAGTTCTTATGTAACTGCAATATCTTACTTTGAGAGGGTTCCTGCAGTAGGTCTTCACATATAAGACTGAATACCTAGCAGTCCAAATAAAAAATTCGGAGATAAGTTCCGGGAGGAGGAGGTGAGTGCCAACTGAGCACTGTCTTAAAACAAGAGGCCTTGCAGGACCGCAAGGCCGAAACCGGTCCTGCACTTAGAGGCAATGTCCAGATTGCAGTGCTTAGTGAAAGTGTGGACAGATAACCACATGGCTGCTGCACAAATTTCTGCTGTGGATACATTCCTGAAAAAGGTGGTAACGGTAGCAACACTTAGAGTGGAGTGGCCTTTAACTGCCCCTGGAAGGGATTTTCCATGTTTCTGATAAATGAAGTTTAGAATGCTGGGGATAATAGACCAGCAGTTCCACACTCTGCTTGAGAGTGGTTTCTGAAACTAACTTTGGAAGGAAGGATGGGTTAGTCCTAAGGACAACCCTGTCCCTATGAAAAATCAAATAGGGTTCCTAAAAACTTCCACTGACACGTGGGCATTAGATTGCTGTTCTTACATAAGAGCCGAACGAACTGAGGTGACAGCGGGAGAGAACTGAAGGACGGGTGCGTGACCACCCCCTTTTATAGCCAGCCTGACGTCGCATCACCTGATGTTGGGGGGAGGTTCCCGCTGATGATTGCTAGCTACAAGTTTGCCGTTGGAACCTGACGCCAGGGGGCGCAGTCCTATATGTGAAGACCTACTGCAGGGACCCTCTTGAAGTAAGATAAATGTTTACAAACAACCATGTGCAATTCCTTGAGTCTTTTCTTCAATACGTTACACAATGTGATATTACACAGTAAAGCTGTGAGCCATTTCCAAGCAGCTGCAGTCTGCAGACAAATAGCTGAGGATACCCTGCCAAAGTGTGACCATACTTTTGGTAACTGAAAAAATATATTGCATACATACTGCAAGAAATGTGTTGCAATGCAGGGGTAATGAAAAGGACGTGGGGCAAGGGGCGGGGGGGACACAAACCATTCATGGCTCTGTAAACTAACTTTAGACAATTTCTTTCTCCCCTCCAGGTAATCAAAGGCCAGTTCAAGTAAGACAGCATTACACAGTACTCTATGACAAAGTTACAATTTATTGAGAACACCGGTCTGGTCAGAACCAACCACTTATCCAGCTGTAACTACTATAGTGTCACTAATCACTCTTGCAGTCAGCATTCTGCTTTCAACGCCAAAATTCAAACATACCTAATGGATGCAGCTATTCACTGACAAATGATATGTTACTATTGTATTTTCTTGTGACGAACTCTGGAACATACTCTCCATGAAAGGTGAGGCATAAATCTTCAGCATGCAGTGGTTTATAACCCTGGTGTGTCATTATTTTCAGTGGAAAAGGATCAACACATTCTGCCATATTTCACAGACAGCAGAAGCAGATATGCTAAATCATCAGTACATCTACTTTCACAAACAAGTACTGTCACTACAGTGCTAATCCATACTGTGGAGTAACTGGAGTTTAACAATTAAGGAGCCTGTCCAGGGTACACGTGTCCAGGAAAAGTACTTGTTTGGCAATGGACAGCAATGCAGCCAAGATTAAATTACTTTCTGGAAAGCACAGCCTTTGCATCTTAGACCCAAAAACTATTGCACTTTAAATTATTTTTGTGTGTGTTTGTATTTACTACAATTATACTACAGGATTTGTGGAAAAAAGACAGACTGGAACCCTTTCAATCAAACCAAGAAAAAGAAATACAACTTAAAAGCATTCTAGAAGTGCATATGGCAGTGTCTGCTAGGTTCTATGGAGCAGGTACTAGAAGCTGTTCTACAGAAGAGAGACTGTCACTCAGATTAGACCTGTCACATTAGAGAGAACTACAGCACAGTAGGGGTGTATGAACCCCTCTTATAGACCCAGGAGGACACTGTTGAGTCTCTTCTGAATATCTCAAGGTATCTGACTCAACTACAGCAGCTGGTACTTTGTTCCACAGGGATGATTCTTTGGCCCAGATATTAAGGGGTTGCGATGGCGCATTGCGCACAGCTGGCGCCATGCGCAACCCACTGATGCGCCCGGCACGAGCTATCTGAGGGTGGAAGAGGCACAAGACAATCCCGGCGCGCCCGGAGCGCATCGTACGTGCAGGCACAGGGGGTGCCCATGCATAACCTGCACAGCCCGATATTCAGCCCAGGATGTGCAGAGTCATGCATGCGCAACCCCTACCTGTGCCTGCACAAAGTTAAGCCCCCCAAAAAAAGGAACAAGTGATGGCCACCCACAGGTGAGCTGCCGCATTGCAGGGTGCAACACGGCAGCTGCCACCTGTGGGTGGCCACCCGAGTTCCTGCCGCACCTGGTGGCACTCCCCCATGCCCCATCGTGGGCATCCCTAGAGCTAAATCCCCCCATCCAATATCCCTGGTGGTCCAGTGGACCTCTATGTGCCCGATCACGGACATCAGTATAGTCCCCCCCCCTCCAATATCCCTGGTGGTCCAGTGGACCTCTATGTGCCCGATCGCGGGCATCAGTATAGTTCCCCCATGTCCAATATCCCTGGTGGTCCAGTGGACCGATTGCTGCCCGATCGCGGCATCTGTAACACATAACAGACCCCTACCACCCTGGTGGTCTAGGCACCCTCTCCCACCCGCCCACTGAGGCCCACCGCTTGCCCCCGTCAGCGCAGTACCCCCACCCGCCCGTCAGCCAACAGCTCGGTGTAGCTGCCTATTGGTTCACAGCGTGAGCTAATGGCATGAACTCATCAGACATTAGTCCAGATATGGAATGAATCATTCACATATCTGACCGAGTAGTACGGTATGGGTTGCATGCCTATTGGCTCACGCCAGAACCAATGGGCGGAAGCCTCACCAGCTGCCAGTCGGGCGGGCCGCAGGCGGTGGGCGCTGCCGCCCGCCAGCTGGACGGGGAGGAGCGGGCGTGGGGCCTAGTAGGCGGTGGGGGAGGGTGGTACACTAGACCACCAGGGTGGTAGGGTCTGTTATGTGTTACAGATGCCCGCGATCAGGCGGCGATCGGTCCACTGGACCACCAGGGATATTGGGACGGGGATCTATACTGATGCCCGCGATCGGCACATAGAGGTCCACTGGACCACCAGGGATATTGAGGGGAGATCTATACTGATGCCCGTGATCGGGCACATAGAGGTCCACTGGACCACCAGGGATATTGGACTTTTTTTTTAAAATTACAGGAATGCTCAGCGATTGGCTGCAGGGGGCGCCGTCCTCGTGGCTGCTGCCTGGCAGGGCGCCAGGCTAAGTCGCCGGATCGGGCGCGACTGCATGTTAATGGCATACAATGGGGCTGCATGAGATGCAAATGGCCCCTGTGCGCCTTTTGCATAAATTATGGCCCATTTGCATGTCCCCTTTTGAATATCGCAGGTGCTGTGCATGGCGCAATAGCACTTGCACCAGCACATCTCCATGCTCCACTCTGGCCACTTGCACTGGTGCAGTGCCACTGCGCCATGCACAGTGGGAGTGGCCAGGGTGCGATATTCAAAGCTGCTGCGCCATAGCGCAGCTCCGTTGAATATCGCCCAGGCCACACTCCTGCGCAACAAAGTTGAGCTGCGCCCAGGCTTGCGCCACAGCCTGGCGCAGTTTGAATATCCGGGCCCTTGTGTGTAAAAGTATTTTCTTGGATTTTTCTTAGGGTAGGTTAGTCTTAACTGTTTGATGTGGCTTCTTGGCCCTGTATCTCTCCTTGCAGGCTGCAAGTCGAGACTGGCCATCAACTCCTTATCATTTCTGATTTTGTACATTAGTAGGAGATCGCCCCTTTACCTTCTTAACTCTAATGGATATGACCCTAAAGTTGCTAATCTCTCCTCGTAGTAAAGGTACTTTAGTCCAGAGATCATTTTGGTTTATCTGTGCTGCACCCTCTCCAACAGATTTATATTCCTTTTCAAATAAGAGTTCCACAGGGAGCTACAATAATGTAAGTGTGGTCTGACAAGGCTCCTATATAGAGGTAAGATACAGGATCTGTGTCTCATGACGAAAGTTCAATAGTACAACTCCTCATCCAAAAATCCACACTGCTTGTGTTGTATACCCATAATACTAATTTTAAATCTAGAAATGAGGATTACAATTTGTATTTTAATCTTTTCTAAGACCCTCGCCTGAGATCTTATAATAATGTATTTCTTTAATATACTTGATCTTAAGCTATATTTATTTGGTTTCTCCACTTGTAACAAATTTGCAAGAAAATGAAGAGATTTTACCTGTCACAAAGTTGTAAACAAATATATACCAATGGAATAACCTCCTCTGATCTAAAGAATCCTACCCAACCCGATTATATAAACAACAATGATGTGTATTCCATGGTGATCCTGTAATAAAATGTAATGAACTGTGATATAATGGATCCAAAGAGGGCTGGCTCACCTGTGCAGAGGCAGTGCGTCTGTCTGCAACGCCAATGACCCGGACTTGGGACGTCGGAGGGCCGGCCAGTTGGAGAAGGACTGAGTGCCCTTGGGTCTGCTCTCACTCTCCGGGAGGGGAGGGGGCAGTGTGTACGGCACGACTCAGACCCCTGGCAGAGGCTGGGGGGATCCATTTTGCTGGCGCCATTATCTGTAGCGGCGGGGCTGATGTGGGCTGTCATTGCACATCCCCATCCCCAGACACAGCCGCACACAAAATCCTGGCCCTGAGCATGAAGCCCTGCACCACCACCGCCCCAGCTGCCAACAGTGTCCGCCGGGTAGGGTCCCACTCTCGTGGCCCCACCCTGCAGGGTAAGCCAGGGCACATTACCATGGAGACAGGGCGTCTGCCCGGTGGCCTCGCCCACAGGGGCAAGCTTTGGCAAGCAGGGGTGGTGAGCGGGTGGGGACTGACCTCTCTTCGGGGAGTGGAGGAGCCGAACAAAAAAAAAATAATGGATCTAAAGCTTGCAGTACTGATTTAGTAGTATTACAATAAACAGTATTCCGATAATCAATAACCGACATAAAAAAAGAAAATTAACCAAAGCTTTCCTGATAATAAGGCCCTATTTTTATAAAAAAATGCTAATATGTATTTTAATTTTAAGGAAACGTTATCTATGTGTGGTTTGAGTGTTAGTTGGGACTCTAGAACTAAACCAAGATATCTGTAAGTCTGGGTTCTAACAATTTCTGTACCATTAAGTGACAGTAGTTTTAGATAAGATGCATCAATATAATGTATGGTATCTGAAGCCCTTCTGTTCTGACGGTTCATCTTAATAACCTGTATTTATTTTTACATTTTTGTTGTTGAAAATGCACAGCTTATGCATATGAGTTACTGGACTTAATCATTTCACAGTTAAGTACAAAGCTGGAGGTAAACAAAATGTATTTAATCAATAACAGCTGAGACTAGTGGGGTCTTATCTAGAAAAGAATGACATGCTGGAATGTTTAAGGGCCAGAGGCGAAGCTGAGAGGGGTTAGCATTTCAACAGGTCATTCTCCCCAGAGAAGGACTGAAGCTGAGGTCCTAATTGCTATTATAGACCTCCAATTACAGAAAATGTTTTGTTTGTGGTATTAATGCTGTTTTAAAAATGCCATAGTCTGAGTCCTTGGGGGCTACAGGGAGCAAGAATGCTGGGAGTGGCAGTCTGGGACTCTGCAGAGTCAAATGTAAGCTCACATGTGCTGGGGGTATGTTTTACATTCCGTCCTGGCTAAATACCCGACACCGCATCACATCTGGTTCAAAAGTCCAAGTATGTCACATTGTATTAGCACAGGCTGTCTAGAAATATCCTTCCTGTCTAATAAGAGTTTTTAGCCATGGCATTTACCCACTCTTCATCTACAACCCTTTGTGATAGGGAATGGGCACAGCAAAAGGCAATATGCAGAAAGGATATATGGGAGACAAAGACTTGTGTGAAATACATGCATGATCAGGTTGTGGAAGCATTAAGGGAATCGCATGCAAGTGTAGTCATAGGCCTGAGCTCTCTCAGGGCAAGACACTGTAACTGACCTTTCTCCCTTGCCATCTGTATTTACCACTCCCATTTCCTCGACCAGCAAAGAGTATACTCAGTCAAAATTAACTCCACATCATCCTCTGGGTCCCAACCATCCCCACCTACTTCCTCAACTGCCACATCCATTGGTAAATGACTTTGCAACAAAGGCACAGCTGTTGTTGCATCAGGGCCAAATATGATCCTGTCTGTTGAACTCCTATGGAGGTAACTCTTCGGGTGTGTGTAGTTACTGCAGTACATTGGGAAGCTCTACAGTGGGATAGTATCTCACTATCTCAGCTTCTTCACCTGAGCTGCCCTTAGCTCCTCCTAGAGCATCAGCTAGGGTTGAAAGGTTACTTGTTTGCCTTTCCTTTGTATTCTGCCTATAAGCAGTAGCTAGTTACAGGTTGCTTGGTCTTTCTACACCAGCTAGCGCTCTGACAAGGAGTCAATCGCCCACAGGCAACAAATGGTTCCTGTGAATTGTCCTGGAACACCCTAGGCATCATTTTGCTGTACTGTATACAAAGGCAAATTCAAGTTTCTCCAGTACCAGACATGGGTTAGCTCCCAATGGCTGGTGACCTTGTACTTGCCACACAAGCCTAGGTTCCTCAACAGGCTCTGTCTCCAGGAAACAGTTCATGAGCTCTAACCTTCTTGTCATACCAGATTTGTTAGCCTAATTCATCTAGGTAGCAGTGTTGGATGCTAATGCTAACTTGTAAGTGACATACAGCTGATCTTGCAATTGTTGCACATACCATAAGTAGGTCTCTGGCATGGATCCTCTGAGGAAACTCTGGAACAGAGATCCATTGGCAATATGGCTTCCCACCTGAACATCAGCTAGTAGGGAGACAATCCAGTTGCATCACTCTTGTTACAACTGTAAGCATAAACAGTGTGCTTACTTGTTGGATTCATCTTGCTTTTCTGTTTGGGACCCAGAGTTTCCATTATGTTAGAAGAGTACAGTGTAACTGCTCAGGTTGTGTGTCACCATGAGGGTGATAAGGAGTAATTCTTTTGTTTGTGAATTCTCGAAGAGACAGCAACCCTTTACTAGTTTGCTCCTGAAGTCTCTGCCTTGATCCAAGTGGATCTATTCTGGCACTTCCTAGCACTAAAGGATATCTCACCACCACTATCGCCATGGTGGTTGCCTTCTGGTCCTTTGTCAGGAATGCTAGAGCATATCTTGTGAACTGGTTGGTCACTACTAACTCATTTCTGGTGTTTTTGCAGTCTAGCTCCAAACTGAGAGAAAGCAATGCACACATATGCACTGGTTGCAATGTTAATTATTGGGGCTGCCCTCTTTCGACACATCATCAGCACTGCTTGAAGTATATCACAATCTGAAGTACAGTATATTGCAATCTCTGCCTCCATTCTGTGCCGGTAAAACTGAGCCTGGGCCAGATTCAATATCTGATAATTTCAAAGTGGTCCATGTCATCACACAATGCTTGCATGACAATTCCTCTGAATTTGGTTCATCAACTAAACCCACTGGATTCTTGTACTTTCTGTAAAGGAACCTATCCTTTAGTTTGAAATTTTATCCAATCTTGCAAGAGCAGGTTCTTGTCTGGATGATTTGAGATCACCTTGGTGGCATCCAGTCCTGTCTCAGACAGTGATGATATCCTTAAAGCTCTTTTCATTTCTTTGTTCTCTCATGAAGACCTCATGACTCAGTCTGGGCAAAAAGGTCATATCTAAAATGACAAAACTGCAGTAAGCCATGGGATGACAATCTGCAAATGCTCTTATGGGTGGCCACAAGTGTACTGGAATTTGCAGGGATAACTTACTCATCCATATCGCACTTGCCTTCACTGCAGTCTCTGGGATATGAATCCATTCTGTTGTGTTTTTGGAATTTCCAGGCAGTCACCGGGACCAGGTGCCCACATTAATGTGATTTAATCGTGGATAATACTCCACTCTGTATTTATTTATTTAGCTTTTGTTAACCATGTAGGTGCGCTAGACAATTAAATGCCAATCTTCAGGCATGACCCAGGAGGTTACAAGGGGTCAGGGTCAGAAAATCAACTGGCACAAATACAGTACATGCATCTTACATGGATACACAAAGTACGTAACAGATTAGACAGCATGTGCATGGATAAGCAGAATACTGAAATATTACAAGACACAGGAAATGTTGGTCAAACACTTGTTCTGAAAACCTGTCAAAAACAAATAGACTATCTAATACAGTGCACGGCTAACCTTTACAGCATAAGAGCAAACAAAAGTAAGGAACTTAAAGAAGCACTTAGCAAAACAACCAGTTCATAAATTGGTAGGACTAGACACAGAAGCACGCAGAAGACTTAAGGAGACGGCTACAGTATCCCTTTTTTAATTATATTTTATTGCTTTTCAATAAAAACAACATCATACAATGCACTCATGCCAGATATCACGTTTACCAATCCTAAAGTACATCCAATTTAATAGTTATTTGTAATCTAGACAATCTGGAGTTCAGATATAGGGGTACTGTGTTCCAACAAAATTAACAGTCCTAGATAGTGTCCATGATATGCTGCACTCTACATGACTTTGGGCAGTCCAATCCAAAATATAAATCATCCAAAAAAGTTGCCACAACAGCCAGTGTTGTTAGGACCCCTTCCCCAAACATGTAAACATCAACAATATGTTAGTGTACAGAGAATATAGCTCTACGTTCCCCAAGACAGTATTAAGCAAAAAAGATAAACTGTAAACTGAGATGAAATTCAGAACCTAGTATAGTGGAGTAACTACATATTTGATCAGTTTAATTACAATGTCCCAATAACCTGTACTATATAGGTGCAGTTAACTATTGTCAAGAACCAATTACTAAATAGCTATCGTAGTTAACGTATGAAACTGCCTCCACTGAAAAAAAAAATGGTGCCATTATTAAACAGAGTAAAACCAATAACAGATGATCCATGCATAATAACAGAATGAATGGCAGTAACTACCAGAAAAAATGAAAAAGTATAGGGCTTAACTAGTCCAAATGTTATCAGTTTTTTCAATTCAGGTATCCTCTTCTGAATTCAACGACTCATGGGCGCTTGACCGGTCAAACTCCCGTGCGATGGTGTCGGCCTTCTTTCCAGCTTCTTCTGGGTCCGTAAATTGAAACGTGTGACCTCCATAATGGAATTGCAGCCTGGCTGGCATAAGTAGGGAGTGGGTCACCACCAGACTTCACAACTTAGCTCTAACCCCATCAAATTTCTTTCTTCGTGTTGCATATGAAAGGTCTGGGAATAGATGTATCATCTTCCCCTGGAAATTGAAGAAGTCTGCCTCCCTTGCTGCCTGTAACATACAGTCCCATATTGCAGGGTTACTTGTAACAAGAAGCACTGTCCTAGGCAATCCGATTTGGCTTGCGGCAACCCTGGGAGAGCTCTGATAAGCCTTAATAAAATAATCAGCTACTTGCTCCGTGGCGAGATGTAAAGCTCCCGGTAATCATTCTTTCAAAAATTGCAGGAGATTGTCCCCTTCACAGTTCTCTGGCAGGCCTACCAGATGAACATCTGAGGCCTGCTGCGAGTTCTCGATCGCCTCCAAGCTGTACCTCAACTGAGCATTTTCCTGGACTAGTTTCATCGCTGTAGCTGCTTCTATTTTGGTATTTTGTTCTATGAACCTGGTAAGTATGGATTCCACTTTCATATCAATAGATTGCATAGACCTTTGCAGGGCCTGCCATGATAGTTCTGCCCCTGAAGTAGATTTTGCTGCTCCTTCCACTTGGAGCGTTTGTGAGGGCTGCGTTTTGGAGGTGCCCACCTGGGTTTTGTTAGTGCACCCCAACATCCAAACTGGTATCGAACTGTGCAGCGTGGCTTCTGGAATACAGTTCCAGCCACAAAGTTTAAATTTTCTGCCAATAAATGAATATTTTATAAGCTTTTGTCTTGGGTTAGTGCACAGCCCTCTCTGAACACATCTCGTCAGTAGACGTACTCCACAACACTCCCTACGGTATCCCTTTTTGAAGGAGGTAACAGTCTGGTACAAGCACAGGTCAGCTGGTATGGAGTTCCATAGCCTATGGGCAACTACAAAGAAAGAAAATATCTCCCAGACATGTCCTAGTTCAGGGTATGGTCGGCAAATCAAGCGTAGAGGATCTAAGTGGATAGGTGCCAACAGGAGATTAGAGAAGACTTGCAAGTGACTAAGGAGACTGGTTATGCAAAATCTTAAAAATGATCCCCTCCCTCATGTTAGGTCACGCAGGTCAGCAGGAGGAAGCCATCCCAGTTATGAGTATAACATGTAGAGATGAGTATGATGGTTTAATGATGTGTCGAAGTGACAGATGTTATTGTATGTAACATCCCACTTTTACAAATTAATTTTAGCTGACGCATGAATGACAGACACCCCATTGCTAAGCTTGGGAAGTAGGACCCCTGGGCTATGGCTAAGCAGGGAAAAGGGGAAAGAGTTTGTTTGATTTTATACAGAAGGCCCAGTTGGTGTTTACTGATTAACAGATGCCCGATATTAGGGAAAAGTCAAGGGATGAATCAAGTGTCACCACTTGTCATAGGGTGTGCGATTTCAAATCATAGAATCAGGCAAACAAATCGTAAGGTGCATAAAAAATGCTTGGAAGCGTTTGTCATTTTATTAGAACTCAAAAATAATAAGGCAAAATATAGAAAATAAAGGTTAGCATGTCTCAGCTTAGCATGGCATGGCTTCAACCTCCCTGCTGAACACCCTGAAGGTCTTACACCTTTCCCTGCCTGTCAGCAATTGACCGCCCTATCTAAAAAAAAACTAGCCCCTAGTGGCAGGCTTAAATACATTTCTAAGAGTGACATCACCATCAGGTGACCATGTAATTGTCTGTCTCCCTGCAATTTCTTCTTTTATACATTACTAAAGTCCCTTTACAATTTGCTATCTGCTGTGGTCTAACAGATTGCATCATGACATATAACATTTTCTAGACATATATTTTTATTTATTTATTTATTTAGCTTTTGTTGACCGGGTAAGTGCACTAGACAAATCCTGCCTATTTTCAGGCACGCCTGGGAGGGATACAGATGAATGCCAACTGACCTTGAACCAGAATAAGCTGTTATATTACTCAGAAGCTTGCTAACTTCTTAATTAGGATCTGTGCCCTCTTAATGGGGTTAGCCCCTCCCTTGAACAGTAACCTCACATCTTAGGATCACTATAAATTCCTACAGTAGGGGCGCTGCTGCCTATAGGGCTCAGTTCCACAGGAGGCTTCCCCTTGAAACAGCAGTGTCCCCACTTATTTGTGAACTAGGGCCTTTGGAAAAAGTTGCTACATTGGGGCTTCCATTCACTAGAGATCCACTTATTGAGCAGGGTGAGTTCCTATTTATACAACAGGACAATATGCTGACAAGATATAGTAGCTTGCACTAGTTCGGCTAGGTGTGTTCTGTTGGAGTTTGTCCCCAGTTAATATTATATATTTTCCAGACTGTGAGAACCAGCTCTATAACAACATCCAATACAGTACCACAGGTAATGGAACCTTTATACACATATAAAGCAGCACTGTGTAGCCCTGCTGCTGTTTCTGCAATAGCAAGAGGAACAGAAGAATGAGGACACGCTCCTCTCCTCTTCTCCCTTCTCCTGCTAACTCAGTAACTGCAGAATACATACTCTACTATTGTTTATTTTCTCCCATTTTGTGTGATTATCTTTTTCATATTCTCTCACACAACAAACTCTCCTGCCTTCTCCCTGGGCAGACACGTTCTAAGTTCAGAGGCTCTAATTTTTAAAGGCACCTTACCTGGTTCTCTCTTTACACCCCTAGGTAACTGAAAGATGGCACTGACAAACATAGAAACATAGACTTTGACAGCAGATAAGGACCGCTTGGCCCATCTAGTCTGCCCATTTCCCTATTTACAGGATAGGCCGCAGATCCTAGTTAACCAACAGCCTATTTCCTCCTACCCCCCACTAGAATTGCCTTATGTCTGTCCCATGCATTCTTGAATTCTCCCACAGTTTTAGACCCCACAACCTCCTCAGGAAAGCTGCTCCATGCATCCACTACCCTCTCTGTGAAAAAATACTTCCTCACATTGCCCCTGAACTGCCCCCCATCTTTAAATTGTGTCCCCTTGTTCTTGCACATCTCTTTTTCTGAAAGATGCTACCCTCTTGGATTTTGTTGATTCCACTGAGGTACTTAAAAGTTTCTATCATGTCCCCCTCTCCTTCTTTCCTCAAGGGTATACATATTAAGCTCCTTTAGTCTCTCCTCATACAGCTTCTCTTGCAGACCCTGCACCATTTTAGTTGCCCTCCTCTGGACTGCCTTTATCCTGTCTATGTCCTTGCAGAGACTGGGTCTCCAGAACTGGACACAATACTACAGATGGGGTATCACCAACTGTCTGTACAGAGGGATAACAACTTCCTGTTTTCTGCTGGTGATGCCTCTCCCTATGCATCCCAGTATACCCCAGCCCTCCCTACTGCCTTCTCACATTGCTTGCTAACCTTAAGGTCATCTGATATAATTACCCCCAGGTCCCTTTCCTTTTTTGTTCTTACTACCTCCTCCCCAATTGTGTAATCTTCCCTGGTTCTTGTTTCTCAGGTGCATTATTCTGCACTTCTTTGCATTGAATCCTAGCTGCCATACTTCTGACCATTCCTCCAACCTTGCCAAGTCCCTTCTTATCCTTTCCACACCTCCTTGTGTATCAACCCTGTTGCAAATCTTTGTGTCATCTGCAAAGAGGCATACTTTTCCTTCCAGTCCTTCTGCAATGTCACTTATAAAGACATTAAAAAGAACTGGACCCAGTATTGAACCCTGTGGTACCCCACTAGTAACCCCTCTTTCTTCAGAGTGGACTCCATTTACAATTACCTTCTGTGTCCTGTTGTCCAGCCAATGTTTTACCCAGGCTACCACCCTGGGACCCACTCCCAGGCTGGTTAATCTGACTATTAATTTTTTGTGTGGGACTGTGTCAAATGCCTTGCTAAAGTCTAGGTAGGCCATGACCACAGCCCCTCCCTGGTCTACTACTTTGATCACCCAGTCAAAGAAATCAATCAAGAAATCAAGAAACAAAAGAAGGGCTCAGTCCTTACACAGAATGATTAAAGGGGTGATGCAGCTTTTAATTTTGGGAGCCGAGCCAAACAGCATAGCCTACGATTCTGTTGTGTTTAAAAGAAGTTTGTTAGCAAGAAGCCAGGGCTGCACTCCCTGGAGGTCAGCAAACAGATTTGTGTTAATCTCAGAGATGCTACATGAGTTTAGGTATAGGACAAAGTCATTTGCATAAAGGAATGGGGTGCAATGGGCAAGGACTTGGTGAATGTTGTTCACATGCAGAGAGAAAAGGAGGGGACCAAGTATGGATCCTTGTGGTATACCCACTATGGTGGGGGTGGGATCTGAGAAAGTGGTTCCAACTTTAATCCGTTGACTACTTCTGTCAAGATAATTCCTGAACCATGACAGGGCAGAGGAGAATATCCCCAAATTGCTTAACTTGGTATATAGCAACTGGTGGTCACCCAAATCGAAGGCTTTAGTGAGGTCTATGAATACTCACCCTAACCATGGCATTTGCAACCTGTGCAGTGAAGGAGAAGAGCAGCTGCTGTGCTGTGATTTTAACAGAAACCACGTTGTGCTGGAGACAATATATTACATTTGGCTAGGAACTCCGTTAACTGGGAGGCAACAAACTTCTCCAGCATTTTGTTAATTACAGGAAGTACAGCAATCAGCCTATAGTTACTGACAAGTTTTGCATCACCTTTATTGAAAACAGGGATGATATGAGAGAGTTTCCACGGCTCAGGCACAACCCCAGACATAATGAACAGGTTAATGATTCTGGTTATGGGTGAGGACAATTTGATAGCTGCAGTCTTAAGTTTTGGATCAGTATCATCAGACCCAGCAAATTTGACTGTAGGAATAACACTGAAGTTGTTTACACAGCTCAGACACTTCAACCGCTCTAAAGTGGAACTGTGGATAACACAGAGGGTTAGTGGATGGCCCCCTATTGAGGAGTGCTGGCAATGGGGAAGCTAGAAAAGCCTCTGTATATGAAGAGAGGTCTGACAAGAAACCATTAAATGCATCTGCTATAGTTTTGGGATTATTACAGCTGGCATTTTTTATACATGTGTCAAGGGGGAGTGATCAGCAGACACTCCACAGGGAGCTTAATACATTTCCAGAAATGCCTTGGGTTACTAAAGATGGAGTCAAGGAGTGCCCTGTAGTAAGTACTTTATTTTGACAAATGGCTTTTTGTATTCATTTCACGGTTATGATATTTCACCCAGTCAGAGGCAAGCCCTGTGGTGGTTTTATATTTCTCCCTCGTATTAATTTTATTTTATTTATTTATTTCTCGAATTACAACACCTTTGAGCCAGAGACTTTTTACAAAGGTTCCATGTCAGAATAAAATAATACAACAAATGGACAATAACATAGAACAGTGGACAGATTGGTTATATAGTAAGCAT
Source organism: Neoceratodus forsteri (assembly GCA_016271365.2). Taxonomy (NCBI): domain Eukaryota; kingdom Metazoa; phylum Chordata; order Ceratodontiformes; family Ceratodontidae; genus Neoceratodus; species Neoceratodus forsteri. The sequence goes on along the minus strand of CM057456.1, from coordinate 1,692,981,914 downwards.
ATACACACATAAGAGCTGTGTAAGTGCCAAAAGATGATTACAGTAGGTTACAGGTAGTAATAGTAAATATGTGCAGTCAGTGAGATGACGTTATCTTAGACAGGATTAAGATAACCCTATCGGCAGGGGGTAAATGGCCAACAGAAGAGGAGGAAACTAAGACTAGACCTCAAGAGGTTCTGAGAGGGTAACAGGAATTATTAAGTAGATTCAGTGCTGTCCGGAGCAGGCTTAGTCAGCGAGGAGAAGTTGGGGGGAAGGGATTTGGGGGTGGCCGTGCCAGAGGCAGTTAGGCCAGTGTTGTCCAGAATGCATGGGGTTACTTGGTGGATGAGGAGCATATGATTGCAGCAGAAGGAGAAGAGGTAGTTACTTGAGAGAGGGAGTGGAAGAAATAGTTCGGGAGGGTGGGAGAGAAAGGGTTAGATAGAAAGAGAGGGTGAGAAGTGGTTGGCCAAGCCATTTGGTCACAGGGCCCCGAACTCCTACTCTTCTGCTGGTAAGGGGAATGTGTTTGTTCTACAGTCTATGGATAATCTGATTAAGGTGAGAGACAGCCAGACAGCGCTCACAACATCTAGTTTGTAAAAAGTTGAATTAAAGTGAGAAAGATATCGAAAGTGGAAGAGTCTCAAGGGGGCTTTTGAGGATTTAGCTCTCCATACAGAGAACACTGGTAAATGGTTGCTAATTACGTTGAAAAACACTCCAGAAAAAAATGATCCTATCAGCACAGGGTGTTAGTTTCCAGTCAATTAAAGAGGCTTTATTCCCATTTAGTGAGATTCCAGTGGGGTCCAAGATAACTTGATTCAGGTGAAGCTTACTAAGAGATAGGGTAAATATCTTTACTTTTTCTCACTGTGCCAATCTATTTTAAAGTCATCAAACCAATCGATCAATCTTTATTTTACCAGGTGAAACACTGTTGACCGAGCTCATTTACAAGGTGAACCTGGCCAGGTACACAGATAACATATAAGAAAAAATTACTTACCATAGTAATCTTTTTTCTTCCCAGTGATGCTCAGATATTCATAACTTTGTGCAGTCAGCCTGGTGGGTTGGACTGCCCAGAGATGGAACACATGCAAATGATGGAATTCTTTGCACGTGAGCATCTTTCAAATACTGCCTCTACCAACTGTAGTGTTCTAAGCCCTTCAGATTTGTAAGAAGCCTGGAAGTCAGGCAATATGAAACAATCCGACAACTAATTAATTAAAACATTTTTAGGATTAGCCTAATAAAACAATTTACTTCAAAACCTCCAAGGAGGGACTATATCTGTAACAATGGTGTTCACCAGACAGTGAGAAAACTATTAAGAGAGACAGAAAACTCTGTTCAAATCTATCTAGCAGAGAGAAGTGTACCCAGAAGGGTATGGACTAGTGGCACGGCATGGAATGCAGAGGCTGAAGTTCTGGAAGGGAGGATGAGAGGGGGTTATGAATATCTGAGCATCACTGGGAAGAAAGAAGATTACTATGGTAAGTAATTTTTTCTTCTAACCCCAGTAATGCTCAGGATATTCATAACTTTGTGCAGACTACCAAGCAGTACCCCCTGGAGGTGGGCACAGAACTTATTTTGGAAACAGACTTTGCAGGACTGCTGTGCCAAACATGGCATCACTTCTGGACAAAACATCCAAGTTATAATGCTTTGTAAAGGTGTATACTGATTTCCAAGTAGCTGCTTTACAAATGTCCAATAATGGCACCTCCCTAGCAGCTGCAAGACTGGCAGCTGTTCCTCTTGTTGAGTGAGCCCTCAGCCCAGCTGGGGACTCCCTACCTGCTTTAGTGTAGCAGAACTGAATACACTGGACAATCCACCTAGAAATGGATCTTTTTGAGGCTGGTTTGCCCATTCCGACATCCCCATATGTAAGGAAAAGTTGTTTCTTGTCTTGCCTATGGCCTTTAGTAGCTGTCATGCAGTAGCTGAAAGCTCTTTTCACATCCATACTGTGGAGCCTTCTTTCACCAGAGCTTGTATGGTCTGTAAAGAAGACAGGCAGAGTGATTGATTGGTTCAGATGGAAATCTGAAACAACCTTGGGAAGGAACTGTCTGTCTGTTCTGAGGACTACCGTATCCCTGTGGAAGGAGATGTAGTCCTGCTCAACACAGAGAGCCTGAAGCTCACTGAATCTTCTTGCTGAGGTAATTGCTACCAGGAAAACTGTTTTCCAGGTAACATACTTTAAATGGGTTATAGCCATGGGCTCAAAAGGAGCCCAGACCAATCTGGCTATACATATATTAAGATCCCAAGCAGGCACTGGTGCCCTGTGAGAGGGCAGCAAATGTATCAGGCCTTTAAAAAGCTTTCAAATGGGATCTGATGCTACAGACACCTTTGTCCTAGCAGAAAGGTATGCAGATACTGCTGCAAGGTGAACTCAGAGAACTGGGTTGTAGATCTTGTGAATGTGAGTGAGTCAGATAATCCAACACCACTGAGACCCCTGCATCATTTGGGCGAAGTTTCTACCAGACACCAGAAGGAGAATCTTTCCACTTAGCAGAATAAGTTTTCTTAGTGGAAGGCTTCCTATAACCTTTCAAGATGTTCAATACAGCTTCAGAAAGGTTCAAGTCCGCATACTCTAATTCCTCAAGAGCCATGCCTTGAGGTGGAGGGACCTGAGATTTGGGAACATCAATGTTCCCTGATTGGAGGTCAGAAGATTGTGCCTGAGAGGCAAGCTTATTGGCTTGCTCACTGACATGGAGAGCAGAAGAGAGTACCATGGCTGCCTGGGCCAATCTGGAGCTATCAAGATCAGAGAAGCTGAGAGGGATCTGAGCTTCAGCAGTACCCTGAAGACCAGAGGAAAAGGGGGAAAGGCATAGAGAAACTTGCCTGACCAGTCCAGTACCAGGGCGTCCAGAGGATTGTGCCCTGGGCTGGTGGCCTGTAACAATACTGAGGCAACTGGTGGTTCTGGTGGGATGAACAAGTCTATCTCTGAACGCCCCACCTGCTGAAAATTACCCACACCACCTGCTTGTTCAGTGTCCATTCGTGATGGGACCGATTGATCCATCTCAGTGTGTCTGCCAAGATATTGTCCTTTCCTGGCAGATGGATGGCTTGCAGGGACACCTTAGAGAATATGCCAGAGTCCAAATTTTCATGGCTTCTGTGCACAGGGACCTGATCTGGTACCACCCTGCTTGTTTATGTAATACACAGAGGTGGTATTGTCTGTTCTGACTTGTACCACCTTGCCCATCACCAGTGTAAACTGGATACCCAATTTTTCTGTTATCCAGGACCAAACCTGTTTCAGTACCTGAGCCCAAGGGTAAGTCACCAGGAATTTCAATAGTCCCTCCTGATCCACCAAGATGATATTTGCCAGTCTAACCCCAGGAACCCATGGTTTCTCCAATTCTGTCCACAAAGGCTGATCTCCCCAATACCACAGAGGTCCTAATACTTGGAGTTGAGCTGCACAGTAGTATTTAATAAAGTCTGGTAGCCCTAGCCCACCCCCATCCTTAGCCCTATGTAACATCTGCCATTTGACCCTGGGTGGCTTATGATTCCATATGAATTAAGAGTGGAAGATTTCAAGCTTTTCCAAATGAGGACGGGGTTTCAGCGGCAAAACTATGAAGAGAAAAGCAAACAGGGTAATACATTCATTCTTATAGCTTCTATCTGTCTGGAAACAGACAAGGCAGCTCCTTCCATCTACTGTAATCTACTTGAATAGCATGAAGCAATTTAAGATAGTTGAGCTATATAACTTCTCAATTTTACCAGGTATTCAGACTCCCAATATCGAAATGCCTCTGTTGCCTATCTGAAAAGTCCTACTTGGGGAGGTCATTTAGTCTGGATGGATTTATGGAGAACATTTCAGTTTTAGAGTCATTAACTTTAAACCCTGAGACTATGCCAAATTCTTGTATGAGAAATGTTAGAAGTGGAGCTGAGCCCACCGGGTCAGCAACATATAACAAGGTGTCATCCGCATAAAGAGAGATGCGGACTTCTATCACTTCCACCCAGGTCACCTTATATATTTCTGACTGCCGTATCCGGGCCACAAAGGGATCCATACTTAAAGCAAACAGAAGAGGGGATAGCAGACATCCCTGTCTGTTTCCCCTCTCTATACCAAACAGCTCAGACAACACCCCGTTCAACTTTTACCCTAGCCTTAGGGCCCCTATATAAATTGGATACCCAATCTTGAAATCTGCTCCCGAACCCAAATTTAGCTAAAGTTTTTTTAAGAATAACCACTCAAGGCAATCAAAAGCCTTTTCCGCATCTAGTGAGACTACTGCATTAAGACATTGTGAGGGGAGGAGGGACCAACCGATAACACATTTAGTAAAGACGGATATTATCTTGTATGTGATGTCCGGGACAAACCTGGTCTGGTCAGAATGTACCAGGTCCGGATAAACTCTTTCAATCGCTTTCTATTAATTTAGCAAAGATTTTTGCATCCACGTTTAGCAGAGATGAGGCGATAGCTTGCACACTCCAAAGGGTCTTTCCCTGGTTTGGGGAGCACTGTAATGGTGGCCTCCCCAGGTATCTGGAGTGGCACCCAGCACATGTGCCTCATTACAAATTTTTAGAAGGATGGGGGCCAGGTCATCTATAAAGGTTTTACAAAGTTTAACTATAAATCCATCGGGTCCTGGGGCTTTCCTGGAACAAGAGATTTAATTACTGATTTGATTTCGCCCTCTGTAAAAGGTCTCTCGAATTTTGTAACCTGAGCAGCTGTCAAAGCCGGGAGCTTTACCTTATCGAGAAATTGACTTATGTTCGACTCATGATTTGGTTGCCTCTCCCTTGTATAAAGCTGGGAGTAAAACTCCACAAATTCCCCAGCAATTTCTGATGGTTGCACTGAACCTTCCCTGAGATTTTAATACTACGAATTTTGGGGATAAATCTGTCCATTTCTTGTTTTTTAAAGAGCAGGGCCAACAGTTTGCCTGCCCTCTTCCCACACTCATAGTATCTCTGGTTGGTGAACCGTAGGGAATTGAGAGTTTGCGACCATTAACTGATTATACGCCCTCTAGCTTCTTGCAATATCTGGAGTATGACTGGATCTCGAGTAATTTTGTGATCTGACTCTAAAGAGATAATGGCTTCTAAAGCCTGAGTAATCTTGGCTTTGTGCAACTTGTTTTGGATGCCACGTGGCTAATAAAGTTGCCTCGCAACACTGCCTTTAGGCTATCCCAGATAAATTTCAGCGGTATCAGTTTCTCAATTCTCCTCCAGATACCACTTAATTGCCTCCTTCACTGAGGTGACGTATGGCTTTGTCTGCCAGCAGTCCCGCATCCAACCTCCAACACCCCTTCCTGTTTTCCCAGGGTTTTAAATAACTGATTAGCAATTTTTTTCTTGGGATTATACTAACTGTACAGAAAGTATTTATATAGATTTTCTAGAAGTGCTGTGTTTGTTAAACACAGTGAGGCAAGAGCTATGTTTTCACAAAGATTTAGCATTTTATGAGCAAAACACTAATCAATTTTTAGAGTTAAATAAATCCCTGTTTTCAGATTCCCAACTGGCCACGACCTGTACCACAGCATGGTCAGAGAAGGAAACAGGATGAATCAGGACCTCCTGAAAGACATGTGCCTCTGACTTCCAAGTATAAATCCTGTCCAGTCTAGAATATGTATTGGAAGCCGGGGCATAAAAGGTGAAATTTTTCCCCGTGGGATTTTGCCATCTCCACAAGTCCACCAGGCCTAATTCTGAGGTAAACGTTCTCAGGAGCTTTGAGTAACCCCCCACTCCTCGCCGACTTGGTGGATTTCTATCTAAACTACAATTCTCAATACAGTTCCAGTCTCCAGCTATAATTATTTGCCCAAGAGTGAGATTAGACATTTTAAGAAATAATTCTCTGAAAAATATCCCAGAAGGAGGGGTGGGGGCATAAACCGACACAATATGTATGGGGCGACCCCTGAGCTCCCCAGAAAGAGTGATCCATCTACTGTTACCCCCTCCGGACTGATTGGGTCCTAAAGGGTAGCCCTCTTTTAACTAGGATGGGTTGTGCCAGCTTTGGCGCTGCAGGAGTGCAGAGTCCGAGAAAACCATGCCCACCATGACCTTTTCAGCTTACTGTGTTCCTCCTCTGACAGTTTGGTTTCTTGAAGGCAAGCAATATCGTAACGCAACCCTTTAAGTTTCTTTCAAAATTCTAGCCCTCTTAGCTGCATTGTTAATCCTTTCACATTCACAGTACACAAATTAAGTGACCCTATAATATTGTCCAATTAAAGCCCCCACCCCCATCCAAGTTGTCGACCTCAGAATAGGAAAATAAGTAATAAAAGGAAAAACACAGAATAGACAAGATATTTCAAACCCACACATGGAACAACAAACCATTCTCAACCGGAGACTGCAAACAGGAGAAATTATGGTCCCAGCTCCTGCTGGTACTGGCGAATGTCGATGGAGTGAACGCCTCAAGTGGAATGCCAGGAATCCACCTACGTGACCCACTACAGCCGTAGAAGGGACATGAGGACAGAAAGGTCTTCTAAGAGGTGTGATAGAAGAGAAAGCACACTTTGTGCAAAGGGTAACACAACTCACTGCTGCTAGTGGAGATACACCTTCCCTTCTATTAGTACCTCTGGGAATATAAGGCCCAAACAGCTTTTTGCATCCACATTTTGCAGTGAGATGAGGTGATAGCTTGCATACTCCAAAGGGTCTTTCCCTGGTTTGGGGAGCACTGTAATGGTGCCCCCCCCCCCCCAAGGTATCTGGAGTGGCCCCCAGCACATGTGCCTCATTACAAATTTTTAGAAGGATGGGGCCAGGTCATCTATAAAGGTTTTATAAAGTTTAACTATAAATCCATCGGGTCCTGGGGCTTTCCGAACAAGAGATTTAATTACTGATTTGATTTCGCCTCTGTAAAGGTCTTTCAATTTTGTAACCTGAGCAGCCGTCAAAGCCGGAAGCTTTACCTTATCAAGAAATTGACTTATGTTTGACTCATGATTCGGTTGCCTCTCCCTTGTATAAAGCTGGGAGTAAAACTCCACAAATTCCCCAGCAATTTCTGATGGTTGCACCGAACCTTCCCTGGGATTTTAGTACTACGAATTTTGGGGATAAATCGGTCCATTTCTTTTTTTTTTGGCAGGACCTCCTGTCTCTTCTCGGCCCTGGTCACGGCCCCTGGAAGCCTCAGCCACCATCTATGGCTGCCGGGGTCCCCCAGTCACCCCAGCTACTCCCCGGAGGAAGGGGCTGGGTACACGTTTCTTCCTGTGGCCACGGGAACTAGTATCTAGTCGGGGACCCAGCATGGTGGCCACTCGAGGACTTCCTGGGAGGGCTTCATTAAGACTGTGGCCCTTGCCCGCCTTGTTTTTCTTACCTTTTTCTTCACGGAGGCGGGACGGCAATGACGCCAGCGGCCTGCCCCGCCTCCCAGATGTTGAGAGCTCGGGCAGCGTGAGATCTCCCGGCCTCCGCCAGGAGTCCTCACCCGCCCGAGTGCTTCCTCACCTCCCTGAGAAGCAGCAGAGCAGTCCGAGATTCCCATCCTTTCCCCCCGGCCCGCCCTCCGATGACCCGGGTTCGGGGCGTCGCAAGCGGAAAACCCACCGCTGCGCCAACGGGCTGAAATCTGTCCATTTCTTGTTTTTTAAGGAGCGGGGCCAACAATTTGCCTGCCCTCTCCCCACACTCATAGTATCTCTGGTTGGCGAACCGCAGGGAATTGAGAGTCTGGCGCACCATTAACTGATTATACACCCCTCTAGCTTCTTGCAATTTCTAGAGTATGACTGGATCTCGAGTAATTTTGTGATCTGACTCTAAAGAGATAATGGCTTCTAAAGCCTGAGTAATCTTGGCTTTGTGCAACTTGTTTTGGTATGCCACGTAGCTAATAAAGTTGCCTCGCAACACTGCCTTTGGGCCAGCCCAGATAAATTTCAGCGAGGTATCAGTTTCTTGATTCTCCTCCAGATACCACTTAATTGCCTCCTTCACTGAGGTGATTAAGGCTTTGTCTGCCAGCAGTCCCGCATCCAACCTCCAACCCCACTTCCTGTTTTCAGATTCCCAACTGGCCACAACCCGTACCACAGCGTGGTCAGAGAAGGAGACAGGATGAATCAGGACCTCCCAAAAAACATGGGCCTCTGACTTCCAAGTATAAATCCTGTCCAGTCTAGAATATGTATTGGAAGCCGGGGCATAAAAGGTAAACTTTTTCCCCATGGGATTTTGCCATCTCCACAAGTCCACCAGGCCTAATTCTGAGGTAAGTGTTCTCAGGAGCTTTGAGCAACCCCCCCATTCCTCGCCGACTTGCGTGACCCACTACAGCCGTAGAAGGGCCAGTGAAGACAGAAAGGTCCTCTAAGAGGTGCAATAGAAGAGTAAAACACACTTTTTCCAAAGGGTAACACCACTCGCTGCCGCTAGCGGAGGTACACCTTCCTATTAGTACCTCTGGGAATATAAAGCCCAAACAGCTCCACCTTGGACCCCAGGTTAGAAGGCTCAAAACTGTGGTGCTATCGTAGGCTGCCCCCTCCAATTTTATACACATATAGAACTTTAAAATTCTGACTGACCTGGGGGTAACGAGAAAAAGATCATCTTACGGCCTAAAAAAACATTTAAATACTTAAAACCAGTGTCTCTAGTTTAAATTAACGTTACGTATCTTAAATCTAAAAAGAAAGCTGCCCTTAACAAATAACTATAATAATGAACCATAATGTCAATAACTATGGCTAAAACATGAGGTGAGCAAGCAGCTACACTGTGCTAAGAATTAGCCCATCCTGATCATTCAGATTTGTAAATCTCCCCAACAGTTGTTGCACAAAGGAACAGTCTTAGACCTATATTGGCAGTGGGGGAGTAACAAAAACACTCCTCCAACAAAGCCAAGTTTACTACTTGCAGGTTGATCAGAGAGTCCCTCACGATCCTGCAAAGTTTTGAGTTTGTTGTAGGTAGGACACAGTTAAAGGACACACCACTGAAACAGTCCATTCTTTAAAGTGAACTAGGAATACATGCGCCACATCAACACAGTTCCTCCCTGCATTATTGTTCCTCTGGCATATTAGGGTTGTAGAAAAAACAAACAGGCAAAGGCGACTCCCATCAGGATCCACAGTAGACTCTCACATCGCGGTCACCGACTGAAGGACCCCCAAGACTACAGGAAAACAAAGCACACTTGTCTCCAAGGTCAAGCTTTCATGGAGGAGCATGGAGTGGCAGGACCCATCGAGCTACATCTGCATGTAGAGGTAAGGAGGAGTCTGCTCTCCTCCTCTGAGGGTGACGACCTCCTGGAGCGATTTCCCACAGCAAACTTTCTATGTCTTGCTCTGCTTGCTCTTCACTGACATCTGGTACTTGGATATCGAGCCCCTCAAGCACAGGGGCTGCTTGTAGCAAGTTGTCAAACACTTGCACCCTGCCTCTATCCTGTAGCAACAGCCTTGCTGGATATTGAAGAAAGGCTTTCAGCTCCTTCTCCCGCAACGCCTTTACCACTTGTAAAACTTTTTTTCGTTTCACCAGCATGCCCGGTGGGTAATCTTGGTTGAAACAGACTTTTTGACTGTCGAGATTCAGATCTTTCTTGCTCCAAACTAGATGGAGAAGTTTCTCCTTGGTGGGGAATTTCAGAAATTTAACTAAAACGGACCTCGGGGGCGCCCCTGGTTTCGATTTTGGGACAACCACCCGATGTGCCCGCTCTATCGTGAATTCAAATTCCTCCAGAAGTGACAGCTTTTGTTGCAGCCAAGACTCCAAACAGGCCACCATGTCCTCTTTTTTGCTGCCGTCGGGATCCCAAAAATTCAGGCGTTGTTCCTCCTGGCCCTGGCTTCTCGGCGCTTCAGCCTCGATGAGTTAACTCCTTCAGAAAAGGCCAAGGAATGTCCAAACACCTTGTGCTCATTTTGCAGAGAATTTAAATGAGTTTCCATGGCAGATGTACGTGACTCTACTTTTCTAAAGTCTGTTTGAAGACTTGAAATTTTGAGTCAATCCGTGTAAAATATCAACATTCATTGCCCATCGCCTTTAGTGAATGTAGAGGTAGTTTCTGATTCGGAATCTTCCTCTCCCGAGGCTGTTAGCAAGGAAGACGGATCGGAAGGGCTGGCAGGTCGCGGTATCAGGTTGTTGCACTGATCACCGGTGGAACCAGCAAAATTTTTTTTTCCCATAGCGCCAGACTAGATAGAGTTTCCAAAATTCAAACAGATTGCCGATTACAGTATGGATGGCTACCGATTAAGCAGTTAGTTAGACCTGGAGCTCTGGAGTGGTAGAATTAGGCCGCCATTAGACGCATGATGTCATCGGAAGTCCGGGCTCCTGTTGCTCTTGTGGGGACCAAACTCTACTTACTATTTGATCTTCTAGATGCCACCCCCTCACCCCACACCCCATCCTAGCAGAAAGGCATCTGTTGACAGAGTGAGGATTGTGGATATTTTCTGGATAGGGATTCCTTCACTTGAGATTGTCAGCTTCTTTCCACCATTCTAGAACATTGACCAGGCTGGTTGTGACTGATACTGGCTGGCTCAGTGTGTCTGACCTTTGACGCCAGTGCCTTTTTAAATGCTACTGTACATCTCTCACCTGCAGACGGGCTTATGGCACCACAGCTGTTGCTGCTGACATGTGGCCTAGTTGTTGCAAGAAGTCTCATGCTGGCCTTGGCTCACCTGGCTTGAAGTATCTTGCACAGCACAACAGACTTTCTACTCTTGTCTGTGGCATGAATGTTCTCCCCTGAGTAGTGTCTAACTCTGCTCTTATGAACATAAGAACTTGGCTGGGTTCCAGCTGGGATTTTTCTAGGTTCAGTAGAAAGTCTATACTTTCCAGGGTGTTTTTCACCACTGCAGTGCTGCTCAGTGCTTACTCTTTTGTCACTCCTGTGACTAGTCATCCAGGTAGGGATACAATGATATCCCTTTTCTTCTCAGAAATGCAGCCACTGTGGCTAGGCACTTGTGAACACCCTTGGAGCTGAGGTTAGGCCAAAAGACAGTGTAGCAAACTGATACTGCTCTTTTCCTTGTCTGAATCTTAGGGACTTTTTGTGGGAGAGTCTTACAGGGACGTGAAAATATGCATCTTTCATATCCAGTGATCCCAGCCACCCTCTTTCTGCAGAGATAGTACAATTGCTCCTACTGTTACCATTTTGAACTTTTTCTTTTTTTGTCTTGCTGATCAGGAATCTCAAGTCCAGAATAGGCCGACAATACCCTTTTCTTCCTTGTGAGAAAGTGTTTTGAGAAGAGGCCTTTTCTACAGACAGAGGGACTTTTCTATGGCTTTTATCTTTGGCAGCTTCTTTACCTCCAGTTATGGCAGGATTTTTTCCTGAGCAGAAGCGAGGGCTGTTTGATACTGATATCTAGTTTTAAAAGTCGAGGCAGTGACACAGAGCATGCCTGTGCGCATGCCTCGTGTCGCGGCTTTACTTTTCAAAGTCAGATATCGGTACGAAACAACCCTCGTTTCTTACAGTAACTTACTTTCATCAGTTCAGCTCACGCGCATGCCTCGTGTCGCGGCTTTACTTTTCAAAGTCGGATATCGGTACGAAACAGCCCTCGTTTCTTACAGTAACTTACTTTCATCAGTTCAGCTCACGCGCATGCCTCATGTCACGGCTTTACTTTTCAAAGTCGGATATCGATACGAAACAACCCCGTTTCTTACAGTAACTTACTTTCATCAGTTCAGCGCACGCGCATGCCTCGTGTCACGGCTTTACTTTTCAAAGTCGGATATCGCTACGAAACAGCCCTCGTTTCATAACAATCTCACTTTCATCAGTTCAGCTCACGCCAGTGCCTCGTGTCACGGCTTTACTTTTCAAAGTCGAATATCGGTAACGAAACAGCCCTCGCTTCATAGTAACTTACTTTCATCAGTTCAGCTCACGCCGCATGCATCGTGTCACGGCTTTACTTTTCAAAGTCGGATATCGGTACGAAACAGCCCCTTCGCTTACAGTAACTTACTTTCATCAGTTCAGCTCACGCGCATGCCCCGTGTCACGGCTTTACTTTTCAAAGTCGGATATCAGTACGAAACAGCCCTCATTTCTTACAGTAACTTACTTTCATCAGTTCAGCTCACTGAGCTGTTTTATCAAGTGCACTCCTACAACAGTATTTGAAATCTGTCACATTTGTTCATGGACGAATTTACCTGCGCTTTGGGGGGGCATGTTGACAGTGTGAACACGCGTCGGGATCAACTACCAGAAATACGAGCAGGTTGTCTAGAATACTAACAAGACACAGAAATGTAACAAAAAGACTAAAATGTGGCATTAAATGTATGTCTAACAGCATTAATTAATTAATTATAACTAGAGGCCTGTTTTTCTTAAATAAGAAATGACAAGAAATTCAAGGTATAAAAAGAAATAAAACAAAAAACAAGCACATGAAAAAAGTAAAACATTTCTTGTTTTTTTGGCAAAAGCTAAATAAATGCCTGCAGCAGTTGTTGTTTAGGCTCTGTTGTTACCACAGAGACGGTCCACAAGGAAGCAAAAGGCGGAACTGTCTGTTTCATAAAGCCTTTCAAGACCATAGCGTAATGCTGCTTAATACAATGTAATATACTAGGAATGTGATTTATAGTGTGTATACTGTCATTTTGAGGTATTTTATGAATGTAAATGTGATAACAAGCAATAAAACTAAATTTTCAATTAATAAAAGATATAGAAATTCCAGAAAATAAAAAAGAAAATTATAAAAATAAAAGAATTTCACAGATCTCTAATTATGACTATAAATGGCTTCAGGCTCATTCTAAATGGGCTCGTAAAGTCAGCTTTTGGCTGAAGTGCCCCTTAAGTGCACTCAAACCTCGCTGTGACTTTTCCAATGCAGCAATCTGTTCACTGCTAAGTGTCAATGCTTTGCTCCTGTGAGGACTAGAGAGGCATAGGCGGGTCACCAGTTATGTAAGCATTAATCACCGACGGAGAGGCTCTACCAGTGGTTAATGCCCTGCTGGGGGTTGGTGCACGGGTCGAAGGCGAGTGCTGATGCCTCAACCACCCAGCGGGCATTAATCCTGGTAGAGCCCGAGGTTGAGGTAGATTAATGCGCTTGTAACATGACAAGTGCGACTGAGTATTGCAGACAATTTGAGTGGAAAGTACAGAGACGTTATATCACAGCACTATTGGTGCATACTAAACTATGCAACGCTTGTTTCGTTAGAGCACAGTGACATCGTCTCAGAACGTGCGCGTTCATGCTTGCCAATAGACATTCATTTACATAGTGTTCGGTATTTTAGACTTGGGACTGCGAGACTAATACCATATGTAAGACAAAAACTAGACAACAATTGACTGATTGGTACTGATCGTTTTTATGCTTAGTGCTTCGCCGTTACATCCGAATGCTGTATAGCGCCAGTGCACTGTGGGACATTTCTCTGCGTTACCACACTGACACTGCAAACTATCCATATACTCCTGTGTCATTGTGTCGCGCTTCTATGTCTCGCAAGTTTTGCCCAGCTCTAACACAGATATAAGAGACGTGAGGACAACAGGCATTGCTTTACTTGTTGTGTTTGTTTTCCACCACTTGCTCTGCTCCTTGTATCTGTGTAGACAATCGCGATTTCGGTATCTCAGTGTCTGGTTCTGTTCTCGCCATTCAATTGCTTTACCACCACCATCTACAGGCACAGAGTGTGATACACAGACAGACATGACAACAGGTAGTAATTCTTGGCTTCCAGTTTTTGTTTTGCGCGATCCCGATGCTGAACAGCCTGTGCTACTGCATTCAATTTCTACCCTGTTCATTCTCGTCGCAGTGCTGCACCATGTGGCCGCATGTGGAAGGGCACCAGCGGGCTCTACTAGTGGGTTAATACCCGCTCTGTTTTCGTCAGCTGATGCCTTTGGACCAATCTCCTTCCTCGATTTCACCATCAGTTTTTGTGCCATGTTACAATTAAAAACAAATTCTGCTCAGCTCTAATGGGAACCTCAACAGAGAGGGCAGGAATGGCCACCATGTACGGCTGTCTACTTATAAAAGCATTAAAGAATGTTTTACCTGACTTTTTATTATTGTAATACTTGTATATACTGTTTCAAGGTTCTTAAAATGAAAACAACCATATACCCAAATGTTTGGGACAGACGCCATTTAATGCTCAGCTGTCCACCAATAAAAATAATGAAATATTCTAGTCTTGAATGGATATACAGGAAGCATTTGTTTATTTATCTTAACTGCCTTCCAGTTAATATTGTGAACACAAAATAAGTAAAAACATTGGAGGGGGTGTGTGTTGGGGGGGGGACGGAAAAAGAAAATTCTTACTTTTTTTTCCACCCATTTTTTAAAAACACAAGACACTGGGGGGTGTTAGATGCATGGTGATAACCCCACTTCCAGGGACTGATGGTAACAGGCCGTTCACTGTGCCCCTGGGAGTGCAGTTCCCTCAGCATAACAAACACCCACCCCTTCCTGTCTTACTGTTTACTCATACTGTGCCACTCCAACTCTCCACCAGCATGGGCTGAATTGTGGAGCAGCTTCAAACAACATATTGAGTCTGAGACTATTTCTAAAATGTTCCATAGCCTCAGCTCGTCTTATTTATCTGAAATAATTACCCTGTTCAAACTACTTAGATTCATTATGCAGATCTGGCTAACCCTATGGGAAGACAAGCTGTATATAAAGAAGGATTTTTTCTATTTATTTATTAAATATGTTGTACACAGAATAAGACCAATGAGATAGAACATTTTATTTACTGGAGTATCCTGTTGATGGGGACAGGCAGACATATAAGTTATGACAGAAGGCATGCAGCCCAAGTACACAAATGCTGCCAGAAATCATTAACGAGCATTTGTCAAAGCCATGGTTGCTTGCTAGTATTTGCTGTGTAGGTATTTGGCACCAATAGTGCAGAGACCAAATTAAACAATTAATAACACAAGCTGTAATACTGAAATTGACATGACTAGAAAATGAAGAGGTTCATACATAACACTGTGACCTTAAAATTTCAAAATACTAGTTATGATTGCCCCAGAATATATTTTCCAGTTTTGACCCCAAATGTTCAACAAAGTGTTTTGTTACACGATCTTATCAGCATGACAGGTCTCATTTATGAAATCCTGTCCGAAATGTTATTTTGCACCACATGTGTGAAAGGACGTTATGGGCAAGATTTGAAAAATGACACGTCATGTTCATGAGGTGGGGTACAAAAATGGTTACTTTGAATATGTGGGGTCAACATCTGGTAAAATAGCAAAGCTAGGAGTAAACATTGAAAAATGTGAATGTTTCTTCATGACTTTGTCTTTTTGAGATTTTACTCCAGATTATCAACATGGTCTTTATCACTACCTTATGATCGCCATGGACTAAATGTTTTAAGCCCCATCCGAAAAGGGATTTTGTGAAGCAACGCAAAAACACGTTTTGGAGAAGATCTGAAAAACTTATACCTGCCTTGTTTATGAGGAGTAAACAAAGGGCTATGCTGAAAATTTATGGTAAAAATCTGGAAAAAATGTAAAGTTATGAATAAACTGTGAAGCATTTCAATATTTCTTCGTAACTTTGCTGTTTTGAGATTTTGACCATAAATTTTCAAAACAGACTTTTTATTACCCCAATTTATGGTTAAGACAGGTGGAACTTTATAAATCCCATCTGAAAACTGATTTTGCAGAGCGACTAAGAAAATATGTTGGGGGGATTTGAACAATTTCACTTACCTGTTTCATGACGTGAGGCAAAAAAGGGGTATGTTGCAAATATGGGACACAGATCTGCATAATAACAAAGTTATGAGTAATCTTTGAAGAATTTCAATGTTTCTTCATAACGTTGTTGTCTTTTGATTCTGATCCCAAATTTTAACACAGACTTTTTGTCATCCCACATTATGATCAAGACCGAATTTTTAAATCCCATCCAAAATGTGATTCTGCAGAGTGACTGAAAAACATGTTTGGGTGGGATTTGAAAAATGTCACCTACCTGGTTCATGAAGTGGAGTAAAAAAAAGGCTATGTGGGAAATTTGGAGCAAAAAAAATACAAATAAAAAGACAGTTATGAGTAAAAGTTCAAAACACATTAAAAAGCCATTAACCAAACGTACCTTTTCTTCAGTCAGTTCCTGGTCAGCACTGGAAGGAGCAGGATGCTCCAGTGGACTGGATAGATAAGTGACGGGAGGTAGGGTGGTGGGGGCTGAGAGGGGGCTGAGGTGGAGTTATGGTGGCAGAGGTCATCGCTGGACTGTTTTCTTCTTTTACAGGTACAGGGCACTGGGGAAGCGACTGGGAGGTGGGAGGGCTAAGTGGGAGGGAGTTTGTTTTATGGATAGGGGTGTTGTGGGAAGTGATCGGGGAGTCAGGATACTGCAGTAGAAGAAGTTTGTTTTGACAAAGCGCACAAGGTTTGGCATGAAACGGTTGTGAAGGGAGCATGCCACTGTATATGTGTGTGTGTATATATATATATATATATATATATATATATATATATACTGTAGTGTGTGTGTATATATATATATATATATACACATATACACACACACACGCACATACAGTATTTTAAACATCTTTTTTTCTGTTTATACTAATGTAAGTGTGACCTCAGTTTTTGCTGGTTAGCCCATTTTCTTATAGGCAGAAGCTGAGGCTGGCGAGGGAGTGAGCTGCTCATTTTTATTTTTATTTTTAAAGTTGGGGGACAGAAATGCAAGGAGCCCAAGTGAGTTCCCCTTATCAGCAGAAGCTGAGACTGGGTGAGGGAGTGAGTTGAGAGATGAGAAGCAGGCTGAACATGATGGCACTCGGCAGGCTGCTGGGTAGCCCTTGTAGATGGAAGGAGCCAGTTACACTCTGATAGGTGCGGCTGCCTCCTTTCAACTACACAATGTTTCTACCATCAGCCAAGCTGAACACCATCACAATCAGTCTGCTTCTCCCTGGGCGATCAGCAGTGAGCCTCCTGCAGCCTGAGCAGCACTGGATGCTATGCCGACACACCTTGGCAGCTCCTACCTAATGAGCAGCCACAAGATGTTTGCATCGAACTGCGCATGCAAGCAAACATAAATTGCAGTTATGTAAGAACTTACTGTAACAGCAGATCTTCGAGAGAGGTTCCTGCAGTAGGTCTTCACATATAGGACTGTGCCCCCTGGCATCAGGTTCCAATGGGAAACTTGTAGCTAGCAATCATCAGCAGGGATGCCCCCGACGTCAGGTGATGCGACGTCAGGCGGACTATAAAAGGGTCCCACGCCCGCCCTCCAGTTCTTTTTCACCGGCGACCTAAAGAAAGGAAGGAGTGATGACTCCTAGGACCATGCTTCCTCTCTAGACCCAAGGACTAGGAAAGATGAAAAATAGAGGAAACATTCCAGGAGCTGGAGGAAGGTGGTTGGGAAACTAGACCTACTGCAGGAACCTCTCTCGAAGATCTACTGTTACGGTAAGTTCTTATGTAACTGCAATATCTTACTTTGAGAGGGTTCCTGCAGTAGGTCTTCACATATAAGACTGAATACCTAGCAGTCCAAATAAAAATTCGGAGATAAGTTCCGGAGGAGGAGGTGAGTGCCAACTGAGCACTGTCTTAAAACAAGAGGCCTTGCAGGACCGCAAGGCGAAACCGTCCTGCACTTAGAGGCAATGTCCGATTGCAGTGCTTAGTGAAAGTGTGGACAGATAACCACATGGCTGCTGCACAAATTTCTGCTGTGGATACATTCCTGAAAAGGTGGTAACGGTAGCAACACTTAGAGTGGAGTGGCCTTTAACTGCCCCTGGAAGGATTTTCCATGTTTCGATAAATGAAGTTTAGAATGCTGGGGATAATAGACCAGCAGTTCCACACTCTGCTTGAGAGTGGTTTCTGAAACTAACTTTGGAAGGAAGGATGGGTTAGTCCTAAGGACAACCCTGTCCCTATGAAAAATCAAATAGGGTTCCTAAAAACTTCCACTGACACGTGGGCATTAGATTGCTGTTCTTACATAAGAGCCGAACGAACTGAGGTGACAGCGGGAGAGAACTGAAGGACGGGTGCGTGACCACCCCCTTTTATAGCCAGCCTGACGTCGCGTCACCTGATGTTGGGGGGAGGTTCCCGCTGATGATTGCTAGCTACAAGTTTGTGTTGGAACCTTGACGCTAGGGGCAGTAGTCCTATATGTGAAGACCTACTGCAGGACCTCTTGAAGTAAGATAAATGTTTACAAACAACCATGTGCAATTCCTTGAGTCTTTTCTTCAATACGTTACACAATGTGATATTACACAGTAAAGCTGTGAGCCATTTCAAGCAGCTGCAGTCTGCAGACAAATAGCTGAGGATACCCTGCCAAAGTGTGACCATACTTTTGTAACTGAAAAATATATTGCATACATACTGCAAGAAATGTGTTGCAATGCAGGGGTAATGAAAAGGACGTGGGGCAAGGGGCGGGGACACAAACCATTCATGGCTCTGTAAACTAACTTTAGACAATTTCTTTCTCCCCTCCAGGTAATCAAAGGCCAGTTCAAGTAAGACAGCATTACACAGTACTCTATGACAAAGTTACAATTTATTGAGAACACCGGTCTGGTCAGAACCAACCACTTATCCAGCTGTAACTACTATAGTGTCACTAATCACTCTTGCAGTCAGCATTCTGCTTTTCAACGCCAAAATTCAAACATACCTAATGGATGCAGCTATTCACTGACAAATGATATGTTACTATTGTATTTTCTTGTGACGAACTCTGGAACATACTCTCCATGAAAGGTGAGGCATAAATCTTCAGCATGCAGTGGTTTATAACCCTGGTGTGTCATTATTTTCAGTGGAAAAGGATCAACACATTCTGCCATATTTCACAGACAGCAGAAGCAGATATGCTAAATCATCAGTACATCTACTTTCACAAACAAGTACTGTCACTACAGTGCTAATCCATACTGTGGAGTAACTGGAGTTTAACAATTATGAGCCTGTCCAGGGTACACGTGTCCAGGAAAAGTACTTGTTTGGCAATGGACAGCAATGCAGCCAAGATTAAATTACTTTCTGGAAAGCACAGCCTTTGCATCTTAGACCCAAAAACTATTGCACTTTAAATTATTTTTGTGTGTGTTTGTATTTACTACAATTATACTACAGGATTTGTGGAAAAAAGACAGACTGGAACCCTTTCAATCAAACCAAGAAAAAGAAATACAACTTAAAAAGCATTCTAGAAGTGCATATGCAGTGTCTGCTAGGTTCTATGGAGCAGGTACTAGAAGCTGTTCTACAGAAGAGAGACTGTCACTCAGATTAGACCTGTCACATTAGAGAGAACTACAGCACAGTAGGGGTGTATGAACCCCTCTTATAGACCCAGGAGGACACTGTTGAGTCTCTTCTTGAATATCTCAAAGGTATCTGACTCAACTACAGCAGCTGGTACTTTGTTCCACAAGGGGATGATTCTTTGGCCCAGATATTCAAAAGGCGCATGGCGCTGAACAGTGTGGCGCCATGCGCGAACCCACTGATGCGCCCGCACGATATCTCAGTGGGAAAAGGCAGAAATAATCCCTGCGCCCGGAGCGTATCGTAGTGCAGGCACAGGTGGGGGTGCCCATGCATAACCTGCACAGCCCGATATTCAGCCCAGGATGTGCAGAGTCATGCATGCGCAACCCTACCTGTGCCTGCACAAAGTTAAGCTCCCAAAAAGGAATAAGTGATGGCCACCACAGGTGAGCTGCCGCATTGCAGGGTGCAACACGGCAGCTGCCACCTGTGGGTGGCCACCCGAGTTCCTGCCGCACCTGGTGGCACTCCCCCATGCCCCATCGTGGGCATCCCTAGAGCTAAATCCCCCCAAAAAAATGTCCAATATCCCTGGTGGTCCAGTGGACCTCTATGTGCCCGATCACGGACATCAGTATAGTCCCCTCCAATATCCCTGGTGGTCCAGTGGACCTCTATGTGCCCGATCGCGGGCATCAGTATAGTTCCCCCCACGTCCAATATCCCTGGTGGTCCAGTGGACCGATCGCCGCCCGATTGCGGGCATCTGTAACACATAACAGACCCCTACCACCCTGGTGGTCTAGTGCACCTCTCCCCACCCGCCCACTGAGGCCCACCGCTTGCCCCCGTCAGGTAGCTACCCCACCCGCCTGTCAGCCAACAGCTCGGTAGAGTTGCCTATTGGTTCACAGCGTGAGCTAATGGCATGAGAACTATCAGACATTAGTCCAGATATGGAATGAATCATTCACATATCTGACCGAGTAGTACGGTATGGGTTGCATGCCTATTGGCTCACGCCAGAACAATGGGCGGAAGCCCACCAGCTGCCAGTCGGGCGGGCCGCAGGCGGTGGGCGCTGCCGCCCGCCAGCTGACGGGGAGGAGCGCGGGTGGGGCCTAGTAGGCGGTGGGGAGGGTGGTACACTAGACCACCAGGGTGGTAGGGTCTGTTATGTGTTACAGATGCCCGCGATCAGGCGGCGATCGGTCCACTGGACCACCAGGGATATTGGGACGGGGATCTACTGATGCCCGCGATCGGCACATAGAGGTCCACTGGACCACCAGGGATATTGAGGGGAGATATACTGATGCCCGATCGGGCACATAGAGGTCCACTGGACCACCAGGGATATTGGACTTTTTTTTAAAATTACAGGAATGCTCCGCGATCGGCTGCAGGGGGCGCCGTCCTCGTGGCTGCTGCCTGGCAGGGCGCCAGGCTAAGTCGCCGGATCGGCGCGACTGCATGTTAATGGCATGCAATGGGGCTGCACGAGATGCAAATGGCCCCTGTGCGCCTTTTGCATAAATTATGGCCCATTTGCATGTCCCCTTTTGAATATCGCAGGTGCTGTGCATGGCGCAACAGCACTTGCACCAGCACATCTCCATGCTCCACTCTGGCCACTTGCACTGGTGCAGTGCCACTGCGCCATGCACAGTGGGAGTGCGACAGGCGCGATATTCAAAGCTGCTGCGCTCATAAGCGCCCAGCTCCGTTGAGCTATCGCCCAGGCCACACTCCCTGCGCAACAAAGTTGAGCTGCGCCTCAGGCTTGCGCCACAGCCTGGCGAGTTTGAATATCCGGCCCTTGTGTGTAAAAAGTATTTTCTGGATTTTTCTTAGGGTAGGTTAGTCTTAACTGTTTGATGTGGCTTCTGGCTCTGTATCTCCCTTGCAGGCTGCAAGTCGAGACTGGCCATCAACTCCTTATCATTTCTGATTTTGTACATTAGTAGGAGATCGCCCCTTTACCTTCTTAACTCTAATGGATATGACCCTAAAGTTGCTAATCTCTCCTCGTAGTAAAGGTACTTTAGTCCAGAGATCATTTTGGTTTATCTGTGCTGCACCCTCTCCAACAGATTTATATTCCTTTTCAAATAAGAGTTCCACAGGGAGCTACAATAATGTAAGTGTGGTCTGACAAGGCTCCTATATAGAGGTAAGATACAGGATCTGTGTCTCATGACGAAAGTTCAATAGTACAACTCCTCATCCAAAAATCCACACTGCTTGTGTTGTATACCCATAATACTAATTTTAAATCTAGAAATGAGGATTACAATTTGCATTTTTAATCTTTTCTAAGACCCTCGTCTGAGATCTTATAATAATGTATTTCTTTAATATACTTGATCTTAAGCTATATTTATTTGGTTTCTCCACTTGTAACAAATTTGCAAGAAAATGAAGAGATTTTACCTGTCACAAAGTTGTAAACAAATATATACCAATGGAATAACCTCCTCTGATCTAAAGAATCCTACCCAACCCGATTATATAAACAACAATGATGTGTATTCCATGGTGATCCTGTAATAAAATGTAATGAACTGTGATATAATGGATCCAAAGAGGGCTGGCTCACCTGTGCAGAGGCAGTGCGTCTGTCTGCAACGCCAATGACCCGGACTTGGGACGTCGGAGGGCCGGCCAGTTGGAGAAGGACTGAGTGCCCTTGGGTCTGCTCTCACTCTCCGGGAGGGGGAGGGGGGCAGTGTGTACGGCACGACTCAGACCCCTGGCAGAGGCTGGGGGGATCCATTTTGCTGGCGCCATTATCTGTAGCGGCGGGGCTGATGTGGGCTGTCATTGCACATCCCCATCCCCAGACACAGCCGCACACAAAATCCTGGCCCTGAGCATGAAGCCCTGCACCACCACCGCCCAGCTGCCAACAGTGTCCGGCTGGTAGGGTCCCACTCGCGGGCCCCACCCCTGCAGGGTAAGCCAGGGCACATTACCATGGAGACAGGGCGTCTGCCCGGTGGCCTCGCCCACAGGGGCAAGCTTTGGCAAGCAGGGGTGGTGAGCGGCTGGGGACTGACCTCTCTTCGGGGAGTGGAGGAGCCGAACAAAAAAAAAATAATGGATCTAAAGCTTGCAGTACTGATTTAGTAGTATTACAATAAACAGTATTCCGATAATCAATAACCGATATAAAAAAAGAAAATTAACCAAAGCTTTCCTGATAATAAGGCCCTATTTTTATAAAAAAATGCTAATATGTATTTTAATTTTAAGGAACGTTATCTATGTGTGGTTTGAGTGTTAGTTGGGACTCTAGAATCAAAACCAAGATATCTGTAAGTCTGGGTTCTAACAATTTCTGTACCATTAAGTGACAGTAGTTTTAGATAAGATGCATCAATATAATGTATGGTATCTGAAGCCCTTCTGTTCTGACGGTTCATCTTAATAACCTGTATTTATTTTTACATTTTGTTGTTGAAAATGCACAGCTTATATCATATGAGTTACTGGACTTAATCATTTCACAGTTAAGTACAAAGCTGGAGGTAAACAAAATGTATTTAATCAATAACAGCTGAGACTAGTGGGTCTTATCTAGAAAAGAATGACATGCTGGAATGTTTAAGGGCCAGAGGCAAGCTGAGAGGGGTTAGATTTCAACAGGTCATTCTCCCAGAGAAGGACTGAAGCTGAGGTCCTAATTGCTATTATAGACCTCCAATTACAGAAAATGTTTTGTTTGTGGTATTAATGCTGTTTTAAAAATGCCATAGTCTGAGTCCTTGGGGGCTACAGGGAGCAAGAATGCTGGGAGTGGCAGTCTGGGACTCTGCAGAGTCAAATGTAAGCTCACATGTGCTGGGGGTATGTTTTACATTCCGTCCTGGCTAAATACCCGACACCGCATCACATCTGGTTCAAAAGTCCAAGTATGTCACATTGTATTAGCACAGGCTGTCTAGAAATATCCTTCCTGTCTAATAAGAGTTTTTAGCCATGGCATTTACCCACTCTTCATCTACAACCCTTTGTGATAGGGAATGGGCACAGCAAAAGGCAATATGCAGAAAGGATATATGGGAGACAAAGACTTGTGTGAAATACATGCATGATCAGGTTGTGGAAGCATTAAGGAATCGTAGATGCAAGTGTAGTCATAGGCCTGAGCTCTCTCAGGGCAAGACACTGTAACTGACCTTTCTCCCTTGCCATCTGTATTTACCACTCCCATTTCCTCGACCAGCAAAGAGTATACTCAGTCAAAATTAACTCCACATCATCCTCTGGGTCCCAACCATCCCCACCTACTTCCTCAACTGCCACATCCATTGGTAATGACTTTGCAACCAAAGGCACAGCTGTTGTTGCATCAGGGGCCAAATATGATCCTGCTCTGTTGAACTCCTATGGAGGTAACTCTTCGGGGGTTGTGTGTAGTTACTGCAGTACATTGGGAAGCTCTACAGTGGGATAGTATCTCACTATCTCAGCTTCTTCACCTGAGCTGCCCTTAGCTCCTCCTAGAGCATCAGCTAGGGGTTGAAAGGTTACTGTTTGCCTTTCCTTTGTATTCCGTCTATAAGCAGTAGCGCTAGTTACAGGCTGCTTTGGTCTTTCTACACCAGCTGCGTCTGGACAAGGAGTCAATCGCTCCACAGGCAACAAATGGTTCCTGTGAATTGTCCTGGAACACCCTAGGCATCATTTTGGCTGTACTGTATACAAAGGCAAATTCCCAAGTTTCTCCAGTACCAGACATGGGTTAGCTCCCCAATGGCTGGTGACCTTGTACTTGCCACACAAGCCTAGGTTCCTCAACAGGGCTCTGTCTCCAGGAAACAGTTCATGAGCTCTAACCTTCTTGTCATACCAGATTTGTTAGCCTAATTCATCTAGGTAGCAGTGTTGGATGCTAATGCTAACTTGTAAGTGACATACAGCTGATCTTGCAATTGTTGCACATACCATAAGTAGGTCTCTGGCATGGATCCCTCTGAGGAAACTCTGGAACAGAGATCCATTGGCAATATGGCTTCCCACCTGAACATCAGCTAGTAGGGAGACAATCCAGTTGCATCACTCTTGTTACAACTGTAAGCATAAACAGTGTGCTTACTTGTTGGATTCATCTTGCTTTTCTGTTTGGGACCCAGAGTTTCCATTATGTTAGAAGAGTACAGTGTAACTGCTCAGGTTGTGTGTCACCATGAGGGTGATAAGGAGTAATTCTTTATTTGTGAATTCCCGAAAGAGACAGCAACTCCTTTACGAGTTTGCTCCTGAAGTCTCTGCCTTGATCCAAGTGGATCTATTCTGGCACTTCCTATAGCACAAAGGACATTTCCACCACCACTATCGCCATGGTGGTTGCCTTCTGGTCCTTTGTCAGGAATGCTAGAGCATATCTTGTGAACTGGTTGGTCACTACTAACTCATTTCTGGTGTTTTTGCAGTCTAGCTCCAAACTGAGAGAAAGCAATGCACACATATGCACTGGTTGCAATGTTAATTATTGGGGCTGCCCTCTTTCGACACATCATCAGCACTGCTTGAAGTATATCACAATCTGAAGTACAGTATATTGCAATCTCTGCCTCCATTCTGTGCCGGTAAAACTGAGCCTGGGCCAGATTCAATATCTGATAATTTCCAAAGTGGTCCATGTCATCACACAATGCTTGCATGACAATTCCTCTGAATTTGGTTCATCAACTAAACCCACTGGATTCTTGTACTTCTCTGTAAAGGAACCTATCCTTTAGTTTGAAATTTTATCCAATCTTGCAAGAGCAGGTTCTTGTCTGGATGATTTGAGATCACCTTGGTGGCATCCAGTCCTGTCTCAGACAGTGATGATATCCTTAAAGCTCTTTTCATTTCTTTGTTCTCTCATGAAGACCTCATGACTCAGTCTGGGCAAAAAGGTCATATCTAAAATGACAAAACTGCAGTAAGCCGTGGGATGACAATCTGCAAATGCTCTTATGGGTGGCCACAAGTGTACTGGAATTTGCAGGGATAACTTACTCATCCATATCGCACTTGCCTTCACTGCAGTCTCTGGGATATGAATCCATTCTGTTGTGTTTTTGAATTTCAGGCAGTCACCGGACCAGGTGCCACATTAATGTGATTTAATCGTGGATAATACCCACTCTGTATTTATTTATTTAGCTTTTGTTAACCATGTAGGTGCGCTTAGACAATTAAATGCCAATCTTCAGGCATGACCCAGGAGGTTACAAGGGTCAGGGTCAGAAAATCAACTGGCACAAATACAGTACATGCATCTTACATGGATACACAAAGTACGCAATAGATTAGACACATGTGCATGGATAAGCAGAATACTGAAATATTACAAGACACAGGAAATGTTGGTCAAACACTTGTTCTGAAAACCTGTCAAAAACAAATAGACTATCTAATACAGTGCACGGCTAACCTTTACAGCATAAGAGCAAACAAAGTAAGGAACTTAAAGAAGCACTTAGCAAAACAACCAGTTCATAAATTGGTAGGACTAGACACAGAAGCACGAGAAGACTTAAGGAGACGGCCTAGTATCCCTTTTTAATTATATTTTATTGCTTTTCAATAAAAACAACATCATACAATGCACTCATGCCAGATATCACGTTACCAATCCTAAAGTACATCCAATTTAATAGTTATTTGTAATCTAGACAATCTGGAGTTCAGATATAGGGTACTGTGTTCCAACAAAATTAACAGTCCTAGATAGTGTCCATGATATGCTGCACTCTACATGACTTTGGGCAGTCCAATCAAAATATAAATCATCCAAAAGTTGCCACAACAGCCAGTGTTGTTAGGACCCTCCCCAAACATGTAAACATCAACAATATGTTAGTGTACAGAGAATATAGCTCTACGTTCCCCAAGACAGTATTAAGCAAAAAAGATAAACTGTAAACTGAGATGAAATTCAGAACCTAGTATAGTGGAGTAACTACATATTTGATCAGTTTAATTACAATGTCCCAATAACCTGTACTATATAGGTGCAGTTAACTATTGTCAAGAACCAATTACTAAATAGCTATCGTAGTTAACGTATGAAACTGCCTCCACTGAAAAAAAAAATGGTGCCATTATTAAACAGAGTAAAACCAATAACAGATGATCCATGCATAATAACAGAATGAATGGCAGTAACTACCAGAAAAAATGAAAAAGTATAGGGCTTAACTAGTCCAAATGTTATCAGTTTTTTCAATTCAGGTATCCTCTTCTGAATTCAACGACTCATGGCGCTTGACCGGTCAAACTCCCGTGCGATGGTGTCGGCCTTCTTTCCAGCTTCTTCTGGGTCCGTAAATTAGAAACGTTGACCTCCATAATGGAATTGCAGCCTGGCTACATAAGTAGGGAGTGGGTCACCACCAGACTTCACAACTTAGCTCTAACCCCATCAAATTTCTTTCTTCGTGGTTGCATATGAAAGGTCTGGGAATAGATGTATCATCTTCCCTGGAAATTGAAGAAGTCTGCCTCCCTTGCTGCCTGTAACATACAGTCCCATATTGCAGGGTTACTTGTAACAAGAAGCACTGTCCCAGGGCAATCCGGATTTGGCTTAGGCGGCAACCCTGGGAGAGCTCTGATAAGCCTTAATAAAATAATCAGCTACTTGCTCCTGTGGCATAGTAAAGCTCCCGTAATCATTCTTTCAAAATTGCAGGAGATTGTCCCTTCACAGTTCTCTGGCAGGCCTACCAGATGAACATCTGAGGCCTGCTGCGAGTTCTCGATCGCCTCCAAGCTGTACCTCAACTGAGCATTTTCCTGACTAGTTTCACTCGCTGTAGCTGCTTCTATTTTGGTATTTTGTTCTATGAACCTGGTAAGTATGGATTCCACTTTCATATCAATAGATTGCATAGACCTTTGCAGGGCCTGCCATGATAGTTCTGCCCCTGAAGTAGATTTTGCTGCTCCTTCCACTTGGAGCGTTTCTGAGGGCTGCGTTTTGGAGGTGCCCACCTGGGTTTTGTTAGTGCACCCCAACATCCAAACTGGTATCGAACTGTGCAGCGTGGCTTCTGGAATACAGTTCCAGCCACAAAGTTTAAATTTTCTGCCAATAAATGAATATTTTATAAGCTTTTGTCTTGGGTTAGTGCACAGCCCTCTCTGAACACATCTCGTCAGTAGACGTACTCCACAACACTCCCTACGGTATCCCTTTTTGAAGGAGGTAACAGTCTGGTACAAGCACAGGTCAGCTGGTATGGAGTTCCATAGCCTATGGGCAACTACAAAGAAAGAAAATATCTCCCAGACATGTCCTAGTTCAGGGTATGGTCGGCAAATCAAGCGTAGAGGATCTAAGTGGATAGGTGCCAACAGGAGATTAGAGAAGACTTGCAAGTGACTAAGGAGACTGGTTATGCAAAATCTTAAAAATGATCCCTCCCTCATGTTAGGTCACGAGGTCAGCAGGAGGAAGCATCCCAGTTATGAGTATAACATGTAGAGATGGAGTATGATGGTTTAATGATGTGTCGAAGTGACAGATGTTATTGTATGTAACATCCCACTTTTACAAATTAATTTTAGCTGACGCATGAATGACAGACACCCCATTGCTAAGCTTGGGAAGTAGGACCCCTGGGCTATGGCTAAGCAGGGAAAAGGGGAAAGAGTTTGTTTGATTTTATACAGAAGGCCCAGTTTGGTGTTTACTGATTAACAGATGCCCGATATATGTAGGGAAAAGTCAAGGGATGAATCAAGTGTCACCACTTGTCATAGGGTGTGCGATTTCAAATCATAGAATCAGGCAAACAAATCGTAAGGTGCATAAAAAATGCTTGGAAGCGTTTGTCATTTTATTAGAACTCAAAAATAATAAGGCAAAATATAGAAAATAAAGGTTAGCATGTCTCAGCTTAGCATGGCATGGCTTCAACCTCCCTGCTGAACACCCTGAAGGTCTTACACCTTTCCCTGCCTGTCAGCAATTGACCGCCCTATCTAAAAAAAAACTAGCCCCTAGTGGCAGGCTTAAATACATTTCTAAGAGTGACATCACCATCAGGTGACCATGTAATTGTCTGTCTCCCTGCAATTTCTTCTTTTATACATTACTAAAGTCCCTTTACAATTTGCTATCTGCTGTGGTCTAACAGATTGCATCATGACATATAACATTTTCTAGACATATATTTTTATTTATTTATTTATTTAGCTTTTGTTGACCGGGTAAGTGCACTAGACAAATCCTGCCTATTTTCAGGCACGACCCGGGGGAGGGGGATACAGATGAATGCCAACTGACCTTGAACCAGAATAAGCTGTTATATTACTCAGAAGCTTGCTAACTTCTTAATTAGGATCTGTGCCCTCATAATGGGGTTAAGCCCCTCCCTTGAACAGTAACCTCACATCTTAGGATCACTATAAATTCCTACAGTAGGGGGCCGCTGCTGCCCTATAGGGCTCAGTTCCACAGGAGGCTTCCCCTTGAAACAGCAGTGTCCCCACTTATTTGTGAACTAGGGCCTTTGGAAAAAGTTGCTACATTGGGGCTTCCATTCACTAGAGATCCACTTATTGAGCAGGGTGAGTTCCTATTTATACAACAGGACAATATGCTGACAAGATATAGTAGCTTGCACTAGTCGCTAGGTGTGTTCTGTTGGAGTTTGTCCCCAGTTAATATTATATATTTTCCAGACTGTGAGAACCAGCTCTATAACAACATCCAATACAGTACCACAGGTAATGGAACCTTTATACACATATAAAGCAGCACTGTGTAGCCCTGCTGCTGTTTCTGCAATAGCAAGAGGAACAGAAGAATGAGGACACGCTCCTCTCCTCTTCTCCCTTCTCCTGCTAACTCAGTAACTGCAGAATACATACTCTACTATTGTTTATTTTCTCCCATTTTGTGTGATTATCTTTTTCATATTCTCTCACACAACAAACTCTCCTGCCTTCTCCCTGGGCAGACACGTTCTAAGTTCAGAGGCTCCTAATTTTTAAAGGGCACCTTACCTGGTTCTCTTCCTTTACACCCCTAGGTAACTGAAAGATGGCACTGACAAACATAGAAACATAGACTTTGACAGCAGATAAGGACCGCTTGGCCCATCTAGTCTGCCCATTTCCCTATTTACAGGATAGGCCGCAGATCCTAGTTAACCAACAGCCTATTTCCTCCTACCCCCACTAGAATTGCCTTATGTCTGTCCCATGCATTCTTGAATTCTCCCACAGTTTTAGACCCCACAACCTCCTCAGGAAAGCTGCTCCATGCATCCACTACCCTCTCTGTGAAAAAATACTCCTCACATTGCCCCTGAACTGCCCCCATCTTTAAATTGTGTCCCCTTGTTCTTGCACATCTTTTTCTGAAAGATGCTACCCTCTTGATTTTGTTGATTCCACTGAGGTACTTAAAAGTTTCTATCATGTCCCCCTCTCTCCCTTCTTTCCTCAAGGGTATACATATTAAGCTCCTTTAGTCTCTCCTCATACAGCTTCTCTTGCAGACCCTGCACCATTTTAGTTGCCCTCCTCTGGACTGCCTTTATCCTGTCTATGTCCTTGCAGAGACTGGGTCTCCAGAACTGGACACAATACTACAGATGGGGTATCACCAACTGTCTGTACAGAGGGATAACAACTTCCTGTTTTCTGCTGGTGATGCCTCTCCCTATGCATCCCAGTATACCCCAGCCCTCCCTACTGCCTTCTCACATTGCTTGCTAACCTTAAGGTCATCTGATATAATTACCCCCAGGTCCCTTTCCTTTTTTTTGTTCTTACTACCTCCTCCCCAATTGTGTAATCTTCCCTTGGGTTCTTGTTTCTCAGGTGCATTATTCTGCACTTCTTTGCATTGAATCCTAGCTGCCATACTTCTGACCATTCCTCCAACCTTGCCAAGTCCCTTCTTATCCTTTCCACACCTCCTTGTGTATCAACCCTGTTGCAAATCTTTGTGTCATCTGCAAAGAGGCATACTTTTCCTTCCAGTCCTTCTGCAATGTCACTTATAAAGACATTAAAAAGAACTGGACCCAGTATTGAACCCTGTGGTACCCACTAGTAACCCCTCTTTCTTCAGAGTGGACTCCATTTACAATTACCTTCTGTGTCCTGTTGTCCAGCCAATGTTTTACCAGGCTACCACCCTGGGACCCACTCCCAGGCTGGTTAATCTGACTATTAATTTTTGTGTGGGACTGTGTCAAATGCCTTGCAAAGTCTAGGTAGGCCATGACCACAGCCCCTCCCTGGTCTACTACTTTGATCACCCAGTCAAAGAAATCAATCAAGAAATCAAGAAACAAAAGAAGGGCTCGATCCTTACACAGAATGATTAAAGGGGTGATGCAGCTTTTAATTTTGGGAGCTAGCCAAACAGCATAGCCTACGATTCTGTTGTGTTTAAAAGAAGTTTGTTAGCAAGAAGCCAGGGCTGCACTCCTGGAGGTCAGCAAACAGATTTGTGTTAATCTCAGAGATGCTACATGAGTTTAGGTATAGGACAAAGTCATTTGCATAAAGGAATGGGGTGCAATGGGCAAGGACTTGGTGAATGTTGTTCACATGCAGAGAGAAAAGGAGGGGACCAAGTATGGATCCTTGTGGTATACCCACTATGGTGGGGGTGGGATCTGAGAAAGTGGTTCCAACTTTAATCCGTTGACTACTTCTGTCAAGATAATTCCTGAACCATGACAGGGCAGAGGAGAATATCCCCAAATTGCTTAACTTGGTATATAGCAACTGGTGGTCACCCAAATCGAAGGCTTTAGTGAGGTCTATGAATACTCACCCTAACCATGGCATTTGCAACCTGTGCAGTGAAGGAGAGAAGAGCAGCTGCTGTGCTGTGATTTTAACAGAAACCACGTTGTGCTGGAGACAATATATTACATTTGGCTAGGAACTCCGTTAACTGGGAGGCAACAAACTTCTCCAGCATTTTGTTAATTACAGGAAGTACAGCAATCAGCCTATAGTTACTGACAAGTTTTGCATCACCTTTATTGAAAACAGGGATGATATGAGAGAGTTTCCACGGCTCAGGCACAACCCCAGACATAATGAACAGGTTAATGATTCTGGTTATGGTGAGGACAATTTAATAGCTGCAGTCTTAAGTTTTGGATCAGTATCATCAGACCCAGCAAATTTGACTGTAGGAATAACACTGAAGTTGTTTACACAGCTCAGACACTTCAACCGCTCTAAAGTGGAACTGTGGATAACACAGAGGGTTAGTGGATGGCCCCTATTGAGGAGTGCTGGCAATGGGGAAGCTAGAAAAGCCTCTGTATATGAAGAGAGGTCTGACAAGAAACCATTAAATGCATCTGCTATAGTTTTGGGATTATTACAGCTGGCATTTTTTATACATGTGTCAAGGGGGGGAGGATAGCAGACACTCCACAGGGAGCTTAATACATTTCCAGAAATGCCTTGGGTTACCAAAGATGGAGTCAAGGAGTGCCCTGTAGTAAGCACTCTTATTTTGACAAATGGCTTTTTTGTATTCATTTCTACGGTTGCGATATTTCTACCCAGTCAGAGGCAAGCCCTGTGGTGGTTTTATATTTCTCCCTCGTATTAATTTTATTTTTATTTATTTATTTCTCGGAATTACAACACCTTTGAGCCAGAGACTCTTTTACAAAGGTTCCATGTCAGGAATAAAATAATACAACAAATGGACAATAACATAGAACAGTGGACAGATTGGTTATATAGTAAGCATATACACACATAAGAGCTGTGTAAGTGCCAAAAGATGATTACAGTAGGTTACAGGTAGTAATAGTAAATATGTGCAGTCAGTGAGATGACGTTATCTTAGACAGGATTAAGATAACCCTATCGGCAGGGGGTAAATGGCCAACAGAAGAGGAGGAAACTAAAGACTAGACCTCAAGAGGTTCTGAGGAGGGTAACAGGAATTATTAAGTAGATTCAGTGCTGTCCGAGCAGGCTTAGTCAGCGAGGAGAAGTTGGGGGGAAGGGATTTGGGGGTGGCCGTGCCAGAGGCAGTTAGGCCAGTGTTGTCCAGAATGCATGGGGTTACTTGGTGGATGAGGAGCATATGATTGCAGCAGAAGGAGAAGAGGTAGTTACTTGAGAGAGGGAGTGTGGAAGAAATAGTTCGGGGAGGGTGGGAGAGAAAGGGGTTAGATAGAAAGAGAGGGTGAGAAGTGGTTGGCCAAGCCATTTGGTCACAGGGCCCCGAACTCCGAACTCTTCTGCTGGTAAGGGGAATGTGTTTGTTCTACAGTCTATGGATAATCTGATTAAGGTGAGAGACAGCCAGACAGCGCTCACAACATCTAGTTTGTAAAAAGTTGAATTAAAGTGAGAAAGATATCGAAAGTGGAAGAGTCTCAAGGGGGCTTTTGAGGATTTAGCTCTCCATACAGAGAACACTGGTAAATGGTTGCTAATTACGCTGAAAACACTCCAGAAAAAATGATCCTATCAGCACAGGGTGTTAGTTTCCAGTCAATTAAAGAGGCTTTATTCCCATTTAGTGAGATTCCAGTGGGTCCAAGATAACTTGATTCAGGTGAAGCTTACTAAGAGATAGGGTAAATATCTTTACTTTTCTCACTGTGCCAATCTATTTTAAAGTCATCAAACCAATCGATCAATCTTTATTTTACCAGGTGAAACACTGTTGACCGAGCTCATTTACAAGGTGAACCTGGCTAGGTACAAGATAACATATAAGAAAAAATTACTTACCATAGTAATCTTTTTTCTTCCCAGTGATGCTCAGATATTCATAACTTTGTGCAGTCAGCCTGGTGGGTTGGACTGCCCAGAGAGATGGAACACATGCAAATGATGGAATTCTTTGCACGTGAGCATCTTTCAAATACTGCCTCTACCAACTGTAGTGTTCTAAGCCCTTCAGATTTGTAAGAAGCCTGGAAGTCAGGCAATATGAAACAATCCGACAACTAATTAATTAAAACATTTTTTTAGGATTAGCCTAATAAAACAATTTACTTCAAAAAACCTCCAAGGGAGGGACTATATCTGTAACAATGGTGTTCACCAGACAGTGAGAAAAACTATTAAGAGAGACAGAAAACTCTGTTCAAATCTATCTAGCAGAGAGAAGTGTACCCAGAAGGGTATGGCTACGTGGCACCGGCATGCGGAATGCAGAGGCTGAAGTTCTGGAAGGGGGAGGATGAGAGGGAGTTATGAATATCTGAGCATCACTGGGAAGAAAGAAGATTACTATGGTAAGTAATTTTTTCTTCTAACCCCAGTAATGCTCAGGATATTCATAACTTTGTGCAGACTACCAAGCAGTACCCCTGGAGGTGGGCACAGAACTTATTTTGGAAACAGACTTTGCAGGACTGCTGTGCCAAACCTGGCATCACTTCTGGACAAAACATCCAAGTTGTAATGCTTTGTAAAGGTGTATACTGATTTCCAAGTAGCTGCTTTACAAATGTCCAATAATGGCATCCCCTAGCAGCTGCAAGACTGGCAGCTGTTCCTCTTGTTGAGTGAGCCCTCAGCCCAGCTGGGACTCCCTACCTGCTTTAGTGTAGCAGAACTGAATACACTGGACAATCCACCGAAAATGGATCTTTTGAGGCTGGTTTGCCATTCCGACATCCCCATATGTAAGGAAAAGTTGTTTCTTGTCTTGCCTATGGCCTTTAGTAGCTGTCATGCAGTAGCTGAAAGCTCTTTTCACATCCATACTGTGGAGCCTTCTTTCACCAGAGCTTGTATGGTCTGTAAAGAAGACAGGCAGAGTGATTGATTGGTTCAGATGGAAATCTGAAACAACCTTGGGAAGGAACTGTCTGTCTGTTCTGAGGACTACCGTATCCCTGTGGAAGGAGATGTAGTCCTGCTCAACACAGAGAGCCTGAAGCTCACTGAATCTTCTTGCTGAGGTAATTGCTACCAGGAAAACTGTTTTCCAGGTAACATACTTTAAATGGGCTATAGCCATGGGCTCAAAAGGAGCCCGCATCAATCTGGCTATACATATATTAAGATCCCAAGCAGGCACTGGTGCCCTGTGAGGAGGGTGCAAATGTATCAGGCCTTTAAAAAAGCTTTCGAAAATGGGATCTGATGCTACAGACACCTTTGTCCTAGCAGAAAGGTATGCAGATACTGCTGCAAGGTGAACTCAGAGAACTGGGTTGTAGATCTTGTGAATGTGAGTGAGTCAGATAATCCAACACCACTGAGACCCCTGCATCATTTGGGGCGAAGTTTCTACCAGAGCACCAGAAGGAGAATCTTTTCCACTTAGCAGAATAAGTTTTCTTAGTGGAAGGCTTCCTATAACCTTTCAAGATGTTCAATACAGCTTCAGAAAGGTTCAAGTCCGCATACTCTAATTCCTCAAGAGCCATGCCTTGAGGTGGAGGGACCTGAGATTTGGGAACATCAATGTTCCCTGATTGGAGGTCAGAAGATTGTGCCTGAGAGGCAAGCTTATTGGCTTGCTCACTGACATGGAGAGCAGAAGAGAGTACCATGGCTGCCTGGGCCAATCTGGAGCTATCAAGATCAGAGAAGCTGAGAGGGATCTGAGCTTCAGCAGTAC
This sequence comes from Neoceratodus forsteri, assembly GCA_016271365.2. Lineage (NCBI taxonomy): Eukaryota > Metazoa > Chordata > Ceratodontiformes > Ceratodontidae > Neoceratodus > Neoceratodus forsteri. Next base: position 1,692,946,926 of record CM057456.1, on the reverse strand, counting down.
CCTGAAGACCAGAGGAAAAGGGGGAAAGGCATAGAGAAACTTGCCTGACCAGTCCAGTACCAGGGCGTCCAGAGGGATTGTGCCCTGGGCTGGTGGCCTGTAACAATACTGAGGCAACTGGTGGTTCTGGTGGGATGCGAACAAGTCTATCTCTGGAACGCCCCACCTGCTGAAAATTACCCACACCACCTGCTTGTTCAGTGTCCATTCGTGATGGGACCGATTGATCCATCTCAGTGTGTCTGCCAAGATATTGTCCTTTCCTGGCAGATGGATGGCTTGCAGGGACACCTTTAGAGAATATGCCAGAGTCCAAATTTTCATGGCTTCTGTGCACAGGGGACCTGATCTGGTACCACCCTGCTTGTTTATGTAATACACAGAGGTGGTATTGTCTGTTCTGACTTGTACCACCTTGCCCATCACCAGTGTAGAGAAAACTTTCAGTGCCAGCCGCACTGCTCTGAGTTCCAGCAAATTTATATGCTGGAGGGACTCTGCCTCTGACCAGGTACCCTGAGTTGTACGCTCCCCTAGATGGGCACCCCAGCCCAGAAGGGATGCATCTGTTGTGAGGACTAGTGAAGGATCCTCCTTCTGGAAGGGAACTCCCTGCCTTAGGTTGGATTCCTTTTTCCACCACAAGAGGGCTTGTAACAGAGGCCTTGTCACTGGAATGAGTTTTGAAAAGGGATCTTTTTTCTGACTCCAAAGATCCCTGAGGTGAAACTGGATGTCTCTCATGTGAAACCTGGAACCCTGCACTGTGCCCGTGGATGCAGCCATATGGCCCAAGAGCTGCAGGAATTGCCTGGCTGTTTTTTGACTGTGCAACCTGAAGGAACTTGCTATGGCCTGAAGGCTTTGCACCCTGTCTAGTGGTAAAAAGGCCCTGGCCTGTAGAGTACTAATCTCTGCCCCTATGAACTGTAAAGTCTGTGTAGGGATGAAGACAGATTTTTTCTGGTTTACTATGAAACCCAAGGACTCCAAAAGATCCTGTGTGAGCTTTAGAGAGGTTGTGACTTGTTCTGGTGATTTGCCCACCACCAGCCAGTCGTCCAGGTATGGGAAGACAGTCACTTCCTGTCTTCGAAGAAATGCCACCACAGCTGCAGGGCATTTTGTAAACACCCTTGGTGCCGCGGAAAGGCCGAACGGCAGGGTTGCAAACTGATAATGACCTGATGGGAGTCTGAATCGAGATATTTCCTGAAAGATTCTTTTATGGGGATGTGGAAATAAGTGTCCTGTAAGTCCAGAGATGTCAGCCAGTCCCTTTTTGGATTGTTGGCAGAATTCAAGCCAAAGTTACCATTTTGAACTTTGGCTTTTTCAGGTGCTTGTTTAAAGCTCTGAGATCCAAAATTGGCCGCCACTCCCCATTTTTCTTTGTTGTTAGGAAGTATCTGGAGTAAAAACCTCTTCCTCTCAGGGTTGCAGGGACTAGTTCCACTGCTTTGAGCTGAAGCAGCTTCTGAACCTCTGCCTCTAGCAACAGAATTTGTACTAGGGTTGGGGAGATGGAAACCCTGGGTTTTTTTCGAGGAAGAAATTTGAAGTCCAGAGACAGACCTTTGCCTACTACCTCCAACACCCACTTGTCTGTGGTGATGGTTGACCAGAGGGGGAGGAACCGGGACAGTCTGCCTCCAACAGGTAGGGAGGAGGCGGCCTGCATCTCAGGGGTTCTGTTTAGGCTGGGGTTGAGGTTGTGCCTGAGCCCCTCGCCTAGAGCCCTCCTACCCTACCCTTGAGTAGCCCTGTGGGGTACTGCTGGCATGGATATGGCTACTGGCTGGAAAAAGGGTCTTGACAAAAAAGAATGACCCCCAGCCCCCCTTCCATAGGGCCTGGTGGATGAAGAAGCTCTGTCTCTAGCAGAGTTACTTCTATAAGTTGCCTTATATTCATCCACCTTTTTCATATAGGCCACTGTGGACGCCCCAAAGAGCGCATTTCCATCTAATGGAAAATCCAGGGCCTCTGACTGGGTATCCTGAGTGAGGTTTATAGCCCTAAGCCAAGCAAACCTCCTCTGAGCCACTGTGTTAGCCACAGTCATTTAGATCAGCAGCCATTTGCCATTTGGACCCTTTTTCCCCAGCCAGTAGCCATGTCCCACCCATCTCTCGCCCCTTGTTCCACCTGCGTTGTGTCACCGCTCAAGAAGTCAGGCCATACTTGCTTAAAGCCTTAAAGTGTAACACTATTGGTAATGACTCCCTAGATCCCTGTCTTCTACGTCAGGTCCTAGACCAGGTCATCTCGCCTATCACCTGCCTCTTTAATAAGTCCCTCTGCCTCGGACAATTCCCCCTCTGTCTGGAGGGTCACTACTGTTACCCCTATCCACAAAGGTAGTGACAGGACGCTTCCAGGTAACTACTGGCCTATCTCAATCCTCTCTCCCCTCTCTAAGGCCTTAGAGAAAATTGTGGCCACTCAAATCTCTGGCTATCTCTCTAAATATGATGTTCTTTGCCCTGAGCAGCATGGGTTCAGAGCTGGCCATAGCACCAATACTGCACTCCTGGAGTTCGCTAACTTCCTTCACACTTCATTGGACTCTGGCTCCTTGGCTGGTGCGGTCTTCACTGACCTGTCTAAAGCCTTTGACACCGTCTCACATCCTCTCTTGTTAGCTACCCTCGACCATCTAGGCTTTGCCACTGGTCCAGTCTCCTGGTGCGCTAGCTACTTGTCGGCCCGCTCTCAATGTGTGAAAGTTAGTGGAACTCTTTCCAGCACCTGCCCAATCAGCTCTGGAGTCCCTCAGGGCTCTATTCTTGGACCCTTACTCTTCTCCCTCTTCCTCAACTCGCTACCCAGTGAATGTGCAGGAAAGGTCCTACTCTACGCTGATGATGCAGTACTCTTTGCCTCTGACAGTAACCCCATTTCACTCCAGAATTCTCTTCAGCAAGCCTACGATGCCGCTGAAACCTGGTTCTCTGAGCACCGACTCGTAATCAACCTAAAGAAAACCAAAGCCATGCTCTTTGCCCACCCCCAAAATAAGTCCAGCAATTTTCCTCTCGCTGTCCACTCCACCCTCAATAACCCTATTGAACTTGTTCAGTCCTATAAATACCTTGGTATAATCTTTGACCCTGCCCTCTCCTTCCATGACCATATCTCTGCCCTGACCTCTGCCTCCAACACACGGCTGGGTATCCTTTAGTGTCACAAAAACTGCCTCCCCTCGGACGCCCTCCGCCTGGCTGTCACCTCCTCTGTCATATCCCTAATCGACTACGGCCTTCCTGTCTATGGGGCAGCAGACCAGATGGCCCTGCGCTAGGTACGCCTTACACTTAACAAAGCCTGCAGACTTATAACCAGTGCTCCTAGACTTACCCACACCTGTCTGCTTTATTCCATGGCCACCCTACTCAACCTGGATGAGCGGCTCATGTACCAAACCTGCCAACTCACCTTTAAAGCCCTCCATGGCCAATCCTCCCCTGGCCTATCAGACTCAATCCGCCGGGCTAATCCCACAGTGCGCACCCGCTGCTCCTGCAAAACCGCTCTGGTCATACCAAGGGCTAGGACCACACAAGGCCAAAGGGCTTTCCCTTACAGAGCACCCTCCTGGTATAACTCCCTCCCCTGCTGGTATCTCTTACGCTTCCTTGTTAGCATGTTTTAAACACAACCTCAGAAATCACCTGCTCACCTCACGCAGCTGCTGCTGCCCCTAAATCCCCTCCCCCCTGACAATGCTCACTGAGCTGCACTCCCCCCTTCCTTCTCGACACCTCGCTTGCTCACTCTACCTCTCTGGGCCTTCTCCCATCCTCTGCTTCCCATCTTCCTATCTTATCCTCCTTTACCCACCACCCCCCTAACTCTAACTAGCCTATATATTGTACTTATGTCTTGGAAATACCTGTAACATTGACTGACACCTATTGTGAACCTGTATTGCTGATTATCTGTTGTCTCTTGTACCACTGTTTTTGTCCTCTATGTGACGAGGTAACTTTGTAAATGAGCCCCCTGGCTCAAAGGTTGTTAAACTGATGTTTAAATAAATAAAAAAATAAATTGGTACTTGGCTGCCTCTAGCCCAAATCTGGCAGTTTCAGCCAGGTCATCTGACAAAGGCCTTCATGGACATTGCCAGTACCGACTGTCACAGGGATTTCTGATACTGAGCAGCATAACATTGAAAAGTAGCCTGTCTCATGGCCAATGAGGCTGACAAATAGCCCTTTTTGGCCATACTATCCAATTTTCTGGATTCCTTGTCCGGTGGGTGTGAGGACAGAGGGACTTTAGCTTTATCACAGGCAGCTTGCTGTATTACCCCTTGATGGTCAGGATGGGAGAAGAGGAAGTCAGCTCCCTCCATATCCAGCTGGTATTTTTTATCTATTCGCTTGTCAATTGGAGGAATAGAATTGGGGGTCTGCAGGAGCTTCATAGCACCCTTCTTGAAAAATTTATATACTGGGAGGAGGAGGGCCTTTGTGGGTGTTAGACCCATCATATTAAGGTACTCAATCTCCTCCTCATCATCCACTTATTGTGTTGTGGCAATATCTAAAGCATCTGCCATTTTCCTTACGAAGGAAAAATGGGAGGAAAAATCCTCAGACACCCTGGGAGGCAAGCCAAATTCCTGCTCAGGGGACACCTCTGGAGGGATAGGTTCATCCTCCTCATAATGCACCTCATCCTCTTCAAAATAGTGTTGCTCCGGAGCAGGGAGCAACACAGTAGCAGCAACCTGGGGACCCTGTGAAGGGGCAGGAGGCTGAGGGATGATGCCCTGCAGAGCCTGAATAATTTTAAATGCCTGAGCTATCTCCTGAGCTGAAGGCATTACAGGCAGCTGCGCAGAAGTCCCTGGTTTAGCAGGGGAGGATTCTGCATGCTTGAGTTTCCTTAATTTCTTTGAGGAAACCGGAGAGTCAGCCGGTTCTTTCCCTCTTTTTGCCACTTATTCGCCCGTATCAGGGGCATAGGTAGTAGCACTTGTTGCTTCAACCACAACAGACTGGGGTGTCAGCTGGTCAGAGCCTGAGGGACCCTAGGAAACTTTTTATTAAGCCTTTCAAGGTGCTTTTTAACAGTTTTTTCTGGGAAAGTTTTACATATCTCACATTCCTGGTCCAAATGTTCAAAACCCAGACAAGCTACACATAAAGTGTGCTTGTCTGCCTTGGCAAACACATCTCCACACTTTAAACAGTTTTTAAACCCGGGCTCCCCGGTTCTCTTCTTAGGTTTCTCAGTCATGGTGAAAAGCAAGATGAAAAACCCCAACCGCTAAATATTAAATGCTGTTACGGTTATTTAAACAGCTTAAAAAGGTTTTTCTTTTTTGCAGTTGGTTCTGGAACCGAAGGAACCGAGAGAGGAGATGAAATGTGAACCGGTTCAGCAGTTCTGTAACCGATAAAACACAGTTACAACTAAAGTTTATAAGGACCAAAAATTAGCGATAATGAATAGGTTCTTTAGTCAGAGAACTGAAATAAAGTTAAACTTACTCGGATCCCTCACGGTTATGCCGAACCGTGAAAAACAACTATTGTGGAAACCATAGGAGATTCCATGCAAGCTGTCCAGCTGAAGTGGCAGGGTGAATGGGGGCTCCCACATCTCCTCAGAGAGCTGGCACAAAGCTTGCCAGAACACATCTAAAGTGACTAGCTCCCATCAATGGAGGGAATACGCATGGAAGCCACTAATTAGATACTTTTGCACCCCAGTAATAACCAGGTATTACTTGTATACTGGAAATGCTGCCTGCTGGCAGCAATGTAGGTACCCAGAGGCCCACCATACACATATAATGTGGTCCTGTCAGGTCTTACAACTTTTTTCAGTTGCTTACAAACTGAACTGGTGGAACTATTTGGGAGCCATTACCACTGACTGCTGAGGTTTTTCTCTTACTTCAGTACCCCCAGGGATCTCGAGACCTGAATACTCCATACCTTCTGGGCATCCTGCTCACAGCTGCCAAAAAACTTATCACTAGGGCCTGGCTAACCCCAAATGTCCTGCCCTTAATGGCAAGGCAGAGCACTGTTAATCAGATATACCGAATGGAGAAAATAATGCACTATCTTAATGAGTGGGCTGAGCTGTGCTCATTGCATTGGACTGGTTGGCTGTTGCATGCTATGGAAAAAGATAATTTGTCCCATAAGGACCCTTGGAGAATTCCTGGACTTTGCCCCTTCAATACACAATGAAGCCCATTGCTAATACACATACTGGTACTTAACTGTTTTCCCACTACACCCTTCCTTGTGGTGGGGATGACACCCTTCCACAGTCTGATCAACCTATCCACCCGCTGGAAAGGGAGAAAAGTGGTATTCCCTAGAGCCACCCCCTGGATATAAGTCTGCTAGTATTAATCACTCACCATTGGAGTCACTGACAATTACATACTGATTGCAATACATACTTTATAGCCCCCGCGCTGTACCTAAAGGGGTGGTGGACTACTAAAAATCAGGCAAATGCATTCTCTCAAACTGTACACCTGTAATAACTACTCATTACTGCCTCAGGTTTTAGTAAACTGCTTTTATTGTGTACAATGGTGGAACATGCTGACATTGAAAATGTGGTTAATAAAAATGATACTTACAAAAAAAAAAAATCTCTTGCCATCCTTCTCTGTCGCTGTCGAATTCCACCAGGATCTTTTGGGCATCCATCCTCTTCGAGGTTCATGTTCTGTAGAACTCATGTAAGGGTTGACTCTCCAACTGACCACAATGCCACCGATCGATCCCTCCTCACCAGTGCCATTTCCACAAGTCCATACTGAGTGATGGAGGAACATGGAGAGATGCTTCTCCCTGCTCAACAGTGAGGTGGCCACTGTTGCTCTTCCAGCATGCCTGGGGCATGGTAACACCCCACCATCAATGCCAGAGTGAAGCTCTAGTGTCAGCATCTCCACACTCTCCTACCAATAAGACTTCCTCTTGGGTGATGTTGGGCAGACGGGTGTAAAACTAAGGACAGTTCTTTGCAAAACAGCTCCCCTGTCTCCCTGGGACACCTGGAGCCAGTTGTTCCAAGAAGAGTGCAAAGGACGCCCACTTGGGAGAGGAGAGCATACACTTGACTGCTAGTCCATCTCCCTCACCTGCCAGTTAGGACAGCAGGCTCAGGAACTGAACCTGTGATCCCCTCAACAGAATGTGAGTGCCCTAAACATTAAGGACAGCAGAGCAGCCCTTAATGGTGTTTACTAATAAATAATCACTAGTCCCTAGATCTGCCTTTTTTCTTGCTGTATACTCTATTTAGGCAGTGAGGTACTGATCCCAGAGTTCGTGCTTACAGTAGCTCATATGTCCACATTATGGCTAACTTCATTTTACGAGAGTGCTTCCAATTGAACCTCACTTACATCATAACAGTAAGATTTGTGCATTAACAACATACAGCACATGTCAGGAACTGCAAAACCTGGCAACTCTCCATTATTAAACATGTGTACTACACACTAGGGGCTCTACCAAGCATCAAGTTACCATGTGTTATACATAAATATTCCTATTTATTTTCCTTGGGGAAACCGGTATATAAATCTTGTATGAATACTGTTGGATAGGGCCCTAGTGGAGTAAAATACGCTCAAGATCCTTATGACCTTAGACAGTTTAAATTAAATAAACTGTGACCTATCAGAGCTATGCCCTGTTCAATTAACAACTTCACTCAGTACTTTTAAGCAAAGAAAATTACTGGTTAACAGTAACATAAAAACTTTAGTATGGATTCATAACTTCTTTGTGTCAAATCCAGTGAGCCCGCTGATACTATTTCAATGCCTCCCATAAATTATTAATATGATTTTATTATATGTTACATACAATTATTTTTTTTTAATCAAGAAGATATATGATTTGGAAAAGGAAGCTGCACAACAGGGAAACTAGAAAGCTTTTGATAACCAAATGCTCACCTATATAGAATCCAGTGTTATGGCCACCACGTTCGGGATCTTCTGGAGGAGGTGTAAAAGCACACAGAATGAAAGCCAAGAAATAAAGCACAACAGTTAGAAGCCCCACCACAAATACAGAAGCAAAGTTAGATAACGGAATATTTTATTTAAGCATTGCAAACAGCACTCTAAAAGCATGGTGTGTGATTTAACGTTCCTTGCCAATTTTAAATTATGTGCTGTGTGCACATATTCTAAAAGCACAACTTGAGCAGAAGGGAAATTTGTTCAGAAATTTAAAATTAGTGCCCAGGAGAACTGATTCAGAATATGTACTACTGTAGCTTACTGCTCACTTATGCAAGCACTATTAAACAGAGACTAAATCAAGCACAGAACATACAATCTGTTTATATTAAGTTACATTATTTTTTGAAGACACCTGGGATCCTCAGTAACCTACTTAACTGTGTGCTTGTTCTCCAGAAGTTGGCTCAATGGATTAGACAGAAAGGTTCTAGTTTCAGCTCTAAAATGTAAGGTATTTTGTGACACATAGCACTAGGCTAGTAGGTCCACAGGAGACATTGAAGGACTTTCTGTGTGCAACATTTCTGTTTCTGTTTTAACTGCAACAGCGTCTTCCACATTGCATTTCTCTGTGCATGCCACAGATCAAAGACGCACAATCTGTTGAAATGCATTAGTGAAGCACCACTTACTTTATATGTCATATATATATGTACTGAGGGGTGTCTCTTATTGGCTGTTTGGGCTAGGGGACTGCAAAGTAAAGCTGAACTGCGTGGTTCTGTCAGCCCCAAACAGCTCGAGAGAACGTTTTCATTCATTAAGAGACACCCACATTACACGTATATTATAAATCACTCAAGCTGGCTAGAGTGACATAAAATGGGTTTTTAATTTTTATTTCATTTTTAAAATGGGATGTAATGCTCGTTCTCCAACCTGGAAGTGGCTTGCTCCCCTTTAACGTTCCCTCACGAGAAGATCACTGTTCACAGGATGATAGCCCCTATGGTTCTGAGAGCTGACTGGCTAATACAACCATTGTGGTTTACAATGGGGATTACTGTCACAGAATGCTTCTCGAATTTAAAACAGCATTGAACATACTTTACAGTGTGTCTTAACTACTGTAGCACTACTTAACCATAAAGACTCGAGGACAGAAAATGTAAAGATATTTATGAAGACAAACATAAGTTTGATGTCTTTGTTATATCCCATGAAACCTTATCAATGTGTTCAACCTTGTCTGTAAGGATCTCATTGGAAATGAGCTTGTCTCAACTGAGTCCCCTATTCATTTGTAATAAATAAAAATGCTACTACTATGACCATGAATTTTCATCATGCTAACCTGTACCATTTAACCATGAACAAATTACTTCTACTGCTGGTCTCCTCCTTGGCCCTGGTCTGTCATCATGCTTTCATGTAACACCTTGATGCCTCTGTTCTCCCTTTGATACTGGTCTATCTTCCCGCTTTCTCCAGCCTTCTTTTCACAACTTTATACTGCACTCATCCACAATCTACATGCAATCATACTATAAAAGTCCTAACTCCCCTTTCCCTCTCCCCGTAGGCCCCCACCGCCACATCAGTTCTACTGACCTATCCTTGGGACTTCACTTCTCATAACATAACAGAAGCACTCTTGATAGGGGGGTCGATCCCAGTCCTTTCACAGAAGAAAGGGTTCTGCAAGAACTCCTAAAACTGAAGGTGGACAAAGCAATGGGTCCTGATGGAATTCACCCCAGAATTCTAAAAGAATTAAAGAAGGAACTAGTGAAACCACTGGCTACTCTTTTTAATAAATCATGGGAGGATGGTGTGGTACCCGAGGACTGGAGGAGGGCGGATGTGATTCCCCTTCACAAGAGTGGGACCAAGACAGAGGCAGAAAACTACAGACCTGTCAGTCTGACCTCTGTGGTATGGAAAGTGATGGAGTCACTTCTGAAGGAAAGAATAGTTGAGTACCTAGAGGTCAGTGGAGCACAGGATCCAAGGCAGCATGGGTTCACAGCGGGAAGGTCATGTCAGACTGAATCTAATAGATTTCTTTGACTGGGTGACCAAAGTAGTAGACCAGGGAGGGGCTATGGACATGGCCTACCTAGACTTTAGCAAGGCATTTGACACAGTCCCACACAAAGATTGATAGTCAAATTAACCAGCCTGGGAGTGGGTCCCAGGGTGGTAGCCTGGGTAAAACATTGGCTGGACAACAGGACACAGAAGGTAATTGTAAATGGAGTCCACTCTGAAGAAAGGGCGGTTACTAGTGGGGTACCGCAGGGTTCAGTATTGGGTCAGTCCTTTTAATGTCTTCATCAGTGACATTGCAGAGGGACTGGAAGGAAAAGTATGCCTTTTGCAGATGACACAAAGATCTGCAACAGGGTTGATACACAAGGAGGCGTGGAAAGGATGAAAAGGGACTTGGCAAGGTTGGAGGAATGGTCAGACGATGGCAGCTAGGATTCAATGCAAAAAGTGCAAAATAATGCACCTGGAAACAAGAACCCAGGAAGAATACACAATGGGTGGGGAGGTAGTAACAACAACAAAACAGGAAAGGGACCTGGGGGTAATCATATCAGATGACCTTAAGGTTAAAGCAATGTGAGAAGGCAGTAGGGAGGGCCGGGTATACTGGGATGTATAGGGAGAGGCATCAGCAGCAGAAAACAGGAAGTTGTTATCCTCTGTACAGACAGTTGGTGAGACCCCATCTGGAATACTGTGTCCAGTTCTGGAGACCCCATCTCCGCAAGGACATAGACAGGATAGAGGCAGTCCAGAGGAGGGCAACTAAAATGGTGCAGGGTCTGCAAGAGAAGCCGTATAAGGAGAGACTAAAGGAGCTTAATATGTATACCCTTGAGGAAAGAAGGGAGAGGGGGACATGATAGAAACTTTCAAGTACCTCAAGAGAATCAACAAAGTCCAAGAGGGTAGCATCTTTCAGAAACAGAGACTTGCAAGAACAAGGGGACACAATTTAAAGACAGAAGGAGGGCGGTTCAGGGGCAATGTGAGGAAGTATTATTTCACAGAAAGGGTAGTGGATGCATGGAACAGCCTTCCTGAGGAAGTTGTGGGGTCTAAAACTGTGGGAGAATTCAAGAATGCATGGAACAGACATAAGGCAATTCTTGTGGGGGGCAGGAAGATAAAGGCTATTGGTTAACTAGGATCTGCGGCCTATCCTGTAGGTAGGGAAATGGGCAGACTAGATGGGCCTAGCGGTCCTTATCTGCCGTCAAAGTCTATGTTTCTATGTTTCATAATGTTTATCCTTCGCTTACACATTACATACCCCTCCTGGTACCCCATCTGCCATTAGTTGTTGGTTCTCCAAGCAATTTTCATGGCTAGTACTAGTGACTGCCCCTGGAAAAGGAACTAACTGGTACTTCTATACAGAGAACATGGTTTATATACAGTTGCATGATTCAATGGTGGACCTGCCCCCTTGTATTTGAATCCTCCTATGTTATGGCTTGCCTTGTCTTCCTTTTATCATTTGACTCCTCTATTACTGCACCATTGTGTTTGTGTTTATATACTTATTTACATGTATTTATATATGTTTTTATGACGAATGTTACCTAACCCTGTTCTAACCAGGTCCATCTTGTAAAAGAGCTCTGCTCAATGATGTTCGCCTGGATAAATAAAGATTCTAATTGATTGACTACTGCTACATACGTGCACTAACTGCATCACTCAAAAGACATACAGAACTGGATCAGAACATGACTTGTGCTGTTTTAATTAGCTGTTATTTATGTTTTATCTTGCAAATTATTGAACTGTCTTCACCCTGTACAGCGCCCTGAGTCTCAGTGATAGGGCACTTCATAAATGTTTACTTACTTACTATAAAAGTTTTGTATAGTAAGCACTGTGATTCAAAGGTTACAAAAATGGATTGTTAAATGCTTTCCTTCAAATCTAAAGCCCAACATGTCATTCTAGCCTGCCTAACCTCTTTAATTGCTGTAAGGGGGAAGCCAGGTCTGAAACTTTAGCGTGATATAGGCATGATTACTTATTCAGGATGGGCAGCACCATTTCTCAGGAAGTCTGTGAGCTCTCTAAGCAGTCAGCACCTCAGTTGCTCTCATGACAACATACAGAACGCATACTGACACTTCTCAGCCCTAGTATGGAGTGCGGTTGAAAGTGGGACAGAGGGTTTGAAAAAGGTGGGGTGACACATTTAATTTGAATTTGAGGTACACATTCCCTTTACTGTAACTCCTAAGGCCAATGACTAGAGGAAAATGGAACCCTTCATACAAATACCTTCAATTTCTTCTGAGAAGCATTAAAAAAACAGGAAGAAGAAATTTATTTTTTTTAAAAGAAAAGCTATAAAAAAAACAAAATTATAATTGAGAAGAAGAGAGAAATTGCACCTACCACTCTCAACCGTTTCCTCATCTTAGAAAAGCCACAAAAGAAAAAAAATGTTTTTTTAATTATAAGTATCATAGCTGTATTCTGATTTATTTTTATAGATGGACAATGAAAACTGAAATAAATGGATCTGCATGGCATGAACTATGCAATAACACCATTTCTACTAATAATGAAAATGAGGAAACAGTCAGGGAGCCAAAGTATCGAGCACTTGTCTAAAGAATGGTTTGAAAAAGACAGAGGAGTTCTGTTTTGAAATGCCTATGGACTTGAAATGCCAGCAAGATAACCAGTCTAATAATTAATCCATCTATATACAAATTTTTTATGTGGCTCTGGAAAGCAAACTGATTTTATTTTGATTTAGACAAAGCATGTCTTCAAAAAAACCCAATAAAGCCACACTAAATAATACACTGTTGGGAACATCTACTTTTAAATATTGGAAACATTTCCTTTTGGCATAACATACCCAATTTACTGCTCCTCACACAAGTACCAATCAAGTTAAAATGAACTGATATCCCCAGGTAATATTGTAAAAAAAATGGTGTTAATGCATTCTGTTATTGTTAAACCTCACATAGCAGAGAAATAAAAATATGACTGTCTGTGGTGTGGTGTTCCTAAGGATTTGAACAACTACATGATGCAGTGCTGGCATTACCCTAACTTCCGCAACCTCAATCCAAACACTGCTTTGCCCAACTTTTACTTTGACAAAATACTGCAAAAGTTAGGGCAACCCCTATGCTACATTTAAGCAATAATGTACAAAAGGGTGTGGGTTGTGCTAGGATAATGTCACAGCTTGAGTGGTTGGGCACAAGGCTGCATGCCGAGTGCGTCCAACACCCGATAAGTGATGTTATTCCCAGTACGACACACACCTTGGAGTGCATTATTACTAATATACAATAGCTCATAATTTTTTTTACTTTATTTGTTTATTCTCCTCAGCTGGGGGGGTTGTACCTATGGTTCCCCGCTCTTCCAGCTATCTCTTCGGCCCCGCCCCAGCCAGAGCTCTCTGACCCTTATGTCCTACCCCTCCTAGCCACATCATGGTGGGTACTTACCCCGCACACCGTAGAAGGCCAGGGTAGCTGACTTGAATGCACTTGACATGACGCTGATGGATCGCCTTCACTGTGCATGTGGAGGCTTTCTGTACTCCCTCCCCCTGCGCTCGGGCATGCAATGAAGCCAAGGTCGGTTCCCTGCGTGCATCCGCGCATGGCACGTCCAGCATTGGCACACACCAACCCACAGCTGACTGTGGTATGCACCAACCCCCAGCCACTGCCAGGAGCCAGTGTGACCATGGTAATCCCTTCCCATCCTCCCTGGAGGAGGAGGAGGAGAGCAGTTCCTGGGATGCTCGATCCTCCTCCCCTCCAGCACCCGAAGTCGCTCCCCACTCTGGATTGCTGGCATGGTGCAAGGTGTGGCGTCCAGCGCCTCAACCCTCAGCAACACTGGGCCGGCCTACAATAGCTCATATAAAGGTAAAAAAGAAAACAGACTAAAAATATATTTAAAAGTTTTTATATGATTTTATGATAGTATAGGTGTACGTACCAAAAACCTAGTGCTGCAGTTTTCATTTGGCCAGTAGGTATTGCTGCATTTTGTCTACAAACACTCAACTCTCTTTGCTGTATTCTGTCTTGTATCCCTCCCCCACTCACTCGCATCTGTGTTTAATTCACCCAGTCCCGCTGCCTGTCCTGGGACCAGGTAAAGATGTGTCCTGCTTTTTTTAATTTTTTTGGGGGCTGAAGCTATGATGTAAGTGAAAAAGCAGCCATGTTGAAAATGCAATGTAAAGGTGTCATAACCGGGTGGACATTTCTGGTTTTGCTATGATCCATAAGCCGCCAGGTCACTGGGATGGGAAGGTTACTGAAGTTGTAAAAGTGTTACATGAATTGTTTTTGTGAAGCGGCCTTATGAGAGAGAGTAGTTTCTGAAAGAGCTGCTGTGTGCAGCTTTACAGGGAAACAGCTCAGTGGAGAGAGATAGCGCCACTCTCTATTATGGCACTGAAACTGTAAAGCCTCCTGCACACAGCAACAGTTCTGAAAATAGTTCAGTTCAAACACAATTTGAAGTTGTGGTGGGTAGCAGGGTTTCTTAAATTGAAGGGTATTTTATCTGGAGCAGAACAGTTACTGATCTGGGATTTTCTTTTAGTATGTGTACAGATTCTTGTTAATGCATCAGTTAGGGTTCCCATCATCAAAAGTTGGGAAATGTGGTGTTAGGATTTCCAACCCTAACACCCACCCCCACCCTCCATGCACCAACAGGCATCAGGGGTGTGCCTTGGGGTTGTCAGCCTTAACGCTCACCCCATTCCATGTGCAAGGAAGGTAAGATGTAACAGTATAGGAGAATGGAGGTGAGCGTCAGGGCTGACAATCCCAAGGAACACCCTGATGCCTGCTGATGTGTGGCATGTGGGGGCAGGGTGGGGTATTAGGGCTGGAAACCCTAACATCACATTTCCCAATGATGGTGGGAACCCTAACTGATGCATTAACAAAGTTTTTTTGCCAAGAATTTCCTTACTTTTTGAGAAAGTATCATTGTAGCCTTATTTGTTAATGAGAGTGCAGGGCCCAGCTATTCATAAGTGTACAGAGATTGTAATGGACCCTCATTTCCCTGTGGGAGCATAGGGCCCCCCTGCACTGACATCACTCCATAATGGTATCCATATGTCCATGTGGGAGCACAGGGCCCTTCGGACCCTGCGCTCTCATCCCTCCGTAAATGCATATATGTAGAGTATGCAGCTGTGGAAGCACAGGGCCCTCCGAGCCCTGCACTTTCATTTATAGGACAACAGTGGCCAAATTGTCAGCAAAGCCATCTTATTACCCCACCTCATGTACCCAGTACAGAAAAGTTTTGAATCCCTGCCAAAACGTAATTCTGTGCAACTGTAACGCCATTCCGCACCACAGGTGCAAAAACACATTTTGGCCAGGATATGAAAAATGACAGCTGTGATATACATGAGGTGGGGTAATAAAAAGGCTATGTTGACAATCTGGTGTAGAAATATTTAACAGTTCCGAAGATACGAGCGGGCGTAGTGATATTGCAATGAATGGTGATAACTTTAGCATTTTTTCATATTTTGATCCCAAATTTTCAACATAGTCTTCTTATGACCTCACCTCATAAACCCCATAGGTTAAAATGTTCAAATCCATGCCAAAATGCAATTTTGTGCCACAGGTTCCAAAACATGTTTTGGACAGGATGTGAGAAATTACAGCCGTAGTCTTCATGAGGTGGTGTGAAAAAATGACTATGTTGAAGTTTTGGAGTCAAAATACTGAAAATTATGAAAGTTATGGGCGTGCATAGAAAAATTTCAATGAATGTGTATAACTCGTCCATTTTAAGGAATTTTTCACCAAATTTGCAACATGGTCCTTTTGGGACCCTACCTCATGAACACTGACAGTGAAATGTTGTCACTCGGTCCTGAAAGGTAATTTTGCACAGTGACTGAGAAATTACCTTCTGGGCCCGATTAGAAACAACAGTTGCAGAGTTCATGAGGTGGGGTCCCAAAAAGGCCATGTTGAAAATTTTTGTGAAAAAATTCCAAAAAATGGCAAAGTTATCAACATAAGTTCAAAATGCCACTTGAGATATATTATACGGCACTTACTTTGATTCCTCGGTTCGTGGTTTGGCTTAGAAGAGTGCTGACATGTCCTGGTCCACAGAATATGACAGTGAATGACTTCTGTTGGTAAGTATAAGGGTAAGGAGAAAGTGTGGGGTGGTGGGTGCTCAGTGGGAGGGCTGGGTTGGGGGGCGGCGTCGGGGACAACTAGGGACCTTTTTTCAGGTTTAAAAACAAAATAGACATTCAGGGACTTTATTTATTTATTTTTTTTAAACAGGATACAACGAAACAAATATTTCAAGATATTGGGAGTGGGCTCCCCAGTATCTCACAGTACTGGGGGGTGTCTAAATGCCGACATGGGGATTGGGGCCCCCCGATGCTGGCTATACTAAATAAAACAATGGGCTGCAGCGGGGTACTCTAAAGATGCCAAAGTTTGGCATTGAAAAACTTTCATTTGGAAGAAAGTGTCTTTTGAAAACAGGAAAAGTTCCAAACAGTGCAGGGTGTATCCTTCACTCTAGAAGGGACATGTGCAAACTTTGTATTGAGTACCTGCACCTCTGGACACTGGCAGCACCTTACGCATCACCTCTGATTAGAGCCTGAACAGCCTACACATCCTGTTTCTGCAACATTTATTCTCTGATGGTTGGCTTCTGACTGGCAAACATGCAAAGGGAAAACTATCCAGGCAGATAACATGCATAACTCATGGACTGCTGCAACGTTCCCTTAGTTCAGTGTTGGCTGTGTAATTATTGATAGACATTTAAAATTTTGGGTTGTCTAACAGGTTGCAAAGGTGAGTCACCAGTTCATCAGTGCATTTCTCCTACTTAACCGATGTACAGCAAATTGTTTGTTGTCTTATGAACAGAACTTTGGTGATATTCTGAACTGTGTGGCACGTATAGAAACTACTGCTCAAGAAGAGAAAAGTCTTTTCTCATGCCTCTGCTCCCTTCCCCTTGGAGGTCTTAAAACTGTAAAAAGTACTTGATTTCAGTAAACACCAACAGGTATTTACCTAATCAGTGGCCAAGGAAATGGATTCTGGGGTTAGTGTGACCCAAAAATGCCCTTAAATCGTTTTATTTTTACCATGGACGTATGTGCCTCAAACTGCGGCAGCTGTTTTGCGAGATACCCTTCCTTGTTTTCGTGAAACAATGGAATTTTGCCTCAATCTGCAGCACAAACTCCACCTTGTTTCATGAAACAACTGCTGCAATTTGCGGCACAAATACATATGTGGAGAAAATTAAAATTTATGGGCATTTTGGGGACAAACTGACCCCAGAATCTGATTCCTCAGGCCCCGATTATGTAAATACAACTGTTGGTGTTTACCAACTGCAAGTATTTTTTTTAATATTTAAATTTGTTTGCCTTGCTAACTGAAAACAAGATGGCAGAATCTTGACACTACATTCTGCATTTGAGACAATAGAAACTGTGTTCGCGGCAGCTAAACAGTCATTTTGCACGGCACATTTAATTTTTCCCATAGGAAATAATGGGGAAACTTTAAAGTTGAATAACTTTTGAACAGACTAATAATTTTTTCACCAAACCTTCAAAAGGCACATCTGTGACCCAAACCCCATATACCCTACAAATTTCAGACCAAACCCCCAAGCCGTTTCTGAGAAACACGGTCATAAAGAAACTGTACAAAACGTGGTAATTTTAAGATTTTTGACATTCCGTATCTCCACATCCACACATCCAACTGGAACAAAACTTGCCACATCCAGAGATCGTGGATCCCCAATGGCACATGCAAACTTTCATGCAAATTGGTTAAATGGTTGCAAACTTATTAAAGTGCAAAATTAAAAGTTTAAACATAGACGTGACTGTTGAACCCTAACTATAGGGGCGTGACCGTGCCCCTATAATATATGCTACCGAAAACATGAAAAAAGGTCATGTGTGTGCCTTGACTTGATACAGCAATGTTGTGCTGGGATAACATCACTGTTCACAGAGGCCACTGACCAATCGACTTCTTTGAAATCCTTTCTGCTGTTGTGTAATCTGTAATAATTCAAATCCTGAAGAACATCATACCACAGATTCACCAAGGCTCCAGGACATTTTTTTCCCTAACTTTGTATTTTTCTAGTATGTGTTTTTAATTTTTTTATATTTTAGTCTTTGGTAACCAGGTAAGGCCTACTAGGCACAATTGCCTGTTTTCAGAGGCAATCTGGGAGCACTGGGCGGTTAAGTGACTTGCTCAGAGTCACACAGTATGCAAGAGGAGGTTGTGAGAATCAAACCCAGCTCATCTGCTGGATGTACCAAGCTCGTTCACAGCTTGTTACTCTAACCTCTAGGCTATACTGCGCTTCAAGCCTAACAAACGCATTGAGCTAGCGGTTTGCTTTCAAATTATTTCCCTTAGTTTTTGAAAAAGATATGTAACAACTGACACCTTAAGCTTTTTGCATGTG
The DNA here is from genome assembly GCA_016271365.2 of Neoceratodus forsteri. NCBI lineage: Eukaryota > Metazoa > Chordata > Ceratodontiformes > Ceratodontidae > Neoceratodus > Neoceratodus forsteri. The sequence continues at coordinate 1,692,928,412 of CM057456.1, read as the reverse complement.
AAGCATCAGACCTGTCAAGCAAAATGCTAAATCTATAGCTGGCATTGCACAAAACCCTGTACAAAGGAACACACTCAGTATGTAGTGGCACCTGGACCTGCATCTTGCTATGAAGTAGGACATGCAGGGCCATTTGGGCCCCTGTGCTAAACAGGACCAGAGTCCTAACTTGCTTTTAGCAGGGCTTTCCGGGATTGGGATCTGGACTGGGCTTTGGCATTCAGTTCGGTGGAGTTCATGTGAGTGGTGCATGGGGGGGGGGGGGAGGTTGGAACCCTAAATTCAGATTTCCTTACTTTTGATGGTTTGAAGTATGAGTCATTGTGTAGAGTCCTGTGGGAGCATGAGATCAATCATAACTACCTCTCTCGAAGCAGCTGCATGATGATATGCATGGCACCAAACCTGTCACTTGTTTCTCATGTCTGTGGGCCAATAATGAAGTAGCTCCTTAATGATGGGCAGTGCACTAGACCACAGGTGGCCTGAACAGCTCCCCCCACTTGCAGTTTGGTTGCCTGACACATGCATGACCCATCTTTCAGATGAGATATAAAACTGAGGTCCCATCTACCTGTTCTGGTGGCCAAATTTCCCTCATTCACTAAAAATACCACCAATAGCTTAATCTGGTTCAAAATCAGTTGGCATTCATCTGTATCCCCCTCCCCCGGGTCGTGCCTGAAAATAGGCAGGATTTGTCTAGTGCACTTACCCGGTCAACAAAAACTAAATAAATAAATAAATAATATTCAGGTAGATGTTAAAGATCCCATGGCAGTTCTCGAAAAGAGTAGGAGAACTGCCCCCGTGTCCAGGCCAAATTTGCCTCATTTGCTAAAAATACCGCAGACAGCTTAATCTGGTTCAATATCAGCTGGTTTCCATCTATATCCCCCCCTTCCCCCGGGATGAGGCTGAAAATAGGCAGAGTTGCCTAGTTCTCCTTTCACCATCAATACAAACTAATTAACTAAATACATACATTTGTTTGCCTTTTTGGCCCCAGATTTGCAAGGTAATCAAGTTATTCTCCATATTATTTTTTCTTTTGGCCATAACTTGGCCATTGTCACCCCAAATTTGCAGGGTGGCAAAGTCACCACCCCACCCCAAGACCACATTAGTGGAATCTTGTAAATCTGACCCGAAATGTGTTTTGGGGGGTGACCCCAAAAATACATTTGGATGGGACTAACAAGGTGCCACTTATGTGCTCATGAGGTGCAGTGGGAGTGATGACTTGGCTAGTCTGAAAATATGGGGTTGAAATGGCTTAAAACGAACAAGTTACGATCAGAAGAAAAAAATGTGAAAAAAAAAACAAACCTACGTCCAGGCACATGTGAAGTACATTTATTTTAGGGCTTAAGTTTTCTTCCAAGCTTGCTGTTTTCATTGCAGGTATAAAAGTGTGTTGAGGGACAATGAGGAATCATCACGGAGTGACAGTGAGGATCTGCGATGAAGGAACACAGGTGGGCACCAGTAATAGTGGTGGTGGTGGGGGGGGTTGCATGGATGCAAGATGGCGAGTCAAGGTGGGTTACATATCTCGGGTGGCCAGGAGGGAGACAGATGTGTACCAATGATGAACGGGTTTGAGCCTCTGCCACCAGTGAAAAACGCAGAAAACAGGCAGTCTGAAAAGGAGGGAGTACCGCTGGTAGGACTGATCACCCGCAGCTGGTGAAAAATTTACTGAATCAGGTGACCAGAAGGGAAGAGGGACCAGTCATGGAACTGAGCACCCGTGCTAGTCATAAACATTGTAACTGCATGGTTTTTGGCAATCGGGAGGGAGGTACTGGCAGTGGGATTAAGCACCTGCCACCTGTAATGCAAATTTAATAGCTTTTTCAGGTGTTTGGGGGGAAGAGAACCCATGCCAGTGAAATAATCAGCTGGCAAGGGTCAGAGGTGGCTAAAAACTGCTGACATAAGCCATTTTGAGTCATAACAACAGCTCACGTCAACGGCTTTTGAGTGACAACAATGGAAAAACACGTTATGACTAGAACACTGAAAAAAATTACTAACATATGAAATTGTAAGTAAAAGAAGGCCATGACAGACCACTGAGTTTGCTCGATGTGGAGCTCATGCATCTGGTGTTACATAGCACTCTACCCCGTCCCCAGACACACTTACTCACCACATGACTTACTACCTCTTCCAAATCCCCCAACCATTTTCTGCTTGACAGCCTCCTCCAGTAGCCCATTCCATCCTGCCACCACTGTCTCCATTAGGAAGTGCATCTTTCCAGAACCTTCCTCCAGCCAATTTGCAGCAGTACCCACTTGTGTTCTTGTTTTCTCATCCAAAAAATGCCACCCAGATCAACCTTATTTATACCTTTGAGGTACTTTAAGGTCTCCATGTCCCCACACTCCCTTCGTTCCTTAAGAAAGTACATGTTAAGGTTCTCAAGTCTTTGTACATATGAGAGTTCCCAATAACCCAAAGTAATTTTGTGACTGAGGTACTGCCTGTCTATAACAGGGAGGAGGCTAGGGCACTCTGTACCAAGAGCTTCAAACAATGGTTGAATGAGTTGTACAGAGGGGAAGGATTCAGCTACACAGGGGACTGGGGTCCCACCTGGAGGGATAAAGGTCTATACTAGGGAGATAGCCTGCATCCAGCCGGGAGGGGAACCCAGGTCCTTAGTGAGTGGTTTAAATGTTACATTGGTGAGCATTTAAACTAGCTTGGGGGTGGCAGAAGGAAGCAAGGAGACAAAAACTGTCCACCCCCTCAACAAGCTGAAGTATTCAGTAGGGAGAACCCTAAGGGAGGCAAATAAGGGTACCTGAGAACAAGAAAAACAAAATGATAAAAATGAATAGGTATGGGAATGAGGGCAGAGGGGGTAAGGAGAGAAGGTAAAAGGGGAAAAAGGTGGGTTAATAAGCAGGGTAGTAGCAGAATTTGGAAGGCCATGCGCGCAAATGCTCGTAGTCTGGGAAATAAAATCCGGGACCTAGTGGCCTTTATGGCAAAGGCTGAACTGGACATTGTCATCATTACTGAATCATGGTGCACTGAGAACCATGACTAGGACACAGCGATACCAGACTACCTTGTTCAGGAACAACAGGGTGGGTAAGAAAGGGGGAGGAGTTGCTCTATACGTAGTATATTGGAATAAGCTTCCTCCTACAACACGTGTTGAAACAAAATTTACTGCCTTTATTGAGGCAGTAAATACATTTTTTTTGTTCATCATCATCATCAAATCTTTATTTATTCAGGTGAACATCATTGAGCAAGGCTCATTTACAAGATGGACCTGATAAGGTCAAGGTTCAATAGTTGATACACAACAGATACATCATACACTTATATAAGACAGTTATACATACGGGGAAAATAACGTTAATAAACACAGTGATGTACAGTAAATTCACATGATAAAAAACGGTTACAGGAAAGTTAAGCTAATATTTACAGTATGTACAGTATATACATATCCCAGTGGGGGGGCATGGCAGACACTCAACATAATGTAATACTAGGATGGTGAAGGTATTACTGGGTGCCATAAGATGGGGTGTCTGCCTGGAAGGAATATGCCATATATGGTTTGGAAGGGAGATTTGTGAGATGACAATGCTAGCTCTAGTGGTAGCAATTGCATTTCTCTTTGAAGAAGACTGTACAATGCTGTTTAAAGGATGCAAATGGAATGATATTGGACAGTTTTAGGGATTTTTGTAGGGTGTTCCATGCTATAGCTAGAGAAATAGCTGATTGCTGCCCTCCCTAGCCTGGTGTTGAATTTGGGCAATTTGAGCAGGATGATGATGTTGTTGCTTCTTAGGGCATAGGAGCTAGGAGAGGTCTGGGTGAAGCAGTCCAGGATATAGTTTGGAAGTTTTTTTGACAACGCTCTGTAAATCCATAGTGCTGCATTTCTGTTCCTTCTGAGGTGAAGGGAAACCCACCCAACTGCAGCATAAAGAGAGCAATGATGAGTATTAGATGGTAGATCTGTAATGAACCTTATTGCTCTATGATATAAGGTATCCAACTTGTGATGGTAGGAGATGGGGCAGTGACTATAAAGGAAGTCTGCATAGTCAACAACTGATAGAAAAATGGCCTGGACTAACCTCATCTTTGAGTCTCTGTTTAGGAAGGGTTTTAATCTATAGAGAAGGCCAAGCCTTTGGCGAAGCTTTTTTTTAACAGTTCTTCTAAATGATGAGTGAAGTCAAGTCTGTTGTCAATCCACACACCTAGGTATTTGAAGTTTTCTACATACTCCAGATTTTCTCCAAGTATAGTGCATAGCTGGGGGAGAATGATTGGAGAGGATGTGCTGGTGGAGCTTTGATTTGTGAACATCATTGCTTTAGTTTTCTTTGCATTTAACAGAAGCTTTCTCGAGTAGCTGATACTGTAGCAAAGGAGGAATTCTGTTTGTAGGATTTCACGAGCAGCTGCAGGCGAAGGGTTGCTGACATACAGAACAGTGTCATCAGCAAAGAGGTGTACAGAGGAATTGGTAAGGGTTGAATCAATGTTATTTAGATAAATGGCAAAAAGCATAGGACCCAGAATAGAACCTTGGGGGACTCCTCTTGACAGTGGTTTTAATGGGGATAGGTCACCTTCAGCTTTTACCTGCTGTGACCTACCGGTGAGATAGCATCTGAACCACTTAAGGGAGGATGGATCTAGGCCAATGGAGTACAGGGATGAAAGTAGTAGCTCGTGGTCCACAGTATCCAATGCTTTGCTCAGGTCCAGGAATACTGCACAGACATTATTCTTTTATCTAATTTGGATTGCCAGTCATTTGTGACCTTGGCTAGTGCAGTGATAGTGCTATGCTTGGCCCTGAATCCAGATTGAGCTGGGTTTAGGAGGTTAGCATTGTCAAGATACTCCCTTAACTGATTACTCACTAATTTCTCCAGCATCTTGGATAGCACTGGTAGAATGGAAATGGCCTGTAATTATTAAGATCCATAGGGTCCCCTGATTTTGAAGGGAACCACTTGGGCTGTCTTCCACAGTGTGGGAATAGAGCCAGAGTTTAGGGATAGGTTAAAGAGGTGTGTTAGGGGGACTGCAAGTACATGGCATGCAATCTTTAGAAAGTAGGGGTCCAGAGAGTCTGCCCCTGCGCTTTTTTTGGTATCCAGTTGCCATAATAGATCCTCTACTTGTTTCAACAGTATAGATTTGAAGCTGAAGGAAGAGTCAACTCTCTGATCACCAGTGTAATGGGAGCTTAATTGTTCCCTCAGCAGGTTAGCTGGAGAGGTGTCAAAGGCAAGGCCAGCCGTTGTGAAGTGGTTATTGAAGGCGTCCAGAATTTCCATTTTGCCAGTGATAGGGCCATAACTATTGTGTAATTGAGTTGGAAGGGGGGTGTTAGCGTCCTGCCCCACCATACCCTTGATGGTGCCCCAAAACCTAGCAGGATTATGGTAGGAAGAGTCGAGTTCGGCCAAGTAGAAGGCAGCCTTTGCATCCCTAACTTTCTTGGTGCATCTATTCCTGGCTTTCCTAAAGATCATCCAGTCATTTGCATTCTTGGTTTTTCTTGCCATTTTCTAGAGTTTGTCTCTCTCCAGCAGTGCAGCTTTGAGGTCAGCTGTAAACCAACGACAGGATTTGTTTTTTATTCGGATACTAGAGATTGGGGCATGGGTATTAAGGGCATTTATTATAATGTTATTTAGCACCTGCTGAGCTTTTTCAACAGAATGGGCAAGATAAAACTCTTGCCAATGTGGAGAGTAAGCTAGATCATGCAACTATCCTTCAATATTGATGTTTTTCTTGTATCTCCTCATGAGGAATTTTGCAGGGCTTGTTGTTATGCTGGTGGATCTTACCCCTGCGATGGGGCAGTGATCACTTATATCGCAGAGAAGCACTCCAGCGTGTGTGAATAGATGTGGTTTATTCACTAGCATGATATCAAGTAGTGTGCTGTTATTACTATTCATTGCATTAATTCTTGTTGGTTCATCAATTAGCTGTGTGAACCCATATGTATCACAGAATGATACCAGAGGTGCAGCTGCCTGGGTAAGCCAGTTGAAATTCAGGTCACCTAGAATAATGACTTCTTCAGTGCTGGGTTTGAGCAGGTTCCCCAGATGGGATAAGAGCTTGTGTTCAGCAGAGGGGGGTCTGTAGCAACCAACTAGCTGAAAAGCTGCTGTATTGGGGAGAGAGACTTTTAGGGATAGGCATTCAAACTTCTTGCAGCTTACAGCTGTACTTGCACATATTACTGTATCCTTCTCTATTTATATATTAAGTCATTGTGGTTTTTATTATACAATATATGTTATGATGTAATGTCTTGTTTACTATTTATTGTACTGTTACATGTGTAACTTAGTGAACACTGTACAGGACTGTCTTGTAAACTGGGCTTTTCAGCCCAAATGACACGTTTCTCTCCTATTTAAAAATACATTTTTACTTACTTTTTACTTACATGAAGGATAGCATAAAAGCAACAGAGGTACAGGGAGAGGTGGAGGTACTGTGGGTCACCCTAGAGATGAGGAACGGAGTAGTTATTCGCACTGGCATGATCTACAGACCTCCAGTACGGGGGGGGGGGCACGCTGGAATAGGCTCTGGTGTAAGCAATCCAAATGAAGCAAATAAGGGAGAGGTGCTGCTGGTGGGGGACTTTAATCTGCCGTAAGTAGACTGAAGCATCCCAGCTGCAGCTTCAGCTAGGAGTAGGGACATCCTGGACTCCCTGCAGGGGGCAATCCTTAGGCAACTTGTAAAGGAGCCCATCATGAGGGAGCAATATTGGACCTTGTACTTGTCAACGGGGACAGAGTTGCAGACATCACATGTGTGGCCACCTGGGGACCAGTGATCACCGTATGATGTGGTTCAATAAAAGAACTGTGGCAGAAGCAGAGACCACACAAGTGAGGGTCCTGGACTTCAGATGGGCTGATTTTACAAACATGGGGGAATGCCTCTTGGATGCCCTGACAGAGATAGAAGAACTGGGTGGAGTGGAGGAACAGTAGTCAAAACTTAAAGCAGGGACAGTGAAGGCAACAAACCTCTGCATCAGGCAAGTAAACAAAAGCAAGAGGAAAAAGAGACTTCTATGATTCTCAAAAGAGGTAGCTGGGAAGGTAAGGGCAAAAAAGTCAGCATTCAGGAGGTATAAGGAGACACAGAGGGAGGAGGATAAGGAGGTGTAAGGTAGACACTCTGGGGAGAGAGGGGTGTGTGGAAAACATGAATAGGGATCTAAGAAAGCTTGAGTAGTGGTCTAGAGTGTGCAACTAAGTTTTAATGCGAATAAGTGCAAAATCATGTAGTTGGGATGCAGAAACCCAGGGACGGAGTACAAAATGGGGGGAGTGGTACTTGTGACCACCAAACAGGAAAGAGACCTGGGGGTAATCATATCTGATGACCTAAAGGTGGTCAAACAGTGTAACAAGGCAGTGGGGAGCCAATGGGATGCTAGGATGCATAGGGAGAGGTATCACCAGCAGAAAGAGGGAGGTGGTGTTAACGCTGTATAAACCACTGGTGAGACCTCACCTAGAGTACTGTGTCCAGTTCTGGAGACCACATCTCCAGAAGGATATCGACACAGTAGAGGCGGTCCAGAGGAGGGGAATTAAAATGGTGCAGGGTCTGCATTAAAAGTCCTATGTGAACAGATGAAGGACCTCAATATGTACACCTGCTGGAGGAAAGAAGGGAGAGGGGGGATATGATAAAGTCTTTCAAATACTGCATGGGTATAAATAAGGTCCATGAGGGAAGCCTTTTTCAGAGAAAAAGATGCTCAAGAACAAAGGGTCAAGCTATGAAGCAGGAGGGGGGTAGGCTCAGGGGAGACGAAAGGAAGTATTTCTTCACAGAAAGAGTGGTGATTTCCTGGAACAACCTCTCAGCAGAGGTGGTGGGGCAAAAACTGTGTTGGGATTCATGAAGGCATGGGATAGACAGAAGGGAACCTTGGTGGTAAGGGGGGGGGGGTTCAAATTCAGGGGTTGACTTCTCAGAGAACAAAATTACCTTTTCATGGAACTGTTTGGCTAGAGACTATATGCTGCCATCCAGTCTTGTACCATACTAAAGGAGAGTTGTAGTTTGGAGATCGATTCAGCTTTTGTTTAGGTGATAGCTTCACCCTCCATGATGAGATTAACGTTAGTGGTTTAGTCACAGTAGGTTGAAGAAAGGTCAATAACAAAGCGACTAAATAAGAGGGGCCCAGTATGGATATCCTTAGGGTATTCCTGAGGGGGTGTCCGGTCAAAACCATGACAGCAGATACACACACTCTAAAACCACAAGGTCATAACAGCACTGCCCAATTTCAGAGTTAATATATCTAATCTAGTGTAGTTTAGAACAGCGCAGTTTTGTATTGACCATGCTGTTTTTGACCGTGCGGTCTTGACATAGCGCCCACCTGAGGTACAGAGGTTTTGGTGTTGAACTGTTCCCCTGGGCTTCAACTACCTGTGACTATTTTGTGAGGCAGAATGTGAACTATGTCACTGCAGCCTGTGTTATGAAGCTTTCCGCTAAGGGTGGTGTAGCTGACCATACCAAAAGCCTTTGTCCAATCAATAAAGATGGCTCCCATTAGACTGCCTGTATCAAGAGCAATTGCTATATCATTAGTCACTCCAAGAATAGCAACACTTGTGGAATGATTAGGTCTGAATCCTGATTGGGAGTTAATAAGATCTTTTTTTTTTGAGGATATGTGCTAAATGTTGTGAATGTATGGAGTTTTAGCAACTTGAGAGCTGAGAAAATTGAGATAGGGCATTGCTTGTGGAGGGCAGCTTTGTGGAATGGTGTTATGATTACTTTATTCCAGATCTTTAGGACCTGACCTATGTGTAGCAAAGTATTGAAGAGTGCTGTTACTGGGTCTGCTAGGCAGTTGGCACCAGTTTTCAGAATCAGCGGTTCAATGTCGTCTGATCCCACACTTTGGGTGGTGTTGAGGCCTTGGAGCAATTTCATAGCTTCTTTTTTAATGTTATTTTTAAATTGTAAAGAAGGCACACACTCCACTTGGTGGTTCAGGGCATTACTTATTGGGTAATGGTTGAGTCTGCAGGTGTGCCCGGAGGTTGCTGTTGAATGGGTAGATTAAGGTTCCTGAAGTGGAAATTTAGGATATTAGCAACATCAAAGTTATCTGTTACTAGTTCTCTACCATTCATTAGGTAAGAAATCAAGGATGACTGGTCTTTTTCAAGGAGTGAATTGATCCCCAACCAGAAGACTGCTGTTAGAGTTCCATTAGAAGCTACATTGTTCCTTAGGCAGCTTTAGGCCTCCCAATCACAGTCATCACCAACGGATTTGAACTTTGGCCATGCCCTGTCCCAGGCTTATACCATCCACGTAGGTCTGGTGACATCCATTTGTAATGCCACCTTTAGACTCAGAGGTATCAAGTAGGAAGTAATGCATTGCAAACTGCTTTGATTTTGTTGACATGAAAGCCTTCACAGATTCAATACCAGTTATATGCTCCAGATGTCCCCAGTTGATTCAATCCAGTTTGTTTTTTGTCTCAAGTAGAGTTTGAAAGCTAAGTGCAATGGCTGAGACTAAGGTTACTGAGTAACTCTGAGTATATGCCTCATTTGGAAAATCTGTCTACTCATTTGTAAGCATCCAGTCAAGGTATGTTCCTTTCTTTATTATGTAGCTGATCCTACTTGAGTTGATAATTAGTTGTGATAAGTGGTTCTCTGATGCTCAAGCCTTAGAAACATAGAAATATAGAACTGTCAGCAGAGAAGGACCACTAGGCCCATCCAGTCTGTCTGTAAGTTCTACCCTTGCTTGCAGCCTCTGACTCTACTGATCAATGGCTTTCTCCTCTCCTTCCCACTTCTAGGCTTCCATTATGCCTGTCTCATACATGTTTAAATCCTTCCACTGTGCTTGCTCCTACCACCTCCTGTGGCACACTATTCCTGCATCTACCACCCTTTCCATGAAGAAAAATGTCCTCACATTTCCCCTTATCCTGCCACCTTCCAATTTCATAACATGCCCCCTCGTTCATGCACTCCTCCTGTATTAGAAGATGTCACCCCCCCCCAAACCTTGTTTATGCCCCTAAGGTACTTGAATGTTTCTATCATGTCACCCAATCCCTCCTCTCCTCCAGCGAGTACATATTTGAGGCCCTTTAACCTCTTCTCATATGTTTTCTGGTGCAAGCCCTGTTCCATCTTTGTTGCCCTTCTCTGGACTGCCTCCACCCTCTCAATGTCCTTACGAAGATACAGCCTCCAGAACTGTACAAAGTACTCTAGGTGAGACCTCACTAGTGTTTTATACAATGGAATCACCACCTCCCTCCTTCTGCTAGTGATACCTCTGCCTATGCACCCCAGCATGCCACTGGCCCTCCCTGCAGCCTTTGTACTCTGCTTAGACACCTTTAAGGCAGTACAGCGCAGGGGTTTAAGGCACTGAGCTGCAAGCTTGGAGACCTGGTTTTGAATCCCACACCCCCACTTACATATTTGTGCGACTCTGAGCAAGTCACATAACTTCCTTGTGCCGTCAGGTCGCACCTGAAAATGAGCTTCAGCTTAGTGTACCTCTCCTGGTTCTACAATTTCTCCTTTCCTTTCCTAAGTTGTCTTAAATGATAACCATCAGATCCCTTTCTTCCTTGGTGACCGTCAGCAGCTCCCCCCATCCTGTAGCTCTCTCTGCGTTTCCCTCATCCTAGGTGCATTATTTGGCACTTTGAACTGAACCTCAGCTGCCACACCTCAGACCACTCTTCAAGCCTTCCCAGGTCCCTACTCATTTTCTCCACCCCATCTGGAGTATCAACCACCATGTTGCAGATCTTGGTGTCATCTGTAAACAGGCAGACCTTTCCCCCCAGCCCTTCCGCTATGTCACTGATGAAGACATTAAACAGGACTGGCACAAAGACTGATCCCTGAGGCACCCCACTAGTCACCTCCCCTCTCCCTGAACTGAATCCCATTTACTACCACCCTCTGCCTCCTGTCCATTAACCATTTTCTAACCTAGTTTACCACCCTGTGGCCCATGCCCAGACTACCCATCTTACTAACTAGCCTTTTATGTGGGACGGTGTCGAAGGCCTTGCTGAAATTGAGGTAAACATAGAAACATAGAAGTTGATGGCAGATAAGGACAGCAAGGCCCATCCAGTCTGCCCATTTCTTTTTCTACCTTATAAATGTGCCATCGGCCTTTGCTATATCAGTGGCCTATCTATTCATACTCATCTGTATTGCTCCCTTATGCCTATCCCATGCCTGTTTGAAGCCCTGCACTGTATTCATAGCCACCACTTCCTGAGGTAGGCTGTTACATGCATCCACCACCCTTTCTGTGAAACAGAATTTCCTCACATTCACCCTTAATCAGTCTCCCTCTAATCTCATGCTGTGTCCTCTTGTCCTGCTATTTTTCTTATATTTAAACATGTTAGACTCTTTCACCTTGTTAATGCCCTTAAGGTGTTTGAATGTTTCGATCATATCACCTCTCTCCCTCCTTTGCTCAAGGGTATACATATTGAGCTCTGTTAATCTGTCCTCATATGTCTTCTGATGCAGTCCCTGCACCATTTTGGTTGCCCTTCTCTGGACTGCCTCAATTTGGATAATGTCCTTGTGAAGGTTTGGCCTCCAGTACTGCACCCAGTACTCCAGATGAGGCCTAACCAGTGTCTTGTAAAGAGAGATTATTACCTCCTTCTTCCGACTTGTGATACCCCTACTAATACACCCCAACATCCCTCTAGCCTTACCTACTGCTTTAGTGGTCTGCTTGGATGATTTCAGGTCATCGGTGATGATGATGCCCAAGTCTCTTTCTTCCTTTGTGACTGCCAGCAACTCCCCTCCCAACTTATAGGTGGCTTCAGGGTTTCTCTTCCCTATGTGCATGATCTTGTACTTCTTTGCATTAAATCCCAGTTAACACTCTTGTGACCATTTTGCTAGTTTATCCAGATCTCTTCTCATTCTGCTCACCCCATCTGGATCATTTGCTCTGTTGCAGATCTTGATATCATCTGCAAACCGACAAGCCTTACCCTCTAGTCCATTTGCAATGTCACTAATGAAGATATTGAAGAGGACTGGCTCCAACACAGATCCCTGAGGTACCCCACTTGTGACTTGCATCTCTTCTGACTGTATACCATTTACCACCACTCTCTGTTTTCTGCCGTCAACCAGTTTGCCACCCAGTTGACCAACTTCTGACCCACCCCAGCCTATCAGCTTATTTATCAATCTTCTATGTGGAACAGTGTTGAAGAGCTTTGCTGTGAAGTCAGGTAGACAGCATCAACTGCTCCCCATGGTCCACCACTCTGGTTTACCCAGTCAAAGAAATCTATGAGATTAATTTGACAGGACCTTCCTTTTGTAAACCCATCCTGTCTTGGATCCTGTGCCTCTATGGAATCCAGGTGTTGCACTATCCTTTCCTTAAGGAGTGCCTCCATAATCTTGTCCACTACTGAGGTAAGACTAACTGGTCTGTAGTTTCCTGCCTCCTCCCTGCTACCACTCTTGTGGAGCGGGATCACATGAGCCCTTCTCTAGCCTTCTGGGACCTCTCCTGTGCTCAGAGACTCACTAAACAGTTCTGCTAATGGCTCTGCTAGTTCCACCCTTAACTCCTTAAGTACCCTGGGATGTATGCCACCAGGTCCCATTGCCTTGTCCACCCTGAGCTTAGTGAGCTCTTGGGACCCTTTCTTTGTGAAGGAGTAGTGCTCACCTCCCTCCCCCTGTGTCCATGGTGCTGAGCTGTGGGCACTGCCCTACCTTCTCTTCAGTAAATACTGAGCAAAAGTATCTATTTAGAATAGATGCTTTTACAGGGTCCTCCTCCTCACATGCCCCCTTTTCTCCTTTGAGCTTAGCAATACCCTCTCTGGACTTTCTCCTTTCACTAATGTATCTACAGAAAGCCTTGTCACCTTCTTTTACTGTTAGTGCTAGTGTTTCCTCAGTTTGTGACTTTGCCTGCCTTACTGCCTTCCCTTAGGGCAGTTTGGTATGCTTCCCTATCTTCATCCCGCTGTGTTCCCTTATATTTCCTGAAGGCCAGCCTTTTGGCTCTGACCTTATCTGCTACTGTATTTGAGAACCAAAGTGGTTTCCTTCTTCTTTTGCACTTCCTTTTCTGTCTAACACAATGGGATGTTGCTTCAAGTATTGCATCCTTAATGCTTGCCCACTTTGCCTGTACCACCTCGCCTGTGTTTCTTTTTGCCAGGGCTAGCTTAACTCTGTTAGCAATCTTATCAAAGTCAGCTCCTCTGAAGTCCCATATTTTTGCCTTGGAATGGGATGATTTAGATGTAGTGGCCAAATTGAACCATACCATGTGATGGTCACTGGCCCCCAGGTGACCTTCTACCTGGAGATCTGTGATCCCTTCCCTGTTAGTCAGTACTAGATATGAAAATTACGTACCTACCGTAATTCTTGATCTTCTTGGACGAGTCTCCACCACTCATTCACACTACTGGGATCTGCGCCGGAGGCACTAGGACCCATCGGGAGCAAACATTTGCTGGGAGTGAGGCCAGATGAGCGCCACGAGGCAGTGCATGAGCCCTAGCTGTGTGACAATGACTATCTCGGCGTCGACTCCCCAACCGCCTCAGTACCTTTTTTACCAAGGAGGTGCAGCGTAACTAACCTAGAAGGGTAGCCTAACCTAAAAAAAACGACATAAGATAGTCCGGACGACCCGTGTAAGAAGGGTCAACAAAGAAGTCTTCAAGGCCTAGAATGTGAGGGAGTGAAGACCAACAAGAGAGGTGAGCTTGGGGGATGGAGGGTGGGCGTGTGAATGAGTGGTGGAGACTCGTCCAAGAAGATCAAGAAATATGGTAGGTACGTAATTTTCATATCTTCCTGGACATAAGTCTCCACCACTCATTCACACTATTGGGAGAGTACCGAGCTAATAATCCCCCGAGAGGGCGGCAGGAGAAACCAAGAGCTCACGTTTCTTAAGACAGAAGTCCATTAAGGATGGCTCTGCCAAAGGAAGAATGTCGTCTGGCATGGACATCGAGGCATAATGCTTAGCGAAAGTATGCACTGAGCTCCAGGTGGCTGCATTGCAGATGTCTGCAATGGGCACGTTGCGGATTTCCGCTACCGCTCTGGTAGAGTAAGCGTAAACTCTACCCTCCAACTAACCTCGCCATGGAATTGCAGTGGCGAGAGGCACGCCACTAGCCATGTTGAGATACATCTAGCGCAAGCAAGTTACCGTGAACCTCACTGAAGAAGCGAACAGTTTGGGCTTTACGAAAATCCTTGGTTCTATCTAGTAGAAGCAGGTCCTCTTAACATCCAGAGAGTGAAGAGATGCTCCCTTCATTTTGGAAGTCTGCAAAATAAGAGGAAGGACAAAGGTTAGTTAAGATGAAATTCTGACACAACCTTAGGAAGAATTTAGGCTGAGTCTCGAAGGACTACTTTGTCATATGGAACACAGTCTACGGAGGTCTGTGACCAGAGCATGTATCTCAGAGACCCTACGAGCTGAGGTAATGGCCACTAGGAAAGCAGTCTTCAGGTGAGGAACTTTAGTTCACAGGTAGCTAGAGGCTCAAAGGGTTTCCGGGTGAGCATGTCTAGCACAAGATTAATGTCCCAGGCTGCAACCGGACGTCTTGTAGGGGGTCTGGTGTGCAGAATGCCCTTAAGAAATCTCTTAACCATAGGTAACTGAGCCAGTGAAAGAGAAAAAAACGGCTCATGATACGCTGAAATGGCACTAAGGTAAACCTTAACTGTAGAGTACTGGAGACCTGAGTTTGAGAGGTCCAAAAGGTACTCTAAGACTTTATCCGGAGGGCAGGAGAAAGGATTCAAAGTGGACTTTGCACACCAGAGGGAAAAACGCTTCCACTTGGCCATGTAAGTTTTCCGAGTGGCTGGTTTCCGCACAGCCAGAAGGATATCCGAAACTCTTCGAGAGACATTGAAGCGATTTACTTCTACCTCTTCAGGAGCCAAGCGTGAAGGTGAAGAGATCTCAGATTGGGATGGACCACGGTCCCGAGTTAGAAGGTTCATCTGCAGGGAAGTGGTCTCGGAGGAACTGCCAACATACTGTTGAGAAGTGGAAACCACAGTTGTCGAGGCCAAAAGGGAGCAATGAGAATCATCTTGTCTCCCTGAGACTCGAACTGGAGGAGTACTCTCTGAATTAGAGGAAGAGGCGGAAAAGCGTAAAGAAAGCGTTTTGTCCACCGCAGCCTGAATGCATCTTGACAAAAAATGCCAGGCCCTGGATTTCTGGAGCAGAAGAGAGGCAGTTTTGCATTGAGTGGGGACGCAAAAAGGTCCAGGTCCGGAGTTCCCCACTCTTCGAATAGTGACTGAACTGTGGTTGAGTCGAGAGACCACTCGTGAGGATCTGTCTCTGTTCTGCTGAGACGGTCTGCCAAGTCGTTCTGAACGCCTGGCAGGTAGATTGCTTGAATTAGAGCCTTGTGCTCCAAGCATCATTCCCAGACCCTCATCGCTTCTCTGAATAGGGGGTAAGAATGAGCACCGCCCTGCTTGTTGATGTAATACATCACTGCTTTGTTGTCCGTTTGGAGGAGAATATTCTTGTGACAAAGAATGTCCTTCAAAGCTCGGACCGCATAAAGGACTTGCCTCATTTCTAGGACATTTATGTGAAGCTGAGACTCGAGCTGAGTCCACACACCCTGAGTGTGGAGAGCCTGACAGTGAGCTCCCCATCCCATAAGTGAGGCGTCTGTGGTAATGGAGATCTGATGGTCCAGAGGGGCAAAGGGATATCCCTGCAGGAGACTGTCCTCTTGAGACCACCAGGTGAGAGACCTCCGTAGGGGTTCTGTCACCTTGATGAGGTAGGACTGCGGGTGAGTGGTCGGAGACCACTGAGCACTGAGCATCCACTGGGTGGTTCTCATGTGCAGACGGGCCAGAGGCACAGTGAACACTGAGGATGCCATGAGGCCCAGCATCCGTTGCATCGAGAGCGCTGTAACTGACCTGTTCTCTCCGATGTAACTTCTGTCCTCTGGAAGAAAAGCCTTCACACAGGATGTGTCCAGAAGGGTCCCTATGAAAAGGAACCTCTGGGAGGGCTGCAGCTGTGATTTCTTGAGGTTCAGCAGGACTCCCATGGATGTAAGAAGTTGAGAGGCCGTCTCTACGGCGTCCAGAGTCCCTTGCCTGGAAGGAGTTGCCAGAAGCCAATCGTCCAGATAAGGGAACACCTGTATTCCGAGTTTTCTAAAGTGCGCTGCAAGAACTGCACAACATTTTGTAAAAACTTGCGGCGCCGAGGATAGCCCAAAGGGCAGGACTCTGAACTGATAATGTTGTCCCAGAGCCACAAACCTCAGGAATTTGTGATGTTTCGGGTGAATGGGAATGTGCTGGTAAGCATCCTGCATGTCTAGGGAAGCTAACCAGTTGTGCTGACGAAGCAAGGGTAACAGGGACCCTAGAAATTATTTTGAATTTCTCCTTGGGGAGAATTTGTTTAGCTTTCTGAGATCCAGAATGGGGTATTCCTCCAGACTTCTTGGAACCAGAAAGTAGTGAGAGTAGAACCCATGTTTCGTTGATGCAGCGGCACAAGTTCTACTGCCTGTTGTTTAAAAGGCCCTGAATCTCGGTGGTGAGAAGGTCTCGACTGAAAGGGCTGACAGCCTGGCTGTTGTTTGGGAGGACAATCCGGAGGAGTTTCCACAAAATTGAGAGAGTACCCTCATGGATTATCCGGAAGGACCCATTTGTCTAGTTATGGATTTCCACTGGCTGTAGAAATGCAACAGCCGACCTCCCACCAGAGAGGAAAAGTCCACCTCGGGCAGTTGAGGTGGGACTGAGCAACACTTCATAAAGTAGCGCTAGGCTTTGGGCCCCTTGCGCTTTCTGCTGTGCCTTTTGAGGTTGGGCAGGTTGGTTCTTGTGGAAACTACCCCTGCCTCTGCCTCGAAAGGACTGACGGTTATGAAACTGACATCTACTGGCATGCCCTCTAGAGGGGGCAGGAGGGCGTCTAGCCAATGGTTAATGGCTGACCTAGTCTTTTGTGTAGCTTCTAGAGCTTGCTCAACCTGAGGACCAAAAAGATATGCACCATCAAAGGGCAATGCCATTACCTGCTGTTGAGCATCATTGGTGAAGCCTGAAGTACACAGCCAGGAATGGCGGCGGGTGCAAATACCAGCAGCTGCTGAACGGGAAGCGGAGTCGAAAGCGTCCATGGCTGCTTTAACCTGTTGGTTGTTAGATTCAATACCCTGGTAATGGTTTGGAGAAGCTCTGGTTTTGAATCCAAGTCCGAAGAGCTTCAACCCATTTGCTTGAGAGGTGCCGGAGATATACTGTACTGAGAAAAATAGCCCTGATAACTGTGTCACACGCATACTTAGGGTAGAAGCAGCAAAAACTCTCTTACCTAAGGTGTCTATCTTACGAGATTCCTTGTTAATAGATCGAGCTGTGGTGGTTTGAGGAAGGACGACCTTATCATTCTCTGCCAGGACTACAATAGGATCCGCAAAAGCTTGGGATGCCAAAATGGGACGATCCTTGGGGGCTGAATATTTTCTATCAATGGATTTAGCCACCGATGAAGAGAGAGCAGGATTATTCCATACCATTTGAGACAAGGTCTCGAAGGAAGGCTGAATCGGAGGAGTCAAATCCGTAGGGATCTCCGAGCATGAAAGGTACTGGAGTCTTAGCAATTTCCAGGATCGATGTGCTGTAGTCTGAGAGAAAGTGTGGAAATCATATTTTCAGCAGAGACTTAAAGACAGGTCCTCGGACACAGGCTCTGCAGCAGTAAAAGATCCTGCTTGCCCACCTCATCGCCCAGCCAAGGTCTGGGTCAGGCTCAACGTCATCTCCTGACAGTCCAGGAGGGACTGTATGGACAGGAAAGGGATGAAAGCCAGAAGAGGAAGGAGGAAAGAGACAAAGGAAAGTCTCCGGGGCCCCCGCGGTAGCGAGCGAGGAACCACGCGACGCCCATAAGCGGTGCCGAGAAGCCACATAGCGCTGAGGATGGCGCCAACGGCCGCAGCGACTCTGCGGTGCACAGGACGCTGGGCGATGCTGCCAAGCCGCGGCGATGCCGAGGATGGCGCCTGCAAGGCCGCATGGCACTGAAGGCTCCCAGAGACCAAAACAGGTTTGGAAGGAAAAGAGCAGGAGATAGGGCATCAGTGGGGCCCCTGCGAAGCCATGTGAGGGGGGACATCTAAGCACGGAGTCGACGGCGCCAAGGAGGTACCGTCCGACCAGGAAAGTCAACTGCCCTACCTGGTGGCCCAGAGAGCCCGAAGGCCCACGAACCACCGAGCCAGGCAGCTGAACCAACCTCCGAGCCCATTGCTCCAAAGAGCGGCCCACTGATGAAATTGCTCATCTGAAGACCTACCTGTGGCGGGTAGGACTCTGATGTCGAAGACTTGGTTACCAGAAGCCGCTGTTGGCGACTCCGGAGGAGGAGACCGCAACTAACCTCGATAACTGGCGTCTGCGCAGAGACGTATCAGAGGGCGACCGGTGATGGCTTCTCTTTTGGAACTGGGTGAAAGAAGAGCTCCGAGGCTGAAACGGTGCGAAATCGACCCGTTTGGCTTTTATGCTTCGCGGACCGCCATCCCCCGGCATTGGACGGACGTTGTCAGACCTCCTTCTGGAGAAGGCGGTGGACCGGACCCAGCCCAACTGGCTGAACAGCTTTCATACGAAGTCTCCCTACCGTCACCTAACCTGCTCATGGTCGACTCCGTCAATGTAAGCTGAGACTTCTTTATTGTTTTTATTTAAAAATAAGAATAACTTAAGCGATACTGTATCGAGATAATACTACAAAATAATAAAAACTGAAAACTATGCTGCTAGTTTGAAATTTGACTCCCGACAGGCGGCGAGCGTCGTCACTGAAAGCGCCTTTCGACGGGCGGGAAAAAAGAACTGAGGCGGTTGGGGTCGGCGCGAGATAGTCGTGCCAGCGCCGAGCTAGGGCTCGCGGGTACTGTCTCCTCGCGGCGCCATCTCTGGCGTCGACTCCCAGCAAAAAGTTTGCTCCGATGGGTCCTAGTGCCTCCGGCGCAGATCCCAATAGTGTGAATGAGTGGTGGAGACTTATGTCCAGGAAGATCTAGGATAGCCCTGTCTCTTGTAGGTTGTTGTACCAGTTGTTTGAGGCCCTCCCCCTGCAGGGAATCCACCATGTGTCTAGTTCTGGCAGATGTTCCTGCTGGTACTGACCAATCTGTACCCGGCATGTTGAAGTCTCCCATTATCAGAACCTCCCTTTGCTGTCATGTTTGTATATCTTCTAACAGTAATGTGTCCATGTTCCTCCCCTGGTCTGGGGCCATGAACAACCCCAGTTCTTATGGCTGTCCCATTTCCTGTTTCCAGGGTGACCCACAGTTCTTCTGGCTCCTTATGTATATTCTGAATTTCTGTAGCTTTCATATTTTCATTGACAAACAGGGCCCTCCACCCCGTTTTGCACCTGGTCTCTTCTGAACAGTGCATAGCCAGGTACTGAAGTCTCCCAAGTGTGGTTACTGGTAAACCACATCTCACTAATTCCTATTATGTCCAGTTTAGCCTCTGACATTATTGCCTGCAGGTCTGGGATCTTATTTCCCAGGCTGTGAGCATTTGTGTACATGATTTTCCTTTTTCCAGATTTCTGTGTGTTAGTTGTTGAGTGAGGTTTGGCATTTCCCCTGTGTGTCGTATGGGGAGACGGACCTTTTTTCTTGCCTGGTGTTGCAAATGAACTGCAAACATGCTGAATCCCTGTTTGACCACTAGCCGAGGGGGGAGGGGTGTTCTTCCCATTCGACGTATGGGGTGCTGCACCCCTCTCCCCATTTGCTAGTTTAAATATTCTGCAAAGACGTCAAACCTCTGCCCCAATGCACTGACTCCCTCCTTAGTCAGATGCAGTCCATCAAATTTAAATAACTTTTGCTCCCAGAACTGTTGCCAGTTCCCTACAAATCTGTGTCCTTTTTCCTGGCACCAGCCCTTGAGCCACAAGTTTAGCTCCCCTATCTCCCCTTCTCTGACCTTCCGTCCAACTGCCCCCCTCTCCCAGACTCGCAGGATCTCAGAGAAGGAGATGTCGGACGAAATGGATGATAGTTTGTCACCCAGCCTGGTCAGGTGTTCCTTGGTCTCTACAACTGACCGGCTGGCAAGATCATTAGTCCCTATGTGTACCAGGACATCAATGTTTTCTCCTGCTTTGTGAATAATTTTAGCAATGTGGTCAGTGTCTCTCCACGCTGATGTACCTGGGAGACATCTGACCATTACCCCTCGCTGGAGATGGGTATCAACTCCCCGAATCATGGAGTCTCCTATGATCAGAAGTTTTTTGGATTTCCTTTTTGCTTTTTTTGTTTTGGTTCCTGATTTGGGCGAGTTTTGTTGTGCTAGCTCCTGTGCTGCAGTGTCCTGCTCTGCAGTGTCCTCTGTCCCTTTGTTTGATTTCAGAGATAGAGGCAGATACCTGTTTGTAGTGTTTATATGGTTATTGGAGGTAATATGTTGGAGAGCACAGAGTGATGGGCACCCGATTTGCCTCTCCTAACCACCTGGACCAACTACCCTCTGCGGTCGAGGTTCTTCGGCTGGATGTTGGGGAAATGGTGGGTGGTTCTTATAATGTATTTTCTCTTGAATATGAAAGAAAAAATTACTCACCTTAGTAACGTTGTTTCTTCTAATGGAGTCTTGCTGTATTCTGACATATGCAGTTAGGTCCTGCCTGTCAACTGCCCCGGAGAACAAAGAGTTAAACTTTCCATGGCCAGCATGGAATGTTCACCACGAGCTCGGTTGAAGCCCCTGTCTGCTGTTGTTTAAACTGCAACCTTCAGATCTTTACGAGCAAAGACTCACTAGATGTTCTGTGTGGAAACTGTAAAATTCTTACTAGCCAACTGGCAAATATATATATAAAGAGTTCTTTTGTTTCAAAGGAAGACTCAAGTCAGGAAACCAAAAAACAAAACATATCCAAAACACAACCTCTCACCCAAACCAAAAAGAGGGTGTAAAAGGACACCCATAGGGTGCCAACACTGCTCCTGCCAACCCACATCCCACAATCTAGGTTCTGAGAGGGGAGGCGGGGGGTCAGAATACAGCAAGACTCCATTAGAAGAAACAACATTACTAAGGTGAGTAATTTTTTCTTCAAACAACATGAAGTCTTGCTGTATTCTGACATATGCAGACTACCAAGCAGTACCACCATGGAGGAAGGACAGAACCTACTTTGGAAACAGGCTCTGAAGTACTGCTGTGCCAAACCGAGCGTCACTCCTAGCCTGGATATCCAGAGAGTAATGCTTGGTGAAAGTATGGACTGTTTTCCAGGTGGCTGCTTGACAAATTTCTAAGAGATGAATATCCCTGGCAGCAGCCAGGGAAGCAGTTGTACCTCTAGTGGAATGAGCCATCAGGCCTGAGGGTGGAGTTCTACCCAGTTTTTCATAGCAGAATTGTATACAAGAAACAATCCACCTGGCAATAGATCTTTTAGTAGCAGGTTTGTCCCTACCAACTTCTCCATAAGTAAGGAACAACTGGAGGGGATTCAAACCTGTGACCCTTGGTACGCTCTATGTAGTAGCTAAGGGCTCTTTTAACGTACAAGCTGTGTAGCCTCCTCTCTCCCGAGGAGGAATGGTCAGTGAAGAAAACAGGCAGAGATATAGACTGGTTGAGGTGGAAATCTGAAACCACTTTAGGTAAGAACTTTCTGTTAGTTCTAAGGACCACTTTATCTCTGTGAAAAGAGATGAAATCAGATTCCACTGACAGGGCTTGCAATTCACTGATACGTCTGGCAGAAGTAATGGCTATTAAAAAAACAGTTTTCCAAGTCAAGTACTTAAGCTCTGCTGAGGACAAAGGCTCAAAGGGAGGTTGCTTAAGCTGAGCAGTGCAAACATTAAGGTCCCAAGCAGGAGCAGGATCCCTAAAGGGGGGATTGGTGTGAAGCAGCAGAAACAGCGCCAAGTGTACTTTAAGGGTAGCTGGTCTGAGGCCTGGGCCATTAAGATGGACCATATAGTCCAGAACCGTAGGCAATTCAGCAGAGTCTGGGAGAAATATTCTTCTTAGAACACCAAATGCTGAATCTTTTCCATTTGGAGTTGTAAGTCTCCCTGGTGGAAGGCTTTCAAGAAGCTTTAAGGATATCCAGAACCCCTTGGGAAAGATGCAGATCTGCAAACTCTAACTCTTCAAGAGCCAAGCCTTGAGATTGAGAGACTGAAGATTCGGGTACCAAATCCTCCCCTGAGAGGATGTCAACTGGTTGTAATTCCTGGGAAGAGACAGGGGAAGGTGGACTGCTAGGGACAGCAACAAGGGATACCATGGCTGCCTGTCCCAATCTGGAGCAATCAGAATCACTTTGCATGGTTGTGACCTTATCTTGACTAACACTTTAAAGAGGAGAGGGAAGGGGGGAAAAGCATACAGAAATTTCCCTTCCCAGTTTAGAATCAGAGCATCCAGGGGGACTGAGCCCAAGACTGGGGGTCTGCAACAAAAGAGAGGAAGTTGGTGATTGTCTGGGGCTGCAAAAAGATCTATCTCTGGTGTGCCCCATCTCGAGAAAATCACTTTCAAAACTAGAGGATCTAGGGCCCATTAGTGATGGCCCTGGGATATTCTGCTCAATGCATCTGCAAGGACATTGTCCTTCCCTGGGAGGTGAACTGCTATCAGACAGGTTTGCAGGGAATAGGCCAGGGACCACAACTTCATTGCTTCTGTGCACAAGGCCGCAGAACGAGTGCCTCCTTGCTTGTTGATGTACCACATGGTGGTGGTGTTGTCTGTTCCGACCTGAACCACCTTGTTCTGTACAGATTTGGAAAAAGCTTGCAGTGCCAGAAACACTGCTCTGAGTTCCAAGAGATTGATGCGAAGCAGAGATTCTTGAGGTGACCACAGTCCTTGGGTGGTAAGATCCCCCAAATGGGCTCCCCAGCCCAGCAGGGAAGCATCTGTGGTGAGTATCACTGAATGAGACTGAATGACAAATGGAACCCCTTTTCTCAAATTGTCCTGATCCTGCCACCATTGCAAGGCTTGGATCAGGGTTCGAGTCACTGGGATTAGTTTGGTAAGGGAATCCTTTCTTTGGGACCAGAAGGCTCTTAAATGGAACTGAATGTCCCTCATCTGGAATCTTGCCCCATGGACCACTGCTGAGGAAGCTGCCATGTGGCCCAGAAGCTGAAGGAAATGTCTTGCTGGTCGAGACACCTGAAGGGTGAATGAAGAGGCCAGTTCCATAAGGGTCCTTGTCCTTTCCAGGGGAAGGAAGGCTCTTGCCTTTACTGTATCCAGTTCTGCACCTATGAAGGTGAGGAGCTGTACTGGTTCGAGAACTGACTTGGGAAGGTTGAGAAGGAATCCTAAGGAAGTGAGCACTTGCTAGGTCACTTGCAGATGTGACTTGACTTGGTCTGGAGACTGACCTACTATGAGCCAGTCGTCCAAGTATGGGAAGATGGAGATCTTTTTTCTTCTTAGGAAAGCAACAACTACTGCCAGGCACTTTATGAAAACCCTTGGGGCTGATGTTAGGCCAAAGGGCATTGCTCTGAACTGATAGTGGCCTGAGGACAACTCGAACCTGAGGTACTTTCTGTGGGAGCACCTGATGGGAATGTGAAAGTAGGCATCTTTGAGGTCCAGGGAGGCTAGCTAGTCCCCTGGCCTTAGAGAGGGAAGGATAATTCCCAGAGTTACCATTTTGAACTTTGGCTTCAAAAGATGTTTGTTCAGATATCTTAGGTCCAGGATGGGCCGCCATTCTCCTGTCTTTTGGGGTTAGGAAGTACCTGGAGTACAATCCTTTGCCCTGTGTAGGGTGGGAACCTCTCATAGCTCTGAGAGCTAGGAGAGAAGAAACCTCTGCCTCTAGGGCAAGGGTCTCTGAGAGATTTGCAGGTGGAAAAGATCTGGTTCTCATCTTGGGAAATTTTTTGAAGCTGAGAACCAGTCCCTGGCTTACTACTTCCAGGACCCAACTGTCTGATGTAAGAGACTTCCAGTCCTGGACAAAGTAAGCCCACCTGCCCCCTACTGGTATGGGAGAATCGGCCTGGGCAGACCCATCAGGGTGTCTGCTTGGCAGGGGCTTTAGGCTGAGGGGTGGATGCAGGCTTGCTTATCCCCCTTCTGCCACTCCCTCTAAATAACCCCCTCTGTGCAAAGGAAGAAAAGGAGGCCTGAGCTTGATAAAAGGCCATTGGAAAGGCCTGCCCCTGCCCCCGGACTGATGCCGTTGAGGAGCTGCTTGCCTTTCTTTGGCCTGAGCACTCCTGTAAGTGGTCCTGTACTCATCCATCTTTTTCATGTAATTCTCTGTCTGCTCCCCAAAGAGAGAATTACCAATTACAGGAAAATCCATGGCCTTAGCCTGGGTATCCTGTGAGAGGTTAGTACATCTGAGCTAAGCCATCCTCCGAAGAGCCACAGATGTAGCCATGACTCTTGATGATACATCACTGGAGTCTACAGCAGCATGAAACTGTACTTTCGATGCCTCAATTCCATCTGCAGCCACCTGCTCCAGCTCCTTGGCAAGCTGGTCAGGGGCCTGTTTAGCCAGAGCCAGCACAGTGTCCCATCTGGACTTCTGGTATCTGGCTGTATAGGCCATATAGTTAGCCTGCCTGAGTCCCAAAGATGCTGCCATGTATTGTTTCATTGCCATGGCATCAATCTTCCTGGAGTCCTTGTCTGGGGGGTGTGATGCCAAGGGACTATTTGCCTTATCACAGGCAGCAGCCTGCACAACCCCAACATGGCTGCATTGCTGAAAAAGGAACTCTGTGTCTGAGCCTGAGAGAGCGTACCTCTTGTCCATTCATCTGTCCACAGGAGGTATAGAACTAGGAGACTTCAGAATTTTATGAGTCTGTTTCCCAAAGGATTTGTGGAGGGGAACAGACAGTCTCCTGGACTCTGGGATGTCCATCATCTCAACATAATCAGGCTCTTCCTGATCCTCTACTGCTTCCTCCACAGGAAGCTGAAGGCTCTCAGCCACTTTTTTGTAAAACATGTAGTGTGAAGGAGACTCAGAAAGCCTAGGAGGAGAAACACCTGAAGGTCTTTCTGGGGAGATGTCCGGGTCAATAGGCACATCCAGATTTTCACTATCACCATAATCATCCTCATACTCTTCCTCCTCCTCCTCCTCCTCCTCTGGTTCATAAAATTCTTCCAAAGTATAATCCGGAACCGGGGGAACCGACTGAACCGAGCCCCTGCCAGATGGTGCCGGTTCGGTCGGAACCGAACTAAGCGATTGCACAATCCTTATCGCCTTGGCTATCTCATCGGCGGTCAGAGTATGAATTTCTGGGTCCGAACCGTCGATTTGTCTTTTCTTTTTTTTACCGAACCGATTCCTCGAATAGGCTCTCCTTTGCCCAAGAACTATCACCCTGGTCAGAGGGCACTCCTTCTAGTTCGGTCGGAACCGAACGGGCTAGCCATCACGTCAGCCAGTTTCTCGGCGCCTTTCCCTCAGTCTACCTAATTTCTTTCCAGGGTAGATTTGGGAAATTCTTCCAAATTTGGCAGTCTGAATCGAGGTGGTCAAACTCCAGACAATAACTACAGGTGGTGTGGGGATCAGCCTTGGCAAGACTTCCCCAACACACTGCAGTGTTGAAACCCAGTGGACCTGCTTTTTTTTCTTGGTTTCAGACATGGCCAATCCTAACCAAAACGTACCTTTTTTCATAGCAATCCGCTAAGCAAGACTTCTATCGGTTCCTGACTGTGTCACAGGTCTTGGAAAAAACTTAATTAAATCCGTTTTTTTAGAACCGATACAGACCGGTTACCACACTCTAAAGTAAGCACAAGCTTTTTTACCTCAAACTGATCGGTTCAGCCGAACCGATCCACAATTTACTAGTTCCACACAGAAACAGAACAAAAAACCTATCTAGTACTCACGGTACCACAGACAGAGACTTGAACTGACTAAGCGGCAACAGCAATTCGGTAGAAACCGACTGAAAACCGACACTTCAACCGACTTTTGAACCGAGCAGCAGGAGAAATCTCCGAGTTTACTGTTCAGTGAGGCGTGTGGAGTAAAGAATCTGATTTGGTTGCAGTTTAAACAACAGCAGACAGGGACTTCAACCGAGCTCGTGGTGAACATTCCATGCTGGCCATGGAAAGTTTAACTCTTTGTTCTCTGGGGCAGTTGAAAGGCAGGACCTAACTGTATATGTCAGAATACAGCAAGACTTCATGTTGTTTGAATTTGAGGTGTGCAATCTCTGCCCATGCTGCCTGGAGCTGAGCCCTAAGATCTCCAATGGCCCAGCATGTAGGACAGTGTCCTAAATCCTGTAAGACTGTCCTTCTGAAAAGTGTTCCGCAGTACCTACAGTTAATGATATCCATTCCAGATAAGTTGCTGGGTTTACAACCTGGTCAGAGTAATTAGAAGGAAGAAAATGCAAGTAATGGTTTGATTTTGTGTTTTGTTTTCGTATAACTTGTTATAACAAGTTAAATTACTACTGCCACTGTAAATAAACTCACCTTGTGGATGCCCACTGATCCTCTTCCTGCTTTGCCACAGGAAATGTCACAATTGTGGTACCCTATAAAAGGAGTGTAGTGTGGGGTGGTTGGGGATGGGGGTGGGTGGCTGGGCCCTTCCCCTGCCGAAAAAGAACCACAGATGAAAGAACAAGGAGGTAAGAGCAGAAACAATCAGTCAACAACAAATGCAGTAACCCTGAAAGCTTATCCTAAGGTTACATAAAACTGTAAAACCTGCAAAGCACCACCTGTAATAATTTCAGAGAAGATATACCCTGTAAGAAACACTGTGCTACAGAGAAAAATAAAGCAGTAATAGAAGATATACCTTGCAAAAGACAATCTGAATCAGAAGATTACAGCAGTAATCTGTTATCACACACCTGTAGGCACACCTTGTAATAATGCAGAAGGTATACCAGCAACAACAATTTTAATCAGAGAAAAATAAAGCAATGAAATGTTAGCAACAAGCAGTAGCAATCCCTGTGAGTACAAAATAAAAACAACACACAGTAAATCTGCTTAGCCAAAAGAAGTCTTAATCCTTTTCCCTTGCTCTGGTAAGGTTCTCTGCTCTGTCCTTTCAAGCAATCTTAGAAGGAAAGAGCTCAGGTGAAGCTAGGTGCCTTGACCAGCAAACCAAGTCTTCTAGGTAGGTGATGTCCAAAATACTTTCTCACATTGCCCCTGAACCGCCCCCCCCAACTTTAAATTGTGTCCCCTTGTTCTTGCACGTCTCTTTTTCTGAAAGATGCTACCCTCTTGGACTTTGTTGATTCCACTGAGGTACTCAAAAGTTTCTATCATGTCCCCCCTCTCCCTTCTTTCTTCAAGGGTATACACATTAAGCTCCTTTAGTCTCTCCTCGTACGGCTTCTCTTGCAGACCCGGCACCATTTTGGTTGCCCTCCTCTGGACTGCCTCTATCCTATGTCCTCGAGGAGATGGAGTCTCCAGAACTGGATGCAGTACTCCAGATGGGGTCTCACCAACTGTCTGTACAGAGGGATAACAACTTCCTGTTTTCTGCTGGAGATGCCTCTCCCTATGCATCCCAGTATACCCCCAGCTCTCCCTACTGCCTTCTCACATTGCTTGCTAACCTTAAGGTCATCTGATATGATTACCCCCAGGTCCCTTTCCTTTTTTGTTGTTGTTACTACCTCCCCCCCAATGTGTAATCTTCCCCTGGGTTCTTGTTTCCCAAGTGCATTATTTTGCACTTCTTTGCACTGAATCCTAGCTGCCATACTTCTGACCATTCCTTCAACCTTGCCAAGTCCCTTCTCATCCTTTCCACGCCTCCTTGTGTTATGTACCCTGTTGCAGATCTTTGTGTCATCTGCAAAGAGGCATACTTTTCCTTCCAGTCCCTCTGCAATGTCACTTATAAAGACATTAAAAAGGACTGGACCCAGTACTGAGCCCTGCGGTACCCCACTAGTAACCCCTCTTTCTTCAGAGTGGACTCCATTTACAATTACTTTCTGTGTCCTGTTGTCCAGCCAATGTTTTACCCAGGCTACCACCCTGGGACCCACTCCCAGGCTGGTTAATATGACTTATTAA
Organism: Neoceratodus forsteri; assembly: GCA_016271365.2. Taxonomy (NCBI): domain Eukaryota; kingdom Metazoa; phylum Chordata; order Ceratodontiformes; family Ceratodontidae; genus Neoceratodus; species Neoceratodus forsteri. The sequence continues at coordinate 1,692,900,171 of CM057456.1, read as the reverse complement.
TCTTTTGTGTGGGACTGTGTCAAATGTCTTGCTAAAGTCTAGGCAGGCCATGTCCACAGCCCCTTTCTGGTCTACTACTTTGGTCACCCAGTCAAAGAAATCTATTAGATTCTGTCTGACATGACCTTCCCACTGTGAACCCATGCTGCCTTGGGTCCTGTGCCCCACTGCCTCTAGGTACTCAACAGTTCTTTCCTTCAGAAGTGACTCCATCACTTTCCCTACCACAGAGGTCAAACTGACAGGTCTGTAGTTTCCTTCCTCTGTCTTGGTCCCACTTTTGTGAAGGGGAATCACATCTGCCTTCCTCCAGTCCTCGGGTACCACACCATCCTCCCATGATTTGTTAAAAAGAGTAGTCAGTGGTTTTACTAGTTCCCCCCTTAATTTCTTTAGAATTCTGGGGTGAATTCCATCAGTCCCCATTGCTTTGTCCAACTTAAGTTTTAGGAGTTCTTGCAGAACCCTTTCTTCTGTGAAAGGACTGGGATCGACCCCCTATCAAGAGTGCTTCTGTTAGTTGGATTAGGTACTTCCCCCTCCTCTTTTGTGAATACTGAGCAGAAATATTCATTCAGTATCCCTGCTTTTTCACTATCCCCCTCTACCCACCCACCGTCCATTCTATTCAGCCTCACTATCCCTCCCTTTGTCTTTCTACGCTCTCTGATGTACCTATAAAATGTTTTATCCCCCTTCTTAACCGAGTTGGCTATTTTTTCCTCAGTTTGGGCATTTGCTATTCTGACTTCCCTCCCTGCTTCCTTCTGCCTTAACTGGTACAGGTCTCTCTCCTGCTCCTTCTGTGTTTCCTTATACTTCCTGAATGCTATCTTTTTCTCCCTGACTTTCCCAGCCACCTCTTTTGAGAACCATGGTGGCTTTTTCTTTCGTTTTGATTTATTTGCTTCACACAAAGGCTTGTTGCCTCTGTGATGGCAGTTTTGAGATTCCCCATTGTTGCTCCACCCTCCTTCTAGCCTGTTTGCTAGTACTTTTCTGAGGCACTCTGCCATCTTGCCAAAGTCAGCCTCCTGAAGTCCAGTACCCTCACTTTGTATGGCTTGACTCTGTAACTGGTTTAACGTGAACCACACTGTTTGATGGTCACTTGTTCCCAGATGGCAACCCACTTCTAGATCTGAGATCCTCTCACTGCCCCCATTTGAGAGTACGAGGTCTAAGATTGCTCCCTCATCAGTGGGTTCCGAAACTAGCTGTCTGAGGTCAGCCACCTGTAGGGCATCGAGAATGGTCCTGCTCTTGGAAGTGGCTGCAGCAAATGTGCTCCAGTTAACATCTGGCATATTCAGGTCTCCCATCAACAGTATCTCCCCTTTCTCTGCCATTCTAAGAATGCCTTCTATCATATCCTTGTCCATTCCCTCCCCGACATGGGGGTCTGTACACAACCCCTGTGTGGATTGTAGTGCCCTTTCCAGTCTCCAAGGTGACCCACAGCGCCTCCTCTCCTCCCTGTTTACTCTTTTGTTCAGTTCCTTTATCCCTTCCTTTACATAGAGAGCTACTCCTCCCCCTCTTCTCCCCTGCCTGTCTCTCCTGTGGGTTATGTACCCTGGTATGTTAACATCCCAGTCATGGTGCTCTGTGTACCATGTTTCTGTGACTGCTACGATATCCAGGCATCCCTCTTTCATCAAGGCCACCAGCATAGGGAGCTTGTTGCCCAGACTACAGGCATTGGTACTCATTACCCTCCATTTCCTGATGGCCTTACTCCTTTTTGCCCCATCCCTGTCCTTCTTGCCTTTGTCACTTCCCCATTTACCCCTGCCTTTCTCCCTATCGACACCTCTATGTTGGTGTTTACCGGACTTACTACCGTGATTTTTTTTGGGGGGGCTAGGATTTCCCTGCTCCTTTCCAGTGCCTCCCCCTTGGCTAGTTTAAATGCTTGCCAATGAAGCATTTAAACCTATCACCTAGATCCTGGTTCCCCTCCTCGACAGATGCAACCCATCATGCCAGTATAGGCCTGCATTACTGCAGGTGGACCCCCAGTCCCCAATGAAGCCAAATCCCTGAGCTCTGCACCAGTTTTTCAACCACTGATTGAATCCCATGGTGCGGAACACCCTAGCCTCTCCTACGTCATAGATGGGCAGCACCTCTGAGAAGGTTACCGTGCGTGCTACTTGTCTAAGGCCCCTCCCCAGTTCCACAAACTGTTCCTGCACTGCTCTAATCCCTTTCTTAGCCAGGTCATTTGTCCCTAGGTGGACAATGACATCCAGTTCCTTCCCCTGTGTAGCTGCTCCGGCAATCCTGAGGATTCGCTCCCTGTCCCTCCAAGCCTTGGCGCCAGGCAGGCACCCTACCTCCCTCTCCCCTTCCTCCCCCAGTTCTACCTTCCTAACAATGGAGTCCCCCATCAGGAATTGTTTCCTTTCCCTGTGGGGTCCCATGCCACCCTCCTGTGGGTCTTCTTTGTGGAGGTTCCCAGCATCCTCCTTGGTCTCCACTGCGGGTGCCTCCATCGAGGAACCACACTTTGCCAGAATGGCATAGGAATTGTGGAGAGGTACAACTGGAGAGATGCGCCTCTGTTCCACCACACTTACCCTCCCTGAGCCCACTGTGGTCCAACCGCTCCTCTTTCTTGGCAACCTCTGAGGCAACGGCAGTGGCACTGGTGGTCCCTGGATGGAAGAGGAGGTCCCACAAATCCTGGCCAACTCAGCCTGGAGATGAGCAACCTCCTCCCTCAGCCCAGAGAGATGCCTGCAGATGGGACAACACCTCATCCTCCAGAACGTCTCCCGGAAGACTGCTGCTCCACAGCCACTGCACCAGTCCCATCATTTCTTATTTCTGGCCCCTTAACTGTTGTTTGGAATCCTTACTCTTTCCTCTGTTTTTTTTTTTTTTTTTCCTTCTCTCTCTACTTACTTTCTGCCTCTGTGCCCTTTAAGCTCTTGATTGTCCTGTTCTGAGACAAGAATATCCGATATTTCCCAGTAGACCCCTTACTTGCTCAGAGGCAGACCTTGGCATCTAGAGGGGGCCGGACAGCTACTCCTGCCCTTCTAGGATGGTGGGTCTTTGGTGGCTCTGTGATCACTCACTTCCTGCTCCCAAACAGGAAGTTCCTGTTGCACTCCTAACAGCCTTCTCCGCTTCCCTTAGACACTTTAGGTACACCTCCCTGTCTTCCTCCTTTTGAATCTCCTTATATTTCCTGAAACCCACCCTTTTGGCATTTACTTTGTCTTATACATCTTTCAAGAACCATAGTGGTGTCCTCCTCCTCTTGCCTTCACAGCTGAGTCACTGGAGTTAAGCCTGTGTATACTGCAATCTCTGAGAACCATTACAGTGGTATTACATTACAGAGGGGGAGTGAGCAGACAGACAGGGAGAGTGTCCAGAGAGCAGGTGATAGTGTTTGAGGCATTTGCTGCAGGTGTAAGTGAAATACACAGAACAAAAACCAACACATGCATACACAGAGCTGATAGTGGGGATAGTGACACATGAGCTGACTGAGTATTGAGACCTAAATAAAGATGTACTTGTCAGGAATGAAATAAACTATATATCATACAAAACCAAGTAAGGCTAGATAGTATACACAACAGCCAACTATCAAACTGACAGAAACAAAGAAAGTACAAAAGGCAACATACTACTATACAGTGACATTCATTTAACTGCCTTCCAGTTATGCACACCGAGACCACTAGAAGTACAGAAGAGTGGAGAAAGAACACAAAAGCTAAACATCTACCTAACCAAAAATGAAAATTACGAACCCACCATAATTCTTGATCTTTCAAGATATTGTCACCATTCATTACTGGTGGGTATAAGCCGCAGGCCCCAGACCCCACGGGAGTGTGTAACTTTAAGATTTGTAAGGAGAGGGACCGACATCAGAGACGACGCCACCCTTGAGGTGGACGTACAACATGATGCTCACAGGTTGGCCAGTAACCGATGCAGGCCCCTCAACATCCTCAGTTCTGCTCACCGGAGAGGAAACTAGATAAGACAAAAAAGGAGGGTGGAGCACGGGAGCCCAAGGGACAGAAAAAGGAAAGGATATAAGCTGAAAACCAAAGCTGACCAGAGAGAAAGAGGTACAAACTCTGGGAAAGGCTTTTGAGGCCAGGGGTAAGCAGAGCCACTAGGCAGGCCAAAAGAGAGAAAGAGAAAGGGAGAAGGGAAGAGAGAGAGAGAGAGAGAAAAACAACACTGTAAAATAGATGTTAGAGCAGGAACTTAATACAAGCAATTTAATGTATTAGACATTTTTAATAAAATTATCTGACAGTGCCCTTCGGGGCTGAATTATTCTTTCTTCCCCAGATGGATGCTGCAGTATGAAACTGTTGAGCAAATGTGTGAAAGGAACTAGGAGGTGACATCAGGGTGTGGGACACAGAGTACTGGTTGATTTGTTTAAGTGTGCGGGGTGGGGGGATAGTTCAGAGGAATCTGAATCAGTTTAGTCCCTAAATGATTCCTCTGATGTCTGCTTATGTATACAAATACTAAGGGAGGGAGAGACAGAGTTGGATCACTGTCTGTCCCCTAGACAGCCGCAGGTGTGGGAGGGTAATAAGTGAACATGTAAAATATATGAGAGTGTAAGGTGTGTGTGTGTGTGTGTGTGCGCGCGCGCGCGCACGCGTGCAAGTGAGTATGTCTGTGTACTGTATACCTGAAGAAGGGCTGTCCTTTTCAGCTCAAAACATTGTATTTCTTTTTTTTAATTATGTTTAATAGAAACATAGATTTTAACAGCAGATAAGGACCGCTTGGCCCACCAGTCTGCCCATTTCTCTACCTATCGGATAAGCTGCAGATCCTAGTTAACCAACAGCCTACTTCCTCCTACCTCCCACTTGAATTGCCTTATGTCTGTCCCATGCATTCTTAAATTCTCCCACTGTTTCTGACCCCACAACCTCCTCAGGAAGGCTGTTCCATGCGTCCACCACCCTCTCCATGAAAAAATACTTCCTCACGTTGCCCCTGAGTCGTCCCCCTCTATCTTCAAATTCTTCAAATCCTTCAAATCCTTGTTCTTGCACATCTCTTTTTCTGAAAGATGCTACCCTCTTAGACTTTGTTGATTCTCTTGAGGTACTTGAAAGTTTCTATCATGTCCCCCTCTCCCTCCTTTCCTCGAGGGTATACATATTAAGCACCTTCAGTCTCTCTTCGTATGGCTTCTGGTGCAGACCCTGCACCATTTTAGTTGCCCTCCTCTGGACTGCCTCCATCCTGTCTATGTCCTTGCGGAGACGGGGTCTCCAGAACTGCACACAGTACTCCAGATGGGGTCTCACCAACTTTCTGTACTGAGATAACACTTCCTGTTTTCTACTGGTAATGCCTCTCCCCATGCATCCCAGTATCCCCCAAGCCCTCCTTACTGCCTTCTCACATTGCTTGCCTAGCTTAAGGTCATCTGATAGGATTACCCCAGGTCCCTTTCCATTTTTGTTGTTGTTAATACCTCCCCCCATTGTGTACTCTTCCCTTGGGTTTTTGTTTCCCAGGTGCATTACTCTGTACTTCTTTGCACTGAATCTAAGCTGCCATACTTTTGACCATTCCTCCAACCTTGCCAAGTCCCTTCTCATCCTTTTCACCCCCCCCCCGTGTATCAACCCTGTTGCAGATCTTTGTGTCATCTGCAAAGAGGCATACTTTTCCTTCCAGTCCCTCCACAATGTCACCTATAAAGACATTCAAGAGGACTGGTCCCAGTACCGAACCCTGCAGTATCCCGCTAGTAACCCCCCTTTCTTCAGAGTGGACTCCGTTTACTATTACCCTCTGTGTCCTGTTGTCCAGCCAATTTTTACCCAGGTTACCACCCTGGGACCAACTCTCAGGCTAGCTAACTTGTTTAATGATCTCTTGTGTGGGATTGTGTCAAATGCCTTGCTAAAGTCTAGGCAGACTACGTCCATAGCCCCTCCCTGATCTACTACTTTGGTCACCCAGCAAAAGAAATCTATTAGATTCATCTGACATGACTGTCCCACTGTGAATCCATGCTGCCTTGGGTCCTGTGCCCCGCTGGCCTCTAGGTACTCAACAATTCTTTCTTTCAGAAGTGATTCCATCATTTTCCCTATCACTGAGGTCAAATTAACAGGTCTGTAGTTTCCTGCCTCTGCCCTGCTCCCACGTTTGCGAAGGAGAATCACATCTGCCCTCCTCCAGTCCTCGGGTACCACACCATCCTCCCATGATTTGTTAAACAGGGTAGTTAGTGGTGCCACTAGTTCTCCCCTTAGTTCTTTTAGAATTCTGGGGTGAATCCCATCAAGCCCCACTGCTTTGTCCACCTTCAGTTTTAGTAGTTCTTTCAGGACCCTTTCTTCTGTGAATGAACTGGTACTGATTCCCCTATCCAGTGTGCTTCTATTATTTGGTTTAGGTACCTCCCCCTCTTCTTTTGTGAATACTGAGCAGAAGTATTCGTTCAGTATCTCTGCTTTGTCACTGTCACCCTCTGCCCACCCCCCCTTTCCTTTATTAAGCCTCACTATCCCTCCCTTGGTCTTTCTTTGCTCCCTAATGTACCTATAAAAGGTTTTACACCTCTTCTTAAATACGTTGGCTATCTTTTCCTTGGTTAGGGCCTTTGCTATTCTGAATGCCTTCCCAGCTTCCTTCTGCTTTAACTGGTAGTTCTCTGTCCTGCTCCTTCTATGTTTCCTTATACTTCCTGAAGGCTATCTTTTTCTCACTAACCTTCCCCGCCACCTCTTTTGAGAACCACAGTGGGTTTTTTCCTTCTTTTTGTTTTATTTGCTTCACACAAAGGTTTGTTGCCTCTGTCATGCCAGCTTTGATTTTTCCCCAACCCCCTTGCCTGTTTCCTAGTGCTTTTCTGAGCCACTCTCCCATTTTGCTAAAGTCCATCAGTCTATTTTTCTGATGTTATTTCATTTGGATGCATGCAACATTATTTTCAGATGTATGCACTGTTATTTGGCATTTCTGTGGTTACGTGTCCTCTTCCTGCCTAATATGCTGCCACGTTGTTAATCAGTAGTCAGACGAAAATGAGCTGCCAATGAGCTGCTAATCAGAGGACAGTCTGAATGCTGCAGTGGAGACCAAGACAAAGAGAACAGTCCTTTCAATTAACAAACAAACAAAAAAAATTGAGCTCCATGATAAATCTGCCTTGCCAGTGGGAAAGCAGGTGTAACACTGACCATAACTGAAAGCGAGTCAGTATGTGGACTGCTGAAGCTTTCGCTACGGAGCCTGACACGGTATAGACAGCACAGGAGGAATGGTGCATGTTGCAAAAAATACACCATTACATAGAGACCAGAGAGCAACGCAAGTTCTCCTGGTTCTACAAGTTCAAAAAAAGGTAGAAGGTAGAAACATTGGCAGGGAGGTCAGCTCGACAAACAGAACTCACAGACTGCTTGAAAGGATAGACAGCAGCAGTGGGTGATACCAAAGTCAACCGAGACAGTGCCCATGTTGAGGTGTGGTGATGTACCTATCCAGCTAATCAGCATCTCCCCATGCTGAAAACACTCCCTGCCTTCACCCCCAACCGTGGTCACCCAGGTGGCAGTCGCGCAGTAGTGGCAGAGGTGACCTTCCCTCCCTCTGAGGAGCAGATTGTCTGTGGGATGCTCAGTCTTCCTCCCTTGAACAGCCCTACAATGACTCGGGTATGTTCCTGAATTCAGGATGCTAATATTGCAAGCAGCATCTCTACCCCTGCACCAAGGGGCCAGCCCTATGTTATGTTGATTTCTAACGTGTTTGTGCTAGTTTGCCATACTGTTTTGAAACCTTAAAAAATAAACTCTACCAAACAAGTTCTGGGTACCGTATGTGAATGGGTACACCTGTATATACTTACTAACACTCTATGAAAAGGGAGTCATTTTATTTAAAGGCTCCTCGCCACTCCGTGGATCTGGCTGTAGGGATTAGAGGTGTCATTCTTTGTTGCCTTTTCAGGTTTTTATATGTACTACTTCTGCATTAAGCTTTCAAACCTCTGTTTAGAAGACAGACCTTATGCTTTGCCTGAGACTACGTAGAAGGCTTCTGTATTGAAATATTAAAAGGGTACGGAACAGGAGATGCATCAATTTATTATAGGAACAGAGGTCTTTCCTAGTCGAGTGTAAAGCCATTGTTTCAGCAGAATCAGCAGCTTCACTACTTGCTTGGTACAGTACATCTTGGAACTTTCTTTCTTTACAAATACAGATGGGGTGCTCTAGGGAACAACATTTCACAATAACCGCCTTGTGTTTAATAATTGCACCAGGTAATTTGTCTTTCCTCAGCTAGGACATTGGTTTGTGCTATGTAAACCAGGGAATGTTTTATTTTTCATTTTAAAAGATTCATTCCAAAGGGAAATTGACAAAGGCTAAATAAATAGCACTATCAAGCTCCAGCAAGGTCTTGATAATGTTTTGTAAATAAGAACAGTGACTTCAGCAGCTGCAGCACATCCGTTAACGAGCCGTGCGTCTTTTGAATACAGCATTACTATAAAGTGACTTCTGCAATATTGGTTTTCTATGTTTCATCTAAAACAACCCCATTACTGCAGTACCACATCTGACACACTCGACAATCCAGTGCATAACTATTTGTGCTCTGCTGCAATCTACATTTTTTTATTTGTTTGATTTACTGCCTACGCTGGATGCTGTGATTGAGTGCTATTATTTGGTGATAATTTTCTAAGACTGGGATAATAGAAATTAACAAATGTAATGAACGAGATATGAAGGGAGGCCTGCAGTCTCACTAAGAACCTGGTCATTTTATTAGAGATCACAAAATGCAGTCTGAAACAGAGCTAGTAATCAGTACCACTAATCTTTAAACATTTTGATTTAAGCTATAGTATAGCTGTGATATCTGTTTTTATAGTTTTTTTGTTCCTTTTCTGCAGGTGGTTACAACTCGAATGTGCGGTGCTGGCCACCGCATCCTGCTGTCCACTTATATAAAAAGCTACACATGCTTTCGTGCACATACTACAAAAAGCTACTTGATTTTCCATGTTGCCAATCTGCATCAAGAACAGTTTTTATTTGGTAGACTTTCTTTATGCTCCGACTCATCTAGACTCTCTCCAGCGTGGACACATGGTGTGGTGTGGCTTTTCTCCCACCCGTCTGAAGCCTCCAGCCCCCTCACCACTCCGGTTGGGCCCATCTCCTCTCCTGGCCGCACAATCCCACAGCTCTGAGTCCCCCGGGGCAGGACCGCCAAACTCGTCCTGGCGCTCTATCTACGGGAGGACTGGAAGCTTGGGGTTGGAAGGCCTGGCTTGGGGACTGACCACTGGTCCTGCCTTCGCCTATTAGGAGTCGGAGATTTTTCTTAGGATACTACCCCTCATGGTGCGGCATGCAATGGCGACAGCATGTCAAGGGTGTACTCCCACCCTCTCCCGCAGACACCAACCAATGCCATTCCATTGGCTGCCATCGTATGGTATGTGGTGCCCCTGTCTGCTGCTAGGAGTCACCACCATACAGGGAATCCCCAGAATCCACCCCTTGAGAGAAGAGCAGTCCTCTGGACACTTAATCCTCTCCTCCCCCTGCCAACCCCCAGCGGCCCGAGTCTGCTCCGAACCCGGGTTGCTTGCATGGAGCGGGGTTTGGCATCTAGCGCCTCAACCCTCAGCGCCTCCGGGCCGGCTATCTAGGACAGGTTGCCAGTGTGAAATTATTTTCCTGGTTATTAAAGCAGTTAATATAACCTTTTAAAATGTGCACTGTAATGTCCCCTTCATCATGTTTTTATTTAAGGTCTGCTAAAGTCCATTCACAAACACAAATTTACTACATTGTGTGTGCAAAGATTTAACATCATAAGTCATCACTAAAGTGTATAAATCCTAATGATTTTTGCATGCAACTTACATCCAAAGCATGCAAAATACTGTAGCATCTGATGGGAAAGAGAGAGGGTGGAAATAATATACCAAAGTGGACATCGTTTATTGCAACAAGATGTACAACTATTGGCAACTCCTGTTTTGTATTACTTCTCAACTCTTGGCCTTCATAAAAGGTACCATGCACAATGCATTCTTTCTTTTACTCTGTTCAAATTCAGTTTTCACTGAACACAGTAGTCCAGTCACAAGTCATTCCTCACTGGATATAGTCAGTTACATCTTGTTTGAATGAGCACCATTTGGCTGCAGTTAAACACTTCCTCTTGCTCATGTGGTGCCTACTGCACAAAACAAGGTTAAATCAAAATGATAGAAAAGAACATCTAAAACGTTATTCATTCTGTATAGGAGCCTTGCGAGCAAGTCTGGTGCTACAATAATAGGTCACCGCAACTGGTAGAAAAGACCGAATGAACTGTATTGCCAGTGGGGTGTGTTTGTATCTACCTACCTACTGTACCTTACATGTTACAAGCTAATTTCTTAGTGCGGTATATATTTCAGTTTCCATTACTACTTACTTCAGCACTTGCTTTGCAATTATACTTCAGATCATTTTGTTGTGCATTATTATATCAGCCCTTCTTCAGTTGTTACGCTTGAGCTTCTGAACATTAGATAAGTGTCTCTCGCTCTTTCTTAAGCTATGCATAACTTCTTGCTATGGTGCCCATCCAAATCTGGGTAATTTCCATCCTTTGAGTGGTAGGATCATTTTGTTTAGTATACATACTGGATTCCAATGTCTGTCATTTGGTACCACACGTATACATCTGAATGGAACGGAGATGTACTAAATGAAAGGACGGATGGAAAAGAATTTTGTTTTCTACAGCACACACACAAAGTATCCCAAAGCCTTTTACAATGCATGGAGTTAACAGCAGCAATTAATGACACACACACAAGAGGTTATGTGACACTGAATGACTGAATGAAATCATGAAAAGTTCTTGGGATTTAGCACAGAGAAAGGAGTAAGGGATAAAACAAGTGTAGCACAAAGGGGTTTGACAGTTTGATGACTTGCTCAAGGTGATCGACAGGATTCACACTTACTGTACGCACCCAGTTCACAATTCTGTTCTGACATCAAGAAGCATTTTTTTTAAATATTGTTCCAAATTCTGTTACTTTTCATCTTTACTGGCCTTTTGGTAGTGTAGCATCGCATAGTACAAGTGGCAAAGCTTATTTCAAAATATACTAAATGGGTGTTTCTGATTCACATACTGATGGCAAATACATTTTACAGCAGGACTGTATGAACTGCAATTTATGTCTCTTTCAACCTCAGAGATCTGTAGTACAATACAGATGTGATGCACTGACAATAATATAAGAGCTAAAGACAAACTGTATATTAACAACATCATAGAAACACAGAGTGACAGGCAAAAAAAAACATCAGCAATCCATCCAGACTGTCCCAAGATTCCCTACTTGGAGATGCTCCAGTCTCCATCCTCCCACCCAGTCACCCCTTCCCCTCCATCCACTTGCCATCTGGTAACTCCATGGCGTCTCTCTTCCTTCTGAATGCCACTGCTGTATTTGTCTCCACAACCTTATCAAGAAGTTTGTTATACCTGTCCACTACTGTTTCCATAATCTACAATTTGTCCTTCATGAACCTTCCCTGCTCCAACCTGAGAGCATGTGGAAACAACATTTCTTAGTTTGAACAGACTTACTGTTTCCAATCTGCTGAACCCTTTCATGAACTTGAAAGTCTCTATCATGTTCCTTCTCTCCCTTCTGTCCTTCAGTAAAAACATATTGAGGCATTTCAGTACCTCATCATACGCCACAGAAACATAGACTTTGACTGCAGATAAGGACCACTTGGCCCACCCAGTCTGCCCATTTCATTACCTACTGGATAAGCTGCAGATTCTAGTTAACCAACAGCCTACTTCCTGCCACCCCTCCACTACAATTGCCTTATGTCTGTCCCATGCATGTTTGAATTCCCCCACTGTTTTAGACCCAGCAACCTCCCCAGGAAGGGGGTTCTATGCATCCACCACTCTCTCCGTGAAAAAAAATTTCCTCACATTACCCCTGAGCCGTCCCCTCTCTATCTTTAAATTGTGCCCCTTGTTCTTACATCTCTTTTTCTGAAAATGCTACCTCCTGGACTTTGTTGATTCCTTGAGGTACTTGAACGTTTCTATCATGTCCCTTTGTCCTCCTTTCATCAAGGGTATACATATTAAGCTCTCTCAGTCTCTCTTCATATGGTTTCTGATGCAAACCCTGCACCATTTTAGTTGCCCTCCTCTGGACTGCTTCCATCCCGTCTATGTCCTTGCGTAGATGAGGTCTCCAAAACTGCACACAGTACTCCAGATGTGGTCTCACCAACTGTCTGTAACCACTTCCCTTTTTCTACTTGTGATGCCCCTTCCTATGCATCCCAGTATCCCCCTAGCTCTCCTTACTGACTTCTCACATTGCTTACCCACCTTTAGGTCATCTGATATGACTACCCACCCAAGTCCCGTTCCATTTTTGTTGTTGTTAGTACCTCCCCTGCTATTGTGTACTCTTCTCCTGGGTTTTTGTTTCCCAGGTGCATTACTTTGCACTTCTCTGCATTGAATCTAAGTTGCCATATGTCTGACCATTCCTCCAACCTTGCCAAGTCCCTTCTCATCCTTTCTACCCCTCCTTGTGTATCAACTCTGTTACAGATCTTTGTGTCATCTGCAAAGAGGCATGCCATTCCCTCCACACCCTCTGCAATGTCACCTATAAAGATGTTAAAGAGGACTGGACCCAGTACTGAGCCCTGAGGTACTCCGCTAGTGACCCCCCCTTTCTTCAGAATGTGTTCCATTCACTATTACCTTCTGTGTCCTTGCTATGCATGCCCTGCTAGTCATGGATAATCTTCATGGACCTTCGTTATTGTCTCTAATCCATCCCCATCATTCCTTAGATGTCGGCTCCAGAACTGGACACAATTTTCCAGATGTGATTTTAGCATTGAGTAACACAGAGGCAGTATTGCCACCCTTCTTCTACTTGTAACCCTCTCTCCATGCACCCCAACATTATGTTGGCTCTCCCTTACACCCTGTTGCACTGACCAGCATGCGTTAGGTTATTACTAATCATCACCCCAAGTCACTCTCCTCCATGCTCTCTACTGTTATCCTATCAATACAGTACACAGTTCCAGGATTGTTCCCTCCTATGTGCATCATCTTGCACTTTTTGGCATTGCATTTCAACCACCAAATACTGGAACACTTCTCTCGTTTACTCACATTCTATCTCATAATGTTAATCCCTTCTTCACTGTCGATCTGCCATAGACCTTGGTATTATCACCTGTAAAGAAATTCACCTTGTCCTGGATACCTTCTGTACTGTCACAGTCACAAATATACATAATAAAGAAGAGTGGGCCCAGGACGGATCCTTGCAGTACCCCACTAGTTGCTGTCCTGTCCTCAAATAGTTTACTATGTAGGACCACCTTCTGGGTTCTGTCTTTCAGCCAGTTTTTGACCCCTTCAGTTATTTCTTCCCCTGTTACCAGACAGTTCACCCTTTTAACTTGTCTCCTAGGTGGCACACAGCTGAAGGCTTGGCTAAATTCCAGATACAGTACATCCACTGCCTGGCCCCCATCTGCCATTTGTGTCCACTACAGTTAACTCTTCAAGGCTAAACCTTTTCTCTGGCCACCACACAACAGTGCAGCTCCTTGCCATTGAGTTACATTAGATCTCTCTGAAGGAGGTTTTTAAAGGGTCCTAAAATCTCATCTGTTCACCATGGCCTCTGAAGGTACCTTTTAACTATGCAACAAAAGATAGATGTACTCAGTTCGGTGGGTAGGTGCACCTCAAAGAGCAGCTAACTCTATAAATAGACAAACTGCACACAAGGAGAAAGCACAGCCAAACAGGTTCAAGTGGAAAAATGACTTCAGTTAGTCATGCTTATATATATATATATATATATATATATGTATGTATTATTATGGGTAATGTGTGTGTGAGGGGGTTGGTAAGGATCTGCCCCTGAGAAAGTCTCTGTAAGTACCAGTTTTGTTTCAAATGTTTTAAATATTTGGAGACTGGCTGTTGGTGTTGTGAATAAATTGGGCAACTGATTTATACAAGTACATGAGTATGACAAACTGCAGTCAGTTTTCCACTTTAACCTATTTGGCTGTGCCCTCTCCTTGTGTGCACTACTAAACCGTGACCCGACACTGGAGTGATTTTGTTTTGTATATTATGTTTGTTTTAATTTTTTTTTTTGTTGCATTTTTTTATACAGCACTTAGGGTCTTTGGCATGAGGTGCTTTAAAAATAAAATATCCTATATGTCATGACACAGAAATAATAATTGTCTCCAGAAGATTCCCACTATCAACGTCAGGCTCACTGGCCTGTGGTTCCCACATTTCCACTATCCCCCTCTTTGTGTACTGTAATGGAAATGAAAGTTACATACTTACCATAACTATTGATCTTTCTGAATATCTTCTCCCTGGATTACCACTAATGGGGATCGGAGGTGCAAGAACCCCGTGGGGGCCAGAACTTTTCTGGTGGGGGCTGGTGATGCGAGTAGGACTTGTGCACATGGTACCACATGCACCCGCTGGTGTACAGTGGCACCAGCCCCCAACCGTCTCAGTACCTTTTTTACCAAGGAAGTGAGCAGCAGGAATCTAATGCATAATCTATGCACTCAACCTAAAGGCATAAGATAGCCCTGGTGTCCCATGTAAGAACAACCAAACCAGAACACAGTGTGTTCATAGCCCAGACCAAGTACAAAGAGGTGACGATCATGACACAATAACACTGCAGTGAGTCTGGGGCTGGCGGGCAGATGTGGTAATCTATGGAGAAGATATTTAGGAAGATCAACAGTTACGGTTAAGTATGTAACTTTTACATCTTCCGAAGAATCAACCTTCTCCATATATTCCCACTAATAGGTTAGACTACCAGAGGAAGTCCCCTGGACTAGGGAGGCTGGATCTCAGGGCGCACTCAGGATAGTAATCATAGTATAGTAATCAGATAGCAATTATAGCAGTAGTCATACTATAACTAGCTCACTCACCCAGTAAACAATAACACATAAATAAAATAATCCATTCAGAATTGTCCTGCTGAAGGGAGCGTGCTGCCTGGCAAGGGCATCCAGGACATAGTGCTTGCTAAAGGTATGCACTGTGCTCCAAATTGCAGCCCTGCAAATCTGTTCAATAGGGACTGAGCGCATTTCTGCCAAAGCAGTGACTCCCGCTCTGGTGGAGTGGGCATGCACACTGCCCTCTAGTTTTACCTTTGCCATGGCAGAGTAGTGATGAAGACAATTCACATTCCAGACTGAAATGCACTTGAGTGTGACAGGCTGCCCCTTTTGTTTGGGGTCAAAATCGACAAAGAGCTGCTTTGCCTGTCTGTTGTCTTTAGTCCTGTTCAGGTAAAGACTAAGGACCTTCTTCACATTCGGTGAGAGGCAAGTCCTTTCTCCCTCATTCTGGAAGTTGGCAAAGTAGGTATGCCGAATTATAGCCTAACTTAGATGGTACCCCAACACCACTTTAGGTAGAAAATTAGGGTGTAGACTGAGCACTACCTTGTCTTTAAGGAAAACAGTGGATGAAGCATCTGTGACCAAAGCATTCAGACACTGCATGCAGGGGTGATGGCTACCAGTAATGCTGCTTTCCAAGTCAGATATTTCAGTCACAAGTCACAACAGGCTTGAATGGCATGTGTAAGCAAATCCAGCACAAGATTAAGGTCCCGCAGAGCTGACTGCTTTCCGATGGGGTGCCTCGTGTGCATGATACCCCCAAAGAACCTCTTAGCAATGATAACTGTGCCAATAGAAGGGTACCTACAGGTTTGTGGTATGCTGATATAGCACACAGGAGGACTTTAACTGTAAAATATTGCAGGGCAACATCAGAAAGGCCCAGTAAGTACTCCAAAACCTTTTCAGGTGGACACCTGAAAGGGTCCATGGGGGTTTTGGAGCACCAGATGGAAAATCGCTTTCACTTGGCTGTGTATGTTTTCACAGTGGAAAGTTTACTCGCAGCCAAGAGTATTTTAGAGACCCTCTGAGACATTTTAAACCTGTTCACTTCTACAGCATCTCTTCAGGAGCCAGGCCTGAAGGTGAAGAAAGCACAGGTTGGGGTGGGCTAGTTGGCCTTGAGCTTGGGTCAATAAGTCCATCCAGAATGGCAGAATCCTTGGTTTGCTGACTGAGAGTTGATTCAACAGAGGAAATCATATCTGTTGAGGCCAGCAAGTGGCATCTAGGATCATCTTACCTCCAAGTGCCTCAGGCTTGAACAGCATTCTCTGAATGAGAGGGACTGGAGGGAATACATATAGAAACAGACTGTGCCATGGTAGTCTGAATGCATCCTGACAGAAAGTGCCAGGTCCTGAATTTCTGTAGCAGAATGCAGACAGTTTGGCATTGAGTGGGGACACAAAAAGGTCCATGTCTGTGGGGCCCCACTCATAAAACAGAGATCTCAAGACATCTGTTGCCAATGATCACTTGTGAGAATCTGTTGTTGTTCGACTTTGCTCATCTGACAGTGTTTTAGACTTGCAGAAGACAGATTCCTTGAAGCAGGGTCCCCTCCTCCAGGCACCATTCCTACACTCTCACTGCCTCCTTACAGAGAGGGTAGGAATGTGCTCCCCCAGCCTGTTGTCATAATACATGACAAACTTGTCCATCTGGATGAATACTGTTTTTCAGCTGTCCCCTAGGGCTTTCAGGCCAAAAAGAACTACATACATCTCTAACACATTTATGTTGAGGTGTTTCTCGGATGACACACAGGGACGTAAACAGGCTGGAGACAGTCTAGAGGAGGGCTACAAAAATGGTGCAGGGGCTACACTAGAAGCCATACGTGGAGAGGCTGAGGGACCTCAATATGTACTCACTGGAGATGCGAACGGAGAGGGGGACATGACAGAGACCTTTATATATTTATTTTTATTTGAAAGAGATTTACCAGGAAAGACATACTGAGCCTTGAAGGTCATTTCCAGATGCGTTCTGGGAGAGGGGATAAGGGATAAGTACAAACAAGTAGAAGCACAATAATAATAATACAACAATACACAGGGGGCCAAATATTCAGACTGTGTTGGACAGTGGCGCAAGCCTGGGTGCAGTGCAACTGGGCTGCGCCGGGGCCAGGACCAGGCAATATTCAACGGTGATGTGCCATGGCTCTGCACCATTGAATATGGCAGGGAGGGTGCACACACTGCACGTGGCGCAGTGGCATTGCACCAGCGCAAGATGCAGAAAGGGAGCACAGGGATGCGACAGTGCAAGTCCAGTTACGCGAGGCGCATCACTCGCGATATTCAGCCGGGGCATGCAAATGAGGCCAAAATGCATGCAAGGCACAAATGGGTCCATTTGCATATCATTATGGCCCATTTGCATGTGATGTGCTGATCCCCGGCGAATTGCGCCTGGCACCCTGCCAGGCTGCCCCCCCGGTGGGCTATTGCAGCCCCCCCCCGCTCCGGGATGTCCCTTCGTGGGCTGTAGTAAAATTTAATATTCCCGGTGGTCTAGCGGTAACTCCCCCCGCCTCCCGATCGCGAGCTGTAATAAAAGGTAAAATCCCTGGTGGTCTAGCGGTAACCTGATACCCAGTATGCCCGATTGCGGGCTGTAGAAATGTGTAAACATCCCAGGTGATCTAGCGGAAACCCCCCTGCCCGCCCCATACGCCCGATCATGGGCCATTTTGGAAATTAAGTATTACCTGGTGGTCCAGTACCCCCCTCCCACCCACTCATAGGGTCCCTGCCACCCAGCACCCCCATCATCGGTGGGTGGCAGCACCCACCTGCATTCTGCCCGCGCCACCTGCTGAATGACGGCGTACAGTATGAGCTGTCGCCTACTGGTCCACAGTGAGGACCAATGAGCTTGAGGACTAATATTGTACTAATAGGACCAGAAATGTGAATGAGCGTATTCATTCACATCTTGATTCTGTAGGAAGTTTGATCTGCAGCCCATTGGTCCACACTGTGGACCAATAGGCATACAGATCATACTGTACGCTGTCATTCGGGCGGGCGGAATGCGGGCGGGTGGTGCCGCCATCGATGGGGGGTGCTGGCCGGGGACCCTGTGGGTGGGTGGGGGGTACCACTGACCACCAGGTAATACTTCATTTCAAAATGGCCCGTGATCGGGCGACGGGGGGTTACCGCTAGACCATCAGGGTTGTTTACACATTTCGACAGCCCGCAATCGGGCACATCGGGGGAGCGGGTTACCGCTAGACCACCAGGGATTTTAACTTTTACTACAGCCCGCGATCGGGCGTGCGGGGCAGAGTTACCGCTAGACCACCAGGGATATTGACTTTTCTTACAGCCCGCAATCGGGCGTACGGGGTGGATGGGGGGGCCACTGGACAACCAGGGGGGTATGTGTGCCTGGCAACGGTGTTCTGGGTGGGTGGGTGGCCACCCACTGCTGGTGGCTGCTGTGTTGCGCCTTGCAATACAGCAGCCCACCTGTGGGTGGCTGGGACTTGCTCCTGCTTTTCCGGGGCCTAACTTTGAGCCCCCTTGTGTGGCGCAATGCAGGGTTGCGCCAGCATATGCGCCACACATCCCGGGCTGAATATCGGGATGTGCCACATATGCATGGGCACGCCCCTGCATCTGCGCTGCATAGGATTACATTGCGCCCCTGTGCATCAGGACTTGTGCTGCACCTGGCAGCCTTTTGAGTATCCTGCCGGGGCGCAATGCGGGGTTGCGTCAGTGCAACTCTGTTGTGCCAGGCGCAACCCATTTGAATAGCCCGGCCTGTATGTACAATAATATACATTACCAGAGCAAATGATAATGCAGGTTAAACATCAGAAGTGTGAAGTACTTGGCACATACAAGAAAATAACGTCACAAATATTGGAAACAGTGAGACAGAGTAAGTAGAGGAGGGTGAGAAAGAGAGGCTGGGGAGTGAAAAGGTAAAATAGTGGTGGGAGTAAAAGAGAGGAGAAGAGAACAGATTATGGTGGATAAGGTGGGGGAATAAAGAGGTGTTGAGGATTAGGAAGGGGAAGAAAGGGTGATTTCTGGGGGTGGGAATGAGTGGGAAGAAGTGGTGGAGGGGAAGGGGGGATGAGGTGGAGTGGTGAGAAGTATAGAGGTCAGAGTAGATAAGGAGAAGTGCAGGGCAATGGGGCTAAGGACATTTACAGGAGAGGGCAGTGTGGCCTTGGAGAAGAGAGGAGGGGAAAGAGAGCATTTGGAGGTGGCAGAGCGAACTGTTAGTGGAAGGGAGTTCCAAAGATTAGGAAGGCAGAAGGACAGGTGGTACTTCCCCTGTATCTAGTGCTAGGTTGAACAGGGCTGTCAGAGGTGCAGACAGCACCTGCTTGAGCTCCCTCAGTAACCTAGGGTGTACATCGTCAGACCCCACTGCCTTGTCCGCTTTTAGTTGTGCTTGTTCCTTGTGGACTCTCTCCTCTGTAAAAGGACTAGTGTCCACCTCCCTTCCTTTAATGCCCCTGTCACTTATCTGTGGTCTGTCAGCTATCCCTTCCTCCGTAAATACGGAACAAAAGTATTTGTTCAGTATGTCTGCTTTTTTCTTGGTCCTCTTCCACACAAATCCCTCCTTCCCCTTTTAGCCTTACTATCCCTCCTTTGGTCTTCCTCTTTTTGCTTATATACCTAAAGAATGTTTTATCCCTCATTTTTTTTACTGATTTGGCAATTTTCTCCTCCTTTTGCACCTTTGTGCTCTCAACTGCTTTCCCTGCCTCCCTTTTTTCTCCTGATATCTCTCCCTATCCTCCTCCTTCTGTGCTGTCATGTGCCTTCTAAATGCTAGCTTCTTTGCCCTTACTTTCTCCACTTCCTCTTTAGAGAACCACAGTGGTCTCTATTTTCTCTTGCTCTTTGTTAACCTGCCTGACACAGAGGTTTGTTGCCTTCTCAATGCACTTCTTTATTTCTGCCCATTAATCCTCTACTCCACCCAGTTTCCTTAGCCCTGCTAGGGTGTCCCTGAGGCATTCTCCCCCATTTTCTTAAAATCATCCCTCCTGAAGTCCAGAGTGTGGTTTGATTCTGACCCAGTTTTTGTATCGAGCCACACCTTCCAATGATCACTGGTCCCCAGGTGGCTATCCATCATGACGTCAACAACACTGTCTCCGTTTGTCAGTACCAAGTCCAGTACTGCTCCCCTACGAGTGGGTTCCTTAACTAGTTGCTTGGAAAACGCCCCCTGCAGGGAGTCCAGGATGTCTCTACTCCTAACTTGCCACAGCTGCGCAGTTCGAATTCACATCCGGTAGACTGAAGTACTCCCCAGTAATCTTCCCTGCTTGCCATCCTTTGGATTGCTTCCAACATATCCTTATCCACCTCCTCCCCCCTAAGCCAGAGGTCTGTAGCTCACCCCCTGTGAATAGCGGCCCCCTTCCATGTCTCCAGAGTGACCCACAATATCTCTGCTCCCCCTGTATTTCTATAGCTTTTATGTTTCCCTCACATAAAGAGCCACTCCTCCCCACTTTTTACCTATCCTGTCCCTTCTAAATAGAGCATAACGTGCTATGGCTACATCCCGGTCCTAGTTTTCATTGCACCAGGACTCCGTAATTGCGACTATGTCGAGGTCCGCTACTGCCATGGTAATCTCAAGGTCTGTAATCTTACTGCCCAGACTTCGAGCATATGAACACATGACTCTCCAGATTGTACTGCTCCCCCCCCTCATTTTACCCATTGCCCTTCCTTATTTCCTCCACTATTCTTCTTCTTACCATCTCCCTTCCCTTCTACCCCTTGGATTCTTATGTTAATTGGTTCCTTTTGGGAGTTCTCTCCCTTTGGATTCTCACTGCTGACCAGGTAAGCCTGGGGGGGGGTTATGTCTCCCTGCCTCATTCCGCCTCCTCCTCGGCTACCATATATACTCATGTATAAGTTGTGTTTTTTTTGTCCTTTATTTTCTGCCTGTAATATGCTACCTTGGCTTATACTCGGGTCACTCAGTTTTCCAATTATCCCCATTTAGCAAATATGGCCGCCAATTAACCTACACACATACATAAACTGGGTCCAGTACCAGTCTGTTGCACCACTGCCAAAAATGAGCCTCAAGAGAAAATGCAGCTCATAAGATGCAGTTTTTAAGCTGCGGATGATTGAGCATGCAGAAGCAACAAATAACTGTGCTGCTGCTCGTCATTTCTGTGTAAATGAAAAACAGGCCAGGGAGTGGAGAAAGCAGAAGGACATTCTGTTAGAGCTCCCTAAATGTAAAGAGCCTGCTGTGGGGAATACTCTCGGTATTATAAAGTGGAAGCAGGCACTAGGCCCATCGAGACCACTTTCCCCACACAAGTGGGGGATATCAAATTTAACTACCCAACAAGAACCTATCTAATTCTAATTTAAACTGATTACATGATGTTTGATTCACTATATACTGTGGCACAGAGTTCCAAAGTACCGCAGCTCTCACAGTAAAGTAATATTTCCTCTTGTTGGTAAATGCCTTAGGTATTTTTATTTGCCTATTGTTACACCTCAGTCCGTATACTTTATCTAAATACTTTAATCTGCTTAACTTCATCAGGCATTCATCATTTAAAATATTAAATAATAACAACAGATCTCCTCTATCACGTCTAGTCTGTAAGTCGTATAATCCCAATGATTTTACCCTTTCTAGATATGGTAAATATTTTATTTCTGGTATTAATTTAGTCATTCTTCTCTGAAGACTTTCTACCATTTTTTTATCTTTTTCCAAATATGGTGCCCAAAAAGATACTGCATAGTCTGTGTGGTCTAACATATGATCTGTATAATTTAATAATACATTCTTTATTACGTGTTATAAAAGCTTTTTTTATTGCATTAATAATAAGATTCCCTGTTCGAATAACTTTATTACATTGATTGCTCCAGTCAAATTTATTATTTACAATTACTCCAAGATCTTGTTCATAGCATCCCGTCTTAATTTTGTTCCCATATAATGTATAATCAGCCTTGGGGTTCTTATTTCCCCAAATGCATAACCAGACACTTTTCTATATTAGACCTGCATTTCATGTTTTGGAAGCTGAACTTAACAACTGGGTTCTGCAGTGTAGGCAGTACGGCTACATTGTGATGCATATGTCAATATGCATGCAGGCACTGAAGTTGGCAAAGAATGACAGGTTTGCCAGTAGCTCAGCTGGTGCTGATAAATTTATGACTTCTGCTGGCTCATGCTCCAGATTCATGGAGTGGCACAATTTAGCACTGCAGCAGAGAACAAAAATCTCACAGACGCCCCACCGACCTGGAAGCCAAAGTTGACAGCTTTCATCAGTTCACCCCAAAACTCAGAAAAAAGCACAACTACGAGCTTGCCCAAATCAGGAATATGGACAAAACACCCCTGACATTTGACCTCCTGACAAAATCTCACTGTAAATCCATCAGGCAGCAAGACAGTTCTTATAAAGACAATGGGGCATGAAAAAAACTCATTTTACTGTTGTGCTGTCTCGCTTGGCTGATGGATCTAAACTAAAGATCATGGTCACCTTCACGCGTAAAACTCTGTCAAAAAAAGTGACTTCTCACCTGCTTTTCTTGTCTTTCCTCACCCAAAGGGATGAATGGACAAGAGACTGTCTGTGTGTGGCTGCAAAAGGTGTGGGATACACATCCTGGCACTCTTAGATGCAAACAATCAGTGCTGGTGTAGGATATGGTTCGAGCCCACCTTAGAGAAGGTGTCAAAAAGGCAGCTAAAAAAATCCGCACAGACCTGTACGTTATCCCAGGAGGGTTCACATCCATGCTTCAACCCCTCGACGTTTGCCTTAATAAGCCCTTCAAAGATAGAGTGTGCAAAATATGGGCAGAGTGGATGTATTCCAGCGAAGGAACACTGACAAAGGGTAGCAACCTGAAACAACCCGATCTTGAGCTAATTTATCAATGGATCGATCGTTCAGGCATGGGATAGTATTCCTGGGGATATGGTGGCTAAAGTGTGGAATCAGCAATAATATGTATGGAACACAAGACGATGCACTGTACGAGGAATCAGAACATGAGCAAGAGCAAGAGGCAGAAGCTGATAACTGTTATGCCGATATCCTCACAGACTAATTTTTAGCTGAAAATGAACAGGGCCTCTGCTTTTTGGAATCCAACGACAGTGATGAAGATTCTGAGTGAGGTACGTTAAGTTAATTCTCTGGTCTTCACTGATATTGTACTTTACTTTGGCTACTGTAGTTAAAATCACAGTATTACAGCAACAGTTCTTTATCTCCTAGGTCTCTAGAGATGGATGTCAGATGCCGGTATCTGAAATGTGGTGCACTGAACATTTAAAGCAATGTTTGTTTATGTTTTTTTTGGCGGTGATCTATTTGTGTGACACTGTTGGTGAATGGCAATAAATGTAACTTGGCTTATACACTAGTCAAGGCTGTTTTCTTATCCGGATACTAGCACTTGGGGGGTGGGGTTGTCTTATACATGAGTTGGCTTATATGTGAGTATATACAGCAGTTTAAATGCTCACCAATGTAGCATTTAAACCGTTTACTAAGGATCACGATTCTGCTTCAGGATGGATGCAGGCCTTCACACCAGACCTTTATCCCTCTAGGTAGGGCCCCTGTCCCCAATGAATCTGAATCCCTCGCTCTACACCATTCCTTCAACCATGCATTGAAGTTCCTGGTGCAGAGAATCCTGTACTCCAACCTGTCATAGACAGGCAGCGCCTCAGAGAAGGTCACAGATCATTCTAATTGACCAAGACTCTTCCCCAGTTCCCTGAACTCTTCCTGAACTACTGGCTGGCTCATCCCTAGCCAGGTGTCACAGTGTGTGGGAATAAACTTCAGACAAGGCAAATTTACAGGTTTAAAACACACCATGGTGTGATATTTATTTTTCAAAAGTTAGAAAATTAATAAATGAAAACAAAAAAAAATTGCAAAGAAAATCACTACTTAACATCAGTAGTTTCTCCCATAATACAGTCCTGGATCTTAGAGCTCCTACAACCCTTCTCATCTGCATTCAACAGCTTGTCTGCGCAAACAGCAGAATCTCTCTCCTCCTCTCAGGGCTGAGCCTCACTGGACTGAACTGAAGTGAACTCAGTGAAGAGGTTTTTATATCTTTTTGGTGGGGTCACCTGACGAAGCCCTTTTCTATTTTCATGTCTGGACATGCTGTTTCAAAACCAAAAAGTGTGTGTGTGGAGGGGGGGGGGTTGTTTCAGGAGATTTCCTGGTTCAGTTAAACGTACAGTGTATATCTCCACAGATATTGACTCTCTCTATATCTCTGATCCACAGTGACTAAGCACTTTTATAAAGTATACCACTTTCTCATATATAGAACCTTAAACAGTAACAGGTCTATAGTGTGAATTTATGAAAATACCTTAAGGATTTCTTATAATTGTACTAATCATGACATAATTATTGTTTTATATGACTTCTGAATCCTTCTTCCTTAAAAAGGCTTTACTAACTGTATTCATTCCTATTTAAAATAGCCTTCATGCTTTTTGTACACAAAATGCACTTACACACTTTACACAACACCTCTCTGGGTGTTTGGCATCATTCCAGGGACTAGATGGATGGCAATGGAAAAAAGAATGAAAAGAGAGAACTAGTAGGAAGTTTAGCAGGGATAGTAAAGAGCTACGCTAGGTGGCCAACCTAGAGCAGGGGGGGAAGAAGAAAACAAAGAGAAAAGAGTTAACTGTTGCTAAGAAATAAGGGGATAGAAAAGTGGTCCATCAGTCACAGCTGAGGGTGTAGCATAACTCCGCCACACCAGGTCATTAGTCCTTTGATGGACAATGACGTCCAGCTCTCCCTCCCTTACTGCTGCCCCAGTTATCTCTAGGATCCTCTTTCCGTTCCTTCGAGCCATGGCACTGGGAAGGCACCTAACCTCCTTCTCCTCATCCCTACCTGGCCACAGTTGTATCCCCCTCACTATGGAGTCCCCCACTCCTTCTTTGGGGTCCTCTGCTACCTCCCGCGAGGGTCTCCATTAAAAAGGACCCCCATATCTACCCCAGTCACTACTTCAGGTGCCTCTGTGGGACATTCCCGCCCAGCCAGGGACAAATTCAAGGAGAGGGTGAGTGAACACATGTGGGCCATTTTGAAACAGTAACAGGGAGTATGCCCCTGCAACACATATAAATAGGGCATCCATTCGGAGATTGCAAATACCTCCTTTTATGGGAATACAGAAGGTACAGAAAGGAATGTTAAGTACTCACCATAACTGATGATCTTCCAGAATATCTTCTCCACTGAGTAACACTTATGGGTCTGAGCCGGAGGCACTAGGACATTGAGGGAACAAATCTTTTGGCCAAGGGGCCAGCAACAGCTACTGGCTATGGCAATACCACCTACCAATAACCACTGCCAGCTCCCTCACCTACCTCAGTTTTGTTTGACAGGAGAGAAGCAAAATGCAGGAGAAACACCGACTAGAGCTTGTGACAACTAGCCCAAAGGAATACCCAAGGGATGTAGAGAAAATAACAAATAAAAGAAATTGACTAGCAACACTGATAGAGAGAAAATGAATGTAGTGGCACACCTAAGGTGGCACAGAAGAAAAAGGTAGTCTAGGATTCTGAGCCAAAGTCTCAGTAAAGCCACAATACTCTGCATCCTCCATCAGCTAAGTTGCCCTTCCCCAAGTGGTGGGGAGGGGGCAGAGCCAAAATTGACCACTGGTGGATACAGCAAAGCCTATGGCCCTGTATACACTAGCACCTTTTTACCGTGTTTTAAACCATTTTAACTCTGTTAAACCGGTTTAAAAGACTTGCATCCAGATTGTGGCATGGTAAAACTGCTACAATCTTTATTTACAGTAAAACCTGTGTTAAAACCCTGCTCAGAGCAAGGCTTTAGCACAGTTTCTGAGCAACAGGGTTGCCCTTAAACTGTGTTAACAGTAGTGTGGATGCAAACCATATTGTAACACGGTTTAAGGCAACCTCCGTAACACTTCTGTGGCTTTTTTCAACCTGACAAAAACAAATGGTAATCTACTTACAGTGCTGAGCTCCAGAAAAAATGCTGTCATTTTGCTTCCCCAAATCGGATACCGTGCCTAAACGCAAGTAACCCGGCATGCACTGCAGCACCCACAATGCTTTGTGGTACTGCCGCAGTCATGCCTGTAAACTACAGCTGGCATATTGGAACACAATGTGGATGCTCAGACAACTGCAGAGTAAAACGTTTTTTAAAACATTTTTAAACACTAATGTCTGAGTCTAGAAGACTCCATTTAGGAGTAGTAAATGTGCCACTCTCCCCTATTTCTCAGGTTCTGCTGGGAATGCTGGAACAGCACATGGCCACTATCAGGGTGTAGCAGTAGGAAAAGCCAAGAAAAAAAAAAAAAAAAAGATGGGGAAAATAATAAAAAGAAAGTACCACAGCAGAAAAGAACAGGTTGCTCACCTGTAACAGTAGTTCTAGGAGTGGTATATGTTGTTCATCTGCACTTATTGGCATGTCCCTTTCCCCATTAAGAACGGCGGAAGTCTTCAAGCTGTCTCCTCCCACCCACCCGGGTGGTATATACCTCGGCCCAGCCCCGTGATGCCAGATCTTAGCCCGTTGGAAGCCAGGTGTTGTGCGTCCGCAGCCGGGGAGGTCAGGTGGGTCCGTGTGGATGAACAACATATACCACTTCTAGAACTACTGTTACAGGTGAGTAACCTGTTCTTCTAGGATCGTGGATATGTTGTTCATCCACACTTATTGGCAGACTCCTAGCAGTTCTCAGGGAGAAGGGAGGCAAGGCGCACACCCCCTACTTAGGGAACAGAGATTGGAAAACTGAGGCCCCAAAACCAGCATTCCGGCATGACTCAAGGTCGATGTGGCAGTGGGTGATGAAGGTGTTTACTGACTTCCAGGTAGCAGCCGGACAGATTTCCTGGATAGGGATGTCCCTGGAAGCAGTCACCGATGCAGCAGTATGGTGGATAGAATGAGCTGTTATCCTTCTGGGAGGCTCCTTGCCCGCCAACTCATAGCGCAGACTTATGCATGATGTAATCCATCTTGCAATAGTCTGCTTCACTGCAGGTCTGCCAGAAGCGGCTTCAGCGTAGGTGACAAACAGCTGACGAACCTCTCCCCGAATTTCCGCCGTCCTCTCCTTATAATAGGAGAGGGGACATCTCAGGTCCAAAGTATGGAGACTGTATTCAGCCTCCGAGGTGTAACTAGGGTAGTATACCGGCAGAGTCACCACCTGGTTAAGGTGAAACTCTGACACCACCTTCGGAAGGAATTTCGGGTGGGGGCACAGGACAACTTTGTCCCTGTGGGAGACCAGATAAGGGGAGTCCACCGAAAGCGCCTGGAGCTCCCTTGTCCTTCTGACTGATGTCATAGCCACCAGGAAGGTCGTCTTCCATGACAAGTGTGACAACTCACACTTGTGCATGGGTTCGAATGGCTTGCCCATGAGCTTTGCCAGTACCAGCAGTAGATCCCACGGAGGTGGAGGTTCACGCACCGGAGGGGATATGTGATCCAGGCCTTTGAAAAAGCACCTGACCACTGTTTCCTGTGCCGTCGGCTAACCGGACCATGTCGTGGAAGCAGAGATGGCTGCCAGGTGCACCCTAAGGGTCAATGACCGTAGACCCCCTTTGGACAGAGACCAAAGGTAGCTGAGAATGTTAGCAACGGGACAGGACAGAGGGTCCAGGCCCTTGTCCTGACACCAAATGGAAAACCTTTTCCCTTTGAAGGCATAACACTTCCTGGTCAATTCCTTTCTAGATGCCTCCACCACAGTGTAGACATCTTCGGAAAGACCCAAAGCTTGGAACTCTAACCGCTCAGGTACCAGGCTGTGAGGTGCAGGGATTGAAGGTCTGGATGGTATACCTTCCCCTGAATGAGTGATATCAGGTTTGGGCGTGTACAAAGCCGCTCCGGGGGCCTGCAGCGGAGGCTGAGGAGATCTGGATACCAAAACTGGCGCGGCCAGTTTGGGGTTACCAGGATTACCTTCGCCTTGTCCCTCCTCACCTTGAGGAGCACCTTGTGGATCAAGGGAAATGGAAGGAAGGCATAGAGGAGGCCTGGGGTCCACGGCCTCGAGAAGGCATCCCCTTGCAGTGAGCCCTGCTGAGGGGGAAGGGCATGAAACAGCCTCAGCTTGGTGTTTCCCTGGAGGCAAACAGGTCCACCATCGGTTTGCCCCAATGGGAGAACAGGCTGTAAGCTACCTCTGGATGAAGAGATCACTAGTGGGATGTCTGGCCTAGATGGCTGAGAGCATCCGCCAGATGGTTTGAGACTCCTGTCACTTGGATGGCTCGAAGATCCACCTCCAACCAGCCCACGAGGGTCCAGATGCGGAGCACCGCCTTGCACAGCAGATGGGAGTGCGTGCCACCCTGTTTTTTGAGGTAGTACATGGTCGTGGTATTGTCCATCTGGACTTGAACCACTTGACTCCGGAGCTGAGGCGCGAAAGCTGACAGTGCCAGTCTGACTGCTCTGAGCTCCAACAGGTTGATGTGGCATCAGGACTCCTCAAGGGTCCAGAACCCGTGGGCCCTTTTGTCCTCCATGTGGACTCCCCAGCCCATGAGAGCGGCATCGGTCGTGAGAACAACTGTCGGCTCATGGTGGACAAAAGGGATCCCTTCCTGCAACCGGTTTGGGGTGGTCTACCACTGGAGAGCGTTCCCACATCTTCTGAGTTACAGTGACCAGCTGGTTGAATTGACCATGGTGCTGAGTCCACTGGGCGACCAGCTCCCACTGAGGGGGGGTGCATATGCCACCGGGCCCAATGGACCACCGAGGTGCATGCCGCCATGTAACCCAGAAGGCACAGAAAGTCCCGGGCAGGGCACAACTGCCCAACCAGAAATGATTGGGCAAAGGAGGAAAGAACCTCTGCCCTGTCCGCTGGGCGCCGAGCTCTGGCTTGACAAGAATCGAGCTCTGCCCCGATGAAGCCCATCACCTGAGAAGGCACGAGTTCCAACTTGGCCTCATTGATTAGGAGGCCGAGTTGGGAGCAGGTCTGGAGGACCAGATCTCTGGACGTCTCCACCTCCCGTAGGGAGTGATCTGCTAGAAGCCAGTCGTTGAGGTAGGGGTAAATTCTGACCCCCCCTGACACAGTAAATGGGCTGCCACCACTGCAATGCATTTGGTGAAAACCCAGGGGGCCGATGACAGGCCGAACGGCATGGCTCGGAACTCGTACAGGGTCCCCTCAACCCTGAAGTGGAGGAACCGCTGATGGGATGGATGGATTGGGATGTGAAAGATCGCATCCTGCAGATCCAGTGAACAAAACCACACTTCGCTCCAAGGATAGAATGATCTGGGACAGAGTGACCACTCGAAAGGTGCAAGACCTGAGATATTGATTCAGGTCGTGGAGATCTAGAATGGGGTGCCAGCCCCCCGTCCGCTTGGGCACCAGGAAGTACCTGGAGACAAAGCCTGGGTCTGCTGGAGGATCCGCCATGGGAGCTATTGCCTCCTTGAGAAGAAGCTGAGCAACGTTGTCTCAAAGAGCAGACTGGGTGTGAGCGGATATCTGTTCCTCCTGAGGGGCACGGGCTCGGCTGGGAGGGTACTGCTTGAACTCTAGAGGCAGTCCCTGGTTGACCACATCGAGAACCCACCTGTCCGAACTGACAGCGGACCAGGCAGAGGACCCAGAGCTGACATGATGGGAGAAGGGGTGGCAGCCCCCACCCCGTCACTGAGCAGGCTTGAAGGAGGAGGAGACTCCAGGACCTGAGCCTCGGCCTCCTTTACAGGCCTGTTGGGGTCCAGGCTTGGGCCAAGAGCACCAAGCTTGAGCCTGCTGCTGTCCCCCTTGGAAGGAGGACTGCTGAGCCGCAGGGGAAGAATGCTGAAAGGGCTTCTTCTTCTTCTTCTGCTGGTTCTTGCCCGAAGAACCCTTTGGAAGAAGTGTCCAAGGTGGCATTGGACTGCTCTATGCGTTGAAGGTGACCGGCCACTCCTGGGCCGAACAAGTCGGTCCCAAGTAAGGGCATGTTAGCTAATTTGTGCTGAGTATCCACTGGGAAGGAGGAGAGCCTCAGCCAAGCCCTGCGGCGAGAGACAACTGTTGCAGCCATCAAGCAAGCACAAGAATCCCCAATGTCCAGGGCCATCTGGAGCTGCTGTTTGGCAACAGCTCGGCCCTGGTCTCGGACCTGCTTGACCGTGGTCTGCGCGGAGATGTGGGAGGACTTCATCTAATGATCCGAGGGGGGCATGAGAGAAGTGTGCCATGACGACAGCTGAACTTGCCTGACGAAGGCCTAAGAAGGAAGCTGCATACACCTTCCTCGCCGAATGGTCCAAGAGCTTGGACTCTTTGTTGGGAGGTCGGCCAGTGTCGGCAGAACTGCCAGTATGCCTGAACACAGAGGCGGTCACCAGGCTCTCAGCTGAAAAGTGCTCTGTGAACCCCGCAAGGGACACCATGGGAACCGTGTATTTGCAGGCCATATGGGCAGACAGTGCTGGACAAGAGGCAGGATGCTGCCAGAGTGAGTGCCGGATCAACAATGGCCTCAGCCACAGGAAAGGCCTCCCATCGGGGTATCCCCTCTTTTAAGGATGTCCATAACAGGGTACTCCGCCTTTTTCTGGATGGGTTCCAGGGGCATCCCTGTGGACTCAGAGATGAGGCAAAGGATCCTTTGGAAGGAGAAAGGACCTTCCTCCATCCTTAGGCCAACGGACGACTCATCATCCCCAGGATGAGAGTGAAGCCCGGTGACATCCGAGTCCGAGGAGTCGGGATACAGCGGCTTGCCACCCAAATCACTCTCGACATGCCGAGGGTGGTCAGGGGTGACCGATAAACGCAGAGGGAGCTCAGTGTCCGGTCTGTCTTCTTTCAAAGGAGCCCCTCCCACGGGCTGCTTAGGCGGCAGTTCCACCACAAAGGGTGGAGAGGCCAGTTTAGGCCGAAGAGGTGGATTTGCCGGCCCCGCGGGCGCGAGAACCGAAGATTTCAGCTCCAGATGGGTCGGCTTCGGCCTAGAAGATGAAAGCCAAGTAATGGCCGGGGAAGGAGCCGGAGTCAGCTTGTACCAGACAAGATCAGCTGTTGCCACATGAGGTCCTCGTAGCCCCGACAGAGTTTCCGCCGGAGCCTCTCCTCATCCAAGAAGGATGAGGATGACCAATGGCATCGCTTCTTCTTAACGCGCTTATGGCTCTTCCTTGGCCTGTCGGTCAAAAAGGTTCTAGACCTCGACCGACTCGGTCGCTCCGGACACACCGGGGGGGACTGGTGACTTCCAGGGGTCCAGAACCAGGTCCTCGATGGGAACACCAGCGGGCTGGGTCTCCTCATCGGGGAAGACAAGGACCGGAGTCCTTTCCAAGGAGTCATCCGCCAGAGCCGGCGACAGTGGGTCAATGGGGTTGATGACAGTCTCGACCTTGTCGACCGGATCTTCGGTCATCTGGCCTGACAGAAGGTCCGAAAAGCCGTGGCCGAAGAAGTGATCTTGACCGAGGTCGAGACTGCATGCTCCTGGGACTGGGACCTCTCTTGGTTCCAAGAGCGTCTTCGCTGAGACAAAGACTTACTTGGTCTCCTTCTCCCACTAAAGGGATTGGGAGGAGTGCGAGCCCGCAGGCGCCTCTCCTCGGGTGGGGAGAGACTGGCACAACTGCCGAAAGGAGACCTAGAAGATAGAGCCTAGGTTGAGTGGAACAAAGAAGCTCAGAAAGTCAGCAGCATGAGACGCTTCTTCAGCAAATGCCTGCATGTGTTCAAATTGCTCGGCGGAGCCTGCAGCCATGGAAACCGCCCACCTAGCCTCCTTGGACTTCACTGAAGGGTTCCTTTTTTCCGGTCTCCCCATTTTCAAATGTGCCTGGCGGTCGTCCAGAACGTTGGGATGGAAGGCCAAGCAAAAGCTGCAGGACAAAGTGTCATGGACAGCACCTAGGCAGTAGACGCACGTGAGGTGGGATCGGTGCGTGACACCTTCTGGCAGCAAGGACACTGGCGAAATCCAGGGGAAGATTTTTCTTCCACAATCGAAGATGCAAAAGCGCGATCGCTAACTCGAACGAGTTTTAATTTCGGTAAAACTGAGGTTTTGAAAGCCAGAGCCTACAAAATGCGAGAGCACAAGGGAGGCAACCCAAATCTTCCTGTGGAAAGGAAGATCTGGTGTCACGGGGCGGAGCTGAGGTATATACCACCCAGGTGAGTGGGAGAAGCCAGCTTGAAGACTTCCAGTGAGTCTTAAAGGGGAAAGGACATGCCAATAAGTATGGATGAAAAACATATCCACGATCCTAGAAAGGCAGTTGTCAGCTGACATTCCCTCGCTGCAGGTTTAGTGCAGGGGTGTATCCTAAAGGTGGAACTGGGTGCTCCAGCTGAACTCAATCTCAAAGCACAAATCCACACACAGGACTAATATCAAGTGCAGTTAGGATCAAGTAATACCCCGGGGGGGGGTATAAGATTGCATTTAGCAACTATATACAGTACCCAAGGTACTGTAACTGGGAACATACAGTGAAAGGAAAACATTTTTTGTTTCTTCAAAGCCTGAGTTTCCAGCAGGGAGAGACAAGAGAGAGTGAGGAAAAGGAAAGTGACAGAAAAAAATATTTTATGATCATCATGCCTACGCATGACCAGAGTGAGCTACACAAAGGCCCTTGGCCTAGCAGAGAGGTGGACCGTGTGGTACTCAGTGGGTAAGATATTCTGGAAGATCACCGGTTACAGTAAATATTAAATTTTTGTATCCTTTCAGAATCAGTCTTCTTTATTCAGTCCTACTTCCGGGTCAGAGTACAAAGTTTCTCTATTATGTAAGGAAGAAGCTGGAACACCTTGTAAGTACAGTATAACTCTCAGTCCTCTGTTTGGGTGGGGGACAGACACCTGAGGAAGGGGCTCCAGCAAGTCAGACGAGACCTGCAACTGGTGGGGTCGAGGCGGGAGCTCCTGTGGCACAGGAGCAGAAAGGTTTCCCCAAAGCTGCCACCTGATCTGAGGGGAAAAGAAATGAGCTCCTTAGCAGTTCGAGTTAAGCATCTTTCATCAGCCTGGAGAGATGAAGCAATATTGTTTATCTCATACAAACTACAGTTCCCACTGATCTAGAAGCCATCTTGTGAACACTGAATGGAAAAGTCAATGGCCTGCCTGGCTAACTTACTCTGTGGCACAGCAGCTAAGAAGCTATGGAACTGCAACTACAAGCAGTGACTGCAGGCTGCCATGTGGGCTGGAAGTGCAGCCATGTATATGAGACAATGCGCCGAGGTGAATACCCCTCATTCCAAAGTATTAGACTCTACAAAGTCTGCAATGCAAGGTCAGTCACACTGAGGGAGCTGCAGCTGAGACCGAATCTGCACCGAGCACCTAAGGCCCCAAGGTGGGATGAGGTACATCTCCTGCA
Source organism: Neoceratodus forsteri (assembly GCA_016271365.2). Classification (NCBI taxonomy): domain Eukaryota; kingdom Metazoa; phylum Chordata; order Ceratodontiformes; family Ceratodontidae; genus Neoceratodus; species Neoceratodus forsteri. The sequence goes on along the minus strand of CM057456.1, from coordinate 1,692,866,674 downwards.
GACTCTGTGATACTGCCTATGGAGATCCCTAGGGACAGGAGGAGTAGAGATGGGATGTCTCCACAAGGTCCAACTGGAAAAAATCAGAAGCACTCACTAAGTCAAGGTGCAAACAGATGAATTTATTTTGAGTAAATCACACACCCAAGGACTGACTACCATTTGCACATTCACCTACTCAAAGGCTTCATCAGGGGTCATCTCCACAAGGCACTGGGTGCCTCTTCCATGGCTCTGGACCATGGAGGAATGATAGTGGTGTCCCTATTGGGAACTCTGAGAATTTCCAATGGCAGGGTGACCAGATCACGGCTTATCTGAGCTGGGAGTTATAATGCCTGAAATATCTCCACCACAAATTGCTGATACAGCATGTATTCAGCAGAAGAGGCCAGATGGAGGTAAGATTCATTATCCTCGAATGAGGATGCTGATGAGGCACAGGCCCAGGCGAGTTCAGTGCCAGAGAAGGACGCTAAACTGGGCCCTTTCTGACTCCCTGTATCAATGCTCCATGGCACTGACCCAGACCCAGACCCAGTGTTGATCTCATGTCAAAAGCCTTACAGGGTTAAAGAACGTAAGCAACCTTTCAGAGAAGAGCCAAGGCCCCTCTAAGTGTGGCTGAGGCTCCTGGTCTTCTAGACCTCAGTCTGGGCTGTGAAACTCTGGCGACACCCTCGCAGTAGGGGAGAAGCAGGCAGAGATTCCAAATCATGGCACACCTACATCTGAGGAGTTGCCAGAATAATGGCCCTGGGTGGAGCCCCATGGCCAAGTAGGAGACCATAGTCGAACGGGCCTCACATGGCAATCTCGTTCCTCACCTGGTATGACACTGGGAGACTGTTCAGGAGGGTACCCATGGTCTGGATCATTGCTATGCCCCAAATCGGTGCCAACTTCAAGACTGGGAACATCCTCAGGAGTAGAGTGCCCTGTCACCCTCATCCTTGACACCATGCTGGGCATCGACATGAACATCAGGCCAACACTGCTGTCAGGCTCAGGTTCATCCACTTTCCCTGGTGTTGCTAGTGACACAATATTAGGGGGCAGATTCAAGTTAGCGCAGGCACTGGCACCAGTGCCAGGCCCTCCTCTGACACCATGAGCAGTGCTGGCAGGATGCCCAGCGCCATTCCTAGTTTTGCCTGCAGCACTGTCATGGTGAATGGAGGCAATATTACAGGTGGCATCAGAGAATGGTGTACAGATGTCCACCAGGGTGGAACAGGCATATAGCTGAGGCTCCAACTCCAGGGCTGTCGGTCACTCAGGACAAACAGACTGGCAGGTACTCAATCGACCACCCAGGAGTCGTCGACTGTCCACCAGCCATAGCCACCAGGGTGTCCAATGCCTCAGCACTGTAAGGTCAAGGAAAAACCTATGCTTCTGAGGACCAAAAAAGGTCCCAGAAGGGACCCAAGGGAAGGGTTCAGTTTCCTTACCTTGGACACCCTGGTTCAACACCTGCCTCTGATGGTATGGATCTCATGACCATACTTCAATGTGTGCATCTCTAGGGTGTGAAAAGCAGGAGTCGCGGAAGTACATGTCATGGGTAGAACAAGGCAGGGAAAAACAGAGTTAATGCCAATCGGATGAAATCTTCTTCCCACATGGGCACTGATGAAAAATGAGATTTGTTGGTGCCCTACTTCGACTTCCCAGACATCACGAAAATTAACAAAACAGAAGAAGAAAAAGAAGAAAATGTCTGAAGTTACTCGGCGATGCAGGCAAGCTAAGGTGATTATCCACTCTTGTGGTGTGCACTTTATGACAGGAAGAACAGAACTGAGGTAGGTGAGGGAGCCAGCAACAGTTATTGATAGGTGCATGGCACCACATTGTGTCACACAAGCATCACAGCCTGTAGCCACTGCCAAACCTCTGACCAAAAGATTTGCTCCTGCAGGGTACTAGTGCCTCTGGCTCAGACCCATAAGTGGGATTCAATGGAGAAGGTGGATTCTGGGAAGATCTGGGTAATTCCCATCCTTTAAGTGGCAGGACAATTTTATTTGTTCTATGTAGTGGATTCCAGTGTCTGCCATTTGGTACTGCGTGAATACATCTTAATGGAACTGAGATATGTTAAATGAAAGGACAGATGGAAAGCAATTTGTAAGCAATTTGTTATGTCTTCTACAGTGTCTTTCACACACAATGTATCCCAAAGTTCTTCACTACAGGACATGTCTGTCTGTCTGTCTACCTATCTCACAAGAAAAATAAAATATTGCTTTCTCAAACTTCTGTGACAGCACAATCTAAGACTCAGCTTTCTCATAATCACGTAAAGCAGCCCTTCCATGTACTGTATGGAAAAGCTTACTGTAGCAGTGGCACATGAAAATGCTCAGAGTCAGAAATGGAAAAAGTCACTGGGGCAATCCACTACCAATGATGTAGGACTGAACATACCAGACAGGGATCTAAGGACATGTTTCCTTATTACATGTTGCATTTTTACGCTTTAGTCAGTTTTACGCCTTTATTATTTATTTATTGCATTTTATTGACCGAGTAAAGGCCACTGAGACCAAATGTTCCTTTTTCAGGGAAGACCCGGGTTTAATTACAGAGGCACAGACAGTATAGAGTTTGTACATTCAGATGTGGAGATGCATTTTACACAGCAGCAATCCTTCCCACTTTTTTCTCCTGGAACAGAGTCAGACTTTTAATTTCACTCCTGGAACTGAGCACTCCTGGGCCTCCCTTCCCCATTACCACTGTTGATAAATCCTTTTGGATGCAGATAAGTACTAGGTTTTAAACGTCTTTGCATAGAAAGAGTAGGATGGCACGCTCTGTATTGCTGTTGCAGAATATAAGTACCTTGTCATCCTCTTTGATCAATCCCTGGATTTTTCTCTTCACATCCAGAGAATGTAAAGTCCTATAGGAAGCTTAGCACCCTCTATAAGGTGGGTGACTGCCTCTTCAAAGGTATGAGTAATTGCTTAATAATAACCAGTTTCCATTTTCTCCCATAGGGAAACCGTGGCGTAATTTGCCGTAATGAAGGAGTGTTCATTACGGCAACCACGCGCACGATTTCACTCAATGTGCGCATGTGCCTGTAGCACTTCCTTGTTTCATCACCGTGCCTGCTCAGGGAACTGCTAACGGACAGCAAACCACCACCTGGACTAGGCGGTAAGTATGAAAAAAACCAAAAACAAAATCTGCCTCAGTGCTGTGCACAAGATAAAAAAAAAATCAAATCAGAAAATCAAACTGCCGACTGCGGCCACACACTTCACCTTCACTGAACCCTGGCTGCACAGCTATATTTTATTTTATACAATTGCTGAGGCGAAAAAAGGAAAACCTAGCAATTATATAAAATAAAATACGGGTCTGGGTGTGTAACCTCGAATTTATACACACCCCCGGGGTTAGATGCTTCACATAAACCCCTCAGGTGTGTGTAAATTCTCGTTATACACCCAGACCCATACTTTATCCTATATGTTGAACATGTGATACTATCTGTAACTGACTTTGGTGATGTGGTCTATTGCCAATGTACTCAATAAATGCCTTCTGCAGGGTCATTCTATGCTGACCCATCTGGTGCCGTAATTACAAACTTTATGATCATCTAAACTGGGCTTCATTGAAGGAACGACTTGTGCAGCATCTGGCACTTTATGGATTCACGTTCTAGTCAGACAAACTACACAACCACCTGTGCACCCTGCTGCCCTCTCCATCCACCACCTTCGCTCCCACTCAGGCAGCACTAAATCAAAACTTGGACAAACAGGCAGAAGAATGGTGTGCAATAGAGACGCTCCAAACCAGCATACATGCAATTCTGTTTATTGTGCAGCTTGAAGAGCAGCTGTGCACTGCAGCATGTGCTTTTGTAAGTAAAGAGGTTTCAGCTGTCACACTTTATTACAGAATATATTGTTTTTCATTTTCAATGTTCCTGCTCAAAATTTACAGCACATCTTCCTAGTCCATCTAAAAAGTCTGTATAAATGGCATTTGAAAATATTTGCCTCTCCCCTGTTAATTTCATGGTGCCTTTGTTTATGACATCATAGTACTCACCATGACAACAGACTATGATGTCACAAACAACAATTGTGTGGTTAGCAGGGGACAGTCAGATACATTTTGAAAGACTCAGTGAAATAATTACAGTATTATCGACAATTTTTAGTAGACCAACAGCAGGGGAGAGTGAAAAAATAAGTAACTAGAAAACAATAAAATTAAAACATAGTTGGTGTAAATCTAGTGTTTGTAAATTTTTTATTATAATAGAGAGTTGCTCTTTAAGGCAAACTAGCTGACAAAACCCTGGCAATTTGAACCTCATGCAGGTTTTGCATTGGGGGTGGCCACTGGCACTGTGTTTGAATTTACCAAGTGATTACAGCAAAAGTTTGTTAATTAAAGATAAATCAGTGCCAGAACAGAACAGATCACTTAAAGCCTTACTACTAACCTGAATATCAATGTGACACTAAGCAAAAATAAGTTTGTCATAAGATTGAAAGTATAAAAAAATATAAAAAGCTATGAAACACAGAAACTGAAGGCAGATAAGGGTCGCATGGCCCATCCAGTCTGACCATTTTCATTGACTGCTTTCGCTGCAGACCCTCCTTGGTCTATGGCATTGCCTCTTCCACCCCCTTCCTTTCCCTTATGGTTCACTTATGTCCATCCCAGGCTTTTTTGAATCCCACCACAGTTTTCATCCCCACTACCTCCACTGGAAGACTGTTCCAGGCATCTACTACCCTGTCTGTGAAGAAGTATTTCCTCACATCTGTACTGAACCTACCCCCCCATCCAAAAAATACCTCCCACCTGTACCTTAATCACCCGTGAGGTATTTAAAGGTCTCTGTCACATTCCCCCCCTCCCTTTCCCTCCTCTCCTCCAGGGTGTACATACTGAGTTCCCATAGCCTCTCCCCATAGGCCTTTTTATTATTTTTCTATTTTTGCCTCCTACTCACCCCCTCAGCTGTGGACTTCATCAGGAGCGCATAAAGTCATCTCCCTACAGCACACACTCTACCCGGCCATCCTCCGTCACCCACAGAGCCTTGGTTATACCCCCCAGGCAGGGACGGGGCGGGCCCCAATGCCCCGATATAGCAGTAACGTTGGTCAGGAGGATGCCGGGTGGGAGTCCGTAAATCAGGGGCAAGCTCCTGGCGCTCCGTCTCTGCCAGAGCCGAGAGGCATTTTCCTATTTTCCCCTGGTTAGTGGCTGGTGCCCTGATGTCAAGGTGTATCCGACATCTGCCACTCCCCCCCCCACTCCTATTCTCTCCTTGCACTGCCTGCTGTATCTCCAGCCTCCGCCACAGATCAGCAGAGCACCGATCGGGACCCCTGTCCATCCCCGGGAGAGGAGAGCTCTCCTCCGGACGCTCAATCCTCTCCCTCCCCTGCCAACCCCCATCAACCCAGGCTCACTCCGAAACCGGGTCGCGGGCATGGCGCGAGGTGTGGCGTCCAGTGCCTCAACCCTCAGTACCACCAGGCCGGGTCCTCATAGGGCTTTTGATGTAGACCCTGTACCATCTTGGTAGCCCTCCTCTGGACTGCCTCCACTCTGTCAATATCTTTCCTGGGATGTGGTTTCCAAAACTGGACACAGTAGTCCAGGTGGGGTATCACCAATGACCTACATAGGGGTAACACTACATCCCTCTTCCTGCTGGTGATACCCCTACCTATATGCCCAAGCATCCCACTAGCTATTCTGATCGCTTTGTCACATTGGCTGGTCACCTTCAGGTCATCCAATATGATTACCCCCAGTTCTGTATCCTTTGCATCCCTTCCAGAGTGTCAACTCTGTTGCATATCTTGGTGTCATTCGTAAAGAGCCAGACTTTCCCTTCCAGTTCTTCCGGTATGTCACTAATGAAGGTATTAAAGAGGACTGGCCCAAGCACTGACCCCTGAGGCACCCTGATGGTCACTCTCCCCTCCTCGGAGTGAACACTATTTACAACCACCCTCTGCCTTCTATCCCCTAACCAGTTTCTTACCCAGGTTGAAACCTTACTGCCCACTCCCATGCTACTCAACTTGTTTACCAGTCTCCTATGTGGCACTGAGTCGAAAGCCTTGCTGAAATTCAGATAGGCCACCTCCACTGCCCCTCCCTGATCCAACAACCTTGGTAACCCAGTCAAAAAATCTATTACATTTGTTTGACACAACCTTCCCTCTGTGAAACCATCCTGTCTCGGGTCCTGCAGTCCACTGGATTCCAGCTATTCCACAATCCTTTCCTTTAATAGTAGTCCCATCAATTTCCCCACCACCAAAGTCAGGCTTACAGGCCTATTATTGCTGGCTTCCTCCTTGCTACCACTTTTGTGAAGTAGGACTATGTTCACTCTTCTCCAGTCCACTGGGACCGTGCCAGTCTCCAGTGAACTGTTAAACAAGTCTGCCAGGGGTGTAGCCAGCACCTTGCTGAGTTCTTTCCACATTCTTGGATGCACCCCGTCTAGCCCCATGACTTTGTCAACTCTCAGATTAGCAAGTGCGTTCCTGACCATCTTCTCACTTAGAAAAGGGATCAGTGTCCACTTCCTTCCCCTCAAAGCTTCTGGTGCCTATTCATGGTCCCTCTCCTTCTCCTTCCACTGTGAACACTGAGAAGTATTTATTTAAGATGTTTGCCTTTTTTTTGGGGGGGGGTCCTCCTCCTCCTCCTTACATACCCCCCCATTTTAACTGTGCAACCCTCCCTTTGTCTTCCTTTTCTCACTAACATACCTGAAAAATGTCTTGTCCCTTTTGATAGTGCCTGGGATATTCCTTCCTCAGTTTGCCCTTTGTGCTCCTTACTGCTTTGTCTGCCCCCCTCCATTTCGCCAGGTACACTTCCCTATCTTCCCTTCTCTGGGTCTCCTTAAACCTTCTGAATGCCACTCTTTCTTCCGTTACCTTTTCTGCCACCTCCCTCGAGAACTATAACAGTTTCTTCTTCCTTCTGCTTTTGCTTACTTGCTTGACATACAGGTTTGTTGCCTATATTATGCCCTCTTTTAATCTGGCCTATTTGTCCTCCACCACACCCAGGACATCTCCCCCACCAGGTCCTTTCGGAAGCACTTCCCCACCTTTGTAAAATCAGCTCTTCTGAAATCCAGGACCCTTGCCCTTGTGTGGCTGGATTCTGCTACTTTTCTTATATTAAACCACACTGTGCAATGATCACTGGTCCCCAGATGACTTCTCACCCTGTCTGCAACACTGTCCCTATTAGTAAGCACAGGTCTAGCATCACCCCACCCCAAGTGGGTTTATTAACTAGCTGCCTGACATGCAAAACAAGTGGTACTGCAGAAAACCAGTGTAAAGTGCAACCTGTAAATACTGAAACATTAATTAATGCCTGGCATCTTCAGTTTTAGTGCATCCTGTAAGAGGGAATTAAAAACAACTGGCTATAATGCAGGCATTAAATGTTGAGGCTCCAAGTAGAACATACCCATAAATATAGAAAATAAACAAAAACAGAAACAAAATTAACTGTTATTACACAATAAGGGTGAGATGATATGCCATTCTTTATTTCAGCAGAAAACCACCACCATGAGATATCACACTCTGCTGACATCACTAGAGTGTAATAAACTGAGTTTTCTCCAGTTGTCATGCCCCTGTTGTATTAAACGGATACATGATGTGCACGCGTGTAATATGGAAAATATTTTCACTCCTGCACAGTGACATTCGGATAGTCACTCGTGGCTTCGCCACTTGTGAATATTCAGCGGTCACTCTAAAGGAATGAAAATATTTTCTATATCACACTCGTGCCCATCATGTATCCCCTTAATAATAAAATACAAGTGAACATGATACTAAGATTTCAACACATTCAAAAAGTTGTATTAACATTAAAGGAGGACCGGCGCAAGCTCAGAGAAATGGAATAACATGCCAGTCCTCATTATGTCCCAGTGGTGAAAGAGCACCTAAAGCAAAAATCAATCTGCTCTCTTTCTGGAGAAAGCTCTTCAGCCTGTTACCTCCCTTGGGATGTGGTTTTGTCCAGTCTGTCTTCATGAATTTGAAAGAGCTAAGGTTACTTGTGAGTGCCAATAGGAGTGTCTCACTTCCTACTGATGATAAAGCGGGTATGCTCTTGAATCCTCTCCTTGAGAAGGATGCATTACCCTACCAATGTACAAGGAGGGACAGCTGCACCATAAAGCGTATATCACAAATGGTGTACAACACGTAATCAGTTGGTGTATTTTATTTTATTTATTTAGTTATTGAGATATTCAGAAAGACCTTTGAGTCAAAGACTCATTTACAAAGGTTCCATGTCATGCATAGAAGGTACAGGGACAATATTACATTCCATTACATAACACTGGTTACACATTTGTTCTTGATTTACAATGATTAGCACAGCCATAAGGTAGCAAAGAGGTTCTGAAGAAGGCTGTTTGTCAAATAATTAGCTAGATAGAACATTAGATATGGAGGACACAAAAGTTGTTATAGGTCATGGGGGAGGGGGGGGTGTCAGTTGCAGTCACATAGGTTAGAGGCCTGGAGGTGTTTCCTTAGCCTGGCTTTAAAAGGGCCAAGCCTTGTTTCATCAGTTATTAGGCTTGGGAGTGAGTTTGTCCAGGAAGGAGCTTTGTAGCTGAAGGATCATTGGAAATGGGAAGTCCGGCAATGGGGTACCCACAGAAATGGTCTGTTCGAGCTACGGGTGGTTCTGACAGGAGATGTTGAGAGGATAATTTTGTTAAGGGCAGGGGGGTGAGGCCTAGGATTATCTTTTTGGTCATTAGACAGGTGTGGTACCTGATTCTGTTGTCTAAGCTTAGCCAGTTTGTGGTACTGTAGGGGGAGCAGGTGTGTGTGAGGTGATCACATCCAAGGATGAGATGGTAGGCTTTGTTAAGCATGAGCCGGAGTCTATTGAGGGCTGAGGTGGGCTCGGCACTGTAGACGAGAATACCGTAGTCTAGCAGAGAGAGGACAGAGGAGTTTATGGTAAGTTGTAGTGCCTCAGGGGTGAGGCAATGTTTGTACCGATAAAGTACACCTAATCTAGAGCTAAGGGCAGTTGATAGGTGCAGGATATGTTGATTAAAGGTGAGGGCCAGGTTTAGTGTGATCCCTAGATATCTGAAGGTGCTTACTTGTTCTAGGGGGTTTGATTAACAGTGAGAATTTGGGGGCAGAGGTGCTTGAGTGGGTTCTGGGGATGGGAGAAGATCATAACTTTAGTCTTATTGTAGTTAATTATTAGACGCTGGGTGGTGAGTCATTGTTCGGTTTCACGGAAGGAGTGTTGGAGAGTAAGGTGGAGTTTAAGTGGGTCCGGATCAGAGGTGAACAGGACGGCATCGTCCGGATATAGGAGCAGGCTGCTGGGGCAGGCCAACGGGAGGGAGTTTAGGTACAGACTGAATAGCAAAGAGCCAAGAATGGAGCCCTGTGGGACACCAGAGCGGATTAGGAGGCTAGGAGACAGGATACCTTGACCAGCTGTGTTCTATCAGAGAGATAGCTGGTGAACCAGCTCATGGCATCATTGGAGAAGCCACTGTAGGCAGGGGTGTTCAGTAGGAAGGCATGATTGATGGTATCAAATGCCTTAGAGAGGTCCATGAAGATGGCACCTGTGAGGTGGCCATGGTCCAAGGCTGAGTGGACATGGGAGGTGAACTCAAGGAGGGCAGTGGTAGTACTATGACCCTTTCGAAGGCATGTTGCTGGTTGCATAGAAGGTTATATTTAGTAAGGTGGTCAGTTAGTTGATCAGCGACTATGCACTTTAGTGCTTTAGATGGGGAGGGAGAATGGAGATGGGGCGGTAATTGTTAGTGAATGTGTGGTCCCCACTCGTATGGATGGGTGTGATGGAAACCGATTTCCAACGGGAGGGGAATTTCCCATGACAGAGGGAGCGGTTGAGAATGTGGGTGAGCGGGGCTAGGACTTCCAGGAGGGTGAGGCGGAGAAGTCTCAGGTCAAGGGCATCGTGACTATAGGAAGAGTGGCTAATGGCATTGGCAAGGTAGGGCTTGGCTGCCTCCGGGGTAAGGACACGTAGACAGAAGGGAGGAGCAAGGGGTGGATGGGGATAGATTCGGGCAGGTGGGGGGTTGAAAACATTGGGGAGGAGGACATGGCTGAGATCAGTGAAGACAGAATTTAGGGCCGAGATGGTCCGAGGAGAGGTTTCCGTCTATTAACATTTGGTCTGGGGGCAGACTTGGGGCTTTGCCACCGAGTTCCTTAATATTATTCCAAAATCTGCGTCTAGTGCCCCAGGTGGAGGTTAAGGTGGCTTTGTAATAATCTGCTTTGGCGGTGCGTATGGCCCAAGTGCACTTGTTACGGGCCTCCCTATACCGTTGCCTGTCCATAGGCCGTTGGGTCTCATTAGCTAGGTGCCATAGGGTGTCACGCTGTCATAGTAGGCCCTGGAGGTGGTCTGAAAACCAGGGGGCATGGTTAACTTTGGACATACTCTTGGTGAGGGGGGCGAACTTGTCACAGGCAGCATTGAATGTGGTGATAAATAGATCAAGTGCATGATCTGGGTCGAGGGTGTCTGCTAGGGGTGTCCAGTCCCAGTCTCTGAGGTGGGCCTTAAGTTGGGCTAGTTTACCAGTCCCAAGTTTGCGTTGTGAGGTAATTTTAGGTGGGGTTTTGAGGGGAGTACAAGACCAGTTGCAGAGTACCGGAGAGTGATCACTTAGTGTGTCAGGGAGTACTAGGGTGCTGGTTATTTTGTGGGGGCGGTTTGTGAAGCCTAGGTCTAGTAGAGAGGATGTCCTCATGTGGGTGTTAATCCGGTTGGGGGTTGTGACTACCAGCGTGAGATCGAGCGTAGTAGCCTCGTCCATGAACGGGGCAGCTGTCTTGGCCAGCCAATTTATGCTGAAATCACCCATGAGTATTTTTTCATGCTGTGGGGGAAGAGTAGAGAGATAGGACAGGATGGCTTGGAAGGCTTGCTTCTGGTCTCGGGGAGGGACGTAGGCAGTAGTGAGGAGAAGTGGGGAGGTTGAGTTTCCTAGCGTTAATTTTAGGGTGAGGGCCTGAGCCCTGGATGTTAGTTGGGGCAGAGGAAGTAAATGGCCTGAAAGCGAGTCCTCAAGGTAGAGAGCGCAGCCTCCCCATTGCTTACCCACCCGGTCGTAACGAAAGAGGAGATATCCAGGGAGGTTTACTGCCGAGTCAGTAACAGAGGGGGAGAGCCAGGTTTCACTCAGTGCTATGATATCAGGGCAATGCTGGAGTACCCACCCCTGAAAAGAGTTCCATTTTTTTTGAAGGCTGCAAATGTTGATAGAGGCAAAGCGCAGCCCATTGACTGGTGATGGGTGGGACGGTGGAGCATTCTGTGGGCCTGGGTTGGGGTGGACATTGCCCGTCAGGAGCAGAAGAAGCACGAGTGACCTGAAGCAATTGCTACTCGCTTGGGTAATTGGTCTTTGGTATATTCGCTGTGGGTGACCCATGGTAGGTACTGGAAGTTTCAGGCTATGGGGGGCTGATAGGAGGAGAAAGTGGGGAAGGGGGGTAATGCGCTGTGGTGTGGATATGGTAGGTGGTTGGCAAGAGAAGGAGGGGCTCCAGAGGGTCATCTGCCGTGGGAGATGACATCTATGGAGGAGGGAGAAGTTGTTAAAGTTTATGCTTATGTTTGTGGTGTAGTGGGGGGGGGTCGTCAACTGGGTTATATGCCTGTGCTTGTAAAATCTCACTGCTCATGTGTAGCGTGGGGAGGGGGAAGCAGGGTGGGGAGTGCCAGGCTGTATGAGGATAGGGTATGGCAGTTATGCCCCACTTTCCTACGTTTGGAGAGGGAGGGTGGGATGTTAGTGGGAGCAGTAGAGGGAGAGTAATGAGGGTACTCTCAAACGGGGGCAGTGAGAGGATCTCAGATCTAGAAGTGGGTTGCCATCTGGGGACAAGTGACCATCAAACAGTGTGGTTCAAGTTAAACTCAGCTACAGAGTCAAGCCATACAAAAGTGAGGGTACTGGACTTTAGGAGGGCTGACTCTGGCAAGATGGGAGAGTGCCTCAGAAAAGCACTAGCAAACAGACTAGAAGGAGGTGGAGCAACAATGGGGAATCATCAAAACTGCCATCACAGAGGCAACAAGCCTTTGTGTGAAGCAAATAAACAAATCAAACGAAAGAAAAAGCCACTATGGTTCTCAAAAGAGGTGGCTGTGAAAGTCAGGAAGAAAAGATAGCATTCCAGAAGTATAAGGAAACACAGAAGGAGCAGGACAGAGGCTGTACCAGTTAAGGCAGAAGGAAGCAGGAGGGAAGTCAGAATAGCAAAGGCCCAAACTGAGGAAAAGACAGCCAACTCCAGTTAAGAAGGGATAAAACCTTTTATAGGTACATCAATGATAGAAAGACAAAGGGAGGATAGTGAGGCTGAATAGAATGAACGGTGGGTGGGCAGAGGGGACAGTGAAAAGCAGGATACTGAACGAATATTTCTGCTCAGTATTCACAAAGAGGAGGGAAGTGCCTAATAAAATTAACAGAAGCACTCTTCATAGGGGGGGGTCGATCCCAGTCCCTTCACAGAAGAAAGGGTTCTGCAAGAACTCCTAAAACTGAAGGTGGACAAAGCCATGGGTCCTGATGGAATTCACCCCAGAATTCTAGAAGAATTAAGGGAGGAACTAGTGAAACCACTGGCTACTCTTTTTAATAAATCATGGGAGGATATGGTGGTACCGAGGACTGGAGGAAGGCGGATGTGATTCCCCTTCACAAAAGTGGGACCAAGACAGAGGCAGGAAACTACAGACCTGTCAGTCTGACCTCTGTGATAGGGAAAGTCATGGAGTCACTTCTGAAGGAAAGAATAGTTAAGTACCTAGAGGCCAGTGGAGCACAGGACCCAAGGCAGCATGGGTTCACAGCGGAAGGTCATGTCAGGCCAGATCTAATAGATTTCTTTGACTGGGTGACCAAAGTAGTAGACCAGGAGGGGCTGTGGACATGGCCTACCTAGACTTTAGCAAGGCATTTGACACAGTCCCACAAAAGATTAATAGTCAAATTAACCAGCCTGGGAGGGTCCCAGGGTGGTAGCCTGTAAAACATTGGCTGCACAACAGGACACAGAAGGTAATTGTAAATGGAGTCCACTCTGAAGAAAGAGGGGTTACTAGTGGGGTACCTCAGGTTCAGTATTGGGTCCAGTCCTTTTAATGTCTTCATCAGTGACATTGCAGAGGGACTGGAAGGAAAAGTATGCCTTTTTGCAGATGACACAAAGATCTGCAACAGGGTTGATACACAAGGAGGCGTGGAAAGGATGAAAAGGGACTTGGCAAGGTTAGAGAAATGGTCATAAGTATGGCAGCTAGGATTCAATGCAAAGAAGTGCAAAATAATGCACCTGGGAAACAAGAACCCAGGGGAAGAATACACAACGGGTGGGGAGGTAGTAACAACAACAAAAAAGGAAAGGGACCTGGGGTAATCATATCAGATGACGTTAAGGTTAAAAGCAATGTGAGAAGGCAGTAGGGAGGGCTGGGGTATACTGGATGTACAGGAGAGGCATCAGCAGCAGAAAACAGGAAGTTGTTATCCTCTGTACAGACAGTTGGTGAGACCCCATCTGGACTACTGTGTCCAGTTCTGGAGACCCCATCTCCGCAAGGACATAGACAGGATAGAGGTAGTCCAGAGGAGGGCAACTAAAATGGTGCAGGGTCTGCAAGAGAAGCTGTATGAGGAGAGACTAAAGGAGCTTAATATGTATACCCTTGAGGAAAGCAGGGAGAGGGGGGACATGATAGAAACTTTTAAGTACCTCAGTGGAATCAACAAAGTCCAAGAGGGTAGCATCTTTCAGAAAAAGAGATGTGCAAGAACAAGGGGACACAATTTAAAGATAGGAGGCGGTCCAGGGCAAAGAGGAAGTATTATTTCACAGAGAGGTAGTGGATGCATGGAACAGCCTTCCTGAGGAGGTTGTGGGGTCTAAAACTGTGGGAGAATTCAAGAATGCATGGGGCAGACATAAGACAATTCTTGTGGGGGTGGAAGAAATAGGCTGTTGGTTAACTAGGATTCATGCCTCATCCTGTAGGTAGGGAAATGGGCAGACTAGATGGGCCAAGCGGTCCTTATCTGCCGTCAAAGTCTATGTTTCTATGTATGCAGGAGCATGGTGGGGCTAGAGAGCTTTGTTATTGCAATATGAAGAAAGGTCAGGAGCATGAAATGTAAATGAACCTCTAGTGGTGGGAAAGCTGGCCGATAGGTTAATTTCATGTTCATGTGATCTGAAATGTGGCTATACATGTGAATACGACCACGGGTGGTGGTGGGGGCGGTGGGGAGCCAAACGCGCAGGGCAAACCTCTGCCTGAGCTTGCAGCACCGGTCGTGATCAGGCAAGAGTTTGTCATTAGTGGGACTAGCAAAGGAAGTACCAGTTTTCATGTAGTGACACATGTTACAGTGGTCATATCGAAAGGTACCAGCCGGGCAGGGAAAATTGTGTAGCCTTGTTGGATGGGGTAAGGTGGCTGCATACAGTTTTATCCTTAAAGAGAAGCTTCTCACTTTCCTACTTCTCACCCCCACAAACATATAACAAAGGTTACTTGCTACCAAGTTATCTGCAATACAAGTTTCCATTTATTTCTGCCAGTTTTAAAAATCCAGACATTCGTATTTGGCTCCGTGGAGCTGAAAGCCAAAATGGTGCCACTTCCTTATTACTGAGACACGCCTCCACACTCACATGTTTTGTGATGTCAGTAAATGGAGCTTGTGGGGGCATGCTCCATAGAGTAGCATAGGGACGTTTTTTAAATGTATTTTATTACAATTTAGAGTTACGATTATAACAAATCGAGGCCACTGCTCGACTAACAAGAACCCTGTTCTCTCATGCATAGTATCCCCATGCGACAATACCACTGTGTGAAGAGGAACGCTTCTGACCCAGCAATTTGCCTTCTCCAAACTGATGAACTCTTCATCTGATTCCTGAATAGGGGTTAAGACCCGTAACTTTTGGCGGAAGCAGATGCCCATGCCCGCCCTCAGAATTGGAGTTCTCTCCTTGTTCCAAGGACTAAAACCACAACCATGGATAACTGTGTCAGTTTTTCTTACAGAATATAATTCTGTGTCTCCCAAGATTGCTGGTACCCTAAAGAAGTACTGGTACATTCTTCAGGTGTACATAGATCTTAGAAATGTTGTAGATGATTCATCCAAGGTGGTTTACCATAAAGGGACCAGTATTTAAAAAATATATATATATTTGTATTAAAAAAGCTTTAAACGGATATCAATATCCATACATAACTTACAGACTTATATTTTCAGATGACGTTTATATTATGAATATACAGATCCTTTATAGTCGTACATGGATGAGAGGTATACTTAGATATCCAGAGTCAGTATCCCAGTCTTGTGCTATCAACCCTTGCCATGCAGCACGCCCCCAGTCTTGCTTAACAGCACGCCTCTGATCTAAAGTGCTTGGGCCCAAAGGGAGTACCCACAGAAGACCAAAACATGAACACCACTTCCTTCTTGCATCCCTCTGCATTCAAGCATCAATAACCCCCTGCTCAATGGCTTCCAGTAGGGGGCTCCAGATTCTGTCAAAGGCAGCTGTCTGCCCCATCAAACTATGTAGGTATCTTTCTGTCTTCATGAACAGCACTAGGTTGTTAAGCCATTGGATGACACTAGGTGGCTTTTTACTAACCCAATTCTGGGCAATAGTTTTCCTGGCATTCACAAGGGCAATATGCCAGAGTTTGATATTCCATAGGTGGTTCGCAGGTTTAGGTTCTGTGCCCAAAATAAATTCTAAGTGGGAATCTGGCAGGGACATCTTCAAGACCTTCTCCATCAGTCCATGGATGCCATGCCAATAGGAGAAAACTTGATGGCACAATAGGGCCATGTGGACAAAGTCTCTCATCCCCGTCTGACACCTTGGGCTCATTAAGCTCGTGCTACTATCAAATGTGTGCAGCCAGGCAGGCGGGACATAAGCTCTATGTAGGAAAAAATATTGAATTCTGTGTAATTTGTTGGATCAAAAGCATTGATGTGCATGCCTTACAGCTGTTCTCCATATTTCATCATCTATAGTAATTTGTAAATCCCATTCCCAATCTGATCTGGCTTTGATAGCAGGGGTCTGGACTGCACCCAGAAAGAGCCTATAGAGGGATATTAATATGGGCATATTAGGTTGTGGTTTACAAAACATTTCCTCTATCGGGGCGGTAGTACATGACTTGTGGTCTAAAAACTCACTCAGCTGTAGATATGCAAAAAAATCACCTGTTTTAATACCATACCGCTGCTGGAGTTCAGAGAAAGGTGCAAGAAAACTCCCATAATACAGGTTACTACTCCTCTGAATACCTGTTTTACCCATTCATAAAAATGCCTGATGCAGTAAAATGCTACATCCTTTTCTAAAGGGACCAGTATTAAGGATAAAACTGTATGCAGCCACCTTGCCCCATCCAATCAAGCTACACAATTTTCACTTCCCCACCCGACTGGCACCTTTCGATGAGACCACTGTACCATGTGTCATTACATGAAAACTGGTACTTTCTTTCCCAGTCCCACTAACGGCAAGGTAAGGTAAATTTTATTTACATGGCACCCAATCCCGGAGGCTCTGGGTGCCTTACAAGAAATACAATGAGACAAGCAATAAAACAATTAAAATAAGATTACATTAATACGATTAAAAAGCTTTCAGGATGCCATACTCAGGAACTGAACAAAAACAAGATGTAATTCAGTAATCATTAAATGCCAGGTTAAAGAGGTGGGCCTTCAGCCTCCGCTTAAACTCCTCTAACGAAGGAGCTTCCTGGACTGCAGATGGGAGCGAGTTCCACAGGGTCGGCCAAGAGATGCTGAAATCATGATCTCCCAAAGTCCTGAACCAAACCCTGGGAACATCCAGGAGGCCCCTCGAGGAGGATGAGGAGTGGAGGGAGCAAGCAGAGGTTACCAGTGTCAGGAGCTCTGATAGATAGCCAGGGCCCAGTCCATACAGGGTCTTAAAGGTGAGAAAACCCACCTTGAAAAGGACTCTCCACCTGACCGGAAGCCAGAGCAGGGCACGCAGAACCAGTGTTACATGACTGGACCTTGAAAAACCTGTCAGCAACCATGCTGCTGTGTTCTGCACCAGCTGTAGTCGGCAGAGGGTCCCTCCCATGACTCCGAAGTACAGAGCACTGCAGTAGTTGAGCCTGGAGGAAACAAAGGCGTGTACTAGCGTCGGCAGGTCCTCGGGTGGAATGAGGGGCTTAATCCAGGCAATGTTCTGCAGATGGTAAAAACCACTGCTGACTACAGAAGACACCTGATCTTCAAAAGTTAGTCTGCTATAAAGGATCACACCCAGAATTCGCACCCTCAGGGAAGCCACCATCGCGTCGAACCCAGTACAAGACCAGAATCAGCCCCGGCAGGCAACCCATCATGCCCGTGACCAGGCTCAATTACCAGCAACTCCATCTTAGCCAGGTTGAGTCTCAGCCTGCTGGAAGCCATCCAGTCATTGATTTTAGCAATATTGCTGTTAAGTACATCAAAAGCTCCAGATGTTACAGGAGCAAATGACAAATACAGTTGGGTGTCATCTGCATAGCAGTGAAACTCCACACTGTATTGTCGAATGATCTTGCCCAGGGGCAGCTTATACACTGTGAACAACAATGGCAACAGGATCGAGCCCTGTAGTACTCCACAAGACAGAGGCATTAGGGAGGAGGAGAAATTTCCCATCACCACCCGCTGCACCCTATCCGAGAGATAGGACTCAAACCACCTGACGACAGCACCGGCAAGTCCACAGAACTCTCAGAGCTGATCCAATAGCACAGCGTGATCCACAGCGTCAAAGGCCGATGAGAGATCGAGAAGTACAAGAACTGACCTGTCTCCTCTATCTCTAGCCCTGAGCACATTATTATGCACCCTCACTAGAGCTGTTTCAGTGCTGTCTCTAGCCCGAAAACCCAACTGAAATGACTCATAAATGGCAAAGGACTCCAAGCGGTCCTTTGGCTGTTGTGCCACTAATTTCTCAACAACCTTGCTCAAGAAAGCCAGGTTGGAGATAGGATGGTAATTCGCCAGGACGTCAGGGTCAAGGGAAGGTTTCTTAAGGAGAGGCCTCACCAGTGCTTCTTTCAGAGCAGCTGGGAAAACCCCCTCTGCCATTGAACATCTGGCAATCCCGGCGAACACCGGGCCAACAGCCTCAACACATCCCATTAACAAACGTGTCGGTGACGGGTCCAGTTCACAAAAAGTGTGCTTCAACTCTAAGATCACCATAGTCACTTCGGACACCTCCACTGGCCTGAACTCTTCCCAGACAGATGGAGTGCCTCTATTCCCCCAAGCCCGGCCACTGCTAGGCAACAGCCCGCCTGGCGGAATCCCTGATTGGATGGCCGACACTCTGTTGGAGAACAGAGCAAACTCTTCACATACAGTGGATGAAAAAGCTTTTTTCGGTTGCAGACAGGCAGGATGTAAAGCCTGTCTACAGTCTGTAACAGCTGAGATGGTTTGTTTCTCTCTGCAGTAATTTCCCAGGAGAGGAATTCTGCCTTCTTACAGGAAATTACCCCCTGGTACTCAGCACAGTGAGCACGCAGGGACAGCTTGTTGGACTCCAGTCAGGTCTTCCACTAGCAGCACTCCAACTTCCGACCTCTGATCTACATCGCCTTGAGATCCCCATCAAACCAACGGGATCTCAAGTGAGAAGATCTAGGTCATATACGAACTGGTGCAATGGCATCCAGAGCTTCGGAGACCACTCTATTATAGGTGGTCACCACCTTCCCGGTGCCAATCGCACATGCCGCATCAACCCTAGATAGATCAGCTGCTGCCAACAGTCCCTCTGGGTGCAAGCCCCTTAAAGGGCGATAGCTGACCATCTCCGCAGGAGAGGGACTTTCAGGGGGGCCCCAAACGTGAACTCCATGGTGTAATGATCAGCCCAAATGAAGAGATCAATCCTGAGGTTATCAACCTCAAGACCCAACTGAAACACCAGATCGAGCGTGTGGCCATGCTGGTGGGTAGCAGAAGCAACTACTTGTGCCAGGCCCAGTGACTGCATCAACTGGAGGAGGTTGTTACTGAAATGCAAGGATTCATCGTCGTCGATCCACGCATTGAAGTCCCCCAAGATTAAGCACCTGGGGGACTCCAACACCTGGTCGATGATGAAGTCAGCTACCTCCTGCAGGAATTCTCCCACGTCCCAGGGGGGCGGTACATGATGAGAATACTGCAATCTGCACCTGTACCCCCACGGAAAGCGATGCACTCAAAAGATCGGGTGCTGCCAACTGGGTGCACCCAGAAGCCCAGGCTTGATCGAAAAATTATAGCCACTCCCCCACCCCTGCGATCCTTCCTCGGGAAGTGCACTATGGAGTACCCAGAGTGAATGAAGGCCTCGAGAACTGGGCCAGCATCGTCACCCAACCAGGTCTCCATAATGCAAGCCAGGTCGACCGAGGAAATTAAGTCAGCAAAAACAGCAGTCTTGTTCTTCATCGACCTGGCATTGCATAGCACCACCCAAAGAGGATCAGAGGACGCAGCTGGCCCTCTAGCTACCTGCCCACTTGATTGGGTGGGAACCCTGGTCAAGGAGACCAAACACGTCTGGCTTCTCCCTAGGCTCCGCTTATGCCCCGGCATCTCCTGCACCAAACTAACTCAATGCTGCTCACCATTCCCTCCTCAGCTGCACTCGGACCATGACCCCCTCCACCACCTAGTTATCCCTACCTCCTTGCAGCTCCTTGCTGCAGTAGCTGGAACTGGGAGATCGGTAAAGGGCCAAAGGTCCCGTAGCCGAGCAGCAGCACAGGTGATACGGGTGGGGCCACGCCACCAACACATCTTTACCTGGCAATTCAGTCCCTCAAGCAACCCAACAGCACAAACTGTTAAGAAGAATCAGCATTTATATAGCACTTTTCATACACAGTATCCCAAAGCGCTTTACAAGCAATGCTCGACTGGTAGTGAAGTGACTGAATGTGTGGTGGTGGCCACAGTTAAAGTGCAATGGCAAACCAAAACAACTCACATCTACATGCACACCTAATAACACAAATTATTCTACACACTCACTCTAACATACATTCACTTAAAACAATTTAAAAATAAATTCCACAGCCCTCAAACACATTATACTAAAACCTCCTCCCCACAGACCCCCAATCTCCCAGAGAAAACCCCCAACCACCAAAACACCACCTCCAAGCACAACATTTCCCCATCCCCACAAACATCGCAATACAATCCTAAACAAAAATAAAAAAATAAAAATATTTATAACAAATATGGGAGAGCATTTATAAAGTGCAGCGTGCCGTAGAACCAGTCCAATCCACCAAGGGATTAAAGTCAAATTTCAATTTGAACAGAAAGTGATTTCCAAAAGCAAGCACCACCAATCAGTCCAGTCCTGGCAATAGGATCCAGTAACCAGTTCCAAAGTCTCAGGTAAAGGAGAAAAAGGGGAATGGCACTCACACCACCATAACCCAGATGTAACAACAGATTGCTAGCAAGTAGTGTTGGAAGGGAAAACTTTGAAAAGACCAAAACTCAGCACTTCTCTCTAATGACAAACTCTATGAGATACACCAATTGATTACGTGTTGAACACCACTGTGGAATACACTTTACGGTGCAGCTGTCCCTTCTTGTACATTGGTAGGACAATTCATCCTCTTAAGGAGAGGATTCAAGAGCATACCAGCTCTAGCATCAGTAGGCAAGGCAATTTTATTTGTAGGGCATCCAATCCCGGAGGCTACTGGCGCCTAACAGTAATTATAATAAAGCATATTGAGAAACAGCATGAGTAAATAAAATAGAAAAACAATGCATAAATACAAGTATGACAATTTAAAATAGATTAAATGGCTTTTAGACTGTCATAAAAAGGGGCTACAGCAAGATGGACTCAGAAATCTGGAAAAGCCAGGACAAAGAGGTGGGTCTTCAGCCTCCGCTTGAACATCTCAACCAAGGAAGCCTCCCGGATGAAAGATGGTAACCAATTCCACAGGGTCGGCCCAGAGATGCTGAATTCACAATCTCCTGAGGTCTTGAGCCGAACCCTGGGAACGTCCAGGAGGCCCCTCGAAAAGGTGTGGAAGGAGTGAGCAGAGGTCACCGGTGTCAGGAGCTCTGACATGTAACCAGGACCCAGTCCGTATAGGGCCTTAAAGGTGACAAGACCCACCTTGAAAAGGAGCCTCGATCTGACCGCCAGCCAGTACAGAGCCTGCAGGACCGGGGTCACATGACTAGACCTCGAGAGGCCCATCAGTAACCGGGCCGCTGCATTCTACATTAGCAGAAGTCTGCAGAGAGTCCCTCCCGTGACTCCAAAGTATAAAGCGTTGCAGTAGTCAAGCCTGGAGGTCACAAAGGCATGCACTAGCGTCGGCAGGTCCTCGGATGGAATGAGGGGCTTAATCCGGCAATGTTCCGCAGATGGTAGAAACCGCTACTGACAGCAGATGACACCTGATCTTCAAAAGTCAATCTGTGATCACACCCAAATTTCGCACCCTTGGGGAAGCCACCAATGGAGCAGAACCTAGGAAAAATCCTGAGTCAGCCTCAGGTGGCAACCCATCACATCCGTGACCGGGCTTGATCACCAGTACCTCCATATTGGCAGGGTTAAGTCTCAGCCAGCTGGAAGCCATCCAGATGTTGATTTTAGCCAGACAGTTGTTAAGCACATCGATAGCTCTTGATGTGCCGGGGGCAAAGGACAAGTATAGCTGGGTATCATCTGCATAACAGTGAAACTCCACGCTGTACTGTTGAACGATCTTGCTCAGGGGCAGCATGTACACTGTGAACAGCATCGGTGACAAGATCGAGCCCTGCGGCACTCCACAAGGCAGGGGTATTGGGGAGGAGGAGAAATTCCCCATCACTACCCGCTGCACCCTGTTTGAGAGATAGGACTCGAACCACCTGATGCAGGGTTTTAAATAACTGATTAGCAGTTTTTTTGTTGGGACAATACTAACTGTATAGAAAGTATTTCTATAGGTTTTCTAGAAGTGTCGTGTTTGTTAAATACAGTGAGGCAAATGCTGGGCATTTTTACAGTGTTTTAGCACTTTTATGAGCAAAACGCTAATCAATTTTTAGAGTTAAATAAAACCCTGTGATGACAGTATCGGCAAGTCCACAAAACTCACAGAGCTGATCAAGAAGCACAACGTGGTCCACAGTGTCAAATGCTAAGAGAGATCGAGAAGAATAAGAACTGACCTGTCTGCTCTATCTCTAGCACTGAGCAGATCATTATGCACCCTCACTAGAGCGGTTTCTGTGCTATGTCTAGCCTGAAAACCCAACTCAAATGGCTCATAGATGTCCAAGGACACCAGGCGATCCTTGAGCTGATATGCCACTAACTTCTCAACAACCTTGCTCAAAAAAGGCAGGTTGGAGATAGGATGGTAATTCGCCAGGACATCAGGGTCGAGGGAAGATTTCTTAAGGAGGGGCCTCACCAGCGCTTCTTTCAAAGCTGTGGGGGGTGGGGGCCCTCCATCATTGAGCACCTGATAATCCGGAAGAACACCGGACCAACAGCCTCGACACATTCCATTAAGAAACCCGTCTGGGCCGGATCCAGTTCACAAGAAGTGTGCTTCAGCTCTAATCACCTTAGTCATTTCAGACACCTCCACTGGCCTAAACTCCTCCCGGACAGGCGGAGTGCCACAGAGACCCCCAGCCCGACCACTGTGAGGCAAATGCCTTCCTGGCGGGATCCCCGACCAGATGGCTGACACTCTGTTGGAGAAAAACAGAGCAAACTCCTCACACAAACTGGATGACAATGCCCTTCTCAGCTGCAGACAGGCAGGGTGAAGAAGCCTGTCTACAGTCCGAAATAGCTGAGATGGTCTGTTTTTCCCTGCAGCAATTTCCCTGGACACAAATTCTCCCTTCTGAAGGGAAATTGCCCCTGGTACTCCACATAGTGAGCACACAGGGCCAGCCTATCAGCCTCCAGCTGGGACCTCCACCAGCAATTCTCCAACCCCTGACCCTTGATCTTCATCACATTGAGGTCCTCATCAAACCGGGGGACATCAAGTAAGAAGATCTGGGTCATATCTGAACTGATGCGAGAGCATCCAGAGCTTCGGAGACCACCCTATTATAAGCTGCCACCGCCTCTCCGGAACCCATCGCACATGCCACAGCAACCCGAGAAAGGTCAGCTAATGCCATCAGTCCCTCAGGGCGGCCACTTAAGGCGCGAAAGCTGACCATC
Organism: Neoceratodus forsteri; assembly: GCA_016271365.2. Lineage (NCBI taxonomy): Eukaryota > Metazoa > Chordata > Ceratodontiformes > Ceratodontidae > Neoceratodus > Neoceratodus forsteri. The sequence goes on along the minus strand of CM057456.1, from coordinate 1,692,843,272 downwards.
TCCACAGGGGAGGGACAACTGGGGGGGGGGGCCCAAACATGAACGCCACAGTACAGTGATCAGACCAACTGACCTGATCAATCTTGAGGTTATCAACGTCAAGAACCAGCTGGAACCCTAGATCAAGTGTGTGGCCATGCTTGAGGGTCACAGAAGCAACCACTTGTGACAGGCCCAGAGAATGCATCAACTGGAGTAGTTCGTAACTGAAATGCACGGATTTGTCGTCAATCCAGGCACTGAAGTTCCCCAGGATTGCACACCTGTTGGACTCCAGCACCTGACTGACAACGAAGTCTGCCACCTCCTGCAGGAAGTTTCCCCCCACCCTAGGAGGGCAGTAAATGAGGAGAATCCTGCAACCTGCACCTGCACCCCCAACACACAGCAACACACTCAAAAGATCGAGTGACACCAACCGGGTGCACCATGAAGCCCAGGCTGGCTCGAAAAACAATGGCCACCCCCCCCCAATCCTTCCTCAGGCCGTGCACTAGAGAGTACCCGGTAGGGATGGCGGCCGCAAGAACTGGGCTGGCATCGTCATCAAACCAGGTCTCAGTTATGCAAACCAGGTCAACAGTGGAAATCAAGTCTGCAAAAATGGCGGTCTTGTTCTTCATGGACCTGGCATTGCAAAGTACCACCCGAAGAGGGTGAGAAGAAGCGGCCGGAATTCTAGCTGCCTGCCCACTCAGTCCAGTGGGAACTCTGGGTATGGAGACCAAACACGTCTGGCCTCTCATTCGGCTCCGTTTACACCCAGGGCATCTCCTGAACTGGACAACCTCAATGCAGCTCACCACCCCCTCCTCAACTGCCCTCGACTCCCTGCAGATCCCTCGCCTCCTAGTAGTTCCAACCTCCTACAGCATCTAGCTGCGATGGCAGGAACTGGAAGGTTAGGAAAGGAGTGAATGTCGAGGAGCCGAATGGCAGAATAGGTAATTCTAGCAGGGCCGCGGCATCTTGCCTGGCTCATCTAGTCCCTACCAGAATTCTGAAATTGCACAGGGTTTCATCATGCAAAAAAGGGCAAACCCAATTGACACAACCTCTCCTCTAACCACTTACTCAAAACAAAACCCCTAACAATTAAATTACTCCACTGAAGGAAATTCCCCCTGTAAAAACTAACCAAACACACAAATACAAAATACATTACCCCACTCACTCTACTAATACAAATTCTCAATACTTCATCCACACACCCCAGTCAACATCCCCCCCAAAGACAATAAAAATGAATGGAATAATACAGAAGGTCATCAGCCCCCCGCCTAAAACAAAAGTAATTTATAAAGGGTTAACAGGGGAGAAAAGCAAGCAATGAGAATGAGCTGCAGCAATTTTGAAGAACAAATGCAGAGTCCCAGGTAGATGAAGGTAATTGTCCAGTTCCAAAATCCAAGCCGAAAGGCTAGTAACTGTAACAGAGTGCAGTCAAATTATTTGGTGCTCTCACTACCAAAGTTTAATCAGCTTTCAATGCAGCACAACCAGTTCAAAAAGAAATTTCGAAATCTTAAGTAGTTAGACCAAAAACACCAGTTCGAAGACGGCTCGCTCTCACCGAGACAGCTTTGAAGGAGATTTTAAAATAGGAGCACTTACCCACTGTTGGGAGCATAAGTCCAAGAAATGAAGCCGGGGACAAGCTCTCACCAAGTCCTCCAGATAACACCTTCAGCTCCCAGAACCAGCAGTTCCCACAGGAGCACAGCGGGCATGAAACCCACAAAAGGATGAGGATTGTTGTCACACCAGGAAGGGGTACTCTGGGGAAAATGCTCCTCTTCCCCTAAGAAAACTTCAGATGGGCCGCCTCTCTAAGGCCCGGGATCCACTTACTAGATCAAGCTTCAGAAAAGTGGGAGACAGGCAGAGTTCTCCTGAAAAGCAGCGGAGCTTCTACCTCCTGCCATGTCAGTTACCCCCACCGCTCGACTGCTATCTGATCCAGCAGACCCCTAATCATCTCTGAGGTGGCCACCAGCACCAGGAACCAATGTCCTGCATAAACAGCAGTCCAACAGGTGAAAAATAGGCTGGCGACTCTGACTCTCAGCAGTACCCCTCCATGTCCTCCTTCCCTTCAGGTGAGTGCCGCGTTCTTGTGAGAAACTCCTCAAGATTACCAGAACAGTATTGAAGGTTGCACCCCAGATTCTTGGAACTTCTCTGAGGTTACCCTTGCTAAAAATAATAACTACACTCCTATGCTAACTCGCTAAAAAGCCCTGCCTACCAATACAAACCCTTACACTACGACTAAACTGAAAAAATATAAAAACAGAAGTCCCCTCGATAATAAAACTTCGATGCTGACGTTCTGAGTAACAAAAACACTGTATTGGAAATCACCTGACATGTTTAAAACAGAGTTGCAACTCAGGCAGTTGGAGCTCAAGCAGACGGCAGCCCAGCGTGGCCGTCATCTTCTCCACAAATTACTACAACCACATTTTGGAATGCCCAGCACAGGATATCCAGATTACAGACAAGACCACAAAGGTTATCCAGATTTTAGACACACCCACAGTAGGAAGTGCGACACTCTTGTTGGCACTCACAGGAGACCTTAGCTGTTTCAAATTCATGGGGATCGACTGGACAAAATCACATCCCAGGGGAGGTAACAGGGTGAACAGCTTTCTCCATTAAGAGAGCAGACTGATTTTTGCTTTAGGTGCTCTTTCACTACTGGGACATAATGAGGACTGGCATGTTATCCCATTTCTCTGAGCTTGCACTGGCCCTCCTTTAATGTTAATACAACTTTTTGAATGTGTTGAAATCTTAGTGTCCTGTCCACTTATATTTTAACACTTAATATTTTTTTTTTTTCTGTTTTTGTTTATTTTCTGTATTTCTGGGTGTGTCCTACTTGGAGCCTCAACATTTAAAGGAAAGCTCCACACATCCTGGGCTCCCGCAACCGAAAAGCTAACCCTCCGGTTTAGCTTTTAACAGCAAGAGTGGCATTTTCTTGCACCTCAACTTGCTGTATTTTAATTTAAAAAAATACGAAATCCGGAAGTACAGAGGATGCACAGGGCACTCCATTTGCTGAAAAGGTGCGGCGGCACTACTCGCTTCAATACAAAAGTACTGAGCGAGTGATGCGTCACCACCTTTCAGCAAATGAAGTACTGCATCCTCCATTATCGATTTCATATTTTTTAAAATTAAAATACAGCAAGTTGCAGCACAAGAAGATGCTGCTCTTGTTGTTAAAAGATAGACCGGAGGGTTAGCTTTTCGTGTGCAGGAGTCCAGGATGTGTGGAGTTTTCCTTTAATGCCTGCATTATAGCCAGTTGTTCTTAATTCCCTCTTACAGGATGCGCTAAAACTGAAGATTCCAGGCATTAATACTTCAGTATTTACTCGTTGCCTTTAACACTAGTTTTCTGCACTACCCCTTGTTTTGCATCTCATAGTTTTTTATATTTATTTTATGTCTTCAGTCTCCTGATAAACTTATTTTTGCTTAGTATCACTTTGTTATTCACTTCAAGTAAGGTCTTAAGCGGTCTGTTCTATTCTGGCACTGATTTATCTTTAATTAACACACTTGTGCTTTAATCACTTGGTATAAATTCAACCTCAGCGCCAGTGCCCCCCCTTCCCCAATGAAGAACCCCTGCATGGGGCACTAAGTGCCAGGGTTTTGTTGGCTAGTTTGCTTTCATTTAATTTCATTTTAATTTTATTCTTTGCTAACCGGGTAAGGACACTGGACCAAAGGTCCCTTTTCAGGCCCAATTCGGACATACAACAAAACACATATAATCAATACAAAACATTAACAGTTACAAATAACAATTACAACCTGACAAAGACAATAGATATTGCTTTAGTCTCGATTTGAAACTAGGTACAGAAACAGCCAATCTAACATCAAGAGGAAAAGCATTCCAATTTTTTGGTGTACCCACAGAGAAAGCTTGTATCCCCCTCTTTAATCGATAACGAGGAACATTGAATAGAGGGCCATTGGCAGACCTCAGACTAGGTAAAACATTTCTAAGTGAAACTAACTCAGACAAAGGAAAAGACATTCCAAAATAAAAACTCTTAAACATTGCATATCCCACAAAATATTGAATCCTATAATCAGGTGGAAGCCATCCCAAATTAGAATATAGATAACAATATGGGTCCTACTTGGGGCTGCTAATATAAACCTCATATACTGTTATAGGTAACAGTTAAGGCACGCAATTCCTTATAACTTATATTAAGGTAAAGACTAGACACATAATCAAAGTGTGATAAAAGGGACTCAATAGCAATAGCTCTCCTAGTGTCAGGGGAAAAATAAGAAATAAATTTATACAGTAAACCAAGTTTCTTGCTGATTGTTTTAGCAACCATTTGAGAACTTGAAAGAAAAAGACAGAGATGGATCTAGAATCACACCTAACTATTTAAACTGCGACACCTGCTCAATCAAAAGACCATGCTGATCCAGTATATCAAGCCTTGGATTATCCTGAAGCATTAATGGCGTGCCAAACAACATGACCTTAGTTTTGCCAGAGTTTACAACCATAGCATTACAAGATAACCAGAAGCAAACAGCCCTAAAATCCTCATTCAAAATGGAGGACAACTCAGGCACAGACTTAGTTTGAGCATGGATAATCAAATCATCCGCATATAGATATGTACTGTTATGTTTACAAACCCTAGTCAACTGGTTAACAAAAATAGAAAATAATAAAGGGCCCAAAATGGACCCCTGTGGAATGCCACAATGAATTAAGGATACATCCGAGGCGGCAGATCCAACCTGAACATACTGACATCTATTACACAAATAATTGCGAACCCAAGAAGCAACAGGTACAGAAAAAACCATTTTCACTAATTTGTAACAGGCAAGATCGTGGCCAATCAGATCAAAAGCCGTGGTCAGGTCCACGAACACTGCCCCCCATCAAACTACCTCTCTCAAACCCACAGAGGACGGTGTCCGTGAACCCGACCAAGGCTGTATCAGTCCCATGATATTTCCGAAAGCCATGCTGTTGTGCAGCCAATAATTTTAAGCTGCACAATAAACTCACTTGCACTTAGGCTGGTTTGAAGTATCTTTTTTGCACACCATTCTTCTGCCTGTTACAAACTCACACAGGTCTAGGACAACCTGACTTTGGGAAACAGTCCGCCCACCAGCAGTGCCAAGGCCAAGCAGTACCTCAAAAATGCTACTGTATCTTACTGTAACTGTACCTGAAGATGACTTATACTTCAGAGTGTATTCAACTTTCTAGAATGTCTCTCTCATTTGTGTACAGTACCTTATAAATTATTTGTAAATGTATTCAGTTTTTGTACAAACATATTGTTTTCATTCTTATTTTTTCTCCCTCACCCCCCCGCCCCCGGTTGCATCTGTAAATAAGATTATTGTTTGTATCTCTGTATGTTTACCAGGTGAAACTATTTTAAATAAATAACTAAACAAACAGGCAGCCCCGATGACCCAGCAGCAGCACGTCATGCAGCTGTGCCAGTGACCCAGGTTCGAGGGGGGAGGGGAGCTCGGGAAGCTGCTTCAGGAGGCAAGGAAGGCTGGGGCAGCTGTTGCTCAGCAGTGTGCCTCAGCACCATGGTGACCCTTGGGGTTTGGCCAGGGAGCTTGCTCTTTCTGCAGAGGTATGCTGTGTATGCACAAGGTCAACAGAGTCTGTGCCCAAACCAAGAGGAGGAAAGAGGGAGGGAGGGTCCTGGGGAGAAAATCGGTAGGGGGAGCGGCACAACACAGGTAGGTTGACAGCTGGTGGCACTCTCGGGCCCAGCCCTCTGATGCAAGTGGCGGGGCTAGTGATGCCACCACAGGGGTGTGTCAACAGGCCTGAGGACTAGGCAAGTGGCATTAGAGGAGGAAAAGTTATATGGCGAAGAACACATGCAGAGAATTCCACAAATGTGCATGATAAAGGTGCAGCCTTTGTTACCATATCTACTGAAAAATCTAAAGTGGGCTTAGTATAAAAACGAACAATTCATAAACACACACCACATGTCCCATACCCCATACCCAAACAAAACTAGTGTACCTCTTGGAGATCTGAAAAGACTGAGTACTTTGTTTGGGTACTTATTGCAATTATTAAGGCTACTGTGGTAATCAGGTATAAAAAAATGTTCTGAGAGAACAGTAGCACAGGTATAAAAAATGTATGTTCTGAGAAAACAGTGGCATGTGAAATGTAAAAATAACTTATGCATCCAATTCTTCATAACATCATAAAACATTATAAATGTTACATTTCACAGCTGTTTGTTTCCTTCAGCAAGAGCAAAGATCCAAGTCTTCTGCTGGTGAAACGTATCCCCTTTTCACTAAAACAAACACCTGTTGTAAGGTCAGGGACCAAATGAGTGATTTGTATACCTGTCAGGAAGCTAAAGGACTTACATGATCTTCTGTTTGAATTTTTCTGTACTGGAATGAGTGTTACAGGTCTTCTCAGTGCAAATCTCCTGACAGAGGAAGAAAAAAACACAGACAACAAAACCATCAGTTTTCACGGCTGGCCAGGGATTAATAAACACTTGACGCTACAATACCAAAAACATTCTAAAGTACCCTGAAAGCAAAAACAATACATTCTATTCAGGTTCTGAAGAAATAAATCCTTGAGACTTTGAAATGTTTGTCAGTGATGCCAACAAACTGTTACAGCTCTTAGTTCTGCATTGTACATCAATGCAGATTCAGATACAGTGCGCTATTTTCCATATGTTTTCTTTCCAAACTGGATCAGTACCAGTGCTATCATTTTTTGTCATTACTCATTTGAAGCAGACTTGCAAGGAAGTCCAAACTATTTTGGCACAGTGTTCCAAGCTCATTCTTTTTTACCCCACTGCAGCACATTAATGTTTACAGTAGTCGTGTAATTAGTAAGTGGATACACCAAAACCTGAGCTGAAAACAGCCCGTGGAGGGGGAGTGCGTGTGTGTGTGTTTTTAGTATCAAGACCATGAAGTAATGCTCTTCAGTAGCTAACCTTTCTTGGAACTGTTTTGAAGGGATCAGGCCTGCTCTGGGATTGGCATCACCTTCGTGTTTGGCCTGCCACCAAGTTGCATCATCCTGGCTCATGATCTGAAGAATATCTCCCTTTCTGAAAACAAGTCCCGCTTCTTTACAAGGAATTGCTTTATCCTCATTAGAATCATAATCAAATAAGGCCCTGACAAACATCTGGAAGAGAGAAAGCATTGTTACCTTAGAGCACCTATATAATCCTATTACACAGGACAGGCTCATCTTATTTTTCACGCATGTACTGGTACAAGGCAAACTGGCAAAACAAGTGTATGGAACAAACACTGATCCTTTTAAGACACTTGTCTTCAACAAACATCTCTGATAAATATCTGCACATGGAAGGCATTAAGCTAGAGGAAACATTCTTTGCTGCTTACCTTGCCTTCTTTTACTGGCATTTCCTCCTTAATGCTGGGTATAATCTTGAAAGTTATTGCTCCTTGTGATTGGGCCTGAACCAAAACATTTCAAGAACACAGATATGACAGCAGGATCTGTAGCAATGCTTTATGGTAAATGAAGCAACAGTGGTAGACAATGCCAAAATTCAAACTATTAAAATAACAGAATGCCATTTTTTTCAGACTTCACTAATAAATCAATGGATAATTTGACAAAGAAACAGGCATGCTCGCTAATAAATTTTGTAAGACAGAAGCTTTTCTTCAGCCCAGCAGGTTTTACCCTACAACTGCACATGTTGCAACAACGAACGGGACCAAAAATCTGTTACGATGTCTGTAAATGAAGTCACAGAATAAACTGCAAGTCAGTCTCAAACTGCCTCCTAAGCTATCTGACCTCAGAAAAAATAGTTACGTACTCACCGCACACCTATGGAACTAGAAGCCATCAGGCAGTAGGACCACGTGGAAACTTTTGCAAGCAGTCCTCTAGGGGTGCCCCATGATGACGTCAGATGTAGGATCTGTCTCCCATGTAAACATGGACGACCCTTTCCCTCCTCAGTTTCCTGCTAGAGATCATGCTCGGAGGACCTCCCTGTAAGGAAACAGGAGAGAACCCAGGACTCTGCCGACTAGGCATAGCAGAAAGCAGCAGACAGACCCTCATGGAGAAGGAGACCACACCGCCAGAATCTCATGATCCAATAGAAGGAAGGGACAACATGACCTGATAAAAGATGAAAGAGACTGTCTCGAAGAGTTACTATTACGGTGAGTATGAAACTGTTCTATCTTCTTTGAGGACATCTCTTTCATCGAGCCACATCTATGGAATGAGTACCAAGCAGTACTGACAAGAGAGACAGTCTGGGTGGTAGGAGCCTAAAGGCCTAAGAAAGCAGGCCCTGAAGCACAGCTTGGCCAAAGCCAGCCCTTTTTTGAGAGGCTATTTCTAGACTGTAGTGCTTACTGAAAGTGTGGACAGTACTCCAGGTGGCAGCTGCACAGATTTCTGCAGCAGATACATTTTTGAAACAGGCAATAGATGTGGCCATGCCTCTAGTGGAATGACCAGAAACAACCACCCCAGGAAGTTCCTTATCATACTTCCAAAAACAAAAAGTAATACGTTTGCTAACCATTTGGACGGGCACTATTTGGAAACTGGAGCACGCCCTTTCCCGGGGCAAATGAAACAAAAACATGTGAGGACTTCCTGCAGTCTTTTATGTGGTGTATATAGTATCCGAGTATTCTACATACATCTAGAGTATGGAGCAATGATTCCCCTGGACTGGCATGCTCAGAAAAATAAACTGGCAGGTGGATGGTTTGATTCAAGGTAAACTCAGACACCAGCTTTGGTAAAAACTTAGGATTAGTATGCAAAGACACCCTGTATTTGTGAAAAATCAAATAAAGAGGTTCACACATCAGAGTCTGTAGCTCTAAAATCCTTTTAGTACAAGTAATGGCAACACCTTCCAAGAAAGAAGGCATAATCCACAAGTTGCGGCTGGCTCAAAAGGACCCAAAGTAAGCTTTTCCAACACAAAATTCAGGTCCCATGCTGGGACTGGATTACGGATAGGAGTTTGCAAGTGCAGAATGCCTCTCAAAAATGTACAGGTCACCTCCAGCTGTGCAGCTGTACGACCCTCAATAGGCGCGTGGAAAGCTGAAATGGCAGCCAGGTGCACTTTGATAGAAGCAGGCCTGCATCTGACAAGGACAGCAGATACTTTAGAACCTGATTTACTGGGCAAGTAAATGGATCTAAGTGACAAGAAGTGGCCCACAAAGCAAACCACTTCCACCTCATAGAATACATGGCTCTGGTGGAAGGCTTTCTGGCAGCCACCAGGACGTCAGCTACCTTTTGGGAAACCCCAAATCTAGCAATGGCTATGTTTTCAGGTGCCATGCTTGAAGGTGAAGCGATCTCAGATCAAGGTGGACCAGGGTTCCCTGTTCCTGTGACAGAAGCCCCTGACATAAGGGCATGGGTACTGGTGGTTCTACTACCAGCTGTTGCAGTAGCGGGAACCACGTCTGTCAAGACCATAAGGGAACAATGAGAATTAGAGTTGGCCCCTCCATCTAGAGCTTGAGAAGCACCCTCTCAATCAGAGAGAAGGGAGGGAAGGCATACAGGAACCTCCCCTTTCAAGAGAAGGACAACATGTCTTGCCAGAAAACTCCAGGCCCTGGAACGAACAAGCAAAAAAGTGGCAGTTTTGCATGTGTGGGGATGCAAAAATGTCCAACTCTGGACGACCCTATCTGTCAAACAGATCTTCCACCACTCAGGTCAACAGTTCCCATTCGTGCATTCTGGACAGTGACCTACTTAGCTTGTCTACAAAGATGTTTTGGATGTCTGGAACATGTACTGCTGACAGTTCTAGACAGTGTGCTTGAGCCTAATACCAGTCTCTCATTGATTCCTTGCACAAGGGACAACAATGAGTTCCCCTTGCTTGTTGATGTAATGCATCACACTGATGTTGTCCATCTGTATTAATAGAGGACCTGGTGACAGGTGAGTCTGGAAGGCCAGTTGGCCATACAGAACAGCTCACATTTCTAGAACATTTATATGCTGGGTGTTCTTCACTGTGGTCCACATGACCTACAACTGATGGGGCCTCAAATGTGCCTCCCAGCCTGGCCCTGAGACATCTGTAGTTAAAATCTGGTGAGGGGAGGGGATCAGGAAAGGAACCCCGTTTAACAGGTTGCTACATCCCATCCACTACTTAAGCACCTTGCGTACAGGAGAGGTTACTAGAATGCTCTGTTCTAGATCATTTGTGAGTTGGTCCCACTGGACATTTAGGGTCCACTAAGGGATCCTCATGTGTAGTCTGGTCAGAGGTAGCATGACAGTGGCCGCTGCCATCAGGCCCAGAAGTTGAAGGAATGTTCTGGTGGTAACATACCAGCTATTGTGGACCATTTGGGCCTATGCAATCAGGCCCTTGGCCCTGTCCAGAGGCAGGAAAGCTGAGCCTTGGGCTGTGTCCAAAACTGCTCCTATGTACTGCAGGTGTTGACAAGGTGTCAAGACAGACTTTGGTACATTGACAGTAACCCCTAGGGCATCAAACAGCTGTCTTGTTCGAGCTAGGGTGTGCAGGAGCTGCTCCTTGGACTAAGCTTTCAGTAGCTAGTCATCCAGTTGGAGAAACACACACACAAGAGGCCCTCCCTGCGAATGGCTGCTGCTACCACTGCCAAGCATTAGGTAAAGACATGTGGTGCAGATGACAAGCCAAAGGGCAACACTCTGAACTGGTAGTGTTCCCCTTGAAACAGGAGCCTCAAGTATTTCCTGTGAGGTTTGCAAATTTTTATATGAAGGTAGGCATCCTTCATGTCAAGAGAACAGATCCAATCCCCTACCTGCTGTAGGGGAAGTAGGCCCCATAGGGTGATCATTCTGAACTTTTTGAACTGTATAAAAAAGTTCAAGTCCCTGAGGTCCAGCATAGGCCTCAGATCTCTTGTCCATTTTAGAACTAGGAAATACCGAGAGTAGAACCCTGTGTTTCTCTGTTCCACAGGTATAGGTTCTATGGTCATTTTCTGAAGCAAAGTACAGACTTCATCCAGGAGAAAAGGATATGATCTGGAGGACAGTGTGTAGGCACTCTTGGATGGTCTGGAGGTAGCTCTAGAAGTTCCAGAGCATGACCTTGTGCTACTATTTCCAGGACCCAAGCACCTGAGGTCACCTCCTTCCACTAGTTTCGGTGGGGAGTGAGATGACCTCCGACAACCACCTCTGGAGGCAATGGTGGTTGGGGAGTGTAGGAGTCAGACAGAGCCAGTTGCAGCGGTTCCTGCTGCACCACCACCACCTCTAGGGGGTTTTGAGTAGGCACCTGGAGTGGGCAAGGCTCCTGCTACCTTGCTTTGTTGTCTGGTAGTGGTATGGTGTCTAGTACTGGCCAGACGAAAAGGTATCCTCCATCTACCCCTTGGTTGGGTATGACAGAGGGAATGTACTGACTTCAAGGACCTAGGCCTGAGGCCTGGAAATTAGAGAGGATATCCTGAACATCTGCGCCAAACAGCTTGTATCCTCTAAGGAGGCATTGAGAATACACTGCTGTGTGTCATTTGCAAAGCCTGCCGCCCTGAGCCAGGAGTACCTACTGATGCATATTCCTGAGGCAGCTGCTCTGGCTGAAGCATCAGATATGTCATAGGCCATATGTAGTAGGTGTTTTCCTACCTCAGCCCCAGCTGTTAGAGCTTTGAGAAGCTCCTGTTTAGGTGCACCTTTTGGTGGGGCTTGAGCAGCTGCTCTAGCCTTTCTACACAGTGTATTCTGGTATTTGACCATATAGGTCTGGTCATTTGCAATTCTGAGGCCCAGAGAGATTGTAGCATAGGTTCCCTTACCCAGCACAGCTAACCTCCTGTATTCCTTGTCAGGAGGAAGTAAGCTAAGGTGTTTTGGTGCCCTGGTTCTATCATGGGCAACATTTATTACCACTGAGTCCACCTCTGGTTGACCAACAAAAAAAGGTTTTCCTGAGGGAGTCATATACATCTTATCTGCCTTTCTGGGTATGGCAGAAATCATGTTTAGCCTATGCCAGGCAGCAAAGGTGGCATCCTTCAGGGCAGGGAGAAGAGGTGGAATTACTATAGGAGGGCCATAAGCAATTTCAAGAAATCAATAAGGTTTTCCTTGGTTGTGTCCTGCTCCCTCCAAATCAAATCCCATAGCAGCCTGTAACTGCTGCATCATGATGATAAAAGACGGGTTTTCTGGGAGGGACCTTGGGATGTAAACCACAGAGTCCTCACTGCAAGTGGATATAGTGGAACTAGTCCGTTCATAAGGACTTTTCACATAATCTTCAACCTCCTCATCATTATCATCCTGCATCATGAGGTCAAGATTGTACTCGAGGTCATCATCGTTCTGGTAGATGGGTCAGAGGGAGAGCACTGGTGAGGCTGTCAGTACTTGAGGAGAGGGCTTAGACACAGTCCTAGGATGCATCGGTGCAGGGGTCTGAATTATAGGCTCTGATGACAGAGCTCCTGGTACAGGAGGAGGAGATAAGTGCTTCAGCATGTCCGTAAAGGATGATAGTACCACCTGGTTGTTGGTGCTTGTGTAATAAATGGCAACGCTAGTAGACGTCAAAAGAGGGGGCATGGCAATGCACTAGCGTACTAGGCCTGGTGGCACCTACAGCCTGCCCTGACCTAGAAATGATGTCGATAGTCAGGGTGGTGGGCAGTAGCGCCACTGGAGCAGTCAACAGTGCTCAAGTGGTCACATCTGTGTGAAAGGGTGATCTACAGCAGACCGGGGAGGTTTTCTCCTTTTCTAGCTCCCTCTCCTGGCATTTATACTTATGGGACCCAGACGACTGCCCCCAGGATCTGGAAGACTTGGACTCTGAGAATGAGCTGGTGATGCTGCAGAACTCTCTTGCTGGAGCTCCTTCTCCATTTGGGCTATCTGCTGTTTTAAGAGGTGCTTTTCCAAAGTGCCCTTTCAACATTGGTGGGTGGTTGTGTTGAACCCTTTACAAATTGGGCACGCTTGCATGTTATAGCACGGGCGAAGACGACACATGCAGATGTCGTGTGACTCTCCAGTGTATATCCTTTCACTGCATTCACAATAATGGAACTGTTTCGACAGCTCCTTAGACGACAATCACGCTGCCGAAAAGCACTTATGAAAGTGATTGCTTACTAAGGTGAGAAACAAGAAAAGCAGCAACTGTAACAGCATTGTTTCTGTGCATGGTTCAATGAGTATGGTTGGCAGCGGGAAACAAATTGAGGAGGGAAGGGGCAGTCCACATTTATACGAGAGGGCCAAAGTCTGACTTTGTCATGGGCAGCCCCTAGTGGGCTTCTTGCAAAAGTTTCCATGGGGTCCTAGTGCCTGGTGACTTATAGTTCCATAGGTAGGGCCTAATGAAAGAAATACCCTCGAAAAAGACCGGGTGTGCACAACTAGTAAACAAATCATGACAGTGTTACTAGCCTTAGATTTAGACTTGGGCTCTTTTACATTATTGATCTCCTTTGCCCCCATGACACATAACTGTATAAACATGATTTATGTAAAGGTTGTACACTGATATTTCTATAACTGATGTATCTTTGTTGCATTGCTCTAATTCTCCTTTTGGGATAACAGTGCTTTATATTTGTGCTGTACTTGCTGCACATTTACATTCCTGTATTTGTTTTTGTAGTTCGGTGCTCTCCCTGGTCGTACCTGAAAACAGACATCACACAGTATGCCTGGCGCACTTACCAGCTAAACAAAAACTAGATAACTACAATGAAAACGTGATAATACATCTCATGAGGCTACCTCAGTGAGCATAACTTCAAATAAAATACATTGAAATAAAATACGTTTCATATTTTGACTATATGTCAATCTAATCTTCGGTTCTATTACCAATGTCAAACATTTTGTTGATACAGTACTACATATTAGAAAATGGGCTGAAGATGTCTTGCTATCTGACTGACTGAGAGCCATGCCAGAAGGGTACCAGCAGAACCCAGCAAACAAGTGCCAGCCCAATGTGCTACTGCATAACAGAAACCACTGTGCCAAAGTTGTAATAGAAAAAGCCATATTTTTCCTCAGTTAGCAAGTACCCCCACCACCACCACTAGCAAGTACAATCATGAACCAAACTGGAAAGCAGCAACATGCCACACAGTAACACAGTATAACAGTTTGCCCCATTACTGTAATACACCTGGCCTTGACTCTTCCTAGATCTACCCACACAATCAAACTGTTCTTTAATTTAAAAAATGAAATGCCTCATTTAACAGTGCCTCCCCATCCTATGGCCACCCACCCTTTCAGCCTTCTCCTGTAGCTTCAAAAATCTCTCCGTATCCTCTGGTTGCCTGCCCACTCTCCATTCTGCCACAAGCCGGTAGTGTGCCTCCATCTGCAGGTGTGGAAACCGAGAAAGTACTGCTGGTCTCATCATCGAGCCAGCGGCACAGAAACAGAGAAAGGACATAAGCGTGAGGACTCAAGGAAATAATATAAGGCGTGGAAGGGCTTCACAACTGAAAACAAAGCTAAACAAGAAAACAGGAGATCATCAGGGACCAAGGTTAAAACTGTACATTAAAAAAAATACCTAACAAACATTGCAATGCCCTCTACTGGCTAATGCAGCAGTAGAGGGACTACTTTATCAAAAAAGGACAAAAAGAAAAAAATTACTCACTGTACTAATATTGTTTCTTCCAAGGTATTCTTCAGTATGCTTGTACATATGCAGTATGCCAGCTGGGTTCAGCTGCCCCCGGAGATGGAGTCAATGCTAATGATTTTTGGCATCAGCCAATCAGAGAGCAGGACAAAGAAGTGCTGCCTGTAGCTAGAGTGGGAGATCACTCCGATTCATTTCGAAGTTAGAGGGCATAAGGCCCCAACAGTACTTATGAAAAACTACTGAACTATAGGAACAAGAACAATACATAAAAACTATAAAACACCAATAACTATAAAGCTCTAAGGTATTACGTCCAAACAGTTTAAAATATGGCTAAAGTATGGACTGCAGAACTACATAGTCAGGTTATGTAGGGAAGGATGGGTAGGAGGTCAAGCATACTGAAGAATACCTTGGAAGAAACAATATTACTACAGTAAGAAATTTTTTCTTCTCACCCCAGGAATTCTTCAGTATGCTTGTACATACGCAGACTACAAAACAGTACAGATGGGAGGTGGGTACAGAACCTACTTTGGAAACAGGTTCTGCAGGACTGCTGTGCCAATCTGGCACCTGACCTGGACTGTACCATCCAAACAGCAGTGTTTTGTGAAAGTGTGTACAGTCTTCCAGGTAGCTGCTTTGCAGATATCTATCAAAGCTGCCACTGAAGCTGTAGTGCCCCAAGTGGAGTGAGCCTTGAGGCCTTGATGTAGCTGCTTGCCAGCCTTACTGTAACACAACTGAATGCAACAGACTATCCAGCAAGTGATGGTCCTCTTAGAGGCAGGCCTGCCCTTTCCTACTGTACCTCGCCATAGGTAAGGAAGAGCCGAGTATGCGAAGTCCTGAGCTGCTTGGTGTGCTCCCAGTAGTAGGTCAGTGCCCTTTTCACATCCAAGCTATGTAGCTTTCCCTCACCAGGAGTGGATATGGTCTGTGAAGCAGACATGGAGTGTTATGGATTGGTTAAGATGGAATTCCGACATTACCTTGGGGAGGAATTTCCTATTTGTTCTGAGAACTACCTAATCTTAGTGCGAGATAATGTAGTTAGGTTTAGAGTGCCTACAGCTGTGAAATCCTTCTGGCTGAGGTGTCTGTCACCAAAAAGACAGTTTTCCAAGTGATGTACTTTAGTTCTGCTGAAGCCATAGGCTTATAGGGTGGCTCCATTAGTCTGGCTATGCAGAGGTTCAAGTCCCAGGTAGGGACAGGTTCCCTAAGTGGGGGTTGAAGATGTGACAGGCCCTTGAAAAATTTCTTAAACATGGAATGAGAAATTACAGACTTTTCCTCCTCAACAGAAATGTGGGCCAAAATGGCTGCTAGGTGAACTTTCAGGGATGAGGCACTTAGGCCTGAGGCCTGTATGTGCACCAAGTAGTCGAGCACTGAAGAGAGAGTACCTTTCAGTGGGTGAGTATGCCTGTCCTTGCACCACAGGGAGAATGTTTTCCATTTGGAAGCATAGGTCTTTTTAGTACCAGGTTTCTTAGCCAGATGAAGGATACTTAGGACTTGTTCTGAGTACTGAAAGTCTGGATACTCTAGCTCTTCAAGTACCAGGCTTTGAGGCAAAAAGATTCTATGTTGGGGTATGTTATCCCCATCTGAGGTAGAATCAGGAGACTGTGGCTCAAAGGCAGTCAAATTGTTTGCTTGGCTGACAGGGTCAGGAGCAGGGAATACCAAGGTTGTCTTGCCCAGTCCGGTGCCACCACAGTCATGGTGGCAGGCTGGGTTCTGAGCTTTAGGAGGACCCTGAGTATCAAGGGAAAAGGAGGAAAGACATACAGGAACTTCCCTGTCCAGTCCAGGTTTAGTGCATCCACTAGTACTGTGCCCAGAGCTGGAAGCCTGCCTCAGTACAGGGGTAGCTGGTGATTGAGGCTAGAGGCAGAGAGGTCTATCTCTGGAGTGCCCAACCTCCTGAAAACTGTAGCTAGTACTTGTCTGTTCAGGACCCACTCATGGTGGCACTGACTAATGCAGCTCAGAGTATCTGCTAGCACATTGTCCTTGCCTTGCCCTGAATGGTCGAAAGCTGTATTTCCAGGGAATAGGCCAAAGACCAAATCTTCATGGCCTCTGAGTAAAGCCTTGTGGACCTTGTGCTGTTTATGCCCCCCACTTGTTGATATAAAACACTGCTGTGGCGTTGTCTGATCTGGACAGACTGACCTCTTAGATGAAAGGCAAAGGCTTTCATTACTAGATAAACAGCTCTGAGTTTGAGGTTTATGTGGTAAGTGGATTCCTTGGGGGACCATGTCCTACTTTTGGACTGATTTACTAGGTGTGCTCCCCATCCTACAAGGGAGGCATCTGTAGTGAGTACTCCGGAAGGTTCCCTTTTCTGGAAGGAGACTCCTTCATGAGATTTTCCTAGTCTTTCCACCAGTCTAGGACATGCAGCAGAGTCCTTGTGACTGGAACAAGTTTTGACAGAATCTTTTTTCTGGGAGCAGTGAGCCCTTAGGTGATGATGAATGTCCCTCTTTTGAAATCTAGTGCCTGGTACCACAGCTGTGGTAGAAACCATGTGGCCTAGAAGCCTCAGGAAGTGTCTGGCTGGTCTTGGCTGGCCCAGGACAAATAATTTGCTAAATTCAGCAGGTTGTGTGCCCTGGTGAAAGGGAGCAGGGCCTTTCCCTTTTGTGTGTCCAGTTCTGCCCCAGTGAACTCCAGTAACTGAACTGGATCAAACTGGGATTTCTGGGTAGTGATTAGGAAAGCTAAGGAATCCAGGATACTCTGAGCTAAGCTGAGAGAGTTTCTGACCTCCTGTGGAGACTTGCCCACTATTTGCCAATCACCCAGGTAGGGGAAGACAGATACATGTTGTCTCCTGAGATGGGCTGCCACTATTGCCTGGCAATTTGTGAAGACCCTGGGCACGGAAGAAAGGCCAAAGGGCAGTGTTGCAAACTGATAATGGTCTGAAGGCAGTTTAAACCTGAATAATTTTCTGTGGGACTGCCAGATTGGAATGTGGAAACAGGTGTCCTTTAGGTCTAGGGAAGCTTGTTTGTTCAGGTACCTGAGGTCTAAAATGGGTCGCCAGTCCCCAGTTTTTTTTCTGGGTTAGGAAATACCTGGAGTAGAGGCCCTTTCCCCATTGGGGGAAGGGAATTCTTTCCACTGCTTTTGCAGACAGAAGTGACTTTACGTCTAACTCCAACAGTAGTTTCTCTGTAGAAGTTTGCGATTTTAGTAACTTCTGACCCTGTTGAAAGGGAAATTTCCTGAACTGCAGGGCAAGTCCCTGATTCACTATCTCAAGCACCCACTTTTCTGTGGTGATGAGGTGCCAGTGGTGGAGGCAGTGGGTCAGCCTTCCTCCTACGGGGGGAGGGGAGGCGACCTGGCTTTTACAGTCAGGAGATTTGCTTAGACTGAGTACTTGAGGGAGGCAAGGGACCAGCTCATCTCTGACCTCTCCTTCCTCTTCCCTTGAAGAAACCGCTTATCTGAAAGTAATCCAGGGACATGGGCATTGGCATAGGGTATAAGGCCCTGTGGTAGTAACCTCTGCTCTGAGATCTCTGGGAAGTACAGGCTTTTTCTTTGCAGCATTATTTTGGTAGGTGGTTTTGTTTTCCTCCACCTTTTTCATGTAAGCTTCAGTTTTGTCACTAAACAGTGAATTATTCTCACAGGGGAAATGCATAGCTCTAGTCTGAGTGTCCTGTGAGAAGCTGGTTGTTATTAACCAGGCATAGTGCCTAAGGGCGATGGCCTGGGCCATGGCTCTGGAAGCAGTGTCGTTAGTGTCAACTGCCATGTGAAACTGGAACTTTGTAGCCTCTAGGGCAGTTTTTACAGTCTCTGACAAGTCCTGGGCTACCTTGTCTAGGGCCTGTTGGCTGATAGCTAG
Source organism: Neoceratodus forsteri (assembly GCA_016271365.2). NCBI lineage: Eukaryota > Metazoa > Chordata > Ceratodontiformes > Ceratodontidae > Neoceratodus > Neoceratodus forsteri. The sequence continues at coordinate 1,692,824,672 of CM057456.1, read as the reverse complement.
GACAGAGTTCCAGAGAGCTTTCTGATATCGAGTTGCATAGGCCATATAAGTAGATAGGCGAAGCACCAGAGAAGCTGTTGTGTCAGATTTTTTACCCATGAAATCCAGCCTTCTAGATTCCTTTTCAGGGGGCTGTGATGACAGAGGCACTTTAGCTTTGTCACAAGCAGCAGCCTGCACCACCCCTTCAAGGTCAGGGTGCATATAGAAAAATTCAGCATTATTTCTCCCCAGTTGGTACTTTTTTTCAATTTTCTTGTCCACTCCAGAAATGGAAGTGGGATTCTCAAGTATTTTAAAAGGGTATACCATTATGTGGGCGACTCAAATTGAGCGACTCACTTTTGAGTGACTCAGTTTGAACACCTGTGATGTAAGCGAACATGGAAGGTTATCAAGGAGCGGATATAGCGACAGTAGAGGGAAGAACAGTGAGTCGACAGGATAGCGACTGGAAGTGTGAGGTGAAGGAAACCAGTATTTTGGATGTAGTTTGACAGGGCAGATCCGAGCTGGCCATGTGGTCTGGTGGTGAAGGTGGATGCCTGCAGTGTGAGAGGAACCGGGTTCAGTGCTGGGTAGGGACAGTACTGCTTTTGTTTCTGGTAGTTGAACTTTGTTTTTTTCTTCCCCACTGTATCTGACCTCCCAGTTCTGCGGTGAACAGAGCCCCCCCTCTCGAATAGCCCCCCTGAGCTTTCTCCATTACCCCAGTGTCAGACCCCCCTCATGGATAACAACTACAAAGGAGAGTGAGGGGGGCTTTAAATTTTGTATTTTATTGCACCCGTAAAGTATTGCGGACCTTCGCTCACTGTGGGTCCACTTTTGTGCACGGTTGCCGGTTTTTATTTTCGGCGATGTACACGCGCCAGTTTATATGTGGTGATATTTTCGCCGTTATGGCATGGAACCTTTTAAAAGTTGCTCTGCGACTAGCGGGGTGCTGCAAGGGTTGGTGTTGGGGCCAGTCCTATTTATTGTCTTCATGGAACAGCGGGGTGCCACAGGGGTGGATGCTGGGGCCAGTCCTATTCAATGTCTTTACTGATCAGCACAGTGCCACAGGGGTCGGTGCTGGGGACAGTCCTATGCAATGTCTTCATTAGGGACATTGCAGAGCATCTGGAAGGAAAGGTGTGCCTCTTTGTAGTAACACCAAGATCTACAACAGAGTGGACACACCAGAGGGGGTGGAAAAAATGAGAAAGGACCTAGGCCTATTAGAGGAGTGGTTGGGTGTCTGGCAGTTGTGTTTCAATGCTAAAAAGTGCAAGATCATGCACCTGAGTCACAGGAATCCAAGGGAGGAGTACAGGATGGGTGGAGAAATTCTGGCTACCACAAGTCAGGACAGAGACCTGGGGTTATCATATCTGATGACCTGAAGGTGATCAAACAGTGTGAAAAGGCAGTGGGGAGAGCAAACAGAAAGTTGGGGTGCATGGGGAGGGGGCATAACAAGCAGGAAGAAAGAAGTGTTGATGCCACTGTACAGATCACTGGTGAGGTCTCAAATGGAGTACTGTGCCCAGTTCTGGAGACCACATCTCTGGAAGGACATTGACAAAACAGACGCAGTCCAGGGAAGGGCAACAAAGATGGTACATGGACTGCATCAGAAGCCCAATGAGGAAAGACTTAAGGACCGTAATAGCTATTCACTGGAGAAAAGCAGGGAGAGGGGAGATATAATGCAGACTTTCAAGTACCTTGAGGGAATAAACAGGGTACAGGTGGAAAGCATATTTCAGAGGAAACTCTGCACAAGAACAAGGGGGCATGATATGAGGCTGAAGGGTGGAAGGCTCAGGGGTAATGTTAGGAAGTACTTTTCCACTGAAAGGGTGGTGCAGCCATAAAACAGCTGCCAGCAGAAGTGGTGGGGTCAAAAACAATACGGGGTTTCAAGAGTGCATGGGATAGGCATAAAGGTACCCTTAAGATGTGCAGAGCAGGTGAACCGCAGATCAAATAGGGTCTGGGGCTGCAGCAATATGTCAGGAAATGGGCAGACTAGGTGGGCTGTATGTCCTTATCTGCCAACAGATTCTATGTTTCTATGAAGTGATTTGCGTATGGGCAAAAGCAACTTTTTAGAGGGAGGGTGACCCACCATAGCTAAAAAGTCTTCCTCCTCCTCCTGGTCAGCGGTCTCTTGAATAGTGAGATCTAGAGTGTCCATCATATGCTGAATGAAGGTATAGTGAGAGGAAAAATCCTCCTGGCCATTAGTGGGAGAGCCAAACTCTTGGACAGAAGATACCTCAGGTTCTAAAGGTTCAACCTCTGGTTGATCATGATCACCCTCATAGTAAAAACCCTGGACAAGCCCTGGGTCTGAAGTGTGAGTAGTAGTAGGGTCAGGACGGTCATTAAAGAGATTGCCCGTAGCCTGTATAGTCTGGTATAAATGCCAAGCCTTAGCCATTTCTTCATCAGAGGGTGTATCTTGTTGTGTCATTGGTCATCTCCCTTTGCTTTTCAGCGGGAGGGGCAGTGATATGTTTTTCTTTTTGCTTCTTTTTTGCAGGCACTGAATCAGGAACCTGCTCATTATATATCTTTTTGACTTGGTCAGAATTATTTTTATTAAGCTTATTTTCTAGGAAGTCCTTATTAGAGTTGTCTTTAGATTTATGAGAAGACGGCCCTTCTTCAGAGTTTTTATTTGAGGAGGAGGAGGCAGACTGAGAAGCTATAATTTCCAATCTGTTGGCTCTCTTTTAACTGTTTAAGAACAAATTTTTGAACAAAGTTCACAGTTATGGTCTGCACCCAAACAACTTAAAGATTGTGGCCGACTGCCTTGGCCAACCTTTCAGTACACTTAATGCAATTTTTAAAACTGGTAGGTCCAGTTTTCTTTTTAGGTCTATCTGACATGCCAATTCATCAGAAGACTTCAGAATTATGTTCCCAAAAGGGAAAAATTAATAGAATTCATTTAGTTCCTAAGCGCTATGGAACCGTGTATAAATCGTTGCAAAAGAGCTAATAATAAAGAGTTTGTAGTGTAAAATTGTGGTTCTGACAAAAAACAGGGAACTGTGAATAAAATACAGTAAAAGAAATGAAAAGCACTTTATTCAAAAGCTCTAACATTTTACCTCAGAAAAAGAGCGGAAACCATGGCAGGAACCGCTGAGGTAAGGCGAATTCACAGTTCCTGGGAACCGAAGGAACCACTAAAAAAAACCTAAAATAAATAAAAATACCTAAAAAAAAAAAAATAAAAATAACACTAAAGGGAGCACTACAATAAATATTTTACTGACTTATAAAGAAATGAACTTCTTCAAGTGAAGTTGTGAAGACAGGACTGTGGGGCAGTGTTGTCCAGTCAGTGGAGAAATTAATCTGACTGACCTCTCACTCTAGCTACAGGCAGCACTTCCTCTCCTGCTCTCCGATTGGCTGATGCCAAAAATTATTAGCATTGGCTTCACCTCTGGAGCAGCTGAACCCAGCTGGCATACTGCATACGTGCAAGCATACTGAAGAATTCTTGAGGTGAGAAATGTATTTTTAACCATTTTTTATAGCATTGTTTTATTTTTTGCAATCCGATCAAAAAAAAAAAAAAGCGAGACATGTAGCCTATTTTCTAAGTGCAGTAATGCCCTCCAAGGTGGGTGATATGGGCAATACCAGACATTGCAGGGCCTTAAGGCCCTCTACCTGTGGCATCAGGCCTCATTATTCCCCTGAGTGGTCCGGTATTTCCCAACACCACCCACCCTGTCAGGTATTATTGCTTGCTTACTGTGACTTGAAAAGAAAACATTATAAAGCAAATGGCTAAAGTGTTCCATAGAACGTACTTCACGTGTTATACGTCTCTGTCTTCACTATAACTAAATGAAACTAAATTCATAGCTCTTGAGCGTGCAAAGTTTATATAGCTTTCCAAAAAGGAAAATAAAAAGTTCACATTTAAAGGCAAGGGTGCAAGTGACTCAGCTTATCAATCTTTGTACCTCTTCACAAGGTATGGCTGTGCGACTTGTACATGAATCAATATTCTGTAGCAGCTACAGTCAGAACCTGGGACTCTGTATCAACAAATTATATAGGTTACTCACCTGTAACAGGAGTTCTAGGAATGGTATATGTTGTTCATCCACACTTACTGGCAGGTTCCTTGCCGCTTTAAATCTTGCCAAAAGGTCTTAAAGCTGGCTCCTCCCACCCACCCGGGTGGTAAAACTCTCGGTTCCGCCCCATGACGCCAGATCTAGCCCACTGGAAGCCAGGTTGCGTGTCGAAGCCGGGGAGGTCAGGTAGGTTGTGTGGATGAACAACATATACCATTCCTATAACTCCTGTTACAGGTGAGTAACCTGTATTTCTAGGGGCATGGATATGTTGTTCAATCCACACTTACTGGCAGACTCCTAGTAGTTCTCCAGGAGGAAGGAGGTAAGGCGCGCACCCCCCTACTTGGGAAATAAGGACTGGAGAACCGAGCTCCCAAAACCAGCATCCCAGCGTGACTCAAGGTCGATGTGGTAGTGGGTAATGAAGGTGTGTGCTGACTTCCAGGTAGCAGCCCTGCAGATTTCCTGGATAGGGACGTCCCTGGAAGCAGCCACCGAAGCAGCGGTATGACGGGTAGAATGAGCTCTTATCCCTTTGGGAGGCTCCATGCCCGCCAACCTATAGCAGAGATCTATGCAGGAGGTGACCCACCTGCCTATCGTCCACTTGGCTGCAGGTCTGCCAGGTGCGGCTTCAGCGTAGGTGACAAAACAGCTGGCAAACCTCTCCCCGAACTTCAGCCGTCCGCTCCTTATAATAAGACAATGCTCTTCTAGGGTCCAGAGTATGGATCCTATATTCAGCCTCCGAGGTGTGATTGGGGTAGAACACCGGCAGAGTCAACACCTGGTTAAGGTGAAACTCCGACACCACCTTTGGAAGGAATTTTGGTTGGGGGAACAAGACAACCTTGTCCCTGTGGAAGACCAGATAAGGAGACTCTATGGAAAGCACCTGGAGCTCTCCCATCCTTCTGGCTGACGTGATCGCCACCAAGAAGGTGGTCTTCCATGACAGGTGAGAGATGTCATGCCTGTGCATTGGTTCGAATGGCTTGCCCATGAGCTTAGCCAACACCAGCAGTAGATCCCACAGAGGTGGAGGTTCTCACACTGGAGGAGATATGTAATCAAGGCCTCTGAAAAAGCGCCCAACCACCTTCTCCTGTGCCACCAACTGCTTCCCGGCCTGCGCCCGGTAAGCAGAGATGGCTGCCAGGTGCACCTTAAGGGTCGTTGACCGAAGCCCTAGCTGAGAAAGGGACCACAGGTAGTCCAGAATGCTGGCCAAGGAACAGGAGGAAGGGTCCAACCCCTTATCCTGACACCAAACGGAGAATCTCTTCATTTTGAAGGCATAGCATTTTCTGGTCAACTCCTTACAGAATGCCTCAACAACATTGAGGACCTCATCGGAAAGACCCAAGGCCTGGAACTCTAGCCGCTCAGGAACCAGGCCGTCACGTGCAGGGATTGAAGGTCCAGGTGGAGTACCTTCCCCTTACTGACTGAGATCAGGTCCGGGCAGGCTGGAAGCCACCTCGGAAGCCTGTAGCTGAGGCTGAGGAGATCTAGATACTAGAACTGGTGGGGCCAGTCTGGGGCTACCAGAATCACCTGTACCTTGAGAAGCACATTGTGGATCAAGGGAAATGGGGGGAAGGTGTAGAAAAGGCCGGGGTCCACGGCCTCGAGAAGGCATCCCCCTGCAGCGAGCCCTGTTGAAGGGGGTGGGCATGAAACAGCCTCAGCTTCGCATTCTCCCTTGAGGCAAACAGGTCCACCTTGTACTACCTCCGGCAGGAGAGACTACTCGTGAGAAGCAGCACCTATCTGGATGAGGGCATCGGCCAGAGTGTTGGAGGCTCCTGCCACATGGATGGCTAGGAGATCCACCTCCAGACTGCTCACGAGGGACCAAGTGCGGAGAGCCTCCTTGCACAGAGGCAAGGAGCACATCCTGCCCTGGCGGTTTAGGTAGTACATGGTCGTGGTGTTGTCCTTCTGGACCTGGACCACTTGACCCTGTACAAATGGAGCGAAGGCGGTGAGGGCTAGTTGGACCACTCTAAGCTCCAGCTGGTTGATGTGACATCGAGACTCCTGAGGGGACCACAGGCCATGCGCTCTGAGCTCCCCCAGATGGGCACCCCAACCCAGAGAGGCGTCGGTCAATAGAGTGACCATTGACTCTGGGTGGAGAAACGGGATACCCTCCAGCAGATGAGCTGGAACGAGCCACCACAGGAGAGCGTTCCACATTTCCTGGGTCACTATCACTGGCTGGTCCAGAGGACCAGAGCGCTATGACCAATGGCGGGCCAGCCCCCACTGAAGGGGACGCAAGTGCCAGTAGGCCCAACGTACCACGCTGGTGCAGGCCGCCATGAGGCCCAGGAAGTCCCGGGCAGGGCACAGTGGCCCAACCAGAAATGACTGGGCATAGGAGGAAAGAACCTCGGCCCCGTCCGTCGGGAGCCGTGCTCTGGCTCGAAGAGAGTCGAGCACTGCCCCGATGAACTGAATCACCTGCGTTGGCACGAGTTCTGATTTGGCCTCACTGATGAGGAGGCCAATCTGAGAGCAGACCTGGAGGGCCAGATCCCTGGACCACTCCACCTCTAGCTTGGAGAGGGCTGCAATCAGCCAGTCGTCCAGGTAAGGATACACCCGGACCCTTCAGCGCCGCAGGAATGCTGTCACCAATGCCATGCATTTGGTGAAGACCCTGGGAGCTGAAGAGAGGCCGAAGGGCATGGCCCGGAACTCGTAAAGGGATCCCTCCGATCTGAAGTGGAGGAATCGCTGGTGGGACAGACGGATTGGGACGTGAATGAACGTGTTCTGGAGGTCCAGAGAATAGAACCACACACCTCGTTCCAAGGATGGAATGATATGAGCCAGAGTGACCATCCTGAAGGTTCGAGACCTTAGGAACTTGTTCAGACTGTGTAGGTCTAGAATGGGGTGCCAGCCACCCATCCGTTTTGGGACCAGGAAGTACCTGGACACAAACCCTGGGTCTGGTGGAGAATCCGCCACCTCCCTGATCACCTCCTTCTGCAGAAGCAGGGCAATGTCGGCTCGATGAGCCGACAGAGAGGCTGCAGACCCCGTAGCCCCCCGTGGGGCGACGGCTCGATAGGGTGGGGACTGCTCGAATTCCAGAGGCAGACCCTTTCCTACCACTTCCAGCACCCAGCGGTCCGTGGTGATATCAGACCAGGTGGAAAGGAAGTGGCGGAGCTGTCCCCCCATTGGGGGGATTCTGGGGAGGAGTGACGAGGTTGGGGATGACAACCCTCAACCCGTCACTGGGCAGGCTTGGAGGAAGGATCGGCTGAGAAGCCTCCTGGACCTTTCCCTCCCGGCTTCCTGCTGGAGGAAGCAGTAGGCTTGGCATTGGAGTGCCAAGTGAGAGCCTCCTGGCCCTGATGCTGGTGTTGCTGGGCCAGACGTGCCGCGGGGCTGAAGGACGAAAAGGCTTACGCTGCTGCTGGCAGACTTTGTCCTTCTGGGCAGACGTGACTGAGTCCAAGGTGGCATTGGACTTCTCGATCCGCTTAAGATGCCCCTCCATCCTGGGACCGAACAAGTCGGTACCCAGGAAGGGAATGTCTGCCAGCTTGTGCTGGGTATCTGCCGTGAAGGTGGAGATCCGCAGCCACGCTCTGTGGCACATGGCCACTGCGGCCGCTACTGATCGGGCACACGAGTCAGTGATGTCCAGGGAGGTCTGGAGCTGCTGTTTGACCACTGCCCTTCCCTGATCCCGCACCTGCTTGACCGTAGTTTGGAGGTCAGCTGGGAGATGAGGAATCACCTCATCCAGGGAGCCCAAAAGGGCGTGTGAAAAGTGTGCCATCAGAACGGGCGAGCTGGCCTGATGAAGGCATTGGGAGGAAGCGGCATAGACTTTCCGCCCGGAGTAGTCCAGTTTCTTGGACTCCTTACTGGGGGGCTTGTCTACATCCTGAGCGTTCCTGGAACGCAGAAAAACGCTGTTGGTCACCAGCCCCTCCGCAGAGGGGTGCTCCGAGAAACCGGAGAGTGAACCAGTGGGAACAGCATACTTTCGAGTCATCCTGGCTGAAGGTGCTGGACAAGAAGTTGGCCGCTGCCATAGCTCCAGGGCCGGACCAACAATGGCTTCAGCCACTGGGAAGACCTCCATGGAGGAATCCCCTCGGTCCAGTATCTCCGTGAGGGGATACTTAGCCCGTTTTGAAATGGGTTCGAGCTTCATCCCAGTGGACTCTGAGATGAGTCGAAGCATTCCAAGGAAGGAGGATGGGCTCTTCTCCACCGACTGACCCCCGGTGGACTCCAGGTCTAGTAGCCTGGAGAACAAGGAGTCATCGTCGACAGACTCCGAGGAGTCTGCGAACAGCTGCCGAGTACCTGAGCCACCCTCCACCTGCCGAGGTCGATCGGGAGTGAGAGTGACCGACAACCGATGAGGCAAGCCCTGACCTGAGTGAGAATCCTTGGTCGGGGCCCCAGTTTTAGGTTGTGGAGGCGGGGGTTCCACCACAATGGGTGGTGCAGCCGGTTTCGGCCGAACAACCAGTGCCAGCTTTGGCTCCTCGACTACAACGAGGGGTTGTTTCGGCCGCTCCGGTGACAGCCACTTAATGGCTGGGGAATGCAATGGACTCGGCTTATTCCTGGTCAAAAGGAGCTGCTGCCACATTAGATCCTCGTAGCGCTGACACAATTTGCGCCGGAGCCTATCCTCCAAAGAGGACAATGACGAGGATGAGCGGCGCCGCCACTTTCCATGGTGCTGAGGCCAAGACCGCCAATGTCGGCGGGATCGGCTGGACCTGGAAGAGGTCAGAGACCGAGACCTTCGGTGTTTCCGAGGGTGGGTCTGGGGGGGGGGGGAACCCACTCCTCCCTCGGTTCAAGGACCTTAACTGGGGACTCTGGCACAGGAGGTACAGGCAAGTCCTCGGTTTCCACCGGGGAACCGGTGAAGAATGGCTGTCGACTTCTCCAGTCGATAGCCCGTCCGACGAGTCGAGAAAAATCTCGAATGCGTCGACAGATGTCTCAGCCGGCTGAGCTGACGGGGACACCGTGAAGCCAGCGGCCTTACCACAACCTCTACCGAAGTCAAGTGTCGACTATCTGGGGAAGGGGACCTCTCCCGCTCCCACGAACGTCAATGGTGGGACTTACTCTTGGAGTCCTTCTTTCTGGACTGAGAGGAAGGTCCCGAAGGCCCCTCTCCCTTGGTGGAGAGGGACTGACAAAGCTCCTTGAATGAAGCTGTGTAGGAGGAGCCCAAGGAGAGCGGAATAAAAGCCACAACCAAGGAAGACAATGCTGCGGCCTGGGCCGCTTCCTCCTCGAGGGCGATCATCTGTTCGAGCTGTTCAGGCCCGCGGCGCGGTTACGCCGCCGGCCTCGCCGGACTTTGACCGGAGGATGGCGTTTCTCGGGGCACCCAGGTTGCAATCTGGCAGTGCGATCCTCTAAGACAGTGGCCGAAAAGGACTTGCACAAGTCGCAGGCCTGCGAATCGTGGCCAAGCCCCAGGCAGTAAACACACATGGAGTGCGGATCAGTCCGGGACATCTTCTGCCCACAGGGACACTGACGAAATCCGGGAGTCGATTTGTCCATCGCAGCCACGAGGGAAGATAAAGACCGAAGTCTTGTAAATTTTAAAATTAGTTTCGGGTTAATTGAAGAGTTTGGATCCAGGCCTAAAATGCTGAGCGCTAAGGAGGGAACCTGAACTTCCAAGCGGTAAGGAAGATCTGCGTCATGGGGCGGAGCCGAGAGTTTTACCACCTGGGTGGGTGGGAGGAGCCAGCTTGAAGACCTTCCAGCAAGATTTAAAGTGCCAAGGAACCTGCCAGTAAGTGTGGACTGAACAATGTATCCATGTCCCTAGAAATGAAGTTATAGCTCTGTTGCGTTTTGTTTGGGAATCTCAAAAGTTGTTGCAACTGTACTTCACAGACCTCTTTTTGGAAAGCATTCAATTTTTCAGGACAGTGAGGCAGGGATGTGAAGTAAGAGAAAAGGAGCATTCACTGTCACCAGCTAATATCAAGAGATGCAGTTTTATCAAGCACCGAGTGACTGGAAGACCTCTGCTGCCCATGCCTTAATTTATTTTGGGGGTTTTAAAGAGGGACTCCGGTCAAAATTTCTATCATCAATAAATTCAAAATTTGGATCAGCGTATCATCAATCAACCTCATGCCAAAAGTCAGATCTCTAAGTTACTTTGTTTAAAAGTTACAAGTCATTTTGTAACCCATAATTCACTGCCTGTTCAAAAAAGCCAGTTTCGAGAACAGCTGCTGATGTCATAACCTGAACTTGCAGCCTAGTCCTCCCTGCAACTACCTTGTATGACTTATTTCTCCCATGTTACATAAAACTGAAGTTGTAGTAAACATCTGAAAAAGGAAAACTGACACTGGGTGGGTCAGTGGATGCACTTCCACAAAGTGTAGATGCAAGGTACAGTACTTCAGAATGCAACAGGGGTTGGAATGCAGCACAAACATGGCTTTAGAATGACAAAGTTGTGTGAAATTTTTAGAATACCACAGGTGTGAGTGTTCAACATTTAACCAGGATGCAATAGTGGAATGCAGCAATGACACAATGTCAGAAAGTAGCTGGGACACATAATTTTGCAATGTGTGGACACGTAATCTCAGAATGTGGTAGTCACATGCAACTTCAGAATGAAGCAGGAATGTGTAATTTTGGAATGTGACTTGGACATGTAATATCAGAATGTGGCAGTGAAACATTTTCAGAATGTGGAGGGGACATACAATTTTTTTAATATGGTGGGGATTTACATTTTCAGAATGTGACAATGATGGGCAATTTTGGAATGTGAAAGTTTACACTCAGTTCAGGAATGTGGCAGGAAAGTGCAATTTTAGAATGTGGCAGTGACGCACAATTTTGGAATGTGGCAGTGACGCAAAATTTCAGAATGTGGCAGTGATGCACATTTTCAGAATGTGGCAGTGACGCAGAATTTCAGACTGTGGCGGTGACACACAATTTCGGAATGTGGTGGAGAAGCACTATTTTGGAATGTTGTGGTGACGCACAGGGTGAGAATGTGGTGGTGGACACAAGTTTGGAATGTGTTAGTGGCGTAGAGGTTTGGAATGTGTAAGTGGTGCACAGGGTTTGGAATGTGGCAGTGGCGCCCAAGTTCGAAATGTGGTTGAGGCGCCCAGGTTCTGAATGTGGCGGTGGGACCCAGGTTCAGAATGTGGTGGTAGTGCCCGGGTTCAGAATGTGGTGGTAGTGCCCAGGTTCAGAATGTGGTGGTGGTGCTCAGGTTCAGAATGTGGCAGTGGTGCACAGTTCTGGAATGTGGCGGTGGAGCACAGTTTCAGAATGTAGTGGTGGAACACAGTTTCAGAATGTGGTGGTGGCACCCAGTTTTGCAATGTGGTGGTGGTGCACAGTTTTGGAATGTGGCGGTGATACACAGTTTCAGAATGTGGCGGTGGTGCCCAGCTCCGGAAATGGCAGTGGTGCCCCAGTTTGGAATGTGAGGGTAATGCACAGTTACTGAATGTGGCGGTGATGCACTGTTTCGGAATGCGGCAGTGACGCTCCATTTGGGGATGTGGGGGTGGTGCACAGTTTTGGAATGTGGTAGTAGCGCACAGTTTTGGAATGCGATGGTGACACAAAGTTTCAGAATGTGGCAATGATGCTCAACTTTGGAATGCAGCGGTGATGCTCAATTTCAGAATGCAGCAGTGACACGGTTTTGGAATGCGGCGGTGATGCAAAATTTCAGAATGCGGTGGTAATGCAAAATTTCAGAATGCGGCAGTGGCGCACAATTTCAGAATGTGGCATTGAAACACAGCTTTGGAATGTGGTGGAATGTGCAATTTTGGAATTTGGTGGGGATGCGCCATTTCTGAATGTGGCAGGGATGCACCATTTGGGAACATGGCAGGGATGCACAATTTGGGAATGTGGCAGGGATGCCTAATTTTAGAAAGTGGCTGGGACCCATAATGTTAGAATGTCATAGGGATGTGATGCACAATTTTGAAATACAGTGGGTGCATACAATTCTGGAATGTGGCAGGACAAGCAATTTCAGAATAATTTGGTGTTTCCAGTCACATTCTGACACTGTGCATCCCCACTATGTTTCGAAATTGCCAGTCCTCATCAAATTCCTTGATGTATGTCCCTGTCACATTTCAAGACTGAGTGTCCAACCACATTTTGAGATGGCACATCCCTGCCACACTCCAAGACTGCATATCCCCACCAACATTTTTAAACTGTGCACCACCTTGACATTCTATACCTTGCTTCAGCACTGCATTCCAAAACCACCTCCTGACGTGTTCTAAATTACAGTAACTTGTATCTATACATTCTGGAAACGCAAGCACTGCAGCCAACCCTATGTCAATTTTTTTTAATGAATACTACAGCTACAGTTTCTTAAACTTTGGAGAAACAGGTCCTATAAGGTTGCTGACAGGGAGGACTAGACTGTGAGTTCAGGTTATGACATCATCAGTGGCTCTTCACTGAAACTGGCTTTTTTGAACAGGCAGTGAAATTAGGGTTACAAAATAGCTTGTAACTTTAAAATGAAGTAATGTATTGGGGGTATGCGTATTTTAATTCTGCAAAGTAGCAATTTTGGCCAGAGTCCCTCTTTAATGAAAACACTGACACCCAGTACGTGCCCTCAAATAAAGTATTTAGAGACTGCTAAATGCTAAAAAAAATAAAATTCAACATTTTCAATGGCAAAACTTCTATTTTCATATATAGCCAATTTTCCTCACTTTGCTTAGAAAAGTCCTAGCCCACTGCATCTCATATATCTGTCTTACGGGCTTCTTTTACTTGCAGGATTACACAAATCATTCAACTTACCAAAATCTGAATTACTTCTTCACAATTTTTGTCATCCACAGAAATTCCATTAATTTCCCTTAGTTCATCTTCAACATGAATAAGGCCTGCAGATAAATATTACAGTGTATTAAAGGAAACAAAGTAACCCATCAGTTTTTAGCACTAACCCAAAAGTCTTAGGTATAAACATTACTCATATACACACACACACACACACACACACACACACACACACACACACACACACACACACTTCTAGCAAGTAATGTATTATTGTAGTTACTTGTATAGCAATACAGGACTTACATGTAGCAGATGGCACCTGGCAGTGAAGGTCAGTAGAGAGTATATGACAGTGGTACTGTATTCTGGGACTGGGGTGGGAGTTTAGGATGCAGTGGGTATTGGGGGTACCACCGAATACTAGGGATACTGGCAGTGGAACGTGGGGCTGTGTACAGGCAGACATCAGGGATAATGTTAAATAGATCAGAAAAGGAGAGAGTAGTACTAGCAGCGGGGAAATCAATAGGAGAGTAATCAGGATAGAGCAGCTGATTCTTGGAAAGCCCAGCTGAGATGCAACATTTATTTTTAGCGAAGTCTAGCTTGTTTACCAATTTGTTCAATATATGTACGTGTGATAGCCCAGCTGAGGTGCAATACATGACATGGTTTTCTGTGGGGTCCTGCTTTTATCCATCTTTTGCTTAGTACAGCTGAACTGGGATGAAGTATCTCATTTCGGTGAGGATGCTGGATTTATGCAATGTTGACACTGCATTTATGGTACCCAGGATACCACAGCTAAGATGCTATATCTCAGTTTCAGTCCTGTTTTTACCCAGTTTTAGGGTATTTTTCGCAAACAGACATGCTAAGATGCAATATTTCTTTTTTAGTGGGGTTCTGCTATTACACATTTTTAAACTGTCTTTTCGCTAGGTCAGAGCATATAAGATGCACTACTGTGTTTCGGTTTCAGTGGGGTCCTTCTTGCCTTTAGCAATTTTTACAATGTATTTACCCAGGGCACACCAGCAGAGGTGCCAAAAACAGTTACATAAGAACTTACCGTAACAGCAGAAGTTTGAGAGAATCCCCTCCATCTGACTACGCCTTTGGAACTATAAGCTGCCAGCATTAGGACCACATGGAAACTTTTGCTAGTCAGGGACCAGCCACAACGACATGCAGCATCTACATGTATATAAACAGGGGCAGCCCCATCACTCAGATCCCAGCCGGAGAATAGCTTCGGAGGACCTCCAGCTGTGAGGAACCAAAAGATGAGACCAGCACCAGGCATACAAGGAGAGGCATGGGGATGGAAACAGGATGCAGGTAGGTAGTTTTTGGCACAGCATCTGATATAACTCTCACTGAAAGCAAAAAGGGAGAGAGAGAGAGTACGGCATGGCCTAATGGAGGAGATTCAAAGATCTACTGTTATGGTAAGTTGTTACGTAACTGTTCTATCTTCTTCAAGGATATCGCCTCCATTAGGCTGCATCTTTGGAAGGATTCCCAAGCAGTGCCAAGTGAACTGGGTGGATGGCGCACACTTGGATATATGATCAGGACAGAAGGCCTTCTTTGCAGCAAGCCCCAAATCAGGACGTCTACAAGAGACAATGTCCAGACTCTAATGTTTAGCGAAAGTGTGAAAATTGTTCCATCTGGCTGCAGCACGTATGTCAGCAGCAGGCAACAGAAGTGGCCATACGCCTTGTGGAGTGACAACAAACAGCACCAGGAAGATCCTTACCATACTTCCAACAGCAGAATGCAAATACATCGCTTCAGCCACTTGGCTAGGCATTGTTTAGACACAAGAGTGCCATCTTTCAGCAGAAACTTAGGATTCATATGCAAAGAGACTCTGTGAAAAACCACATAAGGCTTAGCCATTAGAGCCTGAAACTCAGAAATCCTTCAGGCAGACGTCATAGCAACTACAAACGCTTTGCATATCAGGAAACATAAGCCATAACTCATGGCAGGCTCAAAAGGAACCAACATCAATTTCTCAAGCACAAAAATTCAAGTTCCAAGACAGGACTGAATTACAGATAGGAGGCTTCATATCAAGAATACCTCTCAGAAACATACGGGACACCTCCAGTGGGGTAACTGTACGACCATCAATAGGTGCATGGAAAGATATATAACGGCCAAATGCACCTCAAGTGAGGAATACTGCAGGCCAGAGTCAGACAGGAAAAGCAAATATTCCAACACAGCATTCACAGGATATGTAAAAGGTTCCAAATTCTGGGAAGCAGCCCACAAAGTGAAAAGTTTCCATTTCAGGGAATAAGTATGTCTTCCTAGCCACAATCAGGACATCAACAACCTTAGGGGGTACGCCCAAGCGTGCAATGTTTAGGTCTTCAGGAGCCATGCATGCAGATGAAGGGACTGTCAAGTCTGCTCGTACTGCAGGGTCCACAGCTTGAGCTAATGTCCCTGCCCTCCCTCCCCACTCCTCCCATCCTCCCTACCAATGATTCTTACCTTCTCCATGCCTATCCCAGCCTCTCCTAAAGCTGCCCACTGTCTTCAACAAGATGACCTCTTCCGGCCAGCGCATTCCAAGTGTCCACCACCCTCTCTATGAAGAAATGCTTCCTGACCTCCCTCCTAAACCTCCACCCTCCAGCTTAAGACTGTGCCCCCCCTGTGATATGGTTGCCACTCAGCTTAAAGAGACTCTCCTTATCAACCTTATTTATCCCTTTCAAGTACTTGAATGTCCCAGTCATGTCCCTTCTCTCACTCCTGTCTTCCAGGGAGTTCATAATCAGTGCCCTCAACCTCTCCTCGTATGCCTTGCCCTACTGACCGGCTATCATCTCTGTAGCCCTCCACTGCACCTTCTCCAGCAGGTTAATGTCCTTTTTGAGGTGTGGGCACCGGTACTGAACTCCATATTCTAGATGAGGCCTTACCAGTGACCTGTACAAGGGCGGTACAACCTCCTCTCTCCTACTAATGATCCCCCTAGCTATGCATCCCAGCATCTCGTTTGCCTTTGCTGCTGCTTTCTTGCACTGCTTGGAGTGCTTCAGGTCATTAGTGATCATCACTCCCAGGTCATTCTCCTCCTCTGATGCATATACTCGGACTCCATCCAGGTAATACTCTGCCCTGGGATTCTTGGCTCCAATATGCATAACTTTGCATTTCTTGCCATTGAAGCCAAGCTGCCCGATCCTGTACCACCTCCCCAGCTTTTCCAGATCTCCCTTTAGGTCCCATATCCCTTCAGCTGCGTCCACTCTCCCACAGAGCTTGGTATCATCTGCGAATAGGCACATTTTGCCTTTAATGCCATCCCCAATGTCATTGATGAACACATTGAACAACACTGGCCCCAGCACAGAGCCCTGTTGGACCCCACTGGTTACCTCTCTGGTGCCAGACAATTCTCCCCCCACAGCCACCATCTGGGTTCTGTCCCTCAGCCAGTTTTCCACCCATCTAACCATCTTTTCCTCAACTCCAAGATTCACCAACTTCCTGATCAACCTTTTGTGGGGCACAGAGTCAAAGGCCTTGCTGAAATCAAGATAGAGGATGTCTACCGCTGGGCCCCTGTCTACTGTCTTAGTGACACAGTCAAAGAAGTCAATCAGATTTGTTTGACATAATCTCCCCCCCATGAACCCATGCTGCCTCTCATCCTGGAGACCATGTTCCTCTAGATATTCCACCAACCCTTCCTTTAGTATGGTCTCCATGAGCTTGCCCACAATAGTGCTCAGACTGACTGGTCTGTAATTCCAAGGATCATCCTTGGGACCGCTTTTGTGAAGGGGCACTACATGTGCTGTTCTCCAGTCCTGTGGTACCACGCCTGACTCTACTGAACTATTAAATAGGTCTGCCAGTGGCCCTGCCAGCTCCTCAGCCAGTTCCTTTAGTACCCTTGGGTGAACTCTGTCCGGGCCTGGTGATTCATCCACTTTTAATGCCAGCAGACTCTCCCTCACTCTATCACTATGTCTGTGTCCCCCCGCTCCTCTTTTCCCTCCTGAAGTCACTGGTCCATCTTACTTTGAGGAAGGATCTTGCAGCAGGCCACACCGGTAGGCCCGAGTCCCAAACAGTACTGGTATCACCAGCATAACATCACCGGGAGAAGGACAAGTTAGCAGTCAAGAGCTCAAGACAAAAAACCCTGAAGAACTGCCACACCAAAATTGGCTCTACGCCTAGAGGCAATATCCAGACTGTAATGCTTGGTGAAGGTGTGGACAGAACTCCAGGTGGCAGCTGTGCAGATGTCAGCAGTAGACACATTTCTGAAACAAGCTGTGGAGGCAGCCATACCCCTGGTGGAATGGCCCTTGACAACCCCTGGAAGGGGCTTGCTGTACTTGTGGTAGCAGTAAACAACGCAATTAGCTAACCACTTAGACAAATAAGGCGCTTTACACATCAGAGCCTGGAGCTCGGAAATCCTTTGAGCAGAAAAAGAGCACTTTCCACAACAGAAAGCGACTCTAGAGAACCCCCAAAGTGGGCAACAGCTAGGTCCACAGGAGTCACGTATGCAGCTACAGGGGCTTGAAGTTCAGCTGGACTAGAGTGCCTTGGTCCTGGGACAGCAAGCCTGTGAACAGGGGTAGGGGCACTGAAGGTTCCACAGCTAGCTGTTGCAGCAGGGGAAATCAAATCTGGCATAACCAGAAGGGAGCTATGAGAATCATCTCTGCTCCTTCCAAATGGAGCTTGAGTAGAACACTCTGCAGGAGCAGGAAGGGAGGAAGTGTGTACAGAAACCTCCCCTTCCAAGAAAGGGACAATGGGTCTCACCAGAAAACCCCAGGCCTGGGATCGAGTGAGCAAAAAAGCAGCAGTTTTGCATTGAGCGGGGATGCAAAGAGGTCCAACTCTGGACAACCCCACCTGTCGACGAGGTCTTTGACCACAGAGGTCAGAAGTTCCCACTTGTGAGTCCATGACCTGGAGCAGCTAAGACTGTCGGCCAAGATGTTTTGAACTCCAGGAACATGGATGGCCAAGAGCTCCAGATCATGCTTGATGGCCCAATAACAGACTTTCATCGCCTCCTGACGCAGGAGGTAAAAGTGAGTCCCCCGTTTGTTGATGTTGTAAACTACACACATGTTGTCTGTGTGCACCAGTAATGGACCCGAGAAGAGATGAGTCTGAAAGGCCTGTAGGGTGTATAAAACCTCCCTCATCTCCAGGACATTGCTATGAAGAGCTTGCTCTATGTCCAACCAGGTGCCCTGAGTCTGGTGGTTGGCCAGATGGGCACCCCATCCCATGCCAGAGGCGTCCATCGTAAGAATCTGTTAGGGAGTCAAAATCTGAAAAGGGACCTCCCTCCAATAGATTGGTCAAGTCCATCCACCAGGCCAGAACCCCCTGGAACGGGTTGGAGACCAGGATCAGCTGGTCGAGGTCATCCATCTGCTGGTCCCACTGGACCCATAGGGTGCCCTGTGGTACCCGCATGTGCAGGCAGGCCAGGTGGACTGTGGTAATTGACACCACCATATCACCCAGGAGGTGCAGGAAGACTCTGGCAGGAACCTATCGATTGGAGGAAACTAGACAGACCTGGACCATCAGATGGGCCGCCCTGTCCTCAGGCAGGAAGGCCTTGCCTGGTGGGTGTCCAGGATCACCCCTATATATTGAAGGCGCTGGCAAGGAGAGAGGCAGGATTTCGACAGATTTACCGTGACCCCCAAGACCTGGAAAACGTGAGAGGTGCAGTCAAGGGTCTAAACTAACTGTTCCCTGAAGGGGGCTGCTAACAGCCAGTCGTCCAGGTAGGGCAAAACATAAAAGCCCTGCCTCCTCCATGCCACCACTGCCAGGCATTTGGTAAATACCAGGGGGACTGAGGAAAGGCCAAATGGGAGGCCTAGAATTGGAAGTGGGCACCCTGAAAGTGGAAGCTGAGGAAACTATGGTGAGCAGGAAATACCTGGATGTGCATGTAAGCATCCTGCATGTCCAGAGAACAGAGCCAATCCTCCTGGTGCAGGAGGGGCAGCAACCCCTGAAGAGTCACCATCCTGAAGCGTTTGTCCTCTTATGCAGTGGTTCAGGCTACTCAGGTCTAAGATGGGCCAAAGATTCCCAGTCTTTTTTGGGACAAGGAAGAAACGGGAGTAAAACCTCCTTTCCCACTGAGCCTGAGGGACTGACTCTATGGCTGTTTTTTTGGAGAAGAGCCTGAATTTCTTCCCAAACCAGGGGCAGGTGTGTGGGAAGGTAAACAGAGTGGATAGGAGGGGTCTCAGGTGGCCACTCCGGGAACTGCAGAGTGTGACTTTGAGCTATGAGATGGAGCACCCAGTTGTCTGTGGTCATTGCTCACCACCCTGCCAGGTGGAGACAGAACCGACCCCCGACCGCCTCCACTGGACCCTCGGCTGGGGGGGGGGTCGGCTAAGGAATCAGGAGGTGGGGGTAAGATTGGGCAGGGGGCCGCGGAACCCCTAGGGGCTCGAGTGGTGGCACCTGCAGGGGCAGTGATGGCCTCCCACTGTTGCTTGCCCTTGGCAGATTGGCCTCAAGCCTGTTTGCGGGAGGACTGATGAAAGGCCTGGCACTGGTTCGCTCTCAGCTGGATGTGGCAGAGCGAATGGACTGATTTAAGGTATTTGCCTGACGCCTGTATGTCATCAAGGCACAGGTCAGAAAGCATAGGGAAAACCAGAAGCAGTTGTAGAATTCACCAAAAATATTTATTTACAGTAGCAGTAACAAAAAAAAATAAACTTGTTCATAATAACTGTACAGAGGAGAAGTTAAATATTTTTTTCTTTCAGTCTGTGTCCCTTTCTCT
Organism: Neoceratodus forsteri; assembly: GCA_016271365.2. Taxonomy (NCBI): domain Eukaryota; kingdom Metazoa; phylum Chordata; order Ceratodontiformes; family Ceratodontidae; genus Neoceratodus; species Neoceratodus forsteri. Next base: position 1,692,804,902 of record CM057456.1, on the reverse strand, counting down.
TCTCATCTCTCTTGCAGTTGCAGCTTAGCTCTTGTAAGTCCTTTCAACCATCCATCCTTAGCAAGCATCCTGTTTTTGTAAATATCAGGCAGCAGCTGCTACAACACAGTGTGCTTCTTGAGGCCCCCTTTTGCAGCTTTTGCAAAAGGCTGGAAGATCTGCACTCAAGTAACCTCTAGAGTTTAAAATAGCTTTCTGCAATCATCTCAAAATATAATTATATATATATTTCAACAGTAACACTATATTTTCTAAACAAAAGTGATCCCATTATCAGTTACATTTTTATACAATGGTTTGAACACATTTTTATATTAGCAGATATGAAAGGGAGGAAAAACATACAGCAATGGAAAACTGAGAGACAGTGAGAGGCAAAGAACTGTGAGCCTGTCGGACTAATCAAGCCCGAAGTCGCACAGGAAAATCTGGTTGCACAACCAGACAGAGAAGAGACAGAAAAGGAAAGATCCTTGCATTTAAACACTTTCTCCATAACAAATGGGACAGTGGCCTATTCTACCATGTCAAACTATAGATTAGAAATTAGGTCCTGGACATCATTTACAAAAAGGACAGAGTCCCAGAAGGGAGGATCCAAAATGCTGGCCTGAAAATCAGAGGCAAAACCGGAGACCCAGAGCCAAGAGTGGTGCCAGAGGCAAATGCCGGCAGCAGCCCCCACACAGAGGCATCAACATCATTGTAAGATGCCCACAGCACATGGCTGCCCACATCTGAGTCCGACTTCAAGAGCTGGGCAAGCTGTGTTTTCATGGAGTCCTCAGGCAGAGTCTGAACAAGATCCCTGGCCTGGTCACAGATGGCATCTTGGTATTGCACCATATGGGTCTGATAATTAATGACCCTAATAGCCAAAGTAGCAGAGGCAAAGACCCATTTGCCAATCCGGTCCAGCTGCCACGATTCATGGTCTGAGGGGAGAGAACTAAGGTGAAGTACAGATCATTGGGGGGGACTTGGGCACCTCCTTAGGCTGGTCCCCTCCTCCTCCTGAAGACTCCCCGGAGAAGAGGAAGACACTCAGGAGTTAGTCAACCTCAGAGGACTCGCTGTCTGAAACCAGCCACAGAGGCTGGCAATCGTCCCACCTGGAGCCTGTACAGACATCAGGTTGGGTCCCGGAGGACCCCGATGTGTGGGGTTCATTCGGCCCAACCCTACCCATATCCCAGGGCTGGGGATTCTGGTGGGGATGAAGGGGAGAAACCGGAGGTGGGCCCTGAGGGGGGGGGGTCTGCTTCTGCATAAATGACCACCACACTGAGAATAGGGCATTGTAGGTCACCTGTGGAGCAATACTGTACACAGGTGGGAAGGGCAAACCAGGTGCCAGGTTAGGGAATGACGGCTGAGAAGCTGGCGACGGGTAACCCGGCATATGTCCAGGCGGCACTGGCAAACGATCCGGTGCCGGACCAGCAGGCATCGGCTGTGGCCAGGGTTGCGGCAGATGCGACGACAGTTCCTGACCCACTGGCTGGGGTGTCGGCAGTACCGGTAGCAGCCCAGTGGGCAACGGCCTAGTGCGCCAGGTCGAAGGGTCCGCCGACATCTGTCCTGCAGGGGAAGCCAGCGCCGGAGGGGAGGGGGATCCCCTGGGTAAAGGCAGAGGCGATGCTGCAGAAGAGGAGATGTTAACAGCCTGCTGCAGGTGCTGCCTATCGGAACTCGCGTTGGTCCCAGAGGTGTGAGCCGACAAAAGCAGAGCTGTGGCCAGGGGGACAAGAGGTGCAGAGCTGCCACTTGACAGCAGAGGCCTGACCAAGCCACCTAGATGAGAGAACGAGGAAGAGACAGGCCTGAGCATCAGGGGCTTGGGAGCAGGAGACAAAGTCTCCTGCCCCAAAGAGCCTCCGCCCGAAATGGAGATAAGGAGGAGGAGATCCAAAAGAGAAACTTGGATCAGCTGGAGGGAAACAGAAAAGACACAGAGCAAGCACCCCAGCCACTGAGGAGACAGAGGAACCCGACGGGGGGGGGGTGCGGTTTGTCACGCCACCCGGTCTCTTCAGATTCCGTGTTTCTACCAATATGGATCCATTCCAACCGAAAGGCATCCCAAGGGACCCGGGGATGCCGGGGAAATATGTAACCATTCTAAAGGTAGGAGGGCGCCCAGATGAAACCAAAACAGGTTGGAAGAAGCACAGGATGACAGCCTACTCCAAAGGGAGCAGTGAGGGGCGATAGAAAGACCCCTGCACCAGTAAAGGGCAGTAGGATAGCCACATCCAGAGAGAGCACTGACGAGGACCCCGGTGACAAATGGAAAGGCATAGGGTCATCAACGGAGTGGTTAGGACGACATAGTCAGGCGGCCACAGAGAAAGCTGTGATAAAAGCTACCCTGAAAAGACATCGACGAGGCTGCCTTCACCAGAAAGGTACAAAAATGCTTGAGGTCTTCAACTGCATGGAAGACGACAGTAACATAGCTGCTGCAGCAATATAGCTAGAGCAGCAGCAACAGCACATAAACTCACCCACACAAGCAGTCGACGAGGACATCGCTGACGAACGAAGGGCACAAGGTTGTTGACAGAAAGCAAGACGATAGAGCCAAAAACGACTGCTAGAGCAGAGAAAAACACATCTGGCGAAGGCATCGACGATGAACGGTCGGAAGAAAAGGGTCAGGGTCGTCAACAGAGCAGAAGACAACACAGCCAGAAGCTGTTACCAGAGCAGACAACACACTCTGAAAGGCCGTCAATGAGGTGCAGCATCGAGGAATCGGGTGGAAGAAAGATCCAGGGCATCAGAAGAAAACACTACCTGAAGCATCTGCCACAGCAGAAAACAAACCCCGAGCCCATCAACGTTGATGAACAGGTGGGAAAAAGGCTGGAGGTCATTGACAGAGGAGAAGATGACACAGTCGGAGCTTCTGCCAGAGCAGAAAAATACACATGGGAGGCCGTCGATGAGAACATCGTCAACAAACGGGTGGAAGAAATAGCTGGAGGTCACTGATGGAGGAGAAGGCAACACAGCTCAGAGCTTCTGCCAGAGTAGATTACACATCCAGGAGGCCGTCGGCAAGGACGCTGTTGACGAATCGGTGGAAATAAGCTGTAGGTCATTGGATAAAATGACGGCACAGCTCAGAGCTGCTACTAGAGCAGAAAACTCACCCTGAGAAGCCATCGATGAGGACATCGTCGACGAAGAGGGAGATGGAAGTATTTTGCTGTCTGCATAGAAGCAGGTAGAAAGATGTCAACGGGGAGGAGACCTGATCACCCTGCCAACGAATGGAACACACCAGTGGTGGGAACCAGAGGGTAATGAAGACACACAGAGCGGCCCCTAACACTGCAGCCATCCTGGCTGAGGCAGTCTTCGTCACCTGGTGTTGTTCACTGAAGCTCAGACACAAACTCGAGATGGTCTTCATCGACGATCTTCTGGCCACTTGGCACTTCTTTCAGAAGAAAGTGTTCAAATACAACAGTTGGAAAGCAGCGACGAAACAGAACACCGCGCTGAAGAAATTTCAGTTTGTCAACTGAGGCTATACTCCAAACTGAGAACATGTAGTATGCAGGTCATGGTGAGAAAAGAACTGACGAGCATCGGGGACCACCCCCTTTTATATGTACCAGAATACAGCACGTGGTGTCATTTAGGGCAGTCCCCGGTTGACTGCTGACAAAATCCTCTGGCTGGAATTCATGCCTGTGGCTGAGATATTCCTATATGTTATGACCTGCTGCAGGAGATTTTGTTGAAGATCTGAGGATGTCGATGCCCTGGAGTGTGTGAGGCGCATCAACGGGGCCGGTGTCAGTGTGGGGGCTGGTCTGTGAGGCTCCAACGTCGCCAGGCTTGCTGTTGCAGGAGGAGGGAGAAGGCGCTATATGATCTCTGCAAAAAAGGAGCGTACCGACTGAACGTTGATGGTGGCTTGCACTGCAGGAGCACCTTGTGACGTTGACAGGGGTGGCTGAATCCTCAACGTCGACAGAGCGTCTTGCGATGTTGATGAGGGAGGCTGAAGCCCTGATGTCAATGGGACATTGCCAAACATAAGAGGTCCAGTGGGAACTTGCTGCCAGCTGATCTGGAAGGTCCTGAGGTCTAAGTGGCAGGGCTTGGAATGTCTATGGGAGAGACAGCAGCCCCGATGTAGACAGGCCTTAGCCAGCAGTGGGTGGTCCAGCAGAACACATTGCTAGATCCGGCCTTAAGGGTACGAAGGCCTAGGCAGCAGGAGGCATCGCCACTGCAGCAGACGACAATGAAGCCACCATCAGCACCACAGGTAGCAGCGACCGGGAGTGCACCCAGTGGGACTTATCCCTGCTCTGTTCCCTCTCCCGGTGCTTGTGCTTGCCCAAAGACTTTTCCTAGGCCTGAGACCTCGAGGAGTGGGCTAGCGATGCGGTGGAGCTACCTGCCTGAAGCTCTCTCTCCATTCTGGCTACCTTCTGTTCTAGGAGGAAAGTCTGCAGAGCTTTCGGCTGACATCGCCAGGTAGCTTAACTGAATTTCAGGCGGATCTCACAGGCCTTAATGTTGAAGACCTCTCCGAGACAGCAGACACAGACATCGTGGTCATCACTGCAGATTTTTCCACTGCACTCGCAGTAACAAAAGAGTTCAGCGGTCTCTTTCGTCTACATGCATGACAGCAGCAATCACTTTAAAAAAATAAACTGATAACTACTAGGGTGAGAAGAGAATAGAATAAGAAAATCAAAGATTAGTGGTCGACTGTAGTGCTGGTATCTCCATAGAGTCCAGCAAATATGATCAATGGTGGGAAAAGAACTGAGGAGGGTGCAGGGCTGCCCATGTTTATATAGGAGAGGACATGGTTGTGGGCAGCCCCTAGTAGACTGCTAGCAAAAAACTTTCCATGTGGTCCTAGCGCCCGGTGGCTAGGTGTAGCCTGATGCAAGAGACACCCTTGAAGATCAGTCAGTGTAAATCTTCTCACCGCATTCACAAAAATCCAACAGTTTTGATGGTTCCTTTGACAATTACACAACACCGAAAATCACTTATTAATAAGTGGCTACTTTACTATGGAGAGAAAAATAAAGTTGAAATGGTGGCTTTTGCATTGACATTTCTGTGCACGGTCTGACGAGTATGGTCGACAGTGGGAAAAGAACTGAGGAGGGAAGCGGCCACCCATGTTTATGTAGTAGCCGACGTCCAACGTCATCGTGGGTGGCCCCTGGTGGGCTGCTTGCAAACATTTCCATGTGGTCCTAGTGCCAGGCATCTATAAGTTCCATAGCTGTGGCCTGATGAAAGCAATATCTTTGAAGAAGATCAGAGTATAGCCTGGTATGGCCATGTCTCAGTCACGGTTTTTAGTGTACCGTGACATGGTAATAGCCACCATATCTAGATCGTCCTTTGCCATGATGGCCTCTTGGTCTGGAATCTTATTTCCTAGACTTCTAGCATTTGCACACATGGCCTTTATGACTTTGTTAGCACTTAGCATTCTGCTTGTCACTCCCTTTTTTCCTTTTTGCCCTCTTTTCTTCCCCCACTCCTTTTTAATGCTCATGTTACCCTTCCCTTTCTTTTCTATCACCCTGCTTCCTTTATTAATTTGCACCCTGGTGGGCTCCTCCCCCCTCAGGTTCTCCCTCTCTACTTCAGCCTGTGGAGTTGGGGGGCAGTTTTTACTTCTCTGATTCTTTCTGCCCCACCCCCCGTCAGCTAGTTTAAATGTTCACCACAGTAACACTTAAACCATCCACCAATGACCATGATTCCCCTCCCAAATGGCTGCAGGCCATCACCCCTGTATAAGCCCTTATCCATCCTGGTGGATCCCCAATCGCCAATGTAGCAGAACCCCTCTTCTCCGCACCATTCCTTCAACCATGTGATGACGCTCCTGGTAAGTAGATCCTGCTCCCCCTGCTGTAGACAGGTATCACTTCAGCGAAAGCCACTGAGCACATTACTTGCCTAAGACCCCTGTTCAGCTCCCTAAGCTTCCTCTGCAGTATCCCAGTCCCATGCTTAGCCAGGTCATTAGTGGTGGACAATCACATCTAGCTCCTTCTTCCATCCTGCTGCTCTTGTGATCCCCAGCATTCATTTCCTGTCTCTCAGAGCCATGGCACCACATAAGCACCTAACCACCCTCTCCACACCCCTTCCTATTCTTAGATCTGTCCCCTTACAATTAAGCCCCCACCAGAAAGTGCTTCTTCCTCCTCTGGGGTCCTCTACCACTCCTCCTTGGGGTTTCCACTATGGAGGACCCCCACATCCTCCCTGGCCACTACCTCGAGTGCCTTGTCCCAGCAGTCCCACTTCGCCAGAGTGAAGTAGGAATTTCATAGTGGTACTGGCCGAGGAATGTGCCTCTGACCCAGTTCCAGAGCCCATTGTAGTCCAGGCACTCCTCCTCCCTGGCATCCTCTGAGATAACAGTGGTTGACTTGGTGGCCACCAGGTGGGTGAGGGGGTCCTCCAAATCTTAGCCAACTCGGCCTGCAGTCTAGCAACCTCCTCTCTCAACCCAGTGAGGTGCATGCAGATAGGGCAGCACCGCAGTCTCCAGAAGGTATCTCTGAAAATGGCGCCCCACAACCACTGCACTGCACCACTCCTGGCATTCCCAATTACTACTCTTTGTTCATCCATGTAATGACTAGGACCATGGCACCTGGCTGCTCGAATGACCAGGTCTTTTTCATGTATTCTATGGAACTCCTCCAGGATAGTGCATGGTCCTCCCTACGATTGTTGGATTCTATGGGGAGCCACCTGTAGACTTTGTCAAAGCACAGTGGAAGGATATCTTCAGGCAATTGCAAATTATCTTCAAGTCATTTAACTGTAAAACATTTGCTAACCTCCCCTTCAGCTTCCTCTGATATACCTAAGATTCTTAGGTTTTTAGCCTGTTGTAGGTTCTCCATATTTTTTAAATGAATAAACTTTAATACATTTTTGCCATGAACAAGACACAAACAACACAACTAACAGACAGTAACAAAATCAGAAGAGACACTCCCCTTCCTCCACCCATTGGAGAGTCGCATCACAACCAAAGACATGGAACATCAGTAGGAACGAGTACAATATAGGTAACTAGAGACTAATCCCTACACCTGTTGTGGAATTAGAGGGTAGGCTGTAGACCATGCAGAGGGAGGAAGCGGGAGGGATGGAGGGATTTGGTCTGTTTCAGAGACAGAGTTAGAGGGTAGGGGAGGGATACAGTGAAAAGGGAAGGAAAGGGAGGGATTTGGTCAGTTTCCGGGGATGGGGTTAGAGGGTGGGAGAGGAAGACCATGCAGAGGAAGGTAGTGGGAGAGACTTGGTCCCTTTCAGGGGACAGGGTTAGAGGGCGGGGTCAGAAGACCATACAGAGGGAGAGAAACATAGAAACACAGACTTTGACAGCAGATAAGGACCACTTGGCCCACCTAGGCTGCCCATTTCCTTACCTATTGGATAAGCTGCAGATCCTAGTTAACCAACAGCCTACTTCTTCCTATCCCCCACCAGAATTGCCTTATAACTGTCCCACGCATTCTTGAATCCTCCACAGTTTTTGACCCCATAACCTCCTCAGGAAGGCCATTCCACACGTCCACCACCCTCTCTGTGAAAAAATACTTCCTCACATTGCCCCTGAGCCGTCCCCCCCCCCCCATCTTCAAATTATGCCCCCTTGTTTTTGCACATCTCTTTTTCTGAAATATGCTACCTTCTTGGACTTTGTTGATTCCCTTGAGGTACTTGAAAGTTTCTATCATGTCTCTCCTTTCTCAAGGGTATACATATTAAGCTCCTTTAATCTCTCTCTTTGCACGTCTTCTGGTGCAGACCCTGCACCATTTTAGTTGCCCTCCTCTGGACTGCTTCCATCCTGTCTGTGTCCTTGTGGAGAAGGGGTCCTCCAGAACTGCTCACAGTACTCCAGATGGTGTCTCGCCAACTGTCTGTACAGAGGGATAACAACTTCCCATTTTCTACTGGTGATGCATCTCCCTATACATCCCAGTATCCCCCCAGCCATCCTTACTGCCTTTTCACATTGCTTGCTTACCTTTAAGTCATCTGATGTGACCACCCCCAGGTCCCTTTCCATTTTTGTTGTTGTTAATACCTCCCCCCGCCCCCGTGTGTACTCTTCCCCTGGGCTTTTGTTTCCCAGGTGCATTACTTTGCACTTCTTTGCACTGAATCTAAGCTGCCATACTTTTGACCATTCCTCCAACCTTGCCAAGTCCCTTCTCATCCCTCCACAGCTGTCCGGTGGTCGCGAGGGCCAGGAAGGTTGCAGGAGCCCTCCCCAGTCGCTGAGCTCATGGACAGCCCCGCAGGTACGTGCTTCCAGAAGGAGCAACGGCCACAACGGCTCTGCTGAGTGTGCTGTGTTTTAGCCCCGCCACCCTCACCACTACCCTTGGTCAACAACTGAACTTATACTGTCTATCACATGTGGAAAAAAACAATCAGCATACTTCCCCATCTGCAGCCTATCTAAAACCTCCACCAGTGGCCGCTGTGTTTCTCCATTCCCCACCTCCAAAGCCTTTATCATACTCCCCTTAAAGCTGCATACTTACACTCTAAGGAACATGGCTTTTTGGTCTATCCTTTTCCTCTTATCTCCTACAAATAACAAGCACTTGTCCCCATCACTGCCACAACTGAATGTAAGGCTTGTACTGCTGGCTACTTCCACCTTGACAGGATTGTTGCTGGCCACAGATTTCTCGGCAGGAATCCTAGCCACAGAACAAAGATTTCTTTATCACTGCACTTCCACACACCAACCGCCTCTTCCCCTTAGCATGCCCGATATGACCCTAAATAGGGTCACATCAATAGAGTCTGCACTTCTGGCATTCTTATCAAATAATGAACAAAGACAACTAGGTTATCTGATTCACTCAATCATGATCCGAAAACACCATCCTCCGATCTGCCCCCTATTGTCCCTCCTTCTCCTTGCCCTGCTAGCAGGTGATGTAGAAATCAACCCTGGACCCTCAAACACACACATTGATCACACAGACGCCACTTGGGCGGGACGAAACTGTATAGAAACTGCCCACCTAAATGTATGTAGTCTCCCTTCCAAATTCGATGAGATAGAGGCCTGAGTGACTTTATATAAGCCCCAAGTACTGGGCTTCTCTGAGACCTGGCTGAAGCCATATCATGACAATGCTTTGTACCAGCTTCAAGGCTATTCCTTCCTCTGACTGGATAGACCAGGTAAGAAGAGAGGAGGCGGCGTTGCGCTCTATGTCCAGGACCACATATCAGCTGTCATTGTTGCGTACTCCATGGCCATCTCCTTAAGTGAATGGATTTATTACTGAGCTTATGTTGGCTGTTGCTACAACCCCCCCTCCAGCTAATATCCAGGGACTGTCTAGCTTTCTCTCCAGTCTAGCCTGCACCACCCCAACTAGGGATGCTTCCCTACTCGGGGATTTTAATCTAAACTGGGCAGCAGGTCCAAACCCTGACTACACAGCCCTACTAAGATCACAAAACCTAGAGCAAATAATCTCTACCACAACAAGATTCAATCAGCACTCGCCAAATGACTCTATCCCTGATTGGATTATAACAAATCTATCTGACTTACTCCTCCAAACAGGCACCATGTCAGACGCAATTAGCACCACACCCCAACACACATCAATATAAACACAAAGACAGATCGCCCTCCACCAAAACTTCTGTCTTTCAGAAATTTCAACAGCCTAAATCATGACCTGGTAACTAGGGTAGCAATGTCCCAAGACTGGTACTCCTTATACCGGATGGATAACGTCTCCTCTGCTGTCACTCTCTACACCAGTACCATGCAGAAACTACAGGATCAGTATTTCCACATCAAAACCAGAAGGGTTAGAGGTGGATGCATACGCTGGATAACAAAAGAACTACTACTTCAAATGAAGGTCAGGGATTCCAAATGGAAAGCATTCAAAGAGTTCCCATACCCCCAGCTATGGAATGCCTACAAGCAGCTGCGAAATGCCTGCAAGTAGCAGGCAAAGTCACTAAAAAAGAAATATTTTACTGAGCTCTAAATAAACACCCTGGGGAACCCTCATAAATTCTGGGCCTCAATAGGATCCATACTAAATCCTAAGACCAGCAAGCAAATAACTGAACTCACATCCCCATCAAGCACCATAAATGACCCTGCTGACATTGCTAACCTACACGCTATGTTTACTGATCTGACCCCGTACCTAAACAAGCTCCCTCTTCACCCCCATCCAGCCTAAGCAGAAAAGGTAGCCCCACCACCACTCCAAATCCCATAGCAGCTACCCCCTTTCTATTTCAGGGCCATTGGCACCAAGGCCATCTCAAAACGCCTGAAAACCCTACCTTCCAGCGGTAGCCCAGGAAGTGATGGGCTATACCCTGCCTTCCTGAGGATCATCTCTCCAGCCCTTGTCAGACCTCTAACTCACATTTTAAACCTTGCACTGTCTACCTCAACAATGTCTGACACCTGCAAACATGCAAATATGCTTCCAATCTTCAAGGCAGGAGACCCCCTAGCCCTGGAAATCTACAGACCCATCTCCTTGCCACCACATCTTAGCAAACTTCTAGAGAAAATAGTCCATTCCCAACTATCCGAACACCTCAGCAAGTATAACCTCCTAAGTGCCTTTCAGCATGGCTTCCGCAAACACCACACCACCTCCTCTGCCCTGGCAACCTTTTCAAACCATGTTCTCAGACACATGGACATGGGTAGTGCCACGGGTGCAGTTTTTGTCAATTCGTCAAAGGCGTGTGACCTAGCTGATCATCATCTTCTCCTCGCCACTCTTGAACAATTTGGCTGTGTCTCTGGACCCGCAGCCTGGTTTCATAGTTACCTCACAAACAGGTCCCAATCCGTGCTCCTAGGTAAAGTTGCCTCAGCTTCCCTTCACACCTGCACTGGAGTTCCTCAGGGATCAATTCTTGGCCCCCTTCTCTTCTCTATGTTTATCAATGCTCTACCGATAGATAGCCTAAACTGCAATACACTCCTCTACGTGGATGACCTAGTCCTGTACCACAGCAAAAAGTCCCTAGAGTCCATCTCCTCCACTCTCACCGGCAACTTTGCCACAGCTGATGGCTGGTTCGCATCCACAAAACTCCTAGTAAATGGGAAAAAGACTAAGGCCATGCTCTTTGGATCCAAGCCTTTTCTTAATAAAGCAGCCAAATCAAACTCCGCACTCACTGTATGTCTACCTGCAGGCCCTCCACTAGAACAGGTCACCTCTTTCAAATATCTCGGTGTTACTCTCGACCCATCACTCACCTTCTGTGATCACACAACCCAGATCATAAGTAAGATCAATCAGAAGCTAGGCGCAGCATACCGTGCAAACCACTTGCTATCCCCTGAAGCTCACCTTGCCATTGCGCAAGGCAACCTTCTCCCCCTCCTAGATTACTGCTCCCTCATTTACTCCCACCTGTACGGAAAGCCACTTTCCCGTCTCACCATGACTTATAATGCCATCTGTCGCTTTGTTCTCAAAGCCCCCTCATTAACTCATCACTGCTCACTCTACCAGCCCCTTGGATGGCTCCCTCTCCAGGCACACTTTGACTATGCCACAGGCTGTCTGATGGACAGTGCTCTCAGAAATTACAAACTTTCCCCCTATGCTCCCCATCTCATATACAAAACGGCCACCAGACCTACTAGGGTCTCCTCCATTCAAACCTTTGAGGTTCCCTGTGTCTCCACAATCATGGGAAGTAAGGCTTTCTCTGTCTCTGCCCCCTCCCTCTGGAACAGTTTTCCGGTACCTGTTCGTACATTGAAATCCCATGAGTCTTTCAAATCAAACCTAAAGGCCTGGCTAATGGAAGCATCCTCCTGTAAATGCTTACTGGGCAGAGCAGGAACCCAAAAGCCACCATAATTCTCGACCATTGACTAGGACAGCATGACCACCCTCCTCTCTTTCCCCACTCCTGCCCCTCACTCGAGCAAATCCAACATGTTGACCTCTCATAATACCTTGCACTGCCTACCTGTAATACCCCTTGATAAATCCTTTGCTAGTGGACCGGCTGGGCTCAGCACATCTTTTCTTGTCCTCCACATACTCAGCCGGTTGCTACCCCTCTGTTCTGAGCCAGGCACATTGTCTGGGTGTTATGCTCTGGTTGCCACTAACTCTCTCAGGTCAACTGGCGTGGCACTTGACTAGATGTTACTCTGTCCGTTAGGCTTAAAAAGCACCTTGTCAATTTGTATAATGTAAATTACTTCTCCTTTTGCACTACCGCCTGTATTTCTCATGGTACCTTATTTTGCCATTCTTGTATACCATATGTAAACAATGGCTGTTTCATCATCCATTGGTGTTTGTGTAGTATAATCGAATGTATATATTGTTTGTACATTTTATTTAAAAGTGTATATTGTGTCTACTACTATGTTACCGTGTCGCCACGTTGTGGCCCGGGTCATGTCTGAAAATGGTCCTCTGGATCAGTGTACCTACCTGGTTACCAAAAACATAAATAAAAAAAATAAATAAATCCTTTCCACCCCCTTGTGTATCAACCCTGTTGCAGATCTTTGTGTCATCTGCAAAGAGGCATACTTTTCCTTCCAGTCCCTCTGCAAGGAAGCCAGAGGGATTTTGTCTGTTTTGGAGAATGAGGTTTGAGGGTGGGGGTGGGACACCATGCAGAGGGAGGGAGCAGGAAAGTATTGTAAAGCTACGTGTAACCCCCCTGCAAATGGGGGTTCCCAAAAGACTTCCAGGAGCTTGCTTGAATGCTCCAAGCCTGAATGGTGTTTGGCATTTAAGCCATTTATCAGTGAGTGTTTTTAGAACCTCTGGTACTGTCTCTTTAAGAGCTGTCTGCTTGCAGACATAATTAGTTTGTATGGGGGACTGTGTGTTTCTTTGATTATCACTCAAGCTGCTGCCAATTCACTCCATTTTTGCAGTCACTAGGAGTGCAAAGGGAACCTATCTGAAAGATGTAACTGTTTGCCAGAAATCATTTACAGTAATAATGAAATTACAGTTTGTCTAACCTGTTTTCTTTTGCAGTCAGAACAGTGTCTGCCTAGTTCCCCATTCTGGTTTTGAACTGCTGAACTGGACCAATCAGTGTGGGGTAAGCTAGCTCTAAAATGGTGCCTTGGACGAATCAGAACTTGGACTCATAATCTGAGCCAGCCACAAGAGGATTGTATGGGCAGTGACTCTGGGAGATGTAGTTTAGACTTCAGTGCCTTTTGGACCAACAGCAGCAGTCTATTGTGAGTGACAGCCAATCCAGTCAAGAACTGGGAGGAACTCAAAGGAAGTGCTCGGTTTTGTCAGTTGGAGTTTCAGTTGAGCTTTGGCAGTGAAGAAGGAAGGAGCCCTGTGCTTTTTCAGTGTGCAGTTTAGTCAAAAAGCGTGTGTAAGGCCCAGAGTTCCGGTCTGCAGCTTGTGTAACAGCTTGTTAGGACTGAATCCGTCCTGTGAAGAGAATCAAAGGATCTCTGAAGAGGTAGAAACCAGGCTCACCCTGTAGAAGACTGGAGGAATTGCTGAAAATTGCACTCGGTCTGTCAGGAACTGAATCTGCTGTGTGTTCTCCCAGGTATTGTGCAGTAATTGTGATCGGGATACAGATGCAGCCTGCCTGGTATAGTGCTTTCTTTTATATGGATGTGTGAAGAGGTTTGTGTACCTCAAGTGAGCCCTGCTGACATTGAAGGACCCTATCTTATTTGGAGGTCGTGAGTACTAATTCAGGGTCGCTCCCTGTTGAATTGCCACATTAAATCCAAATGGAATTACTGTACTGCTGACTGTTTAATTCTCCTTTTCTCTGTGTGAAAGGGCCCACCAGCTGCCACGGTTTGGACTAGCCACTAGGGCTTGGGTACCCAGGGACAGTAACTGATAGGGATAGGCCTGTGCACAGAGCCATAAATGAGATTATTAGGTGATAAGCTAATTAACCTGATTTCCCGTCCTTGTTATATCCCCTAAATAAATCAGAGCTGCTTGTTTCAGCAAAGTTATACTGCCTGAGGTATTTGTCTATGTTAAAGTACTGTACTGTGATTGTTGCACTGTATCTCATTTCACAGGAGGTCCCAGTGCGGAACCAGACCTGGGGGTAAGTGTATACTGTGAAGGTAATTCTGATATATTGTGTGGGCCACTAGTGGGAAGAAAGGGGGGTTGCAGTGTCCCAGAGGGCTGTGACCAAGTTAGTTTAACTATTGCAAAACCTGACCTCTGGGTGGAGGCACCCGCCATTGGATCCAATCCCCTCAACCTGTTAGTGGCAAATCAGGCAGGGGTAGTAGCCCCTGGGATAGCGCCATCTAGGGGTTACATACGTATCTCCCTGACTCCAGGGCATGAAGCGGGCTCAGGAGCAAAAAAGAGCCAGCACCATTATTGCTTGCTCCTTGACCTCAGGGCAGGCAGCGGGGTTGGGAGTAAAATGCGGCACCAATGCAACTTTCAAAGACGAAAGAAAAAATTGCGAGGGGGGGGAGAGGAAGTGCACTGATTTATGCATACTCATAATGTGCCTCAGCTCCACTGCACACAGCAAACATTATGCGATGAGTTTGGTATCTAGCCACACCCTTCCAGACCCCCTATATTCTCTCCTGCTCCATTTTGCAATACATCGACATAGTTCTCGCTATGCAGTCATGAAAATGCTTCACAGGTTCAACGTAGTTCGTTCTGGGCAGCCATGTTGGGTCAGGTTAAGCAATGGATGATTCAGATGCCATATGGCACTGGACGCAGTGAATTGAAACATTTTAAATCACTGCTTCAAAAACTAAGTAAAGAAAGAACCCTTAACAATTTTGTAATTGTCTGATGGTGGGAGGCTTTGGAAGTATAGCCCAGAGGTTAGAGTAACAAGCTGTGAATGAGCTTGGTACATCCAGCAGACCAGGCCTGGATCTGATTCTCACAACCTCCACTTGCATACTGTGCGACTCTGAGCAAGTCACCTAACTGCCCAGTGCTCCCAGGTTGCCCCTGAAAACAGGCACTTGTGCCTAGTGGGCCTTACTCGGTCACCAAATACTAAAATAATTAAATAAATAGCCCATGGAATATGGGTTCTGAGGTGGCTCTGAAAATGTAACAACACAGTAAGGAATTTATATTACTTAACAGACTACTGTTTATGAAAAAGTAAACCTTTCTTACCACTTCTATCTGCAGCCCCTCCTCGCAAAATTCTTGCTACAACAATGGCTCCTGTGTGATCATCCTTTCTTATGGTTGCTCCCCTATTAAGGCAAACATGTATATATTTACTAGCATATATGAATTCATCAGTACCAATACATTCTTTGTCCAAGCATACTCCTAAGCATACAACTTTCCAATGCGCCATCATGAAGTACTAAAGTCAACAGAAGGGATCTGCTTACGATCTGCTGCATCAACTCACCTCAATGTTTCTTAATAATTATGTTTTCTTAGCAGTCATGTAGTTTCATTTGTTATTCAAAGAGCACTCGTTTTCCATTTGCAAACCAGCTATCATAGACGGGTTACAAATTACTCTAAATGTTTAAATTTGTGCTAAAAGGTTTCTTGCATGCAACGGGTTACAGTTATAGCTAATATCCCCTGTATTCTGTGGTCCTGCGGCACGCGGTGATTGCCACAGAAATGATGACCTGCTGCAGAATTTGGGGTTGGCCACAGAAATTGCACATAAATTTTCCCAATAAGTTAGACAGAGACTTGCATCACTCCTTTCAAGCAATTCCTCTGCCTGCTTGTAGCTTTATAAGAACTAAAATTCACCCCCAACCATCTCAGCCCCTCAAACCATCCACACCCAGCCCTGAGAGCCCCCCTTGAGTCACCCAATTTTTTTATATTGGCACCTCATTTTTGGTCAAAGGCTGCATGATGATCCATTGTTGTTTCCTATTTTTATTTATTTTATTTATTTACTGATTCTAAGAATAAACCTTTGCGCTAGATGCTCATTTACAAAGATTCCACATCGGACTGGACAAGTAAACATTGGACAAAGTGAATACATCATAACAAGACAGATAAAGAATGTTTTTTCTTATCCCAGTAGTGCTTTGTAGGGCCCACACAACGCCATACTGGGGCATGCATCCAGCATTTGGACTCAGCAGTAATAGGAAGAGGCAGAGGATTGTCCTACACTGTTGGACCAAAAAAGGGTGCCAATATAAAAAACAGAGTGACTCAATGAGGCTCTGGGTGGAATGACATTTGGGGCTTAGATACGCATGGCTGGTAGTTCTTGTTTTATGAGGGGCAGAGTGATGTCCAAGAGGAGACCTTACAATACTTTAAAGGCAGGAAGAGGCAGAGGATCACTGTACAGTGTAGGGCTCGATAATGACATACAGTTAAATCTACATGACCACTCAATGGCATTCTCAAGGCTTGTTAGGAAAGTGGTGGGGCTGAGATGGGCAGTGGTGGGCATTACCTGTTCTAAAACCATGAGACGGTAAAGTGCTGTCAGGTGGGTTGGGGGTGGGAAATTTGCTATCCTTATGGGGTTTAGAGCACAAGAGGTTGCTGTGGGTGAGATTGTGATGTTGCCAACCTGCTTGGTCAACTCTGGTGCATAGGAAAGAAAAATGTAAATTGTAAAAAAAACGCAAGCAAAAGGACAGCTAAGTAAATAAAAAAACTGTTGGGGCAGGAAAAGAATGAGAGAATGCTGGATAGACTGAAGAAATTAAAAAGATGAAACCAAGGTAAGAAACATGAAAAGCTAAAGATTATTTACATAAAATGTGGAAACTAAAAAAGGGAAGAGTAAAACAAATTGGGAAAAAAGAGAAAGTCATAATGACATTGCAGATAAACAATTTTTTTTTAACATTTATATGTTGCTCCAGGACAATATGCAAGGGTGGGCAAGACAGGTTTCAAGCTCACTGCATCACAATTAAAAATGCCACTGAGGGACAAGTACAGTAGATTTACTCAGAACATCAGTGTTGCTTCTAATTTTTTTTTTTAAAGCACAGATAGCTTGACCGTTCAACACAGTAGTCAGTTTTTTTTTCTATTCTTTGGTAACCAGGTAAGGTTACCAAAGAATAAATCAAGTGTAGCCCCCACTCCCAATTTGAATGAATAAAATTTTGGCTCTGTTTAACTGGCAGCCCTATCTCTTCTACTCAGTGGCAGAGCCAGGTTTGGGAGCCAGGGAGGGCCATTTAGTCAATCACGGGCTCCACAATTGGGCACTAAACAATGAATAAAGCTGGAGGCAGGGTGCCACTACTCACACTGGGGCAGCCAGGAGGGGCGACCACCCCCCCAGCTCCACCACTGCTTCTACTTTTGTAGTCTAACAGCCAGGCCCCAGTGTGTTAACATTCTGTGATAAAATTGTTTGGAGAGCACTGCAAATACCATCCTTTTCCTTCCTGGGTGGGTAGTGTTGCAGAGCTGGGCAGAGGTGGGCTACACTAGATTTTACAAACCAGGATTAGGCAAGGCTTTTGTTTTGCAGGATTATGTGAGGGAGAGAAGAAAATATCTTGCTGCCATTAGGTCTAGGGTGGGGAAAGGCTACGGAGAGCATTAATTCCATTCTGGGGAAGGGAGGGGAAAGAGCATTGCTGCAATTGTGTCTGGGGAAGAGAAGAGAGAAGAGATTATTGCTCCCATTATGCAGACTAGGGGAGGAGATAGCATTGCTGCCATTAGGTAGGTGGAAGGTGGAGGAGAAGAAAGCTATTCTTTTACTAGGTTTTGGAGAGGGAAGAAGAGAGCAGAGAGCATTGCAGCTTTTTGATCTGGAGGGGAGATGGGAGCACTACTGCCAGTTTGTCCTCCGGGGGAAGGGGAACGTTACCTGACTTAGAAACAAAGACAATGAGACTACAGAGGCAGAAGAAAATAAAAGGAAAATACAAAAAGCTAGCTGAACCACCCTACTAGTTCAATAGTAGTGCATTAAGGTTCCATGAGGGCAACCCGTGATTAAGTGCAATCCTGAGACTATCTGTGGAATACTCACTCTGAGGTTGTCCTCTTCCTTCTACTGCTATAATGCCCCTAGCAAAGTTTTTGTAACAGGTACCAGTTTGGTGACAGGATCCCACCTTTGGGACCAGTGGTCCCTTAAGTAGTACTGAATGTCCCTCATCTGGAACCAGGCCCCTGGTACCACTGCAAAGGAAGTGGTCATGGGTCCCAGCAGCTGCAGAAAATCCCTTGCAGGTCCTGGCAGACCAACCCGGAAGGATCATGCAATAAAAATCAAGTTTGACACACTCACTTGTGTAGGAAAGGCCTTCTCTTGCAGGGTATCTAACTCTGTCCTATGAAGTCCAGTACTTGAGTTGGTTCTGTTTGTAACTTCTGCAGGGTCATCAAGAAGCCCAGTTTTTCCAATGTGCTTTTTACTAACTGCATAGAGCACCCTGCTTCCTGCTGTGTTTCCTGAGACTGACTAGTCGTCCAGGTAGGGAAAAAATGGAAATTACGTACCTACCGTAATTCTGATCTTTCTGTGTATCTTCACCATCCATCACCTTTGGGTACTTTGTCAGAGGTCATGACCCCGCAGGAGCTTTTTTTTTTTTTTTTTTTGGGATGGGCGGAGACGCACCATCGGCGCCACCCTCGAGGCCGACGCACTGCATGGCGCTCGCAGGTTGGCCTTTAGGTGTTGTCGACTCTGCCCTCCCACCAGTTCTGAGTCACCGTAGAGGTGAGAAAAGGGTTGGGAGGGTGGGACAAGGAAGTCCAAGGGACAGACAAAGGAAAAGACAAAGAAACTAAAAGAAGAAATAAACAACTGAGAGAACAGAACAATTTTGAAGACTAAGGGGATTGGGTAGGGGCCCCAATCGCAATCTCTGGAAGTAGAAAGGAGGAGGGAGGGAGGGTAAAGGATTTTTTGAAGTAAGGATAAGAATGAGAGGGGAGAAAAAAACAGAAGAAACATACCATGTAACCTTGACCTGTCTCCAGTTTGTATAGCAACTGCAAAGGAGTAGCCAAGAGGCTAACCGCCAGAATCGGCTATTCTGGAAGAAAAGACAGGATACAGGGATCTCTTCCCCCTCTCAAAGGGAGATTTTGGTGTAAGAAACCTAGTTTCTTAAACTAATTGAGGTTATGTCCAAAGGACAAGGAAATCAAAGGATTGACGGGGAGAAGGAAGGAAAGAAAGGAGGGGAACTGCCAACCCCCACCCCACAAGGGTGGAGCCGAAGCACTGAAGGAGGAGTGCCCCCCATCCTAACCACTCTGCCCCTAAAGAAAATTACCCCCCCATATGGCCCAGCTTACCCCATACCTGACTAACAGAAAGGAGGTGGGGCGAGAGAGGGGCACAGAGAGGGATGGGGACCCAGACACTGAGGCCCCAGGGGAATGGAGGGTGGGATTGTGATGAATGGTGAACATACACAGAAAGATCAGAATTACGGTAGGTACGTAATTTCCATATCTTATCTGTGTTAATCTTCACCATTCATCACCTTTGGGTGAGTGCCGAGCCCCCCCAGAGAGGGCTTTTAACCCTAAGGGGCTGAGTCCCTCAGCTCTCAGTGGGTGACACACTAAGAGGGAGAACCTTCACAGGTCTGGAGAGGCCCAAGAGTGGGGAGAGTAAGACGGGGACCCCCCGGAGGGGCTAGGAAGTTACCCGGACAGCCACCATCTCACCCTACAGGAGAAAAGATAGGTTCTCTAGTGAGTGGAGTTAATCACCCTACGCCGGGCCAAGGGTGACAACTGGGAGAGACGCAGTCATGCCATCAGCCTAGTGCAGATAGCTGTCCCTATGACCCTGGTAGCTACCTCACTGGCATCATATGACGCCCTTGCTTAGTGCCTTGCTAGCTCCAAGCCATGTACAGAGAGAGTGCAATGGCTTGTCTGGTTTGCTCCGTGTCAGGCATCGAAGCTAGGAGTTGACCTAACCTGAACCACAAGAACCTGTCATAGGATGCATAGTGGGCCTGATCTGCTGCAATAGAAAGCAGCAACTGTGCCAAGTAGAATGTCCTCCTCCGCCAGAAGTCAAATCCAAGGAATCTTGATCTGAGGACCGGTCACTGTGCAGGGCGCGAAGCCCATAGAAAGTATCCAAATGCATCAATCCAGACTGGGGATGAGGCACTGAACCTGAAGACTTGGGGGGCGGGGCACAATACTGCTGGCAGAGATCACTAGGGGCTGACACTCCGGAAAAGGGTCTCTGCCAGGAGCGCAATGATGCCTCCCAAAAGGGAGCAGGCCAGGGGGGTACCACAAGGGCGTCCACATTGAAATCACCCAGAAAGGTGCACACTGGGTGCTCCGGATTGTGTTGAGTAGGTGGGGTGATGCACAGGTCCTCTAACATCCTCATGAGGAATCACTGATACTCGGCGACATCAGCAGCTGGAGAGATGTGGACATATGGCTCCTCTCCCCCAGAACAGGGGGATGAGGAGTTAAAGGACCTCGGAAGTTCAGTAGCTGGCTGCTCAGGAGGAGGCTGAAAAACCTGTCTGTTCATAGCCCTGGCATAAGTGGGAAATCGAGCAGCCACCACTCTAAACTGCTCCCAGGAGAGAGGACCGCTAGGACCAAGGATACCCAGGAGCGGAAGGAGAAAGTGGCAGAGGATTGGGGGCAGAGCCGAAAACAGAAATCGGCTGACCTCCACCTGGGCTAGGGAGTGCACCAGGAGCCCTAGGGAAAGGTGCTCTGGAAAATTCCACAGCCGACAGCTGATCAACCAAACTGGAACTGCCTAGGCTGTGCCTTGAAGAATCCCCTGTGAGGTGACCGGGACCATGATAGTCCAAAAGGACGGTTCCCTACCTGCAAAGAATGGGGCCCTCTCGAGGAAACTGAAAGGGAAGGGAAGGGCGGAGATCCGCACTATGGCTCCTCCAAGAGCCTGGGTGGGCCCCAGAAAAAGGTCGCCGCACAGACACCATACCCTTCGACCCCTTGGAATCCAAGAGTGCCCTCCTCCTCAAGAAAGCCAGCCTAGGCAGCTAGCAGCCCTGGTCGGCCCCCAAAGGAGCTAGCCAGGGAGCAGCACCCTCCCCTCCTGTGGGTGCTCTGATCGGCCTCAAAGTTGGGCGATTGAGGCACACCCCACTTGAGGAGGTACCACCACTGAGGGGTCAGAGAACCCTCCAAGACCAGGCTGCAGAGCAATGGAGGCCTGCACCACTGCCTGCTGGTCAGCACCCCTGACCCTGGTCTCGGGAGTCACTGTCCGCTCCCCGGGGGGGGCTGGCCCCAGCCTGTCAAGGACATTACCAAGGTGTCCACGTGAGCAGCCAACTCCAAGGAGTCAGACTGCCTGTCTGAATCAGAGTCCGACTCCTCCCCGAAGAGGTGGAGACCGAAGTTCTGTGCCAAACACTGCTTGGACACCTACTAACATCCCGACCGAAAGGGGTACCAGAAACCGAGACTGCACCAGAGTTGGCGCCGTCATCCTCAACAGCACTGCAAATGGTGCCAGAGGAAGACATGGCTCCAACAACGGCAGCAGCCTTGGAGCCGAGGCCTGACATGGCACCATCCCAGTCCACCACACCTCAAGTGGCGCCGAGACCTGAGGCAGCGCCAACAGCCCCGACCGCGTTTTTGGCACTGAGGTCGGAACCCCCCACGGCACCGACCCACTCCATAGCACCGCTCACGGCGCCAAGGACAGAGACGGCACCAACCGCGCTCTCGATGCCGCGAACGGCGCCAGGCTCCAAAACCCTCACAGCACTGTGTCCATGCTCAGAGCCATGAGCAGCTCCAGAAATGGACACGGTGTTGTGTTCAATCATGGCACCGCGGATGGTGCCGAGGTGAGAGACAGTCAGAGACAGGGTCGTAGAGCCTCCCACTGCGCCGCTAGCACCATCAGTGCCACGAACGGCGCCGATAGCAGCCACGGTGCAGAGCAACCAACCGGCACCAACAACAGCACCATCAGGGACCATGGCACCGCAAACGGCACTGAGGCCCAAGATGGCGCCGACGGACAGCGTTGAGGATAGGCGCCGACCAAACCTTCAAGCCGTGGAGTACGACACTAGAACCTTGGCGAGGGCGATTGCCAGATGCCTCCCACCTGTCCCCAAGGGGCAGACTGGGGTCCTGCACCATGGAAGGGCCTCTGCCACAGTTAGGCTACAAGAGGCAGAGGCCCTCCTCCACCTCCTCGGTCCATACAGAACCGAGGGGACCCGGAGAAAGGCGAGAAGGCAGCGGCTTGGCCCGGCCAGTGCGTGCCCGTCCCTGAAAGTCGGCAGAGCTTGTCCCACTTTCCACATGTGTTGCTCGGCTGACCCGCGTCTCATGGAGAAGCAGGCCGCATTTGTAGTCCATATCGTGTAGGACGGCCGCATGGGCACAGACGCATGGGGGGCCATCCTGTCTTCACAGTTTTCTTGCCCCCCCCCCGACTGAGACATAACCTATGGAAAAAGAACACCAAACAAGACCCGGCATCGCAAAATAAAACAAAGAACAGTCTTACCAGGTGATGTCGAGTAGGGCTAACAGAACCGGCAGGATACTCAGACCCGACGGACTTCGACACGGAGTCGATAAACGGAGTCGATGAATTCAAACTGCACACACGAAGGCTTGAAAAGTAGGCCTCTCAGGAGAGAATCTTCCCAAAGCGTCCCATGAGGTGACCTTGATGGTGGGAGACGAAGAGCTGACTGAAGGGCAGAGTCGACAACACCTAACGGCCAACCTGCGAGCGCCACGCAGTACATCAGCCTATAGGGTGGCGCATCGACTCCGCCCATCCAAAAAAATAAAAAAAAGCTCCCGCATGGTCATGACCTCCGGCCAAGTACCCAAAGGTGAAAAATAGTGAAGACTAACACAGACAAAATCCACCACACCTTGCCTTCTTAAATATGCAACCATCACAGCAAGGTACTCTGTGAAAACCCTTGGTGAGGCTGTGAGGCAAGGCTGAAGGGAAGGGACGTGAACTGGTACTGGCAGTTATTTAGCTTGAACTTGAGGACTTTCTGTGATTGATCTGACTGGGATGTGGAAGTAGGCATCTTTCAGATCCAGTGAGCCCAGTCTGTCTTCCAACTGCAGAGATGGTATCATGAGCCCAGTGTAACAATCCTGAACTTTCCTTTTTTATGTATTTGTTCAAGTATCTCAGGTCTAAAATGGGTCACCACTCCCCAGTTTTGTGGGTCAGGAAATATTATGAGAAGAGACCCTTGCCCTACTGAGTGGCAGGGACTTTCTCCACTGCTCTTGCTTGCAGTAATTCTTTTACCTCCAGCTCCAACAGGATTTATTTTCTGTTGGGATGTGAAGCCGGAACAGTTTTGGCTTCTGCAGTTAGGGGAGTTTTCTGAACTGCATGGACAAACCCTTGCTCACTACTTTCACAGTCTACCTTTCTGTGGTGATTTTGGACCATTCTTGGACGAGATGAGTCACCCCGCCCTGCCCCCCTCCTCCCAGCAAGGCAGAACTGTCAGAATTTTGCTTCTGCTTAGGGACTGGACTAGTGCTGCAGCTGCACACCTAGTGTGCCTTCTACCCCTAACCCTACAATAATCTCTTTAGGTTGGATACTCATAAGGAGCATAGGGCCTTGGGTAGTAACCCCTACCTTTGCTTCCCCTTCCATAAGGCAGAGTGGAGGCCTTTTCTTTCTCAGTATTGTTCCTGTAGGTGGTTTTGTACTCATCCACCTTTTTTATATATACCTCTGTCTTGCCACCAAACAGAGAACTTCAGTCAAAGGAGAAATCCAAAGCTGTGGTTTGTGTGTCCTGGGATAGTACAGTTACATAAAAACTTAACATAACACTAGATCTTCGAGAAAAGCTCTTGCAGCAGGCCACATTGGCAGGCCTAGGGGAAAGCAGGGCCTGCTGCCAGGCAATGGGACCACACAGAAAACTTCTAGCTAGCAGTCTACCACGGGGGGATTGCCCACCGCTGACGTCAGTCAGCTGATGTCAGCCTAGCCTATAAAGGTAGACAGTCCACCACACTTACCTCAGTTTTCACACCAGAGACCCCATACGGGCAATTGAAGGAGAACAGAGGAGGTTTCTGAGAGCCAAATGAAAGGCAGAAGTAGTGCAAGAGAAGAAGAGCAGCAGGGGGTAAGGAGAGAGGGAAAGCAGGGCCTGCTGCAAGAGCTTCTCTGAAAGACCTACTGTTATGGTATGTTCTTATGTAACTGTACTATCTTACTTCAAGGAAGGATCTTGCAGCAGGCCACACCGGGAGGACTGAGTCCCAAGCAGTACTGAGTGATACCAGGATAACTACACCAGGATGAGGACAGATCAGCAACTAAGAGCTCAGGAGAGAAGGCCCTGAAGAACAGCTAGGCTGAAATTGGCCCTGCGCCCTGAGGCGATGTCCAGACTGTAATGCTTGGTGAAGGTGTGGACAGAACTCCAAGTGCCAGCTGCACAGATATCCACAGCAAACATTTCTGAAGCAAGCTGTGGAGGCTGCCATATCCCTGGCGGAATGGCCTTTGACCACCCCCCCCGGAAGGGGTTTGTTGTACTTGTGGTAGCAATAACAAATGCAATTCACTAACCACTTAGACAAACATTGTTTGGAAACAGGAGCACCCTCTCTCTTGAGGGTGAACGATAACAACTGTTCAGATTTTCTGAAAGGCTTTGTGCGGCTGATTTAATATTGCAAAATCCTATGTACATCAAAAGTATAGAGCAAGGCCTCCCCCTGGTTGGAATACTCAAGAAAATAAACTGGAAGGTGGGTGGACTGATTCAAAGTAAATTCAGACACCACTCTAGGTAAAAACTTAGGATTAGTAAGCAAAGCCACCCTGTTTTTGTGAAAACCAAATAAGGCTCCTTACACATAACAGCCTTGATCTCAGAAATCTGTCAAGCAGAAGTAACAGCAACTAAAAAGAGCGCTTTCCATGACAGAAAGCACAGCTCGCAACTGGTTCAAAGAGAGGTAAAGTGAGTTTCTCCAACATAAAGTTGAGGTCCTTTGGAGGAACCAGGTCCTGAATGGGAGGTTTCAGATGCAAAATGCCCTGTAGGAATGTGCAGGAACACAAAGCTGGACAGCTTTGCCCTCAATAGGTGCATGGTACTCAGAGATGGCGGAAAGGTGTACCTTGAGTGAGAAATATCCCAATCCTGATTCTGAAAAGAAAAGAAAGTGCTCCAATACCTGATTCCCCAGGCAGGTCAAAGGGTCCAAATAGTGTGCAGCGGCCCAAATGGAGAAACGCTTCCATTTCACACCATGAGTGGCCTTGGTGGAGGGTTTCCTAGCAGCAAACAGAACATCTGTAACTCTAGAGGACATTCCTAAGCGGGCAGTATCTAGGTCCACAGGAGCCATGCATGGAGATGCAGGGACTGTAGGTCCGGATGGACATGGGTGTCCTGGTCCTGGAAGAGCAAGCCGGTGTACAGGGGATAGGGCATTGGAGGTTCTACTGCCAGCTGTTGCAGCAAGGGGAATCAAATCTGTCATGACCAGAAGGGGGCAAGGAGGATCATCTCCACCTCTTCCAACTAAAGCTTCAGCAGAACCCTCTGCAGAAGCGCGAAGGGAGGAAAGACATACAGAAACCTCTCCTTCTAACAAAGGGTCAATGCATCTTGCCAGAAAACTCCATGCTCAGGATCAAGCCAGCAAAAAAGCGGCAGTTTTGCATTGAGTGGGGATGCAAAGAGGTTCAACTCCGGAAGGCCCCACCTGTTGAATAGATCTTCAACTACTGAGGTTAGAAGCTCCCACTCATGAGACTGTGACCTGGAGTGGCTGAGACTGTCAGCCAAGACATTTTGAACAGCGAGAATATGTACAGCTGAGAGTTCCAGATTGTGCTTGACGGCCCCAATACCAACCTCTCATCACCTTCCGATACAGGGAGTAAGAATCAGTTACCCCCTGCTTATTGACGTAATACACCACACACGTCGTCCATCTGCACCAGCAGAGGACCGGGGAGGAGATGAGTCTGAAAGGCCTGCAGAGCATAGAGGACCGCCTGCATATCCAGGACATTGATACAGAGACTGTGCTCTACATTCATCCAGGTACCCTGGGTCTGGTGGTTGGCCAGATCAGCACCCTATCCCAGGCCAGAGGCATCCACTGTGAGAATCAGGGGCTCGAGAGCTGCAGGTAGGCTCCCTAAAGGAGGTTGGCTGGATTCAGCCACCACGACAGAACCCTCCAAACCAGGTGGGAGAAGAGGACCAACTGGTCCAGGACATCCAGGTCCCACTGGACCCTCAAGGTCCACTGAGGAACCCGGATATGCAGGCAGGCCAGGGGAACCATGGCAACTGCCACTGCGATGTGGCCCAGGAAGCACAGGAAGCGCCTGTTGGGGACCTGCCAGCTGGAGGAAACCAGAAGGGCCTGCTTCATCATTCGCTCTGCTCTGGCCTCGGGTAAAAAGGCCTTGCCCTGGCTGGTGTCCAGGACTGCCCCTATGTATTGAAGGTGCTGACAAGGAGAGAGGCAGGACTTCAGCAGATTAATAGTGATCCCTAAGGCCTGGAAGAGAGTAAAGGTGTGTTCCAGGGTCTGAACTAAGCAGTCCCTGGAGGGGCCAATTGTCCAGGTAGGAGAACACATAAAAGCCCAGTCTCCGCAATGCGTCCACCACCACCACCAGGCATTTGGTAAATACCCAGAGGGCAGAGGAAGCGCCAAAAGGGAGGGCCTGGAATTGGAAATGGGCTCCCTGAAAGTGGAAGCGGAAGAAGCAAAGATGGGCAGGAAAGATTTGGATGTGTAGGTAAGTGTCCTGCATGTCCAGAGAGCAGAGACAGTCCCCCTGGTGCAAAAAGGGGTAACAGCTCCTGGAGGGTGACCATCCGGAAGTGCTTGTACTCAATGTACAGATTCAGATACCGGGATGGGCCAAAGATCCCCAGTCTTTTTGAGGATGAGGAAAAAGTGGGAGTAAACCCCCCTTCCCCACTGAGCCTGGGGGACGAGCTCTATTGATCGTTTTTGAAGAGCCTGAATTTCCTCCCAAACCAGAGATGGCAGGCGGGGGGATATAGGAATGAATGGGCGAATTTTCTGGAGGCCACTCTATGAACTCCAGAGTGTGACCGTGTTCTATGATCTGAAGCACCCAGTTGTTCCTGGTCACTCTCATCCACCCCTCTAGATGGAGGGAGAACCGACCCCCGAGCGCCTCTCTTGGATCCTCGGCTGGAGGGGAGGAGTCAGCTAAGAAGTCAGGAGGTGGGGTGGGTGCAGGCATCTGCCGCATCGTAAGCTACCCGGAGGACATGACTGCCAATGTCCGAACCGGATTTCATAAGTTGGGCGAACTGAGTCTTAGTGGGATCTTCTAGCAAGGTCTGCACCAAGTCTCTGGCTTGGTCCCAAAGAACATTCTGGTACTGGACCATGTGGGCCAGATAATTTATGGCCAACATAGCCAGGGTAGTACAGGCTAAAACACGTTTGCCCATGTGATCCAGCTGCCTGAACCACCAGTCCGAGGAAGGGTACTAAGGTGCTTGGGCTTCTTAGTACAGTCATGCGCTACATTAATCATCACTGAATTCGCCTTAGGGTGACTCCCTAAAAAGGGTTTGCCAGCCAGGGCGTGGCAAAGACGATCCACTTTCTTATGCAGAGGAGGGGTGGTAGAAGGATGATTCCACGCTGCCTAATGACATCCTCATAGGAGTCAATCAAAGGGGCACAACTACAGGACGGGCATCCTGCTGCCGGAGATTGATGGCAAAAAGGATGCCTCTCCAGGTCCTGCTCTTCTACCTCCCAGCCCATAATGGACTGGATGTGGCACATGACATCCATGAAGACTGGATCGTCATGGGGGACTTTGGTACCTCCTGGCATGGTCATCCCCATCTGAGGACTCCCCAGGTGAGGAGGAAGACCCCAAAGAGTTGAATTAATCGTCAGTAGAATCATTATCTGGAATCGATGCTGGAGGCCAGTGCTTGTCCCTTTGAGACCCTGAGTTGACATCAGGTGGAGCCACTGAGGACCCCGATGTGTGGGGATCACCTGGCTCAGCCCTGTCTGGGTTTTGGGGCTGGGTGTCTTGGGGAGGATGGAGGGAAGATGCCAGAGGCAGCCCTTGAGGGGCGGGGGTCTGCTTCTTAACGAAGGACCACCACACTGAAAAAGAGGGTGTTACAATCCACTGGGGGTGGTATATTGTACTCTGGTAGGAAAGGATAAGAGGGTGCTGGGGAACAGTACAACGGCAGGGGAGGTGACGTAGAGTACCCAGGCCCAGAGCTGCCTGGCGCCAGGTGAGGATCCGGTACTGGCCCAACAGGCGTTGGCTGCGGCAGGGGCGACAATGGGGTTGGGCCCATAGGCTAGGGCTGTGGCAGCACTAGCAGTGGCACAGCGGGAATCGGCCTGGAGCGCCAAGGGGAAGGATCTGTCAGAGGCAGACCAGCTGGAGAAGCTGGTGTGTGAGGGAATGGAGATCCCTGAGTTAAAGGCAGAGACAACGCCGGTGAGGAGGAGACGGGGTAGCCTGCTACAGGCACTGCCTGGCATGACTAATGTTGGTCCCAGTAGTGGGAACCGACGAAGGTAGTGCCATGACTGGGGGGGAGGGAGCAAAAGTTAAGGAACTAATGCCCGAGGAACCAACACAGGCTGAGTCACCTGGCTGAGAGCCCGTGGAAGATATGGGCCTGAGCGTCAGAGGAAGGGGAGCAGGAGACGAAGTCCTCTGCCCTGAAGAGCTGCCGCCTGAGATAGCAATGAGTGCAGGTGGAGGAAGTGAGGGCTGGCGGGACTGCAGGAGCTGACCCCCCCCCCCATGGCAGGGCCACCCCGTCGCAGTCAATGGTTTGTGAGGCAACTGAGAACGGGAAGCTGACCAATCCTGATGTTTATGCTTCCCCGATTTCTCCTTGTGAGAAGATAAAGAGGCCCCAGAGAACTGTGCCAGTGAGGTCGATGAGCTCCTGGCCTGCAGCTCCTTCTACATCATGACCAACTTCTGCTTTAAAAGGTGACTCTCCATAGTTTTTAAACAACATCTCCGAGTGGCCTGGTCAAATTTTTGGCAAAAGTGGCAGGCTTCAGTGTCATGGTTGGGGCCTAGGCAGATGAGACACGTAGAGTGGCCATCCTTTTCAGGGATCTGTTTGCCGCAGGCTCACTTCGAGAAGCGGTCGGAAGATGAGGCTGGTAGAGAAGACATAGACTTGTTGATGGGAACACCGAAAAATTTGATATTTTACAATAAATAAAAATGAAAAATAAAGCGCAGTAAGTGCAGGAAATGGCGGTCAACTGTAGCTGTGGCATCCGCTATGATCTGACATGCATGGGTCGACGACGGGAAAAGAACTGTTGTAGGTGTGGGGGATCACCCACCAGTCCCTCATGGTAAACTACTAGTTAGACGTTTTCCATGTGGTCCTGGTGCCTGGCGGCTTACTCCTACCAGTGTGGCCAACTGCAAGAGCTTTTCTCGAAGTGAGATAGGAAGGTAGCCCAAAGCTAGGCAAACTTTCTTAAGGAAACTGCTTGGGCCAGTACCCTTGAAGCACTGTCATTAGTGTCTACTGCCATGTAGAAATGGTACATAGCAGCATTCATTGTTGATCTACCTGTGTCCGCCAAGTCCTGTGCCAAGCCCATGCTTTCTCACTCAGTGCCAGTAATGAGTTCCAGTAATGCACTCCAGAGTGCCTTCTAGTACTGAGCTGTGTATGCCATGTAAGATGCTTGACTGAGAAGCAAGGATGCTGACGTATACACTTTCTTGGCCATGGTATTCAGTTTCTGGAATTCTCCTCTGGAGGCTGACCAAAGAAAGACACTTTAGCCTTCTCACATGCAGCAGCCTGAGTCACTCCCTCTTGATCAGGGTAGGAATACAGGTACTCAACCCCCTGCCTGTCTGCCTGATACTTCTTTTCAATTTTTCTGTCAATGCCAGCAGCTAAGGTAGGTGCTGACATGATTTTGGCAGTGGCTTTCTTAAGGGATTTGTGGATGGGAAGCACCAACCTACTTGTGGGAGCCAGATCCATCATATCCTGAACTCAGCCTCCTCTTTATCCTCCTCAGCTTCAAGGAAAGGGATGTTGAGGGTGTTTGCCATTTGCTTTATAAAGGAATAGTGGGATGTGCAATCCACAGAACACCTTGGAGGATCGCCAAATTCCTGCTCAAGGCAACCACCTGATTCCAGGGGTTTCCCCTCCTTCTCATCTCCATAATATATCTCTTCCTCCTCCACAAGCATCTGGTATGAAACTGGGGCCTGGACAGTAGGGACAGGCATAGTTATAACATTTCTCATTGGCCGAAAGGCCTGGAAAATAATGCTATTTTCATGTCCTCTGCTGAGGGCATTTGTCTTGTATCAACTGTCTGCCACCTTCCTTTTTCAGGAGTGACAGACATTTTCTCTATTTTTAGGGCTGCAGTGGGCATAGCCCTGCAGACCTTGTGCTATAAAAAAGCAGTCATTGCATTCCTTCCGACCAAACAACCTGTTGGAGTTGCAACACAGTCGCCTCCGTGCCCGTGAAGCACTCCGCTCGCTGTCTGCATTGGCAGTCACGCTGCACTAAGTTTTTGTCGGTCAGCAGTCATAGTGGAACACGGTACACTCTGCCATGTCCAAGATGGGTGCCAAACCATACTGCACAAGCGCAGTACAGTGCACGGCCATCTTGGTCACGGCGGACTGTGCTGCGTTTTGCCGTGACCGCCGATTTCCTTTTCTATATACACATATCCCCCGCACCCTACCCTCCCTCTCAGCACCCCCCCCAAAACATAACAATGACACTGAGGGTGCCCAATCCCACAGTGTTGTGATCGTCTTCTTTCCATTTCTTCCCCCCACCCGATCCTCCTCTCAGCACCCACCACCCCACCCCCCAAAACATAATAGTGACAGTGGGGGTGCCCAAACCCCAGTGTAGCAATTGTGTTCTTTCCATTTTCCCCACCCAACCCTCCCTCTCAGCACCCACCACCTCCACCCCCCAGAAACATAATAATGACACTGGGGGTGCCATAGCTCCCAGAGTCGTGATCGTGTTCCACGTGAACTTTTTTCCATTTCTTCCCCCTACCTGACACTCCTTCTCAGCACCCACCCACCCCAGAATTACAACAGTGACACTGGAGGTGCCCAAGCCCCAGTGTCATGATCGGGAATCCTCCGTCATTTTTGTTTTCATCTGTAAAAAGAAAATCATCCATCAATGCCTCTTGTGGCCGTTCCTCACCTACCACCCGACCATCCCACACCACCTCACACCCCCCAAGCCCTTACCCACCGGGGGTTTAATACTGTAATCCTCTCTGGACTGCAGACACATATTCACTCTTCAAAGCCAGACCACGAACTGAAGAAACAGGTATGCAGTTCAATGTATTTCAAAGGGGTTTAGAACTTACTAGCATAACTTAGGCATTTTTGCATATTTTGGGCCCAAATTTTCAACATGCCTTTCTTGGGACCCCGCCTCATGAACAACTGCATTGTCATTACACAAATCCTGGCCAAAATGGGTTTTTTTTACATCCTGAAAGGTGATTTCATGGCCCCTGCGCAAAATCACATTTCAGGCAGGAGTTGAACATTTTCTCTTCCCTTGTTCATGAGCTGGGGTCATAAGAAGCCTATGTTGAAAATCTGGTGTAAAAATATTAAAAAACAATAAAGTTATGAGCCTACATTGAATTCTGCAAAAGCAGGCTTGTAACATTAATAAGTTTCAATATTTTTATCCCAAATTTACAACACAGTCATATCTTTACAGCACCTCATGAATGTCACAGCTGTCATTTTTCAACTCCTGCCCAAAGTGTGTTTTTGGGTCCTAAAAGCTGATTTTGCAGTCCCTGTGCAAAATCACCTTTATGCCAGGATTTGAACAGTTTCCTTGCTCTTCTTCATGAGGCAGGGTCATGACAAGGCTATGTTCAAAATTTGGTGTAAAAATATTGCAAAACAAATATTTTTATCTCAAATTCCTTGGCTGCAGCCCTATTGGCTCTGGCCATTTTTTTTTGTATTTTTGTTGCCTAAGCTCCCCAAGCCCCTCC
This sequence comes from Neoceratodus forsteri, assembly GCA_016271365.2. Classification (NCBI taxonomy): domain Eukaryota; kingdom Metazoa; phylum Chordata; order Ceratodontiformes; family Ceratodontidae; genus Neoceratodus; species Neoceratodus forsteri. The sequence goes on along the minus strand of CM057456.1, from coordinate 1,692,772,827 downwards.
TCAGGGGGCTGGCCAGGCTCCACATCCAACCCCCTCATACTCGGAGGACCCCCCCCCCAAGTGGGGCCGCCGAGGTGGTACTGTTGAGACCTGAGGGGTCGGAACCAGGGCTGGCTCATTAGCGGGGAGCCAGCATTTTTGCTGTGTTTTTTTTCCCCAGAGCCTAGTGCATGCAGTGACGCCAGCAGAGGAGGAGCCAGCATGCAACTGTGCGTGCTCTCCTCCATGCATCTGCACTCAGCTCCCCCCTTGCTCATGCACGGCACCAAGCCCCCCAGCCTCTGCCAGGGGGCAACTAGGTGCCGATGCTGCATTTCCTCCCTTCGGAGAAGGAGAGCAGTCCTCCATATGCTCACGGTGGCCTGTGCCTGTTCCCGAACACAGGTTGCCGGTGTGGCGTCCAGCGCCTCAACCTTCAGCGCCACCAGGCTGGCGCCAATGCTTTTTTTTGTAGACACTATTTCTAGTGCCTGCTCAGAGGTTCTTTTACTTTTGTCCTTGCCAGCACCGGTCTCAGGAGTCCCTCCTTCGAACACCGTGCGTTCTATATCATCTTTACTGTGCTTTTCTGATGGCTGAGAAGCTTTTTCTTTCTTTTCTGCCCCTTTGACAAGAACTGTCATTTGTTCTGAGGGGCAGGATCCTCATCTGAGCCTTTAGCAGGTGACAGAGGCAGACTCAGAAGCCATGAGGTCTTGTCTTTTTATAGCCCTTTTCTTTTGTGTTTTAGGGTAAAACATTTTACAGAGTTCACACTTTAAAAACTTCAGGATGAAGGCACTTTAGGCAAAGCTCGTGGTAGTCTGCCCTTGCCAGGAGCGGAAAGCAGTCTGTACAATTTTAAAGCCTATTATCCTATTCTTTTCTTTTTAGTTCTGTAAGCCATGCAAAAAACACTCAGGGACCCAATGAAAATATATCTGGTTCCCAACAATATTAAAATAATGTTTAATAAAGCCCTATGTAAATAGGGTAATAAAAGATAATATTCCAATATATATATATATATTTTTTTACCAAGGCACCAGCTGAAATTTATAAAGGCTGAGGTAGTCTCAAGATTAAAATTGTTAAAAATAAGACTGACTTGGTTCCCTCTGAAATGGAATTGAGCATTACTGTACTTCAAAACTGTTAAGAAAATTAAAAGTAAGTGGTAATTGCAGCAAGATTTAGTCATTTTAATTTGAAAGTAAGCAGTTCCTAAAGGCCGGAACCATGCTAACTCATGGCCTTCTCCAGTTCCTGTGAACTGACTGGGAACCAGAGAAACCACTAAAATACACAAATAACATCCTAACTAATGCAGACATGGATATATAACTCAAATAAAACTAAAATCAATGAAATGGCTAAACCGTGTTGGAGGCCAGAAGAGTGGAGCTGTAGTTTGGGCCGACTACTCTCTTCAGCAGAGAAACAACTCAACATTAGGCTGTTACAAAGAGGATGACCACAGTGCAGAATTTGAACTTGATTCTAATGCTAAATTCCCTAATTAGCAAATGTTCCATCACATGGGCAACTCCATCCAGTGGACTTACTGCAGATTATGACTATATACTGATGGATTCCTGGGTTAAGAAAATATTTACCATTAATTGCCACTTTATGTGTCTGGGATTGGAAGCACTAGGACCCAGCAGGAACAAATCCTTTGCATGGAGGAAGCCAGCCATGGCTGTTGAGCACAGCACCTGTACACCCCCACGTGGTGTCACTTGCCGGCCAATAACCATTGCCAGCTCCCTCAGTTGCCTCAGTTCTATTCGCCGGAGAGAAACAGTGGGAGACAGAGAGGGCTAAGAAGTTTCCTAGTCTAAGGGAATACGGAAAGGATATGGGTATATAATTACACAGTAAAACTTGACTATCAACCTTTAGAGAAAGAGGGCAAACTAAGTGCATAAAATAAGCGGGTTCAGACTTATCAGTCTAGGGCTGGAGGCACTAGGACCTCACGGGAGTGTTTTTCCTATAGGGGGTGAACCGACATCGGCTACTGACGTCACTTATGCACCTCACGTGGAGCAAAGGCATAAATTAAGTGGGTTCGCATCGCAATTTGCGACCCAAAAAATGGCAATAGAGAATCAATTGAAGGTTTGTTTAGCAGTAATTGCTAATCAACTTCTGGGTCATTTCTGTTTTAAGAGTGACAGCCTATTCCCCCTCCTGAGTGATCTTTTTTTTTTTTTTTTGCTCTCAATTTATACTCCTATTGCTGCGGTCCTGCCTCTGGAGGGAGCCCCCAGTCCCGTCCCCTGATGTCCACCAGCCGGCGCTGACCTGTACCCCCAGGGTTCCCCCAACCCCCACTGGGGCTGGCGGGTCACCCAACCCCCGCCGAGGACCAGATCCAGTGTGGCCAGCGCCATGGCTATTTGAGGGCTGGACCTGTGAGGCGCCCACTGTCATCCACCGCAGCAACCTTTTTTTCTCCTCCTGTTCTCTCCCCTCAAAGAGGGAGCAGGCAATGACGCGAGCGGCAGCAGCGCGCACGCTCCCATGCGTGCTCCTCCAGCCGCCTGTCTCACCTCTGCCCACATCTACGGCATCTGCGTGCTGTAGGCGTTTGCCGACCACTGGCACCCCCCCTCCCCGGAAAAAGAGAGAAGTTACTGGGATGCTTAATCCTTTCCCTCCACTGCCAGCCCACGCTCGTTCCTGAACATGGGTCGCCAGCATAGCACGAACTGTGGCATCCAGCGCCTCAACCCTCAGCACCACCGGGCCAGCTTCCTGAGTGATCTTTGGTCAATGCCCACTACCCCCTCCTCTCCGCTCATGCATGCACCTCCCCACTCACTCCCTGCCCACTTACTATGGCATGCAAGCAACCAGGCACTGAGCCAACCAGTTTTCTGAGTCTGTTCCCCATGTAACATCCTCCACCCACGAGGCATGTAAAGACAGAGCAGCAGACATGGTGGGAGAAAAGAGAGGGAGCAAGTTGCACAGAGCAAACAGCAATAATTACGAAGTGTGGTCAATCAGTGAGCTCAGCTGAGAGAAGAGGACCGATCAACATGGGTGTTTTGACAGAATGATCATGACTGCCAACACCCAGGTAAGGAAAAGGCCATGCCCACTGCTCTAACAAGTCATGCCACAAAGCAAATTATCTTCAGAGCTAAAAATCGTCAAAGCCAGGTGGTGAGGGCTAAAACTGCTGGCTAGCTTGACAGGCCTGGTGGTTAGCAGGCAAAAAAGTTGTGTATCCTTTTGGAGACAGCAGTAAGGTGCTTTCTTCCAAGGGAAGTACTTTTTATATGGTGATTTTAATGTTTTGAGCACCTTAAAACAAAATATTTATTTATTGAGTGGTGCTTTTATTTTTGCACTTTCCACGAGTGAGTTGGTACTCCTTTAGAGGCTTAGACTATCTGCAGTCCTTGGTGCAGGCTATATAGGATCTTACTATTCTATGTACAGTACATACAAAGTATGGAGCAGTGCCTCACCATGGTCAGTATACTCAGGATACTATACAAGAAGGCGCATCGTTCGATCCAGTTTATATTCAGATACCACCTTCAGTAGAAACTTAGGATTCATACACAAAGAGACTGTCTTTGTGAAAAATTAAATAAGGAAGCTCACAAAGTAAAGCCTGAAGCTTGGAAATCCACTGGGCAGAGGTCATCGCAATTAAGAACAACATTTTGCATGACAGACGGGCAGGCTCAAAGGCAGCCATCAATTTCTCAAGAACAACATCTGGGCTGGATTACTGATAGGCGGTTTCAAATGAAGACTACCTCTCAGAAACGTATTGGACACTTCTAATTGGGCAACCGTACGACCATCAATAGGGGCAGGGAAAGCAGATATAGTGGCCAAATTGCATCTTAAGAGTGGAATACTGCAGGCCAAAGTCAGACAGGGAAATCAAGTATTCCAACATAGTATTCACAGGACATGTAAAAGGGTTCATGTTCCCAGAAGCAGACCACAAAGTGAAGCACTTCCATTTCAGGGGAATAAGTATGCCTGGAAGAAGGCTTCCAAGTCACAAGCAGGACATCAGCAACCGTAGGGGATATCTCAAAATGTGCAATGGCTATTTCTTCAGGAGCCAAGCATGCTTGTATAGGGACTTCAGGTCTAGGTGGACCAGGTTTCCTTGCCCTATGACAACAGACCCCCGACAGATATAGATATAAGGGGGCAGAAAGCTCTACCATCAGATGTTACACAGAAAGTGATGGCAGAAAAAGGCTGATGGTCCATTGAGTCTGCCCATAAAAGAATGAAATACAATAATTAATTAATTAAAAGAAAACAATTAAATAAAAGAATCCCGCATTGAAGGAGTAAAAGCCATATCTGGCAAGGCCAGAACGCAGCAATAAGGATGAGAGTGGTACTCTACACTCACAGCTTGAGCAGAACCCTTAGAGAAATGGGAGAAATGCTTTAGGAAATTTCCCTTTCCAGGAGAGGGACAACACGTCTCACCCAAAAACTCCAGACCATGGAGCGAGCAAGCAGAAATGTGGCAGTTTTGTGTTGTGTGGGGATGCAAAAAGGTCCAGCTCTGGATGATCCTATCTTGTGAAGAGGCTGTTTATCATGGAAGACAGCAGTTCCAGTTCATGAACCATCGGCTGGGACCTGCTTAACCTGTCTGCCAAGAAATTTTCAAGACCCAAGAGAAACACGGCTGATAGATGAATGCCATGAGACAGAGTCCAGTGCCACACTTTCACAGCTTCCCTGCACAAGGGATAGGATAAAGTGCCTGTTTGGGCATGAAACATTGGTGATTTGTTTGGGACCAATGCTGGGCTGTAAAATAATTATTTTACAGAAATAAAGTCTTGTTATACATAGCCGTGGTTTGGACTGTTTTAACTGAATCTACGGGGGGCCAGCACTTCTGTTTTTTTGGGGGTTTTTTTCAGGGCAGCACCTAAGCCAAGCCCTGACCTTGGTGTCTCAATGACGGTCAGGGGTGGCTGTAGTGTACGATGCCAGAGTGGGCATTGGCAAGGATGTCAACAGCAAAGCAGAGCCTTTTTTCCCTGCATCTGTGCTTATGACTGGATGACGAGGAGGCCCAAGATGACAAACATTCCTTATCCTCATCCTCATCCTTATACTTTGATGGCTGCTTCTCAGCTGATGGTGAGGGAGAAGCAGATTTTGAGTCCTTTTCCTTTTCCATGGCTGTCAATAGCTTTAGTACAAGGAACAGAGCTATCTCACGGCATCACCTCATAGCCTGGTTGAAGTTCTGGCAAATCTCATAAGTTCTCACGTTATGAGAGTGGTTCAGACAGCACACAAACTGCGTATGTGTCTTCTTTATAAATTTATATCTGCACTTACAATATTGAAACAACGGCTCTTTTGACTTTGGAAGCATACAGAGACAACAACAACAAAAAAAATGGTAATAAAAGCAAAATAACAAACGACAACGGCTAAGTCAATGTTTCCTTCATCAGGTCCAACAAGAATGAGCGATGGCAGAAGAGAGCACTGAGGAGTTACAGGGCCACCCACGTTATATATGTGTAGATGCTGCACATCATTATAGTGGGGCCCCACACCAACCACAAATTTCAGAGTGGTCCTGAGGCTGACTTCTCATAGTTCCAAAGGTGTGGCCTAATGGAGGAGATATCATCGATGAAGATCCCTGTGTTCCATTCAAAATTCTGGCACCATTGTAACTGCACGGTTTCTCAGAAGGCCTGCAATCTCCTGTGCCAGAAGCTTGACATGTAAGCTGACAAGGGAATTGTCTTCTGGGAGGATTGTGTGTGTGTTTGGTGGGGTGGGGGTGGGCATTCCAACAATTCCAGGAAGTAACCTTCTCGGATGGTCATTAGAACCCTCTTGTCCACTGAGATGGATTCTCAGTGATGGTAAAAGTGGGTTAGGTGTCCCTGTACTGGGGAGGAGTGGTCTGCCTTTGGCAAATGATGTGGACACTGGGCTGGAGCTTCAGATTGTGGCACTGAACTTTTTTGGCACCTATGCCTTCGGCTGCACTTTCTTCTGGGCCTGGATAGGCTGGGATTTGTTGTTTTGGGCACCCTTGCTCCTACCACGAAAGGACTGCTTGATATGAAAAGAGCCGTGTCCTCTACTCCTTTGTGGATTACAGGGAGCCTAGCTGGAAATCTTCAAGAGTCATTCTCATTCTGTTAGACTCTAACAGACTGCTCCATCTGGTGACCAAATAGATAAACGCCTTCGAAGGGCACATTCATGATCTGTTGCTGGATGTCTGGGTGAAGGCAGCAATCCACAGCCAGGAGTGCACCTTATGCAAATACCTGCAGCCGTAGAGTAAGCTGCTGCATCAAAGGCATCCATTGAGGCTTTAAGCGGGTGGCTGCTAGATTCATTACCTTGTTTAACAGCAAGTAGAATCTCTTGTTTTGCCGCTGTGTCCTGCACAGCCTCTGCCAGAGACTTAAGCTTGACCAGAGGGTATACTCATACAAAAAAGTGCCCCTGGTACAAACAGAAAAACAGAAAATGATGGCAGAAAAAGACCATTGGTCCAGTCTGCCCATAAAACCCAAACAAACCCAGGACCTATTATCCATACAGGGTTCTAACCCACACTATCCACCCTCATGCTCTCGCCCTGCTACTAGCACCCTGAACAACCACTAAGCCATTCATTCTGTCTCAGTCGTGTTTGAAACCATTGATAGTTTGGGCTCCCACCACACCAGCTGGCAGGTTGTTTCAAGGCTCCATCACCCTTTCTGTAAAATAAAACGTTCTCACTTTTCTGTGATCCGCTACTTACGCTAAATACTGTAGTTAATTGCAATTTACCTTGTTCACTCCTTCCAGGAACATGACCGTCTCTAGCACATCTTCATTCTCTCATCTGGCCTCCAGCGAATGCATGTTCAGTGCCTTGAACTGACCTTTGTAAGATCTGCCCTGTTGGCCCTGAATAACTCTAGTCAGTCTAACTTCTAGCCTGTCCTTATCTTTGCTTAGGTGAGGACTCCAAAACTGGGAGCAGTACTCCAGGTGGGGCCTCAGCAGTGATCCATACAGAGGTAGTAATACCTCCTCCTTTCTGCTGTCAGTACCCCTTTCTATATACCCCAGCATCCTGCCTGCCATACTGCACGCCTTATTACACTGACTTGATTGTTTTAGGGAGTCACTTATGATGACCCCCTAGGTCTCTTTCCTCAGACATCGTGCCCAGCTTTAGCCCCCATCTAGTACTCTGTGCTGCCGTTCTTTTCTTATTCCCTATATGCATTATCTTGAACTTTTGGGCATTGAATTTTAACTCCCAAACCTCTGACTACCTCCCTAACTTTTGCAAGCCTCTTTGCTACTCCCTTACCCCCCCCCCCCCGTTGTCTACCCTGCCACAGAGTTTAGTGTCATCTGCAAAGAGAAACGTCTTGCCCTGGATTCCTTCTCATATTTCCTGGTGAACACATTGAAAAGAACTGGATCTACGACCGATCCTTGTGGCACCCCACTGGTGACCTCCCTCTCTTCTGATATGACTCCGTTAACCACAACCCTCTGCCTTTCCAACCAGTTTCTCGTCCATCTCCATCCTTCATTGCACCCAGGTCCTCTAGCTTCTTTAACAACCTTCTGTGAAGCACAGAGTCGAAAAGTTGAAGTAGAGTAAATCTGCAGTGTGGCCCTTATCCATTATCCTCGTTACCTAGTCAAAAAATACTCTCAGGTTAGTCTGGCAAGGCCTCCCTGCCACGAACCTGTGCTGTTTACTATACTGAATTCCATCACTCTTCAGGTAGTCCAATAGGTTCTCTCTGACTAGTGTCGCCATCAGTTTACCCACAAAAGCAGTAAGACTGTAGTTACCCAGTTGATCCTTGCACCCCCCCCTTATGGGGAGGGACCATGTTCGCTACCCTCCAGTCTTTTGGAACTACCCCAGTCTCAACTGAGATATTAAATATCCCTACCAATGGTTCAGTTAGTTCCACTGCCAGTTCATTGAGCACCCTCAAATGCATCCCATCCGGCCCTGGGGCTTTATCTAGCTTTATTCCTGCTAGCCCGCTCCGAACCTGTTCACTGTTAAATACTTGCAGTTTCATCTCAGGTATCCCCTTACAGTTGCCTTAATTCCATTCTCTAGCGGAGGCCCTCTGTCTTCCCTTGTGAAAATAAAGCAACAGTAGTCATTAAGAACTACTAGGAATTACTAGGTAGCTAGTTATCCCCATACCAAGGGTAGCCAAGGTATAGACTAATTTGCTCATGGTGTCTACCGTGCATGACTACTTGTTAGTTGGGTGCTTGATGATCTCCTTGGCCCTATGTTTTTGTCATCCTCAGCCAGAACAAATGCATCTGCTACTGGCTGAGTGAAATACATGGGCTTAGATTTAGGCGCTGCATATTTCTTGTCCACCTGTTTGGGGAAAGTTGCCACAGTAGCAGGTCTTTGACGAGCTGCCTCAGACAGCATCTCCAGAGCCAGCAGGATAGGAGGAACTAGATTGAATAGAATACCAGGCACATTTAGAAACTTCAGTTGGAAGCACCTAGCCTGGTCTATGGCTGCTGGCTTGAAATTCAGTGCAGAATGCATACTTCTGAACAGAGCCTGAAAGGACAGATCATACTGAGGAAAGGTGACAGGAACCAGTTCCAGGTTCTCTGAACCGTAGTAAGAGTCACTGTCCTCACCACTGGAGATGATGAGCTCAGGATCTGACTAGTCTCCCTCTACTCCCTCCACATCCAAAAGGCAGTAAACAGGAGGGGGTCGAAAGGGTGACATCGCAGACCATGGCCTCAGCCACACCAGTGACATCAGACCCGGCCTAGACGGGGCCTTGGAAATGGCAGTGGCACTGAGGATGGAGATGGGACTGTCCCCCAAGGTAATGATCCCACCACTGAAGTCGCGAGCGACACAGTCAGCAGTGCTGGCGCGAGAGTAGGCCCTGAACAGCCTAACCACTATCAGTGACCATGCTGGCACAGAAGGAACTGGCTGCGGCACCATGGCTGCCCTGTCCCCAGAGGGGACAGGGAGGACATCAAGGAAGACGTTGGCAGTGCCAACAGCAGTCTCAGCCCAGAGCAGTGTGAGTCAGCCACATACCTAAATTAACTGGTACTGAAAATTGGCACCAGCTCAAACTACTCCAACAGGTCAGAAGCCAACACCAAAAGCAGTGCCACTTCACTTACACGCTGCACCCACCATTCCATAAGAGCTGCACAGTGGCCAAACAGCCCACTGGAGTCCCTTCTATTGGACTGAGAGGGGCTCTGGCATGGAGACCATGACCATGCAGGCCCAGGCGTTCCCAGAATCGTTGGTGATGATGGTGGGGTACCCGGGTCCACAGAAGTTGAGTGTCTCCCAGCAGAATGACCACAGGATGATCTCAAAGAGTGCCATTTCTTCCCCTTATTTCTGCAGGAAGAGGCTGAGGCAGACTGGTGCCAAGACCCTGATAACAAGTGTATGCAAGATGACCTCTGGACAATTTCTTTTTGCAGCTCTGGGAGGACTGTCCATCCTCCTAGGCGCCAAACTGTCCATTGCCAGAGCACCTGCCCAGGAAAAGGTGGTGGTCAGATACAGTCCCATTTCCAAAGCAACTTGCCTTTTCAAGCTCCCTGCTTTCTTCCACGGTCAACCACTACTAGCAAGAGGAAGGGCTAGAGAAAACTGTAGCTTTTTGTGGGTTAAAGTGACACAAAAATAACAAGCTCTAGTGTATTTAAACTAAACCAAAGAACTGAACGCTGTCATCTTATAGACCATGAAGTTCTGGCCCTGACGTGGAGAGCAGAGACACTGTCGCTGCGCACTCGATGGCGGGGAAAAAGGGAACTGAGACAGTGTGGGGGGCTGATGCTGCTGTATACCAGCAGGCGTGAGCAGTGATGCATGCATGGTGTCTACTCGCACCGCCAGCCCTCCAGAAAAGTTCTGGCTGCTGCGGAGTCCTAGCACCTCTGGCAGAGAGAAATAAATTACTCAGTTTAGTAATGTTGTATCTTCTCAGGATCCCTCAATAAGTTTACCAATGCGCATCTCTTCCCCATGCAGAGAATGCTTGAGAGATAGAACCTATGTAAATTTAGTAGAATTTGGAGTCTAGTTACAAACTCTGCCTGGTGTCACACTCCACTCTAGACAGTTGGCTCAGATTTGTTTCCACAGCTAGATGGGAGCAGTGACTACCAAAACTAGCTAAGTGGCTACCAAACATTTTCAAAAAAAAATAGTTAAAAACAGAATTTTGAAAAACACCCAACAAATTGAAGACAAACATGTTGGAAATATTGAGGAACAGTGAAAAATACATTTAAATGATCAGATTTTACAGTTGTAAAGGAACTGCAAGTGTAACACTCAAGCAACTTCAATGAAAAGAACAGATTCTTGTGTGAATCTGTTTTTGGGATCTGGATGGGAGCCAGGGTTAGGGTGTGTAAACATAGTGAGGGATCCCTGAGAAGACACACTATTATGGTGAGTAATTTTTTCTTTTAACCCCAGGAATCTCTCACTTAGTGTTAACACAATGTAAAGACTCTACAGCAGTACCTTGGGAGGCTGGGTCCAGAACTTACGTAGGAAAAAGATTTTGCAAGACAGCAGTTCCAAAGCTGGCATCCCTTCTGAACTGTATGTCCAGACAACAGTGCTTTGAGAAGGTGTGCACTGTTTTCCGGGTAGCTGTTTTGCACATGTCCATTAGTGGGATGCACCTTGAACATGCCACACAGGAGACGCCCGGTGACGTCATACTATAGGGAGCACGCTAACATCTAGAGCTCACCCCAGGAACAGCTTTTAAATCCTCCAAATCACAGCTATTATCGAATAAAATCCAAATGTACAACTACTGGAGGTTGTAACATGCTGAGGAGAGGAGGACCAGGCAGCCTACTCAACATGGAGATGCAGGATTCCACCAGATTATCGGATATAGACTCAGAGAGTGATGGCTCTGAGACCTCCACCTCCTCGCGGCATGGCCGCCCTAGGCATCAGGGCTCTAGCCTATCCACACTGGAAAAACAAAATTCCCCAGGTACTTTCAGAGCTTCAGGACTTCTGAAAGGAGATGTGATCCACAACAGCAGCACTCTGTACAGGTATAACAAAACTTGAAAAAAGACAAGACAATGCTGACACCCAAGCTACTGCCACAGATAAGTGGGTCGATCTAACAGAAAGAGCCATCATCCAACTCAACCAGACTTTGCAAGACGGGGCAGAGGATGCCGAGAGCAGAAACAGGTGCAATAATATCTGCATCTCTGGAGCGGAGGGTGCAAACATGATCGACTTCAAAGGAAAACTGCTACGAGAGACTTTAGAGCTCCTACAATCTGCTACCATGGAACTGGAGCGGGACCCAGACCTGTCCTTGAAGCCTGCACACGTACAATCCTAGACTGCTTCCTAGGCCATCAGGAGAAAGAACTAGCTCTCCACACGGCTTGGAAAAAAGTAGTAGTATTAGTCCAAACCCAACGGCTCTACCTGGAAAATGACTATACCTTGGAAATCATGTAAAGGAGGAAGGTATACAGCCACATCATGAAGGCACTGAAACAAGCCGGCTTGCACTTCAGAACCCCCTACCCTGCCTGGATGGCAATCTATTTCAAGGATGGCCGCCAGACTTTTGATACTGCGGCTGCAACGGAGGAAGCACTAGAGAAATGAAACATCGAGGTTCTCCAAAAACAGAAGGCACTGACTCCAATTTTGCAGCCAAGCTGTCCCAAAGGATCTGGTCGGAGAGACAGCATGCCACTTGTCGCAGACAGGAAGCTGAATCAATTCAACTGATTGCGGATTCACTGAGGAAACAAGCGTTATCAACCCCAGAAAACTCCAATCAAGCCCAACACAACTGAACAAATCGTCAGCTTAAATAAGAACCCTTTTCCTGGACAGTTGCTGCAACATTTTCTTGCACGCCGAGAGTCCGAGGGCCAGTTGGCGTAGCATGGAACTATACTTTCTCATGAGGCCGAATTAGCATTGCATCACTCTGGCCGCCTCACTCCTGTACTGCGTGGCTTCCCTATCGGACCAAACTTTTCTCTTTTCACCAGAAAGAGTGGGAGACGTGCCTTTCAATACTGGACGTTTGGCTGAAATAACATTTACTCCTACAAATCTGCCAGATAAGTGCCTTAGGAGGAGGGTGTTTGGGGGAATGCAAGGGCAGGGGGTGCCACTGGGCGTGTGTGGGGGGGTGTCGTAGCCGCTAGTTTTCAAGAGACGCTCCGGACTCTTCTCTTGAGAGCTCCCAGATCCCAACCAACAATACATATTCCTGCCACATGTGGGATGCACTGAGAGAGCCCCTCTTCCTTCAGCGGATTAAACAACAGCAGTCAGTGTTTACTATTAAGCTCACCTGACCAACAGGCCCTTAACAACATATATTTGCCCCACCCACAGTGGCAATCCTAGTTGCACTTGTTGCTCTCCCCCTCCCCTTTCTTATTTTTGATTTTTCTCCCCCCTTTTCACCCCTGTGGCACTGGTGCTACTACCGTGCCCTGAGGGAGCCCTCAAAGCCTAGGCGTAATGTGCACCAGAGAAGTCTCTCAGCCGCAACAAACAAACCTAATGTTTAATACTGCAAACTGATATCCTAGATTCCTGCTCTTTTGTTGTAGATTTTGTAAAGCAAATCTTGACAGTGTTTGTTAGATAACAGGCATCCCTATATGGTAGTTAATGTATATTATAAAAAGGGTCTCAGAAATGCTGCAATCTGATTGGCTGTTAGGATTCCAACAGCCTTACATTAATGCACGTTACACTGTCATGTACAGCCTGATCACCATGGCACATGGATTCTTCCTGTCAGCATTCCATCCTCTAGCACTGCTGAATGACTGGAATGAAGCATTCTGATTCTGAACCAGCATTCTTAAACTGCTGGTGGAAGAACTATTTTATTAAAAATCTCCCTCTAAATGAGGAAAACATTAAAAAAGTATACTTTTGACACTTTTCTTTTGTAATTTTTTTTTTATAATAACAATAAGGCACTCCCAGGAGTTAGATTAACAGTCAGTTAATCACCCCTTAGGGGCAATATGGCACTCGGCTGCGCCTCGTGCCACATTACACCCCTAGGGAGTGACTAACAGACTGTTAATCTAAGCCCTGGTCATGCCTTATTGCTTAAGTATCTAACACAGTGTCTCCATGTGTTCCCTTCCATGAGCCTTTTGCAGGACCCAAGATGGCTTCCAAAGCGATGAAACGAAGCCTCCCGCCCACAGACTACCAGCCAGTGACACATCGTACCTGACTGTTGGCAGAAAAGGGCCCCCCCCCCCAAGATGGAGCCTGAATGCAGGACGAGCTCATTACATGGGGAAATCTAATAACTCAAGGAACCAAGCTGCAGGTTGAAAAGCAGTTGGTGCACTCTGTTGGCAGGTAAGTGCCTAGGAATCAGGGGGAATTTGTACAGAAATGCTATTGCCAGTGTGCTAAAATGCTTGCCCTGGGGCTTGTGGGATGGGCAAGGCTGGGCTAGTGGACAGAAGACTGCAGCAGTATCCTCATCACAGGGTGAGAACAACGTCAAGGTCTAACAACCCAGGTGCAGCACCCATGGCTTATTACTCTGTCCAACCCAACAGGGCCCAGGCATTAAGAGAGGTCTGGATAGATTGTGGACCAGGACCCCCATGCCCCAACTGCCCGGGTTCTCTCTCCTTCCCCCTCCCTCGCTTTTGCTTTAAAAGGGGCGAGGTGGCTGTGCCCCCCCTCCCCCTGCACCCCCCCAGTGATCTCACCTCACCACCTGCTCAGACTCCCAACAGCATAGGAGTGCACGTGGGAAACTGCGGAGACACCCCATTGCCCAGCTTGGAGTGTCAGAGGCGCCTGTTGGCTGCCCGGGTTTCCCTCTCCTCCTAAGCTCACACATGAAAGCGCTCCAGAAGCTGAACCTCGGGATGCAAGGATGTCCCAAACCCATACCCTTAAGACATTATAAATATCAGAAGGACCCTCGGCTGAGGCAGTCTCTCAATGTGGGATGCTGGTTCCACAAACAGGATCCTGGATTCGATCCTACAACTTGGAAGCGCTAGTTCATGTATAGGTTGCCCAGCTGGCTATACTATTAGTTATTTGCCTGACCAAAATGCTATTTAATAATCAGTTGTTTGATGTTTATTGTTATATGTTCTTATGCTGCAGCCACAAAGATTGACTAGGCTTTGCTACTCTAACTTTGGAAGCTTTGAGGTGGTTATTCTGGAAGGGCCCCCCAGGTTTACCTTAACCTACACCTAGCTTAAGCATGGCTATACAGGGACAATGTCAGATACACCATTAAAATTACTGTCCCTCAATATTAATGGATTACCATCCCCTATAAAGAGATCCTGCATAATGTCTTACCTTACAAAAGGCAAAGCAGACATTATTTACCTCCAAGAGACACACCTTAATAAAATCGAACATAAAAAATTGTCCAAGTTTGGCTGAGGGGAGATATACCACTCCTCTAGTTACAGCAGCAGCAGGAGATGGGGGTGGCAGTCCTGATCTCTAGTCATTCTCCCTTCAAACCCAAAAGGACCTGGTCAGACCCTGATGGACGACTAGTACTAGCTCAAGGCACCATAACTAACCAGGAGGTGACACTGGCACATGCCTACTTCCCCCAGGGGCTTGCAATGCCACATCTCAGGCAACTGCTCGATAAAATAGTACAGACGACGGTTGGGGTGCTCCTGCTGGCTAGAGATTTCAACTTTACCCCAGACCCACATCGGGACTCGTCCAACCCCTCTCCTCCCAGATGCACATCTGCACACAAATTCCTCAAGAGATTTATCGAGGAGGTGGGATGGGAGGATACCTGGAGATACCTGCACCCACACGCCCACAACTATTCCCACTGCTCTGTGGTCCACCAATCCTACTCCCGTATCATTTTTCATTTCATTTTTATTTTTTATACTTGTAAATCTGATGAGTAGAAATTGCCCGTTTTCACAGATGACAAGTTACAATAATACACAAAACACATAAATAGGACAGAATAAGTAACTTATACAATTGCAAAAAAACAACTAACATTAAAATATGGCAGTTAAATTATGATTTGTGATAAACAAGCACAGTCAAATTTATTGAATAGCCATTGTTTAAGGTGAGTTCTATGGCAGTGAACACTCTTACAGTCAGCAGAATCCACTGAAGCACTACTATAGAAAAGTGGTGCTCGATGAAGAAGAGACCTATGGCCAACTGTTTTTTTTTTAAAACGGAATTTTAAAAGAAAATCTACTCTGAGACCTAGTTCTACAGGGATGGGAAAATCTAGGGGAAAAGGTCAATAACTGATAAAGGTAGGAACCCATTTATAATTCTGAATAGAAAAACTCCCATTTTATGAGAGATTCTGTCAGCCAAAGATAGGCATCTGGAAGACTTGTATAACTGACAATGATGCAAACGATAACGTGCATTAAGCATAAACCGTAATATTGAATTATACGTGACCCTCAGGTTATTCAAAACTGTAGTCATAGTTGAGGTGTAAACCAATAAGCAGTAATCAAAGATACTTAAAAAAAATAAACTATGTGAAAGTAACCTACGGGAGTCGGCAGCTAAAAAAAGTTTCTGCACGATATAAAAGACCTAGTCTTTGATGCATAATCTTTCTAAGATATTTTACATGGGATTCAAAGGATAATTTACTATCCAATATAATACCCAAGTACTTAAAGCTTTCGACCAACTCAATAACAACCCCTCCCTTATCTTTAATTAAAATAAATTCATCATCATTCCCCCATACCTATTAGAAAAGATCATAAATTTTGTTTTTAATTTATGACCATGTGATTCTGAATCGGCCAATCTTGAAAAGAATCAAAATCTAACTGAACAACATTTAGTATTTTGTTTGTGTTAATTCCATCACTATAAATATCAGCATCATCTGGGTATAAAATAATAGATGTTTTTGTACAAACTCTCAGGGTGGAATTGACATAAAGAGAAAAAATAAGGGGTCCCAGGATAAAACCCTGGGGCACCCACTCTACATAACTACCGAATTTGAAAAACTGCCACCAATCTATGTTCTAAAGGTCCTGTTTGTGAGGTAATCAGGATACCATTTGATTACCTCAGCAGAAAAATGAAAATTTGAAAGTATAGTTGGCAGTAAAGTGCAGTCAACTAGGTCGAAGGCCTTGGTGAAGTCCACAAATAAAGCCTCAACAGAGTGCCCTTTATCAAGGACACACTGAATGTGGCTGGTGAACCTCACCAAGGTCGTCTCAGTGTTATGATTTGGTTTAAACCCATGCTGACAATCAGTTAACATTTGATATTTTGTAAGATATTCTAGGGTTTGAACTAAAATAATTCTTTCAAGAATTTTAGATAATGGGTTCAGCAGAGAATAGGTCGATAATTAGGTACGACCTGTGAATTACCATTTTTCAAGATAGGTTTAATGGTAGATGATTTCCAGATTTGGGAAAAAAGACAATCTTTTAAAGAACAATTAAAAATCAAAGAAAGAGGATAAGAGTAAAATGTGATACCTAACCTAATAATTCTATAATCAATTCCATCATACCCAACACTGGGCCGGGGTTCATTTTTAAGAATTTAGTCCCTAACTAACTCTGTTGTAACAGGAGCAAACCTAAATTCATCATGTGTAAATTTTAAATTTGTTTGTAGCTGACTATGGCCACTAACTGAGGTTCTATAACTACTAAGATCACCAAAATATTGATTAAACAACTCTGCCACTGAATTAGAGTTAGTAATAGAACAGCCATTATGTTGCAAAATAATGCCAGTCATCTTTTTTTCCCTACCAATCAATTTATTTAAAATACACCAAGTTTTTTGGGGATTCCCATGATAATTTCTCTGTTCAGAAAGACAGCGGGATTTTTTTGCATTCCTAACCTTAGCTTTGCATTTACTCCTCAAGATTTTATACATCTGTAGGTTAACAGAGCTTTTATTTTTTTATATTGCTTCCAAATCTTATCTTTAGATTTCATAAGGTGAAGTAACTCTCACTTTAGTTTGTTAGCTCTAATTCTCATTTTCCTTAAAGGTGCTGCCCTGTTAGCAATGTCAGCAAAAACCTTAATGAGTGATTCAAGGAGCAAATCAAGATCATTAAGGAAATCAAAGAGTGACCAATCAAATTCACTACATATAGTCTCAATGGTTTCCGATGTTAACCGAGAGAGATTCCTAGTTTCAATATACTTCGGTGGGTTCCTTTTTACTCTGGTGGACCAGTTACAAAGCACTGAACAGTGATCACTCATCACATCAGGCAGGACCCCAAATTTGGTAATCCTATCAGGGTGGGTGACCACGATCCAGTCCAAGACTGTTCCAACACCAGTTTTATAGTTAGGTCTGGTTTCACTTTTTATGATTTGATGGACCCCCACATCCAATAATAACTCAGGGATACCATTTTTTAAATCTGAGGCCAAGTTACAATTAAAATCGCCTAAGAGAATCCATTCCCTGGTAGAAGGTAACCCACTACGAAATGTTATTAACTCAATTCCTAACCCAATTTTACTGGGAGGAATATAGATAGAACTTAAGAGTCAGATGTCTATACTGACCAAATAATACATTTATTGATACCATTTCACAACCCAGGCCATCTACAGGACAATCAAGGGTGATAAAAGGGAGCCTTTCATGAACATAGATCATGGTCCCACCCCCTCGCTTCCCAACTCTATCACATCGACAATGCTTAAATCCCACTAAGGAAATTTCTCCATCTAAAATTCTATTATTCAACCAGGTTTTGGACAAGGTGATTATGTCAAAATCATTGCACTCAACCTAGGCAACAAACTGTGTCCATTTAGCCAACAGGCTCTGAACATTAAGATGAACAATCTTAAGGGTGGAACCAAGATATTTCTGACTGTTAGCTGAAATTTGAGGAACCTCAGAATCAAATTCTATGGAGCAGTTAGGGCCTGGATGTGGGTGCACTGAGCCCGACATTAATAACAATAAAACTAGCAACCTCCTAAACCGAACAGCATTTTCAAAAGCAATTTCATATCTCAACAACCTTCTTTTTTTTTAACAGTAAATAGAGCAGTGTTGTTGTTGAATAAAGACCACAATACATTATTGTATAAGTGAAAGGAGGGAACATTATGATAAAAATAGTTAAAATAAACCCAAAAGGGATACTTATCAAACGCTAGACTAAAAATATCAATGTCAAGCTGTGGTGCAAAGTCCTCATATTCATTCATAGTCTCAGGGAGATGTCTATAATGAATACAAAAACAACTACTAAGAACAAACCGTCCCACTACAACAAACATTATAATGGCCAAATGAATCGAACCTGACCAAATAATTTAAATCTACTTCTAAAGCTGAAATTTTTATCTTACGAGTTGCTCGCGCCAGCGAGCAGCGCGGGTTTTTAAATATTGGAAACCTCACCCCTAGAGGTGACGCTCAGCAGTCGGCTTCCACAAGCTCCCTACTCACTGAGCCAGGTAGTCTGTGGAATGAAGGCTCCAAATAACCTGGAAATACACTAAAGTCCACAAAACTTGCCAGGCGGAGATCGCTTTCACACAGTCGGGAGCAGGCAGGTACAGATGGAAGGAATCAGCTGGGCTAGCGAGCAGCGCAGGTTTTTAAATATTGGAAACCTCGCCCCTAGAGATGATGCTCAGCAGTTGGCTTCTGCAAGCCCCCCTACTCACTGAGCCAGGCAGTCCGTGGAATGAAGGCTCCAAATAATCTGGAAATATACTGAAGTCCACAAATCTTGCCAGGCGGAGATCGCTTTCACACAGTCGGAAGCAGGCAGGTACAGATGGAAGGAATCAGCTGGGCTAGCGAGCAGCGCGGGTTTTTATATATTGGAAACCTCGCCCCTAGAGATGATGCTCAGCAGTTGGCTTCCGCAAGCCCCCTACTCACTAAGCCAAGTAATCTGTGGAATGAAAGCTCCAAATAACCTGGAAATATACTAAAGTCCACAAAACTTATCATCGTATCAATCAGTGTTACACCCAGGCTGAGAATCTGCAGCACTTGGTGGACACTCGTATGGGTGGCATAGTGCATTCAGACCACGCCCCCACGATTGCCCACTGGAATCTGGGCATGCAGTGTCGACAGACGCTGAGGCGCCAACACCCTTACTACCTACGCTCGCAACCATTATGACAATTCCTGCAGGATGAGATAGAGTCCATCCAGAGAAACAATCCCCTAGCTGACTCTACAGCTGCAATCAGATCGGACACAGTCAAAACAGTCCTCGGGACAAATAATGTACACCGCCACACAAGCCAGACAGCGGAAGGGACGAAAGACCCATCTGGAGAACACACTTCACTTTCTCCAGATGGCACACAAACAGGGAGATCACACGGTCCTACAGCAGCTACAGCAAACAAAAACAGAACTAGATCAGATATGTAAACAACAGATGGAGATTGCCCTCACATTTCTCCGGCAAAGATTTTATGAAGTGGGCCCCAGAGCAACACGCTTGCTGGCGTACCAACTGCGGAAACAGAAAAAGCTCTCCACGATTACCTCCATTAACCACCCAGTAAGCGGTAGACCACTGGCGAAACTTCACATCATCACAGAAGGTTTCACCACCTACTACACTAAGCTATTACCCAGAATCAGAGGTACCACCCTCAGAAATAACAGCCTTCCTCCGCACCCTCACCCTGCTGACACTTACCCAAGACCAAGGGGATCACTTATTACATCCGATAATGGAGATCAAACTGGTGGCTGCCATCTCCAGAACAAAAACCTTGAACGCTCCAGGCCCCGATGGCTACGGGGCTGAATTTTACAAATTAAACAAGGGCCACCTCCTCCCAGATCTTCTTGCCACGTTCAGTTTGGTACTGGAGGGTGAGCCTCCTCCCCTGACGTGGTCATACGCAGCAATGTCACTGATAGCAAAACCAGGAAAAATCCCCTACTCTGTGGTTCATACCGACCAATCTCGGTACTGAATGCAGACTACAAATTATTCATGCGCGTAATAGCCCACAGAATGAATGAGCTCTTGCCTTACTTAATATGTAGAGATCAAACAGGGTTTGTCCGCACCAATACCACTACAGATAACATCACGCGTACCCTGCATATTATGCACGAGATAGAGTCAAGAAAGACTCCCAGACCCTGATCAGTCTTGATGCAGAAGAAAAAATTACTCACCTTAGTAATTATATTTCTTCTAATGAAGTCTTGCTGTATTCTGACAATTGCAGTGATTCCCAACCTTTGAACTGCTCCAGAGAACAAAGAGTTAACTTTCCATGCAGGGCATGGAACGCTGAGCTCGAGCTCGGTTGAAGTCTCTGTCTGGAGTGTTTTGAACTTAAACCGTCAGATTCTTACAAGCCCAACTAAACTAAAAATACTATGTGGAAATTGTAAAAATTCTACTAGCCAACTGGCTGAAAAAAGTTTTGGATTCCCAAGGAAGACTCAGGTCAGGAAACCCAAAAACAAAACCCAATGTACTAAAAATAACAATAATAAATAAGCACCCAAACAAAAGGGAGGAGGGTGCAAGCAAAAAACACCCCTTGGGTGCAACACTGCACCTGCCCACCCACTTCCCAAAAACAGGTTCTGAGAGGGAGGCAGGAGGGAGGTTAGAATACAGCAAGACTCCATTAGAAGAAATATAATTACTAAGGTGAGTAATTTTTCTTCAAACAACATGAAGTCTTGCTGTATTCTGACTCATTACGAACTACCAAGCAGTACCTCAAGGAGGAGGGACAGAACCTACTTTGGGAATAGGCTCTGAAGCACTGCTGTGCCAAACTGAGCATCACTCCTAGCCTGGATATCCAGAGAGTAATGCTTGGTAAATGTATGGACTGTTTTCCAGGTGGCTGCTTGACAAATTTCTAAGAGAGGAATATCCTGGCCGCAGCCAGGAAGCAACTGTCCTCTGGTGGAGTGAGCCCTCAGACCTGAGGGTGGAGTTTTTCCCAGTTTTGCATAGCAGAATTGTATACAAGACACAATCCACCTGGCAACAGATCTTTTGGTGGCAGGTTTGCCCTTTCCCACTTCTCCATAAGTGAGGAACAACTGGAGGGAGTCAAACCTGTGACCCTTGGTACGCTCTATGTAATAACTAAGGGCTCTTTTAACATCTAAATTGTGTAGCCTCCTCTCTCCTCAGGAAGAATGATCAGTGAAGAAAATAGGGAGACACACAGACTGGTTTAAATGGAAGTCTGAAACCACTTTGGGCAAGAACCTTCTATTGGTTCTAAGGACCACTTTATCCCTGTGAAAGGAGATAAAATCAAGTTCCACTGACAGGGCTTGCAATTCACTGATACGCCTGGCAGAGGTCATGGTTACCAGGAACACAGTTTTCCAAGTCAAGTACTTAAACCCTGCTGAAGACATAGGCTCAAAGGGTGGGGTTGCATAAGTTGAGCAATGCAAACATTCAAATCCCAGGCAGGGGCAGGGTCTCTAAAAGGGGGATTGGTGTGAAGCAATCCTTTAAAAAATTTACAGAACACAGGATGGGGATACAGTGAGGAAGGCTTCCCCACAGACAAAAACGCAGAAACAGCTGACAAGTGTACTTTGAGAGTGGCTGGTCTGAGGCCTAGGCCATTAAGATGGACCATATAATCCAGAACCATAGGCAATTCAGCAGTGTCTGGAGAAATATGCTTCTTAGAACACCAAATGCTGAATCTTTTCCATTTGGAGTTGTAAGTCTTTCTGGTGGAGGGCTTTCGAGAAGCCTTGAGGATATCCAGAACCCCTTGGGAAAGATGCAGATCTGTAAACTCTAACTCTTCAAGAGCCATGCTTTGAGATTGAGAGACTGAAGATTGGGGTACTAAATCCTTCCCTGAGAGGATGTTTACAGGTTGTAATTCCTGGGAAGAGACAGGGGAAGATGGGACTGCTAGGGACAGCAACAGGGGGTACCAGGGCTGTCTGGCCCAATCTGGAGCAATCAGAATCACCTTGCATGGTTGAGACCTTATTTTTACCAAAACTTTGAACAGGAGAGGGAAGGGGGTAAAGGCACACAGAAACTTCCCCTCCCAATTGAGGATCAGGGCGTCCAGAGGGAGTGAGCCCAGGACTGGAGGTCTGCAACAAAAGAGAGGGAGTTGGTGATTGTCTGGGGCTGCAAAGAGATCTATCTCTGGAGTGCCCCACCTTGAAAAAATCACTTTCAAAACCTGAGGGTCCAGGGACCATTTGTGATGGCCCTGAGAAATCCTGCTCAGTGCATCTGCTAGCACATTGTCCTTGCCTGGAAGGTGAACTGCTACAAGAGAGGTTTGCAGGGAATAAGCCAGGGACCACAACTTCATGGCTTCTGCGCACAAGGCCGTGGACCGAGTGCCTCCCTGCATGTTGATGTACCACATGGTGGTGGTGTTGTCTGTTCTGACTTGAACCACCTTGTTCTAAACTGATTGTAAGAACGCTTTTACAGCCAGAAAAACTGC
This sequence comes from Neoceratodus forsteri, assembly GCA_016271365.2. Taxonomy (NCBI): domain Eukaryota; kingdom Metazoa; phylum Chordata; order Ceratodontiformes; family Ceratodontidae; genus Neoceratodus; species Neoceratodus forsteri. The sequence continues at coordinate 1,692,750,294 of CM057456.1, read as the reverse complement.
CCTGAGCTCTAGAAGACTGATGTGGAGAAGGGATTCTTGGGGGGACCACAGACCCTGGGCAGTAAGGGACCCCAGGTGGGCTCCCCAGCCCAGGAGAGAAGCATCCGTGGTAAGGACCACCGAACAAGGCTGAGCAACAAAAGGAACACCTTGCCTTAAATTGTCCTGATCCTGCCACAACTGGAGGGCTTGGATCAAGGTCAGAGTCACTGGGATCAGTTTGGTAAGGGAGTCCTTTCTCTGAGGCCAGAAAGCTCTCAGGTGGAACTGAATATCCCTCATCTGGAATCTTGCCACTTGGACCACCGCTGTTGAAGCTGCCATGTGGCCCAAGAGCTGGAGGAAATGCCTTGCTGGTCAAGATACCTGAAGGCTAAAGGAAGAAGCTAGTTCCATAAGAGCCCTTGCCCTTTCTAGAGGAAGAAAGACTCTTGCTCTGAGTGTGTCCAGTTCTGCCCCTATAAAGGTAAGAAGCTGGACTGGTTCGAGAACTGACTTGGGAAGGTTGAGAAGAAATCCTAGAGAAGTGAGCACTTGCTGGGTCACTTGCAGGTGAGACTTGACTTAGTCTGGAGACTGACCCACTATTGTGTCGTCAGATATGGAAAAATCAAAATCTTTGCCTTCTTAGAAAAAGCAACTACTACCAGGCACTTCGTGAACACCCTTGGGGCTGAGGTTAGGCCAAGGCATTGCTCTGAACTGATAATGGCTTGAGGGCAGCTCGAGACCTGAGGTACTTCTGTGGGAGCACCTGATGGGAATGTGAAAGTAGGCATCTTTGAGGTCCAGGAGGCTAGCCAGCCCCCTGGCCTTAGAGGGGGAAGGATTATTCCCAGAGTTATCATCTTGAACTTTGGTTTTAAAAGATGTTTGTTTAGATATCTTAGGTCTAGGATGGATCGCCACTCCCCTGTCTTTTTGGGGGTCAGGAAGTACCTGTAGTACAGTCCTTTGCCCCAATGTAGGGTAGTTACTCTCTCTATAGCTCTTAAAGCTAGGAGAGAAGAAACCTCTGCCTCTAGGGCAAGGGTTTCCGAGAAATTTGCAGGTGGAAAAGATCTGGCTCTCATCTCTGGAAATTTTTTGAAGCTGAGAACCAGTCCCTGGCTTACTACTTCCAGGACCCACTTGTTTGATGTAACAGACATCCAGTCCTGGACAAAGTACGCCAGCCTGCCCCCTACAGGAATAGGAGAGTCGACCCCAGCAGGCCCATCAGGGTGTCTGCTTGGCAGGGGCTTTAGGCTGAGGAGTGGATGTAGCCCTGCTCATCCCCCCTTCTGCCTCTCCCTCTGAAGAACCCCCTCTGAGAAAAAGAAGAAGACGCCTGTGCTTGGTGAAAAAGGCCTTTGAAAAGGCCTGCCCCTATCCCTAGACTGCTGCCTTTGAGGAGTTGCCTGCCTTTCCTTGGCCTGAGCACTCCTGTAAGTGGTCCTGTACTGATCCATTTTCATCATGTAATTCTCTGTCTGCTCCCCAAACAAAGAATTACCCACCACAGGGAAATCCATGGCCTTAGCCTGGGTATCCTGTGAGAGGCTAGTACATCTGAGCCAAGCCATCCTCCGAAGAGCCACAGATGTAGCCATGACTCTTGATGACACATCACTGGAGTCCACAGCAGCATGAAACTGAACCTTAGATGCCTCAATCCCATCTGCAGCCACCGCCTCCAGCTCCTTGGCTAGCTGGGGGAAGGCCTATTTAGCCAGTTCCAGTACAGTGTCCCACCTGGACTTCTGGTACCTGGCTGTACAGGCCACGTAATTCGCCTGCCTGAGTCCCAAAGAAGATGCCATGTACTGCTTCTTTGCCATGGCATCAATCTTCCTGGAGTCCTTGTCAGGGGTGTGTGAAGCCAAGGGAATATTTGCCTTGTCACAGGCACCAGCCTGCACTACCCCAACATGGTTGCATTGCTGATATAAGAACTCCGTGTCTGAGCCTGAAAATGCATACCTTTTGTCCATTCTTCTATCCACAGCACGTATAGTGTTAGGAGGCTAAGATTTTTAGTGTCCGTTTCCCAAAAGATTTATGGAGGGGAATAGATAGTCTCCTGGACTCTGGGATATCCATCATCTCTACATAATCAGGCTCCTCTTGATCTTCCACAGCCTTCTCTATAGGAAGTTGGAGGGTTTCAGCCACCTTTCTGTAAAACATAAAGTGAGAAGGGGACTCAGAAAGCCTAGGAGGGGAAACACCTGAAGGTCTGTCTGGGGAGATGTCCGGTTCCACAGGCACATCCAGACCTTCACTTATATCATAATCCTCAAATTCCCCTTCCTCTTCAAATTCTGGTTCATAAAAATCTTCAAGGGTATACTCTTAAACCGGGGTAACCAACCGAACCGAACCCCTGCCAGAAGGAGCCGGATCGGTCGGAACCAGACGGGAGCGATTCCACAATCTGAATCACCCCGCTATCTCTTCAAGGGTCGTGAACATGAACCCCTGATCCGAACCGTCGATTTATCTTTGGCGCTTTCTTTTGTCGGAACTGATCCCTCGGAATCGGCTCTCATTTCGCCCGAAGAAGTATCACCCTGGTCAGAGGGCACTCCTTCTGGTTCAGTCGAAACCGAACCGGGCTGGCCATCCGGGTCAGCGGACTTCTCAGCCTCCTTTTCCCTCAGACTACCTAATCTCTTCTCAAGGGTAGATTTGGGAAAGTTTTTTACATATTTGGCAGTCTGAATCGAGGTGGTCAAACCTCAGACAATAAACACAGGTGGTGTGGGGATCGGCCTTAGCAAAGACCTTCCTACACTCACTGCAGTGTTGAAACCCAGTGGGCCCATTTTTTTTCTTGGGTTTCTCAAACATGACCAACCTAACCAAACTTACCCTTTTTTCGGCAACCGCCAAGCAAGACTCCCTTATCAGTTCCTAAAGGTGTCACGGGTATTGGAAAAAAACAGTTAAAAACACGTTTTTTTTTAGAACCAATAAGAATCGGTAACCACACACTAAGTAGACAAACAAAATTCACAATCAAATGGCCGGTTCAGCCGAACCGACCGCACTTTTACAAGTTCCACACAGAAAAACAGAACAATTCCTATCTAGTACTCACGGCACCACAGACAGAGACTGAACCGACTACGCGGATACTTTTTTTCGGTTTAAAACCGATGAAAACTGAAAACTTTAACCGACTTTCGAACCGAGCTTGAGGAGAAGTCTCCGGAGCGACCGTTCAGTGAGGCGGAGTAAAGAATCTAATGGTTTAAGTTCAAAACACTCCAGACAGAGACTTCAACCAAGCTCGAGCTCAGCGTTCCATGCCCTGCATGGAAAGTTAACTCTTTGTTCTCCGGGGCAGTTCAAAGGTTGGGAATCACTGCAATTATCAGAATACAGCAAGACTTCATGTTGTTTGAAGAGGCCTTTAACTGGGTCTCTTGGCCCTTTTTATATGCAACTATGGGGAAAATGGGTTCCCATTGGTACTTACCCAGGTTATCAGAAACTTCTATACCTCACCTAAGGTCTGTGTTAAGATCAGAGGTCACCACTCCCCTTATTTCCCCTCCGTAGAGGCATGCGACAGGGCTGCCCCATCTCCCCTGCTATTTGTCATACTTATGGAACCACTGGCCCAATAGATACATGAAGTAGGAGATTTCTCTGGGATCACATTGGGAGGCACTGAACATCGTATCGCCCTATACATGGACGATGTACTGCTTTACCTAAAGGACCCAGACAAAGCTCTGCCCCAAGTCACTAGGATCCTGGAGGAGTTTGGCAGAGTATTCGGCTATAGTTTAAACACGACAAAAACAGAGGTGCTGGCCTTTCATTACACCCCCTCCCCAGCTGTCAGAACTCTGTTCCCATATACCTGGGAGTTGGAAAAGATAAAATACCTAGGAGTTTATCTCTCCCGGGACCCATCCCACTCCTATAGAAATAACTACCTGCCCTTTACCGCCCAGCTAAAGAGCGACCTAGCCAGGTGGAACACACTGCCCCTCAGTTTATCAAGGAGAATCAACCTGATCCGAATGGTCACCCTCCCCAGAGCACTCTATTTATTCATTAATGTCCCGACACCGCTATCCGGCTTGGTGTTTGCAGGGTGGGGGAAACCATCTCCAGATTCATCTGAGTAGGGCAAAGACCTAGGGACAGATTGAAAATACTATCACTCCCAAAAGAGGGTGGGGGCCTGTCCCTCCTAGATCTGCAGTCATACTACTGGGCAACCCAACTTACCCACCTAATGGCAAGATAGATTTCAACATCTAAAGCACATTGGGCAGAGATATCACAGGAGTTGTTACCCCACCCAGATTATCTAAGAGCCTTATATCATGGAGCATCATTGTGTCAAACTGATCTCAAAATACTGGCTTGGTGAACTCCCTCCCTATCTTCTATCCTCCCTCTCTACCCCTCCACCCTCCTCCCACTCCCTCCGATTGTACAATTCTCGCACTTTTGTGGTCCCTCACCGTAATATCCTGATCGGCCAGTTGGCATTTGCCTATCGCTTTCCTAAAATCTGGAACGCCCTTCCCCCTCAAATACACCACTCCTCCTCTACATACTCCCTCTGTACTGCCCTCCACAACTATCTTCTACTTGTTCTTGCTACAATCCTCTCTAATCTCCCCCACCCTTGTCTAGGTTCCAACTCCTTATCAGCCTGCCCCCATCTGTCCTCCCCTACTCCCACGCACTCCCTAGCTCCCCTTCTGTTGTGCTCACCCTCCTTCTCCCCCCCTTTCTTTCCCCAGCTTTTGCCTACCCCTTTCCCCTCTGGGATCATACCCACTCTACTAGGAAATGGCTTTGTCTTCCTTCCTCCCCACTCCCCCCTCCTTATTTAGCCTTCTCTCCCCTTCCCACACCCCACTCCATTCCCTCGCACTTAGTTGCTAGACTGCGCCTCAATGCACTTAGTTACTAGTCTTAACCATAATGCACGTGGTCTCTGATCCTTGATCTTTATTGCACCTCAAGGTATTCCTGCATTTTTGCACTGTCTGTATTGCTGTATTCTAGTACTGTATATCCATAATTGTTGTATGTAATAAAATTTTTATGTTCGAAATGTCTTGTATTGCTGTATTCCAGCCATGTATATTCCTACTTGGTGCTTTCCCTCAAACTAGTAACCCCCCCCCCCACACACACACACACACACAAAGGTCGCACCAGGAGACAAGCAACTTGTTGTTCAGTGTGCCTTCCTGGCGAAACATTTCAATAAATAGATATATACAAAACAAGCATCAGAAACAATGTAACCCCAGGCCCCTAACCTAGGGATCCACTATTATATGTCCGCATGGACAGAGATACAAAAAGCCTTACACTTAACCCCCTACCTCCTGCTACTTACCCCAATCTCTGTTCTTGATAATTTCCTCCTGGGCAGAACTGACCATGGGTTTAGACAATGGGAGAGAAACGGCCTATTCTACCTACTCCAAATGTGCACACTGGGCAGATTTAAAACCTTCGCAGACATCCAGAATACTCACGGAATACCACAAAGAGACTTTTATAAATGCCTACAAATAAGACACTATTATAATGCATTGCCAGAAAGGGTCAGAACACCAGAACCTCTCCCACCCATAATCACCACGCTTATATCCCTAATCTCAGCATCTTACCAGACTCATTTAGCCTCTGCCCTACACCGATCATCTTACTTGAGGGAGTGCTCCAACAGTGGAGGAAGGAGCTAGAGATACCGTTCACCTTAGAAGACTGGCGCATGGTATGCCAGAATGCAGCCAGAGTAACCAGCTCACATCAGTGGAGGGAGAATGCTTGGAAGAATATAATCAGATACTTCAGGACTCCAGCCATCACCAGTCATTACACCCCCAATGCAACAGCAGATTGCTGGAGATTATGTGGAGAGAAAATGGCATGTCACAACCAGGTCATGTGCTCCTACCCTAAATTAACAGCTTTTCTGCTGGCAGTGCAGTCCGAGTTACGCAAGCTGTTTGGGGCACAACTACAGCTAATGAAAGACTTGTATATACTTTCACAATACCCAAAGGAATTCCGTGCCTCACACACCCAATACCTGCTCGGACAGCTACTAACAGCTTGTAAAAAAACTATCAGTAAAGCATGGCTTAGCCCCAAGATCCCCACCATCCCTGACTGGTGGTTGATAGTGACCCAGATCTACCACCTAGAAAAACTCACACACAGGCTGAATGACAAACAAGAGATGTGTAATTCTAGATGGACCACCAGGATTCTATATTATACGACCAAGGACCCCAGATTTGTCCCATAGAATGGAGGCACCCTTCCCTCACTCCCCCCACCTCACTCACAACTAGCTGTTTCATCCCCGGGGGCCCCTTCATAACCCATCTCATAAGTATACCTCTCCTCACCACTCCACACTCAGAACTCGCACCGGAGACTGACCACAGTCTTCTAGTTAGAGTATACTTACCTGAACTTGCACTCCACCAGTCTGGGTGGGGCCTGAAGCGGATGGGGAGGGAATTATAAAATCCAGACAAACTCTGCTGGGATGTGTATAAGCTGAACCTTTTATTAAGGAGCCTGTAACGCTTGATACTTTGGGCCATATAAAATGCTCTGTAAAGTAACACTGTTCACAAAATGCATAACTGAACCTGTATTAATCACTCTCAAAGTCGAGATATTTTGTAACATAGTATAGGTGCCACATGTCAACCATTACTGTTATGTATGTTGTTTTTTTTGTCAAGAAAACAATAAAGATGATATTTACAAAAGAAAAAGAAAATAAACCACAGGCAGAGGTACCCCTTGTGGACTGAGCCCTTAGGCTTCTGGGTGGTATTTTTCCAGATTTTCAGAAAACCAAAAAAAAAAACTATGCAAGAGACTATCCAGTGAGACTGTTTTCTTGGTTGCTGGTTTACCTTTGCCCCCTCATCATAGGTAACAAAAAACTGAGTGGTCTGAGACCTGACATCCTTTGCCCGGTCCAAGTAGATGCCCAGTACTCACTTCAGATCCAGGCTATGTAATTTTTGCTCACCTGTTCTGGAGAACTTAGGGGCAGATTACAGGAAGGGCAACTAACTGGTTCAGGTGGAATTCTGATACCTCCTTAGGCAGGAATTTCCCATTGGTTCTAAGGACTACCTTGTCCATGTGGAAAATTATGTAGTTTGTCTCTGTGCAGGGGGCTTGCAGCTCGTTTACCCTCCTAGCAGATGTCTTGGCAACTATGAAAATGGTTATCCATGTGACATATTTTTAGTCAGCAGCAGCCACAGGCTCAAAGGGCAGCTGGGCAAGGCACATATGCAGGTCCCATGGAGAGACTGGATCCCTCGCAAGTGGATAAAGGTGGCTGAGACTTTTAAGAAAAACACTTTTAAAAACAGGTTGAGAGGCCAGTGATCTGCCCTTGCCTGATGATGTGTAGGCCAGCAGTGCTGCTAGATGCACCTTTAGTGTTGATGGTCTCAGGCCTAAGGACTGCAAGTGCACTAGGTTGTCCAGGACTGTGGGTAACCCTGCCTGCACTGGATTATCTTTCTGGGAGCTCACCAGTATGAGAATCACTTCCACTTAGAGGAGTAGATTTTCCTGGTTGACGGTTTCCTGGAAACTTTAAGCAACCTTGGGATCTCCTATGATAGATTCAATCCAGACTACTCTAACTCTTCAAGAACCATGCTCTTGAGGCTGGCCCACTATCGCAGTGGTTGGATTTCTGCTTGCGAGGCCGGTGACCCGGGTTCGGGAATGGACCCGGGCCATCGGAGGGCCGGCCGGTGGGAGAAGGACTGAGCTCTTTCTCCAGGGGGGAAAGGTGTATAGTGTTCGGCATGCACTGACACCACAAGTAGGCTCAGGGGCAGGGTGGACGCTGGCCGTCACTGCACGTCCCCGCCCCTGCATAACCGGGGAGAAAATAATGCCGCCGGCCGCCCTAGATGAAGCCTGCCCTCGGCTTCAATTAGCCTCCAGAATGGCCCCATAGACCTATCCTGTTGTTGCAACACCTTGAGGAAGGGGTGCCACACCCTGCCCTGGGAGGCAAGCCAGGGGGCATCGAAGGGGCTCATCCGATGTGGAGGTGGGAGTGAGGGTCAGTGACTGGGCGGAGGTTCCGGGGAGCTGGTGGCAACAAAAAGCATAATAAATAAATAAAATTAAAAAAAAAAAGAACCATGCCCTCAGGCATAAAGTCCTGGGGTCTGGAAATGTTATCCTGCACTGAGATAAGGTCAGCAGATTGTAACTCAGTGGCAGGCTGACTGGATTCTTGCTGGTCAGGGCCAGGAGCAGTGAGTACCAGGCCTGCCTGGCCCAGTCTGGGGCAATCAGAATAATTATTGCAGACCCTCACGTGAGCTTCAGGGGCAATTTCTGTATTAGTGGGAATGCATATAGAAACCTCCCCCCCCTCCAGTCCAGAGCTAAAGCATCCCTCTGGGACTGTGCCCTTGGCTGGTGGCCTGCAGCAAAACTTTGAAAGCTGATTGTTTTTCCAGGAGACAAACAGGTTTATTTGTGGAGTGCTCCAACTTCTGAAAACCATGGCTAGAACTTGCTGGTTCAGGGTCCATTTCTGATTTCCCTGACTGATTCTGCTTAGGCAGCCTGTTAGGTCATCTTTTTTTTTTTTTCTATTTATTCTTTTAGCCCTGCCTGCCGCCTGGTGTATTCAGCCCGGTCACGGGCCACGGACTTCTGCTGCCCCAAATCGGCCTCGGGTCCTCCGATACCCGTGGCTTACCCCCCACGGCGGGGCTGCGGCACTCCGCTTGCATGCCACAGACTTGTAACTAGGTCGGAGGACTGGCCTGGAGAGCACATTTGAAGCCGTGGCAAGCTTCATTAGCGGCGGCTTGGCAGTAAGAGTTTTCCGGTTTTTCCAGGAGGCGGGGTCGTGCAATGACGCCTGCGTCTGCCCCGCCTCCCTGTACAAGCCAGTGCCGGTAGCTGTGTGACTCCTGGCCTCCGCCAGGAGTCATCCATGCTCGGGCACATTCCCACCCCCCCGGAGAAGGACAGCAGTCCCTAGGACACTCCATCCTTCTCCCCCCGGCCGGCCCTCCAGCGACCCTGGTCCGTTCCCGAGCATCGCATGCAGAAATCCAACCGCTGCGCCGACGGGCCGGCCCTTGTTAGGTCATCTTTGCTGGCAGGTGTACTGCAGAGATCTCTGCATGTGGGGAGTAAGCAGGTCCCAGATTTCTTTGCTTCTGCGCACAGTTTTGAGGATCTTGTACCCCATGCTTGTTTATGTAGTACATTCTTGTGGTGTTGTCTGTTCTAATCTGGACAGACTAAACCAGTAGCTGGGAGGAGAAGCATGCATTGCCAGAAATACTGCCCTGAGTTCCAAGAGACTGATGTGTTCCTGGGTCTCCTGTGGGCTCCAGGTGCCACTTACTGTGAGATACCCCAGGTGTGTGCCCCACCCTTGGAGTGAAGCATCTGTTGTGAGGACACTTATTGGGGACTGCTGGAGGAAGGGTATGCCATCTATGAGGTTGCCTTCTTGCTTCCACCACTCTAGTGTCCTGATCAATGGTTTTGTTACTGGCACTAGTTTTAAAAGAAGTCCCATCTTTGAGATCAGTGGTCCTTTAAGTGGTACTGAATGCCCCTCATCTGAAATCTTGCCCATGGAACCAAAGCTGTGGGAGCTGCCATGTGGCCTAGTAGTTGTAGGTAATCCCTTCCAGGCCTTGACTGGCCCACTATGAAGGAGTTTGCTATGGCAATCAGAGATGCTACCCTCCCCTGAGGGAGGATGGCTTTCCCTTGCAGGGTATCCAGTTCTGTGCCTATGAAGTCCAGTACTTGAACAGGTTCTGTTTGGAACTTCTACAGATCTATTACGAACCCCAGCTTTTCCAGGGTACTTTTTACCTTCTGAATAAAGCACCTTATCTCCTGTTCTGCTTTCCCCGAGACTAGGCAGTCATCCAGGTAGAGAACAACCAACACACCTTGCCTTCTCATATGTACTGCCACCATGGCCATACACTTTGTGAAGACCTTTGGTGCTGAAGTGAGGCCTAAAGGAAGGGCTACAAACTTCTACTGGCAATTTCCTAGCCTGAATCTGAGGTACTTTCTGTGGGTAGGTCTAACGGGAATGTAAAAGAATGCATCTTTTAGTTCCCGTGACCCAAGACAATACCCTTATAGTAGGGATGGGATCACTGTACCCAGTGTGCCAATCCTGAACCTCTCCTTTTATGTTTGCTGTGCATGCACGCACAACAAACATTTTGTTAGGAGAGTGGCTTTTGAGGGGTGTGACACTGTCAGTCCAATTAAGGGTGGTATGCAAGGGGCTTGTCAGTGTCAAACTAATCATTAGCCAAGCTGATCATGACACTACTCTGGTTTGCTGGGCGAAAACTTTGTGTTGTTCAAAGGACAGAACCAACCCAATCACAGATCGGCTCTTTCCTTTAATTTACATAACCGCCACCCAGCAAGCACAGCTGATCTGTCATGATCAGCCTACTAAGGTTAAATTACACCCTGCAAAAAGAACAACATCCATCGAAGTCTGTTGCTGCCGCCGCTGTTACTGTTCCCCCCACCTGACTCTCCCACTCAGCACCCATCACCCCACCCCAAACGTAACACCAGCACTGGGGGTACCTAATCCCATGTCGCAACCTGAAATGAAGAAAGCCATCCTTAGTAGTTTATGTTTTGTAAATATACCCTGTAAAAGAGAAAAACATTCATTGGTGTCTGTTGCTGCTGCCGCCCTTACTGTTCCTCCAGCCAACCCTCCCCTCAACACCCACCACCCCCCACACACTCCTGGCCCCCCACAAACATAACACTGACACTGGGGGTACCCAATCCCCAGTGTCACCACCTGAAATAAAGAAACTGTCCTTAGTAATTTTTTTTTTGTAACTACACCCTTTAAAAAAAAATAAATCCATCAATGTCTGCTGCTGCCTCCGTTACTGTCCCCCACCCAACCCTCCCACTCAGCACCACCCTCCCCACCCCACCACATGCGTAACACCAACACTGGGTGCGCCTAATTCCCAGTGTTGCCACCCAAAATAAAGAAAACTGTCCTCGATTTTTATTTTTTGCAATATATACCCTGAAAAAAGAAAACTGTCGATCGGTGTCTGTTTCTACTGCCACCGTTAGTCCCCCCACTCAACCCTCTCACTCAGCACCCACCACCCGACAACCCCTCAAGGCCTTACTTATTTACTGGGGGTCCAATGCCATAATCCTCCCTGGACCGCAGTCACATCTCGTCTTCAACACAGGACCGCAAACTAAGGAAATCAGGTATGTGGTTCAATGTATTTCAATGGGGTTTTGAACTTAGTGGCATAACTTGCCATTTTTGTATATTTTTGCCCCAAATTCTCAACATGCCTTTTTTGGGACCCCACCTCATGAAGAATGGCAGTGAAATTAGGCAAATCTGTCCCAAAAGGTGATCTCGCAGTCTCTGAGTGAAATCACCTTTTATGCAGGCATTTTCTCTGCTCTTGTTCATGAGGTTGGATCCTAAGAAGGCCATGTTGAAAATCTGGGGTAAAAATATTAAAAAACAACAAAGTTTTGAGCCTCCATTCAAATTTACGAATGCAGGCTCGTAACTTTGGAAATATTCAATATTCTGACCCCAAATTTTCAACATAGCCATTTATTCACAGCACCTCATAAATGTGACAGCTGTCATTTTTCAAACCCTAGCCAAAATGTGTTTTCATACTTGTGGAGCATAATCACTTTTTGGGCAGGATTTGAACATTTTCTCTGCCCTTGTTCATGAGGTGGGCTCATAAGAAGGCTCTGTTGAAAATCTGGGGTAAGAATATGAGAAAACAAAAAAGTTATGAGTCTACATTTTAATTTTTCAACACATGTTCATTAACTGTGGTCATTTTCAATATTCTGACCCCAAGTTTTCAACACAGCCATTTTTATACACCACCTCACGAATGTGGCAGCTGTCATTTCTCAAATCCTACCCAAAGTGTGTTTTAACACTTGTGGCACAAAATTACATTTCAGCCATTGTTTTATAAATGACACCTGTCATGCTCAGAAGGAGTGGTCATAAAAAGATTATGTTGAAAATTTGGGATACAATGTGAAAACCAACTAAGTTACAAAGAAACAAATTATTCCACCACTTACTTACAACTTTATTTTTTGCAGATTTTGGCCCCTAATATTCAACATATCCCTTGTGTCACCCCACCTCCTGAACATGGCAGGTGTCATTTTTCAAATCCCCTCCGAAACTTGTTTTCACAGTCGCACAGTGAAATCACCTTTAGGATGGGGTTTTAAAAATTCCACCTGTCCTGATCATAATGTCAGGTCATAAAAAGACTGTTAGACATTTGGGGTCAAAATGTGGGAGCCCACTTAAAAGTAGATATTGCCTCTCTATTGCCCTGTCCTGGATAATTACAATCTAACGACATGACAAAGCAGGACACCACTGAAAATTGGATACTGCATCTCATCTGCTCTATCCTGGGTAATTATGTAGTAAAAAAGTGCACAAGCAAGATCCGGTACAACAGCAATACCAGTGGCGAATATTCAGCACTCACAAATGCTTGTTTTTTTTATGAGTTTGTTCAGATATTTGAGATCTAAACTGGGCTGCCACGCCCCATTTTTCTTCTGGGTCAGGAAGTACCTTAAAAACAGGCCCTTGCCCCACTGTGTGGCAGGGACTTCAACTGCTTTTGCTTACATACTGTACATACATACATATGATTGTTGGCAGATAAGGACCAACACAGCCCACCAAGTCTGCCCCATGATATTCTTATCTACTGAGTATCCCCTTGCCCCCACCCCGATTGCTGTCTGATTTCCCCTTGACCCTCCCCAGTTAAGCCCCCCCACACCCTCAGAATTCCCTTGTGTCTGTCTCATGCATGTTTAAAACCAGAGATAGCTTCAGCCCTTACTACTTCATCCAGCAGCCCATTCTAGGCATCTGCCACTCTCTCTGTGAAAAAGTACGTTCTTATATTTTCCCTAAATTTCCCTCCCTCCAGCTTCATGCCATGACCCCTAGTTGTTGAGTCCTCTTTCCTCTGAAATAAGCTTCCCTCCTGTACCATTAAACCTCATTAGATATCTGAAAGACTCAGTCATGCCCCCCCCTCCCTACAGGGAGTATGTATTTAGATCCCGCAGTCTGTCCTCGTATGACCCCCCTTGCAGCCCATGAATCATTCTGGTGGCCCTCCTTTGGACAACCTCCACCCTCTCAGCATCCTTTCTCAGATGTGGTCTCCAGAACTGGATGCAGTACTCAAGGTGCGGCCTGACCAATGTTTTGTACAGGGGCATAAAGACCTCCCTCCTTCTGCTTGCCATATCCCACCCTATGCATGCCAACATTCTGTTTGCCTTCCCTCCCAACTTTTGGCATTGACTTGTCTCCTTGAGGTCAGCCGTGATTATGACACGGAAGTCTGTGACTGCTATTTCTTCCCCGTGAGCTCATATTTTGCTCAAGAGTTCCTATACCCCAAGTGCATCATTTTACAGTTCCCCTCACTGAGCCCCAGTCTCCACACCTTGAACTGCTTGTAGCAGTTTGTTTACTTCCAGTTCCAGCAGAATTCTTTTCTGCAGAAGAGTGTGCAAGAAAGTGTTTCTGCAGTTTTGGAAATTTTTTGAACTGCCAGGACAGCCCTTGGTCAACTACCTCCAGGACTCATTTGCCTGTGGTAATGTTTATCTATTTCTGGAAGTAGTGGGACAGCCTTCCCCCAACTGGCTATGGTTGGGCGACCTGGGCAGAACTGCCAGGGGTCATGTTTTGGCTGAAGCTTGGGGGCTGGGGCTGCAGCAGCTCGCTTGGAGCCCCTCCTGCCCTTGCCCCTACATTAACCTCTTTGGGGCTGATACTCACAGGGAGCATATGGAGCACAGGGTCTTGGGAAGTAGCCCCTGCCTCCCCTGTCACAAGGCCTGTAGGACACTGAGGCATTTTTCTTCTCATTATTGCTCTTGTAGTGGTTTTGTATTCTTCCACTTTTTTCATGTATGCCTCAAAAAGGAATTAACCTGCTGGAGAAGGTCCAGAGGAGGACTACAAAGATGACTGTGGGTCAGCAGGGTAAGACATATGTGGAGAGGTTGAGGGCACTGAACATGTACTCCCTGAAAGACAGGAAAGAGAGAGAGAGGACATGATTGGGACCTTCAAGTACTTGAAAGGGATAACTAAGGCTGATAAGAAGAGTCTCTTTAAGCTGCGTGGCAACCATAACATGAGAGGGCACAATCTTAAGCTGGAGGGTGGGAGGTTTAGGTTGGAAGGAGGTCAGGAAGCACTTCTTCACAAAGATGGTGGTGGACACTTGGAACGTGCTGCCGGAAGAGGTCATCTCGTTGAAGACAGTGGGCAGCTTTAACAGAGGCTGGGATAGGCATAGGGGGTAAGTAAGGATCATGGGTAGGGAGGATGGGAGGAGTGAGGGCAGGGACAGTAGCTCAAGCTGTGGACCCTGCAATACGAGCAGACTTGATAGACCAAATGGCCTTCTTCTGCTAGCTTCTTTGTAGGTTCATATGTCACCTAAAAGAGAATCTCCAAACTGGAAACCCATGTGTTTTTCTGAGTGTCCTGGGAAGGATGGTTGTCCTTATCCAGGAGAAATTACCTCAAAGAAACTGCTTGCGCTAGGACTCTTGAGGCAGTGTCACTAGTGTCTACAGCTGTGTGGAAGTGGTATTTAGTAGCATACAGGGCTGACTTTGTTGTGGCAGTCCTGTGCCAATTCGACATTAGCCTTTCAGTGAGTGCCAGTACTATATTCCACAGTGCCTTCTGGTACCGAGCTACATGGGCTAAGTAAGCTGCATGCCTAATAAGCAGTGAAGCTGATGTGTAAACATTTTTGACCATGGTATCCAGCTTTCTGGTGTCCTTTTCAAGGATCAGAGTAGAGAAAGGTACCTTAGCCCTCTCACATGCACCTGGACTACACCTTGATGATCAGGGTGGGCACTCAAGTATTCAACCCCCTGTCTATCAACCTGATACTTCTTTTCATTCTTTTTATCTATGGGTGCAGCTGACATTGGCGAGGGCAAGACTTTTAAACTGGCTTTTCATGATGATTTGTGAATGGGGACCAGCAACCTCCTTGTAGGAGCTAGCTTCATCACATCAATAAATTCAGAATCCTACCCATCCTCCTCAGTTTCCTGAGGGGGGAATGTTGAGGGTGTTCACCACTTACCTAACAAAAGAGGAAAAAGATGAGTAGCCCTCTGTAGGCCTTGGAGGGGTGGCAAATTCCTGCTTAGGTGTACTACCTAGTTCAATAAAGTTCACCTTCCTCCTACTCTTCAAAATATATTTCTTCCTCCTCCTCCACAGGCAGATAGGTTGGAGTCTACCATGGGGGGAGGCAGGCATATTCATAAAATTTTACATGATCTGGATGATCTGGAAAAACTGACACATATTTGCTATGTCCTCTGATGAGGGCATCCGTCTTTGGTCCAAGGCCCATTCCTTTCCTTTTTCAGGAGAAGTGGCAAGTACATTCTTGCTTCTTTTCTTTATTTTTCTTGGCAGACAATGTTTCAAGTGCCTCCTCTGAGACTCTCTTATTTGTATTTTTGCCATCACTGGATGCAGGTGTCCCCCTTTCAGACACCCTGGTATCGTTATCATACTTGTCTGCTGGCTGAGCAGCTTTATCTTGTTTTTCTCTGTTCTCTCTAACAGGGACTGCTGCTGTATTTGAGAAGACGAACTCACTCATGCATGCTTTCCACCATCATTAGGAACTCCCTCAGAGCCTTCATTTTTGGTGGCATGGAGGCAGACTCAGAAGCTGTTAATTCTTCTCTTTTTTTAACCTTTTTCTTTTGGGGTTTAGGGCAAATCTTAATACAGAGCTCACAACTGGAAAAATCGTGATTTGAACCCAAGGACCTTAAACAAAGCCCATGGCAGTCTGCCTTTAAAAGGAGCTGGAAACAGCTTTTACAATTTTTAAAGCCAGTTAGTCCTGCCCTTTTCTTGGGTTTATTAGATATGCCAATTGCTGAACACCTTGTGAGAAAAAACACAGTCAGTTCCAAATAGGAGTTCTGAAAAAGAAAGATTTAGTTCCGTCAGAAAAAAAAGCAGATTTATAAAGAATGCATCCCTTTTTACCAGGAACTGCTAAGTAATTACCAAAACCCACTAATGGCAATTATAAACAGAATTAGAAAAGTGACAATTGGTCCATTCCCTCAAAAACAGGAACTACGATTGTAAACAAAGAAGAACTGCTAAAAGTAGTTTAATTTAGTTAAAAATAGCCCCCCAAAAAAAAATAGCAGTTCCCCATACGAATGAACTGTGCTTTCACAGGCTTTCTCCAGTTCCTGGGAACCAAAACGGGAACTGGAGAAAGCATAAAAAAAATGAGACAAACCCCTAAACCAATGCAGAGTTATTGAGAAGCTAACTAAATAGTAAACAACACCGTTTTAAAATAATAAAAAGCGCTTTCTGGAGACCAGAATAACAAAGCTGAATTCCTGGCAGCTGCTCTCCTCAGGTAGAGAAACAAATCTGAGGCAGCTGTCTACAGTGGAGCGTGACACCAGGCAGAGTTTGAATCTAGATCCCAAATTCTACTAATTTGCATTGGTTCTATCTCTGGGGCATCTCTCTATGTGGGGGCGGGAGAGATGCACACTGTGTAAACATTAAGTGAGGGATGCCTGTGCTGGAAATCTATGGTGAAAACTGATTCTTGGAAGATCAAGGGGACATGAATGTAGGCTGGTGAGGGGAGACTCGGGAGGGATGTGAGAAAGTTGTACTTTACCGGGAGAGAGTGGTTGAGCCATGGAACAGCCTGCCAGCACAGGTGGTGAGTGCAAAAACCATTAATGGGTTCTACCACAGCTGGGACAGAGTAAAGGGCCTACTAGTTACTCAGAGAAGCAGCAGTAAGGCAGGGTGTGAGTGGGGAGGGAGGAGGGTAAAAACCGTGTCTGGACAATAGGTCACAGGGTAGAGTAGGGTAAAACTGGGAAGACTGGACGGACCAACGTTTTTTTTCTGCCAATACTGTCTATGCTTCTATTAGTATAAAGACCTGAAGGAAAGTCAGCTGTTTTTAAGCCCCCCCCCCCACCTTTGAGAAGAGGTGTCAAGAACAGAATAGCCACAATAACACTATTTCTGAGGAATCTCAACACCTATTTGTCAGACATCACATGATTAATGACCACTGGGGAGGAAATATGACAAAGTCCTTGACTAGAAAGACTAGGACAGATCAAGGGAAGGATGTGCAGATGGTGCTCCTCCGCTGTGTCATTTCTGTGCTGGGTAGGCATGGCCTAGGCTCTGTGACACCCTTAACACCATGGCCTCCACATTTGCTGGATGTATGGCAGTTGTAGGGTTTAGTTCCTTCTGCGCTTTCAGTGCCCCAAGTGGCTATAACTGCTGCAGAAACGGACTCTGGCTCAAGTCATTGGTCCCTAACTCAGTAACTGCAAGGTCATCTTGAAGGACTGGATCTGCTTCAGGAGCTCCTTATCTAAGGCTTGAAAACAGCCAGTTCACTGAAGGGAAGGTCCACTACCCAGTGCTGAGATCTAAGGAAACGGAGGAGATGCACAGTCACACAGGCTTCTTCATGTACACCCCTGTGGTCACACATCTGAAGGACACTTAAGCCTAATCTAATGAGACACTGGCTGCAGCCACACTGCAATTAATCAACTGGCAGATCAGCTCCTGTTGTTTTACTGCGATAATCTCCAGACCCTCTGAGGCAGCCTGCAGTAGGGAATGAGAGTATCAAGCCTTATAAGTCATGCAGCTTAATGCTGAGCCCCCAGTGTGCCCAAGGCATAAACCCTCTTGCTGCATTGGCCCAGACACTTTTGCAAAGAAGATACTCCTTGAGCTTACTGTAGCTTTCATGAGTGCTGTATCAGTCCCAAGCCACTGGTGCTCATTGAAAGTTTAAACCCCTCAGAAAAAATATCACTGCACCTATCACACCTCGTGGGTGAAAGACTACAGGATGTTGACTATGAAAAGACTTGCTTTATACAGTCTATGACCACCTTATTGATGGGAAAGGCTAGAAAGGAATGACACTAGAAAGGATATCTACAAACTTATACGCTCCTTCCAGTTGAATGTTCTGCAGCAGAATCCTCATGATGGCAGACATCCACAACAGAGAATGACTTGAGGTTCTCAGGAGATGAAGCCTTCAAGGGACCTAGATCCTCAGTCTCCTGGCTGACTGAACAGCCTGAACCAGACTCAGAGATCCAATAGCCAGTATGGCAGCCTGGATCACAACAAATGTTGGAGAAGAATATCCAAGCCCAGAGGGTCTAGCACCCAGGGCAGACACTATAATTGACACCATAACTCTGATCATGGACAGGTGCTCCTTATGGGGCTTCTAGATGTCCCTAATTTTTCTAAGGAAAAGAGGACTGGTGAGGAGGCTTGCACTCTGACTGGAGAGAGGACCCTGATGACATAAGTACTGGAGGTGTTTCTAAAGGGAGAACTGGCCCAGGGGGCCTTAAATAGGCCCAGGAAAAAAACAGAGTTTACCTAAACCAGAAGGACCATAAGGAGGCCTCTGGTCTAGCAGGCTCCAAGGATCCCTTGGGGACATCATAATGACCCATATCAATACAAGCCACGGCCTGTCAACATCTTCTCTGAGGACAATAGTGATGCCTATTCAGGGAGCCTAAGCTGGATCAGGCAAGATACCTCCTCCCATGGCTGCCCTTTTGCAGTATTAGCCTGAGCTGGAGTAACTCTAGTTCTCCCACTGTTGTCCTTTTGGCCCATGTACGAGTGCTTGCTGTGCCAACCTGAGTTGAAGTAACCCTAGATTAAAGAGGCACTGCACTCAGCAAGGACTTGCTGAGTTGATAGGGTAGGGGACACCAAGTCTAAAGTAGTTGCTAGATGACCCAGTGAGACCGCCAGAGAATGGTGGGTACTTCCCATGCAGCTGACCATCAGGTTTTGGTTTTAAGGATGAAGGAGACAGCTTGGCCTCAGCACAATCGGGGGAATGCTGATGTGGCAAAAGCACCAAGGAGACAGTCTTTGGGGCTCCAGGCCCTAATTAAGACCAAGCCCATAGGGCAGGAATGTGCATAAGTCTTTCTTACAGCAGCACAAAATTCTTAGGGGCAGAGGCCTTATAGCTACCTAAGTGGCAACAGCAAACCTTGACAAAACTTTGTAACCAGGTGAGCACTGAGGATCTGATGCAGAATGATCTAGATACTTACTTCCTTTGGCTGATGCTCTTTGGGGCCTCAAGTACCAAAGCCAGAGTGTTCTCAGAGGGGCCTGTCTCAAAGACAGTCCTGACCCAGATCACGTGCTTTAGGCAGGGGAGTGTGGTAACTAAGAGCAGTCATAGCCTCAGAACCCTGCATAGGGTCTGCTGACACTCCGTTTCCAAATCCTTTGAAAAGATGGAGCTCTAGATCTGGCCTTGAGCAATGATGTCCCACTCATAGCTTATCCAACATGGAATGGACAGGTTCAGAATAACCCAAGAGATTAACCAAATGGTAAAAGAGGGATTTTGATTGTATGGCCTGACAGATTCAATGTTATGGGCTGGGCCCAGACACTTCAAGCACTCTTCTATGATGGAAATATTTGGTTTACAACTGGTGCAAAACATAAACCTGGACTTGGTGCAGTCTTGATATATAACTTGGTGTGGCAGGAGCCTACCCTGGATGATCTTTAAGGAAAACATCAGAATTCCTCAAAAAGGTTCCAACCAGCACGAAAAAGATGATCTGTCCAATAAGACCAAAATTTGACAACATTCATGTCGACAAAGTAATAAGCAGAGTACTTCAAAGAAAGACACTGCTTTTCAGAGAAAAGAAAGATTTGGAGATGGAAAAGGAATAGTTTCAAGTAGCTGGCTACTGAGCTGAGACTAGCAAGATTTCAGAGCTCTCAGATTCTAAACTTATTTGGACACTTCCATTTTATAAACCTAATAAACTAAACTAAAATTTGTATAATCAGACTTTTTGAAAGAAACTAAACATTTTGACACTAAACTTAGAAGTTGTCTGTGCATTTTTAAACATCTGTAATCAGCATGTGAAGGAGCAACAGGGCCACCACAGCAAATGAAGGAGCTCAGCCCAAAGTAGATAAATCCACCAGGGGCAAGGATCCAGCTACAGTATAGAGAGGACTTGAGCAACAAACCTCAAATGCCGCTGCATTAAAAGTTAAAAGTTATTCAAGCCATCGACAAAAAGACTGAGACTATGCATCAAAAGTTGTGTGCTAGAGAAGGTCCAGAGGAGGGCTACAAAGATGATAGTGGGTCAGCAGGGTAAGGCATATGAGAAAAGGTTGAGGGCACTGAACATGTATTCCCTGGAAGACAGGAGAGAGAGAGAGAGAGAGGGGGCATAACTGGGGCCTTCAAGTACTTGAAAGGGACAAATAAGGGTGATAAGGAGAGTCTCTTTAAGCTGAGTGGCAACCACAACACTAGGGGGCACAGTCTTAAGCTGGAGGGTGGGAGGTTTAGGAGGGAGGTCAGGAAGCACTTCTTCACAGAGAGAGTGGTGTACACTTGAAAGGCACTGCTGGAAGAGGTCATCTCATTGAAGACAGTGGGCAGCTTTAAGAGAGGCTGGAATAGGCATGGGGGAAAGTAAGGATCATGAGTAATAATAATAATAATAATAACTTTATTTTTAAAGCGCCTTTCAAAATATCAAGTCGCTTTACATGTCAGAAGCCACAATATGAAATATCACATAAAAACTTATAAATACAATAAATACATAGCAACATCATATGTTAAAAAACAACAATAAAATCATCCATGCAATCAAAAATAATATTTATACTCAAATATCGATTAATCATCCAAGTAGGCCATATGCCACAGGTAGGTTTTCAAGTTTTTCTTAAATACCTCCACGGAGGTGCACTCCCTTAACCGGCAAGGTAGAGAATTCCAAAGAGTGGGAGCAGCATAAGAAAAGGCTCTACTATCAGAAGATTTTAAACTCACTCTTGGAATCTCTAACAACCCCTCGTCAGCCGAGCGTAGCGATTGGCCAGGGCAGTAAGGCACCAGAGTTTCTTTCAGACAGGTGGGACCCTGATCATGAAGGGCTTTAAAAGTCAATAAAATTACTTTAAGGTGATCCGCCACCGTATGGGAAGCCAGTGCAGTTCGCGCAGTACCGGGGTATGATGACTGGATCTCCTTGTCCCAGTCAGCACCCTGGCTGCAGCGTTCTGCACCAGCTGCAGGCGACGGATTTCAACCCCAGAAAGCCCAAAGTAAGGGGCGTTGCAGTAGTCCAGCCACGAGGACACAAAGGCGTGGACCAACGTTGGCAAAGAGTCAGACAGAACAAGGTGACGCATCCTGGCAATATTCCTAAGATGGTAAAAGGAAGTCCTGACAACGGCCGACACTTGAGATTGAAGGGTCAGCCTGTCGTCTAGGACAATCCTGTAGGAGTAGGGAGAATGGGAGGAGTGGGGAAGGGAGGGCAGGACATTAGCTCAAGCTGTGGGCCCTGCAATACGAGCAGACTTGATAGACCAAATGGCCTTCTTCTGCTGGCTTCTTCGTATGTTCGTATGTATAAGATCATAATGGTGGTGAATGAAATAAAGGAAGCAACATGCACAGCAAGGAAGTCATTATGATGACAGTGAACCAACTGAGAGAAAAGGCCTCATTTAGGAGGAGATTAGAAAATCTGAAAATGGCCCAAGTGACACACACTGGAATTACAGAATCACCAGAGGAAGTAGAGGGAGATGCCACATCAGAGTTTCTCAAAAACTGGCTAATGGTGGTATTGCTATTAGAAACACAAATCAAAGGACTTAAAGCATACTGCATCTTGGGGTTCAGGATGCAGTGGGTACAAGAACATGCACCATGCTGGCAATACTGGGCTCACACAGTGGTGGACAAAAACTTGGCATTAAAAGTAGCAAAGATCAAGGGTCAGATCAAATGGCAGGAGACAGCGATCCACGTATTCCCTGACCTAAGCTATGCATCATGCCAGAGGTGTAAGGGCTTTGACAGAGCTCAAACCAAGGTAAGTCAACTAAGAATGGACTACCTAATGCTGATCAGATGCCTGTATCACTGAAAGTTATTTACAGTATTGTGGAAACTTTTACCAGTATATTGATCTGGCAGAAGCTGGTAAGCTTTTGTATACAATTAAGAAATAATTTTGGGCCAGAAATAATAAGGACACTGTCTCTGACTGTGACAGAGAAAACTAAGGTACTGTACTTTGTCTAATACTTTGAGCTGTAATAGAAGATGGCATTGGGATCCTCTCGGACTATAATTTTAAAACTGTGTTAACTCTAGCAAGGAAGTTGCATGTTATAGGGTCTAATGTTTCAGACCTGCAGTTAATATATATATTGAATTGTTCTTTTCTGTTTTAAATAAAGTTTGGACTCAATTCAAGACAAATTGGCACTTTTAGACTTTGGTTTCCATGACCCACACTACCCGACTCAGTTCTGGCATCATCTCTAAGATAAGTGTTGTAGTTTTGCGTGCAGCAGAGAACTCAGTGTGAGACACCTGCAGTTCTACAATGCAGTTATAACTCATGGACAATTCTGCTGAACACAATGATAACTTTTTAAATATTGCATGCATATTTGAGAGAGCTACCTGATACATTGACAGTCCAGCATTTTCTTATTTAAAAAATGTTAGTTTAACATTTACTAACAACATACTATACTTAACATCAGCTTTCAGTGTAACAGTTGGGTTAAGGATATGTATAGTATGAACAATACTAAAAGAAAGAAAAGCTTTGAATTTTGCTTAAATTATTTTCTTAACATATGAACTACTTTGATGGGGGACAGTTATTCCTATGCAACAGGCATGTATGCAGTACAAAAATTATTGACAGTTTCTGCTCATGGCACCATATAGTTTTGAGTAAATTTTAGTTAGAAACCACTTTATGTGCATCCCTTTTATGGCGAAACTATTGCAGCAAACTATTATGTACTTTAATAAAATGATGAGTATGGTTGTAAGATGATCAATTTCTTGAACATAAGTACTGTATTGTTTGATACAAAATCTAATAAAATGAAAGTTTTAAAAAAGGAAAGGGGAGGAGTTAAAGTTCAAGTCAAAAACTCATTGAGGACTTGGCACATTCTTAGTGTGAATATATAAGGAATTTGGATAGTCAGAATGTAAATTTATTGAATAGAAGAATTAATGCCTAGTGATCACAGGGCAGCCCTGCCTGGAGAAAGAATGGTTACGTACTTACTGCAATAAAAGATTTTACTGAATATCTTCTCCATAGATTACCACTTACGAGTCTGAGCCGGTGGCACTAGGACGCTACAGGAGATGGAACTTTTCTTGGGGGCTGGTGGCGTGAGTATGCCCCATTGTGTCACTGCACGTGCCCAGTGGCATGCAGCGGCACCAGCCCACAACCATCTCAGTACCTTTTTTACTGAAGAGTAGTTTGAGAATAACCCTAACAAGAAGCCCTAATCATTAAGGTCATAAAATAGCCCTGGTGGCCCGTATGAGAGCTACAAACCCAACATAAAACACAGCATCTTCATAGCTCAACCTTCTTAGAAAAGGGTGGAAGACAGTAACTGTAGTCAGTCCAGGGGATGAATGGTGAGTCATGGTAATCTGTGGAGAAATGTTCAGGAAGATCTTCAGTTATAGGAAGTAAGTTTTTTTAAGCTTCCAAGAATCAATCTTCTTCATAGATGCCCACTTATGGGTCAGAGTACCAAGCTTCAGAAAAGCAGTTCCCCAGACTGGAGAGGCTGGAGTCTTGGACTTACCCAGGTCAGCAATCCATTCAGAATGGTTCTGCTAAAGATGGCATGCTGCCCAGTGTTAACATCCAGACCACAGTACTTGGTTAAAGTATACACTTTGCTCCATGCTGCAGTCCTGCAGATATTTGCAATGGACACCGGGCATATCTCAGCTATGGAGATGGCTACTGCTCTTGTGGAACAGGCATATACCTTGCCCTACAGCTTTGCCCCTGCCATGGTATAGCAGTGGGGGAGGCAATTCAAAATCCAGAAGGATATGTACTTGACAGTGACGGGGAGACCCTACCGAACGACATCAAAAGAAACAAACACTTGCTTTTTCTGCCTGCCTGTAGTTCTTAGTTCTGTCTAGATAGAATCGAAGGACCCTTTTTGGTTTTTTTAAATGATTATTTGTCCCCTGCACCAGCAGCCCCCCGAGCCCCAACATTCTACAATTACCAGGGCTTACCTTAAGCCCGGCCCAGGAGTGGAGCCTGTGGAGGGTTGGGCATCATCCTGCTGCCAGCGCTGATTTTCCATTTTCTGAGGTCCCATTTTTTACCCTGGGGCCCCAGGAGTAGAGATGCATGCACGTGGAGGCGCGCATGCATACTACAGCCCCAGTCACGGCCCCATCCACCCATCTGTCAGCCTAGCGCCTGGCACTCCTTCTGGCCTGTGCCGCCTCCTGGCCTCCACCATGGGGCAGTCATGAACCGAGGGATACCATCTGTCCACCCAGAGAGGAAAGCTGCCTTTTGGCAGCTCCATCCAGCTTCACGCCCTCTCCCCCTTCCCCCAAGACCTCCGACAGTCTGTGCTCATTCCTGAATATGCATCGTTGGTGTGGCATGAGGTAAGGCGTCCAGCGCCTTAGCCCTCAACGCCACCGAACCGGCTATCTAAGGACCCTTTTCATATTAAGGGAGTGTAGGGTTCTTTCTCCCTCATTTTGAAACTTGACCAAGTACACTGGAAGAACCAGTGCCAGGTTTAAGTGGAACTCTGGCACCACCTTATGCAGGAACTTGGGGTGTGGTGCAGGATCACGTTATCAAAACAGAAACCAGCAAATAGAAGATCTATTACTACAGCATGGATTTCAGACACTGTGTGATGAGGTGAACGCAACAAGAAAGTACAGTTACATAAGAACTTACCATAACAGTAGATCTTTGAGAGAAGCACCTGCAGCAGGCCACACTGGTAGGACTATGCCACAAGACACTATGACCACATGGAGAACTTCTAACTAACAAAAATTCTTCAAGCAGAAGTAACAGCAACTAAAAAGAACACTTTCTATGACAGAAAGCGCAGCTTGCAACTTGCGGACGGTTCAAAGGGAGGTAAAGTGAGTTTCTCCAACATAAAATTGAGATTCCATGGAGGGACTGGGTCCCAAATGGGAGGTTTCAGATGCATAATGCTCCGCAGAAATGGGCAAGACACTTCAAGCTTGGCGACAGCATTGCCCTTGATAGGTGCATGGTACGTAGAGACGGCGGAAAGGTGCGCCTTGAGTGAGGAGTACCCCAAGCCTGAATCCAAAAGGGAAAAGAGGTAATCCAACACCTGATTCACCAGCCAGGTGAAAGAATCCAAATGGTGAGCAGCAACCCAAATCGAGAAGTGCTTCCATTTCATAGCATAAATGGCCCTGGTGGAGGATTTCCTGGCAGCCACCAGAACATCTGCAACTCTAGAGAATACCCCAAAGTGGGCAACAATAGCTAGGTCCACAGGAGCCACGCATGGGAATGCAGGGACTTGAGGTCAGGATGGACTAGGGGTGCCCTGGTCCTGGGACAGCAAGCCGGTGCACTGGGGCAGATGCACTGGAGGTTCCACTGCCAGCTATTGCAGCAAGGGGAACCAAATCTGATGCAGCTAGAAGGAGGCTATGAGAATCATCTCTGCCTCTTCCATCTAGAACTTTAGCAGAACCCTCTGCAGGAGCGGGAAGGGAGGAAAGGCGTACAGAAACCCCCCTTCCGGGAGAGGGACAATGCATCTCGCCAGAAAAGTCCAGGCCAGGATCAAGCGAGCAAAAAAGTGGCAGTTTTGCCTTGAGTGGGGATGCAAAGAGGTCCAACTCTGGACAGCTCCACCTGTCGAAGAGATCTTCAACCACCGAGGTTAGAAGCTCCCACTTGCAAGTCCACATTCTGGAGCGGCTGAGACTGCCAGCCAAGACGTTCTGAAGGACTGGAACATGAATGTCCAAGAGCTCCAGACCATGCTCGATGGCCCAATATCAGACTCTCATCGCCTCCCAACACAGAGGGTAAGAATGGGCAACCCCCCCCACCATGTTTGTTGATGTAGTACACCACACACATACTGTCCGTCTGCACCAGCAGAGGGCCTAGGAGGAGATGATTCTGAAGGGCATACAGAACCGCCCACATCTCCAGGATGCTGTTATGAAGACCCTGTTCTAGTCCGGCCAGGTACCCTGGGTCTGGTGATTGGCCAGATGAGCACACCAGCCCAGGCCGAATGAGTCTGTCGTGACTATCTGCCGGGGGGTCAAGAGCTGAAAAGAGACCCCCCCGAAGGAGGCTGGCTGGATCCAGACACCACGACAGAACCCTCCAGACCGGGTCAGAGACCAGGACCAACTGATCGAGGTCGTCCGTGCTTTGGTCCCCCTGGACCCTCAAGGTCCACTGAGGAATCCGCGTATGCAAGCAGGCCAGGGGAACCATGGCAAAAACCATTGCCATGCAGGCCAGAAGGTGCAGGAAAACCCTGTTGGGGATCTGCCAGCTGGAAGAATCCAGACGAGCCTGCTCCATCAGTCACTCCACTCTGTCCTTGGGCAAAAAGACCTTGCCCTGGCTGGTGTCTAGGACCGCTCCTATGTATTGGAGTCATTGGCAAGGGGACAGGCAGGACTTCAGCAGATTTTTAGTGATCCCCAGGGTCTGGAAGAGACGAAAGGCTTAGTCCAGGATCTGAACTAAGTGGTCCCTGGACTGGGCAGCTAAGAGTCAGTCATCCAGGTAGGGGAACACATAGAAGCCCCGCCTCCACAATGCGGCAGCCGCCACTGCCAGGCATTTGGTAAATACCTGGGGGGGGGGAAGGAGAGAAGAGGCCAAAGGGGAGGGCCCAGAATTGAAAGTAAGCCCCTTGAAAGTGGACACAGAAGAAGCGATGATAGGTAGGAAAGACCTGGGTGCACAGATACGCATCCTGCATGTCCAGCAAGCACAGCCAGTCCCTCTGGTGCAGAAGGGGTAACAGCCCCTGGAGAGTGACCATCCTGAAGTGTTTGTACTTGATGTACAGATGCAGATGACTCAGGTCCAGGATTGGGTGGAGATCCCCGGTCTTTTTGGGGATGAGGAAGAAGTGGGAGTAAAAACCCCTTCCCCAGTAAGCCCAAGGGACAGGCTCTGTGGCTATTTTTTGAAGAAAAGCATTTCCTCCCAAACCAGAGAAAGATGTGCGAGGGAGTATGTGGATTGGACCGATGGATTTTTCTGGGTGGCCACTCCAGAAACTCCAAAGTGTGACCATGTGCTATGATCTGGAGCAAACAGTTGTCTGTGGTTACCCCCTGCCACCCCTCTAGGTGGAGTGAGAACCGACCACCTCCCTTGGATCCTAGGTCAGAAGGGGGGAGGGGCTGCCAAGGAGGTAGGGGCAGGTGCAGGCAGCGGGGGCCACGGAAGCTCTGGCAGCAGCAGTTGCAGGGACTGCTGTGGCCTTACGCTTGTACTAAACCCTTGGTAGGCTGGTTCTGAGGTTGCTTGTGGGAGGACCTGCAAAAGGACTAACATTGGCTTGCCCTAAGCTAGGTGTGATAGAGCGAATGGACCAACTTGAGGGTACACCCTGACTCCTGCAGGGTAGAAATTATGTCCTGGACATCTCCCTCAAAAAGGATGGATCCCCGGAATGGGGCATCCATGATGCTAGCCTGCACATCCGAGGCAAAGCCGTACACCCAGAGTCAAAATTGTCGCCAGAGACAGACCCCAGCATGTTCTAACTAAATGTTGTTTTAATGTATTTTTATATGTTTTAAATTGATATTGTATATTGTGTTTGATGTAAAGCGCCTTGATATTCTTGAAAGGCGCTTTAAAAATAGTTATTATTATTATCTGCCCCAAGCCCAGAGGTGTATACAGCATCATAGGCAGCTTGGAGAACATGAATGTCAATGTCTGAGCCCAACTTCGAGTTGGGCAAGCTGAATCTTAGTAGAATCCTCTGGTAAAGTCTGTACCAAATCCCTGGTTTGGTCCCATAGAACATTCTGGTATTGGACCATATGGGACAGATATTTATGGCCTGAATAGCCAGAGTAATAGAGGCAAAAACCCGTTTGCCAAGGTGATCCAGCTGCCTGGACTCCCAGTTTGCTGGGAGGGTACTAAGGTGCTTGGACTTTTTAGTACGGTCATGCATAGTATTAATTACCACTGAATCCGCCTTAGGGTGGCTCCTCAGAAAGACTTGCCAGCCAGGGCGTGGTAACAGAGGTCAGCGTTTTTTTAGGCAGAGGAGGGGTGGTAGAAGGGTGGTTCCAGACTGCCTTAGTGACAGCCTCATAGGAGTCAATCAAAGGGGGCACCACCATGGGGGGAGGGGGATCCCGCTGCTGGAGGTAGATGGCCAAGCGGCGTCTCTCCGGATCTTGCTCCTCCATCTCCCAGCCCATGATGGACTGGATGTGGCACATAACATCCACAAAGAGCTGATTGTCGGGGAGACTTGGGCACTTCTTTGGCCTGGTCAACCCCTCTGAAGTCATCCTCAGTAGTGTCACTATCTGGGACCGACACTGGGGCCCGGTGATCACCCCTCCAAGAACCTGAACCATCGTTAGATTGAGCCCCTAAAGACCCCGATGTGTGGGGATCACTTGGACCAGCCTTATCTGGGTTCTGGGACTTGGGATCTGGGGAAAGGCGCTGGGGGGAGACGCAGGAGGTGAGGCCTTTGGGGCAGATGTCAACTTTTGCATAAAGGGCCACCATGCCAAAAAAGGGCATTATAATCCAACTGAGGTGCTATATTATGCACTGGCAGGAAAAGAAACAAAGGCGCTGGTGAAGGGTTCAATGGCTGAGGAGCTGGTGAAGGGTGAGAAGGGTACCCCTGCGTAGGTCCACCCAGTGCCGGTTGGAATCTGGCGATGGGCCAGCAGGTGTCAATTGCAGCATAGGTTGCAGCAGAGGTTACGAAGTCAGGCCCAAATGCTGGGGTTGTGGCAGGAATGGCGGCAGCCCAGCAGGCGATGGCCTGGAGTGCCCGGGCGAAGGATCCGCTGGCACCAGCCCATCTGGGGAAGCTGGCACCTGAGGGGATGAAGACCCCCAAGTTAAAGGCCTAGGCAACGCAGGTGAAGAAGAGATGGCAGTCACCGGCTGCAGGCGTTGCATGGCAGAGCTGACATCAGTCCCAGAGATGGGAGCTGACAAAGGCAGGGCCGTGGCGGGTGGGGGCGATGATTCTAGAGCCAACACCCGAGAGACCAACACCGGACAAGCCACCTGGCTGAGAGCCCATTGAGGATATGGGCCTGAGCATCAGAGGCTGGGGAGCAGGAGACCAAGTCCCCTGCCCCAAAGAGCAGCTGGCCGAAATAGAAATAAGAGCGGGCGGTAAAGCCACCAGAAGCCGAGAGGAAGTGAGGATTAGCGGGACTGGTGGAGCTGATCCCCCACGGCTTGACAGTCTGGTCACAGTCTAAGGTTTGTGGGGTGACTGCAAACAGGAAGCTGACTGGGCCTGGTATTTATTCCACTGCTTATACTTCCCAGACTTTTCCTTGTGAGAAGATGAAGAGGCCCCAGAGGACTGTGCTGGCAAGGCTGAAGAGCTCCTGGCCTGCAGCTCCTTCTCCATCGTGACCAACTTTTGCTTCAAAAGATGACTCTCCAGTGTTTTTAAACAATGCCTCCGAGTGGCCTGGTTGCATTTCTGGCAAAAGTGGCAGGCTTCGGTGTTGTGGCTGGGGCACAGACAGAGAAGACACACAAAATGGCCATCCTTTTCAAGAATCTGTTTGCCACAAGCAGACTTCGAGGAGCAGTCAGGAGATGAGGCTGGTGTAGAAGACAAATTCGGCAAAAAGAACACTGAAAATTCAATGTTTTATGCTAAAAGAAATGAAAAATAAAAAAGCACGGTAAGCGTAGGAAATGGTGGCCGACTGTAGCTGTGGCGTCCGCTAAGGTCCGACATGTGTGGGTCGATGGCGGGAAAAGAACTGAGGCAGGTGTGGGGGACCGCCCATCTATATAGGCTAGGCTGACGTCAGATGACTGACGTCAGCAGTGGGCGATCCCCTGTGACAGAGTGCTAGCCAGAATTTCCGTGTGGTCCTAGCGCCTGGCGGCTTAGTTCTATCAGTGTGGCCTACTGCAAGAGCCTTCCTCGAAGTAAAATATGCTGCTTTCCAAGTCAGGAATTTCATGTCACAAGTCACAACTGGCTTAAAGGATTTGCAAGTTATGTCTAGCATAAGGTTGAGATCCCAAGGAGCTACTGGCTTCCATATTATGTATCTTGTGCGAAAGACCCATAAGAAACTTCTTAAACAGTAATGAGGAACCTCTTGAACAGTGGCAACTGAGTGAGAGATAGGATGCCCACATGTTTATGGTATGCTGAAATAGCAGACAGGTGCATTTTGACTGTGAAGTACTGTAGCCCTGTGTCTGAAAGGTCCAGCAAGTATGCCAGAACCGTCTCAGGAGGACTCTGGACCCTTAAAAGGGTCCATGGAGATTTTGGAACACCAAATAGAAAGATGCTACCAACTGGCTCCGTATGTTTTCCTAGCAGAACGTTGACACGCAACAAGTAGTATTTCAGAGACTCTCTAGGAAACTTTCAATCTGTTCTCTTCTATCTTCTATCTCTTCAGGAGCCAAGACTAGAGATGGAGGGAGTGCAGGCTGGGATGAACTAGATGACCCTGTGCTTGAATCCGTAAGTCCCCTTTGAGTGGCAAAGTCCTCGGTTTATTTATTTACTTGTAAAGTTTCACAAGGAAAGGCATACTGATCTACAGTGGCTCGTTTCCAGATGTGTTCTGGGAAAGAGAAAATGGGAATACAGATTGGAGTAAACATAAACAAAGATGCAAAAATTAAAAAAATCATACCATGATATAGATCTTAAACAACTGGAGTATACATAAACCAAGATACAAAAATAAAAACACCATCAAATGATATAATCTGAAACAATTAAATCTGTGTCTGGCTTAAATAATGAAGAGGACAGACAATCAGAAAATACGATATAAATTGCATGTTCAAACCTTGTGATAGGAGACCAGTCCTTTAACAGAAACAGAGTAGGTGAGGGGAAGAGAGAGGATATAGCTAGACTGACTGAAGAACGGAACAGGGGGTAGAGAGATAGGGTAAGGGGGGGGGGGCAGACCTTCGACCCACAGGGATGCACACCCTGCAGGGGACCAACTCGGCAGGGAGAAACTGATCCAAAGGTGCTGGTTACCCAGGCCTGCAAGAAGAGAGATAGGTTAGCAGGGCAGAAGGCAAACCCTTTGACCCTCAGTGGTGGAAACCCTACAGAGGTCCAAATACTGCTCAATGCTCACCCAGTCAAGTGTCGTGAGATATCGCTTTCCTGCTGAAATACAGGAGAGGTGAATAGGAAGGCATAATTAGACACAGTTATGAAGAGAAAATGGGGTAGGTAGGGGTTATTAGGAACTGGGTCAGGTGCAGTTGCAGGATAGAGAAAATAAATTACGAAGAAGAGAGTTTAGGGTAGGGGGGGAAGGCAAACCTTGACCCTCTTAAGTGGAAACCCCACAAGGGATTCAAACACTGCTCAATGCACACCCAGTCAGTGTCATGGGATACCAGCTTACCTGGAGAAAGGTAGGAGTGGGGAAATGGAGGGAGTAGCCAGACACAGTTTTGGAGCCAGAGTTAGGAAAAGAGTAGGTGGGAGGGGGAGGGGTGGAGAGAAGAGCATTGAGGTGGGGGGGGGTAGGGAGCTGAGCCAGTACTTCCCAGCTAGGAAGGAATAGTGTGCTAGTTGTCTGACCCCAAGAGGGGGAAAGGAGAGTGTGGTATAAAGGCCACAATGGTGTGTACGGGGTGGACAGTCAACAGCAAACCTACAAAACGAGTTGAAAAGGGTGTCCAGTCTGGTTAGGGTGGAATTAGAGGCTGCACTATAAACTAGGTCACTGTAGTCAAAGATCGGGAGGATCATTTTCTGGACAATTTCACGGTGGGCCGGTAGGGGGATGCACCCACAGTGTCTGTGCAGAGCATCTAGTTTAGGATGCAATTTTTTTGTGGATGGCATCCACATGTCCAAAAAAACTGGAGGTGCCAGTCGAGCCAGAGCCCAAGGTATTTGAAGGAGGTGATATCCTCTAATATGGACCCCTCGAGGGTGTGGAAGGATGAGGTGGCAGTAAGCCTAGTTAGCCTTTGCCTGGTGCCAGAGGTCACAGAGACAGTCTTCTTGGCATTGAGGGACAACCGATTTGAGCGAAACCAGAGCTGGACTTTACTGAAGTCCAGCTGGAGGCTCGTCACTACATCAGATTAGGAGGTGATGGAGGCATACAGAACAGTACCATCCGCATACATGTGAATGTCTGCAGAGGAACAGGCATCAGGAAGATCACTTAATAATATCAAGAAGAGTAATGGGCCACGGACTGACCCTTGAGGGACTCCGGTGTTGATGGGGGAGATGGAGTTGCCAATTTTGACTGCTTGAGACCTACCCACAAGGTAGGAATGGAACCAGCTAGGTGGGGTTTTGGAGAGACCAGCTGCTGTAAGCTTGTTGAGAAGGGTGTGGGTAACAGTGTTGAAGGCTTTGGCCAAGTCGACAAAGATGGCAGAGGTTATGCAGCCCTGATCCATGCCAGAGAGAAAGGATTCAGTAAGCCAGAGAAGGGAGGTTGAGGTGTAATGGGCCTTATGAAAACCAGACTGGAAAGGGGTTTACTGACTGCCAGCTGGTTCAAGAGAGGGAACCATTTCTGCAAAGGTCAGAAAGGGTCTATTAGAAGCATCCTGCCCTGTGAGTCTCCAGCTTGAAGAGCACTTTCCAGATCAGAGGAATTTGGAGGGAATGCACACAGAAACAGATTTTTTTCCACTGCAGTATAAATGCACCTGACAGAAATTGCCAAATTCTGGATTTCTGCAGTAGAATTGAGGCAGTCTGATGTTGAGTGAGGATGCAAAAATGGTTCATGTCTGGTGTCCTCCACTTATCAAACAGAGACATGATATCGAATGCTAGAAACTAATAGTGAGGATCTGCTACTGTTTGACCGAGCTTGTCTGCCAGTGTTCTGGACTCATGAAGAAATGGAATGCTTGGAGCAGGATCCTTTGCTCCAGGAACCATTCCCACACTCTCATTACCTCCTTGCAGAACAGGTTAGAGTATGCTCCTCACTGCTGACACAGTACATAACACACCTATTGTCTGTCTGAAGAACTACTGTCTTTTGGTAAACTAGGTCTGATAGGGCACATAGGCTCTAAAGGACTGCCCGCATCTCAAATACATGGATGTGGAGAAGCACCACAAAACTGTCCACGACTGGGAGAAAGGGAAGTCCTGAAGAAGATTCTCTTCTACTGACCACTACAACAGGAATCGCACTGACAGTCTTGTTGCCTGTATGGGGTAATTTCAAGAGTGTGACTCTTGCAACCACTGGGTGCTGAGCATTCACTGAGCCATCCTCATGTGCAGCCTTGCTAGGGGTACCATTAACACTGAAGGTGCCATGTGGTCCAGCATGCACTGCATGGAGTGAGCTGGCAGTGAGCAGCACTTCATGATAAAGCATGTGATCTGAACTATCGAGTTCATTCTGATGACCGGAAAGAATGTCTAAGTCTGGGCTGTATCATGGACAGGCCTATGAATAGGAGTCACTGGAAGGGTACTAACAGACACTTGAGATGGTTCAGTAGCACTCACATGGAAGTGAAGAACTGTTAGACAGTAGCTACTACCTGTTCCATCTTGTGTCTGGATAAGCTTTTTATGAGCCAATCATCAAGATACAGGAAGAACTGCAGACCTAGCTTTCTTATAAACACCATGAGAACTGCAAAACACACAGTAAAAACTCACAGCACCAAGAAAAGCCCAAAGGGAAGGACTATGAACTGATAGAGCTCTTCTCTTACACAGGACTGAAGGAACCTGTGGTTCACCAGTATATTGTGGTATGCATTCTGCATGTCCAGCAAGACTAGCCAATCCTGGGGTTGTGGTATGGAAGCAGGGACCACAAAGAGACCATTTTTAACTTTTTTCCATCCATGTACTTGTACAGTTTTCTGACAGTGAGGATGGGGTGCAAGCCCCAGATTTCTAGGGTATGAGGAAGTAGCAAGGGTAGAGAACCCTTTGTTCCATTCTAAGCCCAGTACTACCTTCACTGCCCTATTGAGGAAAAGGTACACAGTCTTAACAGGTCAACCATGTGGGCAGAAAGAGGGAATTGCTTCCCAAGGGGGCATGACCGAAGGGTCCTACAACAGCTCCAGGGAGTAGCCTTCTCAGCCAACCCTTAATACCCATTTGTCTGTCACAATAGATGCTCACTGTTGACAGAACTGGGTGAGATGACCTTCCCCCCACCCCCACCAAGGAGTGGTCCACCTTGGGCAGTGGGGGTGAACACAGGTACTAGAAACAGTGTATGGTCCGTGCGTCCCAGTGCTGATCTGCGGTGCTACTGTGGGGTAAAGCGGTCACATGATACCCATAAACAACAGCAAAAATCAGCACACATACACTGAGTGAAAAAAAAGAACTTGAAACACAAAACTCAGTTCCTTGATCAAATATTTATTGCTAAATAACAACAACAGCTGCACAAAACACTGCTGGCAGGTGCCCCAGTGTTTCGCTCTCAAAGCTTTGTCAGGTGATGGCCCCACCCCAATGAGGCTCGGAGAGCAAAGTGCTAGGGCACCTGCCAGCAGTGTTTTGTGCAGCTGTTATTGTCATTTGGCAATAAATATTCAGTCAAGTAATTAAGTTGTGTGTTGCAAGTCCTTTTTTCACTCTACCTGTTTGCGCTTATTTTTGCTCTTGGGGTGGACACAGGGTCTGGAACTTGGAGGGTGGTGCTAGGTGACTTGGGCATCTGCACCTTCAGCTGTGTGGTTGAGTAGGTTGATCTTTATTCTGGTAGCCTCTCCAGCCTCTGCCAGGAAAGGACTGTTTACCCTGGCACTAGCCATGTCCTTTGCCTTTGTGGGAGCTGGACTGGTTTGTTCCAGAGCCCTTAAGGGTAAAATGTTTTTTGTTCGAATCCTTTAAGGCCTGTTCAACCTGTTGCTCAAAAAGAAGTGCCACCGAAGAGTGTACTCATTACCTGCTGTTGGATGTAAGGAGCAAAACCAGCAGATAGCAAACAGAGTGCAACTAGAGTGTTTTCAAATGCAGACCACTGCAGCCGTAGAAGGTGCCGCTTCATCAGTAGAATCCATGGAGGCCTATAAGTGGTGACTGTTGGATTCAATTCCCTGAGTGGCAGTCACTAGAAGCTCCTGTCTTGTTTCAGAGTCTGGCAAACTCTCAGCGAAGTACTTGAGCTTGGTCCAGAGTTTGTACTCGTATTTAGAAGTACAAGATTGGTAATTCACTATCTGCAGGCCCCAGGTGGCTGAAGCATGACTCCTTGTTAGTGGGCTGCACAGAAACCTCCTTAGGAGCTTTGCCTTGTCGTTCACAGCCAGGATTACAAAAACATTCGCTTCAGGCTGAGTGTAGTACACTGGTTTAGTCTTGAGCACCAAGTATTGTTTATCTGCCTGACGAGAAACAGCAGAAATAGAAGCAAACCTGCTCAAAGCAGCCTCTGTGAGGGTCTCTAGAGCAGGTTGGAGTGACAGTACCAGGGATACAGGCACATCATGCATGTTCAAAAATTCTAGCTGTAGTTGCCTTTTCTGAGCAACAGTCACTGTCTCAAATTGCAAATTACTATGTACATTTTTGAGCAGTGCTTGGAATGAGAGATCTTCATGAGACAACTTGACAGGGGTTGGTTCAGGTACTCAGATTCCGGAGGATCTACTTCCTCATCACTAGAATCACCTCCAGTGATGTTTTAATCTGGATCAGACTTGTCATTGGGATATGGGTATGTAAGCAGTTCAAAAGGGGCCAGCACCAGGCACAGCACCAGCCTCACTGTCGTAGGCGGCACCCGCACTGGCACTGGGTCTGGCTACAAAGGACTTGGCCTCGGCACTGAACACAGCACAGGTGTTGCTGGTAGCCCCATTAAAGGGCCTGGCCATGGCACCAAGTGTGGAGTTAGTGCAAAGGGTGGCAATGACAGCAGTGCTGGCATGAAAGCTGGTGCTGACTCAGAACATCACCACAAGTGGAGACACCAACAGCCATGAACCTAAAGCCATAGTCAGCGTGTCCTCGTGCCACAGTGGTAAAGGCAGTGCCTGCACAGGCCCAGACAGTGCAGGGGTCATCAGAATGGAGCAGGCACTAATGGTACCATCATACTTATTTGCTGAAACCACTGTCCATAAGACCTTCCCAGTGGCCAAACTGCTCATCTGAGGTCTCTCCAGAGGACAGATGGAGGCTTGGCGACAGACAGTTGGCCCACAGACCTCATAAAATCTGCTGTTGTCAAGGAGGACAACAGTAGAGATTTATGGCCTGCAGGCATTGAATGCCTCAGTGCAAAGTGACCAGAGCATGACCTCAGTGGGTGCCTTTTCTTCTTTTTGTGTTTTTTAGAGGTTGAGGAAGAACGGTGACCAAGACTCAACATGCAGCATGAGTAGGATCTGGACAGTTTCCTTCTGTGACACTAGGAGGACTGTCTCTCCTCCTGTGCATGAGGTTGACCAGTAACTTGAATACTCACTCAGAGGGGAGTGATGGTTGGACACAACCTTGCTTATGAAGTAACTAGCCCCTCTGGGCTCCTTATCTTTCATGTGGACTACCGCTGTCCAAAGGAAGGCTGTGAGGAAACACTATTTTTTTTTTTTAAACAAAACTGACACAAACACAACAAACTCTAATAATAATAATACTATAAACTGATGAGAACTGAACAGCAACACTGATGTTATTTACAAAATGGGCTTTTTATTTCCTGGTATCTGATTGGCTATTGCCCTGCCAGTGGGGTACATTAACTTTCAATAGATGCCCAGGAAATAAAAAGTAAGAGCATATAGTGCCCCTTTATCCACCTACATATCTTAGTGCCAATCCTGCATCCTAATTGGCTAAAACCACTTACTCTGAATTTCAAATCACCGCCATTTTCCCTATCGTTAATCGACAGGAAATACCGACTAGGCACACACAGAAATGCACACACAACCCTGCCCACAACTCTAGTGCCCCATACCCAAAATCTAGCCTGATTTGTAGAAAAAAAAATAATTCCATTCAGGGGAAAAACAGCAAGAAAGAAGCCTCATACAGAAAACCGACTGGTGGCAATGCTATGGGAGTGATACATTCACAGCCCCTATGACTCTCTTTAATAGTTTGCCTCTTGAAGTTTGTCACCTGTGTCCCTACTCCCCAATACCCTATTTAGTTATTCACCCATCTTACAGATGGGAAAGACAACAGTACCTGTCATATTCTGGGGCTCCTCCCATTTGGTACCTGTGCAATACCCTTACTCTCATTTCACACGCCGCCGCTGCAGCTCTTTCTCTCCATCCACATGACAACGCCCCTACTCTCTCTCTCCACATGCCTCTCCTCTATTGAAATTTGTCTTGGATCTTCCCCCAAGATGATTCAGACCGTGACCGACTGCTCTAAAAGTAAAAGAAAAGTAAGGGGACCCATGATTACACTCTGTGCTTCCCTACCATGGTCGCACTGGCTGCATACCGACTGACACACAGTAGCTGGCTCCCCCCGCTCTGCTCCACTGTACTCCACGACACTGTACAAACTCCTGTCGACCAACGAGAAGTAAGACCGTAATTCGAATGCCACAAACAAAAATTAAATAACTCTTTTCTCCTATGCTACAGTTCCGCTCTGGACTTCAGTCTTCCCTTCCCACAATACACATGGCGGCATTCTCACTGCAGCCGTTACACAGTTGAAACCTGCTTATATTCTCCTAAGAAGCCATTTATTTCTGTAAAAAAGCGTACACACAGCAATCCACTATTTCTCCTAACGCCCTGACAAAGTGTCTTTTCTGGGGGTAGAAAGAAATGCGCCAGACAGAAACACAGGCCTGTCACATGAAACAGTATAAGACTTGCAGCATCATCCATCTACTGGGCAAAAAGAAACAGCGGACTTTTTTTGTAAACATATACCTACTCATACTAAAAATTAAAGAAAAATACATTTTAAACATAATTTTTTAAATCTTTTTTTTTTGTAGTAGTAGCCCAGTTTCTAAGCGCAATAATACTCTCCAGGGTGGGTGGTATGGGCAATACCGGACCTTCCAGGAGCTATAAGGCCCTCTGCATTACGCCTCGGGTGGTCTGATATTGCCCAATACCACCCACCCTGTCGGGTATTATTATGCTTGCATAGACTGACACTCTGGCCCTGACAATGAGAGCGAAGGAAACACTGTTCTTCAGCAGTGGGGAAAACAGGAACTGAAGCTACTGGGGTCTGGCAGTTGCATACCAGTGGGCACATGCAGTGATGGGTGCACGGGTTGGGGGGGGCATACTCACACCACCAGCCCCTTAGAAAAATACTGGTTCCCGCAGGGTCCTGGTGCCTCCAGCTCTGACCCATAAGTGGGAATCTATGGAGAAGTTGATTGGAAGATTAGGACCTTAATGCCACCACACTAACTGAAAAATGCTTTCACTAGGAAATAACTGTTGTATTGCATGTTAGATTCTCCAACAAGAAACATTTGAGAATACATGACACAATATACAGAATGTTACGACAGCTACAGTATATAATCAAAGTTTTGGAACACAGACATTCACACAACTCCCAAAAGCAAGTAATTACAAGAAAGAAGGTCTGAAAAGTCATACTCAATGTTAGGATCTTAAATCTTTTGAGTATTTCATAAATCTAAACAGTGCTTTTGAAGCAGTAGCCTCATAAGCATTTATCATTTCAATTCTCTTGGGTTACAGCTTTCTACAGTCTTTTTCACCCAAATCAATGAGAGACTGGGAGTTGGCACAGAACAGTAATCCTTACCAGTAACTGTAATGGACAGCATAATTCCCCTGGCCCATGAACTAAACTTTACTGACGCCAAAGAATATGCTGTGATATGGAAAAGTATTCCAAAATGTTTCAATCTACAACACATGTAAAACAATAACCAGGTGGCTAAAGACAGGATAACAGCAAGTCACTTGAATCCACTTCACTAGAGACTGGCTGCATCCTTGCAAGTCAAGCTCTGTAGTGGACGCCAATTTTTTTTGTTAACTAGAAAACTTAACTAAAATCAAAGCTCCTCTGCTGGGCAGAGATAACAGTTGCTACACAATTCTGCCCTTAAAGGGGGATTACAGGTGTGCCTATGGTTTTCTGTTTCACACTTTGCAAATTGTCTGTGGTGGTGACATCTTACAATTCTGCTTAAAGCTTAGCTAGCATGAGCTCTTTCATAAAGATTAGTATTTACCACCCATGATGGCATGCGACAGCATGAGGCATGCTTTGAGTTTGGCTCCACTCTCCATGAACTAGATGTTCAATGGGGAATCCTCAACTCCCCTGCCTTAATACTGTGGGACTTAGAGGTCCCAATTAAGCAAACCGCAGAAAGAAATAACTTTTTTAAGGTGTGACACCATAGATTTCTTACTTTTTATCTGTTTGATCCTGCATCCCTCCACCCACCATACTGCCAAACTAACCCTCCCACTGTCCCCTGCGGCCGGCCCTGTGATGATGTGAGCGACAGGCTAAGCCACAGGGGATGTCTATGTGCCGGCACTTAGTATAGTAAGTTAATACTCGGCAACAGTGCATTTTGATGCTTAGTCTACTGGTATTGATCATGCAGACTCAGCACGATCAGTACCAGTAGACTAAGAGCAAAAATGTGCAGTTGCCGGGTATTAACTTACTTTACTAAGTGCTGGCACAGAGACATCAACCATGGCTTAGCCTGTTGCTCATGTCATCACAGGTCTGGCCATGTGGGATAGTGGGAGAGTTAGTTTGGCAGCTTGGTTGGCAGAGGGACACAGGATCAACTGGATGAAAAGTAAGAAATCTAACGTGTCATGCCTTAAAAATGAATTATTTCTTTTGGCAGTTTACTTAAATCGGGACCTCTAAGTCCTACAGTATTAAGGTACAGGAGCCAAGGATTCCCCTGTAATTTCAGCCTTAGGGCTTATGCAATTTGTTTTTCTTTTCCTTTTTTTAATTAGAGCTACTTCATTTTTAATGACACCAATCAAACATGAAAACCATGAAGGGGACTAATGACTTAGAAATCCTATATGTGCAAGCCATCATGGGCAACAAGAAGATCAAATCTGGAGAGGTATACAGACCACTATCACAGAACCAGGAAGCAGATATGGAAATATGGGAAGTCATTAGGAAGACAGCAGAACTCAGGGAGGTGCCGCTGTAAGAGGATTTTTATATGCTGAATGTGGACTGGAGTGTTTCAGTGGCAGCAATTACAAGGAATTAGCTATTGGCTGAGGTATGCCAGGAAGCGTTCTTGTCATAACTACTGTAGTTCACACTCCTACAAGGGAGGGCACATCACTGGACCTGGTTCTCATCAACAGGGACAGGGTCCAGAATGTTACCGTACAAAAACTGCATGGCACAAGTGATCACGGGACAGAGTGGATGCGGATCCAATTAGAGAACAGAAGAAAACAGCCAGACAGAAGTATGTGACTTCAGGACGGTGAACTCTGGAAAAATACAATAAATACTACGAGGCTGCCCAAAGAAAACTGAAGAGCAAGTCAGTGGAGAGTAAACAGGAAGCTTTTTAAAAGGGAGCTGCAGAAGCTACAGGACTTTGTGTTATGGGAGTAGAGTAAGGGTGGAAAAGAAAAAAAAAAAAACACGAGGAGGCAGTGGTGAGGGAGAAAAGCAAAGTATTCAGCAGACACAAGGGAAGTCAAAATGTGGAGAACAGGAGAAACATATGTAATAAGAACAGGCAAAACTAGCAGGCAAGTGAAAAAAAACAGTGAAGTTCAAAGTGGAACCGAGACTCGTTAAGGGGAAGAAGCAAGGAATCAAGGCATTCTTTTGGCATGTGTGGAAGATGAGAAAGACTGAAGAAGGAACAGGCCAAGTCAGGAAGAGGGTGTGAGGAAGGGGACTGGTGTAAGGCCAACATACTGAACCAACATTTTTGTCCAGGCTCCATAAATTCAAAGACAGCCCACTGCCAGACTGTGCAATTGGACTGACACGCAGGGAGGGAGAGCACTCCCATCAATGATGAAAGGGTGGTGGAGGGACTGAGCACCTTAAAAGTGGATAAATCTATGAATCTGGTTAGGATGCACACAAGAGTGCTGAGGGAGATGGCGCAGAAGGTCACTGCACTGCAAACCGGCATCTAAAATTGCTCTCTAAACATTAGGGTGATGCACAGAAACTGATGACTGCCAATGTAGTGCCCCGGCACAAAACTGGAATACCAGACCAGACAGTCTTATTCATTTATTTAGCTTTTGTTTTGGTTTTTTTGAACTTTATTTTTATTATTTTCAATGCACTCGTACATACATTACATTCCAAGTAGAGATTTCAATTATAATACCCATTGAGGACGCCACCCCTCTTATGTACCAAATAATTATATCATTCTGCTACTTTAAGATACAACTGGGGGGGGGGTATCAATTATTTTAAAGCATTTCTATTACAAACTTGCTAGAATTTAAGCCCATGAGCTGCATGGAGAAAAAAATACTAATACATTTTTACATTAGAAGTCCATCTTAGTATCCTCTTAAATCAGAGGATTATACTAATGTCCATGCTTTAGCTAAAAAAAGGTTCACTACTGTGATATTTCAGTATATATTTATGCCACTTTAGAAATAGCAAATCCCCAGTTACTCAGGTCTCAATTTAATAATTTGGAGAAAGCTTGCACAACCAGCTTTCTCTACCTTAAACTAAAGC
Organism: Neoceratodus forsteri; assembly: GCA_016271365.2. Taxonomy (NCBI): domain Eukaryota; kingdom Metazoa; phylum Chordata; order Ceratodontiformes; family Ceratodontidae; genus Neoceratodus; species Neoceratodus forsteri. The sequence goes on along the minus strand of CM057456.1, from coordinate 1,692,708,293 downwards.
CACCCAGAACCAAACAGTTAGGGTTTAACTAAAACAGGTTCCATTAAGGCAAAAATAGTTTTAGTACTTAAGCAAATTGTCCCGGCTTTAGAACTAAAAAGAAATATTCACTCGAACTGCTCTCCCAGGACAAAAGAGTTATTTATGGACCAAAGTCTCTCCTTCCTCTCAATCCTTCTCAGACTTAATCCCCTCCGAGACTTCATGTTTCATTTTCGTCCGATGACAAGTCGCCTTGTCCCACAGTGTGCTTCCTTCTCGGAACGTGGCTTTGGGCCCATCTGCTAGCCTCTTTCTGTTCCGAAAAAACGTAGATCTTCCCCTGATGTGCTATCCTCAGTCGGGCTGGGAATAGGATGTTGTGCTGAATCCCTGCTTCTCGTAGTATGGCCCTGACACCATCAAACTGTTTACGATGCTGTCTAGTGGCATAACTTATGTCTGGGTACAGTCTAATGGTTTCGCCCTCATAGAGCAGTGGGCGATGTTGCCTGGCTAAAGCCAACAGATAATCCCTGGTAGCCATTCCATCCGTGATCGCTAAAAGTGTTCGCGCGGTCTCAGGGTTGTCCGGTTTACCTCTGGTTGCAATCCTGTAGGCCTTTTGAATTCCCTTTATGCGTGTGTTGGCTTGTTCCCCAAACTGCAATGATAGCCAGTCTTGTATGAAAAGGACTGGATGGTCCCCCTCACAGCCCTCAGGGAGCCCTATGAATCGGATATTGGGGGATCTGACTTGGTTTTCTAGATTTTCCAAACGCATTTGAAACCATCTATTTTCTCTGATTACCACATTCACGGCTCCCATTGCTGCTTTCGAACATTTATTAGCATCCGACGACTCTGCTGCTATAAATTCATTTTTGGTTTCTAAATTTGTGACTCTGTTTGCTATGCTGTCGATTTGTCAGCCAGTCCAGATACCGAAGCAATCAAGCAATTCATTTTCGACCAGAGACTGAGTTTCCTCCTCTTCTTTTCCAGCGTCTGTAGTCTGTTGTTGCGAGATGGCGCGTGGCAGAGGCACAGGATCATTTTGGACTTTGTTCCATCATGCGGCGTACAATCTTTTCTGGGGTTCCCCATTTTACTGCTGGGGTCTTCTGAAAGCCTTATCTGTAGTTAGATTAGTTCAAGGAGGGTCAAAACAAGGTTTTTTTGTCTTATAAAGCCAGTTAAAACACGGATCTCTATTCTGAAGCAGCCATATTGCTCGGGCTCGCTAGCGCCCCCCCTATTTAGCTTTTGTTGACCAGGTAAGTACACTAGACAAGTTATATGCCTATTTTCAGGTATGGCCTGGGAGAGTACAATGAGATACAGATACAGGTTCATACAGAGGACAACATGACACAAGTTAGGCAGTATACAGAATCAAAATAGAACCATATGAACATAACCAATAGACAGTAAGCACAGTTAAGATATGTACAGGAATTTATATATATATATATATACACACACACATACATACACATATACACACCAAGGCTAGGAACAGTACAATTTTACAAGGTAAACATGGCTCCAAGCCACAGTCTGAGTATCTCCTGAAACAGAGAAAAAAAATACATTATATGCACCTCAGAGTCCAGCTAGACAGGCTGCGTCAGCAGGAGCTGCAAGAGGGGTGCCAGGAAGGACATGTGAGTCTGGTGCAGGGGACCGGAACTAGTTATGGAGGTCTAGGACACCCACATGCAGAGGACAGCTTCAAATGATACCACAGGGCACTCTGGAGGCACGGGTGGGAGGAGGAGGAGCGGACTTGAGCGGGAAAGGAGTTCCACAGCCTAGGGGCACATGAAGCAAAATTCCTGTCCCCCATTTGCGTGCGGGTTATAGGGACTTTAAGAACGCCAGGGCCCAGAGACCTGCGAGAGTAGGTAGGATAGATAGCCGGTTTGAGAAGCTCAGCCAGCCCTTGGGGAATGCCAGTACTGAGCACCCTGCCCAAGAAGCAGCCCAGGACAAAGTTCATGTGGTTGGGCGGGGACAGTCACCGAGTGTGTCACATAGGTCACAGTGGTGGGTGAGGTGAGGGACAGCAAGTGCAAAGCGGCAAATGTTATTGTAGGTTGTGTTCCATCTAGTGAGGTGAACTCTGGAGGTGCGTGCAAACAGGAGAAGTCCATAGCAAAGAGAGGGAAGCAAAACTCCTCTGGCCAATGCAAGGAGAGCAGCAGATGTAAGATTTTTCTTTGCTCTGTGGGCAGACCCAGTTTGCCGTTGACAGCTCTACATACATTTTGGATATGGCACCCCAAAGTCAAGTTGGGGGTCCAGTGTCACCCCAAGGTATTTGATGGAGTCAGTGATTAGAAGAGGAGTACCACTGATACCAGTAACACACAGAGAGGCAGGGGAGGCCTTAATCTTGGCCAGGGACCCAAAAAGCATGGCCTGAGTTTTTTTTTAGGTTGAGGACCAACTTATGAGTCATTATCCAGGACTGGATATTTCTGCAATCCTCACTCAGTTGATGGTTGATGACCCCGATGTCCCAGGAATGGGTGAGAATGATCAGGTCATCCGCATATAGGATACTACTACAGTTGGCAGCAGTAGCTGGTAGATTGTTGACAAATATAGAGAGGAGAAGGGGCCCCAGGACTGATCCCTGGGGGACATAAGAGGTCACAGGAGTGGTGCCCGAGAGTACCTTACTGAATTTGGTAAGTTGCTGCCTGCCCTGGAGGTAATTACTGAACCAACTCAGGACAGGTGGGGACAGACCAAGGGACCAAATTTGAGAGCAAAATAAGACATGGTCAACTAGGTCGAAGGCCTTGGATAGGTCAATGAATATGCACCTGTGAGTTTGCCCTGGTCCATGGCAGCCCAGATTCCAGAGGACACAGTGAAAAGGACTGAGGATGTACTGTGCCCTTTTCGAAAGCCATGCTGCAGAGAGGACAGTAGCTCATGGGCCTGGATATAATCCGTGAGTTGTCCAGCCACAACTTTCTCTATAGAAGTTTACTGATAGCCGATAAGATGGCTATCAGTCAGTAATTGTCAAGGATTTTAGGGTTGCCCTGTTTGAAAACAGGGACAATCCTCACCACCTTCCATATGTCAGGGATGACACCAGAGGCAAGGGACATATTGAAGATATGGGCCACTGGGAAGGCTATAAAAGGGGCACCAAGATGGAGGAGCTTAGGTTCCATGCCATTGTGGCCAGTACTAGAATGTGGGGAGAGACCAGAGAGAAGTCTCTGCATCTCCAGTGCCGTCACAGCCTTAAAATCAAATAACGGACAGGAGGTGAGGGCCACCTGTGGGGTGGAAGCCAGGAGACGGTTATCACTCCCATCAGCAGAGAATTGGGAGGTAAAGGCGGACAGGTCAGAGAAGTGGGGAGTTGAATGCACTGGCAATAGTTAATGGATTGTTACAATCAGACCTGCCCACGAGCAGTTCAGAGACCCCACAGTTGGAGAAACCACTAACTATATTTTTAATGTTCCTCCAGAAATTTCTAGGGTCCTTAGCTGAGTCAAGTAAGGCAGTTTTACAGTATTCACTTTTGGCTGCCCTGATTGCTTTTTTGCATTCATTTCTGAGCCTCCTGTATTGTTGAAATATGGCCTGGTCCATCGTGGCCTTGAAGTTGGCCCAACACTTGTCTCTAGACTTCATGAGGGCTAGGACACACCCATGCAGCCATTTTGTGGCAGACCCCCTTACTCTCCGCCTGATAAGGGGGGCATGCTTGTCCTGCAGAGCCCCAAAGGTGCTAAGAAACTGACTAAAGGCAGTGGAAGGGTCCTGAGCATTAAGCATCGCAGACCAGTCAGTGAGCCTCAGATCCACATGAAATGATCCCAGGTCAAATCTGGAAAAATCCCTTACTTGAATGATTTTGTGGGGGATTTTCGGGGAGGAGATCTTCCATACACAGTACACAGGGGTATGGTTGGAGATAGAAACAGGAAAGGTACCAGCGGAACTGATCCTCTCTGGCCGATTGGACAGGACCTAGTCCAGGAGGGAGCTAGTACCACCATTGGTAGACCACCTAGTGGGCTCCTGAATAAGTTGAGACAAGGAAAGGCCAGCAAGCAGAGGTTCAAACAGCTTAGAATTTTCTCCTCACCAGTTTAAATTAAAATCTCTCAAGATTATTAGCTCATTATCCCCAGTCTTAGCACCAGTAGTATCAAGGAGATAGGCCTCCTTGGGGGGACTGTATGCTCAGAAGATGTGCAGCTTCTTAGTATTCCCAAGTAATAGGACAAAGTGAAGCAGCTCACACGAAGACAGAGAGGACTGCTGATGAGACACCATAGACAAATTAAGGTGACTCCTGTGGTAAATCAAGATCCCCCCCGGCTGATCCCGTCTGATGAGATCAAAGCCAGGTAGCGCACAGGCTGAGTCGGGGTGGAAGGTTTCAGCCAAGTCTCGGCGATACCCAGGATATCAGGCTTGTAGTGCGTAGCCCAGACAGAGAGTTCGTCCCGACTGGGCAAGAGGCGACGGATGTTGGTGTGAGCTATTTTCAACCCTTTGCCTGACAGCCAGCCCACAGGAAGTGCAGAGGCCTGATAGGCAGGACCAGGATTTCACTCAATGTCCCCAGCCAGGACTAGGCTCACCAGAAAGAGCCAGAGGAGATGCCTTATGGGGGGGGGAGCCACCACCTGCCAAAGGCCTGCTAGCAGGACGCCTGACCACTATGGCCAGATACAGAAGGCACCTGAGATCAAGGCAGCAGATAGGTCAAAGGGGCTGTCTGCCATGGGCTAACAGATTGGAGAAGCTGAAGTCAACACCTCATGCTGGACAAAAGTATCCCAACATCCCCTGAGGAAGGAGAGTGGCCAGCAAACACAAGAGAGGCATAAGGCAGTGAAAAGACCAATAATGAGGGCAGTGCTAAGTGGGAAGGGCTGGGCACCCTCCTTGGGGAGCTTAGGGGCCTCCATGACAGAATGATCGGACAAAAAACAAACCCTCCTTATATAGTGACTCCCCACCAACTGTTGGGTGGGTCACCAGGTTCAGCGGAAGTAAGCCTCAACTGGAGGCGAGTCAAGTCAGGACAGTTAGTGAGCTCAGTACACTAACAAGCTAGCAAAGGCATGCCCTAAGATTGATTAAACATTCTATTTAGGTAGGCAGAAATATCTTGAGATTACAAACAACTCCCACTCTATAAATTACAGTCAGCTAGGAATAGTAGTGTTAAAACATCAACTCAGCCCCGTCCACTTAGGGTAAAAAATAGACTCGGAGCAGGCTGGAGCTAATTCAAGATATTGATTACACAGTACAGAAATCACCAAACAAATATTAGCGGCAAAGAGCACCTGTCCTACTGTAGATATGGTGAGCAAGCAGATCAACAAAGAGGATAGGGAAATGGAAAGTTTTAAGCTCAGAGCACTAGTACTGGGAGCCAATGGGGCAGGATGGGGTAGGGGAGGGAGGAGCTTAAGTGTATTTAAGGGTGGCCTGGGAGGGGGAGAGGGGTGGGCGAAAAATTTGGCAGCAGGAGCAGCAGCCGGGGCTGCGTTTAGGCCGGACCTGATGCTTGATTCCAGGGGTCTGGTGGCAGCAGGCTCCTTGGCGCTGAGAGAGGTGCAGAGTGGTTTCCAGGCATGCAGGAGGCGAACCGTGGGTGCGGTAGGTAGCCCAGTGGGCTACAAGGATGCCTGTTGGTAAAGGGACAGAACAGGGATTTATAGCACTCCAACGGGGTGGGAGTGAAGCTAAGATTAGCATAGAGACAAAAGAACTGCAATTTACTAAAAGGGCCAAAGAATGGGTAAGGAGGAAGCAGACAGATAGGCACCAGCTCTGTAACTGAGATTTGTAAACCGGGGGGGGGGCATGTGCAACTAAGGGGAGAAATTAAAATGGTAGCTGCACTGGATTAAAATACAACAATTCAGTATGCTATGCAGACTTTCTGCAAAGAAATCATAAACTCTGAATCCTGACTCTAAATTCTGTACATTCATAAATATAGACGCAGCAACTGAGGTGACTTGTTAAATACAATACAAAAAAATGACTGCAGGCAGAAGCACGGGGAAAAATCAATAGAGGGGAGGCTGTAAAGAGCAGCTTGGCGCACTGAAACTGAAAACTGCACTTACAGGGGGATACAGGTTCCCTGTGAGTGCAGGGTTTCAGCTGCTGGAGGGAGGGAAAAAAAACACATCTATTTCATTGCTAGTTCCAGCGTGTCTGAACAGAGGCTGTACAAATTAATTCACTGGCTTAATATCTACAAGTTGAGTCCGGTACTGGGAGAGCAAAAAGCCAGTCCGTTGGGCAGACAGTCACAATGCTCCTGCTCAGGAGCAACCAATGAGGACTTTTCCAGGAAAAGGCGCTGGTTTTCGAAAAATTTGGCAGGAGGAGCAGCAGCCAGGATGTGTAGAGGCCATACCGGATGCTGTCTGATGTCTATAGTGGGAAAATTACTAGAAGCAATTATAAAGAAAAGGCTGGTAGGATTCCTCAAGGCAAGCAATCTCCAGGATGACGGGCAACGCGGGGAGGACATGCCAACAAACCTGACTGAATTCTTCAACTGAGTAACGAGGGCAGCCGGTAAAGGACAAGCAGCTGGCACACTATACCTAGACTTTAGTAATGGCCTTCGACTCAGTCCCTGGTCAAGAAACTCAGCCATCTTGAGGTAGATGAAAGGGAAACAATATGGGTAGCAAGCTAGCTCAAGGAGTGAATGCAGAGGGTGGTCGTAAACGGAATACTCCAGAGATTAAAGAGATGACAAGTGGAGTGCCACAGGGTTCAGTCCTAGGGCCAGTGCTCCTTAACATATTCATCTGCAATATGGAACAGGAGTTCAGGGGAGGATCTGCCTCTTTGCAATTGACACTAAATCATCAGCAGGGTGGACTGAAAGGAAGGAGTCAGAACAATGACGGAGGATTTGGAAAGGCTTGAAAAATGGTCCAGGATATGGTAGTTGGAATTCAATGACAAAAAATGCAAGGTAATGCACATCGGGGTGTAAATACAAAAATGCAATACCTGATTGGGGGGGGGGGGGGTAACAGAGAGCACGACTGAGGAAAGTGACCTGGGGTGATGATACATGTATTGGAAAGCCAAAAAGAGTCAACCCAGTGCAGCAGAGTAGTGGGTAGGGCTGCTAACAGGATTCTGGAGGGTATAGGAAGAGGAATCAGCAGTAGAAGCAGGGAAGAGATCCCTTCCCTGTATAGGTCCCTAGTTCATCCACACCTGGTGTATTGTGAGAGGCTCTGGAGACCACACCTGTGCAAGAACTGTGACAGGGTAGAGGCAGTGCAAAGGAGAGGGACCTAAATGAACCAGGGCCTTTGGGAGAAACCATAAAGCAAAGGCTGAGAGCGAGTTCAACATGTACACTCTGAACACAAGGGAGGGCATGATAGAAACTAGGGGTGTGCAAGTAATGAACTGTATTTCCCTATTTCCTGAATACAATGAACAATAAGCTACTCGTTACTCAGGAAGAAAAATAATCGTGGCTATTCAGCAGGCATTCAAGCTCTCCTGAGACTTTCTGCCCAATCAGATGTCAGTTTGAAAGCTCACTGAAGGCAGTTCATGTTACCCAGTACTGAAAGAAGCTACAGGTGACAGAAAATCATCTGAGCTGTTGTGAAAGAGCAGACTACTTCCATCCACGTTAAAATCAGACAAAAAACAGAAATCTTGACAGTTTGTGTTCCCTTTCCAAACCTGAAGTGATGAGGATCTATTTCAATACACTTTTAGGGTGGAAATTACTTTTTAACAGAACTGTTAGATTAAGAAACTAAAGAAGGGCTGGTATGTGTGTGTACACTAAAGCTGTATTATTTTAAACAGCTTAAGGGAGATGATTTAGGGGTTCATTTAGTAAATAGGAATTTAAGTTTTTGTTTGTGACTTAGTTGGAGGACTTGTCAAAGAACCAAAGTACGCTAAGCAGCATTTATGGCATAAGTGAAGTACAGAACTGCACTGAATAAATAAATGTATTTTTTTCTTTATTTTGTTTCTGGAACACAGCTGGCGTACTCCCTCCACCACTGAGTCTGGTGGCTGCCGTTTCGTCCGGTGTTTGTGTGCACAGTAGTGTACTGCAGTGTATGCACACAGTGTGTAGTGCACTCAGCTCAGCTGCTAGGCACCTTTTAGTTTTTTTTTTTTTTTTATATATTGTTTGTGGCTTTGTGCCAAATAAATCAGGCAGGCTTGTCCATTACTGAGACGAGACAGAGAGAGAGAGAGAGACTTGTAAGCTCATTGTGTCACAGTGAGTGACCAAGTGACTATGATATTTCATAATAAGTATAATTCAAATTTAATATCACAGACATCTTCCTGAGAGGAACCCAGGCTCATGTCCCTCCAAGGCAATTTGTACAACTGTGAGAGAACCGCCATGTGCCATATTTGCCAGCTGGTAGGGTAGGACTAGTCTGCTGACTCACACCTTTTCTGGACAGCTAGCTTCCGTTCTGTAGAGTGTGTGTGTGTGTGTGTGTGTATATACACGTGCACAATGTGTGTACTCAAGCAAGATACTCTTCTAAGTTTGTGACTTTGTGCCTAGGAAAAAATGTACAAGAGAAACACTTTTCTTCCTAATTTATTTACTTGTCAAGCTTGACTACTGAGACCGAGACTGGCATTGTTGCAGTGAGTGATTGATGGCTACTATAGTTCATAATAATATAATTTAAATTCAATTTCACACACGTCTTCCTGTAAGGAAGAGAAACCCAATCTCAAGTTTGTCCATGGCTGTTTGTGCAACGATGAATGCACTGCTGTATTTATTAACTGTTACTAGTTGGTTGACTCCCACTGCTTCTGGGCAGCTAGTTGCCATTTTTGTTCTGTGTGTGTGTGCACAGCACACGCACTCAAGAAATACACTGTTGTAAGTGCATGACTTTATGCCTAAAAACAAATTTAAAACAGAAGACTTTTTTCTTCATAAATTATTTACTAGTCAGGCTTGAATATTAGTGAGTGAGACTTGTCAGTTCACTGGCATTGCCGTAATGACTATATTTCATAATGATATGTTAAATTTAAACCAGCAGTATTTGTTAGTCACAATATAGTTTTTTTTCAACAATAAAGACTACAGTCAATAATGAATTTACATAATTTAAGTAAAATAAACTAGACAGAGGAGGCAATGCTGGTGGAACTGGATGTACAATAAAATGACTAACGAGTAGAGGAAAAACAGGAGAAGGGATAGGGAAATAGGAATAACATTATGTACTGTATCTTATAATATATCTTACATAATAATATACTATAACATAATATAAATTAACATAATAGTGTACAACATAACAAAATATAATATATAATTAATAATCTTTATTTATAGAGCGCCTTTCAAATACCAAGGCACTGAACAAGAAACAAATATAAAACAGTAAAATACATAATAATCAACAGCTAAATAAATAGGAGGATAAAATAATCGGTTTGGGTATGCTTTCCACCATAAGTATGACTTTAGGGCCTTCTTAAAACCCTCCACAGTCGTGCACTCCTGTATCTGACAGGGTAGAGAATTCCACAGGGCTGGGGCTGCATACATAAAAGCACAGGCCCCTGATGTCTTAAAAGACACCCTGGGAATCTCTAGCAACCCCTCGTCAGCTCAGCGGAGCAGTCATCCGGGGCACTAAGGTAACAGGAGCTCTTGCAGGTAGTCCGGGTCCAGTCCATGTAGGACCTTATAGGTCAGAGGCCCGACCTTGAAGGTGATCCACCACTGAATAGGTAGCCAGTGCAGTTCACGCAGCACCGGTGTGATGTGACTCGCTCGTGGGGCCCCCATCAACAACCGGGCCGCAGCGTTCTGCACTAGCTGCAAGCAGTGGATATCAACCCCCAGAAGCCCTAGATAAAGGGAGTTGCAATAGTCACGGCGCGAGGTCACAAAGGCATGGATCAAAGCTGGAAGGTCGCCGGATGGAACAAGGTGCTTAATCCTGGCGATGTTCCTCAGATGGTAAAAAGGGGACTTGACAACTGCTGACACCTGCAGACGCAGTGTCAGCCCATCATCAAGAATCACCCCCTGGTCTTGCACCCGTTCAGAGGAAGGTTGACAGATACTCCCTAGACAAAGTCTTGTGGGTCGGCCGGCTCCCAACCCCTCTGTCCAGCGACCAGGAGCCACTACCATCACTTCAGTCTTTCCAGAGTTCAACTTCAACCAGCTGGAGCTCATCCAGTCCTGGATTTCAGTGAGGCAGTTGTTAAATACCAAACATGCACTATTCTGGTTGGGTGCAAAAGACAGGTAGAGCTGGGTATTATCAGCATAGCACTGAAACCTCAGCCCATACTGTCTTGCAATGTCTCGGAGGGGCAGCATATACACTGCGAACATGAGGTACCCCACATGGCAGACAGAATGGGTAAGAGGAAAATATCCCCAACACCAGCCTCTGAGTTCTACCAGTGAGGAAGTACTTAAACCATCTGAGAACTGTACCAGACAGGCCACAGATGAATCTCTGATGCTCAAGAAGCACCCCATGGTCCACGGTGTCAAAAGCTGATGAGAGATCATGAAGTACCAAGATGGATTGGAGTTTCTGATCTCTCGCCATCAAGAGATCATTGAGCACCCAAACCAGACTGGTTTCGGTACTATGCCTCTCATAAAAACTGGATTGGAGAGGTTCATAGATGTCGAGGATGGTCAAGTGGTTCTCCAGTTGTAGTGCCACAACTTTCTCAATTACCTTCCCAACAAAGGGGAGGTTAGAGATCGGTCTGTAGTTTGCAAAGCAGCCTGGGTTCAGAGCAGCCTTCTTCAGGAGAGGTGTCACTACCGCCTCCTTCAGGAAGCTAAGAAACTCACCGGACTGTAAGAAGCACCAAACTATCCTTGCAAGGACCGGGCCGATGATCTGACAACAACCCATAATCAAGGAAGTTGGGCCCCGATCCAAACTACAGCACGTTGGGCGCATACCCTGGGCAATCCGCACAACATCCCCGATTTCCAGACGGTCGAAGAAACTCCAGAGAACCTGAGGAGAAGTGACCGTACACTGACCACTGTCAGCTCCCATAGAGTGTGCTGGTTGGATCTCCGCCCTGATGCCAGCCACCTTATCTGCAAAGAACCAAGCAAGCTCATCACACTCAATCTGAGAAAAGGCTCTTTGAACCTGCAGATAGGCTAGGTTGCACAACCTGTCCACGGTTCGAAAGAGCTGAGCTGGTCGAGTCTGAGCAGCAGCGTTCTTTCCAGACAGGAACTCTGCCTTCTTATGGGTGACTGCTGAGTGACAGACTTAGTAATGTTCCATCAATCTAAGGCGGTCGGCCTCCAGGACCAATTTCCGCCAGCAACGCTCTAACCTTTGTCCAAGTCGCCACAACTCCCTCAAGGTCCCATCAAACCATGGGGACTGAGGGCGAAAGGAAAGAGTACGAACACGGACTGGAGCGACAGAGTCCAGGGCTATAGTAATGGCCTTGTTATAGACCTGAACCAGGCTTTCTGGACTCCCACTTGCCTCTTGAATTACTGATAGGTCTAACACCGCCAAGAGACCATCAGGACTTGCATCCTGTAAAGGGCAGTATCTGATCATCTCCACAGGGGCAGGCCTATGGGGGGGGGCATGAAAACTGAACCCCACAGTGTGGTGATCCGACCATCCAACTGGTTCCACCACCAAGTCAAAGGTTTCGATCCCCAGGAGGAAGACCAAGTCAAGGGAGTGACCACTCTTATGGGTAGGAGAGGGAACCACCTGTGTAAAGCCCACGTTTTATATAACATAACAAAACAGAATATGTATAACATAAAACCAAATATACACAACATAATATATATATTTTCTTTTTTTTTATGGCAAAAAACTCCATTTAATGCATCAGTTAGGGTTGTTTCACAGCGATAAAGGCAAGGAAATTAGGTGTTAGGGTTGCCACCCCTTGCACCCCACGCCCACCCCGCCACCACCAATAGGCATCGGGGTGTGCGTTGGCCCTAACTCTCACCCCATTCCATATGTAAATAAGCTAAGGCGGTGCAGTATAGGAAAATGGGGTGAGAGTTAGGACCGACGTACCTCAACACACACTCCAATGCCTGTTGGTGGGGGCGGTGGGCTGGGGCAAGGGGTGACAACCCTAACACCGAATTTCCTCGCTTTTGTCACTGTGGAACAACCCTAACTGATGCATTAACTAGATTTTTTTTGCCATGAATTTCCCTTCTTTTTGAGAATGTGCACTATAAATAGTGAATGAAATATGGTGGTGGGAGCACGGGGCCCTTGTGAATTTTTGTCACTTTGCTGCACAAAAACTGTATGACCAACTGAAATCAAAATTGGTAAATGAAGGCAAGTACCATACCACAACATGTATAACAAATGTTATTTGAATCTGTTCAACAGTTGCACAGCGTCACGCCAGGAAAACTGCGCAGGAGTGCTGAAAAGAAAATTTTTGACACTTCCCTACACAAGAACTATATATTTGATGGAACCAAAAATTGCTAAAAGAAAACATGTACCATAGCACACCATGTGTCCAGAATTGTGTGCACATCTGTTCAATGGTCACACAGCGCCACGAGCAAACAACGTAACATGCACAATTCAGCAATCATAAGTGCCAGTGACCCTAAAATGTTCTCAGTCAAAGATCTATAATAAATCTTTGTACATTCCAAATGCCAGGCAAATCGGACACACGGTTCAGAAGTTATTGAAGCATAATGAATCAAATTTCCATTCGTCGGAGTGGCATAATTCCACACCTGTTAATGTTTTACACACCAAACCACTGCAAGGCACCTCTGTACCCCTAGGGCTACCTACGCTATTAATTTCAAGCCAGTAGCACCATGCAGAACTCTATGTACAAAATGTTAACTGCAACATGCAGTATCTCCGCAGTGAATAATTTTTCCAACATGTAAACATAATTATTCACATCTCCAGGACATCCACTCAACACCCTCCAAATTTCATGTGAAAAGACCAAACCGTTTCAGAGATATTCAAATTTTACATTTCTTCACCTTTAAGAAGTCTTCCACCACAAAATGGTGGAAATTGTGGCCGAAAATGCGCTAAAATGGCGGACCTGGCGGACGAAAAATCTGTAACCACGAGGGGGGCCAACTTCAAAAGGCAATAACTCTGTAACAGAACATCATTTTTTCACCAAACAAAAACTGGAATGTTCCTTGAACAAAGGTCTTTCTAGCTGGCACGTTTCAGATCAACCACACACTGGCTGCGCTATGCATCGTGGAAGTCAGTGCAGAAAAATAGCAGTAACGTTAACGCAAACGGTGATGGCAACAGTGAGGTAAAAGAAAATAGTAACGCAAATGCAAGCGCAAACGGTAACGCACACGGTGATGCAAACGGAAATGATAATGCAAATGTAAATGAAAACAGAAACTGTAATGCAAACCCTAATGGCAATAGAAATGCAAATGGTAACGAAAATGCAAACGGTAACACAAAAGCAAACAGAAACGCAAACGGTAATGGCAGCGGTGAAGCAGAAGGAAACAGTAACACACTCGACAATGGAAACGCTACCGAAAACGCAAACACTAAGGTCAACGGAAATGCAAATGGTAACGAACACTCAAATGGTAATGAACACGCAAACAGTAATGGTAACGCAATTGGAAATGCAAACTGTTACGGTAACACCAACGTTGATGCCAAAGGAAACAGTAACTCAAACGGAAATGCAAATGCAAGCGCTTACGCAAATGCAAAGGGTAACGCACACGGTGATGCAAAAGTAAACGCAAACAAAAACGGTAACAGTAATGCAAACGCAAAGGGTAATGCACATGGCGACTGAAACGCTATTGCAAATGGTAACGGAAATGCTAACGGTAACAGCAACACAAACGCACACCCTTTTTTCCCCAAGATGCATTCAGAAGCACAGTGAATACAAAGAACGTATGCATAATAATGGCCCTCAGAGCAGAAAATGAGCACTTGGAATACTAAATTCCTTATATCTCAGAAACTGTACGAGGTAGAAAAAAATGTAAAATCTCATATTATTTATGACTTTCCAGGCTAGTTTTGCACGTAGTCCCCTAGTGGGGGACTAAGCATTCTTCCGATGAAAAGTCCGTATCTCGAACTGTTTTCGAGATACGGGCCCCAAAAGGCGCGGTGGATGACGTAATGTTAGCCTATGGGAAAAACCGTCAACTTCGGAGTGCCGTAACATTGCAGCCCTCTAATATTTTGTCACCAAACCACAAAACCGTTCTTTTGCAGCAGGGTGGCAAAGATTCCCTATTGTTTTGGCCATAGTGTCGCAAAGTAATTTCGCAAATCATGACGCTTTAAAAGTGCTGCAAATGCGAAAGTACTTTGCGACACTACTTTTCACAAAAATTTAAAAAACATATTTCTGGGGCATTTTACCCCCACAAAAAGACATGGCTAGCATCCTCAGGGCTCGACTAGGTGAACACAACAAGAATTGTGCCCCCAGAGGGTCCCAAATTTAAATGCCAAGCATTTCTGTGACCACCAACTGAAAACAAGATGGCCGATTTGCAACACTACAAGGGTAATTTGCGAAAGTAAAAAGTGCATTTGTGACACATTCGCATATTTTGTTAACTTTGCCCATAGACTGTAATGGGAAAAGTCTTTTTTGAATAACTTTTGAACCGTTTAATTTTCAGTGTGCCTTTTCTGGCCAAAAATTGTAAAATAAACAAATGGCAGCCGCCACTAGACAGACAAATAGGTCGGTTAGGCCTTCTGTTAACCAAATTTGAAATTTGTTACTTCTGACACAGGCACCTGATTGTCTGTCACTCTTATTTTTAAGTTCTTTCTATCTCTCTCTGATCATTGAGTTCTCTCGCTCTCTCAGTTCCCTTGCAGTGTGTTGTTTGGATTTGGTTCTGTTTCAATATGTTGTCGTGTTTCCCTTGTGCAGCTGAGGAAGCCTGCTTTTTTGTATGTCATGTTATTTAATATTGAGGCATATAATAATAGTAATAAAGATGAATGAGCACAAAGACAATGATAAATGCGACAGGCCAGGCTGGCCTGAGTGTTACAGGTCAGTAACATAATAAGACCAAGCTGTAGTCATCAGTCACAGGGTCAAGTAGGTGGCATATGAAAAGGCTACTTGGACATAATTTAATGATTACAAGACAAAGTAAATGAAGAAGCAAGACACCTGTGCAAATGAGACAAGCTAGGTTTGCAAATCCTCCTTATTTTAGCATAAATGATAAAGAAGATCTCAGGTGAAGTAGTAAGGAAAAGTACTAGTAAGGAGAGGAGAGAACACTCAATCAGTAGTTGCAGTTTACACCCAGCCAAAAAAATGCTTAACATTCACAATATCAAGCTTTGTAACATGGCTTTGTGTAGGATAGTGTATAGCAACAAAATAATTGGTTGAAACATAGCAGCTGACCATGGTTTAATTTCCTAATAAACCATGGTTACTGCAGTAATTCCATCACTCACCACCAAAACTAAATATGGAGAATCTGAACATAAACGTCCACATCTGTGGAGTGGTTGGAACAACATCATGGGTGGATACTTACTACGATAATCGTGAAACTCTTCATCCGACTATAAAAAGCAAAGTGGTGACAAAGAAAGAACCTGAAAAGGTTAGTGTAAAGAAACCTTGTAAAACAGAGAGTGGCAAACATCATATCGTTCTGTCACCTGATGATCTGGACAATCTTGAAAGGAAAAAAAGTGAGCCCAATACTCACAAAAATACTAACTGCACAATTAACTTTTCATTGATTGGGTAAACTCAGCATCTCTACAAGCTGATGTTAATAGCATCCCCGTTCCAGATCTAGCTAACCTTCTCCGTAGGTTTTATGGGTCAGTTCGTACATCAGATGAAAAACAGTGTAGCGGTAGTTCCTTTATCGGCCTCCATGCAGGCCTAAACATATATTTTAATAGTGTCGACTTGAAACAGAACATTGATATTGCCACAGATGCTGACGTCAAGCCTGCAAATAACATTTTTGTGGCTGTACTTAAAGAATACAGGCATGCAGGGCAAGACACTGCAGCGCATCACCCATGAATCAGTGATGCCGACCTGCATCGGATCTGCACATGCCCCAAATTAAGCCTGGAGTCCACGTACCGCCTTGTACGTAGACTATGGTTTGAATTACAGCTAGGTCTTGCAAGACGTGGACGGGAGGGACTGAGCAAGTTATACAAACAGTCGTTTTCACTACAGAGAGATGAGAGTGGCAGAGAATTTATTTCACTGGCATTTAACGAATCAACAAAAAATCATAAGCAAATAAATGAAGCAAACCGAGATGCCCTCAGAGGCATCGCGTTCTCTCAACCCGGAAGCTCAAACTGTCCAATTGCCCCTTTTGACAAGTACATATACAGGTGCCCACCAAACACATCTTCCTTCTATCTACAGCCTAAAAAGTTGCCACAATCGATCCTGAACAAACCGCAGCTCTGGTAAGGGAAACAGCCTGTGGGAGTTAATTATCTAGGTGAAATGATGTCTCAGATCTCCTGTGATGCAGAGCTCAGTCATAAATATACAAACCACTGTATACACAACACAGCAGTTCATCTTCCCTCTGAGGCTGGGCTTGTGTCACGGAAGACAATGACCGTGATCGGTCATAGATGTGAAACTAGCCTTAGAAATTATTGGTCTCCCCCGACATCAGACAGAGGGAAGTGGTCCTCAATACTATCCAGCAGACAGATGTCTGTTCGCTAACTACCTGATTGTACAGTCTCCTGTCCTCCCCCAGAACCAATCCTGCAAAGTACAGCAACACTTCCAGCATGTGTAATTCCTGCCATCCCTGAGGTAGTAGGGCAATCTACTCCATCCCACACACCAATGAAGCCCTAACAAGCAACTACATCCAGCACAGCAATAAAATCTGAACAAGCCCTTCCAGATGTCCCATATAGCTACTCAATGAAACCGGACTGCGCTCACAATAACACCAGCAGTAGCCCTTTTAATCTGCACAACTTTACAATTAATGGCACTGTGCACTTCAACTATTATGGGGATCAGCAGAAGCCCTCTATGTAAATCTTGTTTTATCTGTGACTCAGCCAACGGCTTCTGCACCATAACTCCCAGCTCGCTGACATGCTCACTGACATGCCTGCAAAAAGTCAAATTTCCTACAGTGCTCCAATGTTATAAGGTGCACCTTAGCAGTGTTTGTTAAGTAGAGAACGGCTTCTGTACCATAACTCCCAGCAAGCTCGCATACCTGTGTTCCTCGAATGCGTTAAGTTTCCTATAGTGATCCGATGTTGCAAGGTGCACGTTAGCTCCACAAATAATACTACTGTTAAATATTTTAATGTTAATATCTAGTACTTACTGTACAAGATGGCTGCCGTGCTGGTCGGGCTGTAAGCAGCAATAGAATAGCTGCAGGACTTTTACCCCCTTTTGATTTTATTTTACTTAAAGTTTTACTTAAAGTTATTTGTTTCGAATTTTGTTTTGTGTCGTTTTGTCCTATCGAACTGTATTGACCTTTTGCTGCAAACAACGGGAAACGGAGGATCGCTCTGAATTATCTCTAGACGTGATGACAGTAGCGAAACTGGAGATTAACTAAATAAGAGATTTTTTGCCTTACTGGTTGAGTTGTGAGGCATGGAGCAGGATCGGTGTCTGGATTATATCGTGTCCTAGGATGGGATGCTGATGGTGAAGCCGACGATGTGGAGATAAAATGAGAGGGTTTCTCGTGTTGCACGTCGGGCTGTGGAACATTTAATAGAGTCGGAGGTTGGATTGTTGCATCCTGGTGCAGTAAAGGAGAGAGTTGGAGTCGGACAGCTTTCCTGCGGGACAACAAGTTTTGTCGGTTTCCTCCAAAGAATCTTTTCTCGGCCTTGGCCAGACTCAGTGGTGTGCTGTAGGCTTGCTGCTGTAGGGCGGTCGGTGCTGTAGTGCTTCCGTTCGTCAAACGGTAGCTGGTGGGCTGCCGTGAGGCAGAACAGGGCTGGGGAAGGGTTTTGGGGCTGGGTTGAGGTTGGGAGGTGTTGAAATAATTTTAGCCCGACCCCGGCTGGAGTGAAGATTGCGAGACTGTGAGGGGACGCTGAACCTGGAGACCTGGACATCTGAATCTGTGTGGAAGTGATAGTAGCGAGTCTGTATGTATTTGTTTGGATTATTTGGATTAAGCAATAAACTCCAACTAGAGATTCCTTTTTGAATTTTTTGCTGGGATACATGACTGCTCTTGGTTCTCTGTGGAAGTGAGAGCCCACAGGAGGAACCAATTTACATTCATGGCTCCTTGAGATGTGAGCTTTATATATAACTTTTGGTTTCCTGTTTTTTGGATAAAGGAATGATAAAGCTGTTTAAGAAGAAATATTGGATTGACCAGGACTGTTAAGTGATTTTGCTGACTGAATATTTCAATTTTTTATAATTTATTAACTTTTAATTTTATGTTAGCTTAAATAAGTATTAAGATTGGAAAATTTATATTATTCTCCCCCTCTGTGTGAGAGACAGAGGGTGGGATTTATAAACCTTCCCTCTTTTTTCCCCCACTTTGTGAGAGAAAGTGGTGGAGTTACCATCAGAGAGTGGCTTGATTTTTGTTAATAGTTGATTAGGGGGTATATTAGGAAATTAAAAGTGTTGTTTTAGTAGTATTAATAGGTTTTTAATGTGCTGGGTTGGTAAAAACACAGTCAGGCAGTACTCCCCCTCAAGACTGAAGGATATCCGACCTTTTGAATGTCCCGCACTTCCTTCAGAAGTGTACAGGAAATGCCGAATATTCGGCATTGTGAGAGTTAGGATTGGAGGGAACAGAAGATCCTGGAACTCTTTGGGGGGATGGGAAAAGAGTGGGCGGATAAGAACAGTTAGAACCAGGAGGCGCCCTGGGGCGAAATGGATGCAGGAGCGAGGTCCATCATATCTTGCATCCATACCCAAGGGCACTGATTTGATCAGGCAGGGAGTGGAGTCATCCTTGGAGTCTCGTCCCTTTCGGGCAGTGTTAAGCAATGCTAGGTCTATCAGAAACAAGACTGCTTTGGTGGCAGATCTTGCTGCATCTGTGGACTTGGCTTGCATCACCGAGACCTGGCTTGATAAAAATGCAGGCCCCATTTTGGAGTCCGTGGTTCCGGACGGGTTCTCGGTGATTCACCGCCCGAGAGTGGATCGAAGGGGCGGGGGAGTTGCAGTCTGTTTTAGACAGGAACTGAACCTCAGGGAGGTGCCAGTTGGGTGTACCAACTCCTTTGAATGTATTGTGGGTGCAGGTGCAGGCTTCAGGATACTTCTCATTTATCGTCCACCAGGTGATGGGAGGGAATTCCTGACGGAGGCGGCGGATTTCATCGCCGAGAGGGTTTTGGAATCCCCCCAATGGTTAATTCTGGGGGATTTCAATGCCTGGGTCGACGATGAACTCGCGCTTTTTGGACAAAACCTCCTCCAATTGACTGATTCATTGGGCCTGACACGGGTTATTACTACTGCAACCCACCAGGGGGTATATTCATTGGACTTGATATTCCATCTGGGGATGGAAGTCTCTGATGTAGAGGTGGAGCCCATCAGTTGGTCTGACCATCATGCCCTGAGGTTCAGTTTCACGGCCCCGCGAAAGAGGCCTGCCCCTAAGGAGATAGTACAGTTCCGCCTTTGAGAGGAGTTACCACAGAAGGCCTAATGACGGAGCTTGACTTCTCGGGATTTCCAATGGATAGCATGGACCCAGGGTCTTTAGTGCTAGCCTATAATAGGGCAGTTGTGAAGGCCCTGGATGTCATTGCTCCATTCCGTGTTCGCCCCTGTACCCTTCACCCTGAGGCCCCATGGTTTACCATGGAGATAAGTGGGTTGAAGAGACAGGGCCAAAGATTGGAGAGACGCTGGCGGAAGACTCACTTGGAAGTAGACAGGCTTAGACTGTTGGATCATTATAAAATCTATCAGTTAGCAATCTCCCATAAGAAGGCAGAGTTCCTGTCCAGGGAAATTGCTACAGCAAAGAACAGACCGGCCCAGCTCTTCCGGACTGTGGACAGACTGTGCAATCCAGTCTGTCTTCATGCCAGTTGAGCATTATCACAGTTGCACTGTGAGGAATTCTCGACGTTCTTTGCTGATAAGGTATCTGCTATCAGAGATGAGATTAGCCAGGGCCTCCCAATTGGGTCTTGCAGTGATCAATCAAGGGACACAAATACCCAACTAACTTGGTTCACTTTCAGTCAACCGGTAGTCATGGATATAGTGAGAATCGTCCAGATTTTGCGTCCAACCTGCTGTAGTTTGGATCCGGGCCCTACTCACCTACTCGTGGGGTGTGTAGAGGTTATTGGCCCGATCCTTACTGGGATAGTAGTGGCATCACTGGAGAGAGGGATCTTTCCAGATCCCTTGAAGGAGGCAATAGTACGTCCTCTCCTGAAAAAGCCCTCCCTTGATCCCAACTGCCCAGTCGAGAAGGTGGTCACCTTGCAGCTGGAAGACCATTTAAACATCCACAATATCTATGACCCTCTCCAGTCTGGCTTCAGGAAACAGCACAGTACTGAGACGGCTCTTGTACGGGTACTCAATGATCTCCTGATGGCGAGAGATCAGAGAACTCATTCTATCTTGGTTCTCCTTGATCTCTCAGCAGCGTCTGACACCGTGGATCATGGGGTGCTGCTCGAATGCCTGTGGTTTCTCTATGGATTAAGGGGGGTGGTCCACAGTTGGTTTAAATCTTTTCTGCAGGGTAGGACTCAGAGAGTAGTGTTGGGGATTTATTCCTCGACCTCTCGCTGCCTACACTGTGGGGTGCCACAGGGTTCGGTGTTGTCCCCCATGTTATTTGCGGTGTACATGCTTCCATTAGGGGACATTATAAGACAATATGGTTTGAGTTTTCATTGCTATGCCGATGACTCTCAACTCTATGTCTTTTGTGCCCGAGCAGGAGTCTGAGTCCAGTACGCTGTTTAACAACTGCCTCCTGGAGATACAGAACTGGATGAGTACCAACTGGCTGAAGTTGAACCCGGGAAAAACAGAGGTATTGGTGTTGGAACCGGGGGTGAGGATATCAAGTCCATGGGTGGGAAAACCCTCAGGTTTATTTCTGGGAGGAACCCCGCTCATGGCATCTGGTCAGGTACGTAACCTTGGTGTTATATTTGACGAGGGCTTGACCCTGAGAGTGCAGGTGTCAGCCGTAGTCAAATCATCCTTCTTTCATCTAAGGAATATAGCACGGGTGAAACACTTGATTCCATCAGAGGATCTTCCTACCCTGGTCCACGCCTTTGTTGCTAGTCGTCTTGATTACTGCAACGCCCTTTATCTAAGGCTGCTGGGAGTGGATATCCGCCGCTTACAGCTGGTGCAAAATGCAGCAGCTAGGTTGTTGACTGGAAGCCCGAGGTCCAACCATATAACACCTGTGCTTCACGAATTGCACTGGCTGCCTGTACAGTGGCAGATCACTTTCAAGGTCATGCTGATGACCTATAAAGCCCTACACGGTTTGGGACCCCGCTACCTGAAAGAACCCCTGACTTCTTACTGTCCTTCCCGCCTCCTCCGATCCTCTGCTGAGGGATTGCTAGAGATTCCCAGGTAACCTTAAAACATCCGTGGAAGAGCATTTGCCTTATGGCTCCTACCCTGTGGAATTCCTCACCTTGCCAGATACTCAATAGCCTGACTGTGGAGAGCTTTAAAAAAGCTCTAAAGACCTTCCTTTTTAATCAAGCATTTTTAGTGACATAAATTATGTTAAATTTTATCTTGAATATAATGTTATTTATAATTGTGGTTTTTAATATTGTATGTAGGATATTATAAAGGTGCCCTGAGCTTGGGAAGGGTGCCTTATAGAAATAAACATTTACTTACTTACTGAAAGTGAATTCTAACCACTCAGTACTGCCGACGGTGTGTATTGGGGACAATGCTAATATATGCATCAGACATCTCCCATAATGCGCAGCGAACCATGTCTCTTAGCATAAGCATAGTAACCAAGGAGCTCAACACATTGATCCTGGCAGTAAGTTACAATAAAAATTGCAATATTTCTAAATGTTAAGCAAACACATGTACAATAATCGGTTTATATGCTGTCATGTAACAATCACAATGTTAATGCTGAAACCTGTGTTCTCCGTTTAAATACACAATTTTAAATGAAATGTATGCCTCTGTGTTTTATTGGTAAATTGACATAGCATGTAAAAAAAAATGTTACACCTTGTAATGCACTTGCCATGTTAAAAGCACATTAAGCCACTCCACAGCATGGTTCAACTGGAGAATGAATTCATGCTTGGATGGTTGGAGGCACTCAACCTGTGACCTTGTGCCCTAACCCCCCACCCCTGGCATGGATTAATTCTCCAGTAGAACCATGATGTGTCATGGCGCAATGCTTGTCACATTTGTTTCCATTAACATCACACAGCGCATATTCAGCCCAGTGTTTCACCGATAGAGCTTGTGTAGGGGAGTGTTTTACTGTTGTCATCATTTTGCTATCCTTTCTTTTAATTATTTAGGAGGTCCCCAAGGGCAAAACCTTATAAAACATTTCTGATAAAGCCCCATGTTTGTCTCCTTGCAGGGATTCCCAACCCACTAGAAGACCAACATAGAGCTGTCAGAAATATATAGAATACATAGATACATAGGAACCACCTGGCCCATCTAGACTGCCCATTTTTTCTACCTTTAAATTATGCTGCAGACTGTAGTTGAGCTGTGACTTTCCTACTCTCCCCTTTTTCTAGTGTTCCCTTATATGTGTGTCCCATGCAATTCTGAATTCCTCCACCGTTTTTGCTCCTACCACCCCTGCAGGAAGGCTGTTCCAAGCATTCACCATCCTCTCTGTAAAGAAATTCTTCCTCACATTATTCTTGAGTCTTCCTTCCTCTAACTTCATCTCATGTCCCCTACTTCTTGTCCATCTTCTTTTCTGAAAGACGCTACCCTCCTGTACCTTATTGATCCCTTTAAGGTATGTAACCCCTAGATGGCACTATCCCAGGGGCTACTACCCCTGCTTGATTTGCCACTAACAGGTTGAGGGGCCTGGATCCGATGGCGGGTGCCTCCACCCAGAGGTCAGGGTTTGCAATAGTTAAACTAACTTGGTCACAGCCCTCTGGGACACTGCAACCCCCCTTTCTTCCCACTAGTGGCCCACACAATATATCAGAATTACCTTCACAGTATACACTTACCCCCAGGACTGGTTCAGGCACTGGGACCTCCTGTAAAATAAGATACAGTGCAACAATCACAGTACGATACTTTAACATAGACAAATACCTCAGGCAGGCTAACTTTGCTGAAACAAGCAGCTCTGATTTATTTAGGGGGAATATAACAAGGACGGGGGGAAATCAGGTTAATTAGCTTATCACTTTACTTATCTATTTCATGGCTCCAGTGCAAGGCCTATCCCTACCAGTTACTGTCCCTGGGTACCCAAGCCCTAGTGGCTAGTCCAAACCGTGGCAGCTGGTAGGGGCCCTTTCACACAGAGAAAAGAAAAATTAGTTAAACAGTCAGCAGTACAGTAATTCCATTTGGATTTAATGTGGCAATTCAACAGGGAGCGACCCTGAATTAGTACTCACGACCTCCAAACAAGATAGGGTCCTTCAACGTCAGCAGGGCTACTCTTGAGCTCCACGAGACTCTTCTCACATTTATATGGTGAACAGTAACAGGCAAAAGTCCTTTAATGGCAGCAGGATTCACTTGAGCTACACAAGCCTCCTCACACATTTATATGGTAAACAGTAACAGGCAAAAGTCCTTTAATGGCAGCAGGATTCACTTGAGGTACACAAGCCTCTTCACACATTTATATGGTAAATAGAAAGTACTATACCAGGCAGGCTGCTTCTCTATCCCAATCGCAATTACTGCACAATACCCGAGAGAACACACAGCAGACTCAGTTCCTGACAGACCAAGCGCAATTCAGCAATTTCTCCAGTCTTCTACAGGGTGAGCCTGGTTTCTACTCTTCAGATATCCTTTGATTCTCTTCACAGGATGGATTCAGTCCTAACAAGCAGTTACACAAGCTGCAGACCGAACTCAGGGCCTTACACACGTTTCCGACTAAAACTGCACAACAAAAAGCACAGGGCTCCTTCCTCTTCACTGCCAGAGCTCAACTGAAACTCCAGCAGACAAACCGGCACTTCCTTTGAGTTCCTCCCAGTTCTTGGCTGGATTGGCTGTCACTCACAATAGACTGCCCCTGTTGGTCCAAAAAGGCGCCAAAGTCCAAACTACATCTCCCAGAGTCACTGCCCATACAATCCTCTTGTGGCTGGCTCAAATTACGAGTCCAAGTTCTGATTCGTCCAAGGCACCATTTTAGAGCTACCTTAACCCACACTGATTGGTCCAGTTCAGCAGTTCAAAACTAGAATGGGGAACTAGGCAAACACAGTTCTGACTGCAAAGAAAGCAGGTTAGACAAACTGTATTTTCATTATTACTCTAAATGATTTCTGGCAAACAGTTACATCTTTCAGATAGGTTCCCTTTGCACTCTAGTGACTGCAAAAATGGAGTGATTGGCAGCTCGAGTGGTACTCAAGCAAAGAAACACAGTCCCCCCATACAAACTAATTATGTCTGCAAGCAGACAGCTCTTAAAGACATGTACCAGAGGCTCTAAAACACTCACAGATAAATGGCTTAGACGCCAAACACCATTCAGGCTTGGAGCATTCAAGCAAGCTCCTGGAAGTCTTTTGGGAACCCCCATTTGCAGGGGGGTTACAGGTATTTATATGTCTCTATCATGTCCCCCCCCCCTTTCTTTTCGCATCTCAAGAGAATACATATTGAGGTCTTTCAGCCTCTCCTCATACGACTTCTGGTGCAGCCCCTGTACCATTTTTGTAGCCCTTCTTTGGACTACCTCCACTCTGTCTATGTCCTTCCTGAGATGTGGCCTCTAAACCTGGACACTACTCCAGATGAGGTCTCACTAATGATCTGTATAGTGGCAGCACCACCTCCTTTTTTCTGCTTGTGATGCCTCTCCCTATGCACCCCAACATCCCGCTGGCCCTTCTAATCACCTTCTCACACTGTCCAGCCACCTTTAGGTCCTCAGATATAATTATTCCTAGATCCCTCTCCTGTTTGGTGGCCGATGGTACCTCCTCCCCTCCCCCCACTGAGTACTCTTCTCTCGGGTTCCCATGACCTGAGTGCATAATTTTGCACTTCTTTGCACTGAATGTCAACTGTCATACATTTGACCAATCCTCCAGCTTACCCAGGTCCCTTCTCATTATTTCCACCCCCCCCAGTGTGTCTACCCTATTGCAGATCTTTGTGTCATCTGTAAAGAGGCACACCTTCCCCTCCAGCCTCGCTGCAATGTCACTTATGAAGACATTAAAGAGGACTGGGCCTAATACTGATCCCTGAGGCACCCTGCTGGTTTCCTCCCTTTCTACGGACTGAACTCCATTTACTACCACCCTTTGTGTCCTACTGCTCAGCCAATTTTTAACCCAGTTAACCACCCCAGATCCAACTCCCAGGCTGCTCAATTGGTTCATTAGCCTTTTATGTGGGATAGTATCGAAGGCCTTGCTAAAATCCAGGTAGGCCACATCTACCAACCCTCCCTGATCAATCTCCCTTGTCACCCAGTTGAAGAAATCTATCAGATTTGTTTGGCAAGACCTGCCTGCCGTGAAAATATGCTGTTTCGGATCCTGCCGTCCACTGGATTCAAGATATGTTACATTCCTTTCCTTGAGTAATGATTCCATCAGTTTTCCTACCACTGAGGTTAGGGTGACTGGCCTATAGTTACCAGCCTCCTCTCTCTCTCTCCCGCTCTTATGGAGAGGGACAACATTCGCCCTCTACCAGTCTGCTGGAACGACACTCATTTCTAATAATTTGCTGAACAAAGGCTGTCAGTGGTCGTGCTAGCTCCTTTCTTAGTTCCTTTATAATTCTGGGGTGTATTCCATCCAGCCCTATTGCTTTATCTATTTTCAGTTTTTCTAATTCCTTTAGGACTTCCTCAACTGTGAACGGACTGTATCTACACTCCTCCCCTTGGTATTCCTTACACCTAGCTGTGGTCCCTCCTGTCCCTTTCTACAGTGAACACTGAACAAAAATATTTGTTCAAGATTTCTGCTTTTTCCTGGTCCTTGTCTGCTGACCCCTCACTTCCCTTTTTAGTCTCACAATCCCACCGCTGGTTTTTCTCTTCTCGCTAATGTATCTAAAAAGGTCTTGTTTCCTTTTTTAATTGCCTTGGCTATTCTTTCTTCTATCTGTGCCTTGGCTTTTCGAACTAGTTTTCCCGCCTCCATTAGCTTTTCCAGATACATTCCTCTCTCTTCCTCCCTCTGTGTTTCTTTGTATTTTCTGAATGCTGCCAAAATGTTTTGGCTATGTGGCCAAACTGGCTGGCTGCCCTGATAGACCAGGTTCAGGAGCAGACTTGGGTCACCATATCAGTTGATGGGCATGACCGATTAAAAAAAAAAACTTGCTGTCTCAGTGACTACTCACAGAGCCTGAACAAGGTATATTCATTCCCTGTCTAACAGTGCAGGGTATATCCCCGTCTAATTTGAGGGTATAGCTCTATCCAATTTCAGGGTAAATGCCTGGCAGACAGCATATAGAGGGACAATAATACTGTACATAAAAAAGCATGCATTTTATAAAATGAAAAGAAAGACAGCCCTGTTGTGCTACAGTACCATCCATCAGTACTGTTAAGCTAACTACTCCGGCGAAACAAGTTTCAGAATGGACCCTGGTCGATTGGGGGCAACCAGAGGATTGAGGACTTAGCATCCCATGGATGTCTCTCCTCTTGGGAAGTGGAGGCACAATCAGTGTCCCCCTATACGACTGCCACTTAGCATTAGCTGGGTGGCAGAAACGTGGATGTGTGAAAAAAGAAAATGAATACATTTTTTTTTCTTTCCATCATTTATGTATCTCCTGAGCTGCCCTGGCTTTTCCCTTTCCTACCGACCCCCAAGTCTTGTCACCCAACTTCTCTAGGACTTATCTTGCATTGACGTCTTCTGTCACAGGACTGTGAAGGGTGTCCAGTCACTGGTGCAGGACCTGCAAGGGGTCCATCATCATCCTGCAGATGAGGTGTTTTCCACTGATTTTCTCCCTGGGCCCACAGGACGTGCAGTGAGCACAATGTGTGAGTTCCACCTCTGCAGAGACACCCCTCATGCCCTGAGCATGGTTCACTTCCCTCTCCTGATGACATCATGTGTGCTGCCACCCAGATTCTGCTGGATGGCAGTCAGATAGTGAGCCACTGTAACCCTCCTCCCTGAGGAAGGAGAGCAATCCTATGGACCCTCAGTCCTCTCTCCCCTGGCCAGCACCCGATCAACCCACATCCGTTTACAAACTAGGGTCGCCAGCATGGCAGGAGGTGAGGTGAGTGGTACCTCAGCCCTCCACGCCACTGGGCCAGCAGGAAATGAAAGGATTTTAAAAGGCAATAAAAACAGGCAGTCTCTTTTTATTTGTGAGATAAATAACTACGAGCAAGAAAGCAACATCAAAATGATAGAAACAGTAAAAACACAGTCCCCTAAAAAAAAAAAAAAACATTGGAGCTATGTGGGTATTTAAATAAAACAAGAAGATTTTGGAAGTACTGTTTCTGCAGACTTTATGGACGATATTTTCCAGAGAACAAGGCTGTGACTGTGTCCTCTTCTGTTGATCCTGCCATAATGCTGTGCTGAGCATTGCCCATTCACTCTCATGAGTGCTGTTGCCAGTACCAGGTTTCTTCCGCATATCTATCAGTGGAACCAGAAATAAATCTGCCAGATGCCAATCCCTCGCTCTCATGAGCTTCTCCTCTAGACAGCTGCACTAGTTCCCACATACAACCTGTCAGCTCATCACACAAAAGTGACTCACTCTGTGTCTATCCATAGTCATGCAAAGGATCTCATATTTGAAGCAGGGATTCAGCATGACTACAAAAATGTAGCTACAGCTATCCAGCATTTTCGTTAACCTTTTATCTAGTTTAGCTTGCAGGAGCTCGATAAGCTCAGCTGCCATATCTGGCATCTCCCTGTGTTCATGTACATATCTATCCAAGGATATTTTCAGGATATGCACAGCTGTGCTGGGATCACCTGACTTGGCGTGGCAGTGGTCATTTCATTTTCTGCTTTTTGGCTAATTTTAACAAGTGAACTGGATGAAAGTAGACTACTCATTCACAGTGGCTGAGCTCAGGCATCTGTCTCTATGGCCTGTAGCTTCTGCGAGTGCTAAGTCACACATGGTGCTGCCTTCAGTGAGCTTCCATAGTGGTCTCTGACTGGACAGGAAGTCTCAGGAGGTCTTGAACTGTTATACACTGTTCCAGCAGCCAAATAATAAAGTACCAAAAATTGGGCACCTTAATATGAATACTTGGCTGAATATCTAAAATAAGGTATACCTCAAACAAAACACAAATATTGCCATAGGATAAACAGGGTTAAATGTCATGAACTCTTCACCCGAAGTGCAAACACAAGCACAAGGGGTAATCCACTGAAGCTGGCTGGGGAATGCTCAAGAGGGGCGTACAAAAGTACTTTCTCATGGAGAGAGTGGTGGACGGGTTGAAAACACTAATGAAGCAGGTGTTATGTGCCAAAATAGCAAGCGGAGTCCAAACAAGGGTAGGACAGGTACAGGGCCTGATAGGAACACGGGATGGCAAAGTAAGGGAGGGAAACAATGGCAGATGGTCAACAGGTCTCTCACACAATTATGAAATGGGTAGGAAAAATACAGAAATCTGCTACGGCAAGGCATGCAGAATCCAGCACAATAGCACTGGAAAGAGATCCTTTACCTCTCCAAGCTCTTTACTCATCGAATCACTGCAATGGCACAACTTAAGCCCAAACTGCCCACACAAAGCATGGCTGCCTTGGGATCAATTAATGGGTACATAAAAAAAAATGCAGCTTCATTTTAAAATGTCCTCCTACTCAAACAAACAGCCCCGACCTTCTGTCAGGGTACAAAACACACTGTTTTTGCATTTGATGCATACCTGCACACCAAACGTTTTGCTAAGGTGAAAGCGGATTACTGGGGTGTGTCATTGCCGAGCCCGCTGCAGCTGAAAATAGCATGGCCTCGACAGTCTACTCTAATGACCACGCACTGTGGTCTCGACATCATTCACTGCTTGGTGGGTGGAAACTTTTTGTATTTCAAAGGACCCAAAGCCACACCAATCAGAGTGCTTCGGTCCTTTGATTTACAGTTTACATGAAGCTGGACAGTCAGCAAGCAGCTGATCTTCTGTCAATGCTAGCAGCCTGTCAGTCCCTCAGGGACCACTGTTCCCTAGTTCAGATGCTTTTTTTTTTGCTGACCGTTCCCTTCAGGTGGCTCGTCAGCCCACTCGCCCTTTCCCATCTTTATATTATATATATATTTTAATGTAAGCGGAGCAAGGTGCTCACCATTGCTACTGCTTCTTTCTATCTGCCCCCTCAACTTGGCTCACCTGCCCACCCGGTCGTCCCATCTTTATTTTTAATGTAAGCGGAGCAAGGAGCCCAACCCCGCTACTGCTTTTCCTGACAACCCTTCTCCCCTGCAGGTCACCTACCACCTTTCTCAAAGAAGCCCAATACTGGGGTGCCCAATCCCAGTGTTGGAATGAAGTGCGTTCATTGATTTTTTTTTTTTTTTTAATCCTGTAAAAAAGAAAACTGTCCATCAATGTCTGTTGTGCCGTTAGTTCCCCCTCATGCGACCCTCCCACTCCGCACCCCCAAGCCCTTACCTACCCATCTGTTGTACAACCATGTAATCCTCTCTGGACCACAGACATGTCTTCATTCTTTAACGCCGGACTGCAAACTGAGGAAATCAGGTATGCGGTTCAATGTATATCAATGGGGTTTTGAACTCAGTAGCATAATCTGGCCATTTTTCAATATTTTTGCCCAAATTTTTCAAAATACCTTTTTTAGGACACCACCTTATGAACAATGCAAGTGACATTAGGTAAATCTGCCCCGAAGGGTGATTTCATGGTCGCTGTATGAAATCACCTTTTGGGCAGGAGTTGAACATTTTCTCCACCAATGTTCATGAGGTGGGGTCATAAGAAGGCTATGTTGAAAATCTGGTGTAAAAATATTAAAAAAACAACAAAGTTATGAGCCTACATTTTAGTTTGCGAACGCAGGCTCATAACTTTGGTAATTTTCAATATTTTGCCCCAAATTTTCAAAACAGCCATTTCTTCACAGCACCTCATGAATGTGACACGTGTCATATTTCAAATCCTGGCCAAAATGTGTTTTCACATCCTGAAAGGTGAGTTAACAGTCGCTATGCGAAATCACCTTTTGGGCAGGAGTTGAAAATGTTCTTCACTATTGTTCATCAGATCGGGTCCATAAGAAGGCTAAGTTGAAAATGTGGGGCAAAATGTTTAAAAACAAAGTTATGAGCCTATGTTGGAATTTATGAACGCAGCTTTGGTAACTGTCAATATTTTGCCCCCAAACCTTCAACATGGCTATTTCCTCACAGTACCTCATGAACGTGACAGTTGTCATTTTTCAATTCCTGGTCAAAATGTGTTTTCGCATCCCCAAAGTTTATTTCATAGTTGCTGCATGAAATCACCTTTTGCACAGGACTTGAGAATTTTCTCCACTATTGTTCATGAAGTGGGGCCATAACAAGGCTATGTTGAAAATCTGGCATAAAAATATTTACAAAAACAACAAAGTTATGAGCCTACTGTACGTTGAAGTTGGTAATTTTCAATATTTTGACCACAAATATTCAACATATCCATTTCTTCACAGCACCTCATGAATGTGACAGCTATCATTTTTCAAATCCTGGCCAAAATTAGTTTTTGCATCCCGAAAAGTGATTTTACAGTCATTGCGCGAAATCAACTTTCAGGCAGGAGTTAAAAAAAATTTTGTGCACTTGTTCATGAGGTGGGTCAAAAGAAAGCTGTTGAACATTTGGGGCAAAAATGTTAAAAAAACAATAAAGTTATGAGCTTATGTTGGAATTTATGAACACAGGCTCATAACTTTGGCAATTTTCAATATTTTGACCCCAAACTTTCAACATACTGTAGCAATTTTTGCACATCACCTCATAAAGATGACGTGTCACTTTTTAAAATCCTGCACGAGATGAGTTTTCACACCTCTGGTGTGAAATTACATTTTGGTCAATGTACTATAAATGGTACGTCATGCCTATAAGGCAAATCCTAAAATAAGTCTCATCAAAAGTTGGGGTTAAAACATTAGAAACAAAAAAATTCTGTAACAAGCATCAAACATTCGGCATTGATAAATGCTTGTTTATTTTCTGCTATTATCTCACATGCTGGTACGTGCTGCACTTACTCCAAGGCCACCGCTTGCCCACTGTGACTATCACTTACTGCATATTAGATTGCCATTGTAGACTGCAAATAAATTATAACCTCTTGTGCTTTTGACAGAACGAGACTCATTATCTGATGTAATGGGACAGTAATGTGGTGTCAATCACAAAGCCCCATACAGAACTCACAAAAAATTCACCTATCAACAGCACTTACAGTGCTCTGCTCATTTCATTTTTTTCAAATTGCCACTGAATGTGGCTCCTGAATGGGACACAAACTCACTAATGTGCCACCAATCACGGATTTCGGGTGGGATTCAGAAAGCTTTCTGAAGGTGCAAAACCTTCCATAAGTCCCCAAAACCTCCATAGTTACAGAAAAAAAGGGGAAATTGCTCTGAGTGCTGTTCACAAAACTTCCGCAGCTGTGGAATAAATACACTACGGACTGGTAAAAAAAGTGCAGCTGTGGAAGTTTCTGAGGAAAAAAGGTAATTGATAAGCATGGCACATCCCCTCAAAGGCTATTCTTAGCCAGGTTTTTTTCCGCAGTTGCGGAAGAACAGGTTACTCACCTGTAACAGTAGTTCTAGGAGTGGTATATGTTGTTCATCCACACTCTCTGGCATGTCCCTTTCCCCTTTAAATCTGGCCGGAAGTCTTCAAGCTGGCTCCTCCCACCCACCCGGGTGGTAAATACCTCAGCTCCGCCACATGACGACAGATCTTATCCCGCTGGAAGCAAGGCTGTGTGCCTAAAGCCGGGGAGGTCGGGTGGGTGCATGTGGATGAACAGCATATACCACTCCTAGAACTACTGTTACAGGTGAGTAACCTGTTCTTCTAGGAGCGTGGATATGTTGTTCATCCACACACTCTGGCAGACTCCAAGCAGTTCTCTGAGAGGAGGGAGGCAAGGCGCACACCCCTACTTGGGAAATAGAGACTGGAGAACCGAGGCCCCAAAACCAGCATCCCGGCGTGACTCGAGGCCGATGTGGTAGTGGGTAATGAAGGTGTTTGCTGACTTCCAGGTAGCAGCCCGACAGATTTCCTGGATAGGGATGTCCCTGGAAGCAGCCACCGATGCAGCAGTATGGCAGGTAGAATGAGCTCTTATCCCTCTGGGAGGCTCCTTGCCCGCCAACTCATAGCACAGACCTATGCATGATGTAATCCATATCGCAATGTTCCATTTGGCTTCAGGTCTGCCAGAAGCTGCTTCAGCGTAGGTGACAAACAGCTGGCGAACCTCTCCCCGAATTTCTGCTGCCCTCTCCTTATAATAGGAGAGAGCATGTCTGAGGTCCAGAGTATGGAGCCTGTCTCGGCGTCCGAGGTGTAGTTAGGGTAGTATACCGGCAGAGTCAACACCTGGTTAGGGTGAAACTCTGAAACCACCTTCGGAAGGAATTTTGGGTGGGGGTGCAGGACAACTTTGTTCCTGTGGAAGACCAGATAAGGGGACTCTACCGAAAGCACCTGGAGTTCCCCTGTCCTTCTGGCTGACGTGATAGCCACCAGGAAGGCCATCTTCCACGACAAGTGTGAGAGCTCACACTTGTGAATGGGTTCGAATGGCTTGCCCATGAGCGTTGCCAAAACCAGCAAAAGATCCCACGGAGGTGGAGGTTCACGCACTGGAGGGGATATGTGATCCAGGCCTTTCAAGAAGTGCCCGACCACTGTCTCCTGAGCCAAAGTCGTCTGACCGGCCCGCGCCCGTTAAGCAGAAATGGCTGCCAGATGCACCTTAAGGGTCGATGACCATAGACCCCCTTTGGAGAGAGACCAAAGGTAGTCAAGAATGTTAGCCACAGGGCAGGATAAGGGGTCCACACTCTTACCCTGACACCAAATGGAAAATCTTTTCCATTGGAAGGCATAACATTTCCTGGTCGATTCCTTGCAAGATGCCTGCACTACGGTGTAGACATCTTCAGAAAGACCCAGAGCCTGGAACTCTAGCCGCTCAGGTACCAGGCTGTGCGGTGCAGGGATTGAAGGTCTGGATGCAACACCTTCCCCTGGTTCAATGATACAAGGTCCGGGCATGTACACAGCCGCTCCGGGGGCCTGCAGCTGAGGCTGAGGAGATCTGGGTACCAGAACTGGCGCGGCCAATCTGGGGCTACCAGGATCACCTTTGCTTTGTCCTTTCTCACCTTGAGTAACACCTTGTGGATCAAGGGAAATGGAGGAAAGGTGTAGAGGAGGCCTGGGGTCCACGGCCTCGAGAAGGCATCCCCCTGCAATGAACCCTGCTGAGGGGGGCGGGCATGGTACAGCCTCAGCTTGGAGTTTTCCTTGGAGGCAAACAGGTCCACCAACAGTCTGCCCCAATGGGAGAACAGATTGTAAGCTAAAGTGACCACTCGTGGGATGTCTGGCCTATGCGGCTGAGAGCATCCGCCAGTTGGTTCGAGACTCCTGCCACATGGATGGCTAGGAGATCCGCCTCCAACCGACTTATGAGGGTCCAGATGTGGAGCGACTCCCTGCACAGCAGACTGGAGTGCGTGCCGCCCTGTTTGTTGAGGTAGTACATGGTTATGGTATTGTCCGTCTGGACTTGAACGGCTTGACCCCAGAGCTGAGGAGTGAAAGCTGACAGTGCCAGTCTGACTGCTCTGAGCTCCAACAGGTTGATGTAGCATCGGGACTCCTCGGGGTTCCACAACCCGTGGGCCCTGCTGTTCCCCATGTGGGCTTCCCAGCACATGAGCGAGGCATCGGTTGTCAGGACGACCGTCGGCTCTGGGCGGACAAACAGGATAGCTTCCTGCAACCGTACTGGGGCAGTCCATCATTGGAGAGCGTCCCACATCTTCTGGGTTACAGTAATCAGCTGGTCGAATGGACCATGGCGCTGAATCCACTGGGTGGCCAGCTCCCATTGGAGGGGGCGCATGTGCCACCTGGCCCAATGGACCATTGAGGTGCACGCCACCATGTAACCCAGAAGGTGCATAAAGTCCCAGGGCACCAGTGCCCAACCGGAAATGATTGGGCAAAGGAGGAAAGAACCTCCGCCCTGTTGGCCGGGAGCCGAGCTCTTGGTCGACGAGAATTGAGCTCTGCCCCGCTGAAGCCCATCACCTGAGAGGGCACGAGTTTCGACATGGCTTCGTTGATCAAGAGGCCGAGCTGGGAGCAGGTTCGGAGGGCCAGATCCCTGGACTTCTCCACCTCCTGAAGGGAGGAACCTGCCAAAAGCCAGTCATCGAGATAAGGGTATATCCGAACTCCTCAACGCCGAAGATGGTATGCCACCACTGCAATGCACTTGGTGAAGACCCGAAGTGCCGATGACAAGCCAAAAGGCACGGCTCGGAACTCGTACAGGGTCTCTCGACCCTGAAGCGGAGGAACCGCTGG
This sequence comes from Neoceratodus forsteri, assembly GCA_016271365.2. Classification (NCBI taxonomy): domain Eukaryota; kingdom Metazoa; phylum Chordata; order Ceratodontiformes; family Ceratodontidae; genus Neoceratodus; species Neoceratodus forsteri. The sequence continues at coordinate 1,692,673,436 of CM057456.1, read as the reverse complement.
TGGGATGGACAGATTGGGACATGAAAGAACGCGTCCTGTAGATCCAGTGAACAGAACCACATGTTTCGCTCCAGGGATGGCATGATCTGGTTCAGAGTTACCATCCGGAAGGTGCGAGACCAGAGATATTGAATCAGGTCGTGGAGATCTAGGATGGGGCGCCAACCCCCCCCCCCCATCCGCTTGGGCACCAGGAAATACCTGGACACGAAGCCTGGGTCTGTAGGAGGATCCGGCACTGGAGCTACCGCCTCCTTGCAGAGGAGCTGAGCAATGTCATCTCGAAGAGCCGACTGAGTGCAAGCTGAGATCCTTTCCTCCCAAGGGGCACGGGCTCGGCTGGGAGGGTACTGCTCAAATTCCAGAGGCTGTTCCTGGCTGACCACTTCTAGAACCCACCTGTCTGAGGTAATATCAGACCAGGCGGAAAGAAAGTGGTGGAGCCAGCCCCCCACGGGAGGACCAGAGCTGGCGTGCCGGGTGTAGGGGTGGCAACCCCCAACCCGTCACTGAGCAAGCTTAGAGGAGGAGGAGGAGACTCCTGGACCAGCACCTCGGCCTCCTTTATGGGGCTGTTGTGGTCCCTGCTTGGGCCTTGGGCACCAAGCTTGAGCCTGCTGCTGCTACTGTTGCTGTTGACCTCCTTGAAAGGAGGGCTGCCTAACCGCAGGGGAAGAGTGCCAAAAAGGCTTCTTCTTGTGCTTCTGCTGGTTCTTGCCCGAAGAACCCTTCGCAGAGGTAGCATACAAGGTGGCACTGGACTGCTCTATGCACTGGAGGTGACCAGCCACTCCTGGACTGAAGAGGTCAGTGCCTAGGAAGGGCACATCAGCTAACTTGCGCTGAGTATCCGCCGGAAAGGAGGATAACCTCAGCCAGGCCCTGCGGCTGCTAAGGAGCGGGCACAGGAATCTCCAATGTCCAGGGCCGTCTGGAGCTGCTGTTTTGCAAAAGAATGGCACTGATCACGGACTTGCTTTACAGTGGTCTGCATGTCCACTGGGAGATGAGGGAGGACTTCATCTAATGACCCTAGGAGGACATAAGAGAAGTGTGCCATGGTAACAACTGAACTGGCCTGACGAAGGCCTAAGAAAGAAGCTGCATAGACCTTCCGGGCAGAATGGTCCACATTTTTGGACTCCTTGTCCAGGGGGTGGTCAGCGTCGGCTGAGCGACCAGTGTGTCTGAACACAGAAGCAGTCACAAGGCTTTCGGCTGAGGGATGTTCTGTGAACCCCGCCAGGGACCCCATGGGTACCATATACTTGCGGGCCATGTGGGCAGATGGAACTGGACAGGAGGCAGGATGCTGCCAGAGCTCAAGGGCTGGGTCAACAATGGCTTTGGCCACTGGAAAGGCCTCCATCGGGGTATCCCCCCTTTTGAGGATATCCGTAAGGGGGTATTCCGCTTTCTTTTGGATAGGCTCCAAGGGCATTCCGGTAGATTCGGAAATCAGATGGAGGATGCCCTGGAAAGTGGAAGGACCTTCCTCCAAACCTGCCACTGATGACTCGTCATCCCCCGGATGCAAGTTCAAACCAGTGGCATCCGAGTCCGAAGAGTCGGGATATAACGGTCTCCCGACTATGTCTCCCTCAATGCGTCGAGGACGATCAGGGACAACAGTGATGGACAGATGATGGGGCAGTCCGGTGTCTGTCCGGTCCTCTTTCGAGGGAGCCCCTCCTTGAGGCTGCTTAGGCGGTGGCTCCACCAAAATCGTTTGGGAGGCCATGATAGGCCGAGCTGGAATACGTGCCGGCCCCACAGGTGGGGGAACCGAAGCCTTTGGGTCCAGAGGGGTCGGAGTTGGCCTGGGAGGCGGGAGCCAAGTAATGGCCAGTGCTGCCGGCTTTTGACCAGTTAGAATCAGCTGTTGCCACATGAGATCCTCATAACATCGATGGAGTTTCCGTCGAAGTCTCCCCTCATCTGAGGAGGATGAGGATAGATGGCGATGCCTCTTTCTGGAGTGTTAGTGACCTTTCTTTGGTTTTTCGACTGAAGGGGTTCTGGTCCCGCGGTGGAACCCGGCGGGGTTGGTTGGGTCAATCAGAATGCGCCGGAGTCAGTGAAAACCGATCCATCTAAGCCTTCGAGAGGTTACCCAAAGCTACAGTCTCCCTTTGCCGGGAAAAAGAAAGAACCGGGTCCTTTCTAAGGAATCGTTGACAGGAGTCGGTGATAAGGGCTCGATGGGATCGAGCATAATCTCGGCCGGTTCCTCGGTCTCGGTGCCTTGGCCCAACAGAAGATCTGTGAAGCCGGTGGCCGAGGATGCGATCTCGACCAAAGTCAAGCCCGCGTGTTCCTGAGACTCGGTCCTCTCTCGGTCCCAGGATCATCTTCTTCGGGAATAAGACTTGGGGGTCCTTGTCCCTCTTCTGAGGGCGGAAGGAGTGTGAACCCGAGGGCGCCTCACCCCTGGTGGGGAAAGACTGGCACAACTCCCTGAAGGAGCCCGAAAAGGTGGAGCCAAGGTTCAGAGGAAAGAAAAAGCTACGACTGGTCAAAGCCTGAGCCGCCTCCTCCTCGAAAGCAGCAATCTGCTCGAGCTGCTCGGCGGATCCCACGGCCGTGGAAACCGCCACCTTGCCTTCTTAGATTTCACTGGCGGATTTCTAAGCTCCGGTCTCCCCCAATTTTAGGCGCGCCTTGCGGTCGTACAGAACGTTGGGATGGAAGGCCAAACAGAATATACATGCCATGGTGTCATGACTGACACCTAGGCAGTAGACACACAAGAAGTGGGGATCGGTGCGCGACATTTTCTGGCTGCAGAGACAATGGCGAAATCTGGGGGATGATTTGTCCTTCATGTTCAATGTGCTGTAATCGGAATCAGGAACTCTGACGAGTTTCAAAGTAATCTGCGGGGAAAACCGACTTTGCGAATCCAGGGCCTACGAATTGCTAGTACCACAAGGGAACCTGAATCTTCCAAAGGAAAGGAAGATCTGGCATCATGGGGCGCAGCCGAGGTATTTACCACCCAGGTGGGTGGGAGGAGCCAGCTTGAAGACTTCCGGCCAGATTTAAAGGGGAAAGGGGTATGCCAGAGAGTGTGGATGAACAACATATCCACGCTCTTGGAAAAGATGTTACACACATTGGAGTGAGGCAAAACACTCCCTCAGCAAACTGCAGTAGTGCCCCAACAATTGGAATACAATTATAGTGGAGGTCAGGCACAAGTAATAGCATCCCAGTGGGTATATCAGTGGTTGATGTTACAGCAACAGTAGCTCACATTGCCATGGAAAGGCAACGAACAACCACCACCAGACCCAGTGCAACCCATGAAGGAGCCCCACAGGCAGTAGAGCCTGAACAGCCTGTACTGAGTGCTACTCCTGCAGGCAACAGGAAGACTCCCAGGGAGGGATGACCAGCTGTGAGAGACAGCCACTGTAGTGCCATGGTATTGCTGGTACCTGTGGTGCTGCAGTGGTCCCAGTTGAGGGACTGGTTACTGGTCTATCTGTGGGTGCTTACGGCTACCTTCTATGGCAGAACTGTGTAAGTCTGCTGCTCCAGCTAGTTATGGTCACTATTGTTGTGTCCCCTAAGCCATCCCCGCAGCTGCGGATCCGCAGTTGCGGATTTTCAGCACTTGCGCAATTTCCACAGCTGCTGAATTTCTGCACCTGCAGAGCTTTTTGCGGAATTCTGCACCTGCGCAAGTTTTCTTTAAGACTATTGTGCAACTGCATTTCCGCAGTGCTGCAGGCCTTTTTCCCGCAGCTGCGGGACTTTTGGCGTGCTTTGTGAATCCTGCCCTCCATCACAAAGCTTCAACAGGGCTCACAAAAACCAAATTGCCAATCAGGGTAGTTCTGATAAGGACCAATCCCTCCCTATTTTTTAAACAGATACATAATATGGCTTCCCTGCAAGGCCCACTAACAGTGCCAATCGTGACACTTCTTACAAGTCTCAGAGGGGCCTTTCAAATAATGCTCTGTGGTGTAGGCTTCAGCATTATCTCCTTGATGACAACCACATTCCAGCCTATCTCCGAGTCCTTAACTTTACAGCTGATGATCATGCTCCACAGACTGTTGAAGCAGCCACCTGCACTCACTCCTGCCATTATGTTTTTTTTTTGCTTACTTTTTTCCAGTCATGGCCCCGGTCGGCTCTCTTCCTCTTCTCCTCCTCCAGCCGCCTGTACCAATCTCAGGCCACCACCTTGTACTCCCCCATGGCTTACCCACCATGGAGGGGAGGTGAGGGACCCCCTAATCCCCCACCAAGCACGGAACCAGAACAGGTGGTGGAGCCAGAGGAACGGTGCATGCCAGAGGACAGCCATCAAGCCGTGCGACCTGGAGCTACTGTTTTTCTGTTTTTTTCTCCCCTTGTGGGAGCACGGCATTCAATGACACCTGCAACGGTGTTCGCGCACACACTCCCGTGCACGCCCACGTCAAGTGTCTGCCATGCTCCCCACCCCCTATTCATGCAGCGCCGTGCCATCGAGCCCCAGCCTCTACTAGGGGTCAGGCATGCACTGGCAGCTGCACTTCCCCCGCCCCGGAGATGGGGAGCAGTCCATCGGACACTCAATCCATCTCCCCTCTGGCGACCCGCGTTCGATCCTGAACACAGGTCGCCAGCGCGGCATGAGGTGTGGCGTCCAGCGCCTCAACTCTCAGAGTCAGTGGGCCGGCCTGCCATTACTTTTTAAAAGAAACATTCAGCTCCTTATATGCACCACTACAGCCACCTACTGGCCAGGAGGCAATGTTACATTGTTTAAATTAGACTATTTTGTCTTTTACAACTAATATTTGACATTTTTAACAATTAAAACAGGTTTAATTTTTTTAATACCCTGTTTGCAAATGGGAATGGACCCATTTCATAATCACAACAACGTGCTCCAGGGGGTACGTTGTGGTGGTATAATGGCACTTCTCGGGTAGTGGAAGCACTCTGCCTTTGACCTTGTACTTCAATCCATCCGAGCTGTGTTTTTATCCCACTACAACACACCCCTGTCATGCCTTACCGCTTACGAACTAGGAAGAGTTGGGCAGACTGGATGGGCCATTTTCTGCCATCCCATTCTATGTTTCTATAAATCTATGTTCCTCCTGCACCTTACTGCATAACTGAATGACCCTATGAGGAGAAACAGGGCAGTACTGTTCTTGTAATGACATTGTACTGAACAGAACTTCAGTTACGCTGTTTTCGGAAACTAAAATAAGATCCACAGTACTGAGTCTGATGCTTCAATACCATACTAGTTGGCAGAACTGTGAGGCCAGCTGAATCACATGGCCTCAATAATATGCAAGGGAGTTAATCAAGAAATATCTATACATTCCAGATAGCTCCACCTTCAAGCACTTGATACCTGTCAGCTTTGGCGAAAGATATTACTAGGCACAGTAGGCAGCAGATAATCATATGCTGTTTAAGGAAAAATAACCGTTTAACTTCTTTTCGAGGGCAAAACATCAAAGGAATACGTTTTAGTTAAGGGAATGTGCAACTTTAAATGGTCCAGTTTACATTATAGGGCTAAAAGTAAAATGTGTCAATTTATTTTATCCAACAAATGGCTGCTTTTTAAAATTATAATGACACTATAGAAACACTGTAGTTAAATCAGGGGTGCTTATTTTCTAATTTCAAAAATGGCTAATTCTATTTGGCCAAAAATCAGGGTAGTTGGTGAGGTAAACACCAAGACAGAGCAGTAGATAGGGAGAAGGGCAGGGGTAAATGGAGATAAAAAAGACAAAAGCAGTAAGGACAGAGAAGTGGCAAAAAGAAATAAAGCCATAAAAACAATGGAGGGTAATGAGTACCAATGCCCGTAGTCTAGGTAAAAAGCTCCCTGAAATGGTGGCCTTGATGGAAGAGGGATGCCTGGATATTGTGGCAGTCACAAAAACATGGTACACAGAGGACCATGACTGGGATGTCAACATACCAGGGTACACAATCTACAGGCGGGACAGGGAGGAAGAAGAGGAAGAGGCGAGCTCACTATATAAGGAAGGGATCAAAGCAACAGAACTAAAGGGTAAACAGGGAGGAGAGGAGGCACTGTGGGTCACCCTGGAGACTGAAATGGCTTTACAATCCGCAGAGGTTGTATATGACCCCGTCTCAGGGAGGAAATGGACAAGGAAATGATAGAAGGTATCCTTGGGATGGCAGAGAAAGGGAGATATAGAAACATAGAATTTGATGGCAGATAAGGACCGCTTGGCCCACCTAGTCTGCCCATTTCCCTACCTAACGGATAAGCTGCAGATCCTAGTTAACCAACAGCCTACTTCCTCCTACCCCCCCACTAGAATTGCCTTACGTCTGTCCCATGCATTCTTGAATTCCCCCACTGTTTTTAACTCTATGACCTCCTCAGGAAGGCTGTTCCATGCATCCACAACCCTCTCTGTGAAGAAATACTTCCTCACATTACCTCTGAGCCGTTCCCCCTCTATCTTCAGATTGTGCCCCCTTGTTCTTGCACATCTCCTTTTCTGAAAGATGCTACCCTCTTGGACTTTGTTGATTCCCTTGAGGTATTTGAAACTTTCTATCATGTCGTCGAATTCTATGTTTCTATAACCCCAACCACCACCACATTTAGTACAAATCAATATGGTGTATCCTAAATCTATATTTATGCTAATTTGCTTGACAGTACGTTTAACTGTCTTATTCTGTTTGCATTTTTCTTTGTTTAAATGTACAGTGCCCACATTCCCACGGGACAGGGCACTATATAATAAATTTGCCTTTAATATATTAATACCGTGGTTCATACTGTGGAGTCTTGGAGCTGAAACGGCATTAACCCATAGTTAGCTCCTAACAACTTGTATAGTAATTTATCTGGTTTTTGCTCAGGATATACCTGTCTACACTAATTTTAAATGCATTCTTTGTTTTGATTAAAACCATATTACATGGTAGCTTGTTCCATGGGCTGATTACTCTTTGGGTAAAGAAAAAATATTCTACTTAATGATTTAAAGTGCCCCCCAGTGAGTTGAAGTGGGTATCCTCTTGTGTCATTAATGGTTGGTTTATAATTTTATGTTTACTTCATGAAATATGTCTTGTATTACAGCATTCATCAACAGTACACCTCCTCTTTTATGCTGAGTCTCTAAGCTCTTTAGATTTAATTCCTCTCTTTGTAAGTTTTATTCTTTAGCAAAAAAATGGACTTAGTTGCTCTTCACTGCACTTTTCCCAAGCTGTCCTTGCATTTGTACTGGTTCCAAAATTGGCTGGCATATTCTAAATGTGACCTAACATATGATAAATATAATGGGAGGATTATTTCCTTGTTTCTCGATTTAATGTTTCTCTTCCTGCATCATATTACTTTGTTTGCCTTTTTAATCACTTCATTGCATTGCTTTTTTTATTGGTGTTATTGAAGGTCAGATGATATAATAACCCTCAAGTCTTTTTCATTAGTTCTTTCTTGTAGCTTGGTGCCACGCAGGAAATAGGTTTTTTTTTGTTACTGTTCCCAAGTTGCATTACTTTGCATTTATCAATATTAAACTTCATCTTCCAGAGACTAGCCCATTCTAAGATTTTGGTTAAGTCTTTTTGAACTGAATTGGTTTTGTTCACAGGTCTCACATGGCCCTCCCAATTTTGAACCATCTGCATATTTAATGATCCAGTTTTCTACACTGTGTGCTAAGTCAGATATAAATACAGTACGTTGAAGATAACTGGTCCCAATAATGAGCCTTTGGGCACCCCACTGGTAACAAAATCATCTGTTGAAATGGGACTTTTTTTTTTTAAATCTTTGTTTTGTCCGCCTTCCCAGCCTGCCATCCCCGTCCCTTCGGGAGCCCCAAGGCAGACATCCCTATACCTTCCATCCTGCCCAAACAAGCCCTGGATCCCCATGGAGTTTCCGCTTACCCCCGAGCGGGGATGGGGCAGAGCCCCTATGCCCCATCAATCATCTTTCATCGGTCCGGGAGCCGTCGGGCGGGCGAAGGCACATTGAGGGCACGTCTCTGGGGCGCCATCTTCCTTCCCCTACAGCATGAGACCCAGACATCAAGGCACTGAGCGCCGACGTCGCGCTGTATAGCGGCCACCCATCCCCTACTGTAAGGGGCTTGTAATACTCCAAGCCTCTGCTTGGAGTCATACAAGAGGCTATGGCTTCAACCCTCCCCGGAGTAGGCGAGCTGTCGTAGGACGCTCAAGCCTCTCTCTCCCCCCCCGGCCGACCCACCAGCAACCCGAGTCCACTCCTGAACCTGGGTCGCCGGCGTGGAGCGAGGTGTGGTGTCCGGCACCTCAATCCTCAGCGCCACCAGGCCGGCCTGAAATGGGACCTTTTATTTTAACTTTTTTGGATTCTCTCACTTAACCAATATTATTATGCAATTTATTATGTAGCTACTGATGTTTAGTTTTTCCATCTTTTCAATAATCCTCTGTTGTGGGACAAGGTCAAAGGCTTTTTTTTTTAGAAATCAAGAAAAATTTAATCACAGGGGACTCTATTATCTAACTGAAAACTTATTTTTTCATAAAAATCAAAAGGTTTGCTATGCATGGTTGACCTGCCGTGATACCACATTGAAGACTATCAGTATTTTCAAGTGATGAAGTAATGTTATTCTTTATTATGCTTTCCAGTATCTTCCCCGATATGGAGTTAGGCTGATTGGCCTATACTGTAGCTGGCCATTTCATGTCTACTCCCTTTCTCATAAATTGATGTCACATCAGCTGTTTTCCAGTCTAATGGTATTTTTGAATTATCAATGGAAGACTGACATATTATTTGTAATGGTTTTGTAAATGTCTCAGTTTTAAGCATATAAGGAGATATGTTGTCTGGAAATGGCAATGAGTTATTTTTGAGCTTGTGAATTCTATCTTTTATCATATTTTTGTAATAATGATTTTATCAGAGCCATTGTAATTTATATCTTGTGTTACTATTCAATTCTTTGAGAAAACGAAATATCCATTTAGTACTTTAGCAATGTCTAAAGACTGTATCCTAATTTAAAATTGGACCTATGCCATTGTCTCATTTTTTCAAGGTATTAATATAGCTACAGAATATTTTGCCATTTTCCTTTTTTGCATTATCTGCCAGTGAATGTTCCATTTTCTTTTTCTTAGTCCTTTCATTGGTGTTTTTACTTTGTTTTTGTATTTTCTTAACTTTATTCCATGATTCCACAGTTCTTGTTTTTAGGTAAGTGTCACCGTTTTTGTCCTTTTCATTTAATGTTTTCTTGAGTTTAGGGGTCAGACACTTAGGCTTTATTCCTTTTTTTTATATTTCTTTAGTTTGGGAATAAAACTAATACTGATATTTAAAACAGTGTTCTTGAAATTGGTCCTCATTTCTTCGACAGGTGTTTTTTAGGATAGAATCCCAGTTTATTTTATTAATTGTACTTTCATTCCAGTTACGTCTGCTCTTGTATACCGATATAGTTCTGTTATTCCATTATCAGTATTATGTTTAATTATTAATGGTAAACTGAACTGTGTTGTGATCACTGGTGCTTAAAGGAGAGGTACTAGTATATGAATGTATTGCTGCTTGTGTTGCAGAAATTAATAAAGCCAGGATTCTCAATCCTCTTGTTGGTTTTAACACATGCTGTAATAAACTCATTTGGTCTAACTTTTCAACGAAGTATCTATCCTGTCTTGTGATTGCTGACTTATGATCCCAATGTATTTCTCCTAGATTAAAGTCTCCTAAAATGATGGTCTCCCCATGTTCGTATGCAGTTTCTATTTCCTGTAGTAAGTGTTCCATGTAATCTAATGTGGTGTTTGACAGCCTATAACATGTTCCAACAATGTTCCTACAATCACACTTGTGGTTATGTTACTAACATTTTTAATGCCTACTGATTCTACATAGTCTTGTATTGCAGATTTAATCTTATGTGATATACTGAAAGCACTAATTCTATCCTTAAGATACAGTGTGATGCCCCCTCCTTTCCTTTCACCTCTATCCAAATCGTGTAATTTATACCCTTCCAAGCCTCCTCCCCATTTTGTGTCTGGTGTCCACCAGGTTTCAGTTATTGCGATGATTGCCAAGTTATTATTATTTACTAGTAATGATAGTTCTTCCCATTTTGTTGTTAACACTTCTGGCATTTATTAGTGCTCCCTTCCACTTTTTTTTGTTTGTTATGTTTGACTAATGTGTTGTCTTTTGTGTTGTTATCCTTATTTATTATGGACTTATTAGTCTCTGGTACTCCTGCATTTTTTTTTAGTTTAACGTTAAACCCAATAATGAGTTATTTAGTACCTCCCCCAAAGTCCTTGCTGCTTTGTTGTTTAAATATAAACCATCTCTTGATGCTTGTTAAAAAACTTACTCCAGGTATATATAAAGGTAATACTGAAATGGCTGTTTTACAGCTGGTGACCAGTAGTGTCGTACCAGATTCTATTAATTCATAACAGATGTCTTTTTCCTGTTCTTTCCCTTTGTCACTAGTACAGACATGCAGAATCACAGATGGCGAATGCCCTAGTGAGCTAACAAGGCTCAGTACTTTTGATTTTATTTCTTGCTCCTGGAAGACAAGTGACGATAACATTTTCTTTATCATTGTTTGTTGTGTATGATTCAGAATATCTGATCATCGACTCTCCTATTACAAGCTTTTGTTTCAGGCTGCGGATATGTGTGATATCTGTACCAGCATCACACTGATCTGATACTAAATTCTTAAGAGCAGAGGATCTATTTGTTGTTATTTTTTCTGCTGGTGCAGTTTTAGTTACTTTTTTCTCCTTACGTTATGTCCCCTATTTTGTACAAGGCACCAATCATTATTGTTTAGTTCATCATCTTTGTGTCCACGTTTAGGGTTCCTGCCACCTTAGTTGGGGCTGGTTTCGTCAGATGTATCCTCCCTATTCCTTTTTCTTCTTTCTGCTATTGTGTCATTTACAACACAGTTGCAATGATTGTTTTTACAAAGTTTTCTATTTTTGTATCTATTGTCCTATTTAGTTCTCTTTTCACTACCTCAAGTTCTCCTGACAGGCTTCTATTTATTATTGCATTTAATGCATAAATATATATATATATATATATCTGTCATTAGGTTCTTGGAGTAAGTCTGAAATATACATGTTATGGGGCTGATATTTTACTGTTGAGCCTTCCCTAAGTAGTAGTTCTTGTTGGATCCATACTTTTTACAATGAATCTGTCTACTTACAATTTCAGGAGATTAACCTTGGTGAAGTGCCCTCAACTGTTCGTCGCCTGTGGACGTAGGCAGACACACTCACTGCCATTCACTCAAATGGTGGATTTGTACTCATTTGACCAGAAGTGAGGTGCGAAGCACTTTGGGTGCGATCAAGAGGTGTTAATAGTTTTAAAAAACTTAAAAAGCTTCTCCTGCCACACTGGCGACCCAGGTTTGGGAATGGACTCGGGTCGTTCAGGGGCTGGCCAGGTGAGGGAGGATCGAGTGGCCATAGGACTGCTCTCCTCCCTCAGGGGAGGGGGTGTGACAGAAATGGGAAGGAAAGAGTTAATGGTTTGGATTCTCTAGCTGGTGATTTTTTAGCAGTTTAAAAAATTAAAAAAACACACAAAGGCTAAAATCCACTGTCCAGCAGCATCCAGCATGTGGAATTTTCAGTCCTCCCTAGCTGCTAGATAAGAGCTGGGTCATAAATCTCGAGTGGACATCTCCACATACCCAGACCTGTCCAGATATAAAGGCCAGTTTGAATTGATTGGCCCATTCAAATATAAACTTAAGGTTAAAAGGGAATATAATTGGTCACTGATAGGTGTTCAGTCTGATTGGGACAATTAAATACATACATGTTAGATGGTTGGTGCATTCAAAGGAGGACTAGGCATTACCTATTCTCAGGAGAATATATAAGAGGCTGAAAGACAATGAAGTGTGTTCTTCCTATTTTGAAGCAGAGGGGGTAATCTAAGCTTGGGTGCCTACCCTTTTAGCTATGTCCACGGGAGCTGGCAGTTAGCATAGGGCACAGTGTCTCTTGTAAGGACAGGAAAGGGTAAGTTTAGTACTAGTATACTGCAGTAATAGCCTGTTTTCTTTTGCCATCTGTAATTTAAAACATTTGTTTACTTTTCCTGTATGCGTGTTATTCTCTTGTGTTCTCACTATATAACCTGTAAATGCTCAGTGCACTTTCTGTTAAGTTAAAAGCTATTTATTTGTTCAACAGTTGTGATTCTGATGTCATTTTTCTAAGGTAATATTTGCTTTCCACTGGCTGAGGTAAACTCTGTGTAGCGTCCGCCACCCAAGAGAGACACACTACCAGACTTTAACTTGTGCAATTGCACGTTTAATTATTCAAGTTTGTGAACTTGAAGGTTGGCGCTGGACGACTCCAGCTGGTGGCAGTGAATACCTGAGGACAGACACCTCTCTAAAAGCTGTTTCAGCCTAGAGGGAGAGGTGGGTTGTCACAGGGGGGTTATGTGACTGTGACAGGGCTGAATAAGACCCAGTCCCATTTGTTATGTAGAAAGAGTTAAAAGCAAGGATATGTTCTGTGCTCTCCTATTCTGTCACTTGCCTTTCTCTTGTCTGTCTGATTGCTCAATCAAATTTTCCTGTGGCACATAAGGAACTGGCCACTCAGAAGGTCCCACTCCCACACTATTTCACTGCCTTCACTTACTGTTTCTATCTTTTCTTCCTTCCCCCCTTACTTCACTGTGGTTAAAAAAATATACGTGAAACTGTGATCCCTTATTTTGTAAATGCATATAGTTATATTGTTGAAATGATTGCAAACAGCTATCTGGAACTCAGGGGTTTAACCCTGAGATTCAGTTTGACCTCCTCAAGCTCATTTATAGAACTGTCAATAGGAGATCAGTTCTTTATTTATTTATTTTTAATTTATTTATTTAGAGTCTAGGATTACAAGTACCTTTGAGCTAAGGCTCTTTTACAAAGGTCCCTTGTCAATTGAGGTACAATACAAACATTACATAGAGTTGAGTAACAATGCAGAAGAGGTGTACAGACATTTTTAAACAGCTGAAATACATTACATTTAGGGAAAGTGGGTACCAGGGGGGCAGGGTAGCCAGATGTAGCTGAGACTTGGAATGGACACAGAAAGAGCGGTGCAGCCAAGGGCATTTGTCAGGCCTCAAAAAAGTGCTTGGGGATAGGGGGCAAAACAGGAGGGGAGGGTAGGCTGTAGGATGAGGGAGAGATGGGATAGGAGTAGGAGTAGAAGTGCTAGGAGGGAGATCAGATTATGAGGGACAGTTGTAGGAGCTAGAGGCAGCTAGGTGGAGGTGAAGGTTGGCTTTGAATGGGCCTAGCTTTTGCAGAGAGGAGATGTCTTTGTTGAGTCCATTCATCCAGCTAGGAGCTCAGTACACAAAGGACCTTTGGCCCTGTGTAGTGCAGCACCAAGGAATGTGCAGCATTTGATTTTCTGAAGCCCTGGTGAGGTGGGGCTTGCGTGCTGTATGGAAAAGAGTTTGGAATCCGGGGGGAGCAAGACGTAGCATAATTTTCTTAGCCATTAGACAAGTTTGGTACTTGATACGGTTTGATAACTGGAGCCACCCAGTTTGGGCATAGAGATCACAGGTATGGGTGAGATGGTGGGATCCTGTGATGAGTCAGCAGGCTTTGTTTAGGGCCAAGGATAAACACTTGAGGGCTGTGTCAGTTGCAGAGCTGTAAATAATCAGACCACTGTCGATTAGAGAGATCACTGAACTCTGTACTGCTATCCTTAAGGCATCCGAGGTAAGGCACTGCCTGTGCCTGTAGAGGAGACCAATGCGTGTTTGCGGCTTTGGCGATGCTATCTATGTGGATGCCGTAGGATAGGTTGCTGTCTATGGTGATTCCCAGATATTTAAAGGAGTGAACCTGTTTGAGGACAGCACCAAAGCAGTTTGTAATATTAAGGAGGTGAAGCCTATGTTTGTTGTGGGAGCCACAGAAAAGCATTGACTTGGTTTTCTTATAGTTGAGAACCAGCTTTTGACTACTAAACCATGTTTTAATGGAGGTGAAACCCTTCTGAGGCTTGTTTTGGAGTAGGTGGGGGTCCTGTTGGGTGGTGTGAATGAAAGCATCATCAACATAAAGTAGGATTTGTTTTGGACAGGACTGTGGAAGATTGTTCAAAAACAGGCTGAAGAGGAGTGGCCTGCGAATGGATCCCTGGGGGGCTCCTGAGTGTACAGGTCTAGCATCTGAGAGGACATCAGCAATTTTCACTCCTTGGGAATGGTTTTCCAGGTAGCTCTTAAATGAAGCTGTAGACTCAGGGGAGAGCCCAGCTTTTAGCAGTTCTGTGAGGAGTATTTGATGATGGATGGTGTCAAAAGCCTTGGTCAGGTATATGAAGACCGAATCAGTGAGGTAATTATAGTCCAGGGAGTTGTGAATTGCTCCTGTGAATTCAAGGAGGGCAGATGTGGTGCTGTGGCCTTTTAGGAAGCTGTGCTGTTGTTTACAAAGGATGTCGTACTTGTCCAGATATTCCGTTAGCTGGTCAGAGACCAGACGTTCAATCACCTTGGGGGGGGGTAGCATGGATATAGGCCTATAATTTCCATGAATGGCCTTGTTCCCACTCTTGTGGACTGGTGCCATGGTGGCGGATTTCCATCTGTCAGGGAACTGACCACGGGTGAGGGAGAGGTTGAAAATCCAGGTTAGAGGAGATAGCACTTCATCAAGAGTGAGGGACAGCAGTTTGAGGTCAAGTGAGTCTCCACTTATTCTAGATCCAGCAATTGCTTTACAGATTTATCTATGGACTTCTTGTGTCCTGACTGCTCTGAAGTAAAAAGGGGGGCGATTTGAAAAAGGGGGCGGGGGGCGGAGGAGGGTGCAGGAGTGAGGTCTTCATCAAAGATGTCTGGAGGAAGAACACTACTGAGATCAGTGAACACGTTATTGAACGTGTTAGCTATAGTGGAAGGGTCAAGAGTTATAGTCCCATCCACGTCCAACACTGAAGGTGATGATTTGGGCATTTTTCCTGTAACTTCCTTGAGATTATTCCAGAAGGTCTTCCCCTTTTCCCAGGTGTTTGTGAGGGCATCTTTGTAACAATTACGTTTCTTCGGGCGTATTTCTTTGGTGTAGTCACTGCAGGCACGTTTGTAGTTTTGTATATCTACTTGCCTACCAGTGGCCCGAGCCTGAAACCAAAGGTGGTCCCTAGCTTTCAGCAGTGAAAGGAGATCAGCAGTGAGCCATGGATTGCAAAGGCCTTTTACTTTCCTCTTTTTGAAGGGGGCATAAACGTCACAGGCTGCATTGAAGGAGCTGATGAAGAAGTCAAACACAGAGTTGACATTCGATGCATGGAGGATAGGTGACCAGTCTTGTTGTCTAAGGTGTGATTTGAGGTGCTTCAATTGACCACGTGGAAGGATTCTGCTGTTTATTAGTCTGGGTGGTGGTGGGCTGAATTTGTTAGACCATTCACAGGCGACTGGGGAGTGGTTACTTAGTGTATCTGGGAGAACAGAGACTTTTGAAATACAGGATGGGTGGCCGTCAGTATCCAGTCTAGGAGGGTGCTTGTCCCAGTCTTACAGTTGAGTCTAGTGGGGGAGACGACCAGCTGGGCGAGGTTGGCAGCTGAGATGGCATCCTTGTAACCATCCATATCTAATCCAAGCCAATTTATGTTAAAATCGCCCATTAGGATTATCTTGGTGCCTGGTGGTTGGGAACGGACAAGATCAAGGACAGAGTAGAGACCTTTACCTTGATCCTTGGGAGGGATGTAGACGGCAACAATAGTCAGTGCCTTGTTGTGAGCCCCGAGCAGAATTCTAATGGGTAGTATCTGGGCGGTAGAGACTGAGGCAGGGGGTTGAACACGGTGCCCAGGAGAGAGTCTTTGAGGTAAACAGCACATCCACCGCCTTTTTTAGTGGTCCTGTCAATTCTGAATACGTTATATCCTGGTAGGTTAATTGCACTGTCGAGTATTTTTGGAATGAGCCAGGTTTCGACAATCACAAGAACATCAGGGTTGTGTTGGTGTGCAAATAATTGCAGAGCATCAAGTTTGGGTAGAAGGCTACAGATGTTAATCGTTGCAAAGATGAGTCCCCCAGAGTGACACTGCTGGAGGCTAGAGCTTGGGATTGTGGGGCCAGGGTTAGGGTGAATATTGCCAGATAGAAGTAATAGTAGAAGCAAGAGTTTCAGGGTGCACCAGTGTAGCTGTTTAAGGGAGATTTTATTCAACCATTTCATATTGGAGAGAAAGCTACTCTGTAACCGATTATCCCAGTAAGTGGTGACATAGGCCAGAAGTGAGAGTGGGAACAGGCGAATGTAAATCACCCCATCTTGATTCCAGGAGCGGTGCAAGCCTGTCCTGGTGGAGGTTAGATATGGAGGGCGTAGCCCAGTGGCTATGGTCCCCGAGTGCCGGTAGATGTTGTCCAGCTGGAAGTATAGTGGGAGACTGAGATGGCAGGCTCCAGGCAGGAATGCCATGGGAAACAGGGAGGAGACAATAACCAGACAGACAGGCAGAGAGGGGAGGGCCATAGTGGATATAGAGTTGAGGTTAGCAGAGGGTGAGAAAGGCCTGTGGGAGGGGGAAGATAACCAGTCAGGAATGGAGGTGAAATGAGGGGGGGATGCGATGGGTGCAGTAGGAGATATGAGGAGGGTATCAGGCACAGAAAGGAGGCAGGGGCACTGAGGGGATGGAGTTGATTAGTAGAGGGGGCGGAGGAAGTGGTGCAAGTGGTAGACAAGAAGTTCAAGAACTCAGGCACTGGCAATTCTGAAATACAGAATGAAAATCTTCACTCTAAAGGATAGCGGTGTCAAGGCACAACTATCTAATTTGATGCTAGTAGATTCAGTTAGAGATATTAAAGTATTTCTAGGAAAATAGCATTGTTGTACAAGTCAAATGGTGTTATGGAAACCCTGATGATAGATCACAGATCCAGAAACTGCCACTGTGTTGCTGGTTTAAGAATTTCAGTTTTAGTGTCAGTGGGAAGAAGTACAGGAACTCAGTTCCTGTTGCAAAAAAGGTACAGGAACTGAGTTCCTGTGTGTTCCTGCTCACTTTCATCACTGGGCGGAGGGAGAGTGGGCGGTAAAGACAGGAGGTACAGGAGACAGAGTATCTAATAGGAAATGAAAGTGTGGGTCCCTGGGTAGAAGTGGTCGGAGCTAAGGCCTAATTAATTGAGGTGGGGGGAAGTCTATGGGCGCAGAGCCCAGCAGAACAGTTTGAATCAGTCAAGACTGCTAAAACATTTAGGCTGGTCTACACAATTAATTTTGACTTTGACAAAAAAATTGCAAGCAGTTTAGCAATTTAGCCCAAATTTTCGGCCAAGACCCAGAGTTTTTAGAAGTCGAGTGCTAAAACATCAAGGCTGGTCTACACATCAATTGAGGCTTTAACAAAAAAAAAAAAAAATAAGCAAGCAGATTAGCAATTTAGCCAAAATTTTCTTCCGAACCCCACTGAAGTCTATGAGCACAGAGCCCAGCAGAACAGTTTGAATCAGTCAAGACTGCTAAAACATTTAGGCTGGTCTACACAATTAATTTTGACTTTGACAAAAAAATTGCAAGCAGTTTAGCAATTTAGCCCAAATTTTCGGCCAAGACCCGGAGTTTTTAGAAGTCGAGTGCTAAAACATCAAGGCTGGTCTACACATCAATTGAGGCTTTAACAAAAAAAAAAAAAATAAGCAAGCAGATTAGCAATTTAGCCAAAATTTTCTTCCGAACCCCACTGAAGTCTATGAGCACAGAGCCCAGCAGAACAGTTTGAATCAGTCAAGATTGCAGGGCCAATCAGTGGCCGCGTGGAGCACAACAGTCCAATCGGAGATGGAAGCAACAAGCGGCGCTCAATGGGAGCCTTTCAGCGCTTCCCAGTTCAGCCTGGGAGCTTACCAGCAAGAGGAAGGTTCCTTGACGGCGAGCAGTGGTGGCTGGCCCAGGTAGCCCTGGCCACTCAGATGTTTGTCCGATCAGGGGCTGAGAGATCAGCAAGAGGAGGGTTCCTTGGTGGCAAGCAGTGATGGCATGGGTGGCTGGCCCAGGTAGCCCCGGCCGCTCAGATGTTTGCCCAATCAGTGGCTGAGAGATCAGCAAGAGGAGGGTTCCTTGGCAGCAAGCAGTGTTGGCATGGGTGACTGGCCCAGGTAGCCCCAGCCGCTCAGATGTTTGCCCAATCAGGGGCTGAGAGATCAGCAAGAGGAGGGTTCCTTGGCGGCGAGCAGTGGTGGCATAGGTGGCTGGCCCAGGTAGCCCCAGCCGCTCAGATGTTTGCCCGATCAGAGGATGAGAGTTCTGGGACACAATATTCTATTTTGTTGCACCTGAAGGAAAGAAACTTGCCAACGTTCTGATACATTTTGTGGGAAACAGGAGATGTATCTTAAGTTCAGGATGCAGAAGTTAATTGCAAGGAAAATACATTATATATAAAAGAGAGCAAAGTTTGTTGAGAGAGAGAGTGTGAGATTGAGATTTAGAGATACCCTCAGAGAAAGGATGTTGTTTTCTTTGCGCTACCTGTACAACAGCTATCCTGCACAATTTTTTTATTTTATTAATAAAATGCAACTTGCAAATTTTATGACTTCTCCAGGTTTGCCTATGCTTCCTGACCTGTGCCTTGATGACAGTGATCCATTGCTTGCCTACCACATGGAGGTGTTGGGGTGGTAGCACAGTCTGGGCACAACAAAAATCAGCCAATCATGAGCGTTTGAGGATGTCTCCATGGAGGTACAGCTTGTCCATTATATCATTGCACATGTGTGCCTTATGGGAGAGAAAACACAGAGGAAAACCTCCTCTGGCAGCAGGATGATGTCCAGGCCCTTGCAGGCCCTGCACCAGCGATTTAGCACCCTGCCACCAGTCCTGCAAGTGGAGGATACTGGTGAGATGGTAAGTCCCAGGGAAGTCAGGTGACGGGGCTGGGGCGACCAGACAGACGCAACAAAGGGATAAAATATGGATGACAAAAAAACCTTAAAAAGTTCAAAACGCTGTAATACAGCAAGTTTCCCCATAACACAGGTTCAGTAAATCACTAATGGCAGTACTATCTGCTGCTATGTTGCCTGTTAGCACAATCTAGTATATCCCACCTGCTACTCGGTCTGCCTGTATCCCATCAACCACCTGCCCACCAATGACTAATACAGAGATCGGGAGAAGGGGGGTATGTTTTCTGTTGTTTTATGTTTTAGAATAACAGAATGCTACAAAGGGAAAGATTTATTAGTAGTGAAATAATGGCTCAGCACTCGGCCAAGTTTCCTCGCAACCCGTGTCACAGTGCCACTCACTCAGACAACGCTGATTTGTATTCGCTGGACCGGAAGTGAGGTGCAGAGTGCTTGCAGTGCGATTGAGACATGCTAATAGTTTTAAAAAGCAGTTATACAGCAAGTGTACCCTAATACAGGTTCAGTAAATCACTAATGTTAGTGCAGTCTGTCGCTACGTAGCCTGTTAATGCTACAGTATGTAGCAGCCCAGCTGCTTCCTGGTCTGCCTGCATCCCATCAACCACTTACCCACCAATGACTAATACGGAGATGAGAGAGGGTATTTTTTTTTCTCTTTTTTATATTCTGGAGTCACAGAATTCCAGAGAGAAACAGAAAGTTTTAGTAGTAGTAAAATAACGTCTCAGCACTTGGCAAAGTTTCCTCGTAACCCATTATTACAGCACAAAATAGTCTTTTTGTGTAAAGAGTTGGTTTGAGTGTGGTTTTTACACAACAGTTTGGAACAAAGAGGGTGGGAGTGGGTTTACACGAAACACTGGTGCTAAATGTGGCTTTTGCACAAAAAATGGTGTAAACTGCTTCTCCTCCCCCGACTATCAGCATAAAATGCAGCATGTAATACAAAAATTTCAAAATGCTTTATTTTTACTACACAAAACTTGCAAATTCTATTTCTCTGAATGTTTTCACAAACCATGGCCCTTCTCCATCATGGTAGCATAACAATGAGGAACTGTTTTTTAGGTAAACTATTTAGTGAATGCCTGACTTCACTGCTTTTTGTATATACAAGAGACTTACTAGTGATCTGACTTGCACTGTGTCTTATTACAACAAAATAACCCTGAAATGAGAAACGGGTAACTGAGGCACGCTTTATGATGATCAACATAATAAGAGAGAGCTGTAAAATGGTTATGTAGCTGAACACTCTCCTATTAATATATAATTGAGCTAGGGCGGTCCACATGGGAGAGCCATGTTCGAGTACTGATATGAGCTCCCCACCCTGGGCTGGTGGGGTCTACAGCGCGATGTATAAACAAGGCATGTGGACTTTGGGGAAAAGGAGCTGGTCTGCTCATTATATGAACACTTCCTACAGCAGGAGAGCAGGTGGTCACCTCCTGCCCATAGGATGATACAGCAGATGTTCATAAGTGGATGTTAGGGTAGTGGGAGGGCTTTCAGTGGGAAAAATCTGGTTCCAACAAAAATAACAGCACATCAGCTTAACCACCTCAGGAGTCATGAAAGCTTTGCGAGCCCTCCCCACCACCACTAACATTTTAAGTTGTTTCCCGGCAGCTGGTAAACATGTGTCAACTGTCTGAGACCCACAGTAAAGGGGCAAACCCTGGTACCCTGAAGGACAATATCAGGGGTCAGGAACTGGAGCTGCCTGATGTCAGTAGAGTGAAAGAGGGGAAGATGAGTTTAAGTTACAATGGAAGCATATTTCAATAAAATCTCAGACGATACCACCACCGAGTCAACAGAGCAGCTACCCTAGCTGAGCTAGTAAGTGAGCCATACATACTTAAACGTCACTGCTGATTTCCCTACCCTTGTTACATCACCCCAGCACAGTAATATTTAAATGGCATCCCAGTATTCACCAAGAGATCCTGAGCTCTCTTGGTACAAGGTGGCTCCGATCAAACATTCCTCTAGTTCAGAGATATAATGAAACCCTCTGTCTGCATATGAATAGTAGGCTGCTACTACCAAGAGACACGTAGAAAAGACTATGGGATTAAAGGAACTTCTGGTGTTTCTTCTTAATCAGGATGTGAAAGAGTGCATCTTTGAGATCCAGGAAGCAAGACCAAGTTCCTTCCTGAAGGGATGGAATAATATCCCTTAGAGGAAACATCCTGATTTCTTTGACTTTTTGGGTAGTTACTCATATCCCATGGTTTAGAATGGAATGCCACCCTCTGATTTCTTGAGGCAAGGAAGAAAAAATTACTCACTGTAGTAATGTTGTTGCTTCTTAAGGGATCCAGCAGTAACTTTTACAACAGCAGTCAGCCCACTGGATTGAGCTGCCCTGGAGACAGAACTTGTGCTCATTTTGGAATCTTAGAATTAGAGCAAGATTTGAACTCTGCACTGTGATCACACTCCCAACAACAGTCAGATTTGTTTCTAAAGCTGGGGGAGAGGGTGCTGTGACCACTAGAACTAGCCAAATAGCTACCCAAAAGTTATAAAAAAAAACACTTTAATTTTGGAAAACATTAACCAGCTTAAGGCAGACAACAAAAATGTATGTAGAAAACTCCATGTAACTGAGCACCTATCAACAATTGTGAGAAACTGCAACAAGTAATGCTCAAGCAAACGACAGAAAGCATGGATTCTTGTATGAATGGGTTCTGGAAGGGAAGGCAGGATAAGGTACTGTAAAGATTACTGACAGATCTTTAATATGAAACACCATTACTACAATTAGTTATTTTTTTCTTCTAACACCAGGAATCCATCAGTATAGCTTTACAATAACAGACTCCACAGCAGTGCCATGGAAGGCTGGGTCCAGAATCTATTTAGGAAAAAGGTTCTACAGGACAGCAGGGCCAACACTGGCAGCCCTTCTGGACTACTGTATATGTCCAGACAGTGTTTTGCAAAGGTGTGTACTGTTTTCCAGGTAGCTGCTTTATAGATTTCTTGATGGGTGATGCCCTGCTGCGGCTGCCACACAGACAGAGGTTCCCTTTTGTAGAGTATGCCCACACACCTCTGTGAGTATTCTGTCAGTTTTTCCATAACGGAATTGTATGCAGGAGACTATCCGATGTGAAATAGTTCTCCTAATTGCTGGTTTACTCTTTCCCACTTCACCATGGGAGATAAAATGCTGAGTGCTGTTGGACCTCACATGTTTTGTGCAGTCCAAGTAGTAACTTAGTGCCCTCTTTACAACCAGGCAGTGACGTTTTTATTCCCCCATACTAGAATGCTCAGGGAAATGCACAGGGCAATTAATTGGTTCAGATGGAATTCTGACACCACCTTATGGGGGAATTTCCTGTTAGTCCTGAGTATTACCTTATCCCTATAGAAGATTATGTAGTTTGGACCTGTGCAGAGGGCTTGCAACTCACTCACCCTCCTAGCAGATATAACAGCAGGTATAGTGCTTTCCATGTAAGATACTTTAGGTCAGCAGTAGCCACGGGCTTAAAAAGTGTTCCCATCAGCTACGCAATGCACACATTTAGATCCCATGGAGGAACTGGGTCCTTCACAGGATGGTATAATGACTGAGGACTTTAAAGAACCTTTTGAAAACAGGTTGTGAGGCCAGAGACTTAACTTTTGCCAGCTGATGTGTAAGCTGAAACTGATGCCAAACACACCTTCAGGGTTGAAGACATCAGGCCCAGGGAATGTAGATGCACTAGGTAAACCAAGACTGTAGGCAGGTCTGCCTTTGTAGGGATCATCTTTTTGGGAGTACACCAGAATGAAAATCTCTTCCATTCTGAGGCATACATCTTGTTGCTGGTTTTCTAGAAAACTTCAACACTTTCATCACTTCCTCTGATAAATTTAAGCTGGAGAATTTTAGCTCCTCAAGAATCATGCCCTCAGGAGGAGGGTGCTGAAGTCCAGAAATGTTCTCCTGCCATAGGAGAGGGTCAGCAAGTTGCACCTTAGTGGCAGGTTGATTGGAGCCCTGCTGGATAGACCCATGAGCATGGAGTGCCAGACCTGTCTGGCCCAGTCTGGTGCTATCATAATCATTGTTGCTGGCTGCCCCCTGAGCTTTATGAGTATCCTCTGCAAGAGAGGGAATGGAGGTAAGCCATACAGGAACCCTCCCATCCAGTTCAGGATCAGGACATTCTCTAGGACTGTTCCTACTACTAGAGGCCTGCAGCAGAATTGCTGGAGCTGACTGCTCTCCCAAGGAGCAACAGGTCTATTTCTGGTACACCCCACCTTCCGAACACTGGTGCCAGCACCTGCTGTTTTAAGGTCCACGTGTGGTTTCCTTGGCTAATTCTGCCTAGTGAATTTGCCAGGACATTGCCTTTCCTAGTATGTGTATTGCAGATAGCTTTACATCTAGGGAATAGGTTAGATTCCAGATCTTCATGACTTCTGTGCATAGCCTTGAGGATCTTGTTCCTCCGTACTAGTTTATGTAATAAATTGTGGCAGTGTTCCAAGCACAGTTCTAAAGTACGCATAGGGATGGTGGTGCTCACGAATATCCTCAGTCACTTGTATGTCACAAAATTGGGCACTCACCAGCAATATGAAGTCACCCCTTAAGGGTCAGGTATTGATCCGAAACGTGTTAAGCATTTTTGACCTTGTGGGTCATCTTTATGTTTTAAATAAACTTTTCTACATATTATAAGTGGTTGAAGTTGACTTCATATTGCTGGTGAGTGCCCCGACTTTATGACATACAATTGTGGCAGTGTTGTCTGCCTGGATCTGAACAGAATGACTCTGTATTTGGGTGGAATAGCTTGTACTGCTAGAACACTGCCCCGAGCTCCAGGAGGCTGATATGTTCTCGAGTTTCGTGTGCTCCAGGTGCCACTCACAGTGAAATCCTCCAGGTGGGCACCTCATCCTAGAAGTGTGACATCTGTCGTGTGGATACTTGCTGGTGATTGCTGGAGAAAGGGAATGTCTTCTCTGAGGTTGTCTGCTTGCTTCCACCACTCTAGTGCCCTTAGCAAAGTTTTTATGATTGGCACTAGTTTGGATAGAGGGTCCCACCTTTGGGACCAGTGGCCCCTTAAGTGGTACTGAATGTCCCTCATTTGGGACCTGGCCCCTTACCACTGCAGTGGAAGAGGCCAGGAGCTGCAAAAAAAATCCCTTCCAGGCCTTAGTTGGCCTAGCATGAAGGATTCTGCAGTGGTAATTAGACTTGCTGCTCTTGCCTGAGGAAGAAAATCTTTCCCATGCAAGGTATCCAGCTCTGCAACTATGAAGTTCTATACTGGGGGGCATTGTGGAGCATGTCTACTGAGAAGACGTGCCTAGGGAGAGCACAGTACAAAAAGAGAATTTTAAGTTAAATAATCCTTATTTTATTGCTGGAGACTGCTAAACGAGGAACAGCAACAAACTACACTTGACAAGCTGAACTAGTATATATCTTTTTTTTAAAGATGGGACATATAAAGCTCCTGGGAGCGGACCGAAGACCAAGCCGACAACGGAGCCACAAGTTGCAGGTGGCACACAACCTTGGCCGGGGATGGAACCTCCGTGGAGGGCCCTACAAAAGTCTATGTAAGCAACTGACCAAAAGGTTGAATCTGTACTAACAAGACTGATGGAGCAAAATGTAAAAATTGAAAGCGCTATTAAAGTTGTCACTTCAGCTGAATCAATGGCTACTAAGACCCTGGCGACTACAAGCAAAATGATTCAGGAAAGTGCACAGTTGCAGTACTGCATGGAGGCCATTGAAAATATGCAGAGAGTCCCAAATGTGCATACAGTAGGCCTGGCGGAGAACTGTGAGGGTGATGGTCTCCTCGAATTTCTTCAACGCTGGTTGGCAGATAGTTTAAATCTAGGATCAGCCCTTACACCAGCTAACTTCCTCAAAGCTTATCAAATATCTCCTAGGGCTGCTACAAATCAAAGAGACCTGCCCTGCATGATCTTGCTGGTAATGTCTAGCGCTTCAACCCAGGATCTAATTTTGTAGTCTGCTAGGGGATCGGAGGCTTTAAACTACCGAGGAGCAACCATCCATCTTTTCCTGGACCTTTCCTTCGCCACAAGATCAAGAAGGAAGAAATCTGATAGGGTCCAAGTGAAACTTAGAAGTTGGGGAGTGGTCCATTCCCTCCTTATGCCCGCTCACCTGAGGATCCATTATGGAGGACACACATTCCAGTTCACTGACCCGGATGAAACAGGGAAGAAAGCCCGCCCGCTTCTCAGCTGCCGACTAAAAACCGGCACCATTCTTTTCAGGGACTCTGATTGGCTGGCTGCTCACTCTGGTCTTCGCTGATTGGTGCGCCTTTCAGCTGGGTTTATCCCTAGCTTCCAGCCTGACCCTCTGATCCCTGTTCTAACTGTAAGTCTGTATTTTATATTGTATACTGCCTAGACCATATTGCAAGCCTGTTTGTTGTGATGACAGCCCTTTTGAACCTACAAACATACGAAATTGCCAGCAGATACAGGTCATTTGGTCTATCTAGTCTGCGCGACTGTGCAACACTTCAGTCCATTAGACTGCAGCTGCCCCCCCTTCCCTTATATGCCCTCCCCATCTCCCACCCCTCCTGATTTGTACCCTCCCCTTGAATCTGTTCCACCCCCTCTTGAAGCCCCCAACACTGCAATGATACAAATTCCTATGGCAGAGCATTCCACCCTGCCACCACCCTTTCTGTGAAATAGTGCCTCCTCGGTTCCCTCTTGAACCTGCCCCCTTCCAGCTTCATAGAGTGTCTCCTGGTTTCCCTTCCACCTTTCAGAGTGAACATACACCTGGTATCTACTTTGTTTAAACCCTTCAGGTACTTGAATGTCTCAATCATATCCCCTCTCTCCCTTCTTTCCTCCAGGGTATAAATATTGAGTTCTCTCAATCTCTCCTCATACGGTCTGTTCCCCAACCCCAGGATCATTTGCTGCCCTGTGCTGTACCCCCCTCCAGTAGTTTGATGTCTCTTTTCAAGTAGGGGCACCAGACTTGCATGCAGTACTCTAGGTGCGTTCTCACCAGGGACCTGTACAGGGGCAAGATGACCTCCCCACTCCTAGAAGTAATCCCCTTTGCTATGCACCCTAGCATCCTGTTTGCCTTCGCTGCTTCCTTCCCGCATTGAGCAAAGTGGTTCATCTCCCCAGTTACCAGCACTCCTAGATCCTTCTCCTCCTTGGATTTTGTTAACAGGACACCCTCCAGCCAGTAACTGTGTCCTGGGTTCTTGCCTCCTAAATGCATCACTTTGCAATTCTTGGCATTGAAACCAAGCTGCCAAGTGTGAGACCATTCCTCCAGTTTTACCAAATCCTCCTGAAGAATTTTTGTTCCCTCTCTTCCATCAACCTTGGCATAAATCTTTGTGTCATCTGCAAAGAGACTGATCTTACTCTTAATCCCCACTGCAATGTCGGCTATGAAAATGTTAAACAAAACCGGTCCAAGCACTGAGCCCTGTGGTACGCCACTTGTTACCGCCCTGGGTTCAGATGCCCCCCTTCCCACTACTACCTTCTGCTGTCTACCCTGCAGCCAGTTCTCGACCCATCTGACCAGTTTCCTCCCCTCTCCAAGACTCTTCAACTTGCAGGTCAGCCTACCGTGTGGCACCGAGTCAAAGGCCTTGCTGTACTCCCGGTAGAGGACGTCCACCGTATGTCCCCTGTCCAGTGCCCTCGTAAACCCAGTCATAAAAATCAACCAAGTTTATCTGGCAATATCTGCCTTCTGTCCTGGAGATTGTTATCCTCAAGAAATTGCACCAAGTCTTTCCTTGAGGATTGTCTCCATCAGTTTTCCCACAATTGCAGTGAGGCTTACCAGTCTGTAATTCCCCGGTTTGTCCTTGAGCCCACTCTTATGGAGAGGTACCATATGTGCTTCCCTCCAGTCCCTGGGCATGCACCCTGAGTTCAGCGAGGTATTAAAGAGGTCCATCAATGGCCCTGCCAGGACCTCTGCCAACTCTCTCAGCACCCTGGTGTGGACTCCATCTGGGCCAGGTACCTTGTCCACCTTCAGGGACTTTAGGCCCTCCCTCACCCTTTCCACCATGATTTCCCCATCTGTGGTTGCTTCTCCCCCACCCTCTCCCACCTCGCCCTGCTTCTCAGGTACGGGCCCATCCATCTCCTTGGTAAAGACTGAACAGAAGTATTCATTAAGTACTTCTGCCTGCTCAGCCCACTTTTCTACCCACCCACTTCCCCTCCTGATCCTCAGCCCCCTTTTCTACCCACCCACTTCCCCTCCTGATCCTAACAATTTGATCCTTGCTCTTCCTCTTCTCTCTGATACATCTGAAGAAATCCTTTTCTCCTTCTTTGATCCCCTGCGTTAACCTCCGTTCCCTAACCGCCTTTGCTGCCCTTACCACTCTGCTCACTTCTCTGGATTTCTTCACCTATTCTTCTCTATCTTCTGCCCTGTTGGATCTCTAGTAGATCCTAAATGCATTCCTCTTCTCCCTCACCTTCTCCACAACCTCTCTACTCATCCAACTTGGTTTCTTGGTCCTGGCTTTCTTGCTCTGGCTCTTGGCACAAGTTTCAGTGGCTTCAGCCAGTCCTGCCTTGATGACTGCCCATTTTTGTTCCCGTGTCCATTTCTGGGCAGATGCTTGCCACATAACTTTCCAGCATGTGTCCCATCCTGCCAAAGTCCGCCCTTTTTAAGTCCATGACCCTAGTTTTTGTAGTGGCTACTTCCCTACCCAGACTGAGAACCACGCTGTGCGGTGATCACTGCTTGCTAGAGGTTCCTCCACCCTTACATCCCTGACCTGTTCACCATCTTCCAGTTCCAGGTCTAGTATAGTCCTCTCCCATGTTGGCTCCATTACCCTCTGGGTAAGGAAGCCATCCTGGAATGCTTCCAGAAGGATCTGTTCCCTGGCGCAAATGGTTGCTGGAATGCTCCAATCCACCCCTGGTAGACTAAAATCTCCCACCACCACTGTTCTCCCTTTGCACTACGCCTCCTTATCTGCCCCCTCCCTCCCAGTTCCCTGTTATTGTCCTCCGACTGGGCCGGTCTATAAATGACCCCAAGACAGATCTTGGTCCCTTTCTGGCTGTGTAGTTGCAGCCAGATTACTTCCAACCTGCCCTCCTCCCCTTCCTCCCTATTACATCTAATCCCTTCCTTTACGTAAATGGCAACCTGTTAGACTTATAGCTTTTACTGTGCTGTACCTGCATATGCAATTTGCTGTACTGTGTAATTCCTATGTTTGGTAAACTGCAAATTCCTTCTGTCTCAGACTCTTCCTCTATCTCCCTCTCACTCTCTGAAGCCACCCACCCTCCTTTGTCCTGCTAATTTTCTCTACTACCTCCAACTTCTCAGCACCTAGCAATCTGCATTCCAATTCCTCCAAACTATTCCCCTAACCCCTGCTGTGACTCTGTCTCCTAGTCTGTCTGCTACCGTCCACCATTTCTACACCTAATTTAAGCCCTTCTCTCTCTCTCTGCTCTTCCAGCAGGTCGTCCGACCTCAGGCGCTGAAGACTGCCAGAACCCCTCCACTCTCAGCGATGCAGTAGGCCTGCCCTAGCCGCCGCTCGTGCTCTCCACCTCGGACCCTCAAGTCAGGTATGCTCGCTTCTCGGCTGCCGAATGAAAACCGGCACTGTACTCTTCAGGGACTCAGATTGGCTGGCCGCTCATTCTGGTCTTCGCTGATTGATGCGCCTTTAGGCTGGGTTTCTCCCTAGCTTCTAGCCTGACCCTCTGCTCCCTGCTCTAACTGTAAGCCTGCATTTTGTCCCGCCCTCCCACCACCGGCCTCTATTAAATACATTTTGGGCAGCCCAGTGGGCGCGGAGGACTGAGGCGCTGGTCACCACATCTCAAACCATGAGGGTGACCCGAGTTTGAAACGGACTTGGGATGTCAGGGGCTGGCTGGGAAGGAAGGATTGAGCATCAAGGACTGCTCTCCTCGCCTGGGGTGGGTGGTGGGAAGCCTCACTCTAGTAGCGCCCTGGTGGAGACCAAAAGCATGCGGCTTAGGAGGGACAACCAGAAAGCCAGAAACAACTTCGCAACCATGGGATGACGATCTCCATCTCCACATCTCCAGAACCTCTGGGAGCCTGCTCCTCCACAGCAGCACCCACGAGTCTGTAAGGAAAGAAACAGAGTGTTGAGGTTTCCCCACCCCACAATGCCTTCCCTCTTGAAGGAGGGGGACCCGCCCAGAGATGGGTTACTCTGGGACGACTCGGTGGGGTTGGCTGCGATATGTGGTATGAGAGCAGCACTCGGGAAGAGGATGGCCAGGAGTGGAAATACTAGGAGGGCCTGAAGGAGAGATGGGTACCGGAGCGTCGTAGGAGATTAAATGATAACTCAAACAAAAATATACACTTTGGCCCCTCTTACCACTCTCGCTATTGGCCGTAATCCTGCCTAACCATTTCCTCTTAAGCACAAGCTGCTTTTCTGTCTACACAGCCCTTGTTTCCCAGGATAAACTCCCACCTAAACTTTTAACAACTGAATCCTGGTAGAGTTTATGTAGTTACCTCCCCTGCTGCCACTGTTTTCCTCTCTCGAGCCAACTGGTTCTTCCTCCTTCTGAACTCTACAAACTGTATGAGCCGTTAGTGCAGCATCTAGAATGCGCCCAACCCTAATCCTGCTGCTCATGTTCCTCCTCACCCTGATTTCATCTCACTCTCCCATTATTATTAAATGCCCTCTGCAACCTTCCTCGGATCTCCAAAATGAAATCCCCCTGCATAGAAAAGGAATAGTTACCTGTAGTCTCAGCTTTAATAGCACTCATTACTTCTCCCAACTTCTACGACATGATAACCAGCTCCTGCGCCCGAAAATGACCTTACCATCAAACTACCTATCCCTGCTCTTTTTAGCAAGAATCAGGCCATTACAAACAACAACTAAGGATGTACCTGGGGAAGAAGAGCACGTAGCAGCCGCTGCACATATCTTAAGCAAATCCTAAAAAGACTAATACTGCTACTCCTGTTAATATCGGGCAATGTACATCCCAATCCAGGACCACCCCAAACCACCCTTACAGAAAAACGAATAACAGGGTCTCTCTCATTTGCGAGCACCAACATCTGTAGCCTAACGAAAAAACTAGATGCCTTACTGCCTGGACCACACAGCACAGCTCAGATGTACTAGCTGTAGTTGAGACATGGTTGTCTCCTAACATCCCTTACTCTGCTGTGGCATTGCCTGGGTACACCATCTTTCGGCAGGACAGAATATCCAAAAGAGAGGTTGGCTGTGCCATCTATCTAAAAGACACAATGATAGGGCATGCCCTGACCTTACCCATTAGTGGCAATGAGCTTCATATCCTTGCTATCAAGGTCCTGCTACGGGCCGATAACAAAGCCCTGACGACAGCCTTTGTATATATCCCTCCCAAATGGACAACCACAAGCCTGGACCCATTCCTTACTTGCATCACTAGCTTAAAGCTTATCTCAGAAATTACACACTGCTTGGGGATTTTAATGTAAACTGTCTTGCTCCCAGTGCTGGCAACTATAAGGATGCCTTAGCAGCAGCAAACCTAACCCAACTAGTTACCTCACCCACTAGGATTAACTACAGAACAGGGACCAGAACCTTACTGGATTGGGTACTCTCAAATCACCTTAACCATACTGTCCACACCACAATCCTCCCTGATGCCATAAGTGACCATTCCCCAGTTCAATGCATATGATCAAATAAATTCACAAAACCCCCTGCAAAAATGATCAACAGTTAGATGCTAATCAGGGGACACCTTGCCCCACTCAAGGCATTACTACAACAAGAAGACTGGTCCCCAATTGATACTGCCCCAGATGTTGATGCTGCACAACAATACTTTGTCTCAAAGTTCAGTGCCACATGTTACACTCATGCCCCTGTTAAACACAAAATTAAAGGTCTTGACAATCCCTGGATTACAGGCCAACAACTAGACCAGCTGAAAGCTCGGGACCTTCTATGGGCTCGTGCTAGAGCCTCTGAAAATCAGGCGGACACTCAGGCATACAGGACTGCCAGGAACACCTGCATCAGAGCTATTCGCTCTGAAAAAGCCACTTACTATAGGAGCACCCTATCAAACTCCTGGTCTGATGGAAGGAAATTCTGGAAAAACCTTTCTGAAGTTATAGAGAAAGAGTCCAAAGCAACACCTAATATGCTAAGATTAGACGGCAGCAACACCCTGGAACCTACCACAACTGCCAATACTTTCAATCTGGCATTTACTGACCTCAGTCATGTGCTTCCCACTAACTTTGACACTAATCCTGCTTCGGCCTCCCACTACCTACGGACTCAGGAAACAAATCATCCACAATTTTACTTTAAGGCAGTTACTGAAAGAGACACCAAGAAATACCTCCTCAAGGTACTTGGAAAAACCAGATCAAGTGAGGACACACCTGACTTGACGCTCATTGCCCTTACCCTTGATGCTGTTCTGCACCCACTTACCAAAATTATAAACCGGTCCCTCGCGCTCTCCCAGTTCCCACTTAAGTGGAAGTCTGCCCTGGTGACCCCAATACACAAGTCTGGAGATAGGGAAAAACACGGTAACTATAGGCCAATCTCCATCTTACCCCCTCTCTCCACAGCACTTGAAAAAATTGTCGCAGACCAACTGGTGGATTACATGGAGAAATACAACCTGCAAAGTCCACAGCAACATGGATTTCACAAAGGCCATAGCACCACCTCTGCCCTACTTGAATTTACCAGACATACTCACCTTGCACTAGACCAAGGACAACTTGTTGGTGCCACCTTTATAGACCTGTCGAAGGCCTTCGATACAGTTAACCATACATTACTACTTGAACAACTTGGCAACCTAGGGCTCTCGCCTGATACCCTAAGCTGCTATCTCTCCAACCGGTCACAACAAATTAAGATTGGTGACACCCTCTCCACTAAACTACCTGTCCGGGCTGGGGTTCCCCAAGGGTCAATTTTGGGGCCCCTTCTTTTTTGCGTCTTCTTAAACAAACTCCCTTCAGACTGTGATGAAAGCATTATCCTGCAAGCTGATGATGTGGTGATTTTCACTAAGAATTCTGACCCCTTTCTCCTCGAGAAACAACTGCAGGATAGTTTCATGCAAGTTGAGGGCTGATTCGTTTCAGAAAAACTAGTGCTAAACTATAACAAAACTAAGACAATGCTATTCCATGGTACTCATAGCAAGCATAAACACCAACAGTTAGCTATTAAAAATTGCTCGGGTGTCACACTGGACCAGACGCAAACTTTCAAATACCTTGGTGTAACCCTGGACTCTACACTATCCTTCTCCAGCCATATAGACTCTGTTGCTAAATCAGTAAATATCTGCATTGGCCTTCTCTGCAAGCACAGACACTGCCTGACACCTGATGCCCTTAAACTAGCAATACACAGCTCTATTATCTCCATCACTGATTATGGGCTTGCAATCTATGGAGCAGCCACAGCAACTACACTACGGCGTATTGATATAGCTCTGAATAAGGCCTGCAGACTCCTTACTGGAGCTGCCCACTGTACACATACCTGCAACCTCTACGAACAGTCAAACTGGCTGCAACTGCAGGGAAGTGTCACATACCAAACCTGCCTATTAGCAACAAAATCAGTGATGGGGCTTCTGCCACCAGGGGTCCAATCTCTCCTAAGCCTACCCAACTGTTCCCGTAGCACAAGAAGTTCTAACAACTATGCACTAACTGTTCCCCACTGTTGCACCTCACAAGGCCAGCGGTCCTTTGCAGGGACAGCCCCTATGATGTTTAACTCCCTGGGCAATGAAATCACAAACATAGCCACCCTCTACTCTTTCAAATGTAAACTACGCCAAACACTTGCATCCAGGGCCATCTGTAATCAGTATCACTTAAATCCTGGCTTGGTGCCCCTACTTCTCTCCTCCTCACTACTATCCCCCTCCTCTGCTAGCCCTCCACCCCCTCTGCAACCTGCCTTCCTCCTGCCCTAGTCCCACCCAACCCCTTCTTGACCTCCTCTCCTACCTTCCCTTACCAGCTAGCTGGTTACTCTCTTCCCACTCTCTCTTTCCCTCTGATAATGCCTTCTGGCTGCATTATACTAAGTAAATAGTGTTTGTTGTGACTTATCTTTCTGTACCGTCTGCTAGGTACTGTTAATACACTGCCTGTAGCTACCAACCTGTTTAGCTTTACCCTGTTGTGTACTTTTTACTTTACTTTGTTTGCTAGTATATCCTACATAATGTGTACGTCATCTTATTGTATACTGACGTGGAACCTTTGTAAAAGAGCCTCTGGCTCAAAGGTAGTTATTCGAAATTATAATAAATAGCACAGGAGTTTGACTGATCCAGATCACGTACATCATCGGACTCCAACGAGGCTACCTGAAGTAATATATTACATGAATAGATCTGTTTGCCTGTTACAAGGTTTAAGTACTAATTAAAGTTAAACGTTAAAGACTAAACTGCAGTTTAAAGTTAAGTGCAAGTAAGTAGCATTTCCACTAGCTTATCAGTGGTGTAGAATTAAAATGTAGCTACCACTTGCTGTTCCCTGAAAAGTGTTCTCTGCAGTATTACTGTTAAGAAAGCACAGTGATTAAGGTAGGACTGATACTCAAGTTTTGTAACTGCAATTTGGAGCTTAAAGTACGATGTCAATACTAGAGTAATGGTGGTTGCCACGTGGAAACGGTACGCAGCTGACTGAATTTGTAATGCAGCTCTGCCTGCTACTGCACTTATTGTCTATTTTTTTACTGTAAGTTATGGGTTCTTTTTCTCCCTAGTGCACTTCCAATGCTAAGAATTCCATTTTTGATAAGAGGCTCACATCAGCACTGGTTGTTGTGCAAATATGTTTGGATTTTAATTTTATATAAAGGACTGTAGGGTGCAGCATATCTTGGACTATTTATGGACATGATACACATGGAATACCCCCACATTCGTAATCCAGAATGCATAGACTTTGAATTACTAGCACACTGAATGTATTGACTAATAAGAATGTGATTTCTTGCATGAGATGGTTGCATATTGTTATGTTTTTAACAGAAAACACTACAATATAATTACAAAGAAAAACAAAATGAAGTTCCATACTTGCACTGGTTCTGTTTGTGACTTACAGTATGTAGGTTTACGAGGAAGCCTAGGCCCTCTACGGTGCTTTACAATACCCGTATGGAGCACCTGGCCATCTTGCTGTGTTTTTCCTGAGACTAGCTGGTTGTACAGTTAGGGAAAATTCACCACTCCTTGTCTTCTCAGATGTACTGCCACCACAGCTACAGACTTTGAGAAAACCCTTGCAGCTGAGGTAAGGCTAAAAGGAAGGGCTGTGAACTGGTACTGGCAGTTCCCTAGTCTAAACCGGAGGTATTTTCGGAGGGCATGTCTGACTGCAATATGAAAATAGGCATCTTTCAGATCCAGAGATCCCAACCAGTCTCCTGACTGAAGGGATGGTACCACTGGGCCCAGTGCGAACATCTTGAATTGTTCTTTTTATGTGTTTGTTTAGCTATCTCGGGTCTAAAATGGGTCAGCATTCCCCATTTTTCTTGTGGGTTCAGAAGTTTCTGGAAAACAGTCTCTTGCCACATTGTGAGGGAGGCACCTTTTCCACTGCTCTTTTTAGAAGCAGTTTCTTTAACTCCAGCAGGATGTTTTCTGTTAAAGAGTAAGATGGGAACAATTTTGGTTTCAGCAGTACTGGGAATTTTTTGAACTGTAGGGACAAACCCTGACTCACTGCTTCCAGGACCCACTTATCTGTGGTGAATTCTATCCATTCCTGAAAGTACAGAGCCAGTCTTTCTCCCACTGGCAATGATTGGGCGACCTGGGCAGAACTGTCACGGGTTTTGTTTTAACTGTGGTTTAGGGACTGGTGATGCAGCAGCATGCTAGTGCCCTTCCTGCCCCCTGCCTCTATAGTATCCTATTTGGGGCTGATACTCTTAGGGGCACAAGGTTTTGGGTAGTAACCCCTACCCCTGCCTCCCCTTCCATAAGACCTGCAAAAGTGAAGGCTTTTCCTTTTCTATATTATTTCTAGACTGGTTTTGTATTCACCCACTTTTTACATGGTCTTGCATACGCGAAGCAAACACACTGTCATGAGTAGCAGCCTTTAGAGGCGTGTCACTGTCACATCCAATGCAGCTCAGGCTGCAAGGGGCTCAAGAGTGACAGGTCCAATGCTGTTCTGCTGGTTGACGGGCAGAAACCTTGAGTAGCTGAAAGGAGTCAGCCACTCTTATCACACAGCAGCTAGATCCTTTCTTCTACAACACCACCCAGCAACCAGCTGAGTGGGTTCTCATTAGACAATCCTGTACCATTCTGTCCTGCCATTTTTCTTTGTTCCCACTCGCTCCATCCCTCTTCTCAGTACCACCCGCTAACCCCGTTCTGGCCTGCCCTGCTGTTTTACTTTGTTCCCCTGCTCTATTCCTCTGCTCAGTGCCACCTGACAACCCCATCCTGACCTGCCGTTTGTTTTCTGTCCCACCCACTCCATCCCTCTAAATGGCCCTCCAACCCTGCCATTTTTTTGTTCCCCTGCTCCATCCTCCTCTGCTCAGTACCATCCTCCAACCCTGTTCTGCCCTGCCCTTTTTCTCTGTTCCTACACATTCCATCCCTCTGCTCAATACCACCCTCCAACTCTGTTCTGCCCTGCCCTGTTATTTTTCTCTGTTCCCCTAGTGCCATCCCTCTGGCTCAGTACCACCCGCCAACCTCATTCAGCCATGCTCTGTCATTTTTCTTTTTTGTTTTGTTTACCACTGAAAAGCAGAAAATCTATGTCTTTTGTGTTAAACCCCAACCAATTCCCCATACATACCCCTACCTGACACCCAACGCAGCACCCCACACCCCTCACTCACCTAAAAAGAGTCCAGCATCGAATGCCCTCTGCAAAGAAAACAAATCATTCATTTTCAATGCCGACCAGGGACTGCGGTTAATGTATTTTATTGCGCTTTTAACTTTTAATCATAACCGTGTAATTTTTTAAATATTTTTTTCACCAAATTTTCAACTTGGTCTTTTTTGGGCCCCACCTTATGAACAAGATAGGAGAAATTTTTCAAATCTGGCCCGAAAGCCGATTTCTCAGTCACTCTGTGAAATCACATTTCAGACAGGATTTGAGAAATGTCACCCACCAGGTTCACGGTATCAAAAAAGACTATGTTATAAATTTGGGGTCAAAATCTTGAGAAGTACCAAAGTTATGAAGGTACGCTGTCGCCTTGTGTTGTTACGCCTACAGGAGTGGTTGGCAGAGGTTGCTAAGGATTCTCTGCCATCCTGACATCTTTGATGCACTGATGTACATTTCTATTGGTTGATTTTATATAGCTACTGTAAAAAAATTTTTAATAACATGGCGGGGCCTGTTAGCAAATAAGAGGGCAGGCAGTCTATTTTGTTGCTGGTGCAGTCATGGTTTAGGATATTAATTTAACTGAGCGCCCATTTCATTTTAAAACTTTTTTTGTGGTGAACCATATGGAGCAAGCAAGCCTACTGGCCAGGTTTTAGCCATGGCAGATGAGTAAGAAGCAAGCAGAGGACCTAGGTGGAGAAAAATACTACAGTTGTTGACGTAATAAATAAACAGAGCAAAATTCAGTAGTGACTGGCTGGGGGTATTATAAGTGTCGTCCTTTTGTAAAAAAGGAGCACTGCTTTTAAACTGTGGAGTATGGAGGACAGCTGAAGATACTGGGTATGTGACTGTGTTAGCTGAGCGAGCAAGAGCAGGCACAGTTAGTGGAGATGCCAATGGTAGTTAAAGCAAAGAAAAACGAAAGGCACAAAAAACTAAAAAAGATGGGTTTTTGAAAAAGAAACGCAACTGTAACAATGATGTATACAGAACAGAAAAAAGTGTTTAGGTAAGGGAAATGGTGAGCTGGGAAGGAATGGGGGGCTAGGGGAAAGGAAAGTGTTTGTAAGTAGTACCAGTGATCGAGGGGGTGGCGGGGGCGGCAGGCAACAAGATATGACTAACTGGATGTATAAATTGGTGATGATGAACTTGCTATATATGTAAATCAGTGGTCCCCAAGTAATACATATAGTTGCTCTGATAAACAGATTTATCAGCAGCCTTTTGTGTCCAGCCCTATTGGATAGCTAAGTGATACGCAGCAGTAGGGACCTGTGTGATAAATGATTTATCTGTACAAGTGCTGTTTGACCTCGAGTAACCTCATGAGTGCTGTAAACAGCACAAGTGCAGATAAATAGTTTATCACACAAGGTTCCCTCTGCATATCTGCATATTACCGCGTTTCAAGCACCACTGCCAACTCTATATGGATCTAAAATGGCTTAGCCCCCTCTGCCTATCATCTCCAGTCCTTTGGATCTTTAATTGACTGTGTCACCAGAACAGGCCTCCCCCTATCCCTTTCCTCTGCTCTGGAATTACAACCTCTCACCTATGAGCTAGGATCAAATGAAAAAGCCCTTCTGCACATTCCAAGATGCAGACCAAACATGGGCACACGCGCCTTCTTTTATACAGCTCCTAAATACTGGAACTCTATACCCTCATCTATCCGTCAAGCGACCACCCATGCTACCTTTAAGAAACTGCACCGTGAACACTTGCACACCATAAACCCCTGCACTTGCTTTAACCCATCTTGAACCCTCACCCCTCCCTGCTCTCTTCTTCATCTCCAGATAATCCGCCTCCTTGATACCTCTTCCCCCTCCTCTCTTAGTCCCAGCTTGCCCACTCTCTTACCCCCTCCCTCTCCTCTCTCTCCCTACCATTCTCTCCCTCCCTCTCCCCTGGCCATAAACCTTACAGTTTTGGCACTTATTGTACTGTATTGCTCTACATATCTCCTTTTGAATTATTTTCCTGTGTTACCCATTCCAATCTGTAATTTGATTTCACAGTACTTTTACTTTCATTATTCATTTTGTCAAAGCGCTTGTATCTACTATCCAGACATTGTTTTCTTACTATGATTTGTACTGCTTTCATGTGCTGTGTCACATGTATATTGTTTGTCTGTAAACTGTCTTCTCCCGGGTCGTGCCTGAAAATAGGCATTGTTTGCCTAGTGCACTTACGCGGTTACCAAAAGCAAAATAAAATAAATAAATAATATTTAATTTATGCAACTGGACAGGACCGTGTATGGTAGATTCTTTTTAGCTTTTTTAAATAAAATTATGGGCCCGATTCTATGAGCACCCCTATGCATGTCGCAAGTTGCAACATGCGAGAGGTGCAGTTGTGCTAAGGACCCTGTGACCAATTCTGTAATGGGCAAGGTCCCCATGGCTAAGTCCCACAATTTGCGCCAACCAGACCGGTACGCCGAACAAAAGTGCGTACCTGAACAGGTTAGCGCAAGCCGCACATTGCCCAGGGAAAGGGCTTAAGTGCTCCACCAGTCCCACGCCCAGTACATAGACAGTTAAGTGCCCTGTAGGGCTACTGGACCCCCCTCCTGCTTCCAGTAACCCCACAGTAGGTGCCCAAAGGGCTGTATGACACTACCCCACTCCCAGTAACCCCACAGTAGGTGCCTCCAGGGCTGTCTGACCCTCCCTCCCACTCCAAGTACTGCAATTGCCCCAAAGTTCTAGCACCGCCCTCTATGCCCGTTCCCCGCATGAATAGTAAATGTCCTGCAGGGCTAATGCCTCCACTCCTTGAACCTCGGTATTGCGATATGCACAGTAATTAAATAACACAGCCCCCGATCTCCCTGGTAGTCTAGTGGCCCCCACCTGGCAGTGCCAGTCCACCCCGCACCACCCCACTCATCCCCAGTCGGTGACTGGCACAGCCCACCTCTCACCACCACAGCCAGTCACCGACTGAGCTCTGTATGGCGCTTACCATTAAATGGTACCACGCTCAATGAATAGCAGCTCATTCATTGGCGTGTGTGCCATACAGTAGTATGTGCTCATACAGCGCTCAGTCGGCAATGGCCATGGTGGTGAAGAGGTGAACTATCAGTTCCGGCTGGGGGCGGGTGGGGGCGGGATGGACTGGCACTGCTGGGTGGGGGGCCATTAGACTACCAGGGAGATCGGGGCTTATGTTATTTAATTACTGTGCAAATCGCAATTTCGGGGTTCAAGGAGTGGAGGTGCTAGCCCATGGAGCATTTACTATTCATGCAGGAACGGGCCTGAGGGGGAGTGTACTAGCCCTGCTGGGTATAGGCATGTGTTCGGGGATCGGGCATGGGGGTGCTAGACCTGGCTTTTACATTGAAATGGGGGTTGGGGTTTGATAGCTCACAGGGCTTTTTCAACTGGCTTGGGGATGGAGCTGGGGGTTGCATATACTGTTGGATCAGGCTGGCGGCACATTGGCGCAACCCCCGGTGGATGCAAAGTACACTTATGCCAGCTATCTGCTGGTGTAACTGTACTTTGAAGGATGTCCTCTGGGGATTGTTTTAAGAATAGTCATTTCGGGGACTTGGAGGCTGCCCTTCCAGAATAAGGCACAACTAATGCCGTAAACCCCTAGTGCCACGTAGCTGGGGGTTTGTGATGTAAGTCCACTTTGGCGCAAGCAGCTTGCAACATGTCATAGGCTGCTTTGCAGAATACCATAAGTCGCAACTTCTGGCTAACTTGCTACTTGCACTATTTTTTGGGGCGCAAGTCAAGTTACGCCAGACATAACCTTTTGAGAATCGGGCCCCATATATTTAGAAAAATTTGTGGGTTTACATAGAAACATGGACTTTGATGGCAGATAAGGACCACTTGGCACACCCAGTCTGCCCATTTCCCTAACTATTGGATAAGTAGCAGATCCTAGTCAACCAGCAGCCTACTTCCTCCTTACCCCCCTCCTACCACCTACTATAATTGTCTTGTGTCAGTCCCATGCATACCTGAATTCCCCCACTGTTTTTGACCCCACGATCTCCTCAGAAAGGCTGTTCCATGCATCTACCACCCTATCCATGAAAAGAAACTTCCTCACGTTACCCCCGAGTCTCCCCCCATCTTCAAATTGTGCCCCCTTGTTCTTGCACATCTCTTTTTCTGAAATGAGCCAGTCTCTTGGATTTGATTGATTCCCTTTGGGTACTTGAAGGTTTCTATCATGTCCCCCCTCTCCCTCCTTTCCTCAAGGGTATACATATTAAGCTATTTTAGTCACTCTTCGTATGGCTTCTGGTGCAGACCCTGCACCATTCTGGTTGCCATCCTTTGGACTGCCTCCATCCTGTCTATGTCCTTGTTGATATAGGGTCTCCAAACTGCAAACAGTACTCCAGATGGGGTCTCACCAACTGTCTGTACAGAGGGATAACAACTTCCTGCTTTCTACTGGTGATGCATCTCCCTGTGCATCCCAGTATCCCCCCAGCCCTCCTTAGTGCCTTCTCACATTGCTTGCCTACCTTAAGGTCATCTGATATGAGTACCCCCAGGTCCATTTCCATTTTTGTTGTTGTTAGTATCTCCTTCCTCCTCAATTGTGTACTCTTCCCCTGGGTTTTTGTTTCCCAGGTGCATTAATTTGCACTGCTTTGCACTGAAACTAAGCTGCCATACTCTTGACCATTGCTCCAACCTTGCCAAGCCCCTTTTCATCCTTTCCACCCCTCCTTGCGTATCACCCTTAATGCAGATCTTTGTGTCACGTGCAAAGAGGCAAACTTTTCCTTCCAGCTCCTCTGCAATGTCACCTATAAAGACATTAAAGATTACTGGTCCCAGTACTGAACCCTGTGGTACTCCACTAGTAACTCCCCTTTCGCCAGAGTATGTTCCATTTACTATTACCCTCTGCATCCTGTTGTCCAGCCAGCTAC
Organism: Neoceratodus forsteri; assembly: GCA_016271365.2. Taxonomy (NCBI): domain Eukaryota; kingdom Metazoa; phylum Chordata; order Ceratodontiformes; family Ceratodontidae; genus Neoceratodus; species Neoceratodus forsteri. Next base: position 1,692,632,561 of record CM057456.1, on the reverse strand, counting down.
CACCCTGGGACCCACTCCCAGGCTGGCCAACTTGTTTTATTAATCTTTTGTGTGGTACTGTGTCAAATGCCTTGCTAAAGTCTAAGTAGGCCACATCTGCAACCCCTCCCTGGTCTACTACTTTGGTCACCCAGTCAAAGAAATCTATTAGATTCGTCTGACATGAATTCCCACTGTGAATCCATGTTGCCTTGGGTCCTCTGCTCTGCTGGCCTCTGGGTACTCGACATTTCTTTCTTTCAGAAGTGATTCCATTGTTTTCCCTACCACTGAGGTCAAACTAACAGGTTTGTAGTTTTCTGCCTCTGCCTTGCTCCCACTCTTGTGAAGGGGGATCACAATCGCCTTCCTCCAGTCCTCAGGTACCACACCATCCTCCCATGATTTGTCAAAAAGGTTAGTCAGTGGTGTCACTAGGTCTCCCCTTAGTTCTTTTAGAATTCTGGGGTGAATCTCATCAGGTCCCATTGTTTTGTCCACCTTGAGTTAAGAGTTCTTTCAGGACCCTGTCTTCTGTGAATGGACTGGTATCGACCCCCCTGCCCAGAGTCCTTCTATGTTTGGTTTAGGCACATCCCTCTCTTCTTCTTTTGTGAATACTGAGCAAACGTATTCGTTCAGTATCTCTGCCTTTTCACTGTCTGCCCACCTCCCTTCCCCTTTATTAAGCCTCACTATCCCTCCCCTGATCTTCCTTCGCTCCCTAATGTTATCTATAAAAGGTTTTATCCCCCTTCTTAACTGAGCTGGCTATCTTTTCCTCAGTTTGGGCCTTTGCTATCCTGACTGCCTTCCCCACTTCCCTCTGTTTTAACTGATACAGTTCTCTGTCCTGCTCCTTCTGTGATTCCTTATACTTCCTTAATGCTATCTTTTTCTCCCCAACCTTTCCCGCCACCTCTTTTGAGAATCACAGTGTTTTTTTTTAACTTTGTTTTGTTTTCTTTATTCGCTTCACACACATGCTTGCTGCTTCTATGATGGCAGTTTTTATTTTTCCCCATTGTTTTTCTACCTCTCCTACCTGCTCATTTGCTAGCGCATTCCTTAGGCACTCCCCCATTTTGCCAAAGTCAGCCCTTCTAAAGTCCAGTACCCTCGCTTTTGTATGGCTTGACTCCACAGTTGTGTTTATTGTGAACCACATTGTGTGGTGGTTTATTTTGTGATCTAGTGGTATAGCGCATTCCTCCATCCCAGTTGTCACAGTTGTTGTCGTGGACGCATGTCAGGACGATGAACTGACACTGCATTTGGCACTTCACTGGTGCCATAGAACTTCCTCAGAAATTACAAACTACCCCTGCAGAAGTTCTGTGGCAAATGTAACCTTGCCGCAGAACATGGTGCCAAAGTGCTGCACAAAAATCAAGGCCTTTGGTATTGGGTAGAAAATGAAAGCTGATCTGATTGCCTTTTATATTTCAGTGCCTGCTCAGCTGTGTATGTCCCATAGAATCTTGGCTCACAGGTTAGGAATTGCCACACTGCAACTGAAGGATATATCCATCCCAGACCCACTGGGGAAATGTCACTGCTGCCCTGTCGCCTCCAGCCTGAGGTGAGGAGGCTGCTTACGGCAAGTGGCATGGACTCTGTCCTTGATAGACAGTGTAGAGAGGGAACTGACCTTAACCAGGGAAAAAGCTTAATATCAACAGCTAACTTGCTCCCCTGTTCATTCTAGCTACACCTCTTCACTTCCTGCACTGATCCCTTCATACAACTCATGGGCAGTGGGACAGCTGACAAGCTGGAGTTTGCATGTTTATCAGAAAACAGAGTTATGGTTTTGCTCTCTCTTTTTTTTTTTTTTGCCCTGCTGGGCTGGGGTCTTGTGCTGCTGACCTCCTTTTTTTGGCACTGTGGGACTGAGCTGTTTGGTTTCGCTGGCCTCCATAGCCAGTGTGTCAGTTTATACGACTTCCTTCCTCATATTGGGATCACAGGCAGGGCTGAGATAAGGTGAGGGTTTGCTGAAGGTTTGCATCTTTTTGCTGAACATATGCAACCCACCCGCTCACCCCAATCCACTCCCCTGAACCTCCTGCCAGCATTGCCAGCAAGGAAAGATGCTGTCTTTTGCTGAACAGCTGTCAAATGGACTGTCCAAACCTGCCATGACCAGACCAACTGGCCTGCTCTCTTAAATTACCAGTCCTGCTCTAACTTAGAATTCTGCGTGTCCATACCACCAAAGAAGGGGTCTCAAGAGAGTCAGTGAGTTTGGTGGTCAGTGGAAGAAAGCAGGCTGCCTTTCTTGTGCTGCTGCTGGCACTGCAGGGCCAACTCCAAGGAGGGGACTGGAAGATAATATCTACTACTGACACTGGACACTAAGTCTGTCAGCCAGACCTATCCAGTCAGGAAGAACTCTGTGAGAGACATGCAGCTTTCCTGAAGAGTTGAGCACCGCTATCTATGCACAACAACTACACAGTAAATACAAGCAAACAAACATCTGGCACTGAACAATGCTTGTTTCATATATGCCTCTGTCTTGTCACCAAAAAAAGGAGTTTCCCTTAAAGGAAAAATCCATGGCCTTAGTCTGTACGTCCTGGGATAGGACAGTAGCCCTAAACCATGCAAACCCCTTTAGTAATACTGCATGTGCCAGGACCCCTGAAGCGGAGTCACTAGTGTCAACGTCATGTTGAAATGGTAGTCAGTGGCATCCAGTGCTGATCTGGCTGTGTCAGCCAAGTCCTCTGCCACTTCACTGTTTACATTCTTGCTCAGTGCCACGACTGAATTCCATAGTGCCTTCCAGTATTGAGATGAGTATGCCATTTAAGCTGCATGTCTCAGGAGCAACGAAACTAAGGTGCACACTGTTTTGGCTACAGTATCCAGTTTTCCGGAATCCTTCTCTGGAAGCTGTGCAGAGAAAGGCACATTAGCCTTCTCACATGCAGCAGCCTGGACTACTCTCTCGTGATCGGAGTGGGAATACAGGTATTCAGCCCGGTCTGTCCACCTGATGTTTCTTTTCAATTGTCTTATCAATGCCAGCTGCTGAAGTGGGTGCTGACATGATTTTAGCAGTGGCTTTTTGGAGAGATTTATGGATGGGAAGTAGCAGCCTCTCTGTGGCAACCAGCCCCTCATGTCCATAAATTCAACTTCCTCTTCATCCTCCTCCACTTCATGGCAGGGGATGTTGAGGGTGTTTATTATTTGCTTAACAAAGTAATAGTGGGATGTATAATCCTCAGAAGGCCTGGGAGGAGAGCCAAATTCTTACTCAGGTGAACCATCTGGTTCCAGGAGTTTACCTTCCTCATCCTCATAATACATTACTTCTTCCTCCACAGGCAGCGGGTGTGGAAACGGAGCAGTTGGGGGGGCATATCCATAAAATTTACTATAGCCTAGAAGTCCTAGAAAAACTGCCATGCTCTTGTCAGGTCCTCTGCTGAGGTCATTTATTTTGTGTCAACTGTTTTAATGCCTGCTCTAAAGCTCTTTAACTTTTGCTGTCACTGGACTCAGGGTTCCCCTCTATTTTTTTTATTTTATTGAAATCTTGGATTACAAATACCTTTGAGCAGGAACTGCTCATTTACAAAGGTTCCACATCGGACACCCTAAGCTTTTCAAAAGGGCCCTTAGATTTATGCAAGCTGTGACAAATGGCAGCTTGCGTCAAAGCCCTGTGCAGCAGGGACCCTGCACCTGATTTTAGTACAGGAGTGGTCTTGGCACCACAGGTCATGGATCTACCACAACCCCTCCTGTGTGCCAAACAAGTGGTGCATGGGAGGGGTTTGAAGGAGGTGTCTGGCAATCCCAAGCATGTGACAATCTGGCCCCCAGTCTCCCTGTTAGCAATACAGTGTGCTGCCACAATGCAACTTGACCAGCCCCCATTCAGTCTGCTGTAGAATACAGTCAATCCACTATCCATCTACCTTGGGCAAGAGGAGCAACCTCAATATGGACACCGTACCTTCTATTTGCCACCTCCTGTTTCTGACCACTTATGTGCCTCTGCAATGTTGGCATCCATCTAGATCATCAACAAATCAAATCAAAATTTATTTATAAAGCGCTTTCCAAAAAATCAAAGCGCTAAAACAAAGCAGAGATAAAACATCAACACTAATAAATAAAAACGTAAGAACAGTAAAATAACCATAAAATAAACTAACCAAATGCCAGCAAAAATAGATAACTTTTCAGGGATCTCTTAAATGCTTCCACGGACAGGCACTCTCTAATCTGACGAGGTAGAGAATTCCACAGGGTCAGCCATAAAGGAAAAGCCCTTGCCCCAGATGATTTATAACAGACCCTGGGAATTCTAGCAATCCCTCGCCAGTGGAGCGGAGTGGCGGAGAGGACGATAGGGACAAAGGAGATCTTGCAGGTAGCCTGGTCCCCTGGCCGTAGGGTCTTATAGGTCAGCAATGCGACCTTGAAGGTGATTCTCCATCGCACTGGCAGCCAGTGCAGTTCGCGCAGCACAGGTGTGACATGACAAGTTCTTGGTAGCCCTGTCAACAACCTAGCTGCCGCGTTCTGCACCAGCTGCAGGCGACGGAGATCTACCCCCGGCAACCCTAGATATAAAGCATTACAGTAATCAAGACGGAAGAAACAAAAGCGTGAACCAGCACAGGAAGGTCATCATGTGGAACAAGGTGTTTTATCCGGCGATATTCCTCAGATGGTAAAGAAGATTTGACGGTGGCCGACACCTGCATCTCTTTAGTGTCAAGCGCACTGTCAAAAATAACGCCAGATTTACGCACCTGTTCAGAAGGTCTCAACTGGGTATCCCCTAATAAAAGACCAGAGGGGACCCCAGGAGTCAACTTTTTGCATAATGACCCGGTCAACGATCAATACCTCAGTCTTATCCGATTTAACCTCAACCAGTTCGCACTCATCCAATCCTGAATCTCAGCGAGGCAGTTGTTAAAACCGAGACAGCATCATTTTGTTCGGGTACAAAGGACATATAGAGCTGAGTGTCATCTGCATAGCAGTGAAAACTCAGCCCATAATGCCTTATAATGTCTCCCAACGGTAGCATGTACACCGTGAACAACATGGGAGAAAGCACAGAACCCTCGCGGCACCCCACAAGACAGAGCAAAGGGGGAGAAGAAAAATCCTTGAAACTACCCTTTGACTTCGCCTGTGAGGAAAGAATGGAACTATCTGAGGACTGTCCCCTGACAGTCCACAAAGTAGCCGCAGGCAATCCAGCAACATCCCATGGTCCACGGTGTCAAACGCTGCAGAGAGATCAAGAAGAACCAAGATCGAACGGCTCTTCTGATCTCTTGCTATTAGGAGATCATTAAGTACCCGAACTAATGCAGTCTCGGTACTATGCCTCGTCCTGAAACCGGACTGGAGAGGATCATAGACTTCATGGGTGGTAAGAAAGTCATCAAGCTGTAACGCGACTACTTTCTCAATAACCTTGCCCAAAAAGGGCAGGTTAGAGATCGGTCTGTAGTTAGCAAGGCAGTCGGGGTCCAGGGAAGGTTTTTCCAAAGGTGTCACAGCAGCCTCTTTCAAGGACTCGGAAACACCCCTTGATCCAAAGAACCCCAGACTATCCTCGCAAGGATTGGTCCAATAGCATCCATGCATCTCACAAGGAGGCGCGAGGACCAGGATCCAAACTACAGCAAGTCGGTCGCAGACCTTGGACAATCTTCATGATATCCATGATCGCTGGCTGGTCGAAGTCCATCCAGACAGGCCGAGGACATGTAACCCCATGTTGGTCACTGCAATGCTCGTTTGAACGCATGCCACAGATCTCCGATCTGATTGACGACACCTTATCATCAAAGAACCGAGCAAACTCATCACACTGTATTTGTGAAAAAGCTCTCCAATTCCGCAGACAGGCTGGATTGTACAGTCTGTCGATGGTCCGGAAGAGCTGAGTAGGTCGGTTTCTTGATGCAGTTATCTCCCTGGACAGGAATTCTGCCTTCTTATGGGAGATTACTGATTGATAGTCCACACAATGGGCCATCAATCTAAGTTTGTCATCTTCCAGGCCGGATTTCCGCCAACAGCGCTCCAATCTTCGCCCCTTCCTCCTCAACTCCCTCAAAGTCCCATCAAACCAAAGGGACCGAGGGCAGAGGGAGAGGGGGGCACACGGACAGGCGCAATGGAATCCAGTGCCCTCAACACCATATTATTATAGTGCACTACTAAGGCATCTGGTTCCCTGCACTCCATCGGCCAACTCAATAGGTCCAGCACCGCCATCAGACCCTCTGGGGTAACTCCCATCAAAGGGCGGTACTGAACCATCTCCAAAGGGGTGGGTCTCATAAGGGGGGTCCCGAAATTGAACCTTACAGAGTGATGGTCAGACCACCCAACTGGTTCCACCACCAGTGCCGTGATCTCCATACCCAAGGTGAACACTAAATCCAGAGAATGACCATAAATATGGGTAGCAGCGGTAACCACCTGTGTGAAGCCCAACAAACTCATTAGTTGGAGAAAGTCTTGACCAAACTGCGAGAGTTCATCGTCGACCCAGGCATTAAAGTCCCCCAGAACCAACCACCTGGAGGGCTCCAATACCAGATCGACAATGAAGTCCGCGACTTCTTGCAGAAAAACTTTCTCGCCACCGGGTGGATGGTAAACGAGCAGAATTCTGCAGCCCACACCTGCTCCCATGATACATTCAAAGGATCCAGGGGACACCATTGGAACCTCTACAAGGCCCAATTCAGATTTAAAACAAATAGTGACCCCCCACCCCTACGATCCAACCTCGGGCAATGTATTACCGAGTACCCGGCTGGAACAGCTGACTCCAAAATGGGGCCAGCATTTTCGTCCAGCCAGGTCTCGGTAATGCATGTCAGGTCAGATGATTCAACAAAATCAGCAATTATTGCCGTCTTGTTTTTTATTGACCTGGCATTGCATAATGCTGCCCGGGTTGGATGAGAGGCTCTGGAGGAGCAGGCTACCTGCCCACTATTCGTGGAACCCTTGGGTATGGGAACCAGGCAACGCACTCCCATATCCTGGACCCATTTCGCCCCAGGGCGTCTCCTCGACCTTACCGTCTCAATTCGCCCACTCCGCTCGCCCCACACTTGGCGAGGCCCCTCTCCCTCTTAGCCTCCTCCAGCGCAATCCCCAAGGCAGCAGCGCCTATAAACTTCGGGCTGTAACGGGGGGCAATCAAAAGGGCGCAGGTCCCTCAGCCTAGAGGGAGAGTAGCACCTGTCCATGGATATTCGATCCCAACACATAACTATATAGATCTTCAAGAAGCTCTTAAAACCACTTTAATATAAACGTTGTCAATACCAGCAACAAATCCAAAATAATAAAAACAATAATACACTTTTTCATTTAACCAACTCCAAAAATAAAACAAATCTGGACAAATTTTTCACAAATTCCACTGAGAAAAGAAGTTTATAGCAGTTCAAAGCAAAATCACAGTGCTTCTAATCTATGCTTTTACTAGAACAGTAAAAGATCCCACAGAGCTCTCACCCTGGGGAAACTGTCCCATGGCCTCTCTCACATAGGCCAAACGGAAATGCTTTATAGTTCTACCATATACTCCTAGAGTAGAAGTCAATCTGCAGAAAATTAGTCCAGCTATTTCGAGGATATAATCTATCAGTCAATAAAGGAAACTCTCTCCTATGGTCTCCCCAATATATCCTCCAGGAGACCAGCCTGTAACTGGACTTGTATGAGCAGGTTCTCCAATCTACTCCAACAATAATCCATAGACCACGGGTGCCCCAGGCCCATCCTCCGATACAGCTCCACGAGCTCCTATGGCAGCTGTTCACCCTGGAAAACCACACCGGGTTCAGACCGATGTTTTAATAAACAGAGGAGTCCCCTGATCGTCCCCAAGGCGCTGAGAGATTGATTAATATCTGAAATTCACACTAGCAGGCTCTCCAGCCTGCCAGTTATGAAATAGAGAGCACAGATACCCTGGGGCCGTCCTCCGACAGCACCCCCTAATCTGCCCAACCACCCCAACGGACTACCCTGGGTTAAGATCAAAAGAAAGACTGACAAACTCACCCACTTCCCAATGGTGAAAAAATCCATAAATCACAGATGCAGAAACAAAGCCAGATTTTCTTATTCCAAAAAGGTAAGCCCAGTCTCTAGTTTCAGGCACACCAAGGCATAAGCAGATCCAGGAGATAATAAATAGCAGGATCAAGTTAGCTCCAAAGTAATTCTTCACTAGAAATACCTCGGCGAGAAATTCATGCATTTACAAAGTCAATATTTCTCGGCAAATCCCGAGAAAGAGGAGTTCTAAACCGTCTCCTTTCCAACTTGCAGGCCCAAGTCTCTCATATCCCATAAAACGACGGACGCCAAAAGATACAAACCCAAGAATCTGGGTCAGAAGGCAGTCCTGGGCTACAAACAATGTCCGCCAACACACCAACACCGGGGCCATTAACCAAAAACAGCAAAGGTGCAGGTTCGACAACGGCACTTGCAGTCCAATAGAGAATCCAACGAGTCCAGAGCCCAGAAACAGATCCTCAGACAGGTCCCTCCTTAGTCCGAATCAGAGTCTGAGCTTATCACTAAGGGACATCTTCTTTGCCGTTATCATAACGGTTCCTTGCAGAAAATACACACGGGAGCTTCAGGAAAAGCGACAGTCACAGACTGAACATCCCCGAGGTCACTCTCCAGCAGACGATCTATCGACATCCACAATACTCCCGTAGGATCCCAAACAGGAGAGCCACACAGACCGAAACGCTGAACACGATGCAAAACAGCAGCCCAAATCCAACAAAACAAAACGTAAATAAACAAAATAAAATGTAAACGGACCAAAACAAAACAAAACAGACTAGAAAACAAACCAAAAAATAAAACAAATAACAAATTAAAACGCTACTGAGTTGCTGCAACAGCCAACAGCACGCCCAGCTCGGCGGCCATCTTTTTTGATCCCCTTACGTAGATCCACAACTACACATCATTTATATTATTGTGTGTATTATTTATGAACGGTGCACACAATACATACCATCTGGATACAACTGTATTATAGACAAACAAAAGACTGAAACAGGTGATAGTACATTACGTCATCAGTCATTATTAGAATACCTCACTTGCATTTCTGAGATTGGCATGGTCACCTGTAAGGACCTCTATAATATTGCCTATGTTTGTCACTTTCTTGACCATTCTCTGCCCAAACACCCCGCCAGAAATTATTGTGCAGCTAAGCCTTTGATCTCTACAAGTCCCATCATTCAGAATCCAGTACCTGCTGAATGCCATGCTCAGCCTTCACACCTGCACCAAAAACTTGATTTCCATGCGCAGCAACACACACAGCATAGGTGTGTTGTGCTCCATGACATCTGTACCACTGCAATGTATGCCCAGCTCAAACAAAGCACGGTATGGCACTATCATGGAATGTTACCTGCCTTAGTGGCCACCAGCCACCCACCAAAGAGTTCCACAGGAGATGTCCCTGTCTGCACCTCTCAAAACAACTGGTACCGTACCTTGTCCTGTCAGCCTTGTCCAGTCCACAGCACTTGGTCTAGGGTTGGAGACCTCGTCAAATAGTGGCATAGATACATAGACAGTGTCAGCAGATAAGGGCCTATGGCCCACCTAGTCTGCCCATTTGAGCTTGTAAGTTCAGTTTGTTTTCCTAGAAGTCTGTTTCCCCTTACCCCTGCCCTCTAGAATTCCTTTATATCTATCCCATGCATTCTTAAATCCCGTGATTGTTTCAGCCCCCACCACTTCCTCTGGCAGGGTGTTCCACTTGTCCACCACCCGCTCTGTGAAGAAATTTTTCATGTTTCCTCTGAATCGCCCTCCTCCAACTTCATCCCATGCCCTCTAGTCCTGAAACATCTTTTCGCTTAAAATAGTGTTTTCCTGCACCCTGTTCCTCCCTGTAAGATACTTGTATGTCTCTATCATATCCCCTCTCCCTCCTCTCCTCCAGGGAGTACATGTTCAGTTCCTGGCAAACTGTCAGCATGGCACCCCCAAGTCTGCTGGGGTCCTGTGCCATCTATGATGGCATGCATGCTGTTATGGGGGTCCACAAATGCCACTAGTGCAAGCCTTCGTCATGCTGCAGCAACTCATGCGGTTGGCAGGATTGGACCATGTGGTGGATATTCAGTACTGACAGACTGCAGCTGCACCACAGTGAGGAGTAGCAGGGCACAGTCAGACAACACAACACCCCTACTGTACAGTTGTACAGAACACTCATGTGGAGCTCTGGCAGGTTAATAGTGTATGCCTGTCCACTATAGGTTGTGCCGTACAATGGCTGCCTCTGCATGACATGCTGTGGGTGGCATGACTCATGGCCACATGTGTCCTGGAGTGTGGGGTACAGGGTATATAGGTGGACGCACATGATTGGGATGCGGACAGGAACTGTACCCTACAGGTGATCATGACACTGTACAGAACAACCAGACTATGCCATGGTACTGTACTTCGTATGCTGGCCTCCAGCGACTCACCAAAACTGCCTACCATAGCTCAGATATACTCCTGTACTGCATTCTCTTTAATGTGGATGTTGGGGCATGGCTCCCCTCCTGGTCCATGGATCTCTCACAGTTCAGGTGGATACTGGATGCCCACTGCACAGTATGTCCCTCCCATGTGTGCAGCAAACTTGTCTGCAGACGTCCCCTGCAAGGCTGCCCTCCCCCCATCCTTGCCAGTCTCTCTGCCAGCCCAGCAGCTTGGGCAGTGGCAGCGCACGGGGATGTTAGACCAGCTCTGGTTGGTCTAACGCTAGAGGATCATGTGCCCATTAAGGGGGGGGGGGTTTAAAAAATTCCATTTTAGGGAATGCAGCAGTGCTGCCCTGGTGCAAACCCCCTTCCATCATGGTGCACCAGTGCACCCATCGCAAGGACAGCACAAGCCCGGCAGGCGCAACTGTGCCCCCCCACCATGCGCGGGCCAAGTCTAAAAATCGGGAATGGTACACAGTGTCGCACAAGGTGCCCACTGTATCATACCTTGCTGGTGTAAGCACCATGTGCCACTCCCAACCTTTTGAAAATCGAGCCCCGTGCTCTGAACCATATTCATCATGCTTTACTGATGGCTGTGCAGCTTTATCTTTTATCTGTCCCCTTTGACAAGGACGGCTGCTGACTCCAAAGGGAAAGACCCTCGTCTGAGCCTTTACTGTGTTTTGGTAACACGGACACAGACCGAGAAGTCATAAGGTCTTCCTATTTTTTGGCCCTTTTCATGTGTTTTAGGGCACAACTTTTTAGAGTTCACAATTTGCAAAACTGTAGTCTGCACCTAGGCACCTTAAAGCGTGTGGTAGTCTGCCCTTGTCATTTGTCAGGAGCTGGATGTAATTGGTACAATTTTTAAAACCTGTAGGTCCTGTCCTTTGCTCACAGAACATACAAACTGTCAGCAGATAATGACCGCTAGGGCCATCCTGTCTGCCCATAAGCACTGTATTTGATTACACCTTCTGACCCTCCCACCTGTTTACCTCTATGGTTCCCCTATGCCTGTCCCATGCATGTTTAAATCCATCCACAGTGCTCTCCCCCACCACCTCTTGTGGCAGACCATTCCACGCACCCACCACCCTCTCTGTAAAGAAAACTTCCTAATATTCCCCCTTAACCTGCCACCTTCCAATTTCATGTCATGCTCCCTCGTTCTTGTACTCTTCCTGTATTGGAAGATGTCTCCCCTCTGCACCTTGTTTATGCCCTTGAGGTACTTGAATGTTTCTATCATGTTCCCTATTTCCCTCCTCTTTTCCAGTGAGTACATATTGAGGTCCCTTAATGTCTCCTCATAAGTCTTGTGCTACAATCCCTGTACCATCTTAGTCACCCTTCTCTGGACTGCCTCCAGCCTATTGATATCATTCCGAAGGTGCAGCCTCCAGAACTGCACACAGTACTCCATGTGAGGCCTGACCAGGGTTTTATATAATGGCACCACTACCTCCTTCCTTCTGCTAGTAATACCCCTGCCTATGCACTCAAGCATGTCACTGGCCCTCCCTGCTGCCTTTGTACACTGCTTTGACATCTTCGGGTCATCTGAAATAGTAACCCCAGGTCCCTTTCTTCCCTGGTGACCGTCAATAACTCCCCCCCAAAAAAAAATCCTGTAGCTCTCCCTAGGGTTTCTATGTCCCAGGTGCATAATTTTGAACTTATATGAAGTAAACCTCAGTTGCCACTCCTCAGACCATCTCTCAAGCTTCTCCGGGTCCTTCCTCATTTTCTCCACCCCTTCTGGAGTATCCACCATGTTACAAATCTTGGTGTCATCTGCAAACAGGCAGACCTTTTTTCCTTCCAGCCCCAGTGCAACTTCGCTAATGAAGACACTGAACAGAACTGGCCCAAGGACTAATCCCTGAGGTACCCCGTTGGTCACTCCCCTCTCCCCCCATTGTACCGCATTTACCACCACCCTCTGCCTCCTGTCCATTAGCCAATTTCTTTCTAACCCAGTTTACCACCTTGTCTCCCATGCCCAGACTACCCGTCTTGTTAACCAGCCTCCTATGTGTGACAGTGTCGAAGGCTTTGCTAAAATCAAGGTAGGCGATGTCCACCCCACCCCCAACATTTACTTCCTTCGTCACCCAGCCTAAGAAATCTATCAGATTCATCGTACACAACCTCCCTGCTGTGAACCCATGTTGTCTAGGGTCCTGGGCACCGATGGCTTCTAGATGTCCCACTATCCTTTCTTTAAGCAGTGCCTCCATGATCTTCCCCACTATTGAGGTGAGGTTGACTGGCATATAGTTCCACACCTCCTCCCTACTGCTTGATTTGTCTCCTTTGGTCTGTCAGTCATGCCAAACACTGACAGACAACAGATAATTTGTTTCCCCAAAACAGTCAAATAAATTGTAGCAGAGCCCAAAGGATATTAAAAAGGCTCTGAAAGGGAATCTGCCCATCTGATTCCCAGAAAAACTTGCACCACGGTAATTTTTACCTCAAATCCAGTACTTTTAACAAAGTATGAGTTTTTTTTTTTGTCAATTTCCGAGTTTTTGCTTGTAATCGCGATCTGGTTCCATCTCAGTGGGAACTGTGACTTCAACAGTGAAAACAACCAATGAAAAAGCAAGACAAGCAGTTTTAATAAAGTAATAATTTTTTACCACAAAAAAATAAAAAAGGTTTCCTAAGGGTGGGAAAGTGCAGTTACGTAAGAACTTATGTAACAGTAGATCTTTGAGAGGAGCTCTTGCAGCAGGCTATTACCATTAGGACTATGCTGCCAGGCACTAGGACCCACAGCAAACTTCTAGCTAGCAGTCTCCAGCGGGGACTGCCCCCCGATCCCGGCTCCGCCCCGACATCGGCCAAAGGTATATCCATGGGCGGTCCCCAGCCCCACTTCAGTTCTCCTGTCGGAGACCCAGTGACAGGACCAGCAGGCGGACCGTGAGGGAGCATGCCACAGAAAGAGAGATGCAAAACTCACCAGGGGGAAGGAGGGAGGGAGAGTAGCGCTTGCTGCAAGAGCTCCTCTTGAAGATCTACTGTTATGGCAAGTTCTTACGTAACTGTACTATCTTACTTCGAGTGGGAGCTCTTGCAGCAGACTATTACCATTAGGACTGAGTCCCAGGCAATCCCAAGAAAGGTAAGTCCAGGAGGAGGCTAGAAGCACTGTAGCCCTAAATCAAATCAAATCATCTTTATTTTTATAGCGCCTTTCAAAAGCAAGGCACTGTACATAAAAACCATATACATAAAAATAAAATTCTAAAACAGACATTAAAACAAATCATCCATAGCTAGAAAGCTAAACTAAATAAATATAAGGAGGTAGTTGAGGCAGTTAAGACAGAAGGCCTTGGAGGACCGCAAGGCCGAAACCTGCCCTTCTCCTAGAGGCAAGGCAATATCCAGGCTGTAGTGCTTGATGAAAGTATGCACTGAGCTCTAGGCACTGCACAGATGTCTCCGATGGAGATGCTACAAAGAGAGGCAAACAAAGTAGCCACTCCCCTACTGAGGAGAAGGTAAGGCAGGGCCCACAGCTCAGCACCATGGACACAGGGGGGAGGGAGGTGTGCACTAGTCCCTTCACAAAAGAAAGGGTCCTACAAGAGCTCGCTAAGCTCAGGGTGGACAAGGCAATGGGACCTGATGGCATACATCCCAGGGTACTAAAGGAGCTAAGGGTGGAGCTAGCAGAGCCATTATCAGAACTGTTTAGTGAATCTATGAGCACAGGAGAGCTACCATAAGACTGGAGAGGGGCTCATGTGATCCCACTCCACAAGAATGGTAGCAGGAAGGAGGCAGGGAACTACAGACCAGTCAGTCTTACCTCAGTAGTGGGCAAGATTATGGAGGCACTCCTTAAGGAAAGGACAGTGCAACACCTGGAATCCATAGGAGCACAGGATCCAAGACAGTGTGGGTTTACAACAGGAAGGTCCTGTCAAACTAATCTCATGGATTTCTTTGACTGGGTAACCAGAGTGGTGGATCAAGGGGGTAGAGTTGATTTCACCTACCTTGACTTCAGCAAAGCTTTCGATACTGTTCCACACAGAAGATTGATTAATAAGCTGGGGGTAGGCTCGGGGTGGGTCAGAAGTCGGTCAACTGGATGGAAAACTGGTTGACGGGCAGAAAACAGAGAGTGATGGTAAATGGTATACAGTCAGAAGAGATGCAAGTCACAAGTGGGGTACCTCAGGGATCAGTCCTGGGGCCAGTCCTCTTCAATATCTTCATCAGTGACATTGCACATGGACTGGAGGGTAAGGTTTGTCTGTTTGTAGATGACACCAAGATCTGCAACAGAGTAGATGATCAAGATGGGGTGGGCAGAATGAGAAGAGATCTGGATAAACTGGCAAAATGGTCAGAAGAGTGGCAACTGGGGTTTAACACAAATAAGTGCAAGATCATGCACACAGGGAAGAGAAACCCTGAAGCCACCTATAGGTTGAGAGGAGAGTTGCTGGCAAACACAAGGGAAAAAAGAGACCTGGGCATCATCATCCCAGATGACTTGAAATCATCCAAACAGACCACTAAAGCAGTAGGTAAGGCCAGAGGGATGTTGGGGTGTATTAGCAGGGGTATTGCAAGTCGTAAGAGGGAGGTAATAATCCATCTTTACAAGACACTGGTTAGGCCCCATCTGGAGTACTGTGTGCAGTACTGGAAGCTGCACCTGCACAATGACATTAACAAAATGGAGGCAGTCCAGAGAAGGGCAACCAAAATGGTGCAGGGACTGTATCACAAAACATGAGGACAGATCAATGGAGCTCAATATGTATACCCTACAGCAAAGGAGGGAGAGAGTGATATGATCGAAACATTCACACATTTTAAGGGCATTAACATGGTGAAAGAGTCTAACATGTTTCAATACGAAAAACAGCAGGACAAGAGGACACAGCATGAGATTAGAGGGAGGCCGACTAAGGGGTAATATGAGGAAGTTCTTTTTCACAGAAAGGGTGGTGGATGCATGGACTGGTCTACCTCAGGAAGTAATGGATATGAATACGGTGCAGGGCTTCAAACAGGCATGGGATAGGCATATTAATAATAATATTTATTAATTTGCGCGCCTTTCGAGTGTCAAGGCACATTACAGAACATAAAACCTCATAAAACAACAGTAATAAATACATAAAAACCATAAAATTACGCAGTTAATCACAGTAGGCCTTACTCCATAAATACGTTTTTAGTACCTGCTTAAACCCCCCCAGGGTCACTCACTCCTGAATCAGACGGGGTAGAGAATTTCAAAGGGTAGGGGCCACATGCGCAAATGCATGGGCCCCTGAAGATTTCAAAACCACCCTTGGAATCTCTAGCAACCCCTCGTCTGTTGAGCGGAGCAGTCGCTCAGGGCAGTAAGGAAACAGGAGCTCTTTCAGGTAGTCAGGGCCAAGTCAAGTAGGGCTTTGTAAGTCAGTAATCCAACTTTAAAAGTGATCTGCCACCGAACTGGCAGCCAGTGCAGTTCGCGCAACACTGGCATGATATGGGAAATCCAAGGAGTCCCTGTCAGCAACCCGGCGGCAGCGTTCTGCACCAGCTGCAGGTGTTGCATATCAACCCCTGGAAGCCCAAAGTAAAGGGAGTTGCAATAATCAAGGCGCGAGGTCACAAAGGCATGGATTAATGTAGGTAGGTCACTGGACGGAACAAGGTGCTTGATCCTAGCAATGTTCCGCAGATGGTAAAAGGATGACTCAACAACGGCCAACACCTGAGATCGCAATGTCAGCCCGTCTTCAAGTATCACTCCTTAGTCCCACACCCGTTCAGAGGTCAGGAGCTGGGAATCCCCCAGGAAAAGCCCAGAGGGATGACCCACCCCTAACCCCTCTATCTGGCGTCCAGGACCCACAACCATCACCTCAGTCTTCCCTGGGTTCAACCTCAACCAGCTAGAATTCATCCAGTCCAGGATTTCAGCAAGGCAGTTATTAAAAATTAAGAGAGCTCCATCCTGGTCAGGTGCAAAAGACAGGTAGAACTGGGTATCATCTGCATAGCAATGAAACCTCAGCCCGTACCGTCTTACAGTGTCTCTGAGGGGCAGCATATACACCGCAAATAACATGGGGGACAGCACAGAGCCCTGAGGAACCCCACATGACAGAGAGAGGGGGTCCGAGGAATAAATCCCTGGCACTACCCTCTGAGTTCTGCCAGTGAGGAAGGACTTAAACCATCCGTTGACTGAACCTGCCAGGCCACAGATGAACCTCAGGCGCTCGAGCAGTACCCCATGATCCATGGTGTCAAAAGCTGAAGAGAGATCTAGAAGCACCAAGATGGACCAGTTCCTTCGATCTCTCACCATCAGGAGATCACTGAGCACCCGAACCAGCGCAGTCTCGGTACTGTTCCTCTTTCAAAAACCGACTGGAATGGTTCGCAGATGCTATGGATGGTCAAATGGTTCTCCTGTTGTACAGCCACTACTTTCTCAATTACCTTCCCCACAAAAGGGAGGTTAGAGATCGGTCCATACTTTGCCGGACAGTCTGGGTCCAAAGAAGCGTTCTTCAAAAGGGGAGTCACCACAGCCTCCTTCAGGGAGCTAGGAAACTCACCCGAATCAAGGGAGCACCAGACTATCTGCGCCAAGACCGGGCCAATAAAATCACAACAACCCATAATCAGGGAAGTTGGGCCTGGGTCTAAACTACAGCATGTAGGGCACATACCCTGGGCAATCCGCATAACATCCACGATCTCTAGCAGGTTGAAGGTACTCCAAGAGAAGTGAGGAACAGTGACCAAGTGCCGATAATCATCAACTCCCATACAGTGAGTCGGTTGGATCTCCGCCCTGATGTCTGCCACCTTATCAGCAAAGAACTGAGCAAGCTCCTCACACTCCAATTGTGAAAAAGCTCTTTGAACCTGCAGACAGGCTGGGCTGCACAGCCTATCTACAGTTCGGAAGAGCTGTGCTGGTCGGTTCTGAGTGGCAGCGATCTCCCTGGATAGGAACTCTGCCTTCTTATGGGAGATTTCTGACTGGTAGAATTGGTAATGTTCTAACAGTCTAAGACAGTCAACATCTAGGGCGGACTTCCGCCAACAATGCTCCAACCTTCGTCCTAGTCACCACAAGTCCCATCAAATCATAGGGACTGGGGGCAAAGGGAGAGAGGACGAACGCGGATGGGAGCAACAGAATCCAGAGCTGCAGTAATAGCCTTATTATAGGCTAAAACCAAAACCTCTGGATCCCTGCTTGCCATAGGAAATTCTGACAGATCAAGTGCCGCCGCTAGGCCATCAGGGCACACATCCTGTAAAGGGAGGTACCTGACTATCTCCACAGGGGTAGGCCTATGGGGGGGGGTGCAAAAATTGAATCTCACAGTGTAGTGGTCAGACCACCCACCCCCACGTCAGAGGCCTCGATCCCCAAGTGGAAAACCAGGTCGAGAGAGTGGCTATGTTTATAAGTAGCAGAGGTAACAGACTGTGTAAGGCCCAGTGATGTCATCAACTGGAGGAAGCGTTGACCAAAAGGCGAAAATTCGTCGTCGATCCAGGCACTGAAGTCGCCCAGGACCATTGGCCTGGATGACTCAAATGCCAGATCGACCATGAAGTCCGCTATTTCCTGCAGGAAAAGGTTCTCGTCCCCTGGTGGACGGTAGATGAGAGCCATCCTGTAACCTCCACCCGCTACTACAGCACACTCAAAAGACCTGGTATCCTCGATTGGTACACTAGTGAGACCCAATTCAGTCTTGAAACAGACCGCAACCCCCCCCTCCCCTGCGGTCCAATCTCAGTTGGTGAATCACCGAAAACCCAGCAGGAATCGCAGCCTCCAATATAGGGCCTGCGTTTCCATCTAGCCAGGTCTCGGTGATACATGCCAGATCTGCAGTCCCCACAAGATCCGCAATAACTGCAGTCTTGTTCTCAACAGATCTGGTGTTACATAACACCACCAGAGTTGGACGGAACTCCTGGGCCACCCCAACCACCTGCCCACCAATACTGGTGGTGCCCTTGGGTATGGAGACTAGACATGGAGGCCCACATTCCTGACTCCATTTCACCCCAGGGTGTCTTCTGGACTTAACAACCCCGATGTGAGTGCCCCGCTCATCCAACCTCTGCCGTTTGCACCCCCTGTCCCACCCCTGCGGACAATGCCCAATGCTCTACAACGCTGATAAGTAACAAATGGTAATGGTGGGTGAAGAGCGGAGGCTGGATAGCGCATGACCTGGGGGGGTAAATCCATAACACATATCTCAGGCCAAAATAAAACAAAAATATACCCTCTTTCCAAAACTCCTTACACACTCTCACCAAAAAGGGAGACAAAAACAAATCAAACTAAATTCCCCACCCAACCTAATAACATTTAATTTTAACAAACTAAAACAAATACTTTATAAAACAAATTAAATAAAACCCTCATCAAAAGGATGTTAAATCACCATCGAAAGTCACTTTTTGAAAATCCAGATTAGAATTACCAAAGCAATTCAGTACACTTCCTCTCACAAGGTGCACTAATTACCACAAAATATAGGACACCAAGGTCCTCTCACTATCCGGGTACCCAAAGCAACCAGGCCCTCTCATTGCTCGGAATACAAAAGTTTTGGCAGTCCTGTTTCCCAGAAGAAACTCCTCGAATGGCAAGAAGCATCCACCAAGTCTCCAACTCCTTAAACTCTCAGCAGTTTAAATCCAAATCTAAGAGCAACCAAGTCCCTTCAAACCCTCCTGTGGGGCCCCACAAGAAATATCAGCCCCACCACTTCGGCACCTCACTTAAAGCCCGCTCACCAGCAGACCAAAAGAGAGCCTTGGAGAGATCATGAGCCCACCAGCCGGCTCCCCAGCTCCAAGTAGGCCCAGCCTCCTGGGTAGAAGCAGATTCCTGCGACTGACCACCATGATAAAGGGCTACAAGTCTAAGGGACTCTATGTACATTAATTGAACTGCAAGGCAAATTCCAGCCAAAAGGTCTAAAAGACACACAATATCCAAAAATACGTGTGATCTTCGCGCTCTTCTTAGCGCTACAAATCCCAAAAACACACGTTCTGCTAAGTCCTTAAAGTTAATAATAAATCGGAACAGTCTTACCAAATAAGATTCAAAATAGGCTGATCCTTGACAGGTCCCACTCCTTAACAGATAGTCGGCAGTCCTCGAACATCTCCATCCATAAACTCCAGGTACTTTGCAGCACAACAAAGGCCAGAGACGAGGAGCGAAAAACACTCCAAGAGCTCACCACAGAAAACAGCCCGAAATTGTCCCGTACTGGCGGATTGTATGCCAGTAGTCTTTGGTCCTCAAAACTAATTAAGAGTACACAACCACAATTTCCATAAACAAATGTAGGGAGTCCAGAAAACAATGCCCGGTAGCAATAAAAAACACAGACAGGAGGAGACTTCCTTCTAAAACCTGCAAAGAGCATAAGCGATAACCACAAGTCTGACAGTCACAGAACGAATACACGAATACGCAGTTACAAGCTCCAGCGTTCACGCACAGCGACAAAACAAAAATCATTAGAACACTAAAACATAAAATAACATAAAATGAGCCAAACAAAATAAAACTAAACTACTATTACTGTATGATTACTGTGCTATACAAACGAAACTGACGGTCAGCCCAGTGTGGCTGCCATCTTACATAGAAAAAGGGGACAGGAGGGAGCAATACAGAAGAGTATGAATAGATAGGCCATTGACAAGAGTACAGGCCTATGGCACATTCATAAAGTAGAAAAAAATGGGCAGACTGGATGGGCCTTGTGGTCCTTATCTGCCGTCAACTTCTACGTTTCTATGTTTCTCCTGGTAGAATGACCCTAACTGGGTCTGGTAGGGGTTTGTTATACTTGTTGTCACAGAAAACAATACAGTTGACCAGCCACTTAGAAAGTGTCTGCGTAGACACAGCGGTACCGTTGCAGTGTGGCGCAAAGGCCACAAACAATTGCTCCATTTTATGGTGAGGAGCGGTGCAGGTAAGGTAGTAGTGTAACACCCTGTGGACATCCAAGGTATGCAGGATCGCTTCCCCCTCTGTTTGAGTGATCTAGAAAGTAAACAGAAAGGCTGATGTTCTAGTTTAACAAACTCAGACACCACCTTGGCAAATACTTAGGATTCATTCTCAAGAACACCCTGTCCTTATGAAAAATTAAATAAGGCTCCTTGCACATCAGGGCCTGAAACTCGGAAAAATCTCCGGGCTGAAGCAACTGCAACTGAAAACAACGCTTTTCAATAAAGGCAGCACAGCTCGCATTCTTCGGCAGGCTCAAACAGGGGAAGAGTTAACTTCTCCTGCATAAAAAGGAGATCCCAGAGTGGAACCGGATCTCTAATGGGAGGCTTGATATGCAATATGCCCCGCAAAAATGTATGGGACACGTCCAGTTGTGTGAGGGTTTTTCCTTTCACAGGCATGTGATAAGCAGAGATTGCAGAAAAAAAGAACTTTTATGGAAGAGTAGCTCAGGCTATGATTTGAGAAGGAGAGGAGGTACTCTAGAATCAAGTTCACTGGACAGGTAAGCGGGTCCATGTGACAGGGTGAAGCCCATAAGCAAAACCGTTTCCACGTCATGGCGTAAGTGGATCTGGTTGAGGGCTTTCTTGCTGCCACAAGAATGCCCACCACTTCCTGGGAGACTCCATACCTAGTTCTGGCTAAGTCTGTAGGAGCCAGGCATGAAGATGCAGAGATTTGAGGTCTGGATGGACCAGCGTCCTCCGATCCTGAGACAGCAAGTGCGAGCTCAGCAGCAGTTGTACTGGAGGCTCCACTGCCAGTTGTTGAAGTAATGGGAACCAAATTTGCCGAGGCCACAAAGGAGCAGTGAGGATCATCTCTGCTCCTTCTGCCTGAAGCTTCAGCAAAATCCTCTGAAGAATGGGAAAGGGAGGGAAGGCATACAGAAATCTTCCTGTCCAACAGAGGGACAAAGCATCTTGCCAGAAAACACCAGGCGCAGGCTCTAGCATGGAGAAACTGGGCAGTTTGGCATTGAGTGGAGACACAAAGAGGTTTAACTCTGGATGGTTCCACCTGTCGAAAAGCTGATCTGCTACTGACTGGAACAGCTCCCACTTGTTAGTCTTGGTCCGAGACCGGCTTAGGCTGTTGGCCAAGACGTTTTGGATACCTGGAACATGAACAACAGTGAGGTCTAAGTAGTTTTCCAGTGCCCAATACCAGACCCTCATTGTCTCCCTGCAAAGGGGGTATGTGTGTGCCAACTTGCTTGCTGATATAAAACACCACCAATGTGTTGCTCATCTGGATAAGAGGGCCTGGTGACAGGTCCATCCGAAATGCCCTCAAGGCGTGCAGGACCACTCGCATCTCGAGAATATTGATATGGAGTAGTTGCTCATCTGGAGACCATATTCCCTGGGTCTGTCTGTCTCTCTCCCAGATGAGCACCCAAACCAGGTTGGAGTGGTCTAGCCACCAGGAAAGAGTCCTTGTGACTGGGTCGGAGACCCTGACCGGTTAGGTCTAGGTCATCTTATCTTTGGTCCCACTGCACCCTGAACATCCACTGTGGGACTCTCATATGCAGGTGGGCCAGAGGAACTGTGGGAATGGCTGCTGCCATGTGCCCCAGAAGTCTGAGGAAGGGCCTGACTGGAACTTGAGGAGGCATGTCTACTGCACTGGCCACGCTCCTTAGACGATCCCCCCTTTCCTGAGGGAGAAAAGCCATGCCCAGAACGGTATCCAGGACCGCTCCAATAAAGAGGAGTAGTTGGCTGGGCTCTGGGGTTGATTTTGAAAGACTAAGGGTGATCCCTAGCTCCCGGAAGAGAGTAACGGTGTCACTCAGAGTGCGAAGAAGTTGAGTTCTGGATGGAGCTGCCAGGAGTCAGTTGTCTAGGTAGGGAAAGACGTAATGGTTCTGGCGTCTGAGAGCCGCAGCCACCACCGCTAGATAGTTGGTGAAGACTCGAGGAGCGGAGGAGAGGCTAAGGCTTGAAACTGGTAATGTTTCCCCTGGAAGCAGAACCTCAGGAACTTCCGATGGGGAGGAAAGACCCTGATGTGCAGATAGGTATCCTGCTTATCCAGGGAGCAGAGCCAGTCCCATTGATGCAAGAGGGGAATGAGACCTGGCAGGGTAACCATCCTGAACCCTTTGTACTCTATAAAGAGATTTAGTGAGCTGAGATACAGTATGGGTCGAAGGTCTCCTGTCTTTTTTGGGACCAGAAAAAAGGAAGAATAACAGCCCCACCCCTGTTGTTCCAGGGGGACTGGCTCTATTGCCTGCTTCTGTAACAGAGCTTGAATCTCTCCTTCGATCAAGGGAATGTGAGGAGGAGGATAATGGGAGGACCCTGGTGGCGTAATCGGAGGGATTCGCATGAACTTAAGAGTATGTCCTCTCCTTACTAGGTCCAAGACTCAGTTGTCCAATGTGATGTTGCTCCAACCATTCGCATAAAGGGAAAAGCGACCCCCTAGTGCCTCCCCCATCACCTCCACTGGTTGGGGGGGGCAAGTAAGGAGTCACTGGGTAGACCTGGGGGTGGGCAGAGAGGGCTGGGAGGACTTAGGGCCTCTAGAGGCAGAGCTCCCAGAGGTCTGGGCTGGTGCCTTTCTCTTGAAGCCGCCCTCCTGTCAAACTGCCCGTGGGTATTCTGCCCTGAGGTCTTACAAAATGGCCACTGCGAAAAGGCTTCTAGTCCCCCTTATACATTTTTTGGACAGACCAGATTGAATTCCCGGTGTCTTGGAGACGTGAGACGAGTTTCTCGGTTTCCTCCCCAAAGAGGACGGAACCCTGGAACGGGAGGTCCAGGATCCTGGACTGCAGATCTGGGGAGAATCCTGAGACTCTAAGCCAGGTGTGGCACCTAAGGCAAACACCGGATGCCGCTGCCCTAGAGGCTGTATCCACAGTGTTGTACAAGGCCCGCAGAATGTGAGTGCCTACGTCTGAACCCGACTTTAAAATGTCCAGGAGCTTGGACTTTTGTGCCAAGTCTGGCAAGGCCTGAGCGACCTCTAATCCCATCTCCCATAACGCATTCTGGTACTGCACCATATACGTAAAGAAATTCAGGGACTGGATAGAGAAGGTGGAGGCAGAAAAGACTTTCTTGCCCACCTGATCTAAATATCTGGACTCCACATCAGGAGGCTAAGAATTAAGGTGCTTCAGCTGTTTTGACTTGTCATGGGCAGCCGTGATCATCATGGAGTCTGTCTAAGGGTGTTCTGCCGGAAAGGGTTCATTCCTCAGCACCTTGTACAGCCTGTCTGACTTCTTCGAGACTGCCAAAGTAGTGGAAGGATGCTTCCAAGTGATCCACATAAGATCCTGGAAAGTATCAACAAGAGGAGGGACAACCAAGGGTTTTGGCTTCTTCTGCTTCAGGTACTTTGCTAGTCTCTGGCGTGCGGGATCCAGATCCTCCGTCTCCCACCCATTGGGGGACTGGATATGTCTCATGACATCCATGAATGTGGGATCATCAGGAGGCGACCTAGGAGTGTGCTTCTCATCCGGGGACACCGACCTCTCCCTCTAAAGGGAACAGTCGGAACCCGAGCTGTGATCCGAACCGTGGCCCTTAGAAGAAGGAGAAACTGATCCTGAGGAGGATCTGTGCCCCCCCCAAAGGAACACTGCCCACTGAGGGACTGATGATGACTAGAGGACCGGTGATGGCTAGTCAAGCGCCGACGGCAGCTGTCAGACCGATGTCGGCTTGATGACTGCCCCTAGCTACAGGAGCAACAGCAGTCAGTACTAAGTGATCGTAAGCGACATCGGTGTTGCTCCTTTTTGTGCAAAGTCCGCCCACGGGAATCTGTGGAGCTGTGTGAGTGAGACTTGGTTCTAGGCCTAGGAGAAGATGGCTTAAGCATGGGGGAAGAAGGTTTCTCAGCCAAACTTTGGTCCTTTTCCTTAGTCGGAGCTGGTTCATAGTCTGACTGCAGTAGAATAACATCCTTTTTGACCTGCCCCCACCAGAAACACTAACAGTTCAATAAGTTCTTCTTTTGTGAATTGCGCAGTGGCCGACCCTCCTGAAGGCGGAGGCCTCTCTGGCATGGGAGGAGCTACTGGAGATGAGGGAAGGTCCAGCAGGTCCTTAGGTGAGGGAGTGGACTGATCCCCCTGGTCCTTGGGTGGGAACACCCTGTGGACCGGCAAACATTCGGGCACCTAGGAGGCCTTGTCTGACAGACACTCCTTTTCTTGGACTGATGTTGACCTGGAGCTGGTCGGCTTGGAGGCAGATGTCAGTTTAGAAGCTACAGCCAATGCCGCTGACGATCGGTGAGCTGTGACTGGCTGAGACACCGACTCTGGATCCCTGGAATCAGAGGTCTTACCTGGCGTACCGGGGGTGGGGGGGGGCACGTCGGGACCTTACATGGTAGGACCAAAGTTCCTGCAGATAATGCAGAGGTCCCAACCCCTGTGGTGGAAGATGTCCGCAAGGGAATAGCCTTCACCTTCAGGGATGTTTGGGCTATAGCAGAATCAGAGCCCTGCTTGCCATTCCTCGACGCCGGAGTTTTGATGGGAATGGAAGCCTCTTACTGCACTGTAGAGTGATGAGAGTGGGGGGAAGAATGGTCGGACTCCCAAGTTTGACTCCGAGGAGGGCTTCTTTCGGTGAGGGGACTGGGAGCGCTAACGCCCCTTGGACCAACCCCAGGTTCTTTTCTCGGGACTTCTGATCAGGGTCCTTCTTTTATCCTTATGTTAAGGCTGAGAAGAAGCAGAAGAGGATTTTCCTGCTGGTGAGGCCTGTAGCACTGCCACCTGCTGCTCTAGAAGATGGGCTTTGAGTGCCTTAAGGTGGCGAATCCTAGTCTGGCCTGTAAAGCCTCTGCCCACCGAGCAGGCCTTGGTGTCATCGTCGGGCCCTAGGCAGAAGACGCAGGCCTCGTGTTTATCTTTCGCTGATATCAGGGGACCACAGGCACACTTCGTCTTCTTGGTGGAAGAGATGGGTGATGGTGAAGATGACATACAGCAATCGAGGAGACGAAAAGCAGACTTTTCGACCGAGGGGAAAAAGGGGGAAGATTAGGAGACAAACGCTAGTTCTTACAAACATTTACCAAAGAGCCGATGGCAACAGGTCTGTGGCAGGAAAGAACTGAGGAGGGGCTGGGGACCGCCCAGGATATACCATCGTCCGACGTCAGGGCACAGCCGGAGTCGGGGGGTCCTCAATGGAGACTGTTAGCTAGAAGTTTGCCGTGGGGCCCTAGTGCCTGGCAGCATAGTCCTAATGGTAATAGCCTGCTGCAAAAGCTCCCACTCGAAGTACGATCTGCATTACCTTGGAGCCTTCCCTGGTTCCTGGGAACCAATTGGGAACCAGAGAGACCACCAAAATTACAATAAACAAAAACAGCCTAACTAATGCAGAGTATTGAGGAAATAACTAAAATAATATTTTTAAAAGAAACTGAAACACTAAACCATTCTGAAGGCCAGAAGAGTGGAGCTGTACTTCAGGGCAACTGCTCTCTTCAAGCGGAGAAACAAATCTGATTGTTGGTGAAAGTGTGACCACAGTGCAGAGACTGAACATAGTTCTGTTGCTAAGACTCCAAAATTATCAGAATTTCTGTCTGTGGGCCAGTTCAATCCACTGGACTGATTGCTACTGTAAAGCTACACTGATGGATTCCTGGGGTTAGAAGTAAGGGGAATGGAAACATATCCCCCCTTGATTCAGTGGAATTTGCTCTGCTGGCCATGTCAATGGAAGATTTTGGACTTCTTCTGCCAAGTACTTTTTTTAAACTCAGCTTTATTATTTCATTCTGTTACACTAATGAAATAAAAAATATACAGCAACAGAATTTTACATTGTAAATCAATTACAGTACTAGATATTGCCCAGGAGGTTTCCAGTCAAGTAATGATCAGACTATTGCATACATGTCGAGAAAACAGATAAACATAGGTATCTCATACTAGTACAACTTACTGTGCTGTTTTTAGTCGCTATATATCATTTCTATACAAAAGGAAATTTCTCTTTCTTTTCCACCATTACTTAAGCTGAGCAAACAGAAAAAGAGAAACAAGCAAAAATAGAACAATTGACGGATCCTTCCCCAAACTTGGGCCTCACCAACTTGGCCCCCGGTCAAGCTGCATACTCCTCTCCATTTAACACTTTTGTTAAAAAGATCCCCAGCTTACAACTGAGGGTGGTCAGCCTCATCCCACCTCAAACTGCTCCCTCCACTCTCCTCCCATCTCCGCCCAACCTACTCTCTGACCTTTCTTCTCCAGCTCCTCTCCTTATCCGCCTCCCCTCCCTACTAAATATTTCCCCATCCTTGTAGCCAGGTTTTCCAACCTCGCCACCTATCCAAATGTTTCTCCAAGTTTAGTCTCAGTTTAGCTGTAATAGACTCCATTAAGACTACCTCTTTCACCCTCCGAACCCATTCCTCCATACTTGGAGGCTCTGGCACTAGCCATTTTCCCGTGACACATTTGAGAGCCACCAGTCCTCGAATGTCAGGGGAATTTTCACCCCCTGAGATACCTTCTACTGCCTCCTGAATCCCCCTTCCAGAAATTGGTCAATTTTGGGCAGTCCCAGAAGATGTGCCAGTGACTACCCCTCTGTCCACAAAGCCTCCAGCATCTATCCCCACTGGTCACGTTGAAGTGTCGGGTCACCGTGGGAGTATGGAAGAAGTGCACCAAAACCTTCCAAAAAAACTCTCTCCATATGGGAGCCGAAGTGGCCTTCCATCCCCACTTAGGTCTATGCTTCCAGTCTGTCTCTGCTATTGTTATAGTAGCTTCTTTCTCCCAGGCCTTCTTATGTGTTTCTAGGGGGGGTCCTCCGTTTGTAGGAGTAGCAATTTATAAATGCTAGAAATGTATCTAGTTGGACCTGCAACTGTTACTGTGCCATATAGAAAGTCTTCCCAGCTGGAGTACGGGCGGGACAACCTCAGGATATGGTCATCTGAGTTAAGAAAGTGTCTCACCTGAATGTAGCGTAGGAATTCTGAATTCGTCCAAAGGAATTTTTCTTTTGCCCTTTAGAAAGTAATACACCTGCCCCCCTCCAGAAACTGGGAGAATCCTGTGACCCCCCCTTGACTGCCCATCTAGCATATCCGGTAACTAAAGCAGGGGGAAAAAAAAACAAGCTCATATCGACTAAGGGAAAGGGGGCCCAAACCAGACAGTGTGCCCAACACCTTATGGATCCTTCCCACTATCTCCAACCCATGTCTCACCCACCAGTTCCGTACCTGCCTAATGTATTCCTGCGGAATCTTGGCCAAAACTAGAGTAAATAACGGTCTGTCTCCCAGTGCTGCATCCTCCAGTGCATACCACTGGGAGGACACTCTTTGTGTTGCCCATGTCATTAGACCAGCAGCTTGAGCTGCAAGGTAATAATTTAGTAAATTCAGAAGGGCAAGCCCCCACTCCCTTTTGTCTGCTGTAGAATATTCCTAGCTATTCTAGATTTCTTGTGAGTCCATACAAATTGCAATATGGTCTTATTCATCTTGTCCCAGAAGCCGCGTAGGATCCAGACAGGCAGGCATTGAAACAGAAACAGCAGGTGAGGCAATATGTTCATTTTTATCACTTCAGTCCTCCCTACCAAAGAGAAGGGCAGAAGCCGCCATCTAGCCACGTCCTGCTCCACCATTCCCCAAAGTTTTCCATAATTCAGCGGAAACAACCCAGAAAGATCTGCTGCAATTTGGATTCCCAAATATCTTATCTGACTGCCCAGGGTCCACTCAAAAGGAAATGTTTCTTTAAAGTCCCTCGGGGGGAGTTCACTTAACACTAATGCTTCAGATTTCTGAGAATTAATCTTGTAGCCTGACACTCTACCGAAAGAATACAATATGTTCATCAGTGGAGGTAAGGAAAACTCTGGGGATGACAAAAAAAAGATGGAATCATCCGCGTATAAGGACATTTTTTGTTCTAGCCCCTCACCATGATATCCCTGACTGCCAAGTCTTGCCGAACCCTGGAAGCCAGCAGTTCCAAACTTATTGCAAACAACAAGGGCGACAGGGGGCAGCCCTGCCTCGTTCCCCGAGACACTGGAAAAGGAGTGGAGCTTGTACCATTAATTCTGACTAAAGCCTCCGGATGCTTACATAACCGAGTTATAGTTTGTAAGAATTTAGGGCCAAAATTCATCAATTCCATGGACATTTTTAGAAACTCCCAATTAACTCTATCAAATGCTTTTTCTGCGTCCATGGAAACTGTCAACTGGAAATCTTTATGTTTTTTTGAGACGAGATAATGTTTAACAACCGTTCTAATGTTGTCTGACAGATATCTCCCAGAAATAAACCCAGTCTGATCTTCATGAATCATTTGAGGGACCATACCTTGCAGCCTTTTCGCCCGTAGACCTGTAAAGATTTTTAAATCCACACTGAGCAAAGATATCGGCCTATATGACCCGCATTCTAAGGGGTTTTCCCCTCTTTATGCAATGCCAAAATTTGCGCTGTCTGCCAGGACATGGGGGTGTCTTTCCACTCCATGACCTCATTACAGGCCTCTGTCAAAACGGGTATTAAAACCTCTCCAAATTCTCTGCAGAATTCTGACGTAAATCCGTCCAATCCAGGAGATTTTACCAACTTTAAGTGCCTTAACTTGCTCAAGCAGCTCAGCTTGTGTGACCTGCATTTCTAGGAGGTCTCTGGAGTCTTGATCAAGGGACAAAAGCTTTGTCTCATTGCCTCGAAGTCATCAACTGGTTCCTGAGTGTACCACTGTCTATAATAATTTGCAAAAATCCTAGTAATCTTCTCAGGATAAGTGGTATTCTCATTCTCTACAGGGTCTCTAATCTTTAGGACCAACCTACTGGCCTGTTGAGTATGTAATATGGTGGTTAATAGTTTGCCTGCCCGGTTGCCTCCTTCAAAGAACATTTGGCGTACCCACCTATATGATCCTTCTAAATATGAGGTTAGTATTTTATCTAACTTCTGTTTGGAGTCCTCTCCTCTAGCTGTTTCTTTTTTCTGGATTTAGGGAAATTTTATGCTGAAATTCTAAATCTGCGATCTCAGATTCTATTTCTACTAATTTAAGATGCCGTCTCTTTTTCTCTCCGGCAGCGAAATTAATAATAGCCCCCAAAAGGACTGCCTGCCTTAAGGGCATACCATCTGACCGTATGAGGAACTAAACGTTCCAGGTTATTTTCCAGATATTCTTTAATTGTGTCATTTACATAAAGTTTAAACTCTGGATTATTTAGGAGGCCTAAGTTTAGGCGCCAGTGGGAGTTTCTGACCAATGGTGTCAACATAAGGGAAAGTTTCACAGGTACGCAGTCTGAAATGGTACGGGGGAAGATTCAACACCTGGAAACCCTGTGGGCCCACTCCTCCGGCAGGAACAGTGTGTCAATTCTTGTATAGCATCCGTGCCTGTCAGAGTAGTGGGAGTAATCCCTAGAAAGGCAATTTTTCCATCTCCAGGTATCTAAAAGACCCCAGTTCTGAACCAACCTATTTAGTGTACTACCTGTGTGACCTAGAGTGACCCCACTTGCCCCCCCCCGTCTATCTAAGAAGGCCAAGAGGACAGTATTAAAATCACCCCCAGGACACACAGATAGCCATCTGTTTCCACTAGATTTGGGAAACTTGTTTTAAAAAATTGTGCCGCATCTTTGTCCCCATTAGGAGCGTATAAGCTGGCTATCGAGCATGGAGTATCACCATAAGTACCTGTTACATTTATAAACCTTCCCTCTGGATCACAGAGGACACCGTAAACCTGAAGGGGGCACGATTTATGAATTAAAATGGCGGTTCCTCTTCTATGTGGATGTTCTAAATAAGAAGAGGCATACACCGAGCTCACCCACCTACGACATAACTTTTTATGTTCCACCTCCATGAGGTGGGTTTCCTGTAAAAGCGCTACGTGAGCATTTAGTTTCCCCAATTCCTTTAAAATTCGTGAATGTTTAATTGGGTGGTTAATCCCTCGGACATTATAAGAAATAATATTAAGTCCCTCCATGGCAACGGCGTCCGTTTTCCATATGTCGAGAGCTGGGGTATTCAAGATCCATTTTTACCTCAGATATGAGGGAAAACAAGTGTGCAGCTTGATTAACACAGTCAATGAAAAACATGGAAACAAAAACAAGGTTAGTGGGAAAAGGCCCACCAACCAACTGCTCCCAGACATGGGATTTTAACTTCTGCTCCTCTGCTCTCCCATTTCCCTTCCAAGGTGCCATGATTTGCCCACCATTTTGATAGAGTCGACTTTTGGTGGGTGATGCTGGTACTAACCCAGCACCTCGATGCGAGCATCCCAGGGACAAGCTGCATCAATGGTGTACACCTCCCCAGTGCAAACTTTATGATTTATCCTCTCCTTCTCCCACCCCCGACCAGTATTCAAAAAACAGGTGAGAGAAGGCGGCTTTCCAAATCTTTAGCCACGCAGCTCCCCCACCCCCACCCACATCATGAACAAGGCAGCTGCATCGTATAACTTCACTTTCTCCTTACGGCAGGAGGGTTTGAACTTGTAAAAACTTTTACGGTTTAACCTTGAAAGCATCTACTTACCCCAGGTGAACAACAATCCCACGTGTCCCTCCCCCCGCCTTTATTCGCAAAGCAAGCCGACTGCAATGTGCCGTCGGATTAGTACCTGACCCTATTTTACAAAACAAAATATTGTCCACACTACTCAGGTACCATTAGTTGAAATCTTCAGATCTGAATCGGATCTTGTCAGGTTCCAGAGGGGTTTGGGAAGACAGTCACATGGATTTACCTTCCTACACCAGATTGTGTTGATTATAGAGAAATCTCTTAGAGGCCAGTTAAACTTTCATAAAAGAAAAGAAACCTTCAAGGTGTGGGATTTGAGGATTCCTGCCCATTCTGTGCTGAACTCTGTGCAATTTTTGCTCGATCTTGTAGTAGCCCCCAGGTATTAAAGTTCCCAATCTTTGCTGCAGGCCCTGTTCTTTGATTACCTCCGGCTCCCCCTCCGATCATCTGCTACTGCCTCTTTTCAATTTCTTTGAATGTTGCTGAAGGGATCATGTCATCCACCTGGATCTCTAAGGAGGTTAAATATTTCTTTGCCTCTGCAACCGTTTCGAAAAGCTTCATGCCTGCATCTGAAGTAACTCGTAGGCACGCTGGAAAATCTACCCTGGCCTTTAGGCCTTTTTCTCTTAATGCCTTAATAACTGGAAACCAAAGCTTCTGGCATGCCATCATTGATGGGGAGTAATCTGGTTCAAAAAACAGTCTAGTATCCCCAAACATTATTTCTTTTTTAGATCAGGTTTCCTTAGAACCATCTCTCTCATCCT
The DNA here is from genome assembly GCA_016271365.2 of Neoceratodus forsteri. Lineage (NCBI taxonomy): Eukaryota > Metazoa > Chordata > Ceratodontiformes > Ceratodontidae > Neoceratodus > Neoceratodus forsteri. Next base: position 1,692,600,639 of record CM057456.1, on the reverse strand, counting down.
GTAGTACAAGAATGCAATTATGACAGAACAGGGTTTATCCTTAGGGTCCTTAGAAGGGGCAGTCAGGGCTCTATGAGCATGAATAATGTTCAGCGGGTTTCTTTACTGATGTCTAGCAGTTCTCTGACTAAGTCCTCGATATACTCTGGCATACTACCCGATTCAGTGAGTTCGGGTAAATCATGAATCCGAAGATTAATCCTGCGTGAGCGGTTTTCAAGATCCTCCATTTTGGGGGGGGCGCTGTGGAGCCCGAGCAGTATGGTTGCAGGATTAGGAAGCTCCCCAAAATTGCAAAATAAAAGTCAAGTTTTAAGGTTTTAAAACAAAGTAAACCTACTCATTCACGCAGAAAAGAACATCGGAACCATCGTAGACCTGAAATGGGGAACCCCAAGAAGGACAAAGTAAGTGGGGAGAGCGCCAGAAGTAGATCAAATGTGGGCACTCCAGCAACGCGATCGATGCATGGCCAACCACTTCTAGGCTCTAGTATGGAGAGTGAGCAGGAGACGCTGCAGACGCTAGGTCAGAAGATGAATAAAATATTAGCATCTATGGCAGGACTTTCAGAGCGCTTTGATGCCCTTACAAATAGGGTAACCCTCCTCGAGACAGATTCCGGGAGTAATGAAGACGGAGGCGAGTGAAGCAAAAAAGCAGTCGGAAGCTGCGTTGGGTACGGCTGCGAATCTACTGAAAGAGAATTCTCATCTGCAGACTCGTCTCGAAAAATTTAGAGAACCAGGCCTGGGCTACAAATCTGAGGATAATCGGTATTCAGGAGCGCAGTGAGAGAGACCATCTGAGCCTATTTTTAAAAGATTGGCTAGAGCAACAACTGGGTCAGCCCCTGCAAGAGAGGACATGGGGGATCCAGAAAGCATACAGAGTTACTTTCCCGAGCAGGCCCAGCAATACAGACTCTCCAAGGACGATAGTAGCTTTCCTGGATAGTATGGGCACTCAAGATTTTATCTTATCCTTGGCCAGGCAAAAGCAATCCCTTCTGCACTATGGAGAAAGAGTGTCTCTGTACCCTAATCTAAGTTTTGCTACTCTGCAAAAAAAAAAAAAGAAATTTGATGGGACAAGGGCGATGCTGCATGATGCAAATATTCCACATAACATGCTTTTTCCTGCAAGATTGAGGTTGACACACGACGGCAAGATATTTATCTTTTCGGATCCAGCTGACGCTTTGAAGTGGGCCCAAAAGTTCGCAAAACCGAGCAGGAGAAGGCGGGAGTCCTCCAGGTCGGGTACGGAGGATGAAGATGACTTGGACACTTAAAAGACATTTTTGTTTTAAGAAAACCTCAGGTCTGTTGAATTAAAATTTCTGGGAAAGCACAGTTAGCTTCCCTTTTTGCCAGATTTGTGTTTTAAGAAATACTTAGTCACTTAAGTGAGACTGGACTGAGGCAATAAAAGTTCTTGTGGGGAAGGGAGGGAGGGAGTTTCCCTTTTCCTTTCTGGGTTTTATATTAAGGACTATAATAGTAATGTATGTTTGATTAGGTAACAGGTTTTCAAAGTTATTAACTCAGGGGACAATATTTCTGTTGGGGCTTCGTTTATAATCCGCACCGTGAAGTACTATTATGGTACAATAATTTCAGCTAATGCATGCTGCGTTGTTAGTCTCATGCTAGAGACAGAATTTATGTACTCTTAATGACTTTAAATTACTAATTTTAAAGCATGCCGCTCATGGACTCAAGATACATAGCCTATATCATGGTATTTGTTTATTTAAACTTTTGGATTTTATAGTCCTTTGTTGTACCCCCCATGACGTATCTTATAGATGTAAGACGGATTTATTAAATGTTTGTATTAAGAGGGGTGGCGCCCTCAAAGAATGTGTGACCAAATCCTAATGTACTATATCAGGTTTAGTAACTGTATGTTTGCTGAAGATAAACAATAAACATAAAGTTTAAAAAAAAAAAGATCCTCCATTTTGTGCATGAGAAGCTGCGTGCGATCGTGCAGTTGAATGATGGCCCCATTGTGTAAATCAACAGATTCAGAGCAGGTTGTTAAATGTTGTTCCATCACTGCAATTTGTTTGCCCTATTTTGAAATATTACTCTTATTCTCCTTGATGTCTGCTCTGATAGTATCCAATGCATTGCTGAGGCGCTGCAGCTCTCGACATAGCTAGCAGGAGGTAATAGTAAAGTCCTCCCCCCTCCTCCTCCGATTCACTCTCCCAGGCAGAATCCACTATTTCTGCAGGCTTAGAGGCCTCCTTGCTGCTTGCTGGAGCTTTAGAGGACAAGTTCAGCTTCTGCTGTTTTAGCCCACTGCTCGTCCCCGCTTTAGGTCTATTACAGGTCACCATGTTCTCCGATCACCAGATCTAGCTTTTAAAGTATGCTGCCTCATAAAAGTAAGTTAAATTATCTTTTTTGGTCGGGGGATCGAGAGAGACTAACTCCCGTGCATCTGTATGGGTCGGTGATGTCACCGGAAGTCTGCCAAGTACTTTTGATCAAGAGAAACAATGGGTATGTACAAATTTCCCATGCCAAGAGAAGGTTGAATTATAGGGTAGACTATGCCTGATAACTGCCAATAGCCACTTGGCTATGATGACAGAAACCTAGTTAAGGAAATGTATCTCAATCATGAGGAGGACACAGGGTGCCAATCAAAAAGTTTGGCCTGGTATCATCAGAACAGATTGGAACTAATCACTGCTGAGGATACAGAGATGTGGTACTAGAACTGTAAATTAAATTAAAAAAAATACAGAAACCCTCGTCTCTCTAAAACATTCCAATAATGCATGTTGCCCAGTCCCCCAGCCCAACTAATTGGCACTTAAAAATATCAATGGCTACATCTTTGGGCTACCTGGAAAGCCACACCCAGCCCCAGTGGCCAATGAAGTCTTTTCCCCCTATGCGCCTTACCAGGTGTCAGCACCACATAATTAAACCCTGCCCTAAAATCCCATTCCCAGATGCAACTTCCAAAATATTTTGTTGTTGTTCTTTTGTTTTTTTTTGGGGGGGGGCTGTCCTGCCCCCTCTTGGGTACAATAAGGACATGTCTACCGTAGCCATACCAACACAACCCAGGATTACAGAGGCTACAGAGGAATGAGGGTATCTAGCAGGTGGCAGGTTTGAGTATCCTGCTCCACAAAACCTGCCTACAATTACCAGGAAAGGAACCACCCCCATAACGGATCAGACTGGGGAGAGAGGGAAGGGAAGAGACATTGTCCTTTGTAAAGTACTGCTTGCTATGGTCGTTTAAGCTTGCCAACACCATTGCAAAGGAGTGCATGCTCAATGGTGTTCCAATAAATTAAATGAAACTGTCTCCCAAAGAACAGTAAATAAAGATATTGGTGGGGGTCAATGGGAATACCAGCTGAAAGAGGCACTAGGAGGGAGAGAATGGTTTAATTTGCAGTCATTTGCAGGGAGGGCTCCAAAGTTGTTTAACTCGCTGAACTATGAGGTTGCAAACACAGCCACTCTTGGCCCATTCAAACGCAAACTTCGCAAGCACCTTGTGGCTCAAGCCACTTGTGACTCTTTCACCTAAAATCCTGTGGATGCCGTTCCCACCTCATGCTTTCATCCAATTACTAGGGTTCCCACCTCTTACCCTCCCTTTTTACTCTACTTCCCTTCTCACCCACCTACCAACCCCTTGCTCTAGCTTCACTTCCTCCCCTTCCCTCTTGCTTCATGTCACTACCCCTCTTACCCACTCACCTCCACCTGCCCACATTTTCCTCCACAGTCTTGTCGACTTTTGTCCCCATCACTCTCTTTTCACCAACTCTGGTTTCCACTCCCTCTTCCCCACCTCTACTCCATCCCCCTATTACCTGATCCCTTTCTACACTAAAACCTGGCCAAATTTTTCATGTCTTGCCTCCTGACAGCTTTTCTTCCTCTCACTCTTAGATTGAACTCCTACCCTTCTTTTCTTCTACCCCCTCATTCATAGGACTAGCTTTGCTGTTTATAGTCTGCTTATTGCCATAACTGTGATTTTTTTTCACTCATTCAATTTTTGACAAGGCCTATTGGCTGCACTTAACCAATATAAATATATATATTTATATATATATATATATATATATATAATGAATCCATTGTGCTCCACTATTGTAATGTTCTTGTTTTGATCTAGTTTTTCACTCTGGTTCCAATATCTCTTTTAATCCTGTCCATATATGTAACCTTGCCTGCATGTCCAATTGTCTTACCTATTTATGTACCATGACGTGGCACCTTTGTAAAACAGCCTCCGACTCAAAGGTGTTAATCCAAAATTTAAATAATTGAATCTTGTTGGTGCTGGAGTTGGTGGGGGGGGGAGAGAGAAAGAACAGTTGCATACTTACTGTAACAGTAGATTTTCAAGAGAATCTCCTGAAGATAACAAAATTACTGGCTGCCGGTGTAACCCAAAAATTGAGTCAGTAGGTTGTTTTAAGCCCCCTCCTCCCTTGGTTGGACCGGGGGGGGGGGCAAAATACATTAGGGAAGTTTTTTGTTTTTTTCACATATAATTGTTTGTCAGTAGCTACCACCTACCCAGTCCTTGGCCCTGGGACTGTACCCTCATGCAGCCCCTCTTGCCCATCCTCCAGTATCTATGGTAATTACTAGGGGCCAGATGCTAACATTCTGCAGGCAAAAGCCCTTTTTCTCTCCCCTAGTTCTGGCACCACAGTGCTGGGATCAACAAATGTTGGCTAAGCCCTAATCTTTCTCATCCACTGTTGAGTTCCTGGAGTAGGGACTGGGTTTACCCGATCCTGCCTGCATTCTAAGGGTTCTGCTTCTGCATCTTTATTTGCCTCACAGTTTTTGCCTAAACGGTGCTTAGTACATTAACACTCAAGGCATACTTGTGAGAATGAACCACAGACAAGGTCTCTTGCTGGCTTTACATGGTTAGAAGCTGTTTGAGGGATTTTTTGGAGATGACACAGAGTTTAGGAAGAATCCAAGTACAGTAATGTAGAGAAAATGCCAAAACATGTAACAGTAATAGAACAGAGCAGTACATTGGCTACCACTGTAGGCACAAGCTCAAAGTCAGAAATTAGGCAAAGGTGTGGCAGTGGATGAATGCGCATTTGTAGAAACACTAACAGAAGAATGATGCATCTTTAAGGCAGACTCAACCTGTTACACCTACTGTACATGAACAGAAATCCAGGCAGGCAAGAAAACCTATTTTGCTGCCCAACTTTCAAGCTAGAAAAATATTTTTACAAATGCAATTTTGCATCAAGGTCCCCATACATTTCAAGGCCTGCAGCCCCATCACCACAGAGCCAGATCTGCCTGGTTGGTAAAAGGACTGGAGATCTCTAATGGACACCAGTTGCAGCAGGATGTGGTGCTGGCTGCTCTGCAGGGGGAACTCTCCCCTTGGTTAAAAGTACTCATACCAATCCCCAAGCATGGTGTTTTGGGGACCATGTGCCATCAGAGGCACCTTCTTTTGGATGAAATGATAAACCAAGGTCCTGTGTGCCTATGCTGTTCTGGTGGTTTTTCTGGTTGATGCTGCAGATCTCATGACATGTCCTGAAAAGGGTAGGTAGGGGAATTTCCCTCTGTCAAGGCCAGATTCCTCCCATTCACTAATCCACCGACAGATTAATCTGGGTCAATATCAGCTGGTTTGCATTGGTAACGTCAACTCCCAGGGACGAAGCTGAAAGCAGGAAGTATTTCCTACCCCATCTTTCCCAGTCAACAAAGACAACAAACTAAACTTTGAAAAAAAAAATGAGAATTATTGTTTGCAACAACAAATTTATAAATAAAGTGAAGATGAGACAAAGCACAAACAGTTGCTGTACTGGTGTACAATATACAAAACATCCTGTGGTTGCAAAACAAGAAACAGAACTATAACACTACTGGCATCTGTTGTGCTCCATGCTAATTTTGCCACTTGTGATGCTAGTAAAGCTAAGGCAATGATCTTTTCACCCGGTTTCCATGCAGCCTCCCCTGTAACGACACCACCGATCCTTACACTCCTAGGCGAACCCTTGGAATTTGTAACAAAGTTCAAATATCTGGGGTTTTGGATCGACCATAGACTTTCCTTCAGAGACCACATAGAAGAACTGGTAAAAAAGCTCAGACAGAGACTTGGTCTCTATTCTAGAATTAACTATCTCCTTTCAAGGGATGCCAAGATGAGACTGGTCTAAACCACCTTCCTTTCCCTTCTGGACTATGTAGATTTCCTCTACAGTCATGTTCCTGCCGCAGTGCTTGCAAAGCTTGACACACACTACCACAGAGCTCTAAGGTTTATTACTAGCCTACCATATTCAATGCACCACTGTACCTTATACTTCGGCTGTGGGATGGTCTTCCCTTATGTACAGGCGACAGAGAAACACCGCCTTCTGGACCTTCAGAGCAATTACCAAGAAACTGCCCCACTATATTTCGACTGCCTTCCACTAAGTATGATAGGCAAGTATGTGTTAAGTGCTTCCTACATTTCTCTGACGGTGCCCAAGTGCAAATCGCGATTTGGCAGGGCTTCTGTAAATTACACGCTACCTCTATTATGGAATAAGCTGCAAAAAACATTGAAATTGGTCCACCCCATTACTTTAACAGCTTTCAAAACACTATATGCTCATTCCTTTAAAGAATCCTGTAATTGCTCCCTATGATCACTGTCTCATCCTTAGGAGTGGATCTAGTGGCAGCTACAAGCTATTCCCATAAATATCCTCTTCCCCCTCCCATATCCTTCTACCTCCAGTCTCCTCCTACATTTCACATTCCCTCTCATTCCTTCCCTTCAGTTGCCACTGTTATAGGTTATTGTAACCATATCCAACGGTTGTACCCTTGAGCTGAGAACGACCCCCTCCACCAACCCCAACATGGAGTCTGTACGAAATCCACTTGGCTATGACAATGGTCCCTGGTATCCCGCAGATTACTGTTGGGCCCCCCTGCTTCATCTCCTCTACTTCCTTCCCCCTGCTACCTCCTCCTCCTCTTCCCACCCATCAAAATCTTCTTAATAACCTTATACAATATCCTTGACCCCTTCCTCTGGTTTCTTTCAGGCCACTGTGTTCATATTATTTAATCGGTGTGACTTCTTATATGTTTGTAATTACTACTGTATATGCCATGCTACTGTTATCAGATTCATGGCATCTGTTTCTGCACAACTATATCTTATACTGTTCGTTGTGTAATTACTGTGTACCTTATGATTATGTGTTGTCCATGTTCATCTCGAAAATAAGCATTGCTCAATGGTGTTCGCCTGGTTAAATAAAAGATTTTGATTGACTGATTGATAGTTATTTAGCCTGGGTGTTTTGGCATTTGACCTTCAGCACCGTTGACTACCTTGCCCCTGTCCCTCTGCATCCTGTCTCTGTTCTCCAGACCCAAGGCAACAAATGCATATACTTGGTGATGGTGGAACCGCTTGCCCTTTCACTCTGATTTTTGCTCCACTGAACCCTCATCCTTACTACACACACACAAAAAAAAATTCAATACGAGTACCCCCAAATTCTCCAGTTAGGGTAGCATTCGCAATATGCTGAAGGAGGGGGAGATAAAAACACAACAAAGTTTCTCAGTAATTCTCCGTTATGACATGTATATTTCCTAATTCACAACCCCATCCAATACTTCCACTAAAGCAGGTCAGGTCTTTCTCAGCTGACTGTACTCCCTTACTCCCTGTTTAATCAAAACTATCTAGTCTGGATGCATCCAAATTCCTTGACTGGGACAGTACTCCAGTTATTCTGGAGAAGGTGGTGCAAAACAGAAGCTTCTCACTCCTTTAGGATCAACTTTTATTTTCTGTCCTTCTTACTGCCCAGCAGCAGTACCACCAGCAAAATGGGCCATAACAGTCGGCACAGAACAGACAATATCTTCAATAGCACTATGTGGACATTTAAAAAAAAAACTGCTTTAAGCAGCACAGGAAGTAATGATACAGGCAGTATCGGCCAGTCAGGTAAAGAAGAAAAAAAGAACAAAACTTTAGACCTGGAAGGCAACACAATTAAGCACCAAGTCTCACTGCCCCACTTACAATCCAAAAGCTGCAACTTGAAAAATCACTGTGGTGACAGCAACATCGCAATGATAAGAGCTCTATTAAAACAAGAAAAGTACAGTTTGTGTAAAAACTTACAGTAACAGTAGATCTTCGAGAGGATTTCTTGCAGTAGGCAATCACCAGTAGGACTATAGCCACCAGGCACTAGGACCACACAGAAACTTTTTAACTAGCAGTCTACCAGAGGGGGCCGCCCACCTCCGATGTCAGCCCCTGACATCAGCTAATCCTATAAAGGCAGGCAGCCCCATACCCTTCTCAGTTCTCCAGCCAGAGACCAAAAGCTGGTCAGGAGGAACTGAGGAGAATTCCGAGGTATACCGATAGCATATGTAGAATGAGAAGCAGAAGGCTCACCCCTATGGAAGAGGAGAGAGAGAGAGAGAGAGAGAGAGAGAGAGAGAGAGAGACAGGAAAGAGGGAGGGAGGGAAAGCAGGGCCTGCTGCAAGAGATCCTCTTGAAGATCTACTGTTATGGTAAGTTCTTATGTAACTGTACAATCTTACTTCGAGGGTATCTCTTGCAGCAGGCCATCACCGGTAGGACTGAGTCCCAAGCAATTCTGACAATTACAGACAGACTGTCCAGGTGGAGGCAAAACTGATGGTTTATGAAAGGAGGCCTTGAAGAACAGCTAGGCTGATACTGGCCCGATACCTAGAGGCGATGTCCAGATAGTAATGCTTCGTGAAGGTGCAGACAGTGCTCCAGGTAGCAGCAGCGTAAATGTCAGCAGCTGATACATTTCTGAAACACGCTACTGAGGTGGCCATACTCTGGTGGAATGGCCCTTAACCGTGCCCAGAAGTTCCTTACCGTACTTCCAGTAGCAAAAGACAAAGCAATTGGCTAACCACTTAGGCACTGTTTGGACACTGGGGCACCCTCTTTGCCAAGGGTGAACAAACCAAACAACTGATTAGACTTCCTGAAGTCTTTGGTCCAGTATGTAAAGTACCACAAAATTCTATGCATGTTCAAGGTATGCCGCCCCCTGATTGGAATGCTCTGGAAAATATACAGGCAGGTGGATGAATTGATTTAAAGTAAACTCCAACACCACCTTAGGAAGAAACTTACGGTTGGTTTGCAAAGACACCCTGTCTTTGTGCACAATCAAATAAGGCTCCTTGCACATGTGACAGAGTAGAATAGGACCCTGTCCCATTTGTTATGGAGAAAGTGTTTAAAGGCAAGGATCTTTCCTTTTCTGTCTATTCTCTGTCTGGTTGCACAACCAAATTTTCCTGTGCGATCTCGGAGTTGATCACTCCCGAACAGTCTCGCAATTCTTTGCCTCTCAGTCCTCTCTTGCTGTCTGTCTGTGTTTTTCCTCCCTTGCATATCTGCTAATATAAAAATATGTGCAAATCATTATGTGGAAAGAAAACTGATATTGGGATCCCATTGTTTGGAAAATATATAGCATTACTGTTGAAATGTATATATTATAATTTGAGATGACTGAAAAAAGCTGTTGGAAGCTAGAGGTTACCAGAGTTCAATTTTTAAGCCTTTTGCAAAATCTGTGCAAAAGGGGGCCTCAACTCAAGCACACTGTGATCTAGCAGCCCTGTCTGATACTTACAAAAACAGGATGCTTGCTAAGAATGGGGGTTGACAAGACTTATATAAGAGCTAAGCTGCAACTGCAAGAAAGATTAGAAGAAAAAGGAAAGGAGACTCAACTAAAACTACCGTTTTTTTTCTCCTTTGTACATAGTTATACTGAACAAGTTTTTTTTTTTTTTTTTTATGTTACTACTATTGTAAATTAAATGTTTTTGGTGAATTCTACAACTGCTCCTGGTTTTCCCCATGTTTCCTGACCTGTGCCTCAACAACAGCACATCAGGGCGTGAAGCTCAGAAATCTTTCGAGAAGAAGTAATGGTAACTAAAAAGAACGCTTTCCATGACAAAAAGCGCAGTTCGCAAGATGAGGCCGGTTCAAAGGGAGGCAGCGTAACCTTTTCTTACACAAAATTGAGGTCCCAAGCTGGGACAGAATCACAGATGGGAGGCTTCAAATGCAGAACGCCCCTCAAGAAGGTGCAAGACACACCAAGTTGAGCCACTGAACAACCCTCTACAGATACATGGTATGCAGAGATGACAGAAAGATGTGCCTTAATTGAGGAGTACTGCAGACCTTAGTCTGAAAGGGACAGAAGGTACTCCAGCATTGGATCCACTGGACAGGTGAAGGGATCCAAATGGTGAGATGCAGCCCAAAGAGCAAAGCACTTCCATTTCATACAGTAAGTGGCCCTGGTGGAGGGCTTCCTGGCTGCCACCAAGACATCTGCCTCTCTTGGAGACACCCCAAACCAGGCAATGGCTATATCCTCAGGAGCCACGCACGGACATGAAGAGATCTGAGGTCTGGATGGACCAGGATGCCCTGCTCCTGGGAGAGGAATCCTGTGCAGAGGGGCAGGGAGACCGAGGTTCCACTGCCAGCTGTTGAAGCAAGGGGAACCAGATCTGACAAGACCAGAAGGGGGTGATCAGGATCATAGTATCCTGTTCCATCTGAAGCTTGATCAGGATCCTCTGAAGGAGCAGGAAGGGGAGGGAACACGTAGAGAAACCTCCCTTTACAAGAGAGGGACAACGCGTCTCACCAGAAAACTCCAGGCTCTGGATCTAGTGAGCAGAAAAGTGGCAATTTTGCATTGTGTTGGGATGCAAAAAGGTCCAACTTGGGACAACCCCATCTGTTGAACAGATTTTCAACCACTGAGGTCAGAAACTCCCACTTGTGGGATCTGGACCAAGACTGGCTTAGGCTGCCTGCCAGGATGTTTTGGTCATCAGGAACATGGACAACCGAAAGCTCCAGCCCGTGTTCTATGGCCCAGTACCACACTCTATTGCTTCCCTGCACAGAGGATAGGAATGAGTCCCTCCCACTTGTTTATGTAATAAACTATGCATATGTCTGTTTGAATCAAGAGTGAACCCAGGGATAGCGGAGTCTGAAAGGCCTGCAGGGCATACAAGACTGCTCGCATCTCCAGGATATTGATGTTAAGTGCCCTCTCCACCTCGGTCCATATTTTTACCGTAACTATTTACTTTAAAGCCTAATTTTATCGCGGGTGTTTATTTTCGACGGTTTCCTTCATTTTTGACTAATTTCTTGTGGGAACCGTCGAATTGGGGCAGTTGCCTTGTTTTTTACCTCAGACCTCGCGGGGTTTACCGCAAGGCACCTGCAGTAGATTTCAAATTTAAACAGTGCCTGGGGGATTTCTCTCTACAATTACGAGGAAACCTTTTTTATTACATTACTGGACCTTGGTATCATCTGTGTCAGGACTGTCTGTAAGGGTCCAGCAGCCACCTGTGCGCAGTTGAGTATTATTGGTTTTCTACTAAGAGTTTGGTGGACCCCCAGGTGAGTACCCCCAGCTGAGATTCGAGGCATCTGTCATCAGGATCTGCTCACGGGGAGGAATACAGAAGAAAATCCTATGAAGCAGGTTGGTGGGCTCCAGCCATCACAACAGTACCCTCCCGACTGGATCTGAGACCATAACCTGTTAATCCAGGGTGTCTGTGCGGTGGTCCCACTGGACCCGTAGGGTCAACTGAGGGACTCTCGTGCAGCCAGGCCAAGGGAACTGTGGCATTAGTGGCAGCCATGAGGCCTGGAAGTCGCAGAAAAACCCTCACCGGAACATAACGGCTGGAGTAAACAAAATGGGCCTGGTCCATCAGATGCTCTGCTCCGTCTTAGGGCAGGAAGGCCATCCCCCGAGCCATGTCCAGCACTGCCCCTATGAACTGGAGATATTGGCAGGGGGTAAGAAAGGATTCTGGCATGTTGGTAGTGATGCCCAAAGTCTAGAACAGACTGCGGGTCTGCACTAGGGATAGAAGATGTTTCCTGGATGGGGCCACTAAGAGCCAATCGTCCAGGTGTGGGAAGAAGATGCAGAAACCCTGTCGTCTCAAGGCAGCTGCCACCACCACCAGGCATTTGGTGAAGACCCTGGGTGCTGAGGACAAACCAAAAGGCAGAGCCCTGAACTGGTAGTGCGCTCCCTGAAAGTTCAAAGAAAACATTATTATGCAGGTAGGCATCCTGGATATCCAGAGAGCAGATCCAGTCCCCCTCATGTAGCAGGGGCAGCAAACCCTGATGGGTAACCATCTGTACTCTATAAAAAGGTTTAGCTGGCTCAAGTCCAGGATGGGTTGAAGAAATCCCATCCACTTGGGGGCCAGGAAGAAGTGGGAGTAGAATCGCATGCCCTACTGATGCTACGTGACTGGTGCTATGGCCTATTTTTAAAGCAAGGCCTCAATTTCCTCCCAGATTTGGGGAACATGACTGGGAGGGTACAAGGACCGGCCTAGAGTGTTTTCTGGATGCCACTCTATGAATTCTAGTATGTGGTCATGCTTGATGAGCTGCAGAACCCAGTTGTTTGTGGTTATCTCCCTCCACCTGTCCAGGTGAAGGGAGAAGCGACACCCTTACAGCTGCCTCCTGAAGGTCTATGTCGGTGGTCTGGCAAGGAGTCAGAAGGCGGGAGCAGCAGCTGTTGAGGTTGCTGCAGCACCACGCGTCCTATGGATGGTGGCGGGGGAGGGGTGGGGAGAGCCACCCCCGCCTTACACTTGCCCTGAGCTTTGGGTGGGGGTCGGGCCTGCCTATGGGAAGAGCAACATAAGGGAACCCCCTATCCTGATTTAGTCTGGGTATAATACATGGAGTGAATGGATTTGAGAGATCCCCCTGAGGTCTACAGTTCAGGGATGCGATCCTAGACATCTCCCGCGAAAAGTCTGAAACCCCTGAAAGGGGTGTCCGTTATTATGGACTGGACATCTGAGGTAAAGCCTGTGACCTGTAGCCAGGAGTGGTACCTCATACAGATGCCTGCAGCTGCTGCCCGGCCTGAGGTGTCCACTGCATCACTGGCAGCCATAAGGACGTAGGTACCGACATCCAAGCCTGTTTTGAGGACCTGGATGGTCTGCTGCTTGGAAAAGTCATCCAGCATAGCTAGGACTGCCTCCTTAGACTGGTCCCATAGTAGATTATGCAAGAATTTACCGTAACAGTAGATCTTCAAGGGGATCTCAGTCATCAGGTCACACTGTAGGAACTTCACAGTCAGTGATGCAGGATCCAAACAGGAGATTTTCCAGCAGGACAACTGAGGCCGCTCACGCTGACATCCTCAACCCAATAAAGGTGTGAGTGCCCCCCACCCGAGACTAAGGAGCAAATCCATGTCATGGAGGACTGAGGGGAGAGAGAGAGGTGCCCAGGTCTAAATAAAAGGCTGGATACACCAGATAGCCAGTCTGAGACAAGAACCCAAAACAGGGGGACGGTGGGATAGAAGGATGACCTGATGACTGAGATCCCCTCAAAGATCTCTGTTACGGTAAGTTCTTACGTAATTTTCTATCTTCTTCAGGGGTATCTCAGTCATCGGGTCACACCACAGGAACGAGTCCCAAGCAGTTACAAGTGCAGCACAACAGTATGGGTGGTAGGCAAACTGAGGCCTAGGACAGAAGGCCCTGAAGAACAGCCAGGCCAAAGCCTGCTCGAGCTCTAGAAGCAATGTCCAGACTGTAGTGCTTGGTGAAAGTATGGACGGTACTCCAGGTGGCAGCAGTGCAAATATTAACAGCTGAGACCCCCTTGAAACAGGCCACAGAGGTAGCCATGCCCCTTGTGGAGTGGGTTTTCACTGTCCCTGGCAACTCCTTGCCACGTTTGTTGTAGCAGAACACAATACAATTGGCCAACCATTTGGACAAACACTGTTTGGAAACCTGAATGCACTCTCTTCCTGGAGCAAAAGAAACAAAAAGCTGCTTTGTCTTTCCGCAGTCCTTAGTTCGGAGAAGATAATATTTCAGAATTCTTTGCACATCTAAAGTATGAAGCAGTGCTTCCCCTGGATTGGCACACTCTGGAACTATGCAAGGAAGTGGATAGATTGGTTTCAGGTACACTTAAGACACCACCTTAGGAAGAAACTTCGGATTTGTGCGCAAAGACACCTTGTCTTTGTGAAAAATCAAATAGGGCTCCACACACCACAGAGCTTGAAACTCAGAAATCCTTCGAGCAGAAGTAATAGCAACCAAAAACAATGCTTTCCAAGAAAGAAAGCGTAGCTTGCAAGACGCGACTGGCTCAAATGGAGAAAGAATAAATTTCTCCAAAACAGAATTTAAATCCCAAGCTGGGACAGAGGTACGGATTGGAAGTTTCAGGTGCAGCATGCCCCTAAGAAAAGTACAGGACACATCCAGCTGAGCCATGGTATGACCATCTACAGGCTCGTGAAAGGCAGAGACAACTGAAAGGTGTACCTTGAGGGAGGAGTACTGGAGGCCTGAGTCCGACAGGGATATCAGGTAATCCAGAATCTAATTTACCGGACAGACTAAAGGGTCCAAATGGTGTTTGGCAGCCCAGATGGCAAACCTCTTCCGCATCATGGCATATGTAGCCCTAGAGGAGGGCTTCTGAGCCACTACAAGGACACCAGCTACTGTACCTTCTAAGAGACCCCAAACCAGGCAATGGCTATATCTTCAGGAGCCAGGCATGCAGCCAAAGGGACCTAAGACTCGGATGGTCCCCTGAGCCTGTGGCAGCAGATCCCTGCAAAGGGGCAGAGGCACCGGAGGGTCCACTGCTAACTGTTGCAGTAATGGAAACCATATTTGCCAAGGCCAGTATGGTGCAACCAGGATCATGCAGGCCCTCTCCATCTGAAGCTTGATTAGAATCCTTTGAATCAGGGGAAATGGAGGGAAGGTGTAAAGGAATCTTCCATTCCAGGAGAGGGACAACGTGTTTCACCAGAAAACTCCAGGCCCTGGATCAAGCGAGCAAAAACTGGGCAGTTTTGCACTGAGTGGGGATGGAGAAAGTTCCAACTCTGGATGATCCCTTTTGTCGGACAGATCTTCTGCGAAGTTTCCATTCATGCATCCTGGAATGAGTCCGGCTGAGGCTGTCTGCCAGGGTGTTCAGTATGTCTGGGACATGGATTGCTGAGAGGTCCAGGCCATGGTCCAGTGCCCAGTACCAGACTCTCATGGCCTCTTTGCAAAGGAGGTACGAATGCCCCCCGCCTGCCCCCGCTTGTTGATGTAGTAGACAACGCTGAGACTGACTGGCCTGGTCACGTTATAAATCTTGTTCCCTTTCTGACCTCATCAGGTATCGGTCTAGAATGAATTCCTGCACAAAGACTGTCAGGGCTGCGAAATTGCAATATTCTGATTTCTTATGTTCATTACATTTCCTCTCCCCTTTCCAGTTTGGTTTCAGGAAAGATCACTCCTCCATCTCCTCCTTGCTGGATATAACTGATTATATCCTCTCAGGGATGGTGGATCAAGTTCACATCATGGCAGCCATCTTTACTGATCTGGCCAAGGCATTTGGCCCCAACCACCCTCCCACCCAGGGTCGGCGCTCCATATATTGCTGCTGGCAGGTCACGTGTCACCTCACGTGACCTACCCTCCTTTTTACTAAGTGCCCACTTTCCCATTTGCAGGTTATAGGCACCAACCACTAGGGGTCACTGCATTTTCCACGCTAGCTCCTCTGTCCTCTCTATACCCCTCCTAGCTACTACCTCACAGCTGTCCCACTAGAGGTCTCGCAGTTCCTTGGATTCCTCTACTACCTACTTTCTGCACTCATCCTTCAGCCTACCTCTAAGCAACTGCTAGTATCAAACCTGTACCTCCTTCTAAATTCTACTGACTATCCTCTAAGCCACTGAACCAGGCCAACAACTTCCTCTATTTTTATGCTCTTAACCATACCTCACTCCCTCCTGCCCAGATTTAAAATATTGGGCCTGTCTACACTCTGTCCCTGAGCTGTGTCCAAACCCAGTACCCTTGCAGTCAGAGTCAGCTGCTCTACCTCTGCGCCCACAGTGCCTACTCTACTTTATTACTACTTTCTAAGCCTCTTAATCACTTCCCTACCCAATCTGCCAAAATATAAGTTTACCTCTTCTTCCTGCTGCCTTGCAGGATTTGAACCCTGCACCCTTGTTTCCAAAGTCCACAGTTCCACCACTCACCTAGAACACCTGCATATTTTTACTGCAGGATTTCATAACTATAAAGAACGCACTAACCCTGTGACACAACTAAAGTGTTATCTAAGTGCTTCTACAAACCTGAACCCAACTCCCTGCTGCTACAGCCACCAGTCTAGCTCTCTCCTATTACCCTGATCAAGACTTGAACCTGGTACTCTATGCACTTCAGGCACATACACTACCACCACACCATAGCAGCAACTAGACTCAGAGGTGATCTCTCACTACTATCTCCCCTCTTTCATCCTAGTCCCCCCATTCTTTCCTCACTTCAGCTCCACCAGCCTTCCCAACTATGCACATGCATCCCCTGCTCGCCAGTCTCTTCTCCTCCTCCTCCTCCTTTGCCTTCCACATACCCTAGTGTCCCTATTAACCCTAAGCCTCACTACTCCAGTGTTCCTACCCACCCTCCTGTCCTCCCTCCTCCTTACCACTGCTCCTACCTCCCTCCTCCTCCACACATCCCATATGCTCCTCTCCACCTCACCCCCTCCAGACATCACCTGTCCTCCCCTACAGCCCCTTGCACTTTGATCACTCAGGCCTTCTCTGCTTGTGCTACCCTACCCACTCCTTGTGCAACCAAACCCCATTCCTTATTCTATCGCCTCCCGGCGGAATCTCCATCTGTCTCCTCTGACCAGAGCACTTCTCCTCCTTCTGCTCCTAACAGGAACATACACTCCCAACCCAGGCCCTGCCCTCCCATCCACCCACTCAGCCCACTGTTCTTCGAGTAGCCTCCATGAACATATGCAGCCTGCTGAAGAAATTTGATGCCCTACAGTGCTGGGCCATGGCTCACCAACCAGACATCATAGCCCTGGTTGAAACTGGCTGTCCAAATCAACTCCTGACTCATTTGTCTCCCTCCCAGGCTATACCTTATACGGGAGGACCCGAGTAGATAAACGAGGGGAGGCTGTGCAATCTACACCAGGGACACAATACCTGGACATGCACTCCCCCTACCTCATAAATGGGGCCCAGGCCCTACCCTCAGACTCACCCCAGACCCTCTAGGAGCCCTCTCTATCTCACCACAGCCTACGCTCCCCAAAGAACCAGCACCCAGCCCTGATATCTTTAACGGACTACCTAGCCACCCTCCACCATAAGGCAGAACAAGTCCTAGTGGGGACCTTAATGTAAATTGGCTCAGCACCTCCTCATCCACCACCAGAGACTCATTTGCGCCCAAGATCTGTGGCACAACTGTCACCCAGCCCCACGGGGCTTAACCTAAGAGTGGTACCAGCACCCTGCTGGATGTTATTATATAACCAATTTACAAACTAAAACATCCAGGTCCTCCCGGACTCCCTGAGTGACCACTCCCTATCCTATTCCACTGGGTAGCCCCCAAACCCAAGCCCAAAGCCCAGACCACCCTCCGTGAGGCGCCGCCCTGGTGGGCTGAAGAAACTTAAGGCACCTCACCCAGATAGACTGGTCCCCATTCAGCAGGCAACCAACATTGATACTGCCCTCACCTTTTCACCCACACCTTCAACATGGCCTGTGATCTCTTTGCACCCTTAGCCAAAACCGGTCCAAAAACAGAGCGCACCCTGGGTTGCCCGGCCTCCTACAATTACTAGAAACCGGATAACCCCTCTGGCACCTTGCCACTGAAACAGGTCGTTTGTCTGATAGGCAAGCATACAATGCAGCCAAATAAATGCTCATGGGCCATCATGGGCCATCATAGAAAGCAGCAGACCATTACCAGGCCTCCCTTACCTCCTCCTGGGGCTCAGCCCGGACCTTCTGGGATAATATTAAGCAATTCAATGGTAAAGCTTGCTCCTGCCCCATCCCAGCTCACTAGAAATGGCACAACCTCCACCGAGCCTGCCACCATAGCTAACTGGTTCAACACCACTTTCACTGACCTTAGCTCAGTCCTCCCTAGTAATTTCTTTGACCCTCCCCCAGCCAAACTCCCCCTGTCCTCCAGCACCCCAGCTTCCTCCTGCGAAAGATTTCCACCCGGGAAGCCAGACCCATCCTAATCAAAGCTCTCAATGGCAACAATCCTGGCAGTGACTCACTGGACCCCAGCATCCTCAGGCTGGTGCTAGATGAAGTCCTTGCACCTCTCACTAGCCTAATTAACCAGTCACTCTGCCTGGGACAATTCTCCACAGACTGGAAAACAGCCATTATCACACCTATTCATAAAGGAGGTGACAGGTCATCGGCCAACAACTACCGGCCAATCTCCATCCTCCCTCCTCTCTAAAGCCCTGGAGAAAGTGGTGGCCATTCAAATCACTGATTATCTGGCTAAGCATAACATCTTATGCCCAGAGCAACATGGCTTCCCATGGGTCACAGTACCAGCACTGCCCTTATTGAATTCTCCAACTTCCTACACTCCTCCTTGGATACCAGCTCCTAGCTGGTGCAGTGTTCATTGACCTCTCAAAGGCTTTCGACACTGTCTCCCATCCACTGCTGCTGAATGCACTCTGCCTCACTGGTCTCTCGGCTGGCCCCCTGGCATGGTGTGCTAGCTATCTTGACACTCGATCCCAGTGTGTCAAGATTAATAGCACACTCTCCAACACCCGTCCCATTCTCTCTGGGGTCCCCCAAGGCTCCATCCTGGGCCCCCTTCTCTTCTCGCTGTATCTGAACACCCTGCCCAGTGCATGCTCTGGCAAAATACTGCTGTATGCAGACGACGCTGTCCTTTTTGCCACCCACCGTAATCCCATCTCCCTACAGGACTCCCTACAGCAGTCTTTCAACAGTGCCGAGGCTTGGTTTAAGGAGCGCAGACTCGTCATCAATCTTAAGAAAACCAAAACTATGCTCTTTTCACACCCCCAAACAAAGCTAGCAACCACCCACCTATATCCTTCCCAAGCACCAACCAACCACTGGAACAAGTCTGCTCCTACAAATACCTTGGGGTTACCTTGATTCAGCCCTCATTTCACAACCACTTCGGCCCTAACATCTGCCACCAACACACCGGCTTGCATCCTATTCGCCTAAAACCTGCCTTCCACCAAATGCTCTCGGCTAGCTGTTACATTGTCCGTTCTGTCCCTTATAGACTATGGTCTACCGTATACGGTGCTGACACCCTGCACCTCAACAAAATTCACCTAACCCCTGAATAAAGCGTGCAGATTAATTACTAGTGCTCCCAGACTCACACACACCTGTCAGCTATATGTCGTGCTAACCTGCTTACCCTGGATGAGCGGCTCCGATACCAGACCTGTCTCCTCACCCAAAACCCTACTGGCTCTCCCCTGGGGTAACGGCATCCATCCACCAGAGCCCTCCCACCATTGCAACATGGTCTTCCTACAAGACCACTCTAAAGGTCCCCAGAAGAGAACCAGCCGCCGTGGCCAGAGGTCCTTCAGCTATAGAGCCCCAACCTGGTTTAACTCTCTCCTGCCACCATCACCAATGCCATCACCATCTCCACATTCAAAACCGCACTGGAACCACATCTTCAGCACTCGTAACTGCTCCTGTCTCTGAACATAGCCTCCACCTTCTTCTCTTGACAATGCCCCCGGCAGCCTCTCCACCCACTCATCCCTCCACCACTCCTGTACACCATGCCTAGGTTTAACCTGGCCAGTGCCAGCTGTTTTCAATGTTTATCTACCAGAATGCTCACTTGATACCCGACTTGTGTAATACCTGTTATCACTTACATGTACCCTGTGCCCAATTGTATTTGTCTGACCACTATATGGCGTGGCACCTCTGGTGAATGCCTATTGATTCTTTGCAAATCTTTGCTATGTAACCGAAACGCAATGTATGTCTTTATGTGACGAAGTACCTTTGGAAACGAGTCTCTGGCTCAAAGGTTGTAAACTGATTCTTAAATAAATAAATAAATAAATTTGACTTGGTGTCTCATCCTCTCCTCCTGCACAAGCTGGGTTTTACTGGCCTCTCTGCTCCTGCTGTCGACTGGTTCCATTCTTATCTCACAGGCTATCTAGAGTCAGTATGGGTAAGTAGTGCCCTGTCACCTCTTCTCCCCATCCAGGTTGGGGTCCCACAGGCTCTATCCTGAGCCCCATAATCTTCTCCAACTTCCTCAATTGCCTCCCTTCAGCCTGCATCAACTCGCATATTCACATGTATGCAGGTGACAGTTATCTACCTTTCTGGTCCCTCCACCACTGACGTGGAAAGTCTTTTACTCACAATGCCCTACAATGGTTCCAGTCAAATCAGCTTTGGGTCAATATTAAAAAAGAAGTGGTGTCCATGACCTTTGGAGCCAATCAAAACTGGCCAAACTCAACTCGGTGCCCAGTTTCTCCACCCTGGATGGCTCCCCAGTTGAAGGGGTTCCATCTTTCAAGTACTTTGGTGTGTGGCTTGATGGCAAGCTTGACTCCTCTGGTCACATCGATACCATCCATGCCAAGCTTTGTCCTAAACTTGGTGCCTTGTATTGCAATAAAGACGGTCTTTCCCTACAAGTTCGTTGAGTGCTTATCACCAAAATGGTGCTCCCTGTCTTTGAGTATGTGGACATTGTCTGTGGGTCGACCCCCTCCACCTCCTTGGCCAGACTTGATACTCTCTGTAACTCCTTCTGTTGCTCTGCAACTAACTCACCCTCTCACACTCATCACCATTCACTTTACTCACCGCTGTCCATTCTTCCCCTTCCATCCAGTCACCAGATGCACTGCGTCTCCTTTATCGCTAAATACTGGTTTTGGTCCTGTCCCTCCTATCTCTCATCACTATTCTCCATCACTCCTTCTGCTGCATGCTCCCTCCACTACACGGACCAGCCCACCTTTGCTTTGCCACATCCCCGTACCTCAGCTGGCCAATCAGCCTTCACCCATCAACTCCCCTCGCTTTGGAAACAACTTCCCTCTTCCCTCCGTTACACTGCCTCCCCTGCCCCCCTCCAATATCAACTGAGACTCCTTCCCTCTCCCCCTCGCTCCTGTTTGCCCTTCCATTAACAGTCCCATTACACCTGTTTCAATGCTTAACTACCAGTATTGTTTGAACATTATGCACTTTCTATGGCTTTGTGTGCAATTCACTTCGCACTTTTTGTATCACTGTACTTCTCTAAGTTATGTATTGCTTTTATCCTTTGTCCCTCTTACTTGGGTCTCACCTGGAAATGAGCTCCGGCTCAGTGTGCCTTTCCCAGTTACTAAATTTCAAATAAATAAATAAATAAAAAATGTTTCCTGAAAACAAAAGACTGATATCTTTTGACTGAACAGCTATAAAACCAGAACTATAAAAGTAGCTATGGAAAGTTTCCTGATTGGCTAGAACCCATGTGAATACCAGTGTTCTCACATGTGCTGCAAATCCTTGTTGTGTGATTCAGGGGCATGTGTATGGAAGCCAATGGTTAGCATTCTTTATTATTTTCACTACAGCAATACCACCAAAATGACTTACTGTGTTGCACAGGAGCACAAAATGGCTACTCTGCGAGGTGGGTTACCAACACGTAATCCTATGCCTATGATAAATTATACTTGCCTTTTTTTATTGTGGTTGGGCACACAAGGGGTAGGATTACGTCACAGTAACCCACACCTGCCATCCCATGCCGCTTGAGGCTGTAATTGTCAGGATAAATTCTAGGACTATTTTCTATGGTCATGCTAACAAGATCTTTAAAAACTGCACAAGCCATGTGTATGTCAGAACTCATTTCCAGAAGCTATGTTCACTAAAGCAACTTGGCAAGAATGCTGTGGAATACAAAAGTCAAATGGAAAATTAATTTGCAATTGCTAGAAATGCTGTTGACATTGCCAACCTTACTTCATACATTATAAGTATGTCATCCCATTCCCTGTGGCACTCAAAAGTGGTGTCCCCCCTGTAAATGGGTTAAAGCTATTTGATAATCAGTCTAATTCTAAGAAATTCTACCCTGGGTATTGCATTTTTTGTGTAACAAATTGCAACAATTCACTCCTACTTGCTGGACATATGTTTCTATACCTTTTAAGATATAATTATTTCATTGTCTTGACATTTACATTCAGTTTTTTTTTTTTTATTCTGATCTAATATCAAGTCTCGGACTGAATGTGAGTTCAGGAAGGGATCACTGGGATTTAATTCTAGCTATTAAACCCACAAACTCTCAGACTTGAAAAATGACATCAATTAATCATGACTACTGACTAAATAAATAACAGTGAGGTTTGTTAATGGATACATCATTAGAAAACTAGTTGTCTCGCTGCTAATATATTAAGATAAACCACATTTGGACAATTCTGTAGTACTCCTAACTACTGAAACATTATGGCAACATGAAACATTTCTTTGCTGGAGTTACAGTACTATGGATACTTCATGAAAAGACCAATTAATAGAGAGAACTTTGCTTCCAGAATGAGTATTTACTGTAAGCAGTGTACTTTAGCTCCAGCCTCATGAGAGTGCCAATGAAACTTTTATATTTTTAATATTTGCTTCAGTGAGGTTTCTCATAACTAAGGCTGCTGAACTGGTGCCTATTACACCAACATTGTGTGTTTTCTTTAATGCCAGGAACTTAGCAGAGACCACTTGAATTCACTTCATGGCTATTTTCATTCATTTTTGCAGTTTCAGACCTGTCTGGATGGCAGTCGGATGAAAGTTAGTCTGTTGACTAGTCTTAATAAAGATGTTTCGTTTTACTGGTACAGTAGTCACTGCTCTGGAAGAAATATTTATGGTAAATAAACATGGGAGGAAGATGTTTGCAAAAAAAGAAAAAAAACTGGCAGTGTAAAAGCTAACACCAAACTCCAGTGCCAGAGCAAGACTGAGAATATTAGGATAATCAATGTATGTTTCAGAAAAGCAGCGGGTACAAAATGATTGATCATTAAATACATTCCTGCAGATGTAGTTTGTCCAATCCCTCTTACTGGCATCCTCAGTTTCTACAGTTTTATAGGCTGCTGTCTTAATGAAGACCCTCACAACCTTGTACATACTGTATATTTATTTCTATGCATGACACACTGTATAGTTGTTACCCATTGTATCTGCTGTTTACAATATGCACACCCAACCTTTGTATCTACCTTTGCCTACAACTGCTGTTTGTGAATCAAGCGTCATATTGTAAACAGCTTTCGCTGTCACTCACTGGACTTGTACCTTACCAATGCATTGTGCCTTAATTGCTGTATCTGAATCTATCCCCTCGTGTAATTAGTTGTTCATTTTGTATTCTCTGCCATACTGTGCCATGTTACATGGCCCGGGTCGTGCCTGAAAACGGTCCCTGGGATCAGTGCACTTACCCGGTTATCAAAGTCAAAAATAAAAAAATAAATAAAAAAGAAGAAAATGCATCCAACTGTATCCCACGTAAGCCAAAACACTACATTAACCATGGAATAAGACTGCCAGTTCAGTGATAGCTAAATTTTGAGGGCCCTTTCAACACAGGTATTTATTTAATAATTTGTAATTTTTGACTAGGAAAGGCACACCAAGCTGTGAAACCTTGGTTTCCAGTTGAGTCGCTGGGGTAGGTTACATGGATCCGTTTTACTGACAGAGGACTGCTGGCCATGACACAGAGGAAACTTCCCTACTGTTGCTTCACAACAGGACCATTTCTCCATGTACTCCATAATAAATATGTTTTGCAATCCTGCAAAAATTACAGTCTTTATCCAGACCGCCCTACCTTTCTCCGACAAGTGCCATGGGATCTTTAATCTCTACCTGGACAGCAATCAGAGATGGGCAGAAGGGACTTTGCAACACCTCATCTGAAGGACAGCACCTCAACAGTGCAGCACCCCCACCCACCATACTTACTACAATGTCAGTAACTAGTATTACCCCAAGTACCTGGTGTTAAGCTAGAAAACACAATCTTCTGACCGTCTAGCTCTAGAGGTAAATGTGGTACCTACTGAGCCACTAATCACATTTCAGTTCTGTGAACATTTACAGATAACACTATGAAACTTGTCAGTTTACTTCAGACCATGTCTACTAATCCAATGTTCAATAGCAGACAGCTTACATTTGTCACACTGCATCTAACCTTTAACATCTGTTTTATCATCAGTGCGTCCCGGCACGATATTCAAATAGGTGGGTTGCATGCACAGCCCCGATCATGAGGCGCTTTTAGTACTATTATGGGCGCAAGTCAGGCGTGTCCATGCATATCGCGGCACATCCGATATTCAGCCGGGATGTACAGTACATATGCAGGCACAAACCTGCCTTGCGCTGCACGGGGGGGGGGGGGCACAATGTTGAGCCCGTTGAAACCAGGTACATGTTGGGGACACCCACAGGTGGGCTGCCATACTGCTGGGCGCAACATAGCAGCCGCCTGCCGTGGGTGGCTACCTGACCTCCCAAATCACCGACCCCATGCCCCCTGCCCAGGGAGCGTTGTGGCCCCCCTCGTCGCCCGATCGCAGGCATAAGTGTAGATCCTCCCTGGTGGTCCAGTGGACCTCACCCCCTTCACCCAATCGCGGGCATATGAATATCTTCTCCCTGGTGGTCCAGTGGACCACTATACCCTGCCCGCTCGTGGACATGTATCACAACAATTACTGGTGATCCAGTGGACCGATTTCTAACGCCCGCTCGCGGACTTTAGTCAAACTCCCTGGTGGTCCAGTGGTACCCCCCTCTCCCCCGACCACACAGTCCCCCGCCATCCTGCACCCACCCCGGTTAGCGGCAACTCCCCGCCCTCAAGCTGCCCGGCCGCCCGCTGACTGACAGCGTACAGTAGGGCTGTACGCCTATTGGTCCACTGTGTGGGTCAATGGGCGTGCAGTCCATACTGTACTACACAGTCTGATATGTGAATGAGCACTTGTTGGGACTGGTACAACATGGACTGCATGCCCGGTGGCCACACGGTGGACCAATAAGCGACAGCCCTCTGTACACTGTACACTGTCAGTCGGCGCAGGTCGGGCGACTTATGGTGGGGGAGCTGCTGCCCGCCACTGACCGGGAGGGGGTGCAGGGTGGAAGGGACTACATGGGCGGGGTGGGGAGGGGTACCACTAGACCACCAGGGAGTCTGACTAATGCCTGCGAGGGGGCGAAGGAGATCGGTCCACTGGACCACCGGGGACTATTTCGATAAATACCCGCGATTGAGCAGGGGAAGGCGGTCCACTGGACCACTAGGGTTTACTTTACTACATGCCCATGATCAGGCGAGGGTTTGCGATCCACTGGACCACCAGGGTTCCATTCTACCCATGCCCACGATCGGGCGTACGGGCATCGGTCCCCAAATGCTGCAGCCTGGCAGGGCACCAGGCACAAGCTGCTGGAGATCAGCACACTGCATGCAAATGATGCATTATGGCCTAATTTGCATGCCCATGGCTGAATATCGCTCTTGCTGCGCCTAGTGCAACTGCACTTGTGCTAGCGCAGCCCCCTGCTGCCTCATGCGCTGGCACAGTCCCACTGCGCCATGTGCAGCGTGTGCACCCTCAGTACTATATTCAACGGTGCTGAGCCATGACGTAGCACCGCTGAATATCGCCTGGGCTTTGCCCTGGCTCATCCCAGTTGCACTGCACCCAGGCTTGCCCCCGTGCCTGGCGCAGTCTGAATATCTGGCCATCTGTATTTAAATATTCATATGTTAAAGGGATCCACCAAGTTAACTTAAAAAGCATGAGCATCGAATATATGGGTGCCTTACCTCAGAGAAATACTGTAATTGCATAGATGTCCCCAAATTATCCATTAGATAAAACAATGTAATGCTCATAAAAATAGTTATACCGGGTGCACAGGACGTCCTGGTGTCAAGAGCCAGCCATGCTCGCACCCAACCAAGTTATAATGCGATGCTAGGAAGAGCGTGGGGATGTGCTCCATAACAGTCAATGGGCAGAAGCTTTTCAATCGTTTTTTTATATTGTAATGGTCACTTGGTGATGAAAGGGCCTTGTCAGTCGTCCAGTGCCCACGTTTCATCACCAAGTGACCATTACAATATAAAAAAATGATCTGAAAGCTGCTTTCCATTGACTATAATGGAGCACGTCCCCACGCTTTCCCTAGCATCGTGTTATAACTTGGCTGAGCGCGGGGGCAGAGCATGGGTCGCTCTTAAGACCGTGAAGTCCTGGACACCTGGTATAACTATTTTTATGAGTGTTACAGCATTTTATCTAGTGAATTATTTGGGGGGCATCTATGCAGTTACAGTATTTTCCTGAGGTAAGGAACTCATACATTGGGTGCATCTGCTGAGACTGGTAAGTCTCTTTAAACTGCATCTCTTTAGGTAGGTAGTGTAAAAATGTAAAGGAATGTTTACACACTGCTTCAACTGCAATTTGAATTACTGGTTCTAATATGCAGAGTTACCAATGGTTCCTTATTTTTGACAAGCCGGATAATTTTTACTGAATCTTCATCATCATCAATGTCATCGGGAACAGGAGGCAATACTGGGTCATAGTCCTTCTGAGCCACAGTATCATGTACAGAAAGCAGAGCCTGTAGATAACAAAGCAACATATAAATGTAACGTACCTTTCAAGTCATATATAATAAAAACTGTTATAATAAAAACATCTATCAGATTCTCATTTAAATAATTCTAAAGCATGCTTTATTCATTTCGCTTCACCAGTGAAACTGACTAGATCCTCTTGAAGCAATACGTAAAAGAACAGTCTGCTAATTTAGCTCCTATGATGTATTCATTATGTGTTTTATTAGACAAATAATATAATGTGAAACACTAATTCTGCTTAATTTGGTTCTTAAAATCTGTGGTGTATTTCTTATTAAAATTCATGGTAGTTTTGTAGTTGTGTTACTAAATTCTCTGGTTAGAAAATAAAGCTTCCAGCCTTATATAAAAAATAAAGTTGTGTTGTTTTCAAAGTTGTAATTATAAAGCGACACACATTATTAAAAGTAGCTACATATTTTGTCATTAAAGTTTCAAGAAGCTTGAAAATAAGAATATTGAGCCATATTCTACCATGGCCAAATGAACCTGATTTGCCATTTTTACCTTCTTCTGTTCATTGAGTTTGACTTCTATATAGAAATTCTAATTTCATATTTACTTTTTTTTGTAATCACGTCTACGTGAGCTGAGAAATACAGTATTAAAAATCCTGCACTAACTGCAGAATATTTTCATCAGAAGGCAAATGGCACAACCCTCCCTCCTCCACGGCCGAGCGCCTTCTAATGAATGAAATCAGTCTCATGTTATGCTATAGTAAAACCAGCTGATCATGTGATCAGCTGGTTTTACTGTGCAATTGCGCGAGCGACTTCATTCATTAGAAGCCAGGCGTTCATCCATGGAGGAGGGAGGGTTGTGCCGAATGCCGATCGTCATCTGGTGAGGAGAATTCGGTTCTGCGAGGGAAGGGTGGAAGTAGGGTGCTGCCAGGCTGGGGTGGTGGGGAAGGAGTGTTATAAGTGCAAACTTCACCTTACAAGATGGCGGGCAGCCGGCCGTGGAGGCGGGTGGAATAACTGGCATCAATGATTTTTCTATAACAAATTGTGGGTGCGGGGGGGGAGGTGGAAGTTGGGTGCTGCCAGGGTGGGGAGTGAGTATTTTATGTGTTAGGGTAATCTTACATAGGGTGGCTGGCTGTGGAGGTGGGTGGTTTGTGCCAGTCACCGGTTTTATATTTTATTTCAGTGAATGAATGTCTTGGTTGTGACTGTCACACACAAAATAATTATAACAATTTACAGATGCAGGGGGAAGGGGGGTAGGAGCTGGAGGATGGGATTGGGCTGCTGCTGCTAGAGGGTGGGGGGACGGGGGATACGTTTTACACTTGTTTTGGGCTGCAGAGGAGGGTGGTGGGTTGTTTTTATTAGAGCTATGCCGAATATGAATACCACCCAAATAGTCCACTATTTGGAAAGAGCTTCCTAATATTCAGATAGCCCATTATTCGTGGTATTCGGAAAATAATATCCGGCCCTTGCACATCCTCCTCCCACACCAATCACAGAGAAAAAGAAAGGAATTCTGTTTTTATGCAGCATCTTCCATAAACACTGTATCCCAAAACCACTTTATAATTCATCAACAGTTGGTGGCAGCCATTTCAAATGCACAGAAATGGTAAAGAGCTTGTGTACTGCCTAAAACTAATATTACTGAAACAGGAAAGCAGCTTCCCAGTCACTGCTGCAGACAAAGTTCAGAAGACTTGCAAGTTTCATGTAGAAAAGGTTCCTTTTTATTATTCCAACAAGTTAAAAATACCGCTAGCACCATCAGTGAGCAGACACTACGCTGAACTAGATGCCCCTCCCACAGAAGTCAAATGTTTTCACACTTCTCGTGCTTTTTCAAGACTAATATTAGTTTTGAGAAGCAGTCAACTAACATCTTTTGTATCGAAGGTACTTTTCTCTTCCTTTTAGTTAATCAGAAGATTGTACATGATGTTAGCAGGTGTGATGTGTAGAACAGCAGTCTGCCTGATAGTTGACATATCTAGCTCTGTTCCTCCCATTACATCATCAGTAGTGTGACCTCATTGATTGTGACATCACACCTGTTTAGCAAGAGGCACTCACTAGCTGCCAGGTCAGTCCCCTGTGATGTCATTGTCAGTGAGGTCACAGTGTTGATGATCTAGTGGGAGGAATACAGCTAGATGCATCAGCTGCCAGGATTAATATTATTCCACACATCCAGCATAATAATAATATCACACAGAAAACTTTCTAATTAACAGAACAAAAAAACATTTTCATGTCTGCTATGTTTGATTCTACAAGCTCTTTAAGGAAAACTGTCAGTTTCTTAAATGCCCCCACCCCCAAGCATTAGTCCCCATTAGGCTTTACTCAAAAAAAAAAAAAATAATAATAATAATAATAATTGCTTTTTACTTTACTTAAAGTTTCTAAACTCCATGATCAGGGAACATGGCGGATGCTGTGCGGTGCCATCTTGAATTACAGTATGGCTCCACACTGCTCACTTGTATGCTTTTCAATACAAGCGAGCAATGCAGAGCCACACTGTAACCAACCATGTTCCCTGATCACAAGCTTAAAATAAAGTAAGAAGCAGTGCTTAGAAACACTTTTTTATTTTTGAAAAGTCTAACCAGGGCGTAAGGCTGGGGGTGAGAAAAAGTTTTCCTTGAAATAAGATTTAAGGACGCTAAAGATAGCTCAGGGGGATTACATATAGAGAAGCAAAGAATGAAAGAGTGGAGGTGAAGCACAGTGGTTAAATGACTTGCTCAAGGTAATACAGTGAGAGAGTGGCAGTGGGATTCAAACCTGGATTTCCAGGTTCACAACTCTGTACTACAAGCAAACTGAACAGAGCCTGAAAAATATGGCAACAACAAAGGAGGGTTGTGTGTGCATCTGGGATGTCAATAAAACATACGTCTTAAATTCACACAGAAAACAGAATCAGCATTTTGACACTTGCTCATTTATATATTTAATTAATTTTGTTTGCCCACAAGATCTACTACAGAAATTATTTATGAAATAAGCATTGTAAGTGGCTGTGCTGACTTTTTTCTGTATATATCATTCCTGAAGGAGACATCATGTTTGAAATGTTGAGTCAAATCCTATTTTCAGCCTGCATTCAGTAACCCTTTCCGTTCGATTTGTCATTATTTATTTATTTTTTTACTTCACTACAGGATCCTTTCATCCTGTACTCCATAATAAAAAATAAATATGTTTTGTAATCTTGTAAAAATACTAGTTTTCATCCACCAGTCACCTATTCCCTCAAAGCAGTTCTATGGTGTGACTAAAACTATAAGAATATATGATTGTGATTTTATTAGCAGGGGAGCCCACTCAAAAAAAGGGCGTTGAAAAACTGCATAGCACTAAAATGCAGTGTACAATGGACTATGCAAAGAAAGATTTCCATTAAAGAACACCAGATGAAAACAATTTAAAATACCACTTGCACAACATAAGCAAGAATGACTGCTAGACAAACACCAGTTCAACAGAATACACCCCTGGTGATGAACAACTGTTTTTCAACACGCTCACTTTAATATTTTGCTACAATTAGGCTTTACACACATGCCAATCACCCATTACATCTTTCAACGACTAGGTCCCAAGACAGCTTCGGAGCAGTCTGTTAACACGCAATGTCTTTGCTTCACAACAGGACCATTTCTTCCTGTACTCCATGCTAAATATTTATTTTAAAACATTAACTAAAGGAGTTTCATTAACTTAATGTGAACCTAGGTCATAAATCTATGATTTAGGAAAGTCTCTGATATAGTCGTCTTCTTTTATTGTAAGTGAAATAGTTTCAAAACATGGCTCAGGTTGGTTTTATGTTTGGCAGCCACTAGTCAGCAGGGCTAGTTGCTGAAAAAAGTAAATCAATGGTTGGCCACAAAGACATTCCACTGACCCAACTGGTGTACTTGCCGAAATGTTACCTCCTTTACTATGAGGTAGCAGGGCTACTCTAGTTTGTTTATTTTAGAATCTGTTCATGCACCTCATCTGGTGGCAACAGTACCGCATCTGGCCCATTCTTGAACTATCCCAGCTCAGTTACCCCCAACATGTCACAGGACTTACCTCCACTCCAGGCCTCTGTGGCTTGCCAACCACAGAGGCCACCCATCCCCGGATGGTGCAGAATCCTCAGGAGAATGTGCTGGAACAGGAGAAGCTGCCTTGGCTCGGCGAGTATGGAGTAAATGGAAAACCAGGGTTGCCATTCTGCTTAACTGAGAGCTTTTTCCCCTTAGTTGCAACCAAGACCAGAGGACACCATCTTGGATGGGCGTTCTGCAGCCATGTATGCAATGTGTGCACCTGTGCCTGCGACAACTGACAGCGTCCTCACCCACCCTGATATGGGCCTCCCCAGCTGCACCACCACCTGAAGTCACCCAGGTGGCTCCCTCCCTGGAGAGTATCCTCTGGGTTGCTCAATCCTCTGCCATACCCCTCAGAGGCCCCCAGCGATCTGGGCTTATTACCAAACCCAAGTTACCCATGTTGAAAATGGCAGCAGTACTGCTGCACCAATGGGCTGCAGCAGGGCCAGTTATATACCTTTTTTTCATTTTTTCTTTATCCACAGACAGTGGTGCTGCAATTCTCTGCTGGGCCATCTCCTAGCCCCTTCTTCCCCTGCACTGCACTTTACTCCATCTTTGCAGGGGTCTATGGAGCAGTGCCAGCTCCATAGGGATTACTTTGGGGTGGAGGTAGCTGTCCCCCCTGCAGGTCCATCTAGAACAGTACAGGGGTAGGGGGTGGCTAACTGGTTTGTCAGGGTAAGAGTATGCCGGTTTCATGCTGCACACTCTGGGGCTTTTCCTCCATGCAGTCATTCCACCACTTGGATGCTGACAGCTAGAACACCAAGGATCATGAGCACATGACGTATAACTGCGTTTCCAGCATCAATCGCTCTTCGCACATCCAAATGAAGCCCCACCTCCACCTGAGGTTGCATAGTACCAGAGCCTGATGCCTACCCTTCTTTCATGGAAAGTCCTATAGGAAACTTGCTCTTCCTCCCCAGGCCTGCCCCAGACATTCTGGGCTTTTTTCAATTGTAGATTGCTGGCATCGCAATACTACCATTATGCTGATGAACTGGCTTATTAAATAATAATTTTACTGGTCAGATACAAATTTTACCATTATTTGACTACTGCAGTTGTATTTTTATTTGGTATGTTATACAAAGGTATGCCTGATGCTACCACTTTCAAACTTAGAAGACAGTATTTCGTAAATCGATTTTCTTCTGCATCCATCAATTTTATTTATAGCGTATAGTAGAGTGTTGTTCTGTATAGAATCCCATTCCTTTCAAAATGCTGTTGTATCACAGTTCAAAGGTCATGGAATGTGACTGTACCCTACTGTGGTACAACAGCATTCTGAAACCTCTAGGACTGCATGAGTCAGTTTCATTTTGAAAGCGAAAGAACTGACATGCACACATTACACATACTACTACACACTATAAAAAATACAGGATGATCAACTTTATGCACAATCAGTGTGTTCTGCCACCTCGGGGTTCTGATTCCCATGGACCTTGAGAGCGAATCCATCAATTTCATTTATATAGTCTTGTGTTATATTCCAATGTGCTTTAGATGAAAAAGAAGGAACATCATGAAGAAAAAGCGGGCCACAATAACAATCTTTACATCTAATCTTAAAAGAAAAGAGAGACATTAAGCAGCCCTCATGTTAAGTGGCAAAGTGCCCCACAACCTTGGGGCACATGTAACCCCTAGATGGCGCTATCCCAGGGGCTACTACCCCTGCCTGATTTGCCACTAACAGGTTGAGGGGCCTGGATCCGATGGCGGGTGCCTCCACCCAGAGGTCAGGGTTTGCAATAGTTAAACTAACTTGGTCACAGCCCTCTGGGACACTGCAACCCCCCTTTCTTCCCTCTAGTGGCCCACACAGTATATCAGAATTACCTTCACAGTATACACTTACCCCCAGGACTGGTTCAGGCACTGGGACCCCCTGTAAAATAAGAAGATACAGTGCAACAATCACAGTACAATACTTTAACATAGACAAATACCTCAGGCAGTATAACTTTGCTGAAACAAGCAGCTTTGATTTATTTAGGGGGATATAACAAGGACAGGGGGAAATCAGGTTAATTAGCTTATCACTTTACTCATCTACCTATGGCTCTGTGCACAGGCCTATCCCTACCAGTTACTGTCCCTAGGTACCCAAGTCCTAGTGGCTAGTCCAAACCGTGGCAGCTGGTAGGGGCCCCTTTCACACAGAGAAAAGAAAAATTAGTTAAACAGTCAGCAGTACAGTAATTCCATTTGGATTCAATGTGGCAATTCAACAGGGAGCGACCCTGAATTAGTACTCACAACCTCCAAACAAGATAGGGTCCTTCAACGTCAGCAGGGCTACTCTTGAGCTCCGCGAGACTCCTCAAACATTTATATGACAAACTGCAACAGGCAACAGTCCTTTAATGGCAGCAGGATTCACTTGAGCTACACAAGCCTCCTCACACATTTATATGGTAAACAGTGGCAGGCAAAAGTCCTTTAATGGCAGCAGGATTCACTTGAGCTACACAAGCCTCTCACACATTTATATGGTAAACAGTAACAGGAAAAAGTCCTTTAATGGCAGCAGGATTCACTTGAGCTACACAAGCCTCCTCACACATTTATATGGTAAACAGTAACAGGCAAAAGTCCTTTAATGGCAGCAGGATTCACTTGAGCTACACAAGCCTCCTCACACATTTATATGGTAAAAAGAAAGTACTATACCAGGCAGGCTACTTCTTATCCCGATCGTAATTACTGCACAGTACCCGGAGAACACACAGCAAATTCAGTTCCTGACAGACCGACGCAATTCAGCAATTTCTCCAGTCTTCTACAGGGTGAGCCTGGTTTCTGCTCTTCAGATATCCTTTGATTCTCTTCACAGGGCCGGATTCAGTACTAACAAGCAGTTACACAAGCTGCAGACCGGAACTCGGGCCTACACGTGTTTCCGACTAAAACTGCACAACGAAAAGCACAGGGCTCCTTCCCTCTTCACTGCCAGAGCTCAACTGAAACTCCAGCAGACAAAACCGGCACTTCCTTTGAGTTCCTCCCAGTTCTTGGCTGGATTGGCTGTCACTCACAATAGACTGCCCCTGTTGGTCCAAAAAGGTGCCGAAGTCCAAACTACATCTCCCAGAGTCACTGCCCATACAATCCTCTTGTGGCTGGCTCAGATTACGAGTCCAAGTTCTGATTCGTCCAAGGCACCATTTTAGAGCTACCTTAACCCACACTGATTGGTCCAGTTCAGCAGTTCAAAACTAGAATGGGGAACTAGGCAAACACAGTTCTGACTGCAAAAAAAGCAGGTTAGACAAACTGTATTTTCATTATTACTCTAAATGATTTCTGGCAAACAGTTGCATCTTTCAGATAGGTTCCCTTTGCACTCCTAGTGACTGCAAAAACGGAGTGAATTGGCAGCAGCTCGAGTGGTACTCAAGCAGAGAAACACACAGTCCCCCCATACAAACTAATTATGTCTGCAAGCAGACAGCTCTTAAAGGGACAGTACCAGAGGCTCTAAAAACACTCACAGATAAATGGCTTAAACGCCAAACACCATTCAGGCTTGGAGCATTCAAGCAAGCTCCTGGAAGTCTTTTGGGAACCCCCATTTGCAGGGGGGTTACACACAGAACTGATAAGTCCTAGATTAAGCAGTCAAAAGCGCAACATAAGGCACAGCAAAAAAAGCTAGCAGAGAATAGTTACATAAGAACTTACCATAACAACAGGTCTTTGAGTGGATCTCAGTCATCAGGTCACACCATAGGAACTTCACCATTGGTAAAGCAGGATCCACACGGAAGATTTTTCAGCAGTACCATTGGGGCAGCCCATGCTGACGTCACCTGCCGAAGTCACCAACTCTATAAAGGCGTGAGAGGCCCCGGTCCCTCTTCTGTTCTATCCCCCCGAGACTAAGGGATCATATCCATGCCATGGGGAACCAAGGAGAGAAAGAGAGAGAGAGAGAGAGGTGCCCAGGCCAAAATAAAAGACTGGATACACCAGTTAGCCAGTTCTGAGAAAAGAGTCCCATAAAAGGGAGATGGTGGGAGGGAGGGCAGACCTGATGACTGAGATCCCCTCGAAGATCTACTGTTACTGTAAGTTCTCACGTAACTCTTCCTTGGGGATATCTCAGCCATCAGGTCACACCGTACGAACCAGTCCCAAGCAGTTATAGGTGCAACAGAGCAGTCTGGGAGGAAGGCCCACCAAAGCTTAGGACAGAAGGCCCTGCAAAGCAGCCCTGCCAAAACCTGCATGGGCTCTAGAAGCAATGTCCAGACTGTAGTGCTTGGTGAAAGTGTAGATGGTACTCCAGGTGGCAGCAGCGCAAATGTCAGCAGTTGAGACCCCTTCAAAACAGGCCACAGAGGTAGCCATGCCCCTTGTAGAATGGGCTTTCACATCCCTGACAACTCTTTGCCATGCTTGTTGTAGCAGAACACAATACAATGGGCCAACCATTTAGGCAAACATTGTTTGGAAACCTGAACACCCTCTCTTCCTGGGGCGAAAGAAACAAAAAGCTGCTTTGTCTTTCTGCAGTCCATGATATGGAGCAGATAATATTTCAAAATTCTGCGCACGTTTAATATATGGAGCAGTGCTTCCCATGGATTGGTACGCTCTGGAAAATAAACTGGTAGGAGGACAGACTGGTTCAGGGTAAACTCAGACACCACATTGGGGAGAGACTTAGGATTCATGCACAAAGGCACCCTGTCGTTGTGAAAAATCAAATGAGGTTCTTCACACCACAGAGCCTGAAGCTCAGAAATCCTTCGAGCAGAAGTAATAGCAACCAAAAATAATACTTTCCAAGAAAGAAAGTGTAGCTCACAAGATGCGGCTGGCCAAAACAGAGACAGGGTCAATTTCTCCAAAACAAAATTTAAATCCCAAGCTAGGACGGGGGAATGGATTGGAGGTTTTAGGTGCAAGATGACCCAAAGAAATGGATGGGACACATCTAGCTGAGCCATGGTACAACCGTTCACGGACTCGTGAAAGGCAGAAATAGCTGAAAGGTTCACCCTGAGGGAGGAGTACTGGAGACCTGAGTCTGACAGCAATATCAGGTAGTCCAGAATCTGGTTCACCGGACAAATAATAGGGTCCAGATAATGACTGGCAGCCCACATGGCAATCTCTTCCACTTGATGGCATATGTGGCTCTAGTGGAGGGCTTCTGAGCTGCCATGAGGACACCAGCCAACCACTGAGATACTGCAAACTGGGCGATGGCTACGTCCTCAGGAGCCAGGCATGCAGCCAAAGGGACTTGAGGCGCGGATGGACCAGGGTCCCCTGAGCCTGGATCAGTGGATTCCTCAAAAGGGCCAGGGGAACTAGAGGTTCCTCCGTTAACTGTTACAGTAATGGAAACCATATCTGCAGTGGCCAGTATGGTGTCACCAGGATCATGCTGGCACCCTCCATCTGAAGCTTGATTAGCACCCTCTGAATGAGAGGAAATGGAGGGAAGGCATGAAGGAACCTCCCGCTCCAAGAGGGGGACAACGTGTCTTACCAGAAAACTCCAGGTCCTGGATCTAGCGAGCAGAAATTGGACAATTTTGCATTGTGCGGGGATGCAACAAGGTCCAACTCTGGATGTCCCCATCTGTCGAACAGATCTTCTTCGATGGAAGACAGAAGTTCCCATTCATGCATTCTGGACTGAGTCTGGCTGAGATTGTCCGCCAGGGTGTTCAGCATACCTGGGATGTGGACTTTCGAGAGGACAAGGCCACGGTTCTGTGCCCAGTACCAAACTCTCATGGCCTCCCTGCACAGGGGTTATGAGTGCATTCCCCCGTTTGTTGATGTAGTAAACAACACTGAGGTTGTCTGACTGAATCAACAACTGGCCTGGAAGGAGATGGTTCTAAAAAGCTTGTATGGCATACAGGACCATCCACATCTCAAGAACGTTGATATGCAGAGATGTCTTGATCTAGGACCATATCCCCCGAGTCTGGAAAGGACCTGGATGTGCACCCGGCCCCATCCGAAGGCATCCATAGTGAGAATCTGCTGGGGAGGAGATAATAATAATATAATAATAATAATAACTTTATTTTTAAAGTGCCTTTCAGAAATATCAAGGCGCTTTACATCAAAACACAATATACAATATAAATTTTAAACATAAAAAATAAATTCATTAAAACATCACTCAGTTAAAACAAACCATGCGATCATCCATACGATCAGCAAATATTTACAAATAATTTCCATTAATCATCCAGATAGGCCAAATCCCATAAATAGGTTTTTAAATCTTTCTTAAATACCTCCACGGAGGTGCACTCCCTTAGCCGGCGTGGTACAGAATTCCAAAGAGTGGGTGCGGCATATGAAAATGCTCTGCTACCAGAAGATTTTAAATTCACTCTTGGAATCTCTAACAACCCCTTGTCGGCCGAGCGGAGCGATCGGCCGGGGCAGTAAGGCACCAGAAGTTCTTTCAGATAGGTAGGACCCTGATCATGAAGGGCTTTAAAAGTCAATAAAATGACTTTAAAGGTGATCCGCCACCGTATAGGCAGCCAGTGCAGTTCGCGCAGCACCGGGGTAATGTGACTGGATCTCCTTGTCCCAGTCAGAACCCGGGCTGCAGCATTCTGCACCAGCTGAAGGCGATGGATTTCAACCCCAGAAATCCCAAAGTAAAGGGCGTTGCAGTAGTCCACGCGCGAGGACACAAAAGCGTGGACCAACGTTGGTAGGGAGTCAGACGGAACAAGGTGACACACCCTGGCAATATTCCTAAGATGGTAAAAGGAAGTCCTGACAACGGCCGACACTTGAGATTTAAGGGTCAGCCTATCGTCTAGGACAATCCCAAGGTTGCGCACCTGTTCAGAGGTCGAAAGTGACACACCCCCAAGAAAAATTCCAGAGGGCGTGCCATCATGCGACCTCGCTATCTGACCACCCAGGTCCACCACTAACACCTCTGTCTTCTCTGAGTTCAACTTTAACCAACTAGAATCCATCCACCCTTGGATTTCTTCCAGACAGTTATTAAACACCGAGAGTGCTCCATCCTGGTCAGGTGCAAAAGACAAGTATAGCTGGGTATCATCTGCATAGCAGTGAAACCTCAGCCCATACCGTCTTATAATGTCTCCGAGGGGCAGCATGTACACTGCGAATAACATGGGTGACAGCACTGAACCCTGAGGCACCCCACACAACAAAAGAGTTGAGCCGAAGGAATGAACCCCCGACACAACTCTTTGTGATCTCCCAGTGAGGAATGAAGTGAACCATTTTAAAACAGTTCCCGACATTCCACAAATTGACCTCAGGCATGCTAACAGCACCAAGTGATCCACAGTGTCAAAGGCTGATGAGAGATCAAGAAGAACTAGAATGGAACGTCTCTTCTGATCTCTCGCCCTCAGAAGATCATTAAGCACCCGAACCAGCGCAGTCTCGGTGCTGTGTCTTTTACGAATTGGAAGGATTCGTAGACATTATGGATGGTTAAATGGTCTTCCAATTGGGCTGCCACTACCTTCTCAATAACCTTCCCAATAAAGGGAAGGTTAGAGATAGGTCCGTAGTTTGAAAAACAGTCTGGGTCCGGAGTAGCTTTTTTCAAGAGGGGTGTCACCACCGCCTCTTTCAGGGAGTTAGGAAACTCATCAGACTCTAAGAAGCACCAGACTATTTGCACCATAACTGGACCAATGGTCTCAAGACAACCCAAAATTAGGGGAGTTGGTCCAGGGTCCAAACTACAGCGCATAGGCCGCGCACTATGGATGATCCTCATAATAGCCAAGACTTCCAGTCGGCAAAAGGAACTCCTAGAGAACTGAGGTATTGTGAGCTCTCACTGTTCCACAACATCACCCTTAGAGTTTGCCGGAC
Organism: Neoceratodus forsteri; assembly: GCA_016271365.2. Classification (NCBI taxonomy): domain Eukaryota; kingdom Metazoa; phylum Chordata; order Ceratodontiformes; family Ceratodontidae; genus Neoceratodus; species Neoceratodus forsteri. The sequence goes on along the minus strand of CM057456.1, from coordinate 1,692,561,917 downwards.
GCAGGCCCGCCCTGATGTCAGCCACCTTAGTTGTAAAGAACCGAAGCAGCCTCAAGACTCTACTATAAAAAAGCTGGATTCTACAGACAGGCTGGGTTGCACAGTCTGTCTACAGTCCAAAACAGCTGAGCCGGTCGATTCTGTGCAACTGCAATCTCCCTGGACAGGAATTCTGCCTTCTTATGGGTGATTGCAGATTGATAGATAGAATAATGTCCCATCAATCTAAGGTGGTCGGCATCAAGGGCGGATCTGCGCCAACAACACTCTAACCTTCGCCCCTGTCTCCGCAACTCCCTCAGTGTCCCATCAAACCAAGGGGACCTGGGGTGAAGGGACAGGGGGTGCTCACGAACAGGAGCAATAAGATCCAGGGCCCCCGTAACGGCCATATTATAGGCCGCCACCAGTGCCTCTGGGTTACTGCTAGTCAACACGAGGGATAAGAGGTCAAGGACCTCTACAAGGCCCTGGGAAGCAATATTCTGTAATGGGTGGTACCTGACCATCTCCACAGGGGAAGGCCTTCTCAGGGGGGTGAAGAAATTGAACCTCACGGTGTGGTGGTCAGACCAGGTGACTGGTTCCATCCCCACGTCGGAGGAATCAATCCCTAAGAGGAAGACTAAATCCAAAGAGTGCCCAGATTTATGCGTAGCAGTGGAAACTACCTGTGTAGGGCCCAAAGAAGACATAAATTGGAGGAAGTAATTACCAAATTGTGAGAGTTCATCGTCGACTCAGGAATGGGACTCCCTAGAACAGGTTCTGGAGGTCCATCCACCACCAGAGCACCATGCAGACTGGAAAGGAGACCAGCACTAGCTGCTCCAGGTCATCTGTGCGTTGGTCCCACTGCACCTGGAGGGTCACTAGAGTACCCGTATGTGCAGTCTAGCCAGGGGAACCTTGGCAATGGCTGCAGCCATGAGGCCAAACAGCCTCAAGTACACCCTCGTGGGCACATAATGGCTCTGGGCGAATTCCTGAGCTTGGAAAATGAGGCACTCCGCTCTGTTTTGGGGCAGAAAGGCCCTGCCCTGCGCTGAGTCCAGGACTGCCCCATATACTGCAGTTTCTGGGATGGAATCAAGATAGATTTGGGCAGACTGACAGTGATGCCCAGGGAGTGGAACAACTGGAGGGTCCTCTCCAAGGTCTGAAGGAGCAATCTCTGGACGGAGCTTTGAGGAGCCAGTCATCCAGATAAGGGAAGACGTACAGGCCTTCTCTCTGGAGGGCCACGGCTACCACTGATAAGCATTTTGTATAGACCCAAGGTGCAGAGGATAAGTCAAAGGGCAATACTTTGAAATGGTAGTGTAGCGCCGGCCCGGTGGCATAGAGGGTTGAGGTGCTGGTGCCTTACCTCTTCCCACTTCCCACGCTGGCGACCCGGGTTCGGGAACGGACTTGGGTCATCGGGGGTCGGCAGGGGGAGGATGGGATTGAGCGTCCGATGGACTGCTCTCCTATCCTGGGGAGGGTTAGGGATTGCCTCACTCACATAGCAGCCCCCAGTGGAGACCGTGGGCACTACAGGAAGTAGTGCACTAGGGGCAACTAGAAAATCAGAAAATCCATGCCGGAAGTCTAGCCGGATGACGGCAGCCGGCTCCAGGCATTTCCAAAGACTCCCCAAGAAACCACGGAATGCCTCAGCAGCTCCTGGGACCGCAAGAAAGAAATAGTGTGCTGGTGCCTCCTCCCCGCCGGTGCCTTCCCCCTCAGATGAGCGGGGACCCACCCAGTGAAGGGTTACACCGGTGCTACTCCATGGATGGCTGCAAATATGAGGTAAGGTGGTTGAAGGGGGTATAGTAGGGAGAATGCCTGTGGACCTTGGTAGCCTGAAGGAGAGGCAGCTCGGGTGCATGTAGGGCAATAAAAAAGATTAATAAAAAAAAAAAAAAAAAAAAAGAACTGGTAGTGTTCGCCCTGAAAAAGAAACCAGAGAACCCACCTGTGTAGAAGACTAACTGAGATGTGCGAGTAAGCGTCTTGCATATCCAGAGAACACAGCCAATCATTCTGCTGAATAGGGGTAGCAGGCCTGGCATTGTGACCATGCAAAACGTTTTGTACTGAATATAAAGATTGAGGTCCTTGAAATCTAGAATGGGCCTCAGAGCTCTGGTCTTTTTGGGGACCAGGAAGAGCCTGGAGAAGAAAACCCTGTTCTGCTGCCACCTGGGCAATGGCTTCTATTGCCCTTTCCAGAATGGACTGTACCTCTTCCCAAAGAACCATTACATTGGCCTGAGGATAAGTGTGGGGGGGGGGGTCTCTGGAATCTGTTCTATAAGTTCCAGAGTGTGACCCATTCTATGATCTGAAGGATCCAGGCATCTGACATTATGGCTCTCCACTGGTTGAGATGGAGGGAGAACCAACCTCTGACCACCGCCTCTTGGTCGGGGACTGGAAGAGGGGGTTTGGTAAGGAGTCAGGCAGAGGTAGATCCAGCTACTGGTGCTGATCCGTCGCCTCTGGGACACTTGGTGGCTGGGCCCAAGGAGACGGGGGAAGGCAAGGCCGAGGACGCTTTTCTTTTTCCCTGGGGATGGTAGCCTGCTCCAGACTTGTGGGACACCTTGCAAAAGGATGGGCATTGTCTACTCCTAGGCTGGGTATGGTAGAGTGAATGGACACACTTAATAGTCCTGCCAGATGCCTGCAGATCATTAATGACATCCTGGACATCTGGCCCAAATAACTTTGAGCCACTGAAGGGGGCATTCAGCACCTTCTGCTGGACATCCACTGCAAAGCCCAAGATCCTGAGCCAGGCGTGCCTACGAAGGCAAATGCTGGTGGCAGCAGCCCCGGCATCAGTATCAGAAATGTGATAAAAGGCCCTGAGGAGGTGCTTACTGATGTCCTTGGTGGCCTGCAAAGATATGAGAACCTCCTGTTTTGGGGAATAGTCTGGGAGGGCTTGGGCAGCCACCTTGCCCTTCTTCCAGATAGTGTTTTGGTACTTGACCATGTGAGAAATATAGTTGACAATCCGAAGTCCCAAGGTGGAGGATGCATACACACTCTTACCCCAAAGGTCTAGCCTTCTGGATTCCGTGTCGGGGGAAGGGAGTTAAGGTGCCTGGGCACCTTGGACCTGTTGTGAGGCACTTTGATGACCACAGAATCGGTCTCAGGTTGGGAAGCATAGTAAGGCAGACCTTGAGGGGCATGACAGAGCTTATCCACCCACTGAGGCATAGCAGGAACCAAGTCTGGATGGTGCCAAGCTGCAGTAGCGACATTCCTCAGAGCTAGAAGGATACGAGGAATGACCTTAGGGGGAGGTTCTGGAATCTCTAAGAAGTTCACCATTTCTCTTCTGGTGGCGTCCTCATCCTCCGTATGGAAGTCCATGGCTGTGGACACCTGCTTCATGACAATGAAAAAGGTAGGATCCTCAGACGGGGACCTGGGAGTATGTTTAACAGAGTCCTCACTCACTGAAGATGCCGTAGACCTATCAGAGGAAAGAGGTTCCTCCTATTCCTCCTCATGGAGGATGAGGTCAGGGTGGTACTCCTCTTCGACGTCGACCTGTTCTAACTTGAGGTCTGATGACTGAGGGACTACCAACAACCTGCAGGTGCAGCCCGAGAAGACCTAAGCGGCGTCGACGACAACAGAGCCGTCAACGGCACTGGGGAGCCAGGTCTGTAAAAGCCCAAGTGATGTACCAGGGCTGTGGTTAACCAGGCTAAAATATCATTGAGGTCGATGGCAGAAGAAGAGTGCATCAACTGTGGAGGGGTTGCCGACACAGGGCGCAACAAGCCATCCATCGGCTCTTGAGAGCCCGAGGGCCCTGATGTCCGAGGGCAGAGAAGCATCAGGCCATGACGAAGGGGCTGGTGTCGACGACCAAAGGGTTTACGAACAGCCTCCCTGAGAAGCGGGAGGAGGTGCTGTCGGTAGCAGCCTGGAAGAAGCAGAGGCTGGACAGCACAGTGCATCGGCGGAGCTGCAGCCAACAGGGTGCCCCCGGAGGAAGTAGAGGCCATCGGGGATCAGGAGCACCTCTGAGGGAAGCGGTCCCATTCGTGGTCTTTTTTTATGATGTTTCCCCAAGGACTTGTTTTGGGCCTTCAAAGCCTGGGAGCTCAAAAAAACCACTGGCGACTGGGAAGGAGGGACCCCGGGGGCAACCCCTGCCCAGAACTGGCTACCTGTTGCTCCATGAGAAATTTCTTCAAAGTCTTTTTGTGTCGCCTAAGGGTTGTGAGATTAAATTCTTTTCGGAACTCACAGTCAGAGACGTCATGGTCGGGCCCAAGACAGCAGACACAGAGGTTACTGTCATCTGAAGAAGCTATCTTCTTTCTGCAGCGGCAGTGATGGAAAAGAGAAGCTGAATGAGTAATTCTAGACATAAATGAGGTTAAAGAATCTCTTGTTTAACAGAGATTCTAAAAACTAGGGTAAAAGAAAAAGTGGTAGGTGAAAATGGCGCGATCAGTGTGCTCGGCATTCTCTCTGGTGGCTGCAAACTCCAGCTTCCTCATTGAATATGCCAGTCAGTGTCAGACATGTGAGCGCACTCAGAGCCAATCGGGTGCGCTTGTCCTTTAAATATGCACTGATGCACCAACTTTTAAAAAAAATACATGGGCTGCCTTTCCTGTGGTGCACAACTTCTGCAAAACTGGAAAGTCAAAGCAAACTTGCATGCTGTGAGGGAGACTCACAGTAATGGACTCGGCAAGGAGAGCAACTAGGAGGCTGGAGTCTGTAGCCACTAGAGAGAACACCGAGCACACTGGTGGTGTCCAAATTCGTGAATGGCAGCAGTTAAGAGGTATGAAATAGTGTAGTAGGACAAAACACTAGTGCATGCTCCGTTACACATGCTACGTGTAAATGTTTGAATTTGGTTTGTGAAATTCAGGAATCCATTAAAATCTGGGAAACCTGCTCTTTTGGGAGGGAGGGAGGGAGGGGATTTTCCTTTCTAGTAGCAGTTCATTTCCAGCTTCAATTCAGTTTATTTCCACAAAGAGAAGACAGAAGTCGGCTCTTGCCTCACGTCCCGTGGGTTTCCTGTCCATCCTTCCCAAATGCATGTTCATTCTTACTTACTGTACTTTTGCCCTGTCATTCCATCTGATCCTAACATGGACAATCGAAACTTAAGAAGGTGTAGAGGTGCACTGTGAGCCATTTGGGGAAGTCCGCGGCTGGATTCTTCCCTTCAGTGATCTCGGGAGGGCCAATGATTCTCCAGTTTCAGCCCCATGCATGATTTTCTTGGCCTCTCCAAGAGTTAAACAGTTTATTTGTGGAGTATGTCTTTCTCTATAGAGGTTGATGACCATATCTTCCATTTCCCCCCGTCTTTTCTCAAGCTTGTTTAGGCAAGGAGTATGGGTGCTGGTCATCTCTGATAACCAGGCACAATTCCCTGAAGGTGCAGAATCTGTGAGGTGATATTATCAAATCATACCTTCATTTATTTTTGCAGGTTAGTAATCACTGCTGGTAGCACCACCATCACTCTGTTTTCACTGTATTTTTCGTGTTCCCCCACTGCACCCATGTTTTTAAACTGGTGCGGGGCCTATGCTGCTGCTTAAACCTGTTCTTCAGTCGTCACCATGGCAGGCTGAAAGGGTATTTGAGTCTGACTTTTTAGCTGTCTCTGACTAGCTATTAGGTTGCCCGAGCCTATAAAGTGGAAACAAAAAAACCCTCCGTTTCATGAGGTTAAAATGAGAACTACTGCCATTTCAGTCTTACGCCATTCAGGAGCAGGCTAATGCATGTCTGCCATGCTGGATGGTGAGCGACTGCATCTTCATCTTCAGAAGTATCACGACTGAGTAAAACAGTATTTATACATAATTACAGAAATGAATGGTCTTACATAAAAAATATATGTCTATTTACGTACTGAAAGCTCAACAGGGAGTGAGTGTTGATACAGAAAGTTTATAGTACAGAAGCAATACCAGCTCAAAAATAATAAAAAGAAACCTAAAGATACTTCTAATTATGTAGTTTCAAGTGTCTAAGGAAGGAAAGATGACAAGAAGACTAATAAATTGCTTTTCACAAGATCAGGTATGACGGGACTGGAAGAGTGCATAGCTTGGCCAGTTAAGAGTGAAACAGAAGGTTAGCAATTATACTGTCCAAGGAGGAGAATGAGCAGGACTCTATCAAAGGAGTACCTATAATTTTTCCATGTTGTCTGTAACAGAGTTCAAGGTTGTTGGGGGGCAATGGAACATGTCTTCTCTCCAAATGCTTTGTATGCTCTTAGCATCCAAAGAAGACTTCGGACTGAAACCTTAGTTAGCAAATGTGTGACCTATTTCAGAGGTATGTGGATTTATGGGTCAAAGTCAAGATACAGCTGCTATAGCCCAGAGAAGTGCCTACACTGCCCAGTGAAACTTCTTCTCTACTTTTTAGTGCAGGGGAGGCTGGCAGTGTATTTGAACCACACTTCCATTAAAGAACAAAACAGGCAATCAATTTGAGAGGTTTAATTTATGTAAGAGTGAGTGTGTGCGTTTAAATATGTTGTACTGTACTACACACCATGTTGTGATGTACAAGTCGTGCCACAGTGTGGCATCATAGTGAATAAAATATGGTGTCCCTGATTTTGGTCATTTCTCTGGTTTTTGGGGGGAGTGTCCCTGATTTTGGTCATTTCTCTGGTTTTTGGGAGGAGTGTCCCTGATTTTGGTCCTAGCAGGTTGGGAGGTATGGCAGTCATGTCTTCAAAGGCATATGCTACTACGTTCAAAAAACAAGTACAGAGCTCTAGTATTTGGTTCTTGCCTGTGTGTGCTGGTCTCAAGTCATTTTCTACCTCTCAGCATTTTCAAACTCTGCCTGTCATTTTAATGCAGTGCTTAGAGTGAGGTGTGAATACAATTCTTTAGAAGTTTCCTATTATAAAGGTTGTCTGAGTTTGTCTGCCTCCTTGAAACGTATCCTGCCACTCCACCAAACTGTTCAATCCTCTTCTCAAAACCTGGACGCATCTAACGACACCTTTAGCTTAGCAACAAACCACAAAATGGATTCCCATGGCCCGGAGTACGTGTGTTTTAGAAAATACTAATAATAAGAAAGAGCTTAAACTTATGATAATTTATGGACAAAATAGATTCATTTATAGGTCTCCCCCTCATACACACAGACTTGATAACTAAATAAATGCCTCTCCATTGTTCTGGCTTCCCTTAATTAAAATGTACTTAGCAACAGGATCTGGTGAAAATTTGGGGATCCAAAGCAGGCCTTCAGGGGCAGGGTCTGCCTGAATCATTTGCTTTTTTTAAAAAAAATTTACTTCCCTCCTTCTCCACACCTGTTTAAAGCAATTAAGCTACTCGTTTTTAAAAATCAGAACCCCCCACCACCACCACCAACTTGGATGTGCAGAATTTTCAGTGCCTACTGGAAAAGGATCAAGAATCAGACAGGACACACTTTAAGTGGAGTTAAAAAAAAACTGTATATTGGTTATCATTGTGTATAAGTCAAGTCCCTTTTTTGCAGCTCATTCTGGGGCTGAAAAATTAGACTTACACGCGAATATATACAGTAGGTATTTCTTCCTCCACTGCAGTTAGTCACCATCTTAGGCCAGAGCAACAACCCAGCCCCACTGATCACAAATCCAGCACCTGTTTCATCAACAGTTTCCCCCACCCCTACAACAGGGGTCCCGGGGGAACAGCAATCCTTCCCCCAGAGAGAGAATCTGATGGGCACTGGGATCAACGGCATGAAGCCTGAGTACACCCCGGCTTCCCCTTCAGTCGGCATCTTTTTTCCCCACCACCATCCGCCCATTTGATGGCACTGCCAGCCTACTGGTGGCGTCCGATAGTCCAAACCAGCAACTGGGGGAGTAAGCTCTCTGCCCCACCACAGGGGTCGCTGCAGCATCAGGTACAGCCCCCATCCCCAGCTGGGAAGTACTGCCACCAGCAGCAATTTCATACAGCCTGGACACCCGTTCCACAAGCCCCGAGCCCACTCCTAAAGTTGGGTCACTGCAGAGAAGTAAGGCTGGGCCAGGAGGCAGCCCCTTAACAATTTTTTTTAATATACATTTTATACCACCTTGCCCGAAGCAGACTTGGGCTCCTGTCAGCCCTGTCCCTGCTGCCCCCACCTCCCAAGGCTGTCCTTGCTCGGCTTGAGTACTCCCACAGATTACCCCACACGGTGGGGTCAGAACTGGAGAACCGTCCTCACCACCCCACCCCACCCCACCTCAGATACAGATCCAGTTCTGGCCAGCAAGGTCCCTGATGGTGGGGCAGGTTGGGGAATTGGCATGCAGAGCATCATGTATGCCTGCCTCACCATCATCTTCCACCATTTTCTTCCCTTAATCCATGCTGGGGCAAGCATGTCAGTGCACATGTGTGGAGGGACATGCATGCCATGGAGTCCTGTAGCACTCACCATTCTTTTGCTGTTTCAGACCCACACAGTGCCACCAGACCTCAGCCTGGTGGCAGTTGTTCAGCAGAAACTGCAGTCCTCCATCCCCAAGAGAGGAGAGCAGTCCCTCAAATGCTCAGTCCTCTCCCTCCTGAAAGCCTGAGTCTGCTTCTAAACTCAGGTTGCCAGCATGGAGTGAGGTGTCTAGCATCTCAACCCTCAGCCCTCCCTTAATAATTTTTCATTAGCTATTGGCTGCTGTCAGTAGACCATCACTGTTCTTGTGACAGGTGTATCACAGTGGATCACACTATGGATAACATACATGAGAAAGAGAATTCAGAAGTCAACATCCAATGGGTAACCAGTAAAGAGAACTCAGTATGTGTGTAATATGAAGAGGAATTTCAGAGTGAATAAGTTACCCTAATGCCTACACTTATCACAGACAATTCAACTGGTAGGAGCACAGACCACCCTAGGTTACAATAGTTCGCCACAGAAGGGGAATATTTTTCAGAAGAAAAGGTGCTCAGGAACAAGGGGACATGTTATGAAGCTGGGGAGGGAGTAGATTCAGGACAGATCTGAGGGAAGTATTTCTTCACAGAAAAGAGTAGTGGATTCCTGGAACAGCCTTCCAGTGGAGGTGGGGTGGGCAAAAACAGTGATGGGGTTCAAGAATGCATGGGATAAGCACAAGGGAATAATAGTGGAAATGAACGGGGGGAGGAAGAAAGAGCTGTAGATCGGGTACAGTCTGCCATTATAATGTAGGTAGGGGGAGAAATGGACAGACTGGACGGGCCAAGCAGTCCTTACCTGCCGTCAAATTCAATGTTTCTATGGTGAGAGAAGTGAAGATATGATGAACCAGAGCAGTGGTGTCATAACATCATAATATGGAACTTACAGGAGAAATGTTACAAAAAGGGAATGACCAGTTCTGGACTACACAATTTAAATGGATGCCAAAGGATGCCTGATGATCCATTCCAACTGCTGAGTGCTAGAGAAAGATGGAAGGTTCACGGAATCAAAAGGAATAATAATAGTAAAGAATATTTAGATATTCAAACAAGCCAACTTAGACAACCAGTGTCAGCTGCAAGGGCATGAGATACAGTCAGGGCTATGCTATTGGTAGTGTACAAGAACAGCCAGACATATCTGCACATAAAAGTCTAGATTAAATGACTGATAATACAACTAAGAGGAAGCATTCAGAAGAGAATGAACCCCCATCGAAGTCCCAAAGAACAGCACAGAGGATGGCTGAATGCAACATTTTCCCATTAAAATGACTGAATTAACTGGGCAAGCTTTGCAACAGAATATCACAACAGTATATGGGTTACTTTTCAGCAGGATGGAAAAGTTATCACACGTGTGAAAAAAAAACACCCAGAACAAAAAAGGAACATATCAGACTCACCATATGTTTATTTTCTCCAAGCATGGACATCCACCACTCCACAGTGTACAGCTGGATTATACTTCCACCCACTGATACACAGGCTGACAGAAAAGCTGTACAAGACTACATCACAGATAATGTGTCCATAACATGAACAGTCAGAAGGAAAGAAATAAAACAGTTAACAGGAAACAGTAAACAGGGAAGAGGTCCTGGAGTGATGGATGTCTACTATACGTTTGCAGAAAGGGAACTGATTGCAAGTTCATGTTAAAAATCTTGAGCATTGATCCATACTTTGGCAATTGAAGTTCAATGCCAAAAACTGTAGTGCTGCACACTGGGAACAAAAATCCCCATCAGTTGATCACGACAGAGCATTCAAAGGAGGAAAGGATCTTAGGGATGATAATAAACAGATTGAAAGCATCTTCTCAATGAAGTACGGCATATGGGAAAGCTAAGAAGATGTATTTGTGTATTTAGAAACTGGTAACCAGGAGAAGCACACTGAACCAAGGTTCACTTCCAAGTGTGACTCGGGGGAGCGGGGTATGAAACTGGAGAGAAGGCACAATGATAACACATTATACAATGGCAAGAAAGAATCTTGGACCGTGACTGGTCAGTCTGGGGCGGGACCCATGGCGTTATCCCAGCATAACACCACAGGTCTAGTCTCAGCCTCACTGTCAATCTCTTGACTGATTGTTTGGAGCTACATTTATTTTTTTGCATCTCCTCTTAAGAAACTAACATATTTTTCCACACTAATAAAAGCATTCTTTAAAATTATTTTTTTTTATTCTATATATAACAACAAGCCATTGTATAACAGGAATAATGCATCCAGGGTGTGTATCGTGCTGGGATAACACCATGCCTGAGGCATTGGACGACTCAGCCTACGGGCCTCGTGCCCAACCCCCAGGCGCATGCTTATCCCAGCACGACACACACACCCAGTCATGCATTATTCCTTTGTGTTCAACAGCCATGGCAAGACCACTTTACATTTGAGGAAATTTAATTAAAATTACAAAATGGCAGCAAACAGAAAAGAATACAGCTATAAAAAACCAAGGATTAGAATCAGCGAGGAACATCAAACTAGTACAGTTAAACATTAGGAATACTAGTTTGTAAACAAACTAGTACAGTTAAACATGAGGTTTACTAGTTTGTAAACAATCCCAAATGGGAGGTGCATGAGGGTTGTATGCAAGGACTAGAGCCAGTGGAGATCAGAGGAAGGAGCAGACTGGGATGCAGTGAGCTCTGTGCAGCTGTTTGAGGGAGGTGGTAGGAGGAGCAGGAGAAGTGGAGCATGGCAGAAGGAAGAAAGTTCCAGAGGAGGTCAAATGCTCCAAAAAGGCAGACTGGACAGCAAAAAAAAGTTGCAGCAAGGAATGCTAAAGGAGTGCGAGTCCAAGGAGTGGAGTGAATTGGAAGAGGGGAATACAGGGTGAGAGTACGTCAGAGACGAAGGAGGGGAGTGAGGCAAGCCATTATTTGGAAAGAAATGCAGCACATTAAGAGAGACCCTGAGATTCAATAGAGATGATGGAGAGGTTCTTGTAGAGAGAACAGTGATAAGTATATATGGGGCAATGACAAAGAAACACAAGGAATGGAGCAGGGGACCCAGTCTGGCCAGGGCAGACTTACAGGCTGCACTGCAGGCCACATCAGTAAAGTTAAACATCAGCATAATCATCCTTAGAAGGATTTCTTGATGGACTGTGTGACAGGGTTGAATAAGATCCTGTGCCATTTGTTATGCGGAAAGAATTAAAAGCATGGATCTGTTCTATCCTCTCCTTTTCTTGTGAGACCTAGACCCTGACCACTTTGACAGTCTCACAATTTTCCCCCTCCCGCTGTCTCCCTGCCTTTAGTTGCTGTTTCTGTTTTTTTCTTCCCCCTTGCTTATCAATGGTTGTGAAAATATATGTAGATCTTTATATGAAACTGGGATCCTTTGTTTGCCAGTGTATACAACTGCAGAGTTGAAATGACTGCAAAAAGCTATTTGGAACTCAGGGAGTTAGGCCTGAGATGCAGTTTGACCTCCACAAACTCTGTCGCAGAGTTGTCAATAGGAGATTAGTTCTGGGACACAATGTTCTGTTTTGCTGCAACTGCAAGGATAGAAACTGACAAATTTCTGATACATTTTGCGAGAAACAGGAGGTATCTTAACGAGCTCAGGATGCAGAAATTAATTCCCAGGAAACTACATTATATATAAAGAAAACAATCTTCTGTTACAGAGTCTGAAATTTTAAGGACTTTGTTTTAACAGCCTGTATAAGCGCTATCCTGCACAATTAATATTTTTTTTTTGTTTTACTGTTACTGATAATAAAATGCTACTTGTGGAGTTTTTAACTTCTCCTGGTTTGCCTATGCTTCCTGTCCTGCGCCTCAACGACAGACCAGGAAGGGCAGGCAGGACCGTATCTGGTATAAGGCGCTGAGCTTCAGATGCAGTTTTTTATGTATGGCACTGACAGCACTGGAGGAATCCAGGTTATCATCTTTGATAAAGCACTGGGCCACAGTGTGAAACGTCAGAGGTGTCCAACACAGTGGTTAAAGTTTTAGAGAATTTGGCAGCACTCTGCTTATCCAGGACTGCGGGGGAGCCACTGTATCAAAGACTTCTGCTAGGTCAATTAATGTGGTGGAGGTAACCTGGCCCTGATCAAACCCCTTCAGGATGTCATCACTGATACAAAGGAGGGTGGAAAACCATAACGTGGGTCTTCTGAAAAGCCAGACTGGAAGAGGGAAAGGAGGGAGGATGAGTCACAGATGGTGGAGCGCTGGAAAAGAACTAGTTTCTCCTGGAGTTTATCCAGAGAAGGAAGATGGAGCAGTAGTTACAAGGAGAAGACAGTCCCCCCCCTCCAGAAAGGGAATGGACTTTTGCCTGCTTTCTAGTATAGGGAACAGCCCTGAGATGAAAGGAGAGGTTAACAAGTGTGGCGAGGGCATCACTAATAGCTGGAACTGACAGATGGAGTATAGCATCAAATCTGTCAAGACTATGACCCTTGGATGGTTTAAGCAAGCATAGAGCAGATATGGCAGCAGACAAAGTGATAGGGGAGAGGAGAAAGAAACATAAGGAAGGGGTGAGGGGGAAAGGGGGTGAAATCAGTTACAAGAGTTGATGTAACAGCGCAGTTAGTGAAGCAGTGATTGAAAACAACAGCCACTCTGGGGTGGGGGGGGCTTTTAAGTTTGAGGAACAACCAGGTTGACTAGGTTGGGGAGTCAAAAGGGGGTGGACAACCTGCCACAATTTTGAGTAGGAATTGAGATTGCTTCATAGGTTGGAGAAAAGGCAAGCAGTGCTCTCCCCTTGGAGGGTCTTCAAGAGGAAGTTTCAGAGTTTGTTTTTTTTATCTCAGCAGGTCCTCAGGAAAGCCCATGGCCTTGTGGAGGCACCACACCAAGTCACGAGGCTTTGAAGAGGGAGATGAGGTCAGAGGTAACCCAGGGAGAGGGTTACTACGTACACTGAACTTCTTGACAGGGGCATGCTTGTCCTAGACAGAGGTGAAACTAGACTGTAAAAAGGATAGGGCATAGTCCGTATCAGAGGCAGTGTTCCTCATTCATTATTTTAACGTGGTGGAACATCATCCTATATTTTTTTTTTTTACCACCACTCTATATATTTTACCACCATCCTATATTTCTTACCACTAGCTTATATTTCTGGCCATCAGCCTAATTTGTTTTTATAAATTCCTCCAAAATTGCCTTTTACCACCATCCTTTATTGCACTACTACCCTTGTTGTGATACTAGTGCTCTAAATCTTACTTAAAACCACTTTGTATATGTACTATACAGTGTATTTTGAAGGCCCAATAATACATCTTCAGCCCCAATCACCACAACCGCCACCCTATATTTGCAGGCTGTGGGAAACCCTGAGGGGATATGACGAAATGTACTTAATTGAAAGCCTGGAGTTCATCTTGAAGGGAAGCCAGGTTGAGGGACCTGAACAATCTGGACCATATACACTTTCAGCTTTTTAGGGTGGTACATTTTCTGCAGGCAATAAACCATATGGTGGTCACAGAGGAAGTCCAGGAGAGTACCAGCAGCATAGATACAATGAGGGTGAGAGCAGAGAACCTAGTTGATTAGGGAGTGATGGGACATTATTTTGTGGACCTCACAAAAGGGGGCTACACGTGGGAATATCAGCGTCAAGTGCTAGAAGGTGCCTTCTGCCGCACTGCATTTGAGACAGGCTAGGTTCTTGTCTAGTCTCATATGGTGCAATCTTACCAGAATATAGTAGGCCCCATCTATAACAAAATATTGGATCTGTCTGGATGTACTGCTATGGGAGTAGTTCCAGACACGCATTGTTGTGACCCCTCTACACATTTTCTCCACCCCTTCCGAAGTAACTACTCTACTGAAGATTTTGGTGTCATCTGCAAAGAGGCATACCTTCTCTTTCAGCTCTTCTGCAATGTTGCTTATGAATACAATGAAGAGGACTGTTCCCAGCACTGAGCCCTGAGGCACCCTGCTGGTCACTCTCCCCTAATTAGAGGGAGTTTATCACCACCCTCTGCTGTTTATCTATCAACCAGTTCCTTACCAAGTTTACCACTCTGGGTCTCTCTTATAACCTTCCTCTGTGGTACAATGTCGAAGACTTTGCTGAAGTCTAGATGGGCCATATTCACCACCCCAGTCACCCAATCAACGAAATCGGCTGGGTTAGTCTGACATGACCTCCCTCCCATGAATCCATACTGCCTCCAGTCTTGTAACCCACTGGATTCAAGATACTCTACAACCTTTTCCTTTAGCAGCGACTCCATTAACTTCCTCACCAATGATGTTAGACAGACCTACATATAGTTGCCAGCTTCCTCCCTGCTGCCGCTCTTATGGAGCGGGACTATATATACCCCCTACAGTCCTCTGGAACCACTTCTGTTTCTAGTGAGTTGTTGAACAGGGCTGTCAGAGGTGCAGCCAGTACCTCGCTGAGCTCTCTCAGCACCCTTGGATATACCCATTCAGCCATATAGCCTTGTCTTCTTTCAGAACTCTTTCCTCTGTGAATGGACTTGTGTCCACCTCTCTCCTCCCAGTGTTCCTGCTGTTTCCATGTGGTCTGTCCCCCTCTTCCCCTACTGTGGATACTGAGCAGAAGCACCTGTTCAGGCTATATGTTTTTTCCTGATTCTCCTCTGCGCAATCTCCCCCTGTCCTCCTTATCCTCTCAACCCCTGCCCTTTTTGCTTAGGTATCTTTATTTACTGAATTCTTGGATTACAACCATTGAGCTAGAAGCTCATTTACAGAGGTTCCATGTCATAGACAGACATCTGATTGAAACATCACAGCAGTTACATAAGCAGACATTCAACTGAAACATCACGAAAATTACAAATATTCAGAGTGGAGCTAGCATGAGCTTCGACTAAAATTCTTCAGAGATAATAACATAGGAGCAATCATTAACAAAAATCAATAGTGTGAACATAACTGAAGTCAAAAAGTGAAACAAAATGTGCAGTGGGATTTGAAATCAAAAAACACATGAGTAGGTTCAGAGCAGGAAACCAGCTAAGCCAGTTAACACTGTCAATATATGCAGTGAGATTTGAAAAACAGAAAAATAAGTAGGTTCAGAGCAGGAAACCAGCTTAGCCAGTTAACTTTGTCCAAGGGGAGGAGTGAGGGTAGGGAGATTGAGGCGGGAAGATGATTTGTTAGAGGTGAGGCAGAAAAGGTGGGAGGGACGGGGGAGTAAGTCTTGTCCCTATTGGCCACCCCTTTGGTTATCTTATTCTCTGTCTATGCCTCTGCACCCCTCACTGCCTTCCCTGCTTGGGGAATGCAGGACCACCGACAGCACAGTTTCACAGTGAGGAGGTCATGCCCTACAAATCTCACAGATTTCTTTGACTGGGTGACTAGATAGGTGGATCAGGGGAGGGCAGTGGTTATAGCCTATCTGGACTTCAGTAAGGCTTTCAAAACAGTGACACACAGGAGGCTAATAAAGAAACTAAGCAGCCTGGGGGTTGGGGAGAAAGTGGTAAGCCGGGTATCTATCTGATTGAAGGACAGGACTCAGAGGGTGGCAGTAAATGGCAGACACTTAGGAGATAGGAGAGTGCTCAGTGAGGCACCACAGGAATCAGTGCTGGGACCAGTCCTATTAAATGTCTTTATAAGTGACATTGCTGAGGAAATGGAGAGTAAGGTGCGACTCTTTGCAGAGGACACAAAAATTAGCAATAAGGTGGACATTCAGGAAGGGGTGGAGAGAATGCAAAGGGATCTGGTGAAACTAGAGGAGTGATCTAGGGTGTGCCAGCTGGGTTTCAATGCCAAAAAGTGCAAAGCCATGCACCTGAGGTGGGGAATCCCGTGAGCTGGTTACTTACAGTCAACAAGCAAGAAAGAGGTCTCGGTTGGAGTAATCATATCTGATAATCTCAAGGTGGCAAGCCAGTGTGACAAGGCAGTAGGCAAGGGCAGTGGGATGCTGGGATGCACAGGGAGGAGGATTTCTAGCAGAAGGGAGGTTGATGTTGGCACTGTATCGCACACTACTGAGACCCCACCTAGAGTACTGTGTCCAGTTCTGGAGGCTGCACCTCTGCAGGGATGATGACAGGGTGGAAGAGGTCCAAAGGAGGGCTAACAAAATGATGCGGGGGTTACACAGGATGGGGTCTCAGCAGGTACTCCCTGAAGGGAGAGCAAGAGGGGACATGACTAACACCTACAAGTACCTCATGGAGGCGAACAAGGTGCAGGTGGGGAGTCTCTTTCAGAGGAGGAAAGGCACCAAAACAAAGGGGCATGCAATGAAGCTAGGAGGGAGGAGCTTAAGAGGGATACGAGGAAATATTTATTCACAGAAAGGGTGGTGGATGCCTGGAACAATCTGCCACAAGAGGTGGTTGGAGCTTCAAGCATGTGTGCAACAGGCACATAGCATAATAAGTAGAGAAAAGGGAGGCAGGATGGACACCGTTGACCAAATAGGGTCCGTGTAGTCAGAATAGGCAGGCAAAATAGCACAGACTGGAAGGGCCTTCTGATTCTTTTCTGCCAACAAATTCTATTTCTGTTTTAGCCTTTACCTTGGCAGCCACCTTCTTTGAGAATCATAGTGGCAGGCATGTTCCTGTCAGCTACTGTGGGGTTCTTGGGAACCAGCTGACAAGACAGGAGCGGAGATGGGCCCTGTAACTGCTGTGGGCAGCTAACGTGGTTTTATCTATCTGCTGGGAGCCAGTGTTTTCCGGGTTGCTACTGTCCCCTGTTCACCGCCTTGAAGCACACTCTGACACACGAGGTGCACCAGCAGTATGCACGCTCTTCTCTCACTAACCATAAGTGGCAGTATAGCAGTGAGAGGTGCTGTCTACCCTCCCTGAAGAGGAAAGCTTCATCTGTGATGTTCAATCCTCCTCGTGTCGGCCTCCAGCACACCTGAGTTCAGATCATGAATCTGAATCACTGGCCTTGTGAGCAATGTCACTGTGCCAAAAGGTGGGCCCAGGTCTTCATATTTTTAATGAAAAAACAAACAAATGGGTGAATGATTTCCTCACAGTCTTAACCAAAACTTGAATATGCTCCCTCCTTTCTGGCAGTGGCAGCTAGATGTCGGGGCACACCAGGGTACACGCCCTGGTTAAAAAAAAAAGTTTCTGCCTCAGTTGGTTCCTCATCTGCTGCAGAGCTATCTAATAGGAACCATATGTGCACTTTGTACTGGTGCCTTAGCTGCCAACTGCTGGGCTCCCTCATGTGCCCTGGTAACCACTAGAGGCTGGAGCAACTATTGCTTTCAGGTAAGCATGGCCTTTTCCATTCTGAGAATATACATACTGTTGTCTTTCATGATGACACACCCTTTTGCACACTTCATGGTGTGGAGGCATAAGTGTATATGAGTCATGTGCAGCCTCAGAGGCAGTATAGCACAGTGGGTTAAGGCTCTGAGCTGCAGATCTGGAGACCTGGGTTTGAATCCCACAGCCGCCTAGCTGCATATTGTGATCCTGAACAAGTCACTTAACTTCCTTGTGCTTCCAGGTCGCATCTGGAAACAAGCTGCGTCATTTTCCGCAGTAGTTCTTTTACGTTTTATGTTCGTCAGTTTCGCTGTGTGAGTTTGGTCGTCTGAGGTTCGGGATTATGGAGGCTTGCAATAGTGTTCTGTAGAACTACTGGTGTTTTCCGCTGTGACGGGGAAACGCTCAGAGATTTGGGGAATCGGGGGAAAGTTGCTTTGGAGTACTCCTGTTTGTCCCGTTTGCCCAAATTGCTGGAGCTTGCATGCAATCGGAGTTGTCTGACTACTGCCGGTGTTGGAGCTGATTCTCTCTATCGGTCATTTTCAACTTGGAGTCCTGGTGTTCCACCTGTATGCTGAGTTTGCCAGGAAAAAAAAATTATTAAATCAAAGGACTGGACTTGATCTGGTGCCTGAGGATTACTTCACCCATTGACCCTGGTTCTGTGTTGTGGCGTGCTGAAGGAAGGAAGAGGAGAAGGAGGAGGAGGAGGAGAGGTTCAGCCAGCCCGGCCAACCTAGAGGTGGGTGCGAGGGTGTAACTGTTTTTCCCCCGGGAGGATCAGGAGTGCTTACCAGAGGGCTGGTGCTCATGGGGCTTCCAAGGACCGTGGGGGTTACCTGGCTGAGACTGGGCTTTCCTTGGCGATCCAGGTGGGGGGACAGTTGCAGACACCGGGACCTGCACTGGGTTGGTTTGGGTTCTGGCTCTATCTGAACCAGAAAGATTTTCATCTGTACCACCCTCACAAATCTGACTAATTCGAACCGTGGCAGACTGGTTTGAAGTTTGATCTGGCTTTTTACTTATATTCATCAAAACTGCCTATCCAAGTTTAAGGGCTTTTTTTAACTATCTGGGGAAGCAGTGAGAGGGCCTCTTTTTGGAGAACTCATTCTGTACGATTGGGATCTGCCTGTGGAGAATGTTTATCCCGTTGGACTAACTTTAATGAATTGGAGGTGGTGAGAGTCCTCCTCTTCATCTGCAACTTTTTCCTGAGAACTATGTTAATGGCTAACCTGCCTTTCTGTGACTAATTTCAATGAATAGGAGGTGGTGAGAGCCCTCCTCTTCATTCGTAAATCGTTCCTGGGAACTGTGTTACTGGCCAACTTGCTTTTTGTGATTTTTAACTTTAGTCTCAAATTGAACCATATTTAATTTGCCATTTTGTTGGGACTTTGGTGATACAATATCAACAGTATGGGTACAGCACTGTGTTAATATAAACTGTAGAGACCAAAAATAGTAATGTACAGCCTTTAGGCTGTAGGAATTTGAATGCTTTTTTTATGAAACTGAGTAGTGAGAGTGTCCTGTTTTCTTACAGATTGTTTGAAGCAATATATTGTACCTAAACTGAAGTGAGAGTTTGGTTGGGGGGAGGGCACTCTTTTCTGGTGAGGTGAGAGCTCCCAGAAACCATAAATTATTTATTGGAGAAAATTGTGATAACTTTCTCCCTAAATCTATGCTGTAACTCATAATTTGTTTTGTTTTAATTTGTGCTTTTTGTTGGTGTGAAGTGTATGAAGTGTTGTGTTGTTAGTGTGAATTTATTGTGTGTATTTGGGCGTGTGAAGATGTGTTGGGGAGCTGTTCGGATGGTCAGGCATTATTCCCCTTCCCGGCTTAATGACCTCCACCCTTTTAGGTGTCCCCCACTATCCACGGAGCTATATAGATGGTGTAGGGCTCTGGGGATTCTGAGGAGGAGGAGGGCGGTGGTGGGGCCTGGAGGGAGAATGGAAAGGCGCGGACGGATTGGGATAGTGGGGACGAGAAGATGCCCTGTGGCGAAATGGGCTCAGGAGAGGGGTCCTCCCTGCCTGATTCCCATACCCAAGGGCTCTGCCTGTGGCAGGCAGGTGGCTTGGTCTTCACCGGCAACTCATCCTACTCGAACGATGTTATGTAATGCCAGGTCCATTAAAAACAAGACTGCTATAATAGCTGATCTTGTAGAATCATCAGACCTGGCATGCATCACCGAGACCTGGCTGGATGTTAATGCTGGCCCTGTTTTGGCTTCAGCTGTCCCAGCCGGGTACTCGGTGATACACCGTCTGAGGCTGGATCGTAGGGGTGGGGGAGTGGCAATCTGTTTTAGAACGGAACTGAACCTGATGGAGGTACCAGTAGGAATTACCAACTTCTTTGAATGTTTTCTGGGTGAGGGTGTGGGGTGCAGGATTCTTCTCATTTACCGTCCACCAGGTAATGGGAATGCTTTCCTGTGGGAAGTCGCAGACTTCACTGTCGACATGACATTGGGATCCTCCAGATGGCTGATCCTGGGGGATTTCAATGCCTGGGTCAACGATCAACTCTCACAGTTTGGTCATGACTTCCTCCAGCTGATGAATTTGCTGGGCTTCACACAGGTTATTTCCTCCTTGACCCATATAGATGGTCATTCATTGGACTTGGAATTCCTCCTGGGGATGGATATATCTGACTTGGTGGTGGAGCCAGTCAGATGGTCTGGCCATCACACCTTTGGGTTCAGCTTCTTGGCCCCCCTTGTAGGTTGGCTTCTACGGAAATGGTCCAGTACCACCCACTGAGGGGTGTTACCCCAGAGGGCCTGATGGCGGTACTGGATCTATCGAGTTTGCAGAGTGAATGCATGGATCCAGGGGACCTGGTTCTTGCCTATAACGAGGCAGTAGTAGGGGCCCTGGATTCCACTGTTCCTGTTCGTGTTCGACCCCTCACCCTTCGCCCCAAGTCTCCCTGGTTTGAGGAGACTTTGAGGGAGTTGAGGAGAGTGGGAAGAAGACTTGAGAGATGTTGGCGGAAGTCGGGTCTGGAGTGTGACAGGCTTAGTTTGATGGACCATTATCGGGTCTATCAATCAGCAATTACCCGTAAGAAGGCAGAATTCCTGTCCAGGGAAATTGTTACTGCGCAGAATCGACCAGCCCAGCTCTTTCGGACCATGGACAGACTGTGCAATCCAATCTGTCTTGTGCCTGAGAGAGTGTTTTCACAGGAACAGTGTGAGGAGTTTGCTCGATTCTTCATGGATAAGGTTGCCACAATCAGGTCCGATCTCCTTCTAACTCTCTCAAACAGGAGTAGTAGTGGTCGGCATGAGACATTGGACACCCAGTTTATGTGGTCTGACTTCAACCAGCCCACAATTAAGGACATAGTGATGACCATCTAAGCGTTGCGACCGACCAACTGTAGTTTGGACCCGGGCCTCACTCGCTTTTTAGTAGGATGTATGGATAAAATCGGCCCGGTCCTCGCTAAGACAGTCTGGTTGTCATTGGAGAAAGGGATCTTTCCTGATTCCCTGAAGGAAGCTGTGATTCGACCCCTTCTTAAAAAGCCCTCCTTAGACCCAGACTGTCTAGCTAACTTCAGGCCTGTCTCTAACCTGCCTTTTGTAGGTAAGGTTATTGAGAAGGTGGTCGCGTTACAGCTGGACGGTCACTTGACCAGCCACAATGTCTGTGATTCTCTCCAGTCCGGATTTAGGAAGAGACATAGTACCGAGACGGCCCTTGTTCGGGTACCAAATGATCTCCTAATTGTGAGAGGTCGAAAGACCCATTCCATCTTGGTCCTTCTTGATCTCTCTGCAGCATTTGATACCGTTGACCATGGAGTGCTTTTGGAGTGCCTGCGGTTTATCTGTGGACTATCGGGCCCAGACCTCAGTTGGTTTCAATCATTCCTTGAGGGTAGGACTCAGAGGGTGGTGTCTGGGATTTTTTCCTCGGCATCACTCCCCCTATCCTCTGGGGTGCAGCAGGGCTCCATTTTGGCACCCATGTTGTTTGCAGTATATATGCTGCCGTTGGGAGTGATCATTAGGTGGTGCAACTTGAGTTTTCACTGCTATGCAGATGATACTCAGCTGTACATGTCCTTTGTGCCCGACCAGGGTGATGCTGTATCGGTCTTTAACAACTGCCTCACCGAGATCCAAGACTGGATGACTGAGAGCTGGTTGCGGTTAAACCCTGATAAAACTGAGGTGTTGGTTGTGGACCCAGGTCGTCGGGCGGGCGGGTCTGCCGATGGGTCACCTTTGGGTCTTTGGCTTGGGGGGACCCAGTTAGCTACCTCAGACCGGGTGCGGAACCTGGGCGTTATATTTGATGATTACCTGACTCTTAAACATCAGGTGTTGGCTGTTGTCAAAACCTCTTTTTATCATCTGAGAAATATAGCCCGGGTGAAATATCTGGTTCCTGTTGATGACCTTCCAACGTTGGTCCACGCCTTCGTTACCTCCCGCCTGGACTACTGCAACGCCCTGTACTTAGGGCTACCGGGGGTGGATATCCGCCGCTTGCAGTTAGTGCAGAATGCGGCGGCCAGGCTTTTGACTGGTACGTCTAGGACCAGTCATATAACACCTGTCCTCCGTGGACTGCACTGGCTGCCTGTACAGTGGCGGATTACCTTCAAGGTCAGTTTGCTGACCTGTAAGGCCCTACACAATCAGGGACCTAGCTACCGGCAAGATCTTCTTCGTCCCTACTGTCCCTCCCGTCTGCTCCGATCCACCGATGAGGGACTGCTGGAGATTCCCAGGGTACGTTTAAAGACATCAATGGCCAGATCATTTAGTTTTATGGCCCCAACCCTGTGGAATTCTCTACCTCATCGGGTGCGAAATTGTCTGACTGTTCAAAGTTTTAAATTAGCCTTAAAAATACATTTATTTAGTTTGGCCTATCCTTATTTTTAAATATATTTTAATGATTAATTTTAGGCTGTTGTTTAACTTATGTATTTGATTTATTTATTGTTAAAGCACCTTGGTTTTGGAAAGGCGCTTTTTAAAAATAAAGCTGATTGATTGATTCATTGATAGCGTGCTACTCCTGGTTAAACAATGTTCCCTTTCCCTTTCAGAGGATATCAAGGTTGTGCACCAACCAGTTCTAACAAAAAATGAGGCTGACTACAGGGAATCGTGCAGCTTAGCTTACCTAAAGCCTTTTACCTTTAAACTAAGCTGCCCTGTTCCCTGTAACCAGCTCGCACTGAGGAAAACAGATGTTGAAACATCTGTGGAATCATACTAGCCATGTGACAGACTGAGGAAAACACCAGCGAATCAGGGACCTTGACTGAATTTATTTGTTGGAGCAGTCGCTCCGAAGACAGCTTTTGCCCTGCTGCTTGGACTTGTTTGTGATCAAATGCATTTAATAAAACCACATGTATTGGGAAGAAAATACAGGTTACTCACCTGTAACAGGAGTTTTAGGAATGGTATATGTTATCACTTCTAGGGACATGGATATGTTGTTCATCCACACTGTCTGGCAGGTTCCTTGCTGCTTTAAATCTTGCCGGAAGGTCTTCAAGCTGGCTCCTTCCACTTACCCGGGTGGTAAAACTCTCGGCTCCGCCCCATGACGCCAGATCTAGCCCGCTGGAAGCCAGGTTGTGCTTCGAAGCCGGGGAGGTCGGGTGGTCATGTGGATGAACAACATATACCATTCCGAGAACTCCTGTTACAGGTGAGTAACCTGTATTTCTAGGGACATGGATATGTTGTTCATCCGCACTGTCTGGCAGACTCTAGCAGTTCTCCAGGAGGAGGGAGGCAAGGCGCACACCCCCTACTTAGGGAATAAAGACTGGAGAACCAAGGCCCCAAAATCAGCATCCTGGCGTGACTCAAGGTTGATGCGGTAGTGGGTAATGAAGGTGTGTGCTGACTTCCAGGTAGCAGCCCTGCAGATTTCCTGAATAGGGACGTTCCTGAAAGCAGCCACCGATGCAGCGGTATGGTGGGTAGAATGAGCTCTTATCCCTCTGGGAGGCTCCATGCCCGCCAACCTATAGCAGAGATCTATGCAGGAGGTGACCCAGCTGCCTACCATCCGCTTGGCTGCAGGTCTGCCAGGTGCGGCTTCAGCGTAGGTGACAAACAGCTGGCGAACCTCTCCCCGAACTTCAGCGGTCCGCTCCTTGTAATAAGTGAGCGCTCTTCTAGGGTCCAAAGTATGCAGCCTATATTCGGCCTCCGAGGTGTGATTGGGGTAGAACACCGGCAGAGTCAACACCTGGTTAAGGTGAAACTCCGACACCACCTTCAGAAGGAATTTCAGGTGGGGGCGCAGGACAACCCTGTCCCTGTGGAAGACCAGATAAGGGGCCTGATGGAAAGCGCCTGGAGCTCTCCCATCTTCTGGCTGACGTGATAGCCACCAAGAAGGTGGTCTTCCACGACAGGTGAGAGATGTCACACCTGTGCATTGGTTTGAATGGCTTGCCCATGAGCTTAGCCAATACCAGCAGTAGATCCCACGGAGGTGGAGGTTCTCGCACCAGAGGGCATATGTGATCAAGGCCTTTGAAAAAGTGCCCGACCACCTTCTCTGCCACCGACTGCTTCCCGGCCCGCGCCTGGTAAGCAGAGATGGCTGCCAGGTGCACCTTAAGGGTCACTGACCGAAGCCCTTGCTGAGAAAGGGACCACAGGTAGTCCAGAATGCTTGCCAAGGAACAGGAGGAAGGGTCCAGGCCCTTGCCCTGACACCAAACGGAGAATCTCTTCCATTTAGAGGCATAGCATTTTCTGGTCGACTCCTTACGGGATGCCTCAACAATGTTGAGGACCTCGTCGGAAAGACCCAAGGCCTGGAACTCTAGCCGCTCAGGAACCAGGCCATCAGGTGCAGGGATTGAAGGTCCGAATGGAATACCTTCCCCTGATTGACTGAGATCAGGTCCAGGTGGGCTGGAAGCCACCTCGGAGCCTGGAGCTGAGACTGAGGAGATCTGGATACCAGAACTGGCAGGGCCAGTCTGGGGCTACCAGATTACCTGCGCCTTGTCCCTCCTCACCTTGAGAAGCACCTTGTGGATCAAGGGGAAATGGGGAAGGGCATAGAAGAGGCCGTGGTCCACAGCCTCAAGAAGGCATCCCCCTGCAGCGAGCCCTGCTGAAGGGGCGGGCATGAAACAGTCTCAGCTTCGCATTCTCCTTGGAGGCAAACAGGTCCACCTGAGGCATGCTCCAGTGGGAGAACAGATCTTGTACTACCTTCGGCAGGAGAGACCACTCGTGGGACGCAGCCCCTATCCGGCTTAGGGCATCGGCCAGAATATTGGAGGCTCCTGCCACATGGATGGCAAGGAGATCCGCCTCCAGGCTGCGCACGAGGGACCAAATGCGGAGAGCTTCCCTGCACAGAGGCATGGAGCGCCTCCCACCCTGGCGGTTTAGGTAGTACATGGTCGTGGTATTGTCCGTCTGGATCTGGACCACTTGATCCCGTACAAACGGAGTGAAGGCGGTGAGGGCTAGATGAACCGCTCGATGCTCCAGCAGGTTGATGTGGCATCAGGACTCCCGAGGGGACCACAGGCCATGCGCTCTGTGCTCCCCCAGATGGGCACCCCAACCCATCAGAGAGGCATCGGTCAATATAGAGACTGTCGGCTCAGGGCGGACAAACGGGATGCCCTCCTGCAGATGAGCTGGAATGATCCACCACTGGAGAGCGTTCCACATCTCCTGGGTCACTGTCACTAGCTGATCCAAAGGATCGGAGTGCCGTGACCATTGCCTGGCCAGTCCCCATTGTAGGGGACGCATGTACCAACAGGCCCAATGGACCATGCTGGTGCAGGCCGCCATGAGGCCCAGGAGGCACAGGAAGTGCCGGGCAGGGCACAATTGCCCAACCTGAAATGATTGGGCAAAGGAGGAAAGAACCTCGGCCCTGTCCACCGGGAGCCGTGCTCTGGCTCGCAGAGAGTCGAGCTCTGCTCCAATGAATTGTATCACCTGCTTTGACACGAGTTCTGACTTGGCCTCGTTGATAAGGAGACCAACTTGAGAGCAAACCTGGAGGGCCATATCCCTGGGCCTTTTCCTCCCTGCTTCCTGTTAGAGGAAGCCACAGGCTTGGCTTTTGGGTACCAAGCGCGAGCCTGCTGGCCCTGATGCTGGTGTTGCTGTGCCGGACGTGCCGCAGGAGCAGAAGGGCGAAAGGACTTATGTTGCTGACGACAGCCCTTGTCCTTCTGGGCGGAGGTGACCAAGTCCAGGGTAGCGTTGGACTTCTCAATCTGCTGGAGGTGGCCTTCCACTCCAGGGCCGAACAGGTCAGTTCCCAAGAAGGGGACGTCCGCCAATTTGTGCTGGGTTTCCGCCGTGAAGGTGGACATCCTCAGCCCTGCGGCACATGGCCACTGTGGCCGCTACTGATCGGGCACAGGAGTCTCCAATGTCTAGAGCCGTTTGGAGCTGCTGTTTCGCCACTGCCCTTCCCTGATCCCGCACCTGCTTGACCGTAGTCTGCAGGTCGTCCGGGAGATGAGGGATCACCTCATCCAGGGAGCCCATGAGGGCGTGGGAGAAGTGTGCCATCAGCACAGCCAAGCTGGCCTGATGGAGGCCTAGGGAGGACGCAGCATACACCTTGTGCCCCGCATAGTCCAGCTTTTTGGACTCCTAGTCAGGGGGCTTATCCACATCCCTAGAGTTCCCGGAACGCCGGAAAACGCTATCAGTGACCAACCCTCCGCAGAGGGGTGCTCTGAAAACCGACAAAGAGCCGGGGACCGTGATACTTCCTGGCCATCCTGGGTCAAGGCACAGGGCAGTGTGCCGCCACTGCCAAAGCTCCAAGGCTGGGCCAACAATGGCTTCAGCCACTGGAAAAGCCTCCTCGTGGCGATCCCCCGGTCCAGTCATCTCCATGAGGGATACTTGGCCCGCTTGGATACGGGCTTGAGCTGCATCCCGGTGGACTCCGAGATGAGCCGAAGCAGACCCATGAACGACGATGGGCTCTCGTCCATCGACTGCCCCCCTGGAGGACTCCAGGTCAAGGGGCCTGGAAAACAGGGAGGAGTCGTCGTCAGACTCTGAGGAGTCTGCGAAGAGCTGTCTGGGGCCTGAGCCACCCTCCACCTGCCGAGGACGGTCGGGAGTGAGGGTGACCAACAACCAGTGGGGCAGACTCTGACCCGACTGACAGTCCTTGGTCAGCGCCCCCAATTTCGGTTGTGGAGCCGAAGGTTCCACCACAATCGGTGGGGCAGCTGGTTTCGGCCGAACAACCGGCCCAGGCTTGGGCACCTCGACTACCGCGAGGGGTTGTTTCAGCCTTTCGGGTGACAGCCACTTAATGGCCAGGGAAGGCGACGGTGTCAGCTTGTTCCCGGACAAAAGGAGCTGCTGCCACATCAAGTCCTCGTAGCGTCGACGCAATTTGCGCCGAAGCCTCTCCTCTTCCGAGGAGGAAGACGAGGACGAGCGGCGCTGCCGCTGTCCTCGGTGCCGAGACCGCCGATGTTGGCGGGATCGGCTGGACCAAGACAAGGTCCGAGACTGAGACCGAGACCCTTGGTGTTTCCGAGGGTGGGTCTGGGAGGGAGTGGGGGACACCCGCTCCTCCCTCGGCTCAGGAGTCTTGACCGGGGACTCCGGCTCAGGAGTCTTGACTGGGGACTCCGGCACAGGAGGCGCAGGCAAGTCCTCGGTTTCCACCGGGGGAACCGGTGATGAAGGGTTGTCGGCTTCACCAGTCGACAGCTCGTCCGACAGTGTCGAAAAATTCTCGACAAGGCCGACGGGTGTCTCGCCAGCTGACCTGACGGGGACACCATGAAGCCAGCGGCCTTAGCCACAACCTCGACCGAAGTCGAGTGTCGACTGTCCGGGGAAGGGGACCTCTCCCGCTCCCACGAACGTCAATGGTGGGACTTACCCTTCGAGTCCTTCTTTCTTGACTGAGAAGAGTGTCCCGATGGCCCCTCTCCCTTGGTAGAAAGGGATTGGCAAAGTTCCTTAAAAGAAGCTGTGCAGGAGGATCCCAGAGAGAGCGGGATAAACGCCATGACCGAAGAGGAAGAGGATGCGGCCTGGGCCACCTCCTCCTCGAAGGCGATCATCTGCTCGAGATGCTCAGCCCAGCCAGCTGCCACGGACACCGCCCAACGGGCCTCCTTAGACTTCAAAGGCAGGTAGCGCTTCTCGGGGCACCCAAGTTGTAACCGGGCATCACCGTCTTCAAGGACGTTGGCCAAGAACGATCTACACAACTCGCAGGCCTTCGGGTTGTGATCAAGGCCGAGGCAGTAGACGCACGTGGAGTGCGAGTCCGTCCTGGACATCTTCTGCCCGCATGGGCACCGCCAAAAACCGGGAGTCGATTTGTCCATCACAGCCGCAAGGGAAGAATCTGACCGAAGTCTTGAGAATTTTAAAACTATTTTCGGGCGAACTGAAGAATTAGGATCCAGTCTATACGCAGAGCGTTAAGGGGGGAAACCTGAGCTTCCAAGCGGTAAGGAAGATCTGGCGTCATGGGGCGGAGACGAGAGTTTTGCCACCCGGGTGGGTGGGAGGAGCCAGCTTGAAGACCTTCCGGCAAGATTTAAAGCAGCAAGGAACCTGCCAGACAGTGTGGATGAACAACATATCCATGTCCCTAGAAGTGACTTTTTCTTTGAATCTGGGCTGCCATTTTACACCCTTCACCACTCAACCCTGATGCAGACTAAGCGTTCCCTTGATTTTCTTTCTTTGAGGAGCACCCTGAGGTCTCATTAAGCAGCAGACTCTG
Source organism: Neoceratodus forsteri (assembly GCA_016271365.2). Lineage (NCBI taxonomy): Eukaryota > Metazoa > Chordata > Ceratodontiformes > Ceratodontidae > Neoceratodus > Neoceratodus forsteri. Next base: position 1,692,533,421 of record CM057456.1, on the reverse strand, counting down.
TGATATACTGATGTGTTTTGCTGTATTCGAGATGTGAAACTGCCACGCCCCATACAGCAAAAACATGACTGACTTAATTTTTTCCTCCAAAATATTTTAGACTTGGCTCTGCAGAGACCATCAACAGTAAATGACTCTCCCCCCACCCTCCACACTCAAGGGACCATGTATGAGGCTTGTCTTCTCTTCTGGCCTGCAGTGGCGAAACTGAGATAAATATCAACGTTGATACTTCAAATGCTCCTGAACTACAATACTGAAACTAAGAATAAGGAATTGCGACAGTTATGAAGTAACTTACCGAACTTTCTAAATCAGTCAGATATGTAGTTCATGTTCCTGCCATATTTCACACAGTGTGTCTGAGTTTTTGTGCCTTTGGGAGCCCATATTCTGAGAATGTAATTACTTTGGCTGCATTTAAATCTCCCAGTTATTTTCAAATTAGCTTAAAGTATAGAATTCTCAACTGCCTCCAAGTCCAGCCAGCCCATTAAAAAAAATTTCTTTCATAAGGTCACTTACCAGATTGTAGTAAGTAAACCATTCTGGATCTGTGACAGATCGTCTACTGCCTATACTACTCACATTATTCTCCACAAAGTTCACTCTCTGTTCCACACTGTTGAGCAGGCAGGTCAACAGGTCTAATTTCCCACTAATTTTATTTATTGATGCTTGAATACTCCACAGAAGTTCCAACATATCTTTTGATGAAGCCATCTATTCTTGTTCTTTCTTCTCTACCAACCTCACCGATGCTAGCATTCGGGCTGGTTCCTGTCATTGAAACCCTGGCACTTGGAAAAATCTTTCCTTTGTTTGTGCCTTACTTTTTGGCATTCTGAACATGCAAGCCATTCACATTCCACTAAAATTTCAGTTTACTTTAAAAACCCAGGTTTTTCAGGACATTAAAAAAGTTAGATTATATAGTATTAATAAGCTACAATGGAGGTAATGCAGACACATCTGCTATGTTAAGTCAATAACCCTTCTCCTTGCATCAGTGATGTAGAGTCAAACTTATTAAAATAAATATTGTAAATAATTTATAAATAAACAGATTAACTGTGCTGACTGACTCTAAAGCAGTCCTGTTGCTAATGCTTTTCAGCTGGAGTAGATCTTTCAAAGCTGGATGTGACCAGTAGTTGGGATGTACAGATCTAGTGAATAAACTTAGTCAAGACACTGCTCTAAGTCTTTCAGTGAGTGATGTCACCACAGATCTCATAATCAAATGACCTGTTACACTGTGGGTACTCTTGTTGTGTAATAATTGGGTTATTTACAAGCCTGGATGATGTCAGTCCAGTTAAGCCTCTTCTGGTGCAGAGGCCTAAACCTCCTGGAGAATATCTATAACATTTTCCTTACATAGAACAACTACGGTATGGACTACATGACATGTGCTCATGCCAGAAAATATCTGTTGCTTCAACCAGCCTGTCAGGTTACTTTCAAGACAGACAGCCCAATAGAGAGTAAAGGCGCTGCTTTAATCTTTTCTGTGATTGATCCCAGTATTAAACTGACAATAAATTTTTCATGTATGCTGGAGGATGCTCATAGAGACTGGTCAATAACATCAAATAAGGAGGAGATGTGTTAGCTGTCCTGTTCTAGCTCCAGTGCAATAATTTCAACATTATGAGCCATGCAAGCAAGGACATTATTACAGTAAAGAATGATATAATTAAGCGATAAGACATGACAGGGTGTGCTTTGTTGTAGGATAGACACACTTTGTGTGCGCTGTAAGGCTAAATGCCTTCAACCACCCAAGAAGTATCATTATCTCATAGCACATAAGGGTGTAATATGATGTATCCTGCGGTACTGCCAGATTCTGACGTGCACTAAGTGTCCTGCACATCAGGGTCCAAAGCCAATCTGTTTTCTCCCATCTCTGAAAACACTAATTGTAATTAGGATTGCTGGAAATATGTAATTTGTTCATACACAAACAGCGTTAAATACTGATTACAATTTATGTAGTGATTTGGCTGTATTATAAAGTTGGGATTTTGTTTTGTTTTTTTCCCTTGCCCCGTTCTCTCCCCTATGTTCTTTTTATTAGAGCCAAGTAATAGTTTAAATGGTTTAAATATGTAACAATATTGTATCAAACCCTTTTTATTATAAAAATGATTAACTTAAGGTATAATATAAACTTTGAAATTATATGTGTTTTATATGTAAAATATACATTATCTATTTAAACTTTCAAACTCTGAAATTGTATGTCTTTTATATGTAAAACATACATTATCTAAACTTTCAAACTCTGAAATTGTAGGTCTTTTATATGTAAAACATACATTATCTATTTAAACTTTCTATACAAATGACAGTCTGGCACTGGAATGATACCCCCTGTCGAAGCACTATGCATGCGAAAAACCATACCTCTCAACCATTTATCACAGAAGTCACGCAAAATGAAGGACAATGAGGGACACAGTCTCAAACATTTAGACACAAGCTCAGAACACTGTGGAAACCATTGTTTTTAATTGTGCAGAGTTTATTTTTGATTTAGTATCTTAGAATATTGTGAATTTCTGCTTCAAAGCCTGAATTTACAGCACATTCTCTGGGTTAGCAACATCTTTTCCATGAGGGATGGTTGAGGGACAGAGCAATTCTGAGAGGTAAAATGAGAGATGTCCCTTGTAATCAGGGACAGTTGAGAGGTATGCGAAAAAATGGGGTGTTCCAGTCCAGGTCTTCATTGTGTCAATGTTTGGCATTGCTTGTTTGCAATAAATGTTTACAACGTATCTTATTTTTGCCCGTTTGTGTGCCGTCTTTTGTGCTTTTCAGGATTTGTGTTAGTATGGCAGTAGTACTAGTTTTTCACAGTGACGCTCACATTTTTGCTATTTTGCAAAGCCCATCTCCTCGTGACAAGAGAGGGAGAAGGTATTCTAGGGACAGCATGCAAACCTTTCTATAAGATGCATGCTCATTTAGGTTTCTGAGGTCCAGAATTGAGCAGAAGCACTGTTTTCTTGGAATCCAGGAAGTACCTGGAATTTAAACTGTGATTCATTTCAGCTGAGGGGGAACAACTAATTAGTTCCTTTGTGCAGCAGAGTCTGCACTCAGCTCGAAGGACCTCTAGGTGCTCAGGGGAATAGTTGCAAAGTTTGGGAGGAGTCAGCTGACTTTTGATCTAACTTCTGGGAATGCCTTATTGCTATCATAAACACAAAAGTGTATCATTTATACTTTGCTAGTTTCTGGCAGAGGGGAATCTTGCTTTCAGAGTAAGCAGCTAACTAAAAAAAAGCTACAGATTTCCTTACTGATAAATCACTTCTATCTCAGCAGGATTCCGTGCCTGTTGGGATTAAGCAAACAGATACTTTATTAGAAGCAGGGGGTCTCATTTAAGTATAAAAAAAAAAAAAAAGGAAGAAGAAAGTCACTGTGTGTTTCTCTGTTTGGGGAAGGGGGCTGTACCAACTTAGTTTGCTAAATCAGGAGCAGAGGAGAGAAGTTAATTGGGTGCGTGGCTTGAGCAGTAGAAAAGCAGCTGTCTCCAATTAAGCTTCCTGCTGCTAGTTTCTGGCAGAGGGAATCTTGCTTTCAGAGCAAGCAGCTGACTAAAAAAGCTACAGATTTTCTTACTAATTGCCCTCCTTTTCACTCCCCCCTCCACTATCCCACCCTAAGCCAGTTCTACTTTTATAGCCACTGGATTTGACTGACAATAGAAACTTCCTGTTTGGCAGTAGGAATGGAAGGATCACTGAGACACATTAGTTTCATCAACCTTGAAGGAAAAAAAATAGCTTCCCCCCCCCCCCCAGCTGCTGGAGGTCTGAGTCCAAGCAAAGAGAAAGAAGACTACTGGAGACAACAGGAAGTTCTGTCCTAGAACAGGAAAGGTAAGAGTTGTAAGGGTACATGGGTAGTAGGAAAGTAGGTGGAGAAATACGTAGAGGGAGGAGAGAGTAAGCATAAAAAGCAACAGGAGAGGGGACACAAAATAAGTCATGATGGGAGCGGTGCAGTGCAATGGCTGTGGGGCAGCAGTGTTCCAGGAGACATTCTGGAGGCTGCAATGCTGCCGTATTTGCAGGCACCTCCCTGCTCTGAGGGAGGAGGTTGCCTGTCTCCAGGCTGACATGGCTAGGATTTGTGAAACCTCTTTCCCCACCCAGGGACCACCAGGGCCACTGCTGCTACCTCAGAGGCTGCCAAGAAAGAGGAGCGGTTGGACCAAGGTGGGCTCAGGGAGGGAGCGGGTGGTGGAACAGAGGTGCATTCCTCCAGCTGTACCTCTCCACAATTCATATGCTCTCCTGGTAAAGAGTGGTTCCTCTATGGAGGCACCTGCAGTGGAGAACAAGGAGGATGCTGGGAACCTCCACAAAAGAGACCCACTGGAGGATGGCACAAGACTCCACAGGGGAAGGAAACAACTCCTGGTGGGGGACTCAATCATTGGAGGGGTAGGAGTGGGGAGGAAGGGAGAGGGAGATAAGGTGCCTGCCTGGCACCACGGTCGGAGGGACAGGAAGTGAATCCTCAGAATCAAGGGAGCAGCTGCACGAGAAAGGGAGCTGGATGTCATTTTCCACCTAGGGACAAATGACCTGGCTTGGAATGGGATCAGAGCAGTGCAAGAGGAGGTTGTAGAGTTGGGGAGGGGCCTTAGACAAGTAACACGTACGGTAACCTTCTCGGAGGTGCTGCCTGTCTATGCCAAGGATGACGCTAGGGTACTCTGTACCATGGGATTCAATGAGTCGTTGAAAAACTGGTGTGGAGCTCAGGGTTTGGGCTTCACTGGGGACTGGGGAGCCATCTGGAGGGATGCAGGCCTGTACTGGCACGATGGTCTGCATTTGTCCAAGAGGGAACCAGGATCCTAGGTGATGGGTTTAAATGCTTCATTGGCAAGCATTTAAACTAGCCAAGGGAAGAGGCACTGAAAAGGAGCAGGGATATCACAGCCTCCCCCCACAAAACACAGTAATTAGCAAAGTAAACACCAAGGTAGAGAAGTCATTCGGGAGCAGGACAGGGGTAAATGCAAAAAAGGCAAAGGCAGTAAGGACAGGGATGGGGCTAAAAGGGGTAAGGCCATCAAAAAATGGAGAGTGATGAGTACCAATGCCCGCAGCCTGTGTAACAAGCTCCCTGAACTAGTGGCCTTGATGGAAGAGGGATGCCTAGATATTGCAACAGTCACTGAAACATGGTATACAGAGAACTATGACTGGGATGTCAACATACCAGGATACACAATCTACAGGAAGGGCAGGGAGAGTAAATGAGGAGGAGGAGTAGCTCTCTATGTAAGGGAAGGGATTAAAGCAACAGAACTAAAGAGTAAACATGAAGTAGATGAGTCACCATGGGTCACCCTGGAGACAGGAAATGGCACCACAATCCGCATGGGAGTTGTGTAGAGACCCCCAACTCAGGGGGAGGGAATTGACCACGAAATGATAGAAGGCATCCTTAAAATCGCAGGAAAAGGGGAGACATTGTTAATGGGGGACCTGAATATGCCAGATGTTAACTGGAGCACCTTTGCTGCAGGCACATCCAGGAGCAGGGTCATTCTTGATGCCCTACAAGGGGCATACCTCAGACAGCTAGTGTTGGAACCCACTCAGGAGGGAGCAATCTTAGACCTGGTACTCTCAAATGGGGACAGAGAAAGGATCTCGGATTTGGAAGTGGGTAGCCATCTGGGAACAAGTGACCACCAAACAGTGTGGTTCACAATAAACAGCCATAGAGTCAAGCCATACGAAAGCAAGAGTACTGGACTTTAGGAGGGCTGACTTTGGGAAAATGAGAAAGTGCCTCAGAAAAGCACTAGCAATCAGGCAAGAAGGAGGGGTGAAGGAACAATGGGGAATAATCAAAATAACCATCACAGAGGCAACAAGCCTTTGTGTGAAGCGAATCAATAAAACAAAACGAAGGAAAAAAACACTATGGTTCTCAAAAGAGGTGGTAGGGAAGGTTAAGGAGAAACAGATAGCATTCAGGAAATATAAGGAAACACAGAAGGAGCAGGACAGAGAACTTTATCAGTTAAAAGCAGAAGGAGGCAGGGAAGGCAGTCAGAATAGCAAAGGCCCAAACCGAGGAAAAGATAGCCAATTCTGTTACGAAGGGGGATACAACCTTCTATAGGTACATTAAGGAGTGAAGAAAGACCAAGGGAGAGATACAAAGACTTAATAAAGGGGAGGGAATGTGGACAGAGGGTGATAGTGAAATAGCAGGGATACTGAATGAATATTTCTGCTCAGTATTCACAACAGAAGAGGAGGGGGAGGTACCTAAACCAAACAAGAGAAACAATCTGGATAGGGAGGTTGGTATCAGTCCATTCACAGAAGAAAGGGTTTTGAAAGAACTCTTGAAACTGAGGGTGGACAAAGCAATGGGGCCCGGTGGGATTCATCCCAGAATTCTAAAAGAACTAAGGGTAGAACTAGTGACACTACTGACTACTCTCTTTAACAAATCATGGGAGGATGGGGTGGTACCTGAGGACTGGAGGAGGGCGGTTGTGATTCCACTTCACAAAAGTGTGAGCAGGGCAGAGGCAGGAAACTATAGAGCCGTTAGTTTGACCTCAGTGGTAGGGAAAATGATGGAATCACTTCTGAAGGAAAGAATTGTTGAGTACCTAGAGGCTAGTGGGGCACAGGACCCAAGGCAGCATGGATTCACAGCGGGAAGGACGTGTCAGACGAATCAAATTGATTTCTTTGACTGGGTGACCAAGTAGTAGAAACATAGACTTTGACGGCAGATAAGGACCACTTGGCCCACCCAGTCTGCCCATTTCCCTACCTACTGGATAAGCTGCAGATTCTAGTTAACCAACAGCCTATTTCCTGCAACCCCCACTATAATTGCCTTATGTCTGTCCCATGCATGTTTGAATTCCTCCACTGTTTTAGACCCCACAACCTCTCCAAGAAGGCGGTTCCATGCGTCCACCACTCTCTCCGTGAAAAAGAATTTCCTCACATTACCCCTGAGCCGTCCCCCCTCTAACTTTAAATTGTGCCCCCTTGTTCTTACACATCTCTTTTTCTGAAAGATGCTACCCCCCTGGACTTTGTTGATTCCCCAAAGGTACTTAAAAGTTTCTATCATGTCCCCCGTCTCTTTTCATCAAGGGTATACATATTAAGCTCTCTCAGTCTCTTCATATGGTTTCTGATGTAGACCCTGCACCATTTTAGTTGCCCTCCTCTGGACTGCTTCCATCCTGTCTATGTCCTTGCGTAGATGAGGTCTCCAAAACTGCACGAGTACTCCAGATGGGGTCTCACCAACTGTCTGTATAGAGGATAACCACTTCCCTTTTCTACTTGTGATGCCCCTCCTATGCATCCCAGTATCCCCTGGCTTTCCTACTGACTTCTCACATTGCATACCCACCTTTAGGTCATCTGATATGACTACACCCAGATCCCTTTCCATTATCGTTGTTGTTAGTACCCCCCCTGCTATTGTGTACTCTTCTCCTGGATTTTTATTTCCCAGGCGCATTACTTTGCACTGAATCTAAGTTGCCATATGTCTGACCATTCCTCCAACCTTGCCAAGTCCCTTCTCATCCTTTCTACCCCCCCTGTGTATCAACTCTGTTACAGATCTTTGTGTCATCCGCAAAGAGGCATACCTTTCCTTCCAGACCCTCTGCAATGTCACCTATAAAGACGTTAAAGAGGACTGGACCCAGTACTGAGCCCTGAGGTACTCCACTAGTAACCCCCCTTTCTTCAGAATGTGTTCCATTCACTATTACCTTCCATGTCCTGTTGTGCAGCCAGTTTTCTACCCAGGCTACCACCCTGGGACCTACTCCCAGGCTGGCTAACTTGATTATTAATCTTTTGTGTGAGTCTGTGTCAAATGCCTTGCTAAAGTCTAGGTAGGCCATATCCACAGCCCCTCCCTGGTCTATTACTTTGGTCACCCAGTCAAAGAAATCGATTAGATTTGTCTGACATGACCTTCCTGCTGTGAATCCATGCTGCTTTGGGTCCAGTGCCCTGCTGGCCTCTAGGTACTCAACAATTCTTTCTTTCAGAAGTGATTCCATCATTTTCCCCACCACTGAGGTCAAACTAACAGGTCTGTAGTTTCCTGCTTCTGCCTTGCTCCCACTTTTGTGAAGGGGAATCACATCTGCCCTCCTCCAGTCCTCAGGTACCACCCCATCTTCCCATGATTTGTTAAAAGTGTGTTAGTGGTGTCACTAGGTCCTCCTTAGCTCTTTTAGGATTCTAGGGTGAATCCGTCAGGCCCCATTGCTTTGTCCACCTTGAGTTTTGAAGTTCTTTCAGTACTCCTTCTTTAAATGGACTGGTATCAACCCCACAATCCAGAGTGCTTCTACTGTTTGGTTTAGGTAACTCCTCCTCTTCTTCTTTGTGAATACTGAGCAAAAGTATTCATTCATTATCTCTGCCTTTTCACTGTCTCCCTCTGCCCACCTCCCCTCTCCTTTATTAATCTTCCCTATCCCTCCCTTAACCTTTCTATGTTCCCTAATGTACCTATAAAAGGTTTTATCCCCCTTCTTAACTGAGTTGGCTATCCTTTCCTCGGTTTGGGCCTTTGCTTTTCTGACTGCCTTCCCCACTTCTTTCTGCTTTAATTGATACAGTTCCCTGTCGTGCTCTGTCTGTGATTCCTTATACTTTTTGAATGCAGCCTTTTTCTCCTTAACCTTCCCTGACACTTCTTTTGAGAGCCATAGTGGTTTTTTATTCTGCTTTGTTTTCTTTATTTGTTTCACACAAAGGCTTGTTGCCTCCATGACGGCAGTTTTGATTTTTCTCCATTGTTCTTCCACCCCTCCTTTCTGACCATTTGCTAATGCATTCCTCAGGTATTCACCCATTTTGCCAAAGTCAGCCCTTCTAAAGTCCAGTATCCTTGTATTTGTATGGCTTGTCTCCATGGTTGTGTTTATTGTGAAGCACACTGTGCAGTGGTTGCTTGTTCCCAGGTGTCTACTGACTTCTAAGTTTGTGATCCTCTCACCACTTGAGAGTACCAGGTCTAATATTGCTCCCTCCCGAGTGGGTTCCACCACTAGCTGTCTAAGGCATGCTCCCTGTAGGGCATCAAGAATGACCCTGCTCTTGGATGTGGCTGCAGTCCATGTTGCCCAGTTAACATCTGGCATATTCAGGTCCCCATCAACAGTATCTCCTTTTCAGCCATTTTGAGAATCCCTCTATCACTTTCTTGTCCATTTCCTCCCTTGAGACGGGGGTCTGTATACAACCCCTGTGCGGATTGTGATGCCATTCCCTGTCTCCAATGTGACCCAGAGTTCCTCTTGTCCTCCCCCTTTACCTTTTAGTTCTGTTACTTTGATCCCTTCCCTTATGTAGAGAGCTACTCCACCTCCTCTTTTACCCTCCCTGTCCCTTCTGTAGATTGTGTACCCTGGGAGGGGCTGTGGATATGGCCTACCTAGATTTTAGCAAGGCATTTGACACAGTCCCACACAAAAGATTAATATACAAGTTAGACAGCCTTGGAATGGGTCCCAAGGTGGTAGTCTGGATAAAACATTGGCTGGACAACAGGATGCAAAGGGTAATAGTAAACAGAGTTCACAGTGAAGAAAGGAGGGTAACTAGCGGGGTACCACAGGGTTCAGTACAACGACCAGTCCTCTTTAATGTCTTTATAAGTGACACTGGAGAGCACCAGGAAGGACAAATATGTCTCTTTGCAGATGACACAAAGAGCTGCAACATGATTGATACACAAGGTGGGGTGGAAAGAATGAAAAGGGACTTGGCAAGGTTGGAGAAATGGTCAAATGTATGGCAGCTCAGATTCAATGCAAAGAAGTGCAAGGCAATGCACCTGGGAAACGAAAACTCAGGGGAAGAGTACACAATGGGGGGGTGAGATACAAACAACAACAAAAATTGAAATGGACCTGGAAGTAATTATATCAGATGACCTTAAGGTGGGCAAGCAATGTGAGAAGGCAGTAAGGAGGGCTGGGGGGATACTGGGATGCATAGGGAGAGGCATCAACAGTAGAAAACAGGAAGTTGTTATCCCTCTGTACAGACAGTGGGTGAGACCCCCATCTAAAGTACTGCGTGCAGTTCTGGAGACCCCATTTCCGCAAAGATACAGACAGAGTGGAGGCTGTTCAGAGGAGAGCAACCAAAATGGTGCAGGGTATACACCAGAAGACATATGAAGAGAGACTAAAGCAGCTTAATATGTATACCCTCAAGGAAAGGAGGGAGAGGGGGGACATGATGAAAAAATTACTTACTATAGTAATGCTGTTTCTTCTAATGGAGTCTTGCTGTATTCTGAATAAATGCAGTTATCTCCAGCACTTGAACTGCCCAGAGTTTAAAGAGTTAACTCTATGCAGAAGCATAGAACGTTGAGCTCGAGCTTGGTTTTCAAACCTCTGTCTCTAGCACTCTGAAGTGTAATCATCTGATTATTATGAGCACTAACTAATAAAAGTAATAGGTGGAAATTATTTCAACTCTTGCAAGCCAAATGGCTGCACAAATTGTTTTTAGGGTCACAAGACAAGTCGAGAACCCCAAAAAGAAAGCTAAATATAAAACCAAAGTAGGTAGAGAGCTAAAACATAACTAAAACCCAAAAGACAGGGCAAGCCAAGTACACCTCTGGGGTGCAGCACTGTGCCTGCCCACCCACATCCCAAAACTACTGGGTTCTAGGAGGAGAGGCAGGGAGAGAGGTCAGAATACAGCAAGACTCCATTAGAAGAAACAACATTACTACGGTAAGTAATTTTCTCTTCCAACAACATGAAGTCTTGCTGTATTCTGACTAAATGCAGACTACCAAGCAGTACCCCCTTGGAGGAGGGAGTCACAGAACCTATTTTGGGAACAGACTCTGCAGCACAGCTGAGCCAAACCTAGCATCACTTCTAGACTGAATGTCCAGAGAATAATGCTTAGTAAATGTGTGAACAGTTTCTCAGGTGGCTGCTTTACAAATTTCCACTAAAGGCATATCCCCTAGCTGCTGCGAGCGAAGCAGTTGTACCCCTGGTAGAATGAGCCCTCAGGCCTGAGGGAGGTTCCTTCCCAAGTTTTGAATAGCAGAAATGGATACAGGAGACAATCCACCTGGCAATAGTTCTCTTGGTGGCTGGTTTGCCCTTTCCCACCTCACCACAGGTGAGAAATAACTGAGAACATCCATTCCTACAGGCCTTAGTATGTGCCGCATAGTAACTAAGGGCCCTTTTCACATCGAGACTGTGTAATCTTCTTTCCCCCGAGGAAGAATGGTCAGTAAAAAACACTGGCAATGTCATAGACCAGTTCAGATGAAAGTCTGAGACCACTTTGGGAAGAAACTTTCTGTTAGTTCGAAGGACCACCTTATCCCTGTGAAAAGAAATAAAATCAGGTTCCACTGATAAAGCCTGTAACTCACTGATCCTCCTGGCAGAGGTAATGGCTACCAGGAACACAGTTTTCCATGTCAAGTATTTCAGCTCTGCTGAAGTTAGAGGCTCAAAAGGGGGTTGCATAAGCTGTGCTATACAGATGTTCAGATCCCAAGAGGGGGTAGGGGCTCGAAAGGGAGGATTAACATGCATCAGACCTTTGAAGAATTTCTGGAAAACTGGATGAGAGGCTAAGGAACAGCCCTTCCCAGTTGAAAGGAAGGCAGACACAGCTGCCAAATGCAACTTGTTGTAGTGGGTCAAGGCCAAACTATTAAGATGCACCAAATAGTCCAATACAGTAGCAATGTCAGCTAATTCTGGCTGAACAGGTATCTGGGAACACCAAAAACCAAATTTTTTCCACTTGGAATTGTAAGTTTTTCTGGTAGCAGGTTTCCTGCTAACCTTTAGAATATCCAAAACCGATTGAGAAAGGTTTAGATGTGCATATTCTAACTCTTCAAGAGCCAGGCCTTGAGCCGGAGAACCTGAAGATTGGGATAGAGGATCCTCCAATGAGATGATGTCAGCAGATTGAAGTGTCTGGGAAGACACAGAGGCCTTGTCACTGACAATGACAGTAGTAGAGGATACCACAGCTGTCTGGCCCAGTCTGGTGCCACTAGGATCACCTTGTAAGGCTGAGATCTGGTCTTGATCAAAACCCTGAAAATCAAAGGGAAAGGAGGAAATGCATACAGGAACCTGCTTATCCAATCCAATAGTAGAGCCTCCTGGTGTACAGAGCCCAGTAGAGGAGGCCTGCAACAAAAAGAGAGGAAGTTGATGATTGTCCGGGGCTGCAAAGAGATCTCTCTGGAGTCCCCCACCTGTTGAAGATAACCTGAAGGACCAGGGGATTCAGTGTCCATTCGTGATGACCCTGAGAAATTCTGCTGAGAGCATCTGCTAAGATGTTGTCCTTCCCTGGCAGGTATACAGCCACCAGGGAAGCGTGAAGGGAATAAGCCAGAGACCACACCTTCATGGCCTCCGTGCACAAGGCCGAGGACCGAGTGCCTCCCTGCTTGTTGATGTACCACATGGTTGTGGTATTGTCTGTCCTGATTTGTACTACTTTCCCCTGAACCACAGTTGAGAATGTCTGCAGAGCTAGAAAGACAGCCCTCAACTCCAGAAGGTTTATGTGATGGAGAGACTCCTGGTGAGACAAGGTTCCCTGAGCTGTAAACTGGTCCAGATGGGCCCCCAGCCTAGGAGAGAGGCATCCGTGGTGAGAATCACTGAGGGAGCCTGACTAATGAATGGGACACCTTGCCGAAGGTTGTCCTCCTCCAGCCACCACTGGAGTGCCTGAACTAGAATCCGGGACACTGGAACCAATTTGGAGAGAGGGTTCTTTTTCTGAGACCAGTAAGATCTGAGATGAAACTAAATATCTCTCATCTGAAACCTTGTTCCCTGGACCACAGCTGTGGAGGCTGCCATGTGGCCCAGTAACTGAAGAAAATGTCTAGCTGGACGAGAAACTAGAGGTTGAAAAGAGGAAGCCAGAGTGACTAGAGACTGAACTCTTGAAAGAGGAAGAAACGCTCTTGCCTGGGTTGTGTCTATGTCCGCCCCTATGAAAGTGAGCAGCTGAGTTGGTTCCAGAACTGACTTTTCTAGGTTTAGAATGAAGCCCAAGGACTCCAGGAGCCTTTGGGCAACCCCTAAGGCTGACCTGACTTGGCCTGGGGACTGACCTACTAGGAGCCAGTCGTCCAGGTATAGGAACAGAAGGATACCTTGTCTCCTGAGGAATTCTACCACTACTGCCAGGCACTTGGTAAACACCCGTGGAGCTAATGTTAGGCCGAAAGGCATGGCTCTGAACTGATAATGGCCTGAGGGCAATTCGGACCTGAGGTAGTTTCTGTGGGAATGTCTGATGGGTATATGGAAATAGGCATCCTTGAGATCCAGGGAGGCTAGCCAGTCTCCTGGTCTCAGAGAGGGAAGAATTACTCCCAGAGTTACCATCTTGAACTCTGGTTTTGTTAAGTGTTTGTTGAGGTACCTTAAATCTAGAATGGGTCGCCACTCCCCTATCTTTTTGTGGGGTAAGGAAGTATCTGGAATTCTGCTTGCATGAGCAGGAGAGAGGAGACTTCTGCCTCTAAGGCCTTTGTCTTCAAGGGGAAAAGGGGGCTGAAAGATCTTGGTCTCATTTTTGGGAACCTTTTGAAACTGAGAAGAAGTTCCTGGCTCACTACTTCCAGGACCCATTTGTCTGAGGTAATGGAATCCCAGATCTGGGAATAGTGAGACAGCCTGCCCACTACAGGAACAGGGGAGGTGACCCTAACTGACACCTCAGGGTGTCTGGCAGGGGGCTTGGACTGAGTGGATGCTGGGGTCCTGCTCATCCCTCGTCTGCCTCTTCCCCTGAAGAAGAACCCCCTGTGCTGGAAAGAAGAGGAAGCCTGAGCTTGGTAAAAAGGCCTGTTAAAAGGCCTGCCCCTGCCAAGCCCTAAACTGTTGCTTCTGAGGAGTGGCCTGCTTGTCTTTTGCTGCAGTACTCCTGTAGGTGGTCCTGTACTCATCCTTCTTCTTCATGTAAGGCTCTGTTTGTTCACCAAACAGAGAGTTACCAGCAACAGGAAAATCCATGGCCTTAGTCTGAGTATCCTGTGACAGACTGGTACATCTGAGCCAAGCTAATCTCCTCCGGAGACAGATGTAGCCATGACCCTGGAATTCACATCATTTGAGTCAACAGCAGCGTGAAATTGGACCTTGGATGCTTCAATACCATCTGCAGCCACCTTCTCCAGCTCCTTGGCTTGCTGGGGAGGGGCATTCTTAGCCAGTTCCAGAACCATATCCCACCTCGATTTCTGGTACCTGGCTGTATATGCCACATAATTGGCTTGTGTGAGTCCCAAAAAGGATGCCAAGTACTGTTTCTTGGCCATGGCATTCACTTTCCTAGAATCCTTATCTGGGGTGTGAGATGCCAGGGGAATATTAACCTTATCATGGGCTGCAGCTTGCACTACCCCAACATGGCTGCAATGAGTTGTAAGAAATTCTGTTCCAGGACCTGACAAGGTATATATCTCCTGTCCATCTTTTTATCCACTGGAGGTTTAGAAGTTGGAAACTGCAACATTTTTTGTGTCTGTTTCCCAAGGGATTTATGCAGAGGGATAGGCACTCTCTTCGACTCTGGGACATCCATCATTTCCATGAAGTCAGGTTCCTCCTGATCCTGTTCAGCTTCTTCCACTGGGAATTGAAGAGTATCAGCCACTTTCTTGTAAAACATGAAGTGGGAGGGGGACTCAGAAAGTCAGGGAGGAGACGCACTGGAAGGCCTGTCTGGGGAGATGTCACGCTGTACAGGTTCATCTAGGCCTTCATCATACTCTTCTTCTCCATCCCAATCGCCCTCATAGAAAGCCTCTGGATCAGAGTCAGAAGCGACTATGTCTGACCGAACCGAACCTCTATGAACCACTGCCGGTTTGGTCGGAACCGGGCAAAGCGACTGAACAACAGAAATCGCTTTAGCAATCTCCTCAGCAGACGGACCATGGGAAGTAGGATCCGAACCGGCTGATTTTCGTTTCCTTTTGCTAGGAACTGATTCAGCAGAATCGGCTCTCCTCTTGCCCAAGGAGGTCAGTGGGCCCCCCTCAGGTTCGGCAACTGCCGAACCAGGCTGGCCATCCGGGTCAGTGGGCTTCTCGGCCTCCCTCTCCCTTAGCCTACTCAAATGTTTTTTCCAGAATGGCTTTGGGAAAGTTTTTACAGATTTGGCAGTCTTCTTTGAGGTGGTCAAACCCCAGACAGTAAACACAGACAAGGTGAGGGTCGGCCTTAGCAAAGGCCTCCTTACACTTGGTACAGTGCTGAAACCCAGTGGGACCGGTTTTCTTTTTGGGTTTCTCAGACATGCCGGAATACTGAAAAGTTACCCTTACCAGCTATTACGCCAGGCAACTAAAAACCGATCGATTCCAACCGTGTCACAGGTCGGTTAAAAAAAAACGGAAATCTGAATTTCTGTAGGAACCGATGAGTACCGGAAACCACAGTAATATTTAGAAACAAGACAGAAATACAATGAGGTTCGGTTCCAAACCGGACCGACCGGAGAAGAACCGAAGGCAAAAACAATTTCCACAATAATACAACAACTACTTACTACTACCACTTACTGTTACTGAGACAGAGGTAAGAAGACCAAAATAAAGAAACTGTTAGGTAAAACCGACCAATTTAAACTGATACTGAACCGAAGTGCAGGAGGAATCTCCGGAGCAACTTCACAGTTAGGCGGAGTAAAAAATTTGACGGTTACACTTCAGAGTGCTACAGACAGAGGTTTGAAAACTGAGCTCAAGCTCAACGTTCTATGCTTCTGCACAGAGTTAACTCTTTACACTCCGGGGCAGTTCAACTACTGGGGATAACTGCATTTAGTCAGAATACAGCAAGACGTCATGTTGTTTGAAAGAAACTTTCAAGTATCTCAAGGGAATTAAAGTCTAAGAGGGTAGCATTTTTCAGAAAAAGAGATGTGCAAGAACAAGTGGGCACAATTTGAAGATAGAGGGGGGACGGCTCAGAGGTAATGTTAGAAAGTATTTTTTCAAGGAGAGGGTGTGGATGCATGGAACAGCCTTCCTGAGGAGGTTGTGGAGTCAAGAACAGTGGGAGAATTCAAGAATGCATGGGACAGACATAAAGCAATTCTAGTGGGAGGTAGGAGGAAGTAAGCTGTTGGTATCGCCCACTGAGACTGTGATTCCAGGACTTTTCGTTTCCTTCAGCTCTGTACCTGCTGGTGCCTTTGTCCTGCTCCTCTGCCACTGCTCCCGCTTGGCACCTTTTTTCTCCCTGACTGAACAGGACCAGAGCCCATTGGCCGAGAGGGGGACCGACGAGGAGTGCAGCCAGTTTAAATAGGCTGCTTCCCCCCTCTCAGCTCCTTGCACAAACGGGAAAAGATTGACTGGGGCGGTGTACAGACGGGATCGGGCCCCCCCCCCCGATAAGAACAAGCTTGAATCCACGGGGTTGAGGCGCCAACAGCTCAATCTGTTCGGCGGACCTCCCCCGCTGCAATCGGACAACAGCTGAAGTTTTTTTGAAAATCCCGCCGGACACCCGTATCGCCCACTGAGACTGTGATTCCAGGACTTTTCGTTTCCTTCAGCTCTGTACCTGCTGGTGCCTTTGTCCTGCTCGGCACCTTTTTTCTCCCTGATTGAACAGGACCAGAGCCCATTGGCCGAGAGGGGGACCGACAAGGAGTGCAGCCAGTTTAAATAGGCTGCTTCCCCCCTCTCAGCTCCTTACACAAACAGGAAAAGATTGACTGGGGCGGTGTACAGATGGGATCGGGCCCCCCCCCCCGATAAGAACAAGCTTGAATCCACGGGGTTGAGGCGCCAACAGCTCAATCTGTTCGGCGGACCTCCCCCACTGCAATCGGACAACAGCTGAAGTTTTTTTGAAAATCCCGCCGGACACCCGTATCGCCCGCTGAGACTGTGATTCCAGGACTTTTCATTTCCTTCAGCTCTGTACCTGCTGGTGCCTTTGTCCTGCTCCTCTGCCGCTGCTCCCACTTGGCGCCTTTTTTCTCCCTGATTGAACAGGACCAGAGCCCATTGGCCGAGAGGGTGACTGACGAGGAGTGCAGCCAGTTTGAATAGGCTGCTTCCCCCCTCTCAGCTCCTTACACAAACGGGAAAAGATTGACTGGGGCGGTGTACAGATGGGATCGCCCCCCCCCCCCCAAGAACAAGCTTGAATCTGCGGAGTTGAGGCGCCGACAGCTCAATCTGTTTGGCGGACCTCCCCCACTGCAATCGGACAACAGCTGAAGTTTTTTTTGAAAATCCCGCCCGTCCACCCTGTGTTAAGGTGGATTAAATAGACTGTAGCTCCGCCCTTGGTGAGCCCCACACGAATAGGAAGTGCAGGGGGAGGATCAAGGCCTGTGGCTTTGTATCTCTAATTGTATCTATCATAGGCTCACACGATTAAGCACGTTTCCCACTGCGTTCAGCCAACTACCTAACTGTAACTTTCATGACTGACTGTTTATTGGACTAACTTGCCATAGGGTGTTTATTGATGGTCTACCTTGTCCAAGGTTCAAATACCCAATTACAGATCACATATAGACTGAATGTGCCTATCATACTAAAATTTCTGCATAGTGTATCCTTAGTAGTATGCTAGAACAATGACATTATATACTGAAATGAGTATCCTTTGCAACCTAATTGACTAATGCCAATGAATAATGTCCTGTCAGTAACTCAGTCGTGGGGTAATGTCTAACTGGCTTTTACCCTGTGATACTGCTTTACTGCTCTTACATATCAGCGTTAGTAACTAACACTACTAAGAAGCCTCAGGTTTAACGAATTCTGGCGTTTTAAACGTAGACATCAAAGTTTTGAAGCTCTTAGATCCTAAGAGCCTCCAGATAGTTGTCTGTCCTGGTACCCCCAGTATATAGACTGCTTCTCATCTCCTTGCTAAGAGACCAAGCTCTCTCTGCCAAATATCCTCTAATAAGGTCTTAATGCCAGAAATAGGGTCCCAGATGACCAGTACTTGGGCCTCACTAGGCCAAACAAGGGTCTCCCTCCTGGTGGCTCTGTTCATAGCCATAATACTCTGGGTCGACTGGGTAGCTGGTGGACAAGAAGGAGCTGAGCAGCCTCCTAATGGACACATCGCACCAGACCTGGTACGACTGTAGCCCACCCCTGGCTGACAACTTAGCCATCCTACTTGCTGCCAAGCTCAGTAGGAGCGGGATTTGCTACAGGACTATCCTCCTATTGACCCTCAAACATAAAAAAAAAAAACTAGGTTCCCACTTCTAACCTTTGTTCTCCGACTCCTGCTAACTGCCTTGCTATTAAGGGCTGGAGACATTCACTCTAACCCAGGGCCTGGTGTTGTCAACACCTCTATATACAACTCTCATGACCTGAACTGGACAGCACCCAGGGCATGAGGCTAGTACACATGAATATTTGTAGTCTTAGGCCAAAAATTCACGAAGTACAAGCATGGCTAGCCCTTTTTAACCCTGATGTGCTTGCGGTCTCCGAGACCTGGTTAAAACCATTAATCCTAGACCATGAGTTTGCTGCCCCAGGTTATAACTGTTACAGGAAGGACAGACTCCTTAAAAGAGGGGGTGGGGTTCTCATCTACGTGAAGGCTTCCCTGATCTCTTCACAAATTAACCTGCAAGTTACTCTGCCCCCCGAAATTGAAGCTATCTTTGTACGCATTACCCTCGGTGGTGCCAAACACCTCAACATAGGGTGTGTATATAGTCCACCAAAGGATGCTCTCCAATCCCTCGAGACACTCTCTAGAACTCTAACAGCTGAGTTGGCAACTGAACTCATCATCCTCGGAGACTTCAACCTGGACTTGTCCAAAGAGGCAAGGTCTCCAATACCAGGTTTGCTACAAGAAGCCAACCTCTCCCAAATTATCTCCCTGCCTACAAGGCTGAATTACAAAACGGGTAACCACTCCATCATTGACTGGGTACTGGTGTCCAACCCTCCTAACATTCAAGCCGCTGGCACCTTGTCGGATGCTCTCAGCGACCACTCACCAATCTTCCGTGTCTGGAAAAACAGAGCAGTAAAGGTCCCGCCTAGAATACTCACTGCCAGAGACTTTGCTAAGTTCTCCCCAGAGCACTACAACACTCTCGTGGGCAACCTGGATTGGAGCCCAATAAGAAGTCTCCCCACCTTGCAGGGGGCAGTGGACTTCTTTAATAGGTCTATCATGTGGGCTGCGGACCTCCTGGCCCCTAATAAAACCTACCGGGTAAAAGGCCACTGCTACAAGTGGATTACCCCCCCCCAAAGGCCCTGATGACCAGCTGAGATAAAGCCTGGAAAAAGTCCAAAGACTCGGCTCTCCTAGCTGACCAGGTTACCTATAGAGCCCTCTGAAACCAGTGCAAAAAGGCCACCAAAGTAGCAAAAATGGAGTATCTAAACCACCTCCAGAAAGCAAACATCGGCAACCCTAGGACTTTCTGGTCCCACATCAACGAACTGATTAAGAGCAATTCAACGACGGTCATGGGCCCTTATCACAGCTCATGGACAGGTACTACACAACGCCTCACTAATCGCGGAGACCCTCAATTCCTACTTCACAAACCCTGATAAACATCAGGCAGGGTTATCGGTACCCAACTACCAGTCTGCTCCATTGGATCCCTCTACCCTCGGCCGTCCACCCTTCCATTTAAGGCTGGTTAAGGTCAAAGAGGTCCTGGCCTCTCTAACCACCCTTAAAACAAGAGGC
Organism: Neoceratodus forsteri; assembly: GCA_016271365.2. Classification (NCBI taxonomy): domain Eukaryota; kingdom Metazoa; phylum Chordata; order Ceratodontiformes; family Ceratodontidae; genus Neoceratodus; species Neoceratodus forsteri. The sequence goes on along the minus strand of CM057456.1, from coordinate 1,692,513,614 downwards.
TCTGGAGGCCCGGATGGACTCAAAGCCAGGTTGCTAAAAGATGGGGCTACGGCTCTCGCACTACCACTCACCTGGCTGATCAATAGGTCATTACCTGAAGGATCTGTCCCGGAGTTGTGGAAGCAGGCGCATGTGTTCCCAATTCATAAGGTGGGCCAGTAGAACCTATAGAGAACTACAGGCCTATCTCCCTGCTCTGTGCCCTGGCTAAAATCCAGGAGAAGCTCGTCTATGCCCAACTTAAGGAATACCTGGACGCGCACATGCTGTTGTCCCCATCCCAACATGGCTTTCGAGTCAAACACGGGACAGACACTGCCCTAACCAAATTTTCTACAGACGTACTCAGAAATCTAGACTCTGGTCCCATTACAGGGGCAGTTTTTATAGACCTCTCTAAGGCCTTTGACCGGGTGGATCACGGACTATTACTCCAAAAACTCCACGCAATGGGCCTCGATGCCCACGCCCTCAAATGGGTTGAAAGCTACCTCTCCGTACGCTCACAGAGGGTCAGGTGGCTGGAGACACTCTCCAAACCATTGTCCCTTAAGGATGGTGTACCCCAGGGATCTATACTCCGGCCACTATTGTTCTCGCTGTATGTAAATGAACTATGTAATCATTGCGGAAGCAGCAGTGCCATCCAATATGCTGATGATGCCGTCATCTACAAAACCTCGGTCAACTTGGATGACCTTACCACCTCTCCCCAAAAGGATATTCACATCATGGAGAAGTGGCTCATCAAGAATAACATGGTTCTTAACACCTGCAAAACCAAAGTCATGCTGTTTGGACCTAGAGCCCTTGGACTAGATAGAACACATCTACTCCAACTCTCGTCACTTGAGGGTAACAAGCTCGAAGTGGTCTCCTCAACTAAGTACCTTGGCCTTACTATCGATCAAGGTCTCACGTTCAAACAACATGTGGACCAAGTCACGAGAGCAATCCATACAAAACTTGGATTAATGTATCGGCTCAAGGAATCGCTGACCCCAGAAGCTAGGACTGCTATAGCAATTAGTGTCTTACTTCCAACTCCTAACATATGCTGCCCTGGTCATTCAGGGTATCGCCAGCTTGAGTTAGGTGAACTACAGACCCTATACAACAAGGTGGCCAGCTTTGCACCTCATCCCATCAGGAGACACCACTGCGGGGCATTGCAAAAGCAACTGGCCTTCTTTGAATCTCGCCTCAGTTACTCTGTACTCTGCTTGGCAGAAGATAATCAGCCCTTCGCCTCCACCGAGTCTTGGGGACTCCTCACAGCAAAATAAACCAGCGAGCCTTAGATCCTCAGGCCACACGCCTGGAGGTCCCCAAGGTCAGGACTAAGGCAGGACAAAATCTTTTCTCATACTGCCCCTTCCTTGTGGAATGACCTCCCTGTGGAGATACGAGACACCCCATCTATGCCGTGTTTCCGGCACAAGACTCAAGACCCATTTTCTATCAACAAGCATATGCCATTGCCTCCGCCCTTGACACTACGGCAGGGACCTCTGCAGACTGCTCACCTAACTATAAGTGTTAGCCCCTAACAATGTTGCACTCTCTCTTTCCTTCCCTAATTCTGAACCTGTTAAAGCTCCTGAACTAGGTTACCTAGGGGAATCGACAGTACTGTCTCAATTATGTCTCTGTCAATGGATAATGTAATGAACAACACTGACCATGCAGATATATCAATCCTGTTTAACAACTATGTTTAAATAGCTGAATGCGGTTTGCCCTAAAACTATGTCACCTAAGGAATCTAGAGTACTGTCTCACCAATGTCTCTGCCAATGGATGATGTAATGAACAACACCGACCAATCAGCTATACCAAACCTATGTCATGTCTGCTATGTGTAAACAGCTGAATACTGTATACCCATGTACTCTCATATGTTTTCTACTGTATGTTATGTCTTACTGTTATTCCCGGGGTCGCCCCTGAAAAAGGGACCTTCGGGGCCCAGTGGGCTTACCCGGTCATCAAAATTCAATAAATAATAAATAATAAACTAGAATCTGCAGCTCATCCATCAGGTAGGGAAATGGACACACTAGGTGGGCCAAGTGGTCCTTATCTGCCATCAAATTCTATGTTTCAATTTGAATGTATTCCTCATTGAGAGGGAGATTTTTAATAAAATAGTAGACAAGGTGGTCGACTCAAAGGTAAGGTATGTAATCCTTACTGGTACACTATATGAGGCACTTCTAACTATTGCTATGGTCTACTTCCCCCCAGGATCAAACAGATCCGTGGCACAAGCCTTCTTTAACAGATTACTACCAGTATTAGAGGGTCAGCTCATAATGGGAGGGGATCTCAATGTCACACTCAATTCAGCACTCCACTCGACTGCACCGAGAAATTACAGGACAACATCACTTCAAAAATATCTCCATCATACACTTGCACATTTAGGACTAATTGACCTCTGGCAGCATACCTACCCCTCGGTTTGAGAATATAGTCATTATGCACCCAAGACGCAAACATCGGCTAGACTGGACTACCTTATTACATTCAAGGAACACATGGACTCAGTTCATGACATCTTTTATGGAACCACATTACTTTCAGACCATTCCCCAGTCTTCACCAAACTATCTTTAGGGAACCCACCATGCACCACCCATTGGAAACTCAGTCTGACCCTCCTTACAGATCCTCAGCTGATGAATACTTTAAAAGATCGCATACCCCAAATTATGACAGAAAATTCCAACTCAGAACTCTCGACTTCCATTCTCCGAGACATGATAAACACAGCAATTCTCTGAGATCTCATTGTGTACTCATCTAGACAAAAAAAGAGAAACTGCAGGATGCCCGTTACCTTGCACTACAACAGACACCGCAGGCCTTTGTTCAGCAAGGGGGCATTTCAGTTAAACCACATCTAGTTAAGTAAAATGAGATTTAAAAAACATTATTGATACCAGGATAGAACATGCCTTACCTTAAGCAATCTAACTCTGAGGAAGGTCAAGAGGAGCCAGAATGTTAGCCCAGCTTTTACTTGCACAATGGGTAGAAATTTGCATCCTGCAACATCCTGACCCTCACATGCAAACCTATATAGGGCGCTCAAGACAAATACGCCACATTCTTACTTCCTACTATCACCCTCTTTATGCCTCAGAAAGGCAACCATCTCCTGGAACTATTCATAATTATTTGCAACGGCTCCCTCTTCCAGCCTTGCAGCCAGAAGTGGCCCAGCAGTTACTGCTCACTATTTTTGTTTCAGAGATTCTCGCAGTCCTAAAAGAGGCTAAATCCCAAAAATGTCCAGGGCCTGATGGCTACCTGGCAGAATTTTACAAAATTCCAAGCTTCCCTTCTCCTGCTTTTGCTGGAAACCTTCTGAGCAGTACAAATCGACGGTATCACTCCACCTACATGGAACTATGCAGTGATCTCCACAATCTGAAAACTGGATAAAGACCCTCACCTCCCTGCTTTCTATCACCCTAATATCAGCACTAAATTATGATTGCAAGATGTTCATGGCTATATGGACTCACCACCTGGAGTCCTTGTTAATAAATACTATTGATAAAGAGCAAGTGGGATTTATCAGAAGGCGCCAGGCCCATGACAGTGTCCTCCGTATGTTTTTACTACTAGAACACGCAATGGCAAGGCATATTCCTGTGGCTCTGCTTAGTTTGGATGCGGAGAAAGCATCTGACAGGGTGGACAGGACCTTCCTCTGGCCCACCCTGTTGAACTTTGGTTTTCTAGAACAAGTAACCCAGAAGCTGAAGGGAATCTATGCTTCCCCCTAAGCGTACTTCAAGGTTAAGGGCTCCTAACCCTTCCTTTTGCATTAGGCTGTAGCACCCGTCAGGGCTGCCATTTATCTCCCGTTTGCTTTCTATCTCGAATCATCAGCAGCAGCTATTCGGGTGGATCCTAAACTCACAGGGATACCCGTTGGAGGGAAAGATTATAAACTCACATTATTTGCAGATGATGTATTACTGATTGACCTTGACTTCCCTAGAAAAGTGGATTCTGGTGCACTGGGAAACCCTGCAATGATCTGGAGAAATAGTGGGATACAAATTAAACACACAGACAACTGAAGGCCTTCTTTATAATCTTACTCCGCAGGCTACTTTAAAGAATAACTACCCTTTTAAGTGGAATGAGGAGCTATTTAATACTTAGAAGGAATCAAGCTAAGAATCTTAACCATTATAACTCCTTAATTATGAACCACTAACCCAGCAAGTAACAGCAGATCTATCTAAATGGGCTCAACTACAATTTAGCTTCTTTTCATAGAATAGAGGTCAATGGACAAAATATCCTTCCCCAGATCCTTTACTACCTACAAACCTTGTCCCTTATGCTGGCCTAATTCTACTTTGATTCACAGAACAGACTCCTCTCCAAATTTATTTGGAAAGGGGCTCCACCTCACATGCACTTTGCTCTCATTTACCCCAGGACAAGGGGGGGATTAATCTCCCAAACCTGAGATAGTATACACCAGCTGCCCATTTAAGGACACTTTGCGTTTGGCATTTAGAGACTCAACAACCATACTGGAAAAGAATAGACTTTATCTTAAATGACATATTTAACTTAGAGTACTACTTATTAAGCAACCCTACACAATGTAAGCCTCTTACTAAGCTTACGCACTTTACAGCAGAGACAATCAGACAATGATCAACGCAGCAACCTCGCATTTCTGGCTGCAAGGTTGGAAGAGGGAGCTGTTGCAAATCATTATGAATAGTTTCAGGAGACGGTTGCCTTTCTGAGGCATAAAGGGCTCACCTTCAAACATCCATATGTATGCAGATGATACCGTCCTGTTTGCGTCTGGCAGCTCCCCCTCCGAGGTGGCCACCAGCCTTCAGCAGGACTTTAATAACGTCCAGCACTGGTTCAACACAAACCAGCTCTCTATGAACATCAAAAAAAATGGTCTCTGTGATCTTTGGCTCCAGACAAAAGCTGTCCAGACTTGTCACCACTCCTACCTTCATTACCCTCTCTGGTGCTGCACTGGAGGATGTCTCCACCTTCAAGTACCTTGGGCTATGGCTGGATAAACATCTGGACTTTGGGCTCATGCTGACGCTATTCAAAAAAAAAAAATCTACTCCCCAAATTCGGTGCCCTGTACCATCACCGCAGCTGCTTGTCACAGCAAGCCAGGAGAGAAATCGTTCAAAAGATGATTCTCCCCATCCTTGATTTTGCAGATATTGTCTACTGCTCTACCCCAAAATCCTCCCTCTCCACACCAGACATCCTTTTCAATTTCTTCTGCCGCTTCATACTTGGCTGCCCTCCACTTACTCATCACTGTGATCTCTATACCTCGCTCTCTTTCCCCTCCCTCTATGCCACTTCCCCCCACCCTCCTGCTATACACTCCGCGCATCCACACACAGAACTGTAGCTCTCCCACCACGGCATACCTCTTCTGGTCGCGCTGCCTTCTCGTACAAATTCTCTTCTATCTGGAATTCCCTCCCAGTTGAAATTTGCTCCACCCAATCCCGCCACTCACTCTCACTCCTCCTCCAGAAGCACTATGCTCACAGCTGCAGCTGCACCTAACCTTTTTCTAATCCCCAACACTTTCCTCCTTACATGCCAATTTTCCCACCCCCGCTTTTCTAAGTCATCACTGACAGCTCCACTTCCCCCTCACTCCCTGCCCCTCCCTCTAACTACTCCCCCTTACCCCCTCTCTCTCTCTCACCTCCATCCTTACTGGATCTTAGTGTCTCCTGCAGGTGTCTTATCATCCTGTAGGGACCTAGCTCCCACTCTCCCCTTCTTCCACTTCATCCTCCCCCCTCTCTTTCACCCCCATCTGGCCGGATCTTCATTCCCCTTGCAGGGTTCTCAGCATCCCTGAAGGGGTCTAACTCTCGTCCGGCTTCCCTATCTCTACCCCTTCCCCTCTCTCTCCCTCACATCCATCCCCACTGAGTCCTTGTCCTCCTTGCAGGGTTCTCAGCATCCTGAAGGAGTCCACCTGCCTTCTTGCCTCTTTACTCTTCCCTTTTTCTCTCTTTCACTCTCTCTCTCTCTCTTTCTCCCCTCCACTCCTCCTGGGTCCCTTGTCCCCCTTGCAGGGTTCTCAGCATCCTGAAGGGGTCTTGCTCCCGGCATGCCTCTCTACCCTCCCTTCTCTCCCCCCACCAGCTTCCCTCTCCCTAGCCTTCTCTCCTTGCCGCCCAGTCAGGAAAACTCAACACTAAGTACAGTAATTCCCCTGTTTTCAACTTGCCTCCTCTACCAATTTATGGTATTCAACCTGCCACTTCATGCACTTTAAGGTGTTCTCCCCCATCCAGTCTACACTTTCCTTGCTACCTGTTACTACTCCTGTGGTTATGGTATTGGCAACCCAGTACAGTATGTTGTATCTTTGTGATAATGTCAGTACTAACTCTATTGATGTCAAGGTTTGTAATTGATTGTACTTGTGTCGTATTTCTGCATTTTATGTATTTATCTTGGTTTGTTCTTTGTTGTACTTATGCTGCATTTCATGCGTTTTATGTATACAGCCTGGTTATGTTTTTTGCTCTCCCAACTTTGTAACCTCCCCCCCACCTCCCCCCCCACCCCCGGACGCTTCTGGAAACGAGATGTTCTCAGCTAATGTTGTCTTTCCTGGTGAAACCTTTCAAATAAATAAATTATCCCTGAGCAACCATTTCAATTAAGAGCCATCACCTATGACCTAGTCTATTCACTCAACTTAACAGATTGAGCTACAAAGTCATGGAATTGGCAGGGCCTATGATTCTTCCACCAGTTACTTGATACAAAAGGGGTCCTTCCTTTTGAAGCACGTGCGTCATATCACCCCAAAATGGACCACCACAGATATCTATGGTAGATCGTGTATTACAAAGTCTGGGGAAGTCCTGTTCATGCCTCCTGAAACGCTACCCCTTCTTATGCATCTCATAATGTCACATTTAGCGAGTGATTCCTTGACCCATCTAATTGGTCATCTTGTGAAAGCCCTTCAAGAGGCCCGCCCAGACAAGAAAGCACACATTTTACAGTGATGGGATGCAGATCTCAACAAGCACCATCTATTATAGATCTGGCATAAACATGCCCTCCCAGCCTACCAACTTACATAAGCTAAGGGATGGCATTAATTTTCTTAGGAATACCAATACAGATTATTTAGGACACCAGACACTGTAGCTAAATATGATGGCCCTCACAGAGCATCCTGCTGGAGGGGATGCAAGGCTATCTCTGTGAACCAAACACATACCTTCTGGGAATGTCCCCTGCTTCAGCTATATTGGCAGACAGTGATTGAAGAGTTAGAAAAAATACTCGATGACCCTAGAGCTATTACTCCTTCACTGATCCTTCTAGCCAGTCCCCAACACAGAGGAGCCCTTCTGAAGTCAGACTCTAAAAAGCAGCTCTTGACATACATTCTTGCAGCAAAGAAAGCTATAACACAGGTATGGCTTACTCCTACGGTCCCCTCTGCGGAATGTTGGTGGAAGATAGCCACTGAGATTTACGCCTTAGAATGCTTAACTTGCTCTATTCATAATCAACCTCCTACTTTTGAAATCAGATAGAGATGATGGGTCCTGCATCAGCTGCAACATTACCCAAATTTTGTAAAGTAGTGTCACCCCCTTCCCCCACTACTCTTCTTTTCGGCTCTTTCAACTTTCACAAGCCTACCTACTTGCCTCCTTCATTTCCCCTCTCCCTACTAAACTGCATCTTTCATAAATGCTACTACCATTACGTGATACTGTGGGATATATTTATTCTCTCAAGAAAGACAAAAGACATACTATCCTATATCTATTATGATCTATGCCAAATGTATTTGAAGGTTCACATATGTTAGCAGTATTTTTCATAGACTCATCTTGCAAACAGATTAACAGTTTGGAGTCTAACCACTCACAGATAGATTCAGTTTTTATAAGAGAACAGTTTTAAGATGCACTTTAATTCTGAATGCCCCCCCGACCCCCAAAAAAGCTGTATCCTGTATAAATTCGTACTCTTTTCTTTGCATTGTATAACTCTATCAGTTTTATAAAAATCTATAAAAATCAATAAAAATCCTAAATACAAAAAATAAACTAGTTCATCCAACTATTTTCAGAGGCAGAATGCATCATTCCAGTCATTCAGCGCAGCTGGAGAATGGAATGCTGACAGGAAGAATTCATGTGTCATGGTGTTCAGGTTGTACAGCTAGTGTAACAAAGATCAATGTAAGGCTGACAGAATGTTGACAGCCAATCAGAATAGAGCATTTCTAAGATCCTTTTTATAATTCTTATTAGCTCTGTATTTCTTAACCCCATCGTGTATTACTGAGGTCATATCCATGAAAACAAGACAGTTGTTCATTGAGGGTTCATAAGTTTCTATTGCTTCTTAATCACTCTAATGTCAAAATACCCCCTTGGGATTTCACAGTTATTCTCATGGCAACAGATTGCGATGTCACAACAGAGCATTATAATGTCAACTTGACAATAAGCCATAGAGGCAGATAAACTCTCTAAGAGATACATATCTTGTTTTTGTGGAAATTTCTTCAGTATTAAATAATGGAGTAGAGAAATCTGTACAAGATTTATGAAATTCCATGCTGAGCTGTGTCTAAATATTGTGTTTTTCAAAGCTTTCTCAAAGGTGTCAGCTGTGCCTTAAGGGCTTACTACTTACTTAGGGCAGAAGAGATAAAGAAAGAGGGTGAGGGGGAGAGGAAGGGACAATAAAACAAACAAACAAAAAAAAAAACATCCAGATAGCAGGTCTCAGGGTCGGACAGGGTATAACAGGGCAGACTTGACAAACAATGTTTTTTTTTTTTTTTGCTAACATTGTCTATGTCTCTGTTTCTGTCTAGAGAAGAGAAGGCTAAGAGTGAATATGAACATGGTATTGTGAACACTACAGGGCAATGGATAGGGTGGCATATACTCAGAGCTATTGAGTGTGAACAGAAATTAAGGGCATGTACTCAAACTGTGGAGAGTGAATAAAGGGGAAACTTTAGAAAACATTACTTCAAACATGGTGTTTAACAGGTAGAACAGCATTCCTGGTGCGGCTAAGGAAGCCAGCATTGTTCAGGCAGTCAAAGCTAAACTAGCTCGATTCCCAAGGAGATAATAGCTCTAAGGGTTACACAGCATGAGTAGGATTAGCATTCCAGAAGGAGAATAGCACTGAGACTTACACAGCATGAGTAGGAGTAGCCCCACCCCCCCAAGGAAGAATAGCAGGGAAGGTTACACAAAATGAGTAGGAGTAGAATCTGAGCTGATAAGCTTCCATGTGTATCCGCAATCATGTTGGGTGCAGTCACCGTCATGTGACAGAAGGGGCAGACAAGATGGGCTCTAACCCCTTTCATTACCACATTATGTTAGTACAGTGTGCAAACAAACCACAAGTCTTTTCATTATATAACATAATGGCCATCCTCGAAGGGACAAGTGGCATGGGCAGGCAGCAAAGGACGGGTATGTCACATGCTGGGGGCTCTAGTGCTTTACCAGTATCATTGGTGGTTACGCAGCAGGGCAAAAACTAAAACTACATTAAGCACACATGAGTATGCAGTCAAAGGCAAAACGTTATGGAGCATTATTTGGAAAAAATATTCGCAAAGACTGCTGCACTATCCACCAAATCGCCTAATCGGCCACTGACACCAGCAACCAGAAATCGACAATGGAAAAGTAGTGAGCCTCAAAGTCACTGTGCAAATCAACACTGTGGTCACCAGTGAGGTCCGTTGCTCAGAGTCTTTGACAGGAAACTGGAGTCAACAGGAGTCAGACTTCTTGCCAGTGAGTTAATGATGCTCCCACACCTGTCAGTAATCCAGATCCCCCCTCTCTAAAAGGGATGGTAAGTCAAAAGATTTGTCCACTACACCGGTGAAACAGGTGGGCTCAGCCTCTGCAAGGTCAGAACCCTGACCTGCAAAAAGGCTCAGATCCGACAGCCAAAGCATCATAGCCGCCCCCACTAACACCTCTGGAACTGCATCATTGTACACCATAGTGTCATTAACAGTAACAGACTCAGTCCTGTCAACAGCTTCAGCTGTCATCGCCTTTCCAGGTAAAGTATTAGAATTCTCTGACTTGATAAGGATATTACTGCCTACTCTACCATAGTCGATGACACTGGTTACTCCTCAGCTGCTGCCTGTGACATTGCTGACTAGCTCTGCTGTACCTCCTCATTCCCCTCCTTCAAGGTCTGGACTCCTCCCACAGAGGTAGAGGAAGATAAGGAATACAATCTTGATCTCCTAAAGAAGAAGAGGGATTGGGAGAGGAGAGCCTCGATCATTTCTAGCAGGGGCTGGCAGTATAGCCTAGAGGTCAGAGTAACGAGCTGTGAATGAGCTTGGTATATTCAGCAGACCTGGGTTTGATTATGACAACCTCCACTTGAATACTACGTTACACTGAGCAAGTCACTTAACCTCCTCGGTGCTCCTGGACCACCCCTGAAAACAGGCACTTGTACCCAATGGACCTTACCCCGGTTACCAAAGAACAAAAGAAAAAAAATCCACTCACTGAGGCAGGAAGAGAAGCTGGTTCTACTGTGTCTTCAAAGAATGAAGAAATGGCACCATACAGGCCCCTTTCTTCTTCTAAGGACTCAACCTTCCAAGTGTAAATATAGCAGGTCCAGGAGATTTGGAACATTTCCTTGGAGGAAGAAGATTCTTAAAAAAAAAACAGAATCTGTGATTTTTCAGAGGTGGAAAGTGCCACTTCACTGGTAGTCCCTCTTATCCATGCTGCTCCAGAGGACGCAAGCCTGACAGCCTGGCACAGGTGCAATACCTTGTTGGCCGTACCTCAGAAGGCAAACAGTCTTTATCTAGCCCATTGAGAAAAAGTATTACTTTGTCCAGCCAGATTCTGATTCAGTCGTGAACATGGCTATACGTATGAGCATAAGAAATAGCCAACAGAAAAAGGCCCTATGGTCTATCAAGTCTGCTTGATTGTGGACTTTTGATCCAGTGATTACAGTACGCCTGCCCCCTCCCCGACTCTCCTCTTCACCCTGACTCATAGTCTCTTGATCCCCCCCACCCACGACTTCTGAGTAGCTATTTCAGATGGGAGTTCATTCCACTCCACCACCACTTACTCTGTAAAGAAGAGTCTCCTGACCTTCCTCTCTAACCCCCCCCCCACCAGCTTATAGCAGTGCCCCCTTGTGGACTTGTTCCCACTGAGACAAAAGGGGTCCCTGGTATCCACCTTGTTTATATCTTTTAGGTACCTGAAGGGTTCAGTTATGCCCCCTCTCTCCCTCATCTCTGCGTGTGAGTACAGGTTGAGTTCTCTCAGCCTGTCCTTGTACATGTTGCTCTGCTGTCCCTGAACAATCTTCCTTGCCCTTCTCTGAACTTTGCCTCAAGCTGGTTGTTATCCTTTCTAAGGGAGGGGCTCCAAAACTGCGCATGGTGCTCCAGTTGCTGATGCACCAAGGATCTGTACAGTGGTAGTATAACCTGCTCTTTCTGCTCGTGAACCACCTCAAAATACAGCCCAACATTCCATTTGCCTTGGCTGCTGCCTTTCTACACAGTATAGCCTGCTTTTAGGTCACTGGTGATGACTATCCTCAACTCCTTTTCCTCCTTAGATTCAATGACCTTGAACCCCGCCACCCCCCCCCCCAGACTGTACATGGTCCTTGGGTTCTTTTCTCTTATGTGCATGACTTTGCACTTCTTTCCACAGAGCCAGAGCTGACATATGTCAGATCACCTTTCCAACTTTTCTAATTCTTCTTTTAGACCTTGTACCCCCTCATTTGTGCCCACCCTCTCACAGAGCTTGGTATCATCCAGAAAGAAGCAGATTTTGCTTTTATTGCTGTCTCCAATGTCATTAATGAACTCACTGAACAACACAGAGCCGAGTACTGACCCCTGCAGAACTCCACTGGTGACCTTCCTTGTACTGGAGAGCTTCCCCCCACCGCCACCACCCTTTGTGTCCCTTGTATTGAGATCTCCCTCTCCCCACCACCACCACCCTTTGTGTCCCTTATACTGGAGATCTTCCCACCACCACCACCACCCTTTGTATCCTACCTCAAAGGCAATTTGCCACCCACCTTGTTAATTTACTTCTCTTCCCTAGGTCCTCCAATTTCCTGATCAACCTCTTGTGAGGTACCGAGTTGAAGGCCTTGCTAAAATCCAAGTACAGAATGTCAACCGCCTGGCTCTCATCTGTTGCCTTGGTTACCCAAAGAAGAAGCTGATCAGGTTGGTTTAACATAAACCTGTGCTGTATCTCATCCTGGAACCCATTTGCCTCCTGGAACCAGACTAGCCTATCTTTCAGAATGGTCTCCATTAGTTTACCAGTCACCAGAGTCATCTCTAGGCCCACTCTTGTGCAGCAGTACCACATGTGTAGTTCTCTACTCCTGCAATACCATCCCTGTTATCTAGTGAGCTGCTGACTAGATATGTCAGCAGACCTGGCAGTTCTGCTGCCAGCTCCCTCAGCATCCTCGGGTGTTCATCATCTGGACGTGGGGACATTTTTACTATCAGAGATGTGCACCCTTTCCTAACCTTGTCCTCTGCTATCCTGTCCTCAGTCACCAAAAAACTCCTCTTCCCCCTCCTCCCTTTAGGCAATGTTCCCCCATGTATGGAATTTAAAATTTTATTTAGAAGGTGGTTATAAAAGAGATTGATGAATATAAAAAAAAAATGTTACTGTTTTCTAAATGTTGTCTATTTTGAACAGCCCAATAAAGTTCTGATGATGGGACAGGATAGTCTTGAAACGTTAACAAGCAAAAAAAAAAAAATAATAATTTGAGGGTGCATGAACAAAAGTAAAATGAAAAGCATGAAGAAGAATATGCAATACTTGTCAATTGATAAAAAGAACAGCAAATAAAATTCAAAAGGGTTGAATTTTCCCTTTGCAAAACAGACAACATCTCAGACACCCCACAGTATGAGCATCAAACCCCCTGATATAGAGACTCAGACAGTCATGTTTTAACCTGATATAGAGACTCAGACAGTCATGTTTTACTACAGGCAAAGACAACACCATTTATTCATGGCATTACGGATACTTTCACTGAACAGATCAGAGGTAATGGTTGTCATGTTTTAAAAGGGCACCAAAGCTGGATTTTCTGGAGTGCTGGAGGGTAAGAGAGAGGTGGGGTCAATGTGGTGCTAGCATGGGGGATTCTGACTAATGATCTGGGTCTGGTTAGGTGGGGGAAGGGGGAGGAGCATTTTGCGCATGGATGGGGCAAAGGAACTCACTTAATTATCGGCTGTGAACTTCGCCAGGAAGGGCCAGGGATACAGCTAATAACTAATGGGTGCAGTGCTACAACTGGCAACCATGGAGGCAGTTTCGCGACTGGTAATAACGGTGCAGTGACACAGCTAGTGACAGGGCCAGGAATACAGCTAATAACTAATGGGTGCAGTGCTGCAACTGGCAACCATGGAGGCAGTTTCATGGCTGGTAATAAGGGTACAGTGACACAGCTAGTGACAGGGCCAGGGATACAGCTAATAACTAATGGGTGCAGTGCTGCAACTGGCAACCATGGAGGCAGTTTCACAGCTGGTAATGAGGGTGCAGTGACACAGATAGTGACAGGATCAGGGATACAGCTAATAATTAATAGGTGCAGTACTGTAACTGGCAACCATGGAGGCAGTTTCATGGCTGGTAATAAGGGTATAGTGACACGGACAGGGATACAGCTAATAGCTAATGTGTGCAGTGCTGCAACTGGCAACCATGGAGGCAGCTGGTAAAAAGGGTGCAGTGACACCTGGTAACAGTGTAGGGAAGTGATGGCAATAGGAAGGGTTGGTGACAAAGCAGGCAATGGTGAGGGGCAATAACACAGCAACTGGTGGGGTGTCACGTTTTTATTTTCTCCTGTCAGACAATGTACATGCAGACCTGATTTCCCCTTCAGTCTCTCTCTCTCTCTCTTTCTGTGTTCCCCCCCTTTTCTGCACCTCTAATCCAATCACGTGTTCCTGGTTGCTGGCGCTCAGCTTGCCCATGCTCCAGCCCACCCTTTCAGAACCCCCCACCCCTCCAGCTTTAATAGTGTGCATACCTTAGTTCAGTGCACCTTTTTTTGTTCCTAGTACACATGCTGCATGTATCTTAGCTGCTGTATATTGACTTGTACTCCGGCGATGTGCTGCTTCTGGCACCATGTGGTGACTTGTGCTGATTTCCTTCATGAGCACAAGCATGAGTACCACCTATATGGTTTTGATGGGGTCCTACTAACAGGCACACAGAACTCTCACCACTTAACAGCAGCACAGGTCTGTCAGACCTGAAAAAGAAACAAAGCATGTGTGCAAATGTCGGGTCCCGGACTTCGAACCTGTGTAATTCTTTATGCCTGACCAGCTGTTTTTGATATCAAAGCAGCAAATTTTCTGTCACTCCACAGAAAGAAATTAAGTACCTCAAGGATATTATAAAAGTAAGCCTTGGCAAGGTTAGCCGTAGGAACCTCCTAACCTATGGAGTTTCCAGTTCCTTAAATGTGATCCTAGTAGATCGAACAGCTGTTGGTTTATTTACTGTGATCTTCTACAATACAGTAACACTGAAAAAGAGTCAATGACATTCTCGACTGTCTTCAACATCAGAATTCTAAAAAAGAAACTCCAGACGCACACACATATCTCACTCATTTTCTTTTATAAAATCTTTTCCAAAAACCCTGCAATCTGATTGGTCAAGGACCACTGTTTAATCCAGCATAACCACACATTTTCTTTTCAAGGAACCACAACTTCAGTGCAAATTACAGTATTTCACTGTACTCCAACTAATGTACACTTTAAAGTAGTTCGCCAGTGTCACTGTTCCAAAAACTCCACGACTCCTGCAACAGGAAAAGTACTGATGGATCTGTGCTATTCAGGCAGCATGGAGCATGTTGGATTAGAGCATGACGGTCAATGAAGAAAAATACAAAACATGTATTTATTATATGAATTAGTGGATATTTCAACAAGGTTGCAAGTTCCAAGTGTCAGCTCTGAGTGCCATTTTACAAAGGTGGATTAGCACCAGCACCTAAGCTATCGGAACAGCAAGGACCTTCATCAGTACAGTAAGGACATGAAAAATAAATATATCTGTTTAAGATATATTTTAAGGCAAGCATAATAAATACAGAGATCAAGATTTATGAACAATGTTTAAAGTCTGGCATAATGCTTTGCGGTTATGATGAACTATTTGGTCCACTGGACCCTGCAAAGAATGATCTGAAAATGTTTTATCTATCATACTACTTGTTATGATTGATAAGCACTTTTTCACTAGCAAGGCTTTTAAGGAGTAAGGCCCTCCTGTGGTCATTCAGTACTAACATTTTACGGAAGAAGTATAGATATGGGTTTGGCTGCCAAGGGAGGGTACTTCTGAAAAAGCAATTACACAAAACGTGTTTGGAGCTGGGAGTGTGCTTAATCTATTACCTTGTTGCCTGCATGAATTCAGCACCATCTACACAAATAAAGGCCTGCATTCAAAACTATGTGTGGTTGTTTCTGAAGTGCTAGAGCCTTTGGGGGGTGAGTGCCGTGACTTTTTGTTTATAAGTATGATTGCTGTCAAGAGTATCACAATCTGTGAATGCAACCCAGTTGTGTGGTTTGAAAATAATTAAATTTCCCAGATTACCAGTTCACTCAGCGCCAAATGCTTGGATAAAAAGAAAGGACTTTACCACTTGTTAAATGCTTCTACCAAGGATGAACTCCAAAGATGGTTTGATTTAGAGTGTGATATGGTAAATAAAGAGACAAGCACGTGTGTATGTCAGGAATAAGGCACAAGAGTAGGGATTATACTGTAATAACATGCTAAGGATCAGTTTGCATTGTAAATCACCCCAGGTATGTTACAAGGCATACTCATTAGTCTGGAATGACTTATTCCGCTTATCACTGTGTTTTTATGATAAATGAATCCTGAAGAAAGTGGCTGCTTGCTTGGTGCTGTGGCTTAAAGAGGTACGCTTCAGAGAAGCAGTACTTAAAAAATTGGCACGTACTTCAGGAAGTAAGTTTATTATTAAAATTTATAACATGGGTTTTTTAAGGAAGAGAAGTCATTGGTAAATGAGTGTCACCTGATAATTCATTAATCCATGTTATATGCACGCTGAAGGTGGCCAGTCTGTCAGAAAGATTATTACTCATATCTTCTAGTGAGTCAGAACTTCTTCACAATGACGCCTAGTTTTATGATGGAACTGTTGCGAGCACATTTGTTGTTTCCCACCCACACACTCAGGTGAACTCCATGCCACTCGTCACAATCTTGTACACAGTATTTTTAATATATTTACATGGAAGCCTTGTTAGAAATGTTGTGACTAAGTACTGTGTTGTGTAGTGCACACTGTACAAGATTTTAATTTTCCAAAATATGTATGCATGAATATCTAAACTCCACAAATCTTTTTGCTAGCAGCAGTGACGGAGACTTGTGCAGCATTAGGTTATTAACGAACACTACACCAGAGTTGTGCAGCTTTAGTTTATTAACACACAGAACTGGTAATCTGTAATGCAGTATCTGCAGTGAAGTGGAATGTTTATATTTGCATTTGTTTCCTGCGAACCATTTTAGTTGCCACACGTATGTATCACTTAAAATCAGTCCGTAGCAGTTCAGTTTCATATTTATATATTCCTAGTTGTATACTACTTTTAAAAATGTTTTTTCAATATAAATATTTTCTGAAACAATTTTCCACGGAGTTGTCAGGTATGTAATTGTTACCAGACCGGTGCATATTCAGTGAAAACTGTATGTCTGATCACAAACAGTGCCGCAGGTACGTGTCGTTTCAATGTAAGCAATCTCACTCCATGAACAGATAAAATGTTATTTACTTTTCAGAAATGACTATTTTCAAAAGTCACACAGCCAACAGAATGAACAAGTAGATATCATGACATGGAATGTGCTGCATGGTTAATATTAAGAGGAGGGGCGCCCTCAATGGAGAAAGAGCATATCTGTTAAATTCTATGTCTGCATTGTTCATGCTGTGTGTGTTTGGAAAAGCCAATACATATATAGTTAAAAAAAGAAAACGTAAGAAACAGCGACACACAGGTTTATGAATAGGGACTACTTTATTAAGGGGATGGACACATGTTCCA
Organism: Neoceratodus forsteri; assembly: GCA_016271365.2. Classification (NCBI taxonomy): domain Eukaryota; kingdom Metazoa; phylum Chordata; order Ceratodontiformes; family Ceratodontidae; genus Neoceratodus; species Neoceratodus forsteri. The sequence goes on along the minus strand of CM057456.1, from coordinate 1,692,496,357 downwards.
AACCATATAGTTATAAAATGTTTTAATACTTCTCTTACAGTTTTACACTATTAACCCCATGTTATAAGTGCCTTGTACCTCACAATGCACCCGGGGTGTTGATTAATCCCCAGTAACCACACACCCTGGAGTGGGCTATAGCTTACTTCTTGCATAGGCTTCTTATACTGTAAGAGTGATGGCTATGGTCACAGTTTTTTTATCTCAACTTCCAAGACCGAAAGAGATGTATTTGCTATCAGTACATGTATGTTTTGCTTTCTTACATAATTGTTTGAATTGCTTTATACCTATATTTGTTGGTTTTTGCGCTTAGGCACTGCTTTTGTGGCAGTCAGAAACAAGTATGGATAAGGTAGTTTTGCAGAAGCAGTTGAGCTTGAGTGTACTTAAGCAATAAGTTTTGACCAGGGGTAAGATTAACAGTCTATGAATTACCCCAGAGGGGCATAATGTGGCACAAGCAGAGCTGCTTGCCATACTGCCCCAAGGAGGTGATTAACTGTTAATCTAACCCCTGCCCATACCTTATTGCTATTATTACAATTAGGAATTAAAAAAAATAATTGTTTTATCATCTGTCTTGAAATAATGATGGAAAGTGTGTGTTTTAGACTAAAACAGTCCTTCCACACTTTGTTTTGCAAATGCTGGAATGCTAAGTAATCATAACAATGCAGGCTGCCTAGTGATATCCATGGCAATCCTTTCTTCCCTCCCCTGCTGCGTGGTATCCATGGCAATCCTCTTTTTTCCCTCCCGACCACCGTCTTGTGCAGCACTGTTAGTCTTACGGCTGTTGCTATCATCAGCTCTGAAACTCGTGAATTGATGAGTTACGGTTTTATAAGGTAGTATGGAATAAACATAAGTTCTGAAACAATATGATCTTCTGTAATACTGTATGTAATTAGCTTTACAAAATGAGCAGTCCAAGTGTAATTTTCAAAACTTTTAAAAATCAGGACATTGACTCTGAGTATGCACAGTAACGCTATTCAATCTACATGCAAAGCCAACTCTTGTGCGCATGTCCATAGTCCATGTTCTCATTTTTAAAACTTTTAAAAATTACACTTAAACTGCTTGTTTTGTAAAGTTAATTACATACAGTGGTACAGACACTCATATAGTTTAAGAACCCATATTCAATACACACTACCTTATAAAATCTTAACTCGTCAATGCATGAGTTTCAGAGCTGATATTTTTATAAGTGCTTAACAATCAGTGCAACGGCGGCTCTCACACATTAACTGCATAATAATTTATGCTGGTTAGTCCCAGTGAGGTGATCAAGGAAAGAGACGTACTTTATGTTTGTATGATTTCAACAATGAGATCATTGACCGGGGCAGCATTTTTTTTACTTGAAAATGGAAAGTTTCAGAAGTCTAGCTGGGACTTCATTCATAAAAATGATTAAAAACCTATGCTGTGAGCTGGCTCTACACTCGGCTTACTTGGTTTTAAAAGCAGAAGAAGGCACAAGGCCTACTAAGATTGCCTTCCCCACATCATGTGGGGAGAATTAACCAACGTTATAGAAGAGATACCTATCCAATGCTTCTTTAAATCTTTTAAAGTCTGTGATGTCCACCATACTCTGGGGAAGAGCATTCCACAACCTACAAGCCCGAATTGTGAAACAGCCATACCTTTTATTAGTTGCTGCCCACTGAATACGTAGTTGCCTATTATGAGAGCATAAATTAGGTGGTTTAGGTGCAGTAGTGACATGCATTCTCCTAGCAGGTCCTGGTCATGTAGGATGGTAAATGGCATGCGAAGGTCACCTCGAGCTCAATGTTTTTGTAAATCGTACAGATTTAGGGCGTGTAACCTATCTAGATATGGGAGTCCTTTTACAACAAGGTAACGTGATTTAATGTAACTCTGCTAGAACTCTGGCAACTAATCAGCTTACTTTAAATAGTGCTGCATTATCATAATATGATTTCAGCTTTTCTTCTAGCAGTGGGGTGGGTAGCATACCTCTCAACTGTCACACATTATGAGGTACGTCACTCATTTTACCCCTCAGAAATCCTCTGCCCCACATGAAGAAGGGGATATTCCACATTTCACACTAAGACTTTAAAGCAGAAATTCATAATTTTCGACTATGCTCTGTTATCAGCAAACATTATTAACATTAGTGAACTGACAGCAATAGTGTTCTGAACTTGCAGTGTCAAGTTTGATGATATGTCACACATTTTGGTCATTTGTCACACATCTTGTCACACATTTCGGGGAAGAAAGGCTGAGAAGTATGGTGGGTAGTTCTGTTTAATTTCTTTTGTGTTCCTTGTTGTGTCGTCGTTTTTTATGGGGGGGGTTAGGTATGTTTGCTAGTGTAGGAAGCTTTGGCTTTCTTTCTGAACGTTGCAGGTCAGTGGAATTTTGAAGCTGGATACTGATTTGGTTTGGGGGTGCTTTTGTTGCAAGTCACTAGAATCATGATGCAAGTTTCTTATTTTGCTGATGGAACTGCTTTGTATTTATGTGTTTTTTTTGTCTTTTTTTTGAGTGGGTTAGGCAGGTTAACTGGAGCTGGCTTGCCTTGTTATAAATAGAGTTTCTGACGCATGGTGACTGCATGTTGATCTATGGTCTCTACAGGTTATTCCTCAGATAGCCTGCCTTCAAATTGGGGTACTGTATGGATAAGGTACTCTCACCTGACCAGGTTTTGACTAATGAGGAGGCTTAACTGCTCAGCAGCCCTTCATCATTCCAAATAAAGTGCAGCAGCAGGTCAGGGGATGGGGCAGATGGAGCACTGGCACATGGCAGAGGAGTGAGAAGAAATGAGAAAAAAGGGGTCGGGGAAGAGCCGGAAGAAAAAATGGGCAGGGGGCAGACAGGGGAGCGAGGTTAGTTGCCGGAGTAGATGTGAGTAGAGAAGTCATGAAGGACAGCTTTAAATGTGAAGGAAAAAGAAGAACAGAAAGCTGAGGGGGGCAAGTTATTCCAAACAAGGGGAGGTGAGAGGGGAAGGCCGACTGACCAGCAGAGGATATACAACATGGGGCAGAAAATGAGCGGAATCCAGAGGGACTGGTATATCCATCTAGAATTCTGACACTGCTTCAACACACATTATACAGTTCTTGTTTTGAACTGGGTACTGTATGGCATGTTAAAGCAGGATCAATCTCTAACATGCATACATACAAAGACTGTTTCTATCCCTACAGTACTTGCAGCTTTGTTAAAATAGTCATTTTTATTTATTTCTCTCCAAATCGATACCTTGTATTAAATCCCTACAGTTCAGTGATTTTAATTAAAGACTATCAGTATGTGTATTACAGGTAGCTGACTAAACCATGGTGATGGGATTCACTATGAATGCCAATTCTACAGTGTTACCATCATTCATTTCTCACCACTCAATGCACTGGCTTATCAATTGCTAAAAAATCTCCATGGATTGCTTGAAAGAGAACTGCACTGACCCTGTAAATCTGTGTTTTCTGAAGAAGCCGTGTTTCAGATACTGGTTGACATTCCATTACTGCTCCCGCTTTACTGGCCTTGTAGTAAACAGAGAGTAGAAGTGCCGAGAAGGACCATTTGAGAACAGAATGATGTACAGTAGCTTATATCCTTGCTCAGCTCTTCCAGTGTTGGCACAATGCATCTATGTTCTACTGTAAAACTCTTTGACTGAAAGGGACATAAACTACATCATAGAGTTCTAGGTACGCAACACCAGTGTGTAAATCAGAAATATCCATTAAACAGAACTGGAACCAGTACTTGAAAAATGCTTCTATAGGAAGAAAGCACGTGAAGTTCAACACAGTTCTCCTTTAGTGACCTTCTGTCATTTCACTTATTTGAATATGTGTCCCTTCAAAGCCTCTTCTAAGTGTTCCTTGTCTATCATCCTCCTAGAAATCACAGTTGCCCACAGAATTTACTGACTTTTCTCACCATTTTTTTACAAACATACAAATGTGCCAGCATAAACAGACCACCTGGTCTATCTAAGTCTGCTCGGGTGTGCAGCTAGCACCCCTAGTTTGCAACTGCCCCAACCCCTCCTTTTTGTCATCCCACTGCCACCCCCCCACCCTCACTCTCCCCTGTCCCATGCCTTTTTGAAGCTGTTCACAGATTTACATGACACTACCCGTTCTGCTAGTCTGTTCCATTTTGCTACCACCCTCTCTGTGAAATAGTGTCTCATTTACCTCCTCAATCTTCCCCCTTCTATTCTTAGCCCATGCCCCCTGGTGTCCCTCCCCCTCCTTAGCTTAAAGACCCCAACTGCCCCATCCTTACTGATTCCCCTCAGATACTTTAATGTCTCTATCATGTCCTCCCTGTTCCTTCTATCCTCTAGGGTGTACATATTCAGGTCTCCCAGTCTGCTCTCATATTCTCTCCCCTCCATTCCACATATCATCTTTGTTGCCCTCCTCTGCACCTCCTCCAGTAGCCTGATACCACGCTTTAGGTATGGCCTCCAAAACTGCACACCATACTCTAAGTGCGGCCATAGCAGCAACCTGTAGAGGGGCAAGATCACCTCTCTTCACCTGGACGAAACCCCCCTCACTATGCACCCCAACATTTTGTTAGCTTTTGCAGCCACTCTCCTGCACTGGGCAGTGGTGTTCATGGTCCCTGTTATCATTACCATTAGGTCCTTCTCCTCCTTAGTGATCCCCAGCTTACCCCCCCCCCCCAGCCAGTATTCTCTCCTTGGTTCTTCTCACCCCAAAGTGCATAATCTACACTTTTTGCATTGAACCCAGCTGCCACCTTTCTGACCACTCCTCTTGCTTGCTTAGGTTCCCTTGCAGCTGATTCCATCCCTCCCCCCCTCCATCCACCAATGCTCCGATTTTGGTGTCATCCCACCCCATGTGCAATGTCTGATATGAAGAGCCCAAATAATACTGGCCCCAGCACAGAGCCCTGTGGCACCCCACTCGACACCGAACTTGGAATTGAGAGCTCCCCTCTCACCACCACCCATTGCAGCCTGCTACTCAGCCAGCTTGCAATCCAGTTCATCATTTTTGCCCCTACCCCTATACCAGTTAGCGTCCCCCCAAGCTGCCCATGAGGCACCGAATTGAAGGCCTTGCTGAAGTCCAAGTAAACAACATCCACTGCATGACCCTTATCTAGCTCACCTGTCACCCAGTCATAATATTGTATCAAGTTGGTTTGACAAGATTTCTCTGAAATGAACTCATGCTGCCTCACATCCTGGAGGCCATTGTCCTCTAGGTATGACACCAGTCTTTCCTTTTGAATCGTTTCCATAAGTTTGCACACTATGGAGGTGAGACTTACCGGACGATAATTACCCGGTTCATCCCTTGGCCCATTCTTGCGTAATGGTACTACATGTGCCATCCTCTAGTCCAATGGCACACATCCCGACTCCAGTGAGGTGCTGTACAGATCTGCCAGCGGCTCCGCCAACATCTCCGCCATCTCCCTCAGCACCCTGGGGTGAATACCATTCAGCCCTGGTGCCTTGTCTACCTTCAGTGCCCTCAGTCCCTCTAGGACTCTATCTGCCCCAATTCTTCCATCTGTCACCTCCTCTCCCTGTCCCCACCCTCCCAGCCCATAGTGGTAGCGGTCCCCCCTTTTCTTCTGTGAATACTGAGCAAAAGTATTCATTCAGTGCTTCTGCCTGCTCCTCCCCTTTTTCTGTCCACTCCCCACCCCTTTTTATCCTCACTATTGTCTCCTTGCACTTCCTTTTCTCCCTGATGTATCTGAAAAAGTCTTTCTCCCCCGTTAATTCCCTGCGTTAATCTCAGCTCCCTCTGGGGCCTTGGCTTCTCTCACTTTTCTGGTCGCCTCTCTGGACCATCTTGCATATTCCTCCCTGTACTCCTATACCTCTGGTGCACCACTCATTTTGCCCTCACCACCTCCACAACCTCGCTGTTTTCAACCAGCATTGTTTTCTTGCCTTGCTCCTCTTACTCTGTCTCTTAGTGCAGACTTCTGTTGCCTCTGCAATCCCCGGTTTAATAATATCCCATTTCTGCTCCGTATCCATCTCCTGCCTTATGCCCTCCAGTTTCCCTTTCAGTACTTCCTGCATCCTCCCAAAGTCCACCCCACTGAAGTTTACCACCCAGGTAACTGATTTCTCTGTCTCCCCGCACATCGTGATATTAAACCACACCGTTTGGTGATCACTGTCAGCTAGTGGTTCCTCCACCTTTATTTTCCCTACTGCCTCCCCATTCGACAATACCAGATCTGGGACAGTGGCCTTCAAGGAAACTGTTAACTGGACTGATTTCACGACATACTGTACAACAGCAGCAACTAATTTCACCATTGGTATTAATATTTTTCATCTTACTCAACATATACTGGCCTAGACTGTAATAAATGGTAGTTTCATAGTAGCAGCAGCAGCAGTAGCAGTTATAGTAGTAAGGCAAATCTGCCCATTTTTAAAAGTAACTTTTGGGTACCTACAGAATACAACAGAAAATAATGCTGGTTTCATATGGCATGGTATTTTAAAATGTTAGGCAAATAAATGAATTAATAGAGTCAGTGCAGTGACTATGCAGAAAAACATGGCAGATTTTTTTTTGGGGGGGGCACAACAGAATTCCACAAAAAGACGTGGACAACAATAATAAGAACCTGTTTTATACAGACAAGGACTGTTTGCCAGGGCACCAGGGATATCCTTATTCTTTCTGGACGGTGCTACGGGATCCTGAGCTGGCACCCTGACAACTACCAGAGAAGCCTCGCTTACAGTCCTGACCTGCGGCATGTCACTTTTTGCTGTATGCCACAAAACAGCAGACCGCAGCTAATTACAGCATTTGTTCATTAGAAAACCATTATCCAAACACAAGAACTGTTTGGCTATTGCTTTCACTAATGGGCTACAGCAGCAGCAAAGACAAACTTTACAGTATTACATTACAGAAAGGAACAAACATCAGGGTAGGATTGTAAATATATGACCTAATTCCCACAGATGGCTCTAGGGCAGTGTTTCTCAACTATGGCCCCCAGCACCATTTTTTTGCAGCCATAGAGTTCTTTAGAGCCCCAATTACAAAAGTAATGAAACTGACAATTTCTTACCTTTTTAATAAAACATGGGAGATGCAATTCAAGTGAAAATATATCACAGACTTGATTTGAGGTATATTGTGTGAAAATAAATTTGTTGAATTAAGGGGTTTGGGGTATAACATTGGCTTTGGGGTGAAACACATAAGGAGTGAGGTCATCAATACGTATTAGTGGCCACACACTGAATTCCCATAAGACCACCAGGATTTACGACTTGATAATCACTGCTCTTTGGGGGTCAGAATGGTTGCACGTCCACTACTGTACTTTGTCTTTAGCTCACTTACAAAAGTTACAATGTTCTTGGTGCATCAATATTCAAAAATTGCTTCACCCCAGTGATTTGATTCCCCAAGATTAGTTCATCAGGGGAAACTTATTTGCTCTAGAAGACGTAAAAAAAAAAAAAGCTAGGTAGACTTTTTCGAATGTTGGTCTGATTTCTTTAAACGAATTATCCCTTAACCTGCATCACTGTGTTACCTTGAGTTATTTTAAATCTGTACTGGATGATTATTTGGGGTAGAAACATGGATATAAGTACCACAACCTATTTTTATAACTTGAAATTGTTACCTTTTATTTCATAAGTAGTGTACACTGCTAGCCTAGCTTAAAACAAGGGTTTTAATATTTATGTTTTCAAGCTTTTTTTTATGAATGTATTTCTTATCATTTCTGATATTATTTACTCTGTTACCACCCACCTCCTGACCAACTTACCTGCAGGGAACCATATCCTGCCATGGTCAAACCCTGACCCAGCACCACAAAGTCCAATGGGGGCAAGCATGATGCTGGCACCTCCTGCCACTGGGCTGTCACATGGAGATGCAGATAGGACTGAGGCGGTTCCTGGCAGAATGCCCCCCCAATGCAGGCTGGCAAGGGGCAGCCATTCCACAAGGAATGCAAGAGACTGGCCCCAGAAGGTTGAGTGTGTCCTTGGGACTGCCTCTCTGCCTCCTGCCACAGCTAACTGGAATAAAGGATCTAGGCCATGAATCTGCAGTCCCCTGTGTGGAAGGTGGGAGTTTTAACCAATAGGCTGTTGGAGTGTCCCTAATTTACAAATTTTAATGAATAAATAAATACAAAGCAATACGCAGTATGTTCAACTTACTAAGTTATAAGGTATATAATTCCAAAAATGTTAAAGCATGCAAACAGGCTAGGGTGAAAGGTACAACTATAGGCAAGTACTAAGTTTAGTATACATTTATATCAAGTTAAGAACAGTTATCGGGCTTTTATACCATAGGAGGAGATATATATTTTTAATATGCATCAATACCATATAAAGAAGATAGCGAGCATTTTTTTAAATACAAAAAAGAGTTACAGACCATTCTTACAAACATCAATTATTTTATTATATTCATATGTCCAGCTATGTACAGAAAATGAACAGTTACCTACCAGTAACAACAGATCTTCAAGAGAATCTCCTCCATTGGGCCACACATTTGGAACTGTTAAGTCATCGGCATCAGGACCATCCAGAAGCTTTTGTCTAGTTGGGGACCGCCCATAACAATGTACAATGTCAGCACCTATAAAATGTGGGTTGCCCCCTTGCTCCTCAGTTCCCCACCGGAGATGAGCTCAGACAGACACTTACTGTGAGGAACCAGAAGACCACACCAGGACAAGGCATATAAGAAGAGGCACGGGACTGGTGACAGAAGACACAGAAGCATCAATATGGACAACTTCCACCAAGGCAGTAGAACATCCTGCCAGCTTATACCTCATACAGGGCAAAGGAAGGTGGGTGCGCCGTGGCCCAACAGAGAAGTCTCTCGAAGATCTACTGTTACTAGTAAGTAACTGTTCTGTCTTCATCGAGGATATCTCCTCCACTGGGCCACATCTTTGTAATAATTTCCAAGCAGAACAAACTACCCTGGGAGGATGGCAAAGTCCGATATGAAATCAGGACAGAAGGCCTTGAAGGACAGCAAGACCAAAGCCAAGACGTTTGTGTGAGATAATGTCTAGACTTTAGTGATTAGTAAAAGTATGTACAGTGCTCCATGTGGCAGCAGCAGCACAAATGTTAGCAGCAGACAGACCCTGAAAACAATCAACAGAGGTGGTCATACCCTGAGCAGAGTGGCCACAATCATCACCAGGAAGTTCCTTACAGTACTTACCGTATCGAAACATAATAAACCAGGTCAGCCACTTGGACAGGCACTTCTTAGTGACAAGTACACCCTCTCTCCCAGGGGCAAATGATTCAAAAGCTGAGAGGACTGTCTGTGGTCCTTTGTGTGAGCCAGGTAGAAACATCAATGTCCATGGGTGTCAAAAGCATGTAGCAGAGCCTCACCCTTGCTAGCATGTTCAGGAAAATATGCTGGTAGGTGCAGTGTCTGATTCAGTGTGAAGTCAAAAACCACTGTGGGTAAAAACATGGATTAGTATGCATGGCTAACATGTCCTTGTGACAGATCAGGTAGGGGGGGCTCATGCATGAGTGCCTGAAGTTCAGAAATCCTTCGGACAGAGGTAATAACCAAGAAGTGAGTTCCATGAAAGGAAGCATAGTTTGCAAGCTGCAGTGGGCTCAAAAGGAGCCAAAATCAATTTCTCAAGCATAAAATTAAGGTCGCAGGGTGGAACCAGTTTTCAAATCGAAGGAATCATGTGCAGAACACCACTAAGGAATATACAGGACATTTCTAGTTGTGCCACCGAGCTTCCTTCTAAGGGACATGGAATGCTGAAATGGCAGCCAAATGAACCTTAATGGAAGACTGCTGCAGACCAGAGTTTTATAAAGACTGGAGGAAGTCTAGCACAGTATAAACAGGACACAAAAATGGGTCCTCATAGTGGGAAGCGCACCAGGTGGAGAAATGCTTCCATTTGAAAAAATATGTGTGTTTAGCAGAAGGTTTACATCACCTACCTGGGAAGAAACCCCAAAGTGTGCAATGACTACATCCTCAGAACCCAAGTGTGCAGGTGGAGGGATTGTAGGTCGGAGGGACCAGGAACCCCCCTGTCCTGGGACAGTAGACAAAGGGTAAATGAACCAGAGGTTCCACTGCCAGATGCTGCAGGAGTGGAAACTACAGTATATAGCCTAGAGGTTAGAGTAACGAGCTGTGAATGAGGTTGGTACATCCAGCAGACCAGTGGGTTTGATTCCCACAACCTCCACTTGCATAAGGAGTGACCCTGAGCAAGTCAGTAAACCTCCCCAGTACTCCTGGGTCATCCTGAAAACAGGCATTGTGTGCCTAGTGGGTGTTACCCAGTTACCAAAGAAGATAGATATCAGTAACAGTAGCCCATTCTGCCCCATAGTTTGAGTAGAGCCTTCTGAATGAGAGAGTTCAGAGGGCATGCATAAATGAACCTCCCCCTTCCAGGAGAGGGACAATGCATCTTGCCAAAAAACTCCAGGCCCTGGAGTGAGCTTGAGCAATCAGGGCCTTGGCCTTGTCCTGTGGCAGGAAGGCATTGTCCACTGCCATGTCCAAAACTGCCTCAATATATTCGAGATGTTGGCACGGAGTAAAAACAGTTCTGGTACACTGAACATGAAACCCAGGTCCTCGAACAACTGCAGAGTTTGAGATACTGTGTACTGGACCACTTCCTTGCATGGGCCCTGCAGGAGCCAGTTGTCAAAATGAGGAAAGACAAAGCCCTTCCTTCTGGAGGGTTGCTGCCACAACCAAGAAGAGTCTGGTAAATACCCACAGTGCCAATATAAGCCAAAGGGTAATACTTGGAACTGGGGAAAAATAAGGTACAGGAGGGGAGTATTTTTCAACAAAAAATGTGCTCAAGGACAAGATGACATGCTATGAGGCTGGAGGGGGGCAGATTCAGGAGGGATATGAGGAAGTACTTCTTCACAGAAAGAGTGGTGGATTCCTAGAACAGCCTTCCAGTGGAGGTAGTGGGGGAAAAACAGTGGTGGGGTTTGGAAAAATGCCTGGGATACGCACAAGGAAATCATAGAGGTAAGAAAGAGGGGAGAGAAGGAAGTGCTGTAGATCAAGTAGGGTTACCAGTAAAAATGAAGGTAGAAGAAAACGGGCAGACTGGTTGGGGCAAACGGGTCTTATCTGCCATCAGATTCTATGTTTCTATGTTTAATAATGGCAGTCCTCCAGTGTGAATCTGGGGTACTGTCTATGGCATGATCGGATTCTGATACAAAATTAAGCATCTTTCATGTCCAGAACACACAAAGCCAATCCCCTTTTTGCAGAAGAGGAATGACAGCCTGAAGAGACACCATTACAAACTTTTTGTATTCGACAAATTTGTTCAGTGCGCCAAGGTCGAAAACCAGATGCAAATCTCCTGTGGATTTGGGGACTGCAAAATACTTGGAGTAAAAACCCCTGTTCCTTTCTTTGGCAGGAACAGGTTCCATGGCCTTTTTCAGAAGTAGAGACTGAACTTCTTCCCTCAACATGGGCAGGTGTCCTGGAGGATAATGAGAATGAGGTGGAGGGTGCATTGGAGGTTTGGAAAGCAGTTTCAGTGCATGCCCCTTTTCCACTGTTTCCAGGACCCATTCATCTGTGGTGATCTCTCTCCATTTTGGTAGATAAAAGGAGATCTTTCCCTGCACCTTTTTCTCCTTTTGGCAGCCGTGAAAAGGGAGGGAGTGGGGAGTCCCAAGGTGTCGGATGGGGCAGGGCTGTCAAAACTGGAACCTTTCAGTGTCTTGGAGTGGCCAACCTGGGCAGCAGGTCCAGCAGGGGGCCCACCTCTTCTGCCATGATACTGCTGACAGTAGCTATGGCCTACTTGGCCAGCAGGCTTCTGAAAAACACCTCTACCAAGACCCCTGAAATTTGGGGAGAGTCAAAGACTTCACAGATCCCAAGTCATTTTGGATGACTGACGGTCTTTTAATGCATTGTCCACATCATGGCTGAATAGTTTAGAGATCTCAAAAGGGGCAATGGGCACAGCCGGTTGCACATCTGAAGCAAATCCTGCTACTCAGAGCCAGGAATATCTTTGGAGGCAGATACCACAGACAGCAGACCTAGCAGCAGTGTCTAAGGCATCATATGCTGACCATAGTAGATGTTTTCCAGTAGCTAGGTCAGCAGAGCTGGCTTTTAGCTGTTTTGCTTGTGCAGGGTTGTCTGGCCGGGTATGCACTGTGGACACAGCCAACTTCCAGACGCTGTTCTGATACTTAATCATACAAGCCAGGTTGTCTGCCATGCAAAGTCTCAAAGTGCCAGAGGCACAATTTCCCAGACTCCTTGTCAGGATGCAGGGTGCTCCTAATTCTAGAAGCCCTAGAGTAATTATGGGCAACCACGATGATCACAGAGTTGGTCTCAGGCTAGGAAGCGTAATAGGGCTTGACAGACGGAGCGGAATACTGTTTGCCAGCATTTCTGGGGACTACAGACAAGAGTGTTAGGCCTGTGCCCAGAAGCAAATGCAGCATCTTCTAAGACAGGGTAAACAGGAGACACAGCAGTAGTCGGTGCTGCTGTTATTTCCAAGAATTCCAGTAAGTTTCTCTTACTGGAGTCTTCTACACCCACACATTCTATAACATCTTGTATTTTCTTAAATAAATCCTGGAAGGAGGGATCTTCTGGAGAGGACCTGGGGTTATAACACCACAGAGTCCTCATTGCAAGATGACAAGGTTGAGCTGGAATGAAAGAAAAAAATTACTCACCACAGTAATCTTGTTTCTTCAAAGGGATCACTCATTATGATTAAACTTAATGCAGTCAGCCTCCTGTGTTGAACTGACCGGAGAAATGGAATTTTATGCAAATTATGGAATTCTCAATTGGCTCATGCCACTTTCAAACTGCTGCCCTAGTAACTGTTGCACTCTGAGTGCTTCAGATTCTTACGGAGCCTAACTGGGTAAAAGACCCACTAGCTAAGATTAACAACATTAAATAACATTTGTGCCCTTTCAGGTCAAAATATCCTTAACTAACAAACCTAAGAAACTTTAAGACCACCTGGACACCAACTGGTTAAACAAAGTGAGTCCCTACCTTAGCCTATATATGAGGAAAGAAAAAACACCCTAACGCAGGGGTGCAGAGAAACTTCTATAGGTTCTAGTAGGGGAGGTAGGAAGGGTTTTTAATCATAATGAGTGATCCCTTTGAAAAAACAAGATTACTATGGTGAGTAATTTTTTCTTCTAACCCCAGGAATCACTCATTATGATTAAACTTAATGCAGACTACCAAGCAGTACCTTTGGAGGTTGGGCAGAGAACCTATTTAGGAAACAAGCTTTGCAGTACTGCTGTACCAAACCTAGCAACACCTCTGGCTTGTAAGTCCAGTCTATAATGCTTTGTGAAGGTGTGTACCGATTTCCATGTAGCTGCTTTGCAGATTTCCAGTAGTGGAATTTCTCTTGAAGCTGCCACTGAAGCAGCTGTGCCCCTGGTGAAGTGTGCCTTCAGGCCCAGAAGAACCTGTTTACCCACCTTACTATGACAAAACTGTATACATGCTACTATCCAGCGAGCAATTGTACGTTTTGTTGCAGCTCTGCCCTTACCAACCTCACCATATGTGAGGAAGAGCTGTGATTGACTTGTCCTGTAAGACTTGGTTCTGTCAATGTAGTGGCTAGGTGTCCTTTTGACATCAAGGGAATGAAGTCTCCTCTCTGGAGAACTGGAGTTGTCTGTAAAGAAGACAGGTAGAGTGATAGACTGATTCAAGTGAAAATCAGACACCACCTTGGGATGACATTTTTTATTAGTCCTAAGGACCACCTTGTCCCTGTGGAATGAGATGTAGTCTACATCTGTGCACAGGGCTTTTAATTCACTGATCCTTCTGGCTGAAGTAATGACAACCAGGAAAACAGTTTTCCAAGTGATATACTTCAAATATGCAGTTGCCATGGGTTCGAATGGTGCGTCCATGAGTTTAGCAATGCAAACATTTAGATTCCAGGCAGGAACTGGTTCCCTCAGGGGAGGGTGCAGAAGATTAGACCTTTAAAATATTTTCTAAATACTGGATGAGAGGCCATAGACTTCTCCTTACCAACTGACAGGTAAGCAGAGAGTGAAACTAAGTGGACCTTGAGGGTAGAAGGCTTCAGACCTAAGGAATGTAAATGTGTAAGATAATCTAGAAGAATAGCCAAATCAGCCCTGACAGGGGTCACACCCTGACCTGTGCACCATATAGTAAATCTTTTCCACTCAGAGGAATATGTCTTCTTAGTAGACGGCTTCCTGGAACCCCCTAAGAACTGTCAGCACCTGTTCTGACAGGTTAAAGTTAGCAAATTCTAAGTCTTCAAGAGCCATGCCTTGAGTCTCAGTGATTTGAGATTGGGGTACAGGATCTTGCCCAGCGAGGAGGTTAATAGGTTGTGCCTCCTGGGCAGGTGGATAGGGGGAACCACTGACAGAGACAGTAGAAGAGAGTACCAGTGCTGTCTTGCCCAATCCGGAGCCACCAGTATCATTTTTGCTGGTTAGGACCTCAATTTCAGTAGGGTCCTGAATATCATAGGAAAGGGGGAAAATGCATACAGAAACCTCCTTGTCCAATCCAGGGCCATGGCATCTAGGGGAATTGTGCCCCTTAGAGGAGGCCTGCAACAGTACATTGGAAGCTGCAGGTTTTCTGTGGAAGCAAAGAGATCCACCTCTGAAATGCCCCATTTCCTGAAAATTGTACTGAGTACCTGAGCATTCAGGCACCACTCGTGGTGGTCTTGACTTATCCTGCTGAGAGAGTCTGCCAATACATTGTCCTTCCCTGGAAGGTGTATGGCTGACAGGGATACTCCCATGGAGTATACCAGGGACCACAGTCTCACTGCTTCCGTGCACAGCAGATCTGACCTGGTACCTCCTTGCTTGTTGATGTAATACATGGTTGTGGTGTTGTCTGTTCTGACTTGCACCACCTTGTTTTGCAGGAAAGGAGCAAATGCTTTTAGAGCCAGGTAAACGGCCCTGAGCTCCAAGAGATTTATGTGCAACAGAGACTCTTGTGGGGACCATGTGCCACTTGCTGTGTGCTCCAACACGTGTGCCCCCCAACCTAGAAGTGAGGCATCTGTTGTGAGGATTACTGAGGGGTGTTCCCTTATAAAAGGTACACCCACTCTGAGGTTGTGCTCATCCAGCCACCATTGTAAAGCTTGGACTAAGCCTATTGTGACTGGAACCAGTTTGGACATAGGATCTGTCCTTTGAGACTAGTACTGTCTGAGGTGGAACTGAATATCTCTCATTTGAAACCTGGAGCCCATTACCACTGCAGTGGCAGATGCCATGTGGCCCAGTAGCCTCAGAAATTCTCTGCTGGTTTGGGTCACCAGGACACAAAGGATTTTACAATCCGCAGAATGCTTGTCACCCTATCTTGTGGCAGGAAGGCTCTGCCTAGTCTGGTGTTTAATTCTGTTCCAATAAACTCCAGCACCTGGAGTGGCACCTGCTGAGATTTCTGTTCGTTGATCAGAAATCCCAGGGATGCTATTGTAGATTTTGTTAGTACCAGTGACTGTGCTGAATGCTGCAGGGACTGTCCTACTACTAACCAGTCATCCAGACAGGGGAAGACTGTTACCCCTTGTTTCCTCAAAAACTCTACCACCACTGATAGGCACTTTTTAAAAACTCTTGGTGCCGGAGTTAGCCCAAAAGGGAGAGCTGCAAACTGACAATGGCCTGACACCAGCCTGAGTCTCAAGAATTTTCTGTGAGATGGTCTGATGGGAATGTGGAAATAAGCATCCCTTAAATCTAGGGAGGCTAGCCAGTCTCCCTTTTGCAATAAGGGAATGATTATTGCAAGAGTGACCATTGTGAACCTTGGTTTCAAAATGTACTTGTTCAGAAGTCTTGGTTCCAAAATAGGTCGCCAATCCCCATTTTTCTTCCTTATGAGGAAGTACCTGGAATAAAAACCTCTGCCCCTGCTTATCAAAGGCACTGCCTCCACTGCTTTGATTGCTAGTAGATGCTTTACCTCTGCCTCCAACAGAATCTTGTGTAGTTGTTGATGGAGCAAAGGTTCTTGTTCTCAGCTTTGGAAGTGATTTGAAACTGAGTGCCAGGCCCTGGCTCACTACCTCCAACACCCACTTGTCTGTGGTGATGGAATGCTAAGCATGAAGATAATGAGCTAGTCTGCCATCTACTGGTGGTCCTGAAATAGGGGATGTGACCTGCACTAGCCCGTCAGGGGTTCTTCTGTGTGGGCTGTGCCTGAACCTGTGGTGCAGGGGTCATTCTTCTCATGGCTCTCCTGCCCCTTCCTCTAAAATAACCGCTGGCCTGCTGTTGAGGCTGAGAGGCCTGCACTTGAAAGAAAGGTCTGGGGTAAGAACCCCTACCTCCCCTACTCTGGGGTCTATAAAAGGTGGAAGGCCTATCTTTGGAATTGCTCCGATAGGTGGATTTATATTCCTCCACCTTCTTCATAAATGCCTCTTCCTTATCCCCAAACAAAGAGTTGTTTTCCAGGGGAAAATCCATTGCTTTAGCCTGTGTGTCTAAAGTCAGGTTGGTGGCTCTAAGCCAAGCGAACCTCCTAAGTGAAACAGACAAAGCCATCAACTTCGATGCAGTATCATTGGCATCCACTGCCCTATGAAATTGGTACTTGGTAGCATCAAGTGCAGCCCTTGCTGTATCCTGTATGTCTACAGCCACTTCACCTGGAACCTTATCAGTCAAAGCTAGAACCGAGTTCCATAGAGCTTTTTGGTACTGCACTGAATATGCCATGTAATTGGCCTGCCTAACTAATAAAGCAGCAGCCATGTACTCTTTCTTCCCCATAGCATCCATTTTTCTTGAGTCTTTGTCTGGTGGATGGGTAGCCAAGGGGATCCTGGCCTTGTCACAGGCAGCAGCTTGTACTACTACCTCAGGATCAGGATGAGTAAAAAGAAAATCAGCTGTAGCTCTGTCAAGCTGATATTTCTTGTCAGCTTTCTTATCCACACCAGGGCTAGAGGTTGGAGTTTTAAAAATCTGTAGTGCAGCCTTTTTTAAAGATTTATGCATGGGGAGAAGCAGACGTTTAGTGGGGGTTAACCCCATCATGACCAGAAAATCTGCCTCCTCCATATCCTCTTCTGTTTCCTGAAAAGGGAAGTTCAGAGTTTCCACCATGCTCTTGACAAAGGCATAGTGGGAGGAGTATTCCTCAGGGCCCCTAGGAGGGGACCCGAATTCTTGCTCAGGGGAAACCTCTGGATCTATAGGTTCCCCTCCAAAATCATCCTCCTCCTCCTCCTCCTCCCCAAAACACTTCCAGCATTCCCTGCCTTGCTGGGGGTGTAGGAGGAACCGGGGCAGTCGGTGTAGGAACTGGGATTGCCCCCTGTAGGGCTTGTAACACTTGAAGAGCCTTAGTAATGTCCTCAGCCAAGGGCATAATATGTTTGTCTGCTGGGAGCTCCTTAGCCTTCTTGGTCGGAGGCGCAGCGACATGTTTTTCTTTACACTTTTTCTTTAATGGAACAGGTTCAGAGCCTGATTCCAAAGCCCTTTTTGCTTTACCTTGTTCAGATTTATCTGAACTCTTGTCAGGATCCTTGGCTTTACCTCCATCCTTTTTGTGGGAAGAGGAAGAAGCAGAATTATCTACACTAGAAGCAGAAACAGAAGCCATCTCTTCTACACTCTTAGACCTTTTCTTTAATGTTTTAGGGCAAAAGGTCTTACAAATATCACAAATGGCAAATATATAACTTGTACCTAAACAAGAAATACACAGAGAATGTCTGTCTGCTTTTGCTATAAGTTGCCCACAAGACTCACGACATTTAAAACCTGTGGGTCCTGTGCATTTTTTAGGTTTATCTAAATGGACCTCTGACAATGATAGACAAAAAGATTACTTCACAAAAAAATGTTATTTAAAATACCTCGGAATTGGAGGTTCTTTAAATATAAATATAAGTACCGCTAACGGTTCCTGGAACTGATCGCTATTCGGTTCCTGAAGAAAAGGAACCGATAAAATACAGAAATTTAAACAAAAATAAAGCGGTTCAAGGAACCGATCGCTAAATGTATAAAATAAAGCAAAACTGAGGTAAAAACCTCCCAAATAGACGCGGAACCCTCGGTTCCAAAGAACCATGAGGGAACCGCGAATAAAGACAAAAAACTACTATAACACTAATAAAATATACTAAACGATGTTTCTAAGGCAGCAATTGAAAATTAAACTAAAATTTAGTACTTAACCACAGATAAACTTTATTCCAAACACAGTTCAAGGAGAGCTCTCCAGGACGTTCTTACTAGGCAGGCGGAGTACAGAATCTGAAGCACTCAGAGTGCAACAGTTGCTAGGGCAGCAGTTTGAAAGTGGCATGAGCCAATTGAGAATTCCATAATTTGCATAAAATTCCATTTCTCCGGGCAGTTCAACACAGGAGGCTGACTGCATTAAGTTTAATCATAATGAGTGATTCCTCTGGTTAGAAACCCCCTTCATAGGGCTCCTCTTCCCCACCTTCATCTCCTAAATCCTCCTCCATTTGCAGGAGGTACGGATTATATTCCACCTCATCACTGTCCTGAATTACGAAAAGGGCAAGTGACACACTCACTGACTGAGGCAGCTGTATTTTTTTTTTTTTTTTTATACTTTCTATTTTCTTTCCCCTTCTCCACAGTGCCTACCTTCCCTCAGGGACTCCAAAGGCATCATGCCTGCCAGGTCACCGGGATGTCAGCCCTTCACGTGTCCGCCCTGTCATCACCCTCGGATTATCCCCCCCGAGTGGGGTGGGAGGCCAACCCCCAAGCCTCCCATCCTTCATCCAAGTGTTGGCCAGACTCGTGCGACCCCTCTCCAGTCCTGGTCTCGTGATGCTGGGGCCCATTTCCAGGCATCGCTGTGGGTGATTTTCCGCTTTTCTGGGGAGTGGTGTGAGTCCGACGTCAAGGCGTTCCTGCCGACGTCCACCACTCCCAACCATTGTCTGCTCCGCACGCTATCTGTACCTCTGGCCTCCGCCAGAGGTCAGCCAAGAGCTGAGACTTTGCCCCCCCCCCCCTCGGGAGAGTAGAGCTGTCCTCCGGATGCTCAATCCTCTCCCTCCCTGCCGACCCCGATGGCCCAGGCTTGTTCCCGAACCCGGGTTGCCAGCGTGGAGCGAGGTGTGGTGTCCAGCGCCTAAACCCTCAGTGCCACCGGGCCAGCCAGGTGGCAGCCGTATTGTCAGTGCAGCAGGTATGCTTTTCAGTTTCTTCAACCATGATGCTGTGGAGGAAGCCCTGTCAATGGGACTAGCACCGCCACTGTCAGTGATGGGAATAGGCATGTTAACATTTTTGAAAATGATGACACAACAACCTGGGAGTGGAAGACACCTGGCAAAGTAGTCATGATTGCCATCATCACCAGGGTGGAAACTAGCAACAGAGGCTTCATACCATCCATACTAGGTACAGCAGTGCCAGAGCCAGGTTCCAGCCTTGGTATCTCAACAATGGTTGGTGAGGCTGTAGTCAATGAGGCCAGAGCAGATGACAAGGAAGACTCACCCTCCCTCAATGAAGACCTCAAACTCACTGAAGAAGCATGTCTAGATCTATGCTTATGGTGGCTGGAGGAACAGGAGGTCTTCAACGATGATTTTTCCTTGTCTTTGGATTTCTCCATCGTCCTCCCTGACATTGGCGGTGGTATAGTCATCGACCGCCTGGGTGCCTCCTTACCCAGGGGGTGTTCAGGACGGAGAAGCCAGTTTGCAGCCCGTGGCCTTTGCCTGTGCTTCCAAGACTTGAATGGCGATGAAAGCATCTAGAGCCTTCTTCTGGCATCTCCTTGTGGCCTGGTTAAATCCTTGGCAGATCTTGCAGGACCTCATGTTGTGGAACAGGCCAAAATAGCAAACACACACAGTGTAAGCATCATTCTTGTAGATCTTGCAACCATAGGTACAAAACCTAAATAAAGGTTCTGTCGACAGCAGTTTACAGGGACAACACTATCGGCAGCAGCCCCTACATTGTGGAATAAGACTGCCTGCTAAACTCTGCTCCACCGACACACACAGTAGGTTTAAATCCCACCTCAAACTTTGGCTCCCGGCAAATTCCTCCTGCCATTATTTTCCTGGGTAGTCTGTCTTGCCTGACTGCACACTCTCCTTCTGAGTCTCGTGCCTCCACAACCCCCCCCCCTTTTGTTTATTGCTCTAACTTATCACAGGTCCACCTCCTTCCCCTCCCCTACCCACCATTTTTTCCCCATTTCTTTTCCACTCACTACAAATATATATTTGGTTGCATGCTATGCTATCCTGCTGTTACCAGCCATATGTATTTATGTATAAAGTTTACGGATGGTCCTGACACAGTCTGCTTACAGTTCTGAAGGTGTGGCCCAATGGAGGAGATCTCCTTGATGGAGATCCGCATCTTCAGTCATAGCTGCCTCTCTGATCTCTCTGCTCTGTTTTACCTGTAAAAAGTCACGCACAAGCAGCTGGACAGGATGTGTAAAGTTTATTTATTTGGTTTTTGATTACCGGGTAGGTATACTAGACAATAATATGCCTATTTTCAGGTACAACCCAGAAGAGTACAATTACAATCGTGAAACACAGTACAGTAAAATAGTACAATTAACGATTTAAAGGGTAACCACTTACAATACATGAGCAGTTGAAAAATTCTAACAGAGTGGAGGAAATCATTGTAGCAAGGAGAAAACAGTACATTAGTAGCAAATCAAGAAATAGGCAACAGTGTCACTAAACAATTCAGAAACAGACGGTACATCTTTCATAAGTGCATCAAATTAAAAGGACACTGTCAACCCCCTTAGGCCTCAAAATGTCTTTAATTTAAAAAACACATCTTATGATTGTTCACAGTCTGTAAAGACTGTTGATGCAGCTGGTGGTTTGATTCAGATCCATTTTTTCCTCTAAAAAGTGAAACAGACTGCATACTGTATTGGTGCTACCACACCAAAACATGTTTGTTTACATTTCTTGATCAGCTCCCACTGCATCTTTCCTGGACTCAGGAACACCCCCGACACAATCTAGCCAATTATTATGCAGTGAGAGTAGAGAAAACTATTGTATCATGAGTGCTGCACTGTCTGAGGGTGTTTCTAATGTTCAGGAAGTGTGCACTAAGAGGATTTGAAGTGAAGTAAAGCAAAGCTGGGCATAGCTATACATTACCACGCATTTCGATTCTAATAAGCAAGGAGGCAGATAAAACAACCAGCAACATCAATTAATTTTTGAGAAAATAAGCAATCATAAAATGTGGGTTTTTACCTAAAAATAATATGATGAAAAAAATGTTGACAGTGTCCTTTTAAGCAGCTGTAAACAATCGCTAGTCAGATAACATAAGTTTGGGTGGTCGAGGAGGCAGGAAAATGGTAAAGGAGCCAGAGACAGAGAGATGGTGGTACAGCTCCCTTTTGAAGCAGGCACGGAAGGGGGAGAACTGGAGGGCCACAGGCAGAGAGTTCTAAAGTTTCGGGGCAAAGTGTTCAAGAACTGAAGTCCCATATTGGTCATGCACCTAGAAGCAGCTAGTAGGGACTGATCACCAGGGAGTCAACACAGAGACTGAGGAGGAGGAGGAGGAGGAGGAGGGAACCCCAGTTTTAATAATTGTGTCAGTTAGGATGCCAAGGGCATAGGAATGGCTAGCCTCAGGAGGTAGCCAGTTTAGACTCAAGTACAGCTGACAGTAGTGGGTAAGGCAGTTAAGTGCCAGTGCAAAATGACAGATGTTATTGTAGGTGGTGTCCCATTTGTGAAGGTTAGCTCTGGCAGCACATGAGAAAGTAACAGAGTCATAGCTGAGGGTAGGAAGAAGGATGCTCTGAGCAAAGGCAATTTTTTTTTTTTTCCCGGTTCCTTTTTTCTCCCTGGTAGCGGAAATTCTGGGCTCCCCGTACCACTCGCCACCCTCCCCCATCCAAGGAACTTGGTCTCTTAGCCCTGGATTGTCTCCCAAGATGGGGCCACGGGAGCAGAAGTCCCCCCCATGGACCTTGGTCTGCAGTGGGAGCATCAGTGGACACGGGGGCCATCATTAGCGGTCCAGCATTTTTTGCGAGTTTTTTTTCCTGGGACAAGGGACATGCAATAGCGTCATCTGCCCCCATCGCAGCTTCGTTCTGCGGTAATTTCAGTCTCTGCCAGAGGTCCGCATAGCACTGGACACTCTTCTCCCTTTGCTCCCGGAGAAGGAGATCAGTCCCTGGGACGCTCAGTCTTTTTCCACTCAGCCGGCCCTCCGACTCACAAGTACATCACTGAACCCGGGATGTCAGCGCCGCAAGCGGACGCGTTGCCGCTGTGCCGGTGGGCTGGTGAGCAATGGCAATTCTGGTAGAGGAAGTGAGGGCATGTCTGGTTTTAAAAGCCAGGCTGAGCTTAGTGTTGACAGCTGTACAAGTGTTGAAGATGTGCAGGGCAAAGTCCATCAAGGGGTCAAGGGTAATACCAAGGTATGTGAAGCAGTTAACGTTTTTAAGGAGGAAGCCATTATTATAGGAGCTAGATAGACAGATAAAGCTAATTTTGCTGAAGGGGACATTCTAATAAACAACTCAAAGGATCTTCTTATAACCTCTAAAATGTCCAAAAGACATAATCGTACTAAATGCATGCACGTAGTTTGATCAGGTGTTTAAATAAGGCTAATTCAAATTCAGGCAGGTTACTCTGATCTTCAGTGCAGCCGGGGAATGCATTCCAACTGTTATGTGCACTAAAATCAAAAGAATTTCCCCTAATGGCCTTATCTCTGAGATTCTGTCAAGATCCTTGACTTGCCACAGCATTGGTAAACAGTTATACTGAGTAAATCACACATGTGGAGTATGTTGATTAATCTATTTAGAGCCCTTATGGTGCTCAGAGTACTGGCATTACAACGCAGGCAATCAGGGCGCCAAATGTGGGATTTGCCGCCCATTCCCTGAGGTCCTCCCCCAGAATAGGAATTTTTAAGTAGGGAGGGGTGTGGGGGGCATAGCCCTCAACAAGGGGGTACAGGGGGCACAGCCCGTGATCAGTGAGGAATTCTGGTGCATTGTGATGGTGGAGCCCAGCCAGACACATTTGAAAATGAACATGAGTCAATGCATCTCTCTTCTGCCATTAAAGGAGATACCGGGACTCTTCTACAGGCCTAATTGGTGTGTCATCCTAACACAACCTAGAACAAATCTGTTTAGCTTGTGGTACACTGTGGTGCATTTGTGTAATACAGTTCTGCTGACTGCACAATATCTCCACATTCAAGGACTGGGACAAGGCGGTGCCTTAAGAGTAGCATTCTTTTTTTTAGACTAGAGGCAGTTTCAATACAGAAGCTAAAGTCATTGGTGCAACAGTTTTCACAAGTAATCTACATGCATCTTAAGGACTAGACCGACATCAAACCAAAGTCCAAGATATTTAAAACAGAAAAGCTCCTGTAGAAGAAATCCATTCCCATGATGCCTTGCACTGGGTTTGAGGCTAGAGTGTACACATATGGTCTTGAGAGATGCACAGAAACCAAAAAATTAGAATGCCGTAGTTGTTCACTCCCTGAATCCTATTACAGACCCTATACACTGCTCTTGCAAGCTGCCGCATTGATATGCTGCCTCTGTGTGTACTCACTGCCTTATAAATCACCTTAGCATTTTTAGAATTCAGTAATAATGTCTGATCTGAAAGGATAGCTGCTAAACTATATAACACCTCAGTCACTAAAAATTCAGATATTAAAGCTTGCAATGCCACTACACTATGTGCACATATATTTGACAGAAGCTGTCAGCAGAGAAAGGCCCATCCTCCCACCGTGTCTGTCCATAATATTTTCATGATACGATTCAGAGTCTGATGGACTCAACCCCTAGACCAATTAGAGGCTGGTAAATACAGGTTACTCACCTGTAACAGGAGTTCTAGGAATGGTATATGTTGTTCATCCACACTCATTGGCAGGTATCCTTGCCGCTTTAAATCTTGCCGGAAGGTCTTCAAGCTTGCTCCTCCCACCCACCCGGGTGGTATAACTCTCGGCTCCGCCCCATGACGCCAAATCTGGCCCGCGGAAGCTCAGGTTGTGCGCCTGCCGGAGGTTTGAAATGTAGGGATGAACAACATACCATTCTAGAACTCCTGTTACAGGTGAGTAACCTGTATTTCTAGGACATGGATATGTTGTTCATCCACACTCATTGGCAGACTCCTAGCAGTTCTCCGGGAGGAGGGAGGCAAGACGCACACCCCAATACTTACTTGGGAAAGAGAGACTGGAGAACCGAGGCCCCAAACCAGCATCCCGTGTGACTCAAGGTCGATGTGGTAATGGGTAATGAAGGTGTTTGCTGACTTCCAGGTAGCAGCCCTGCAGATTTCCTGGATAGGGCGTCCCTGGAAGCAGCCACCGTTGCAGCAGTATACGCGGGTAGAATGAGCTCTTATCCCTCTGGGAGCTCCATGCCCGCCAACTTATAGCAGAGATCTATGCAGGAGGTTACCCACCTGCTTATCGTCGCTTGGCTGCAGGTCTGCCAGATGCGGCTTCAGCGTGGTGACAAACAGCTGGCGAACCTCTCCCAATTTCAGCCGTGCGCTCCTTATAATAAGCGCAGCGCTCTTCTAGGGTCCAGAGTATGGAGCCTATTCGGCCTCCGAGGTGTGATTGGGGTAGAACACCGCAGAGTCAACACCTGGTTAAGGTGAAACTCCGACACCACCTTCGGAAGGAATTTCGGTGGGGCGCAGGACAACCTTGTCCCTGTGGAAGACCAGGTAAGGAGACCCATGGAGCGCCTGAGCTCTCTCCATCCTTCTGGCTGACGTGATAGCCACCAAGAAGGCGGTCTTCCATGACAGGTGAAAGAGAGCACACCTGTGCATAGGTTCGAATGGCTTGCCCATGAGCTTTGCCAGTACCAGCAGTAGATCCCACGGAGGTGGGGGTTCCCGCACTGGAGGGGAAATGTGATCAAGGCCTTTGAAAAAGCGCCAGACCACCTTCTCCTGCGCCACCGACTGCTTCCCGGCCCGCGCCCGGTAAGCAGAGATGGCTGCCAGGTGCACCCTTAGGGTCGTCGACCTAAGCCCTTGACTAGAAAGGGACCATAAATAGTCCAAGATGCTTGCCAAGGAAC
This sequence comes from Neoceratodus forsteri, assembly GCA_016271365.2. Lineage (NCBI taxonomy): Eukaryota > Metazoa > Chordata > Ceratodontiformes > Ceratodontidae > Neoceratodus > Neoceratodus forsteri. The sequence continues at coordinate 1,692,471,125 of CM057456.1, read as the reverse complement.
AGGAGGAAGGGTCCAAGCCCTTGCTCTGACAACCAAATGGAAAACCCTTTCCATTTGAAGGCATAGCATTTTCTGGTCGACTCCTACGGGACGCCCAACTACATTGAGGACTCCGCCGGAAAGACCCAAGGCCTGGAACTCTAGCCGCTCAGGAACCAGGCCGTCAGGTGCAGGGATTGAAGGTCCGGATGGAACACCTTCCCCTGATTGACTGAGAGCAGGTCCGGGCGAGCTGGAAGCTGCCGTGGAGTCCTGGAGCTGAGACTGAGGAGATCTGGTACCAGAACTGGCGAGGCCAGTCTGGGGCTATCAGAATCACCTGCGCCTTGTCCCTCCCTCTTGAGAAGCACCTTGTGGATCAAGGGAAATGGGGGAAAGGTGTAAAAGAGGCCCGGGTCCATTGCCTCGAGAGGCATCCCCTGCAGCGAGCCCTGCTGAGGGGGCGGGCATGGAACAGACTCAGCTCGCTTCCTCCTGGAGGCAAACAGGTCCACCTGAGGTGTGCCCCAAAGGGAGAACAGATGCTGTACTACCTCCGCAGGGAGAGACCACTCGGGATGCAGCCCCTATCCGCTCAGGGCATCGGCCAGGGTGTTGGAGGCCCCGCCACGTGGAATGGCTAGAGATCCGCCCAGGCTGCGCACGAGTGACCAAATGCGGAGAGCTTCCTTGCATAGAAGCATGGAGCGGCCCCGCCCCTGGCGGTTTAGATAGTACATGGTCGTGGTATTGTCCGTCTGGACTCGGACCACTTGACCCCGGAGGAACGGAGCAAAGGCGGTGAGAGCTAGGCGGACCGCTCGGAGCTCCAGCAGGTTGATGTGGCATCGGGACTCCCGCGGGGACCAGAGGCCATGAGCCCGGTGTTCCCCCAGATGGGCACCCCAACCCATCAGAGAGGCATCGGTCGACAGAGAGACCGTCGGCTCGGGCGACGAACGGGCCCTCCTGCAAATGATCTGGAACGGTCCACCACTGGAGAGCGCTCCACATCCCCTGTGTCACCGGCTAAGCTGGTCCAAGGGATCGCAGCGTTGTGACCACTGGCTGGCCAGTCCCCACTGAAGGGGACGCATGTTCCAGCGGGCCCAACGGACCACGCTGGTGCAGGCCGCCATGAGACCCAGGAGGCGTAGGAAGTCCCGGGCAGGGCGCAATTGCCCAACCAGAAATGATCGGGCAAAGGAGGAAAGAACCTCGGCCCTGTCCGCCGGGAGCCGCCTGGCTCAAGAGAGTCGAGCTGCGCCTGATGAATAGAATCACCTGCTTCGGCCGAGTTCCGACTTGGCCTCGCTGATAAGGAGGCCCAGTTGAGAAGCAGACCTGGAGGGCCAGATCTCTGACCACCTCGCCTCCTTCCTGAGGGAGCTGCTATCAGCCAGTCGTCCAGGTAAGGGTACACCGGACCTCGGCGCCGCAGAGAATGCTGTCACCACAGCCATGCATTTGGTGAAGACCCTGGAGCTGGAGACAAGTCAAGGGCATGGCTTGGAACTCAAGAGGGATCCTTCCGCCTGAAGCGAAGGAATCTTCAGTGAGACGGACGGATAGGACGGAGAAAACGCTGGCCCTGCAAGTCCAGAGAGCAGAACCACACGCTGCGTTCCAAGGATGGTATTATCTGAGCCAGAGTGACCATCCTGAAGGTTCGAGACCTTAGGAACTTGTTTAGGTCGTGTAGGTCGAGAATGGGGCGCCAGCCCCCCGTCCGTTTCGGAACCAGGAAGTACCTGGACACAAACCCTGGGTCTGAAGGAGGGTCCACCACCTCTCTTACCACCTCCTTCTGGAGGAGGAGAGCGATGTCGGCTCGACGAGCCGCCAGTGAGGCTGGGGATCCCGAAGCCCCTCGAGGGGCGACGGCTCTGAAGGGTGGTACCTGTCAATTCCAGAGGCAGGCCTCTTCCCACCACCTCCAAGACCCACCTGTCCGTGGTAATAGCCAACCAGGCGGAACGAAGTGCGGAGCCGTCCCCACGGGGACCCAGGGGTGGACGGGGATGGGGCGACACCCCAGCCCGGCCACTGGGCAGGCTTGGAGGAGGGACCGCCGAGGGACCTCCTGGGCCCTTTCCTCCTTGCCTCCTGTTAGAGGAAGCCGGCGGTTTGGGTTTGGGATGCCGCTGTCGAGCCTGCTGGCCTGACGCTGTTGGGTCAAGGCCATTGGGGCACAGAAGGACGAAGGGCTTAGGGCTGGGTTTGCGCCTTGTCCTTCTGAGCGAAGAGACCGAGTCCAAGGTGGCATTGGACTTCTCGATCCTCTGCAGGTGACCTTCCACCCCAGGGCGAAGAGGTCAGTCCCCTAAAAGGGAACATCCGCCAACTTGTGCTGGGTATCCGGGCAAAGGTGGATATCCTCAGCCAAGCCCGCTGACGATAGCCACTGCGGCCGCCACCGATCTGGCACATGAGTCCCCTATATCCAAAGCAGTCTGGAGCTGTTGTTTGGCCACTGCCCTGCCCTGGTCCGCACCTGCTTAACCGTAGTCTGCAGATCGGCGGAAGATGAGGATGACCTCATCCAGGAGCCCAACAGGGCATGAGAAAAATGTGCCATGAGGACGGGTCGAACTGGCTTGACTAGGCCGAGAGGACGAGCGAGACTTTTCGCCCGACATAGTCCAATTTCTTGGACTCCTTGTCAGAGGTTTGTCCACATCCTCGGCCAGCGGGCGCGCTGAAAACGCTGTCGGTAACCAACCCTCAGCAGAGGGGTTCCCAAACCGGACAAGGAACCGGTAGGGACCGGATACTTCCTGGCCATCCTGGCCAGGCGCAGGGCAGGAAGCAGGGCGCTGCCAAAGCTCCAGTGCCGGACCCACTATGGCCTCGGCCACCGGAAAGGCTCCGTCGAGAATCCTCGGTCCAGAATCTCCGTGAGGGATACCTGGCCTGCTTGGAAACGGGTTCGAGCTGCATCCCGGTAGACTCCGAGATGAGCCGAAGCAGTCCTAGGAAGGACGACGGGCTATCGTCCATTGACTGACCTCCTGAAGACTCCAAGTCCAGTCGCTTGGAGAAAAAGGAGGAATCATCTTCGGACTCGGAAGAATCCTCGAAGAGCTGCCTCTGGCCTGAGCCACCCTTCACCTGCCGAGGTCGGTCGGGAGTGAGGGTAACTGACAGCCGATGGGGTAGACCCTTAGCTGACCGAGAATCCTTGGTCGGAGCCCCAATTGGTGGCTGTGGAGGCGGAGGTTCCACCGAATCGTGGAGCAGTTGTCTGGTAACAACCGCCTGTATAGGCCTCGGATAAGTCGAGGTTGTGTCGGCCGCTCCGTGACAGTTACTTAATGGCCGGAAGCGACGGGTCGGCTTATTCCCCCGCCAGGAGGAGCTGTTAAACATAAGGTCCTCGCATCACGACGACTTGACGCCGCTCCCTCATCCGAGGAGGAGGAGAGGACGAGCGGCGACGCGCCATCATGGTGCCGAGACCAAGACCGCCTATGACGGTGGGATCGGCTGGACCGCCGAAGAGGTCCGGAGACCGAGACCGAGAGTCCCGAATTTCCGAGGTCGGTGCGGGAGGTGTCGGCCGAACCGCACTCCTTCGCTCGATGGTCCATCCGAGGGCTCCGAACCGGAGGCATAGGCGAGCCCACGGGATCCTCAACTCCTCCCGGGGAACCGGGAGAGGGGAATCTCGCTGCTAAAGGCGATAGCCCTGTCCAATGGGTCGAGAAAACTCGACTTCATCGGTGGAGTCTCGGTCAACTGACCTGGACGGGACACCGTGAGGCCAGTGGCCGAAGCTTAAAGGGTCACCGAGCCGACGGCACGTCCCGGAGAGGGACCTTTCCTTACCCCAAGAGCTTTCGACGGAGGGACTTACCTCGTCCTCTTTTGACCGAGAATAAGGTCCAGCAGACACAGGCCCTTCTCCTTAGTGGAGAGGGACAGACAAAGCTCCTTAAAAGAAGCCGTAGAAGAACCCAGAGAGAGCGGATAAATGCCGTGCGAGGAAGATACGCCGCCCGCGCCGCCTCCTCTTCGAGGGCACCATCCGCCGAGCTGATCTCGCCGAGCCGCCGCCATGATTACCGCTTAACCGGCTCTTGACTCACCGAGGGAAACGCTTCGGGACGGCCCAGTTGCACCGGGCAGCACGGTCTCGAGGACGAGGCCGAGAAAGATGAGCACAGGTCGCAAGCTCCGCGGGTCGTGCTCAAGGCCTAAAGTAGACACACGTGGAGTGTGGATCCGTCCAGACATCTTCTGCCCGCATGGGCATCTCCAATCTGGAGTCGATTTGTCCATCGCAGCCGCGAGGGATAGAAGACTGAAGTCTTTTTGCAAAATTTATTTATAACCGCAAACGGAGAATAGGAACTAGTCACAAACGTAGAGCTAAGGAGGAAACCTGAGCTCCAAGCTGTAAGGGAAGATCTACGCCATGGGGCGGAGCCGAGAGTTATACCACCCGGTGGGTGGGAGGAGTAAGCTTGAAGACCTTCCCGCAAGATTTAAAGGCAAGGATACCTGCCATCGAGTGTGGATGAACAATATATCCATGTCCTTAGAAATACAGGTTACCACATAACTTTAGTTCTAGGAGTGGAATATGATGTTCATCCACACTTGCTGGCAGTTGCCTTTCCCGTAAGAGTTCACCGAATGTCTTCAAGCTGGTCCTCCCACCCACCCACCCGGATGGAAACTCTTCTGCTCTGCCCCATAACACCAGATCTTGCCCGCTGCAAGCAGGAGGATGCGCCAAAGCCAGGGGAGGTCGAGTGGGTCCGTATGGATGAACATCATATACCACCCCTAGAACTACTGCTACAGGTGAGTAACCTGGTTTTCTAGCGATGCTGATATGATGTTCTATCAAAACTTGCTGGCAGACTCCTAGCAGCTCTCCAGGAGGAGGGAGCAAGGCGCAAACCCCCTACTTGGGAAATAGAGACTGGAGAACTGAGGCCCAAAATCCAGCCTCCTGGCATGACTCAAGGTCAATGTGGTAATGGGAAATGCAGGTGTGTGCTGACCTCCAGGTAGCAAACCTGCAGATTTCCTGGATAGGGACCTCCCTAGAAGCAGCCACTGAGGCAGTCGTATGGCGGGTGGAATGAGCCCCAAGCCAACTGGAGGCTCCCTACCCACCAACCTGGGATGCTGGGATGCATAGGGAGAGGCATCACCAGTAGAAAACAGGAAGTTATGATCCCTCTGTACAGACAGCTGGTGAGACCCCATCTGGAGTACTGTGTGCAGTTCTGGAGACCCAGTCTTCGCAAAGACATAGACAGGATGGAAGCTGTCCAGAGGAGGGCAACTAAAATGGTGCAGGGTCTGCACCGGAGACATATGAAGAGAGACTTAAGGAGCTTAATATGTATAGCCTCGAGGAAAGGAGGGAGAGGGGGACATGATAGAAACTTTCAAGTACCTCAAGGGAATCAACAAAGTCCAAGAGGGTAGCATCTTTCAAAAAGAGTGTGCAAGAACAAGGGGCACAATTTGAAGATAGAGGGGGCTCAGACATATTTAAGAAAGTATTTTCACAGAGAGGGTTGTGGATGCATGGAACGGCCTTCCGGAGGAGGTCGTGAAGTCAAAAACAGTGGTGGAATACAAGCATGCATGGGACAGCCATAAGGCAATTCTAGGGGGTGGAGGTAGGAAGAAGTAGGCTGCTGGTTAACTAGGATCTGCAGCTTATCCAGTAGGCAGGGAAATGGGCAGACTGGGTGGGCCAAGCGGTCCTTATCTGCCGTCAAATTCTATGTTTCTATGTTTCTAACCTACAGCAGAGGTCGATGCAGGATACAAAACACCTGCCAATCGTCCGCTTAGCTGTTGGTCTGCCAGTGCGGCTTCAGTGTAGGTGACAAACAGCTGGCGAACCTCTCCCCAAAATCCAGCCGTGCTCTCCTTGTAAAAGACGAATGCCCTCTGCAGGTCCAAAGTATGGAGCCTGTACTCGTCTCCGAGGTGTGGTTGATGAAGTAAACCGGGAGATTAATCCCCTGGTTAAGGCGGAAATTGGACATAACCTTTGAGAGGAACTTCAGGTTGGGACAAAAGACAACCTTGTCCCTGTGGAAGACCAGGTAAGGAGACTCCACCGAAATCACCTGTAGCTCACTGATCCTTCTGGGTGATGTAGTAGCCACCAGGAAAGTGGTCTTCCACGACAGGCGAGACATCTCATACCTGTGCATCAGTTCGAATGGCTTACACATGAGCTTTGCCAAAACCAGCAACAGATCCTAAGGTGGTGGTGGTGGTTCATGCACCAGAGGAGAAATGTGGTCAAGGCCTTTATAAAAGCACCGGACTATCTTATCTTCTCCTGCACCACAGACTGCTGACTGGCCCGTGCCAGGTAGGCAGAGATGGCTGCTAGGTGCACCTTGAGGGTCGATGACCTAAGGTCCGACAGACAGGGACCACAGGTAGTCAAGGATGCTAGCCACTGGAGAGGACTGAGGGTCCCACCCCTTGCCCGGACACCAAATGAGGAATCTCTTCCATTTGAAGGCATAGCATTTCCTGGTCGACTACTTCCGAGAAGCCTCAACAACACTGAGGACACCTGTGGAGAGACCCAAAGTCTGGAACTCTAGTCGCCCAGGAACCAGGCTGTCAGGTGCAAGGACTGAAGGTCCAGATGGAATACCTTCCCTTGACTGATGGAAAGCAGGTCCAGGCATAGAAGGAGATGCCTCAGGAGCCTGATGCTGAGGATATCAGGGTATCAGAACTGGCATGGCCAGCTCAGTGCCACCAAGATCACCTGTGCCTTGTCCCTCCTCACCTTGAGCAAGACTTTGTGGATCAAGGGAAATGGAGGGAAGGCACAGAAGAGGCCCGGGGTCCAGAATCCTGAGAAATCATCCCCCTGCAGTGTTCCCTGCTGAGGGGGGTGGGTACAGAACATCCTCAGATTTGCATTCTCCCTGGAGGCAAACAGATCCACCACAAGGGTGCCCCACTGGGAGAACAGATTGTGCATTACCTCTGGGTGGAGAGATCACTCGTGAAACACCTCGCCCACATGGCTGGGAGTGTCTGCCAGCTGGTTGGAGACACCAGCCACATGGATGGCCAAGAGATTGGCCTCCAAGCTGTGCATGAGGGTCCACATGCAGAGAGCTTCACTGCACAGAGGCAGGGAGTGCATCCCACCCTGCTTGTTTAGGCAGTACATGGCCATGGTGTTGTCTGTCTGGACCTGGACCACCTAACCCTGAATGTGAGGAGCAAAGGCAGTCAGCATCAGCCAAACTGCTTGGAGCTCCAGCAGGTTGATGTGGCACTGGGACTCCTCGGGGACCAGAGGTTGTGGACTCTGTGTTCCCCCAGGTGGGCACCCCAGCCCACTAGAGAGGCATCTGTCATCAGAATGATTATCGACTCTAGGCGGACAAATGGGATCCCTTCCTGCAGATGCGCTGGGACTAACCACCACTGGAGTGCGTCCCACATCCACTGGGTCACAGTGACCACCTGGTCGAAGTGACCCCTGTGCTGAAACCACTGGCTGGCCAGCTCCCACTGCAGAGAGCGCATTCTCCAGCGGGCCCATTGGACCATGCTGGTTCAGGCTACCATGTCACCCAGGAGGTGCAGGAAGTCCTGAGCAAGGCGCAACTGGCCAGCCAGAAATGATCAGGCAAAGGCAGAGAGAGGCCTCTGCCCTGTCTAATGGAAGCCAAGTCTTGGCTCTGCAAGAGTCAAGCTCTGCCCCGATGAAACTGTTCACCTGCAAGGGCACAAGTTCTGACTTGGCCTCATTGATCAGGAGATCAAGAGAGACGCAGGTCTGTAGAGCCAGGTCCCTGGACCGCTCCACCTCCTGCCTGGAGGGACCCGCGATCATCCAGGTAGGGGTAGACCTGACCCCTCGGCGCCTCTTGTGGGCTGCCACCATTGAAATGCATTTGGTGAAGACCCTGGGGGCCGAGAACAGGCCAAATGGCATGGCCGGGAACTTGTAGAGGGTTCCCTCTGCTCGGAAGTAACAGAGAAACATAGAAGTTGACGGCAAATAAGGACCACAAGGCCCATCCAGTCTGCCCATTTCTTTTTTCTACCTTATGAATGTGCCATAGACCTTTGCTCTGTCAATGGCCTATCTATTCATACTCATCTGTATTGCTCCCTTATGCCTATCCCATGCCTATTTGAAGCCCTGCACTGTATTCATAGCCACCACTTCCTGAGGTAGGCCGTCCCATGCATCCACCCACCCTTTCTGTGAAAAAGAACTTCCTCACATTACCCTCTTAATCGGCCTCCTCTAATCGCATGCTGTGTCCTCTTGTCCTACTATTTTTCTTATATTGAAACATGTTAGACTCTTTCACCTTGTTAATGCCTTAAGGTGTTTGAATGTTTCAATCATATCACTCTCTCCTCCTTTGCTCTAGGGTATACATATTGAGTTCAGTTAACCTGTCCTCATATGTTTTCTGATACAGTCCTGCAACATTTTGGTTGCCCTTCTCTGGACTGCCTCAATTTGGTTAATGTCCTTGTGAAGGTGTGGCCTCCAGTATTGCACGCATTAATCCAGATGGGGTCTAACCAGTGTCTTCTAAAGAGGGATTATTACCTCCCTCTTATCACTTGTGATACCCCTACTAATACACCCCAATGTCCCTCTAGCCTTACCTACTGCTTTAGAGGTCTGCTTGGATGATTTCAGGTCATCGGTGATGATGATTCCCAAGTCTCTTTCTTCCCTTGTGACTGCCAGTAACTCCCTTCCCAGCCTATAGATGGCTTCAGGGTTTCTCTTCCCTATGTGCATGATCTTGCACTTCTTTGCGTTAAACCCCAGTTGCCATTCTTCCGACTATTTTGCTAGTTTATCCAGATCTCTTCTCATTCTGCCCACACCATCTGGATCATCTACTCTGTTGCAGATCCTGGTGTCATCTGCAAACAGACAAACCTTACCGTGCAGTCCATCTGCAATGTCACTGATAAAGATATTGAAGAGGACTGGCCCCAGGACTGATCCCTGAGGTACCCCACTTGTGACTTGCATCTCTTCTGACTGTATACAATTTATCACCACTCTCTGTTTTCTGCCTGTCAGCCAGGTTGCCACCCAGTTGACCAACGTCTGACTCACCCCAAGTCTACCCAGCTTATTAATCAATCTTCTATGTGGAACAGTATCAAAAGCTTTGCTGAAGTCAAGGTAGGCAACATCAACTGCTTCCCCTTGGTCCACCACTCTGGTTATCCAGTCAAAGAAATCTATGAGATTAGTCTGACAGGACCTTCCTTTTGTAAACCCATGCTGTCTTGGATCCTGTGCTCTATGGATTCCAGGTGTTGCACTATCTTTTCCTTAAGGAGTGTCTCCATAATCTTGCCCACTACTGAGGTAAGACTGACTGGTCTGTAGTTCCCTGCCTCCTCCCTACTACCACTCTTGTGGAGCAGGATCACATGAGCCCTTCTTCAGTCTTCTGGGACCTCTCCTGTGCTCAGAGACTCACTAAACAGTTCTGATAATGGCTCTGCTAGTTCCACCCTTAGCTTCTTTAGTACCCTGGGATGTATGCCATTAGGTCCCATTGCCTTGTCCACCCTGAACTTATCGAGCTCTTGTAGGACCCTTTCTTTTGTGAAGGGACTAGTGCACACCTCTCTCTCCCTGTGTCCATGGTGCAGAGCTGTGGGCCCTGCTCTACCTTCTCTTCAGTAAATACTGAGCAGAAGTATCTATTTAGGATAGATCCTTTTACATGGTCCTCCTCCTCACACACACCCTTACCCCTTTGATCTTAGCAATACCCCTCTGGACTTTCTCCTTTCACTAATGTATCTATAGAAAGTCTTGTCACCTTCTTTTACTGTCCGTGCTAGTGTTTCCTTGGTTTGGGCCTTTGCCTGCCTTACTGCCTTCCCTGCTTCCCTTAGGGAAGTTTGATGTCCTCCTATCTTCATCCTGCTGCGTTCTAATATCCTGAAGGCCAGCCTTTTGGCTCTGACCTTTTCTGCTACTGTGTTTGAGAACCAAAGTGGTTCCTTCTTCTTCTGCACTTCCTTTTCTCACTAACACAATGGGATGTTGCTTCAAGTATTGCATCTTTAATGCTTGCCCACTTTGCCTGTACCCCCTCACCTGTATTTCTTTTTGCCAGGGCTAGCTTAACTCTGTTGGTCATCTTATCAAAGTCCGCTCCTCTGAAGTCCCATATTATTGCCTTGGAATGGGATGATTTTGTTCTAGTGGCTAAATTGAACCTTACCACGTGATGGTTACTGGCTCCCAGGTGATCCTTCTGCCTGGAGATCTGTGATCCTTTCCCTGTTAGTCAGTACTAGATCTAGGATAGCCCTGTCTCTTGTGGGTTGTTGTACCAGTTGTTTGAGGCCCTCTCCCTGGAGGGAATCCACCATGTGTCTAGTTCAGGCAGATGTCCCTGCTGGTACTGACCAATTTGTGTCTGGCATGTTGAAGTCTCCCATTATCAGAACCTCCCCTTTAGCTGTCATGTTTTGTATATCTTCTAGCAGTAATGTGTCTATGTCCCCCCCCTGGTCTGGAGGCCTGTACGCAACCCCAGTTCGTATGGCTGTCTCATTTCCTGTTTCCAGGGTGACCCACAGTTCTTCTGGCTCCTTATGTATATTCTGAATTTCTGTAGCTTTGATATTTTCATTGACATAAAGGGCCACTCCACCCCCCCTTTTTGCACCTCGGTCTCTTCTGAACAGTACATAGCCAAGTACTGAAGTCTCCCAAATGTGGATACTAACATACTAAAATGCCAGCAGAATAGGCCTAACGGTCTTTTGTGTCTGCTTTCGTTTGTCAGCCCCCCCCTGGGTGCTGACCTTGCTGTCCCCCTCGCCTTCTCTGGCTTCTCCCTTCCCAGTTCCAGATATTCTTGCTGCATTGGATTTTGCTTCCAGAACCCTTCCCTGTACCTGTCCCACCCCTCTGAACCCTCCACTGTCTCTGCCTCCACCAGCCCCTAGGCAGTGCATTCCATGGCTCCACCACCCTCTCAGTGAAGTAGCACCTCCTCCTTTCTCCCCTGAATCTTCCCCCCTCCAGCTTCCACCCATGCCCTCTAGTGGCCCCTTCCTCCTTCCTTGGAAGCACCCTGACTGTTCCTCCCCTATTTACCCTCTTCATGTACCTGAAGACCTCTATCATGTCCCCTCGGTCCCTTCTCTCTTCCAATGTGTACATATTTAGCTCTTCGAGCCTCTCCTCATAGGTCCTGTCCCCCAAGCCCCAAATCATTTTGGTTGCCCTCCTCTGGACCCTCTCCAGGAAGTTAATGTCCCTCTTTAAGTGTGGCCTCCAAAACTGCACGCAGTACTCAAGGTGCGGCCTCACCAAGCAGTTATACAGAGGGAGTATCACTTCCCTCCTTCTGGAGGTGATCCCCAGAGATGCATCCCAGCATCCTGTTGGCCTTGGCTGCTGCCCTCCTACAAGTCTCAGAGTTGTTCATCTTGACATCCACCACCACCCCAGGTCCCTCTCAGCCATCGAGACTTGTAGCATTCCCCAGGGTGTACACTTGGCCTGGGTTTCTGGCCCCAGGTGGAGTACCTTGCATTTCCTGCATTGAACCTCAGCTTCCACTTTCTAGACCATCTTTCCAGAGCCTCCAGGTCCCCTGTGAGGGCCACCCTCCCTCCTCCCCATCCACCACCGCCCCAGTTTCAAGTCATCTGCAAAGAGACTTCATCTCCTCCTGATTCCTGTCCTTATGTCAGATCGTGGCGTTGAACAGAAGGGGCCAAGGACTGATCCTGTGGGACCCCACTAATGACCCTCATGGGGATGAGACTATCCCACCAACTCGACCATCACCGGTCCGGTCCTGGAGCCATTGCCTATCCATCTGATCATCTGGTTCCCCACCCCATTTCTCCCAGCTTATCCAACAGGCCCGTGGAGGAACAGAGTCAAATGCCTTGCTGAAGTCTAGAAAGAGGACATCCACTGGTCTACCCAGGTCCAAGGCACTTGTCACCCAGTCATAGAACTCCACCAGGTTTGTCTGACACGATTTCCCTGGGATGAATCCATGCTGTCTATCGTCCAGGCACCCTGACTTATCCAGGTCCCCCCTAGCCTCTCCTTGACAATGCCCTCCATTAACTTGCCCACCACCGATGTCAGGCTGACAGGCCTGTAGTTCCCTGCCACCTCCCTTGATCCCCCCTTGTGGATAGGCACTATATGCGCCACCTTCCAGTCTTGGGGCACCCACCCTGTCCTCAGAGAGATGGTGAAAAGCTCTGCCAGGGGGTTTCGCCAGGACATCTGCAAGTTCCTTCAGCACTCTGGGATGTAATTTATCCGACCCCGGTGCTTTCTCTGTCTTAAGGGAGCTGAGGGCTTCCCTCACTCTCTCTGCTGTGATTTCCACTTCCGGTACCTCTTCTCCCTGCCTAGCCCTCCCCCCGCCTGCCAGTGATGCCTCTCCCTCTCCGCAGACCTGCCGATCGGTAAGGGTCCCCTCCTCAGTATCACTGTCTTCTCCCATGTATGATGCAGCACCCCATTTTCCCTGGTGAAAACTGAGGTGAAGTACTCATTTAGTACCTCAGCCTGCTCCCCGGGTCTTGTGCCCATCTCTCCCCTGATTTAATCCTGCTAATCTGCCCTTCACCCTCGCTTTCCCCAATGTATCTAAAGAACCCTTGTTCCCTCTCCTAATTTCCCTGGCCAGGTTTTGTCCTTCCTTGCCTTAGCCGCACTCACCACTCTAGTGGCCCTTCTAGCATCGGCTCGCACTCTCGATCCCTCTACTCCTTGAGCACTTGAATTGCTTATAGGCTGCTTTCTTTCCCCACCACCTCCTGGACCTCCTGGTCCACCAAGAGGGTTTTGGGCCCTACCGCATTTTCGTCTTACTCTTGGTAAACCAAGTCTCGCTAATGGCTACTATGTCCAGTTTAGCCTCTGTCATTATTGCCTGCAGGTCTGGGATCTTGTTTCCCAGACTGCGAGCATTTGCGTACATGATTTTTCATTGGTCAGATTTCAGTGTGTTAGTTGTTGGGCAAGGTCTGGCGTTTCCCCTGTGCATTGTATGGGGAGCTGGACCTTCTTCTTTACCTGGTGATGCAAATGAACTACAAACATGCTGAACTCCTGTGTGACCACTAGCTGAGGGGGGAGGGGTGTTCTTCCCATTCAACGTTTCGGGTGCTGCACCCCTTTCCCCATTTGCTAGTTTAAATATTCTGCAAAGACATCAGACTTCTGGCCCAATGCACTGACTCCCTCCTTAGTCAGATGTAGTTAATCAAATTTAAAGAACTTTCGCTCCCAAAACTGTTGCCAGTTCCCTACAAATTTGTGTCCTTTTTCCTGGCACCAGCCCTTGAGCCACATGTTTAGCTCCCCTGTCTCCCCTTCTCTGACCTTCCGTCCATCTGTCCCCCTCTTCCAGACTGGTAGGATCTCAGAGAAGGAGATGCCGGATGAAATGGATGATAGTTCGTCACCCAGCCTGGTTAGGTGTTCCTTGGTCTCCACAACTGACCGGCTGGCGAGATCATTAGTCCCTATGTATACCAGGACATCAATGTTTTCTCCTGCTTCCTGAACAATTTTAGCAATGCGGTCATTGTCTCTCCACGCTGATGTACCTGGGAGACATGTGACCATTACCCCTGGCTGGAGATATGTATCAACTCCCTGAATCATGGAGTCTCCTATGATCAGAAGTTTTTTGGATTTCCTTTTTGCTTTTTCTGTTTTGGTTCCTGTTTTGGGTGCGTTTTGTTGAGCTAGCTCCTGTGCTGCAGTGTCCTCTGCCCCTTTGTTTAATTTTGGAGATAGAGGCAGATACATGTTTGTAGTTTTTATATGATTTGTGGAGGTGATATGTTGGATAGCACCGAATGATGGGGAACCCGATTTGCCCATCCTAACCACCTGCTAACCTCCTGGACCAACTACCTTCTACGGTCGAGGTGCTTCTTTTGGATGTCAGGGAAATGTCGGGCGGTTCTTACAATATATATCCTCTTGAATATGCAACTTGAGGCGAGCAATCTCTGCCCATGATGCCTGGAGCTGAGCCCTTAGATCTCCAATGGCCCAGCATGTACGTCAGTGTCCTAAATCCTGTAAAACTGCCCTTCTGAAAAGTGTTCCACAGTACCTGCAGTTAATGATATCCATTCCAGGTAAGTTGCTGGGTTTATAACCTGGCCAGAGTAATTAGAAGGAAGAAAATGAAAGCAAAAGTTTGCTTTTGTTTGTTTGTTTTTGTATAACTTGTTATAACAACTTAAATTACTAGTGCCCCTGTAAATGAGGTCACTGTGGATACCCCTCTGATCCACCCCTTCCTGCTTTGCTACAGGAAATGTCACGACTGTGCTACCCTATAAAAGGAGTGCAGTATGGGGTGGTTGGGCCCTTCCCCTGCTGAAAAAGAACAACCACGGATGAAAGAAACAAGGAGGTAAGAGCAGAAACAATCAGCCAGCAAGAAATGCAGTAACCCTGAAAGCTTATCCTAATGACAGATAAAACTGTGAAACCTGCAAAGCACCACTGGTAATAATTTCACAGAAAATATACCCTGTAAGAAACACTTTGCTACAGAGAAAAATAAAGCAGTAACAGAAGATATACCTTGCAAAAGACAATTTGAATCAGAAGAATACAGCAGTAATCTGTAAGCACACACCTGTAGGCACATCCTGTAACAATGCAGCAGAATGTATACCCAGCAACAACAATTTGAATCAGAGAAAAATAAAGCAATAAAATGTTAGCAACAAACAGTAACAATCTCTGTGAGTACAAAATAAAAATAACAACACACAATAAACCTGCCTAGCCAAAAGAAGCCTTAATCCTTATTGTTGCTCTGGTAAGGTTATTTGCCTTGTTCTCTCAAGCAACCTAGAAGAAAAGAGCTCAGGTGAAGCTAGGTGCCTTGGCCAGTAAACCTAGTCTTCCTGGAGGAACTGCCAGTGAGACGGATGGATCGGGACATGAAAGAACGTGTCCTGTAGATCCAGAGAGCAGAACCACATGTTTTGCTCTAGTGACAGTATGATCTGAGACAGAGTTACCATCCTGAAGGTGCGCGACCTGATGAATTTGTTCAGGTCATGCAGATCTAGATGGGGTGCCAGGC
The DNA here is from genome assembly GCA_016271365.2 of Neoceratodus forsteri. Classification (NCBI taxonomy): domain Eukaryota; kingdom Metazoa; phylum Chordata; order Ceratodontiformes; family Ceratodontidae; genus Neoceratodus; species Neoceratodus forsteri. The sequence goes on along the minus strand of CM057456.1, from coordinate 1,692,456,027 downwards.
CCCCATACGTTTTGGCACCAGGAAGTACCTGGAGACAAACCCTGGGTGTTCCGGAGGGTCTGCGATAGGAACCCTGACCTCTTTGCAGAGCAGCTGGGCAATGTCATCCTGAAGGGGTGACAGAATGTCCTGGGATATCATGTCCTCCCATGGGGCATGGGCTCGGCAAGGCGAGTACTGTTCGAATTCCAGTGGCAGACCCTGACTGACCACTTCCGAAAACCCACCTGTCCATGGTGACAGCAGACCAAGCAGAAAGGAACTGGTGGAGCCAGCCCCACGGGAGGACCCAGGGGTGGTGTGACGGACATGAGGGAGGCACCCCTTGTCCCGTCACTGGGTAGGCTTGGAGGCGGAAGAGGGCCCGACTGAAGAACCACCGGGGCCTCTTCTTCCAGGCTTGAGGATGACCGAGACCACTGACTTCAGCTGAGGTTGCCAGGCCTGAGCCTGCTGCCCAGCTTATGGGCTGGGCTGGTTTGACTGCAGGAGTGGAGGTGGACAGAAGGGACTTCTTCTTCTGCTGTTTAGAGCCCTTGGGATCCCTATGGGTGGATGTCACCGAGTCCAAGGTGGCACTGACCTTTTTAATGCGGGTGAGGTGCCCCTCAACCCCGGGCCTGAACAGGTCAGTGCCCAGGAAGGGGACATCCACCAGCTTGCACCAGGTGTCTGCCATGAAGGTCGAGATCCACAGCCAAGCCCTAGCGCATGGCCACTGCGGCCGCCACAGAATGGGCAAAGGAGTCCCCAATGTCCATGGCTGTCTGGAGCTGCTGCTTTGCCACAGCTGGACCCTAGTCTTGGACCTGCCTGACAGTAGTCTGGCAGTCTGCGGGAAGATGAGGGAGCACCTCACCCAGAGTGCACAGCAGGGCATGAGAGAAGTGGGCCATCAGGAGGGCCGAGCTTGCCTGGCGAAGGCTAAGCAAAGAGGCAGTGCAAACCTTCTTCACTGAATGGTCCAATTTCTTAGACTCTATCAGGTGATTTGTCAGCATTGTCTACATTGCCGGAGTGCCAAAACACAGAATCTGCCACCAAGCCCTCAACCGAGGGATGTTGCATACTAATTGCCAGCAGATTAGGCCTTACGGTATATCGAGTCTGCTCGAACCTCAGATCCCTAGTTGGGTGCCGAGGCCCCCCCCCCTTGTGTTCCAGAAACCCCTATCATCCATCCCCACCCCCCTGGGCCAGGCCATCATCTGATACATCCGCTTTCTGTGTCTGTCCCACCCTCTCTTGAAGCCCTCCACGGTAGATCTCTGAACCAGCTCGCCCAGGCAGTGCATTCCAAGTTCTATGTTCTGAACCCGAAAGAAAGGAGCAGTGGGGACCCGCACATGTAGAGCCATCTGAGCGAGTGCTGGGCAGGAGTCGGGCACTACTAGGAGCTCCAAAGGCAGGACCAAGGATGGCCTCTGCTACCGAGAAGGCTTCCCAGGGCGCCACCCGTCCAAGATCTCGGGAAGTGGCAACGGCTCGCTTCGAACGGGAGCTCCATCTTAAGACCTGTGGATTCCAAGATCAGATAGAGAAGGCCCATGAAGGAGGTAGGGCCTTCATCTGTTGAGAGACCCCCCAGCCAACTCTGTGTCCAACAGAGAAGAGTGCAAGGAGGAGGAACCCTCTGACTTTGTGGAGTCGTTGAAGAGGGGTCAACTGCCTGAATCCCCGCTGACCCTCCATGGACAGTCAGGGGTGACAGTGACTGACAGCCGATGGGGAAGACCTGAAGCTGGCCGAGATTCCTTAATCAGACCGCTGGATATCAGCTGTTTTGGGGGTGGCTCCACTGGAATTGGCAGAGATGCCGGGGAAGGCAAAGCCGGTACCACTTCTGGTCTGCTCCTGCAGAAGGCGGAGAAGGTGTCGGCCTCTGTGGCAAAGAGCCAGGTGATGGCGAGGTAAGCGAAACTGGCTTCATGCGGCGGTACCAGCTGTTGCCACATTGGGTGCTCGTGAGCGTCAATGCAACTTGCGCCGAAACCTCTCCTCACCCAAGGAGGATGAGTACAAAGAGGAGCAGCAGCGCCATTTCCCCGAGCACCGAGAGTGGGAGCGCCAACATCAGTGCGCGCTGCTCGACCCAAGGGAATAGGACCTCGACCACCGGATGGACCAGCAGCTGGCCTCCAAGGGTACTGGCGAGAGCTGAGGCACCTCCGGATCCTGGTCGATAACAACAGGCAGTGGGTCAGCTGACTGATCAGTCCCTCCCTGGGTCTGAGTCAGGACCAGAGTCCTGGACAAAGAAGCATCAGCCTCTTTGGGTGACAACTGGTCAACTGGTTTAAGAAAAATCTCGGCTGGAAGATCGACCTGCGTCTCAGCCAACTGGCACAACAGGGGTATCGAGGAGTCGGCGACCTGGGCCAAAAATTCAACCGAACTCTGATTTGGAGAAGCGTGGGAATCAGAAGCCTGAGAGTGTTCCCGATCCTATGATCATCGGCGAGACTTTTTTTTAGTCCCTCTTTTAAATTTGGATTTGTGTGCCAATGAGGGGCCCTGGCCATGAGTAGGGAGAGCCTGGCACAAATCCTTAAATGCCCCCCTAATGGAGGCATCCAATGAGAGTGGCAAAACGGGCAAACACGAGGAGGCCTGGGCCACTGCCTCCTCAAAAGCCGCTAGTTGTTCGGTGGACCCTGTAACCATGGAGACAACCTGACGGGCATCCTTCAATTTGACCACCTGGTAATGTTTGTTCGGATGGCCAAAAGCAAGCGGGTGCGGCAGTCCTCGAGAATGGACGGATGGAAGGTATGACAGATGTCGCAGGCCTGGGGATTGTGCTTGTGGCCCAGGCAATACACGCACGTGGTGTGTGAATCCATCCGGGACATCTTCTGCCTCCAAACACTTCCGCAACCCTGGAGCAGACTTCTCATCATCCATGTCAGTCGGCGTGAAGAATAATCCTGAAAATAAAGGTTTTTTTATTCGTTTTGGAAGGAAAATCCTAAGATTTACAGCAAAGGGCCTATTCAGCGTGAGAGTGATAAGGAGGGAACCTGCTTCTTCCAGCAGAAAGGAAGATCGGGCATCATGGGGTGGAGCTGAGGGAGTTACCACCTAAGTGGGTGGGAGGAGCCAGTTTGAAGACTTTCCGGTAAACTCTTAAAGGTAAAGGCAACTGCCAGCAAGTGTGGATAGAACATTATATCCATGTCCCTAGAAAAACTAGTTTTGGCATAAGACAGTTTAGATTCTATCCAGTTTATGAGCATTATCTTCTCTGTTAACCTCACAACTACTTAAGCCAATCCTCTCCAAACTTAGTTTATAAAATACTTTTTTGCAAATTAGGCATAACCTTTTGCCAAAATTGTAACTACTTCAGCACTGACAAGTCGTTTTCTGCATGGCACTGACGGGCACCAAGTAGAACAAATCAAATGTCTGCAGTGGGCTGTTTTAGACTCCGCAGCCTGTGAGGTCTTTTCATTCCTTAAACTCCTGCTTACAGCCCAGGCAGTCTAGGTTTCCTCAACAATATCTTCCAGAAACATTTATCCACGATGAATTGAAGTTAGGAGGAATATATGCATTTCAGTGGTTTCCTAAAGTTTGCCATCCAGCACTAAAGTATGCATAGCCTTTACCTCAATGATTTTGCATTGTTTTCTGTTTGTTTTACAAAATATATTGTTTAAAGAAAAGCACTGGAGCAAAGCTTATTTATTTACAAAATTGTTGCGGTTTACTAAGGAAACTAAAACAAAATGTTTATTCTTATTTTTTTCTGTGGTGCCCATTTTCTATGTCCAATATTTTACAAAACAATTTCTTCCTCTGGTGGGCTGTATGTTAGAACTGCAGGCAGATTTTTAAGACACTATAAAGAAAATATATGAAGGCACAGAGGTCCAGCTGGGATGATGTATTTTCTTCAGTCTATTACACTGAATGCACTGGCACGTAATACTTAAGATTTCTTTCTCTCCTTGTGAAGGAAAATATGCTTAAATTATAGGTAGGGCTTCAAGCACTCTGTCAGTAGCTGGATGTAATGAAAGCCATCTTGTTGGCATATGTTAACAAGATGGTCCAAATTCCACCCAAGAGAAGTTAAAAAAACATATATTCCCTGCATTCTTGAAGACTAAACTGAAAATTAACTGTAAACTTTCAGCACTCGTTACTCCATTCCTCTGTCTGCTTCAAAGCTTGTAGTACATGAACTGAGCAAATCATCAACACAGGACACTGAAATACTGCAGAACTTAATGCATGTTCATTATGCTGCGTAATCATGATGGGTTCCATTAGGAAAATCAAGAGAGCAATCACCGCCACCATAGTGCAATTACGGGCAGCCAGTTAGAAACAGAAAATATTATTGTAACCCCTAGATGGCGCTATCCCAGGGGCTACTACCCCTGCCTGATTTGCCACTAACAGGTTGAGGGGCCTGGATCCAATGGTGGGTGCCTCCACCCAGAGGTCAGGGTTTGCAATAGTTAAACTAACTTGGTCACAGCCCTCTGGGACACTGCAACCCCCTTTCTTCCCACTAGTGGCCCACACAATATATCAGAATTACCTTCACAGTATACACTTACCCCAGGTCTGGTTCCGCACTGGGACTCCTGTGAAATGAGATACAGTGCAACAATCACAGTACAGTACTTTAACATAGACAAATACCTCAGGCAGTATAACTTTGCTGAAACAAGCAGCTCTGATTTATTTAGGGGATATAACAAGGACAGGGAAATCAGGTTAATTAGCTTATCACTCTAATAATCTACCTATGGCTCTGTGCACAGGCCTATCCTTATCAGTTACTGTCCTGGGTACCCAAGCCCTAGTGGCTAGTCCAAACCATGGCAGCTGGTAGGGCCCTTTCACACAGAAAAGGAGAATTAAACAGTCAGCAGTACAGTAATTCCATTTGGATTTAATGTGGCAATTCAACAGGAGGCGACCTGAATTAGTACTCACGACCTCCAAATAAGATAGGGTCCTTCAATGTCAGCAGGGCTCACTTGAGGTACACAAACCTCTTCACACATCCATATAAAAGAAAGCACTATACCAGGCAGGCTGCATCTGTATCCCGATCGCAATTACTGCACAATACCCGGAGAACACACAGCAGATTCAGTTCCTGACAGACCCAGTGCAATTTTCAGCAATTCCTCCAGTCTTCTACAGGGTGAGCCTGGTTTCTACTCTTCAGAGATCCTTTGATTCTTTTCACAGGGACGGATTCAGTCCTAACAAGCTGTTACACAAGCTGCAACCCGGAACTCTGGGCCTTACACACGTTTTTGACTAAAACTGCACACTGAAAAAGCACAGGGCTCCTTCCTTCTTCACTGCCAAAGCTCAACTCAAACTCCAACCGACAAAACGTGGCACTTCCTTTGAGTTCCTCCCAGTTCTTGACTGGATTGGCTGTCACTCACAATAGACTGCTGCTGTTGGTCCAAAAAGGCACTGAAGTCTAAACTACATCTCCCAGAGTCACTGCCCATACAATCCTCTTGTGGCTGGCTCAGATTATGAGTCAAGTTCTGATTCGTCCAAGGCACCATTTTAGAGCTAGCTTACCCACACTGATTGGTCCAGTTCAGCAGTTCAAAACTAGAATGGGAACTAGCAGACACAGTTCTGACTGCAAAGAAAGCAGGTTAGACAAACTGTAATTTCATTATTACTCTAAATAATTTCTGGCAAACAGTTACATCTTTCAGATAGGTTCCCTTTGCACTCCTAGTGACTGCAAAATGAAGTGAATTGGCAGCAGCTCGAGTGGTACTCAGAGAAGCACACAGTCCCCCCATACAAACTAATTATGTCTGCAAGCAGACAGCTCTTAAAGAGACAGTACCAGAGGCTCTAAAAACACTCACTGATAAATGGCTTAAATGCCAAACACCATTCAGGCTTGGAGCATTCAAGCAAGCTCCTGGAAGTCTTTTGGGAACCCCCATTTGCAGGGGGGTTACATTATGGATTGCTCTTCTTAGGAGAATCCGACAAGAATGCAAATAACACACCAGGAAGCAATGAGCATTTAATACAGCAAAAAAACAAAACGAGCACTTGTCGATGCTGAATGTTTGCCTGCTTGTATTTGCTGTGTCGGTGTTTGGACATAGATAGGGTAGAGGCCATAAAAGCTTTTGATAAAGGACCGTGTCCGAAACACGTCACACATGTAGTTTTATGTGTGTTTCAGAATAAAAATCTTTCTTATGGAACTTCTTTGGAGCCTGTGTGATGTCTGCAATGGCTGGTGAGTGCCCATGTTCCTTATGTGTGAACCTCTGATTACAAAGGAGCACCACCTTACCTAGTGCAGCATTTTATTGTTTCTGCGTTTGAGAAGGAGCAGTGCTGGACAGGATTGGTAAGTATGGGTGGGAGGGTGTGTGGTGATGGGTGCTGTGAGGGAGGCTGGAGTGGGGGGATGGGGCAGAAATTGTTGCATTTTACAGGTTTACGGAGGGTGCACGGGAGAAGAATCGGAAGGTGGGTGGGACACTTGGCAGTGGTATGGTATTTAACTGTCATGGACAGGGAATGGGGAAGGATCTGAAGGAGGCGGGCAGAATACTTGGCAGTGGGAAAGTTATTTAATTATCACAGACGGGGCACGGAGAGTGAGCTGCTAACAAACCATGAGCAGGCAGCTTGGTGGCAGTGGCTCATAAGGTAGCATGCTAACCTCTGGGGCTGAAAGGCCATGGGTTCTAGCCCTATACAAAGTACCTGGGCTAAGTCCCATTACTGACACTGTAGAGCAGTGCAAGAAGGGTACTACAATGCTGGGCTTCCATCCTTCAGATCAGAACTTAAACCATGGCCCCTTTCTGCCCATCACTAGTCACCGTCCAGGTAAAAGTTACAGATCCCATGACACTTACCAAAGAGTAAGAGAGTTTCTCTGGTGTCATAGCCAGTATTTGCCTTGTCAATAAAACAGGTCTATGTAACCCACCACACAGGACACAACAGGAAATGATCTTTCACAGTTCTGTGTGCCTTTCCTGGTCAAATATGTTCAAATAAGTAAAATAATGAAGAACTCATACCATGTAGCTTAGTGCACAAGTAGATCATTTAGGCAAGTTTAAATTTTTTTCATTGGCAAATGTTATATTTACCTTAGTATGCAGCACTCATATTTGCCTACAATGAGCAGAGCTGCTAACTAGTGTCACAGCCCCTCACCCAAAACTTGTGTTTTGATGATGCAAAGTTATGGAAGTGGCTACAGTCTACTATATACAATGGCAGTGGAAACAGAGACTGGAGGCTGACAAAACATACAATTTGCTAACTTTGCAGGCCACTTCACACACGTAATGCAGTATGTAAACATAATATATTACTTGGTTGACTCTTTACAGATTAATTTCCAGCTGCTGAGAAACCCTGTTACAAACTCTGATGACATCACTGTAGTGGGTAAGTGATGTCACTTCAGTGAATAACAATGTGTTAAATGATATATCAAGCATGCATTACTTACTGCAGTGATATCACACTAGGGATGTCACGGTATACCGGTATGATGATTTATCGCAGTTTGAAACCACATGATATTGATACTGTGCATTATTTTGCAAACCACGATAACCGTCCTCCACGGTATACCATGATATTGGTGCTGGAAGCTTCTGTCTGCCTGTGTCTTAACGCATGTGGTTCTGTTCCTTTCGACCCCCTGAATCTCTGTAAGCAATCAGACACGACGGGGTATGTGTTGAACATATATTACCACAGAGCTGGGGCGTAGTAAGTCACAAGCCCACCAGCCGAGTGACTTCTGCCACAGCCGTGCGGTAATATATGTTCAACACATACCCCGGAGTGTCTTATTGCGCTTATAAAATGGAGAACTTTAATTAGAATAAAAAAAAAAATTAAGAAAATATTGCATTTACATTAAAATATAGCTTTATTTGAACAGTGTCCCTACACAAGAAAAAATGGTGCCTTTTAACTGGCACAGTAAACTGCTTCAGATAGTCTAAAATGACACAATACAGTTTATCATGCTCCACTGTCACTTGGAGCAGTATTATGATTTCCAGCCCCGTGAAAGAACAGGTGTAATTATTTAGCGATTGAAATACAGATCTTGTTATTTATAGTGTCACGAAGTGGTGTTTGTGTATACGAGAAGCCATGCTCCAGTTTCTCCGAAAGGGAGAACAGATCTGTGTGCACGTGAAACAAAACATCAAATTTTGCTGTTTCAAGCAAGCCCCTTCTGTTCGTTCCTTGTGTGTTGTTGATTGCACTGAACGAAGCAGCAGAGGGCAAAGCCCCCCGCCGAAAGCACTGACAGTTTGCCAGCTAGCGTCCCACGCTGAGTCGCAGTGTCGATCGCTCTGAATAACGCTGAATCACGGTGTCGGTCATTCTGAATACTCTCAGTCCCAGGGCGAGTGAAAGGAAGCGGCTGGCTTTGTAACTTCACTTGGAGAAAAGAGGGAGCACTGTGAGGCCGATAACGAAGGTGTGGAGAACTAGTGCTGTTGTCTGCTTCATTATTTGCTTGTATGGATCTAGCTAAGCATGAAAACAAGATGGCTAACAGAAAATTTATGAACATTCCATTTTTATTTGTCAACATTCTATTTAGGGGCATTGATTTGTTTGCCTGTACTTTTTTGTCTATGTGTAATACATATATGGCACTGCTTTTCTAGCCAATCACTAGCCTTATTTTGCTATCTCCATTTTATAAATTTGCTCATCAGTAGATGACAGTCAGTATAAATATCAAATCAGTATGATAGATGAAAAAAATGTGACCAATTATGTGCTAGGGTACAGTGTGATTCACCCTCTTTGCCTGCCTGCCAGATTCAGTGGAGTCAATGTGTGAGTAGCTCTGTGTCATGGAACTCGAAGCTAGCTTGTGAAGCTTAAAAAGTAGGGAATTTTTTTTGGTAAGGAAAGAAAAAACAAAAAATAAGGTACAGAGATTGAGAGTTGGAGACCAGTGACCCAACCCAAGAGAGGCCCAACCACTCATCGACAAGCTCGATCATCGTCTACACTTCCTGGTCTGGCCTGGTGTCCTGGTGGCTGGGCTCAGCCCCATGTCAGCCTCCTCGGTTGTCTGTGTGGCATGGCAGCCTCCACTGGGTCATACGGGTAAACAGGACCACCTCCCTCTGTCGTTCCATCAGTCAATCTGGGTCCAGGGCAGAGGGTACAACAAAAAAAAGGTCCACAGAGCAGCACTAGTGCTAGCCAGTGTCCAGTCGCTCCTTGCTTGCTGCCGCACACACACTGTGCCCTGGCCCCCCCCCCCGATTCTCTGTTCAGCAGTCAGTGGGCTGACAAGCCCGACAAGAGGACTCAAGACACAAACAGCTGCAGTACAGGCCACAGGAGCCTCAGAGCAGAGGACAGCAGCAAGCCAGAAACTGCTGCCAGTGGGTGTCCATCAGTGCACTGCTGTCCTCCACTTCAGGCCAGCAGACATCATCAGTATCCTATTACCCTCATCATCCAATCACCTCCTGCACTGAACCTGTAGGACTGGAGTCTCAGAACTTCTGGAACTTTGATAACTTTTAATCACTGTGAGTCTGTATTGTGGATTTATGATATTACTGGATTGATCATAAAGAGATATTAACTGTAGTGAGGGGCACTAGGCTCTGACACAACATGATGTGTTCTTTTGGTTTTCCTGTGTGTGTGTGCGTGTGTGTGTGTGTGTGCGTGTAGGGCTGCAGGCTGTGCTAAAGTGCTAGCTCCACTTTTCCCCCCCAATCTGGCCGGAATTATGGCAGTGGTGGACTACTACTGGACTGGCATTTTGGACCACCCTCCCTTCATAGAAACATAGACTCTGACAGCAGATAAGGCCCACTCAGTCTGCTCATTTCCCTACATACTGGATAAACTGCAGATCCTAGTTAACCAACAGCCTACTTCTTCCTACCCCCACCTGTGTCTGTCCCATGCATTCTTGAATTCCCCCATTGTTTTTGACACCACGACCTCCTCAGGAAGGCCGTTCCATGCGTCCACCATCCTCTCCGTGAAAAAAATACTTCCTCATGTTGCCCTTGAGCAGCCCCCCCCCCACTTCTTCAAATTGTGCCCCTTGTTCTTGCACATCTCTTTTTCTGAAAGATGTTACCCTCCTAGACTTTGTTTATTCCTTGAGGTACTTGAAAGTTTCTATCATGTTCCCCCTCTCCCTCCTTTCCTCGAGGGTATACATATTAAGCTCCTTTAGTTTTTCTTCATATGGCTTCTAGTACAGACCCTGTACCATTTTAGTTGCCCTCCTCTGGACTGCCTTCATCCTGTCTATGTCCTTGCGGAGAAGGGGTCTCCAGAACTGCACACAGTACTCCAGATGGGGTCTCACTAACTGTCTGTGCAGAGGGATGACAACTTCCTGTTTTTTACTGATGATGTCTCTTCTCATACATCCCAGTAACCCCCCAGCCCTCCTTACTGCCTTCTCACATTGCTTGCTTACCTTTAGGTCTTCTGATAGGACTACCCCCAGGTCCCTTTCCTTTTTTATTGTTGTTAGTACCTCCCTTCCCCCATTGTGTACTCTTTCCCCGGTATTTGTTCCCTAGGTGCATTACATTGCACTTCTTTGCATTGACTCTAAGCTGCCATACTTTTGACCATTCCTCCAACCTTGCCAAGTCCCTTCTCATCCTTTCCACCCACCTTGTGTATCAACCCTTGTTGCAGATCTTTGTGTCGTCTGCAAAGAGACATACTTTTCCTTCCAGTTCCTCTGCAATGTCACTTATAAAGGCATTAAAAAGGACAGGACCCAGTACTGAACCCTGAGGTACCCTCCTAGTAACCCTCCTTTCTTCAGAGTGGACTCCATTTACTATTAACCTCTGTGTCCTGTTGTCCAGCCAATTTTTTACCCAGGCTACCACCCTGGGACCCATTCCCAGGCTAGCTAATTTGTTTAATCTTTTGTGTGGGTCTGTGTCAAATGCCTTGCTAAAGTCTAGGTAGGCCATGTCCACAGCCCCTCCCTGGTCTACTACTTTGGTCACCCAGTCAAAAAAATCTATTAGATTCATCTGACATGACCTTCCCCGTGTGAATCCATGCTGCCTTGGGTCCTGTGCCCTGCTGACTTCTAGGTACTCAACAATTATTTCTTTCAGAAGTGATTCCATCATTTTCCCTATCACTGAGGTCAAACTGACAGGTCTGTAGTTTCCTGCCTCTGCTTTGTTTCCACTTTTGTGAAGAGGAATCACATTTGCCCTCCTCCAGTCCTTTGGTACCACACCATCCTCCCATGATTTGTTAAAAATGGTAGTTAGTGGTGTCACTAGTTCTTCCCTTAGTTCTTTTAGAATTCTGGGGTGAATCCCATCAGGGCCCATTGCTTTGTCCACCTTCAGTTTTAGGAGTTCTTTCAGAACCCTTTCTTCTGTGAAGTATTTGTTCAGTATCCCTGCTTTTTCACAGCCACCCTCTGCCCACTCACCCTCCTCTTTATTAAGCCTCACTATCCCTCTCTTGGTCTTCTTCGTTCCCTAATGTACCTATCAAAGGTTTTATCCCCCTTCTTAACAGAGTTGGCTGTCTTTTCCTTTGTTTGGGCCTTTGCTATTCTGACTGCCTCCCCCGCTTCCTTCTGCTTGAACTGGTATAGTTCTCTGTCTTGCTCCTTCTGTTTCCTTTTACTTCCTGAATGCTATCTTTTCCTCCCTAACCTTCCCTGCCACTTCTTTTGAGAACCATAGTGTTTTTTTCCTTCGTTTTGATTTGTTTATTTGCTTCACACAAAGGCTTGTTGCTTCTGTGATGGCAGTTTTGAAGTTTTCCCATTGTTCCTCACCCCTCCTTCTTGCCCATTTGCTAGCGCTTTCCTGAGACACACTCCCATTTTGACAAAGTCAGCACTCCTAAAATCCAGTACCCTCACTTTTGTATGGCTTCACTCTACGGCTGTGTATATCGTGAACCATGCTGGTTGGTGGTCACTTGTTCCCAGATGGCTACCCACTTCTAAATTTAAGATCCTCTCTCCATCCCCATTTGAGAGTATTAGGTCTAAGATTGCTCCCTCCCAAGTGGGTTCCAACACTAGCTGTCTAAAGCATGCCCCCTGAAGGGCATCGAGAATCATCTGGTTGGACTTATGGAAGTGGTAGTGGACTTTGGACAGTAAAGCTAAACCCTCTGGGGTCCACTTCACACAGGTCCAGTAAAAGGTGGTAAGCTGTTTTTTCTACCTCAAAATCAGATGCTGACTCTTTACGGTCAAAGATGGCTTTCTGTGCATGGATTTTGGATAACCAAAGTAAATGTACCAAGTAGCTTGTTTTGTGAGCCTCTGTCTTTGTGGTGTGACCGGCTCTGGGTGCCTTACATGGAAAACAGAAGGGTAATAAATAAATACAGAACACTAGCAGTCATTACCTAATAATTTAAATAAAAACTACTACTCATGAAAAGTGTTCAGAGAACCCTTGAAAGCCTCCATTGTACAGACAGAAGGGACGCCGAGGGGCAAAGAGTTCCCACGGAACCAGAATAGCCAGCCCAAATGTCCTATCCCCTTGACAGCTTAAGATGGGATCAGGGGATTACTAGCAGGCCCACATCAGTGGTGCAGAGGGGGTGGATAGAGGTATAAGAGGACAGGACAGCTTTAAGGTAATCTGTACCCAGACCATGTAGGGCCTTAAATGTCCACTGAATCAGCAGCCAATACAGACTGCACAGAACCAGTGTGATGTGGTCCTTATGAAAAGTTCCTGACACCAGCTAGGCTAAAGTATTCTGGACCAGCTGCAGGCAACATATCAAACCTCCAGATAACCTTATGTACAGACATTATAATAATCCAGTCTCAAGATAACAAGAGAGGTTACAGGGTTTTAACTCTAAAAATTGATTAGCGTTTTGCTCACAAAAGTGCTAAAACATTGTGAAAATGCACAGCACTTGCCTCACTTTGTTGAACAAACATAACACTTCTAGAAAACCTATATAAATACCTTCTTTACAGTTAGTATTGTCCCAAGAAAAAAAGTGCTAATCAATTATTTAAAACCCTGGGTTAGATCTTTTATAATCCTAATCAGTGGTTTTCTGGTCCTGCTGTTCTCTCTGGGCTAATTATAGTCCTGTGTGACTGTAATTAGCTCTGGCTCAAGGAAGACAGTGGGACCAACAAACAAAAGATAAGAGCATGTAAAAACTCTAACTTGCACTGCAAGCTATTGATTCTGCCTGCCACTGCTGTAGCCCTCCACTGTTATCCACAAGGGATTCTGGGAACTGTAGTTACAGAAAATGTCAGCCTGCAAGTCAACAGAGCTAGTCTGACACAATCTACTATTCTGCAGTAAACAGTAAGTAAAAAAAGAAATGTTTTTGCACACAAAGTGTAAATTGGGACCAGCCCCACCCTTAGCTGTAGGGCTCTTAGTGCCGACTGTTACCCTTTAACTAAACTTCCTTCTCCTGGAATACTTGATTAAACTGAACTTCACCACACTTACACATAAGGTACTATCAGATGATAGCCCCTCCTTCCCACTCAACCACCACCTCCCCAACATGCCCAAACTGAACCCAAGATCACAGGATAAAAACCAGAATACAACATTCCTTGGCACCCCACTGTTAAAAACAAACTGGGAGAGAGGAACAGCCTAACAGCCTGGGTAAAAAGATATGCATCATAGAAGCCCCTGTCACTTGGATGGCTTCACTGATTAATGTCCAATTAAATTTTTCATTTAACAAGTTTATAGTGCTGATAAGTGTCTCTAGACCAGGGAGAATTCACAGTGAGAATTTGGGACCATCTCTACCGTGATAAAGCCTAAAGATGAAGCTAATGCCACTCAGGATTTGGAGCTGGAGGCCAAGATGAAGAAGAGTCTGTGGAGGTAGTCGACCCTGTAGATGGCAGAAGTTATGATGCACACTCTGCAGAAGATCAGTGTCGCATCGAATGTTTGAACAATAAAGTGTTCAGCATGGGCACCCATCTTTTCCCAGTATGCATTTTGATTTTGCCCTCTTTCACCACCACGGGAAACAAATAGAATTCAACACTGATGACCTTCATGCCTTAGATATCTTTTTACAGGCTAGGTGGGCTGTATGGTTCTGATCTGCCGACAGATTTCATGTTTCACATACATCTGGCAGTTTTCAGACAAACAGGTTTTCTAGATTTACAGTGTGTTTTTTTCCCCCCATCAGTGGAACAAGCTCTTTCACTCACCACCTATTATTTATCAGCAGGGCATTAGTCTATGACACAGATTTTCCACCATCTGATACAGATCACACATTCCATAGATGGGTATGCCTGGGCAGTCTATATATTCATCCACTTTTGGACACCCTGAGGGTGTTACCATCTGAGGAATTACAAACCAAATGTGGACTTACTTCCAGAGAACATTTTAGATATTTGCAGGTGTGCACATACATCTTATACCCAGGACAACAACTGGCTAGGATCCCTGAGCAGATGCCTAAGCTAATAGCTATAATAGTGGATGCACCACAAGGGGACAAAATGAGGGTATCTGACTGGTATTTTGTATACAGGACTGCAGGAATGGAGTCCTCTTACAACACAAGGTATCCTAGACATGTGGAATAAAGATATGGGTACAAATTGCCACTACATGTCATGGCTGAAATTCACATTCCCTGCATTCTGAATCACCTCTTCGAGTGGCTGGCAGGAACGTGCATGGAAATCCCATGGTAGGTTCTTCTATACACCAGACGTGCAGGACAGATTTATGGGAGAATCACTGGGTAAGTGTTGGAGGTTATGTAGAATGGATCAGTTTAGTCATTTTCATATTTTTGGGGATTGCTAGGTAATTGGGCCATTTTGGCAGAACCCCAGTTTTCTGATGCCACAATGGTTCTGTTATCAGTTCTAAAGGAGGGGGTCTGTCTGGAAAAGACTTAATATACTTCATATACTACTCTTAGTAGCTAAAAAGACTATCTTATTTCTCTGGCTGCAGATGGACTCAAACCAAAGTACTTGGGGGTTAAGGATGCCACAAAGTTACACATAAAATGGGATTAACCCATGACAGGGTATGGTTTTACTGAGCATTAATCCATGCCTGGTCGGGGGTTGGAGTCACAAGGCGAAGCAAAGTGACTTCTACTACTCAGGCGTGGATTAATGCTCAGTAAACCCATACCCTAGAGTGGATTGATCCTGTTACAACATGGGTAATGTTATGTTAGAGGTTTACTTAAAGAAACAGTAAAATAAAACCATGTGAACATGCAACTGTGGGTATATCAGGGATTAATCAATGGTCAGGTGACCTGTTTGGATGAATCACAAGACAGTACTTTAGGAACCCATGTTATAAAAGTCATTAGAAAATGGGCTTAAAAATCCTAGAACTCCAATTGGCACTCAGGGGTACATTAACTAGAAGTGACAGCCCTACAAATAAAAAGCCCCAGCTATACAAACCCACTGAAGTATTCTAGCGCCCACACTGCTTCCTAATTGGATAAAACACCTAATTTTCATTTGAAATGGACGCCATTTTTTCCCCTCGCTTAGCGAGAGAGAGCTAGCGAAAGCCCACTCCCCTCCCCATTTGGTCCTTACCCAGACACTATTCCCAGTAATGCAACTATGTAAGAGTGTAAAAAAATGACTGCAAAAATAAAAGAAGCAGTAAACTTTCTTTTCCACGTGGTGACCGTTCGACTCATCGAGCGTGCTACTTCCCAAATACAGCCTTCTCAACTGTAGTAAAACCCTTGTTCTCCCCACATGTTAAAGTGAAAAAAAAATAACAACCAACACCAAACCAGCCACAGATCCTTAAATTGCCACGACCCCTTCAACAGATATAAACTGTGTGCCTAAGGTTTCCTGTCAGGTCTTTTGCTGTCTGTAGTGCCTCCAGTTCACTACTTCCATAGAGAGGGTATAACGATCGGCACTCCTCACACTCATGGTGTCTGTCCTCGAAGCACGCAGCAAGGATGCAGAACCAAAAACACAACAATTTAAAAAAAAACAAAAATAATTAATCTCCGGTCCTCAGGATAGGCAGTGAGGACCGGGAAACTATAAAAAAAATAAAGCAAATACTGAAAAACCCGAGAGTGAGCAGCACAGATCAGAATGCACTTCCTTCTTTAACCTGCAGGGTCAAATAAGGTCACATTCCTAAACAGCTGGAATTATCAAGGCTAAAAAAAATACTGCTTAAAAGTATGGCACGAAATAGTTGTGTTTTTTTGTATGGTGTAGTAAGTTAGATAACAGCACTGTGCTGGGTGAGAAAACTTGTTCAGGAGGTGGTGGCAAGGACAGAACAAAAGTACAAGAGGGACTACCTTACAAGTAAATGACAAGCTTCCTTCTTCTTCTTAATTTTTTTTTTTAAATCCCACATAAAAGTGCCACAGGTAGCCCATTTTCTAAGTGCAATAATACCCTCCATGGTGGGTGGTATGGGCAATACTGGACCTTCCAGGGGCTATAAGGCCCTCCCACCTGCGGCGTCAGGCCTCATTACGCCCCTGGTCGGTCCAGTATTGACCAATACCACCCACCCTGTCAGATAGTATTGCTTGTATAGTCTTGGGTCATCCACAAAAATTGATCAATCCATGTAAAGAATGCAAAGGATGAACTCGACTCAATCAAAAATGTTCCCAAAACTCTGTTTTTTATTTTCAATCCACACTTTTTTTTAAAAGGAAAGCAATCTCACTGACTTACACCGACTGCCTAGTAAAATTGAGGCCTTAAAGAGCCCCTGACACCATTGGGATAACTTTAAAAAATCTAAGATTTAGACACAATTCAGTTTGTATTTCTTATATTTTCTGTAATTTGGCCCCCCTTTTTCACTGTTACTAAGGACAGTTTCTTGAAAAGAGGATCATTGTCCTCTACACGTCATCTACTCTGGCAGCTTCTCTATACCTGACAACATAATCTCCAATTTATGACATCATAATGACCACCACAGCAACAGACTGTGATGTCAGGTGTAGGCAAGCAGCTACAGCAGATAGGGCAGAAACCCTGTTAATATAAATGCCCTTAGCAAGAAAAGAAATAAGGGTGAGAATTACAGAAAGAAAACATGAAATATAAGCTGAGTTTTGTCTAAATATTATATTTTGCTAAATTTGTCCCATTGGGGTTAGGGGCTCTTTAAGAAAATTTGTCCCAGTGGGGACAGGGGCTCTTTAAGAAATGGTGGTGTTTGGACACTGCGGAACATGTAAAGGTTTATAGGTACACTCTTGTGGTGGGAATCCTGTTACTGTGTAAGTGTGGCATGGGACTGGAAACATAGTATATATAAGGCATTTATGTATACCTCCAAATAAGGCAGTGCACAAACTTGCCAGCTTATACCTCAGAAAGGGGAGAAGGATGGTGGATGTACTGTGGCCCAGCGGAGGAGATTCTCTCGAATATCTGCTTCTACAGTGAGTAACTGTCCTGTCTTCATCAAGGCTATCTCCTCTATTGGGCCATGCCTTTGGAATGATCCCCAAGCAGTACCAAGTACCCAGGGAGGATGGCAAAATCTGATATGCAATCAGGACAGAAGGCCTTGCAACACCACAAGATCTAAGCCAGCACGTCTACAAGAGAGAATAGCTAAACTGTAGTGCATAGTGAAAGTATGCATAGTGCTCCACGTAGCAACAGCACATATGTCAGCTGCAGAAACATTCTGGAAACAAGCAGCAGAAGTGGCTGTACTACGTGTAGAGTGGCCACGGACAGCACCAGGAAGTTCCTTACCATATTTCCTATAATAGAACACAATACAGTTAGCCAGCCATTTGGACAGACACTGTTTAAGTCACAGGGGTGCCTTCCTTTCTGGGGGCGTACAACACAAAAAGCTAAGAGGACTTTCTGCAGTGTGATCAATGTAGAACTGCAGTGCTCTGTGTACATGAAGTGTGTGTGGAGCAATGCCTCACCTTTGTTATCACGCTCTGGATAATACACAGAAAGGTGTATGGTCTGATTCCATGTAAAATCAGATGTCACCTTTGGTAAAAAAGGAGAAATAGTCCACAAAGACACACTGCATTGTGGAAAATCAATTAAGAAGGCTCATGCATCAAAGCCTGATGCTCAGAAATTCTATGAGTAGAAGTCATAATGACCAAAAAAAGTATTTTCCATGAAAGGGAAAGCATCTCACAGCTTGCAGCAGACTCAAATGGAGCAAAGGTCAATTTTTCCAAAATGAAATTGAGGTCCCAAGGCAGAACAAGTTTGCAAACTGGGGGACGCATGTGCAGAATATCCTTCAGAACGTACAACACTTCTAGTTGTGCCATCGTGCTCCCTTAAACAGGGGCATGGAAGGCCGAAACAGCAGCCAAGTGTACATTAATGGATGAGTACTGGAAACTGGAGTCAGATAGGGACAGAAGGTAGTCCACTACAGTATTCACAGGACACGCAAAATGGGTCCGCAGAATAGGAAGCACACCATATTCAGGACAGCTTCCATTTAAAACAATAGGTGTGTCTCGTAGAAGGCTTTCTAGCCATAAGCAAAACATTAGTCACCTAGTGGGAAATCCCAAATCAGGCAATGGCTTTGTCTTCAGAAGCCATGCATTCAGATGCAGGGACCGCAGGTCTGGATGGACCAGGGACCTCTGGGACTGAGACAACAGACCACAACAAACTGGGGGCTGAACAGTAGGCTCCAATGCCAGATGCTGCGAAGTGTAAACCAAATGTAGTGAGGCCAGAAGGGAGCCACAAGTATTAGGGTGGCATGCTCCATCCACAGCTTGAGCGGAACCTTCTGTATGAAAGGGATCGGATGAAAATCATAAAGGAACATCCCTTTCCAGGAGAGGGATAACGCATCTCACCCAAAAACATCATGCCCTAGACAGAATGAGTAGAAACATTGTAGTTTTGCATTGTGTGGGGATGCAAACAAGTCAGACTCTGGACACCCCATCTTGCAAAGAGGTGTATACACAGAGATTAGCAGTTCCTGTTCATGCACCAGGGACTGAGACTTACTGCCAAGACATTTTGGACACCTGGAAGAAACACAGCGGATAGCTGAAGATCATGAGACATCACCCAGTACCACACTGTCATTGCTTCCATGCACAACAGGTAACAGTGAATGCTCCCTTGCTTGTTTATGCATGACACTGACATTCTCTGTCTGAATCAGCAAGGGACCAGGGCTGAGGTGCTCCTACAAAGTCTGCAGACCAAGCAGAACAGTCCACATTTCCAGTACATTGATATGAAGATCTGATTCCAGATCAGTCCAGGATCTTTGGGTCTGACAGTAACTGAGATGGCCACCCCAAGCAGACCCTTAGGCACCTGAATGGAATTCCTTGTAAGAGGTTCTGGCAGTCCATCCACCATATCAGAGCATGACGGAGAGGGGACATGATGAAAACCATTTGTTTCAACTCGTCCATCAACTGATCCCATTGTACCTTACCTGTCCAATGCGGTATGTAGCTATACAGATGGGCAAAGGGAACCATAATGAAGGCAGCACCCATCAGCGCCAAGAGATGCAACATCATCTGAGATGACACATTATGACTTCTGTCTATCAGCTGGGTCTGGGCAACAAGAGCCTCCACCTTGTTTGCAGGCAGGAAGGCACTGCCCACCACTGGGTCCAGCACCGCACAAATATACTGGAGGCACTGACAAGGAACGAGTATGGATTTCAGTACATTTACTATAATATTCAATTCTTCTAACAACTGTCTCATTCTGGACAATGTACACAGAACAGCTTCCCTAGTCGGGGCCTTCAGAAGCCAGTCATCCAGATACGGGAAGATATAAAGCCCTTCCCTCTGGAGGGCCAGTGCCATAACCACTAAGCATTTGGTAAATACCCACAGTGATGAGGATAAGCCGAAGGGCAAGACTCAGAACTGATAATGACTTCCCTCCAGCATTACGTGGAGGTACTGTCTGGGGCACGTGTTAATTTTGCTATGAAGGTATGGGTCCTTTATGTCGAGGGCACACAGCCAAATACCCTTGTGCAGCAGAGGGATGAAAACTTGAAGAGACCCAATCCAAATGGTTTTGTATTCGATGTACAGGTTTAGATCTCTCAAGTACAGTACGAGACGCAGATCTCCTGTCCATGTGGGAACCAAGAGGTATCTGGAATATAACCCTTTGTTTCTTTCTTGGAGAGGAATGGGTCTGACAGTCTGCTTGGTTGCAAGCAACTGAACCTCCTCTAACAGAAGGGACAAGTTGCCTGGAGGATAACAACAAAGAGACGGAGGGTAAACTGGAACAGTGGACAGCAACTCCAGAGTAGCATGCCCCCTTTCCACTATTTCCAGGACCCACTCATCCATCGTGATCTTCCTCCTCTTTGACAGATGAAGGGAGATCCATCCCCCCCCCCCACTTGCACCCCTGGAGGGAGAGGAAGTGTGGAATCATAAGGTAATGGGCACGGTGGGGGCACCGCCTTGACTAATCCTGTTGGGAGGCTTTGCATGGGGACCAAGGGGAGGAGACCCGGAAGAGGGACCACCACCAAGGTTTTGTCCAAAGGGCTGCCGATTGGGATGCACAGGCAGCAGGCCTGAAACATGAGCTCCTACCATGCCCCCAGTGGGATGAGGGGGTCAGAGATTTGAGGGACTGTAAACTCATCCTGGAGAACTGAAGCTCACATATAGCATTTTCAACATCACTCCCAAACAGCCTGGAGCTTCCAAAACGAGCATTCAGCGAAGCCTATAGTACATTAATAGCAAATCCAGCTAACCTAAGTCAGGAATATCTCCAAAGGCATATATTGAAGACAGCAACCCCGGAAGAAGCATCAGAAGCATTATATACAGAGCGTAATAGATGCCTTCCAGCATCCACACCAGCTGAGGCAGCTAAAAGTAGAGACGTTCAATTTTATGTCGTAGGTAAATTCTGTAATCGGCAGTTTCAGAATTCGGCTGTTCGCAAAATATTTAACAGGATGCAAAACTGTGAAATTCTAGCCGGCGAAATGCAAAATTTTGCCTGAAATGGTGACATTTCGTCCATTAGCAGCCATTTTCACCGTTTCACAAGTGAAATTTCACGCTTGAAGGGCGAAAATTCGCACTTTGTGGGTGAAATTCCACATTTCACATCTGTGAAAAATGTTGCAAAAACAGACAAATTTCATGAAATATTTCACGGAGCAAAATTCAGAAATTTTGCACACACAACACTAGCTATAATTAAGTCAGTCTTGGAAGGACCATCAGGCAGAACCTGAATGGCAGAGATAGCAGATTTCTACAGGCTATTCTGATATTTAATCATGTATGCTTGGTAGTTTACAATTCTTAGGCCCAAGGATGTAGAGACACAAGTTCTTTCGCCCAGTAACATTCAACCTTCTGGATCTGGATTCTTTGCCAGGAGGCAATGTGCTCACGTGCCTAGGGGCTCTAGAGCTGTGATGAGCAGCCATTATAACCACAGAATCTGTTTCAGCCTGGGAAGCATAATAAGGCTTAAGAGACAGAGCAGGATACTGTTTATCAGGCTTCCTAGGCACTGCCTATGTCAAGCTGCAAAGATAACATCCTCTAAGGCAGGATACACAGGAGGAACCATGACGGAGGGCACGGTAAGAAAGGCACACTATGTTGGAGCTTGTATCAAGGTGCAACCTGGAAGCACAAGGAAGTTAAGTGACTTGCTCAAGGTCACACAGTATGCAAGTGAGGACTGATGGGATTCAAACCGAGGTCTCCAGGTTTGCAGCTCAGTGCCTTTAACCGCTATGCTATACTGCTTCCTAGTAGGAACCTCCAAAACTCCATTAAATTTTCTAACTGTAGTCCTCCTCCTCAGTTTCAAATCCCATGACATTTTTGATTTATCCAGTAAAACCTGAAAAGAGGGATCTTCAGGAGGAGAACTATGGAAATACACAGCAGAGTCACTGATGCAGGAAGAGAGGGCAGAGATGACAGGCAAACCCCCTTCATAGGGATCATTATCCCTTAGTCATCCTCCATATTAAAGAGATCAGAATTGTATTCTACCTCATCATTGTCTGGAATGACAACTGAAGCAATTGATGGGTGCTAACAGGGGAAGGTCTGACGACGGGATAGCCACTATCGTCAGCAGAAGCAATGGAAACAGGCATCAAAATAGTTTAGAGAACAACTCATGCATAGCCTGAGAGTTGAGGGCACCCTGTAAAGGGGCCGGGAAAACCAACGTTGAAGAGGTAGAACCTGACAATGGTGGCTGCATACCATCCATATTAAGTATGGCAGTGGAGAGCCAGACCTCAACCTTGGTGTCTCATAGACAGTCACTGCTGCAGCGGATGATGATGAGGACTTACCCTCCTTCAATGGAGACTTCGATCTCAGCAGCGAAGCAGGAGCTTTATCCTTATGTGTGTGCTGACAGCAGGAAGAGGAGGACTTCAAGGATGATTTATCCTCATCTTTGACCTTTAACCTCAATTACCAATTACAACGCTGCTTAATGCTGGGAAGTTCCCTTCCCAGAGGTGGTCAAGTGAGAGGAAGAAGCTGGCATAGAGTCCCTGGCCTGGGCTTGAGCTTCCATGCTCCTAACGGCAATGAAGGTTTCTAGAGCCTCCTTTCAGCATCTCCTTGTGGCTTGGTTGAATCCCTGGCAGATCTTGCAGGCCCTGACATTGTGGGACTAGCCCAAACAGTAAACACAAACTGTGTGGGCATCTTCTCTATAGATCTTGCAACCATAGGTACAAAACCAAAATAAAGGTTCTTTCGAGGGTGGCATAAAAGGACATGGTCAATAAGGTAAACTAAAGTTTTAGAAAATGATAAAGTTGAAGAAACAACGACATTGTTTCTCTGTAGGTTGGACAAGCAGTTGACAGCAGGAGAATGAGAAGCAATGGGGACATCCATGATTATATAGGTGACGACACTGTATGCCATGGTGGCTGGGCCCCAGCTAGCAAAAGTTTCTGAGTGGTCCTGATACTGATGACTTATAGTTCCAAAGGTGTGGCCCGATGGAGGCGATATCCTCAATGAAGACTGAGCTGTTACCAGCTTAGTATGTCTCTCCTAGTAAAACTCTTCAAATAAAGAAATAAACTAAAAACATATAAATGCTTAAGCTACAGGAATGTTGCGCCTTAGCGAAGGGCAAAAAAAGTAACAGGGTTAGGGGGAGGGGCAATGATGATGAATCTGAATGGACTACTGTTCAAGCGAAGAACAAAAAGGGTTAGTACGCGAAGGACTTTTTACCATTCCTACATAACTCTTTTGACCCACTGGCAGTCTGGGGGGGATCTTGAATTCAACAGTAGCTTGAATACTTCTCAACAAATTCATAATAGTATGGATCCAATCAGCTCAGGGGTTAGCACCAGTGAAACAATTGCTGAGACTGTCATAATGTCAGTCCAGCCCCCCCCCCCACCAAGGTTTGTCCTAGTGCCCCCAACCTAATAGACAGTCATCTTGCACATGATAGTATCACTAGCACTGATGTTCCTATACCAGCCCAGAATCCTCAGATTGATAATGCCATGGACACAGGTTAGCCCCCCCCCAGATATTCCCAGCACTAATCCCTAGAAGATAATATTATGGACCATAATCCCATCGCCACTTCTCATGTGCCCCCTACTGTACCTAGGCAAGTGCTGGTTCTGTCCTAAAATTGAACTTGCAATAGTGTTTGGGGTGCTAGAATTCAGGAGATTGAACAAATGGCAGATAACATATTCAAAAATGCTGTGGAAAA
Source organism: Neoceratodus forsteri (assembly GCA_016271365.2). Classification (NCBI taxonomy): domain Eukaryota; kingdom Metazoa; phylum Chordata; order Ceratodontiformes; family Ceratodontidae; genus Neoceratodus; species Neoceratodus forsteri. The sequence goes on along the minus strand of CM057456.1, from coordinate 1,692,432,248 downwards.
TCCATTGGTAATCCTCCACGTGGGTACCAATGATATGAATAGATCTGCCATTGAAGACATGAAAAAGACTATCTCCTGGTTAATATGCTGGAGAGTCATGGTTGTGAAATATGCATCTCTGAAGTCCTACCAGTCCCAAGAACGGGGCATGCCAAGCATAATACACACAAAAAAAAAATCAATAAATGAGTGACTCAGAAAATGGATGCCAAAAAAGAACATGAAACGCCTGACCCACTGGGAGAAATTTTACAATAATCCGGGATTCTTTAGTTGGGATGGGCTGCACCTCAACGAAAGAGGAAGCATGCTGCAGGGTAAAACCATTGCCAACTTTACTGCGGATCATTTAAACTAATAAGGTCAGGTGAGAGGGCAACACAGAATGCAGAAACCATGAAGGCAATGGCATCTGAGGACACATATAAATTCTTCCTAGCAAATGCAAGGAGCCTTAAATTAATTAAAAAAGTGAATTGTAAACAATACTGCACTTAAATAACATCAATATTGCCGCAGTAACTGAAACCTAGTGGGATTCCAGCTCAGACTGGTATAAGGATATACTAGGCTATAAATGATTCAAAAGAACTGACTCCATAAAAAGTGTGTGTGTGTGTGTGTGGGGAGGGTTGTCTGTATGTTAAGGTCAGTATTCAGGCTGCTGAATTTACACCAATTAAGGACAATGATAAAACTATTGAAAGTATAATGGTACAAATTCTACAGAAGAATGGTAAAAAGATCTTGATATGTATCATTTATAGACCTCCAGACTCAATGAACGACTATAACACATGTTTATGTAATGCGATTACAAACATCTCTAAGGTATCAGATGTCATTATTTAATCATGCAAGATGGGGGCAAGATGGCAGCAGCTGTGAGCCAGCCAGAGCATTAGCCCACTTGTTTATTTTATTTTTGTGTGTTTTTACTTTGTTTCTGAGCTAGATTAGTCAGGGTCGAAGAAGTGAGGTAGCTTAGTAAGTTTTTTCGGGGCATTTTTACCTTTGTTAGATTCCGGTATGCTGGCGTTAACTGTATGCAGTGGGGCATTTTGGCGCATTGCTGTTGTGCTCCGTTTAGTGTGGTAGTGGTGGTAGCGTTGGAGCAAGAGGCCGTTTTTTCAGGAACTTTGGCAGAGTCTATACGGGGACGATACGCTTCATTTTTCACATTATTTCGATCTGTGTTTTTATCGAGGAAGCGCTACTGTATGCTGAGAGTGTTCCTCGAAGGTGGTTGCTTTGCGGTTTTATTTTGCCGCAAAGCATTTTCATTAAAGCAGCAAGTTGGGGAAGGGGCACTGTGGAGCCCGAGCTGAGTGGCAGCATTTATGGGCAGCTCCTAACAATTTGCCATTAAATCATCAAGATTTGTCCTTTTCAACAATTATTAACGAAATATAACCAGCTCATCGGACTGAGGAACTCTAAAATTACTAAATGGGTAATCCTTGGAGAGACAAGGGTGGAGAAGCTGGAGGAAAATCGGGGCAGATGTCTCAGCCCACGCGGTCCAGCCATGAAGCGCAGGCCGATTCTCCGCAGGAGCCGGCGGAAACCATGAGTTTGACTGGGGCTAAACTGCAGCGAATAATTTCATCCATTACAGACCTGAATGCAAAAATGGATACCTTTAGTACCAGAATCATTGTTGTTGAGTTGGAGGTTACAGGACTGAAAACCGAAATGTCCAACATGAAAAGACAGTTGGAGACCTCGGCTGCCACAACCACTCTGGTAGTTAAAGAAAATGCGCATCTTCGAGCGTGCCTGGAAACTTTAGAAAACCAGGCCCATTCCTCCCACATAAGAATTGTGGGACTTCCTGAAGGGATTGAGGGGAACCACCCCCTCATGTTTATCCAGGATTGGTTGGAGGAGAAACTGTTGCCCGAAGGGCAAAATACTCAATTTGCACTCCAAAAGGTGTATCGTATAACCCCACGAGGATACAGAGAAACCTCAGAGGTCTTGCGCACACTACTAGTGATCACGGACGGAGTTGGTACCCGGGATAAGATTTTGAACTTAGCCAAACGTGTGAGCCCAATTTTGCAGGATGATCAAACTGTTTACCTATTTCCTGATATTAGTTATGCCACCAGAATGCATCGCAAAAAGTTTGATCCTACCAGGAAGTTGTTGTGAGAGGCTCACATTATGCACGCTATGATATTTCCGGCAAGGCTCCGAATTGTGCATGAAGATAAAGTTTGGGTGTTCTTTGATCCAGCAGAAGCAAACAAATGGGTCTCCTGTGTGGATACCAGCTCCAAACGTCGGGGCAGAGAACTGAGCGATGACAATCTGGATCTAGTCGGGACAGAAGAAGGCTGACCCCTCTTTCATGCTGACTTAACGACTGGTTTGAACTCTTAAAAATCCTCTTTTTTTTTTTTGTAGATTCTGTTTCTCTCCTACCTATCCAGAACTCTCTCTGGCTACCCCACTCGCCTAACCGCTCTACCGCCCACTGTGTTCCCCGTCATCTTCAGAGACATTACAACTCCCCGGGGACGGGGGCCCCTACAGTCCTGGGGAGATCGAAGGGGCAGTGACGAGAAGCCAGCATTGGGCGTGTGGTGGTGGCACTGGAGGAGCCGTCGCCTATCCAACAGGTGGGGGCTTTTCCACCCTTGCGTACCCTCTCTGCGTGGTGCACGCCCCAGACTTCCTGGCGCATGGCAACCCTGCCAGCATCGGGGCCACACTGAGAACATGCAGTCCAACACTCTGCGGCACCCTTGGTCTCCACCAGGGGCCACCAGAGCACTGGACATCCCCAGTACCCTCTCCTGGGAGAGGAGAGGAGAGCAGCCCTGCGGGTGCTCAATCCAATCCCTCCCCTGCTGACCCCTGGCACCCGAGCTCGCTCCTGAACTCAGGTCACCAGTGTGGCAAGAAGTGTGGCGTCCAGCACCTCAAACCTCAGTGCCACCGGGCCGGCTTAAAAATCCTCTTAACGTTGGTGTTTATGTTTAAAGTAAATGATCCTCAGGGAGCTTTACAGTTCTTATATTCCTGGTTAATAGGGCTTTGTTGGTGTAGGAATTAAGCTAACAGAATATGTTTAGCAAAGTTTTTTTTATTTTATAGCTCCTTAAGTTAATATAGGAGGATTGATTGCTAGTTAACCACATGATTAATGGTGTTTCTTATCTCTAACTGTTTTGGGTACTGTGCATACATAATGCTGCCTATAACAAAATAATGTCACTTATATTTCTTTAAGTGATAGTGTGACCCTCAAGTCTCAAGTGAGACATGATTTTCTGGACTTTCAAATGAACTTTTAAGTATATTGCAATTAGTCACACTGCTCATGGGCTCAGTAACATAGCTCAGAGCTGGAAATACTTTAGAATGCTTAACATAGCTTTCAGTATACCCCTCAATGTGGTATCAATATATCTGAGAGGCATCTATCCTTTGATTAAGGGTGGGGGTTTCCTACCTGTTTCATAAAGTCTGTATTTGGAATGCCTTGGATATGTAACTGATATGTGTGTACATATGAATAACTAAAAATAAAGTATAAAAAAAAAAAAAAAAGCAGCAAGTTGAAGGGGATCGAGAGACGGGCATCTGTTTTGCCCGGTCTTGCACTGGATTACTTGAAGAAAGGGAGTTCCACCGGCTAAGGGAGGATCACCAATTGGACTTAGAGGAGTTAGAACAACATGGGACTTTCGGGTCGTGAGTTATTTGCTGTGCTTCAAGGACCTAAATTGCTTGGAGATCTGGTTACTGGGGAATCATTAGCTTGCCTTTTGCTGAGGGTTCTCGGCGATGGGAGATTTTTGGTCCGGGGAGGCTAGAGGGAAACAGTCGGTGGGACGGCCTGCTGGAGAACGGTGGCTTCAGTGGCTATGGGGCGTTGATGCTGCTGGGCTGTTGAAGGACAGCCGTGGGTACTGGGCCCTAGCCCTCTGGCATCTGAGGCTGATCCTCGCCTCCTGTCTGTGGTGGGCGGGGGCAAGGCCTGGAGGAGGGGGAGGGTGACTGGATTCCGTAGTGGGGACTAGGAGACGCCCTGGGGTGAAATGGGTCCAAGATCACGGCATCCATTTCTGGTACCTATACCCAAGGGCTCCACATTTAGTGGGCTGGTGGCTCGGCCGGCCTCGTTGTCTCATCCTACCCAGGCAGTGTTGTGCAATGCCAGGTCCATTAAGAACAAGATGGCTATTATTACCGATCTCATTGGGTCAATGGATCTGGCGTGCATCACCGAGACCTGGCTGGATGAAAATTCTGGCCCCATTTTGGAGTCAGCCGTTCCGGCTGGGTTCTTGGTGATAAATCGCCTGAAGCAGGATCACTGGGGCGGATGTGTAGCAGTCTGTTTTAGATCAGAATTGGACCTTGTAGTTGTACCTGTGAGAGAGAGACCAGATCCTTTGAGTGTACAGTGGTCACAGGTGTGGGATGCAGGATTCTTCTCGTATACCATCTACCCGGTGGCAAGAAGCATATCCTGCAGGAAGTCGTGGACTTCACTGTCGACGTGGTGTTGGAGTCACCCAGACTGATGGTTTTGGGTGACTTCAATGTCTGGGTCCACGATGAATTCTCGCAGTTTAGGCAGGACTTGCTCCAGCTTATGGGTTTGCTGGATCTCACACAGGTGGTTACCTCTGTGACACATAATCATGGTTATTCACTGGACCTAGTCATCCTGCTGGAGATGGAGATATCCAACTTGGTGGTGGAACCAGTTGGGTGGTCTGACCATCACAAAATAAGGTTCAATTTCCAGGCTCCTCCTATAGGCCTGCTCCTATGGAGATGGGTCAGTACCGTCCCATAAGGGGTGTGACCCCAGATGGTCTAATGGCGGTACTTGACCTATGGGGATTTCCGAGTGCAAGTGTGGGTCCAGAGAACCTGGTGCAAGCCTATAATAAGGCTGTAACAGAGGCTCTGGACGCCACTGCTCCTATCCATGTTCATTTCATCATCCTTCGACCTCGGTCCCCGTGGTTTGACGAAGCCTTGAGGGGAGTTGAGGCGGGTGGGTCGAAGGATAGAGCATTGCTGATGGAAATCAGGCCTTGAGGCCGACAGGCTTAGATTGATGGACTATTACAGGGTTCATCAATCGGCTCTCTCTCTCGTGTAAGAAGGCAGAGCTCCTGTTCAGCGAGATTGCCGCAGCACAGAATCAACTGGCTCATCTCTTTCGAACTGTGGACAGACTGTGCAATCCAGCCTGTCTGCAGGTTCAGAGAGTGTTTTCACAGGAAAAGTATGATGAGTTTGCTCAGTTCTTTGCTGATAAGGTTGCCGACATCAGATCTGAGATCCATGCAGCTCATTCTAATGGGGGTAGCAGTGGTTGGTGGGAGGTTACTACTCCTTGGTCTGGTTGGTGTGACTTTGACTTTGACTGGAACTGGAACTGGAGCTCACATAGATCATGCATATTGTCCAGAATATGCGGCCGACCTGCTGTAGCTTGGATCTGGGTCCAACTCGCCTCCTAGTGGGGTGTGTTGATGTCATCTGCCCGGTCCTTGCAGAGATAGTCTGGTGTTCGTTGCTGTCAGGTGAGTTTCTGGACTCCCCGAAGGAAGTGGTGGTTACACCCCTCCTTAAAAAATCTTTACTCGACTTAGATTGTCCTGCCAACTACAGACCAGTCTCTAACCTTCCCTTTGTGGGGAAGGTTATTGAGAAAGTGGTTGCGCAGCAGCAGGAGAATCATTTAACCATCCATGATATCTATGACCCTCTTAAATTGGGATTACGGAAGAGGCATAGCATGGAGACTGCCCTTGTTCGGGTGCTCAATAATCTCCTGACAGTGAGGGATCGGAACAGCCATTCCATCCTGGGTTCTTCTTGATCTTTCTGCAGCGTTTGACACCGTGGACCATGGGGTGCTGCTTGAGCAACTGCGGTACATCTGTGGCCTGTCTGGTATGGTCCTCAGATTGTTCCATTCTTTTCTCACTGGCAGATTTCAGAAGGTGGTGTCTGGGGTTTATTCCTCTGGATCATACTCTCTGCCATGAGGGGTGCTGCAGGGCTTGGTGCTGTCCCGCATGCTGTTCACGGTGTATATGCTGCCATTGGGAGACACTGTAAGTCGGTATGTGCTGGGTTTTCACTGCTATGCAGATGATACCCAGCTCTACTTGTCCTTTCTGCCCGATCAGGATAGTGCAGTTTCTGTGTTTAACAACTGCCATGCTGAGATCCAGGACTGGATGACTACCAGCTGGTTGAAGTTGAATCCTGACAAGAATGAGGTGTTGGTAGTGGACCCAGGTCACAGAGTAGAGGGGTTGGCGGCTGGTCAAGCCTCCAGGATTTGGCCTGGGGGCCAACAGCTGCTGACATCTGAGCAGGCGCGGAATCTGGGTGTTATTTTTGACGATAGGCTGACGCTACGTTCCCAGGTGTTGGCGGTCGTCAAATCCTCTTTTTTCCATCTGAGGAATATCGCCCGGATTAAGCAACTTGTTCCGCCCGGTGACCTTCCAACTTTGGTTCACGCCTTTGTGACCTCCCGCCCTGATTACTGTAACTCTCTGTACCTAGGGCTGCCGGGGTTGATATCCGCCGCTTGCAGCTGGTGCAGAATGCTGTGACCAGGTTGCTGACTGGGTTGTCTCGTTCCAGCCATATTACACTTGTGCTGCGTGAACTGTACTGGCTGCCAGTTCAGTGGTGGATCACCTTCAAGGTCAGCTTGATGACTTATAAAGCCCTACACGGACAGGGTCCGAACTACCTGCAAGAGCTCCTTCATCCTTACTGCCCCTTCCGACTGCTCCGCTCCACCAATGAGGGATTGCTAGAGGTTCCCAAGGTTCGGTTGAAGACATCTGGGGCTCATGTATTTAAATTTGTGGTCCCTACCCTGTGGAATTCTTTACCTCGTCGGATACGAGAATGCCAGATTGTGGAGGGCTTTAAAACCACTTTAAAAACTTATTTGTTTAGCCAGCCTGGTGGTGTTGAGGGTTGAGGTGCTGGATGCCACACCGTGTGCCACGCCGGCGACCCGGGTTCAGGAACAAGCCTGGGCCACTGGGGGTTAGCAGGGGGAGAGAGGACTGAGCGTCCAGAGGACTGCTCTCCTCTCTCCAGGGAAGGGGACTAGTCATCCCACCCACTGACTGCCCTCTAGCGGTGGCTAGAAGGCAGTATGGGTCGGGAGGCTCGGAAACCAGCATGCTTACGTTGGAGGAGAGGAAGGCAGAAAACAGAAAAAGGCTGGGGCTCCATGGGCCAGTGATTACCCGATCATTCCGGCGAAGTCTGCCCCCGTCCCGGATATGCCGTGGTGGTGGGGGACAGCTGGCATCCCTCCACCTGCCGCGGAGGGGGAATGCATGGGGAAACCTGGGGCAGACGAAAGCTGGGGGTCGGGCCAGAGGATGGTCTGGTCATAGCCCTGAGCCCACGGAGGGAAAATAAAGCGAACTAAATTGAAAATTATCCTGGGGGACTTTAATCTGCCAGGCATCAACTGGATATCACTCACTGGATCTACAGAATTGGACTCTGTATTTATTGATAGCCTATTACAAGCAGGATTAGAACAGACAGTAAATTGTCCAACAAGAGGTAACAGTATCTTAGACTTGGTCATTACCAATGGACCATTAGACATTACTGAGATATTAGTAAAGACTCCATTAGACTCTAGTGACCACCACACAATATCCTTTAGCCTAACTATTAGCAGACGGACAACTTCTCAAATGTACTTTAGGCGTAATTATGCAAGAGGCAATTATTCTCTAGTTAAACATGCCCTTACAGTGCAGGATTGGGATACCATGTTCATGGACCTATAAGTGAATGATTGCTGGAATATATAAAAAAAATATTCTTAAAGATCTTGAACGAAAACATATGCTCAGGGTCACACAGTATGCAAGTGGGGGCTGTGGGATTCAAATCCAGGTCTCCAGGTTTGCAGCTCAGAGCCTTAAACCACTGTGCTACACTGCCTCAAAGGTCAAAAAAGCAAATTAGACAAAAGGAGAAAGCCTTTAAAGATAAGAAAAAAAAAGAACAACAAAACATCAAGGACAAATTACAAGGCAGTTCTTACGCAGACAAAGCATCTCATAAGACAACAGCAGGTGAAAATAGAATTTAAATTAATCCATACAAGGGACAATCAAAAAGGTTTTTTTGCCCACGTAAATGGGAACAAGTCCAGAGACACCGCAATGTGATCACTTGTAGACAACAAGGATGAAATAAGTGACCAGGGAAGTATAGCCAAGTTATTCAACAAATATTTCTGTTCCGTTTTCAACCCAAAATGCATAGACAACATCAATGTCCAAGCTGACCCATCCTCTTTTCAACCATCCATTCAGAAAGAGGTTAACACTGCCATAAAATCCACAAAATCAAAATTCTCTTCTGGCCCTGATGGCATCAATTCATATTTCATAAAGGAACTGGTGGACCCCTTAACATATCCCTTCACAGTACTATTTAATAAATCATTCCAACATGGATATATCCCAAATGACTGGAAGAGGGCCATAGTGGTACCAATCCACAAAAAGGGGAACAGATCTGATGCAGGAAACTACAGACCCATTAGTCTTACCAGTATGATCTGTAAAATCATGGAAAGACTCTTGTAAATTTAAAAGAATCAATGAGGATGCCCATAAAATAGGCTTCATTGACAAAACACAACACGGTTATAGAGCTGGTAGATGGTGCACCACCAATCTTACAGCGTTCTATGATAATGTTAGTAATAGTTTCAACAAAGGAACCCCTGTCAATGTAATTTATCTCAACTTCAAACAAGCATTCAACAAGTTCCCACACATAGATATAACCAAATAAATGATAGACACTGGATTTAACAAACACACCATCAAACGGATCCAGGAATGGTTGCTAGATAGAATACAACAGATTAGGATTGGGAATACACTAAAAGGGGAAGCACCAGTTACTAGTGGCATCCCCCAAGGCTCTGTTTGGGGGACCATCACTCTTCAAAATATTCATCAGCAATCTGAACCTGAACATCAGTAACAGTACCCTGAAATTCACAAATGATAAGAAAATTAGTGCAGAAGTGGATAGTGAGTCCAAGTACAAGTCTCTAATCAGTTATCTAACAACCGGCCTCAATCTGTAAAAATCAGCAATATCCTGCTCTTCCCTCTTCCCATACTAGCAGGCGTCCCCCAGGGCTCAATCCTCAGACTGGTCCTCTTCTCCCTATTCATCAACGACCTCCCTTCTGTCTGCTCCCATGCCAAGATTCATATGTAAGCAGACAACACTGTCCTTTTCCTTTCTAGTCTCTCCAGCCGTGCAGTCTAAACTCCCCTTCAACAGGATTTTACTGCAGTTTCCAATTGGTTCATGGCCAACTGCCTAAAACTGAACAGAAAAACCATGGCCATGACCTTTGGGTCCAAACAAAAGCTTGCCAGGCCCCCAACTCCATCATCCTTCTATACCACTGCAGCCTCACCTCTCGACAATGCACCTGCCTATAAATACCTTGGAGTGTGACTTGACCCCTCGTTTGACTTCTTCTCTCACTTCAAGGCCCTCCATTTCAACTTGCCTCCTAAACTTGGTCTACTCTACTGACATTAGGCCAACCTCCCCATCCAGGTTGGGCGTGACCCACTGGTAAATGGATTCTCCCAGTCTTCGACTACGCTGACGTGGTCTACAGTGCTGCTCCTGCAACCTCTCTTTCCAAACTAGATGTCCTTTTCAATGCCTTCTGTCATTCTGCCTCCAACTCTCCCCATTTGACACACCACTGTGACCTGTACTCCTCCTTGTCCCTCCAGTCCCCTTCCCAGAGGCGCCTTGCTCACTGCTCCGCCTTCATCTCTAAATTCTGGTTTGGAACTCCTCCTTCCTACCTTTTCTCTCTCTCTTCATTCCTGCTTCTCCCTCCCCCTATAACTCACTAACAAACTTTCACCGTTCCTTCGCCCTCCCAAGGGTTCGCACCTCGATAGGGAAACTTGATTTCTCCTGTAGACTGCCATCCATTTAGAATGATCTCTCCCTGCAAACCCGCCTCATCCCCTCCCTTCCTGCTCTCAAGCACCTCCTCAGGCCCTCCTCTACTACATCCTGCAACTGCCCTGTGCCCTAATTTTCCCACCTCATGCCTATCCTGCCTCCTCCACCTCACCCCCAACTTTAGGTGTCACCACTATGTCTTGCTAGCCACCTAAAACGTATATTCCTCCCTTTCCCATTGCACCTCCTGCTCTTAATCCCCTCTGTAATCCTATAATTGTATGTTTACCTACTGTAGTACTTTACTGCTATGCTCAACTTATTCTTCTTCTGCTGTCAATATTTTAGACATAATTATTAGTCTATTTTACACAATCTTTTTGTTGTGTCTTCTCCCTTTGTTGTATTTGTAAACCCTTGTCCCTGGGTCACACCTGGAAACGAGCCTCGGCTCTGTGTGCCTTTCCTGGCTATCAAAATTTTAAATAAATAAAAAAACCTTAGCGGTATGGGGCAAAGTCAATAATATCACTTTTAATGCTAACAAATGTACAGTCTTACACTTAGGGTAACAAAAACCTAAACAAAATATTATTTAAATGGTAAGGTCCTTAAAACTGTGGAAAATGAAACTGATCTTGGAATAATTATAAACTCAGACTTTACAGTTACCAACCAATGTAAAAAATCCACACTTACAGCCAGTAGACTCATTAGAGCTATTCAAAGGTAATTTTATTTCCAGATCTGAAACATGCACTATTCCACTATACAAAACGTATGTCAGCCCTCACCTGGATTATGCTGCTTCCTTTTATTCCCCTTAGTTACAAAAAGGTCAGAAACTGGTAGATAGTGTTCAACGAAGAGTAAACTGCATTATCCCAAGGTTGAAAGAGATCACATATACCGAGAGGCTTAGCGCCCTTAAGTTACAGGCCTTTGAATCAGAAGACAGAAGGGTGATCTTCTGATGATGCATAATGTTTTGAGAGATGAAGATCTATTAAAACAGTAACAGTTTAAAGGAAAGCTGTCATCATGCCAGCCTCCTGCCCCCTCAAGGCTTACCCTCCGGTTAAGCCTTTTAAGTATGTTGCAGCATTTTTCTCCCACCTCAACATACTTTATTTTAACTGCAAAAAGTCTGCTACCCAGAAGTATGGCGGATGCTAGTGGGGCTCCATTATTAGTAAAGGTGCAGCGCCGCACTGTGCACCTCAATACAAAAGTATTGAAGCGCATGTTGCGTCGCCGCACAATTACAGGACTAGGAGTGGGTGGTAGTCTTGATGAGCCCAGTGCCTTCTTCTACCTAAATAACATGAGAAACATAAGGGAATATTTAAGGCATGGTCACTGTATAACCGGCTGGAAGCTCTACTTCACAATAGGGCCACTATTAGATATACTTGTCTGCAGTGGCCCTTCGACTACTGTACTTCAGTACTATTCCCCTTTAGACCTGCTCCCATATCAATGTTCCAGACAACATTTTAAGGTAAGCAATTCGTCCAGCTCAAGTCCCAATGGTGCAGCTGATTCCAGACACAAAACAAAAAAGGATGCACCCTACTTTATGTGTTGGTTGCAATAGTAGGGCTAATAAGCCTGACTTCAACATAAACAAACTGCGCTCACATTATAGTCAAACTATTGCACACAAGTAAACTTAAAAGGCAGAGACGAAAAAACAAGCTGAGGAAGCAGGCCAAAGGCCTAGTTTGCCGATGTACATCCTAACAGACTGCCTACATTTCTAGAAGACTCAGTATGGTAATATTAACATACCTAGGTTTATTCATTTAGAGTAATAGCACCTTTCCAAAGTTCAAGGCTTTATGCAACTTACAGCACAGAAAACAAAAAAAAAATAACAACGATCTACAGACGATACAGTGTACCCCTTATAAATAACATAATAAACAAGAAATACCACCATACATCAAAACATCCAAAGATTAACCCTTCTCCAGTGGTTATAATGAATAATTCCCAATCAGTCAAAAATTAATCAGGAAAGGCTGATTGAAATAACTAGGTTTTTAAAGGGACTTTAGCAGCTTAAAAAAGAAGGGCACCCTAATAACAGTAAGAATTGCCTTCCAAAGCCTTGATGCAGTCTCCTCAAAGGTTCGGTCACCCACGTATTTTAATTAGGACTTAGGAATCTCAAGTTACTCTCTATTCATGGATCACAATTTCCTAGTATTATTACTGATGTCTGAAGGTGGTGGATTCGATTTGCAGGAAGGCCAAGGTAGTGCGTACTGCAGTAGTCCACAAGTGAGGTGAAGAAAGCATGTACAGTACTAGTGGTAACAGCGTCCTGGTTGAGATGTGTCATGAGATGTAACATCTTGGTTTCACGAAGGTATCAAGGGGCAGCAGTCTCACATTCATACAATACAAGGACAACTGAGAATATCACAGGACACAGTACAAATACAATAAACTAGTAAGACTGAATTGATCAATCTTGAAGACACTCAAACTATGAAACAACAGCAGTGTTTCTGGGGAACAGGGGTCAATTTATTTATTTATTTTTTTAGTATGCGGGCTTGTTTTACACAGTTGGGCAGCTTGTTCCATTCATCTGGATTAAAAAAATACCAAGGCATGCCTCGGATAGTCTTTCTTTATCTCAGGTATGTTAAAGTTCAGGATTCCACACATGTGCAGGGTGAAGCTGCTAAAGACTGTGGAAAAGAAGGTAGAAAGCAGTCTGGGATACAGACAAAGTGCAGCTGTAGAGGAAGGTAAGCCAATGATGAGTCTGCACTCAGCTTGGCACAGCCACTGAGGCAGGTCACCCACAATACAATGACAGGTGCTACACTATACTTGCAAGGTAGCCCACACCTACAGACTACTGCAGGGATGTCCAGTTTCTTAAATAATATCTTCGTGGCGGTGGTGCAGTAAATAATATCTCCAGAGTACAGGATGAAACATCTTGTTGTACTATCTGTTTTCCAGAATATGCATCCTGGCATTTTTTTTATTAAGGAGTTTTTACTTCTAGAAAGATACCCCTAGTCTGCCTTCTCTCAGCAACTACCCAGCCTTGATGTCCACTAACCACTCTGAGGTTCTTCACGGCTCCCTCCACCCCAACCTCTCCACAGACATTATTTTGACCTGTGCACTGCTCCGAGTTTCAGATTTGTCAGGGAGGGCATAGGATTTAATACTTCAGCTGCAATCAGAGACTAGCCTGGCTCCACAATATTTCAAGTGGCTGGCCCATTCCAGTATAACTATGTCTGTGAGAATGTTGAGGGGAGATCCAAACAACAAGGTTTTGGTTTTAGCCAAATTAAAAAGAAGAATGCTTTTAGAAGAGCATGGTTCAACTTTGCTGTTGACTGTGGCTCTTATTAAAGACCTGATGGTCTAAGGAGGGGACTCTGCTGGACAGGTCATCAAACCTGTGTTAAATACCTGTCCCTGTATAAATCTAGCAAGATGAAACAGAACAACACTTCTGCACACACCCAATGTAGTTAATATTTATGCCTTTCTGTATATCAACCTTCCAACCTGGGCACCATGGATACGTAAACTGAATATTCCCAATCAAGGGGAGTCCTGCGATGTTTATGTTCATCCCCATCAAGATTTTTCTTTCAAGTCATCTTCCAAGAATTCTAGAATTTGACGCCTGCTGAGGGTATAACGTAAAGAGCAGGCATTCTTTGCTCCTCTCAAGCAAGGAACAATGCCAAAATATCTAAGTCTCTCTACATTCATTAAAAATGGTAGTAAAAACTATCAACGTATGTGACCATCACAAACTGATCATGCTGTTTTTTTTTACCAGGCTACAGTATGTCTTGACTTATTGTGATAAACCTTTTAAGTGTACAGTCAGAAACAAAATATTATCAGGAACCACAATTATGTATTTAAAGGAGACTAACAGTTGCTCAGAAGTTTCAAATGTTTCATTGGTGCTTACAATTCCTCTTTAACCAGCCTTTCTAAGAAGAACAACATGAATAATTTACATCAGCGGCAAATAATGGACACCTGCTGTTATTTAAAAGACTGGGAAAATGACAAGCTTGTCCAGCCCTGTAGTGAAGTAGCACCAGCTACCCACTTAGACCAGGATGCAGTAGCTGTTTAAGCCTAATCTGAGTTTTAAAGGGAACAGCTTGGATTTTTCTGGAGAAAGTGCAATCTCCTTAAATGTAATTCTGCTTCTGCCCTAAGGGAAAACATTAGTGTGTATCAAACTCATAGAAAAATCAGTCCAAATCAAAAACAAAGTACCTTACTTTTAGAAGATGACAAAACAACTCACCATAATGAATACCGCAATTTATCAAATTAAACAATTTTGAAACTGAACTGCCGAAGGGAAGCCAGCAAACAGTAAGAGCAAAACTTGAGCATGACAGGAATAATAAAAAAGCACTTATAAGGAGAATCAGAGTTGTGTGCAGACCAGCCCAGAAAAGGATCCAAGAATCTGATAAAATGCTTCTATTCCCTCGTCAGAAAGCTGACCTTGGACAAATTGCATTTCTTTGCTACCAAACACCATTTAAACGATGAAAGTAACATTCACCCTTGCTTCATCTTGTTCCACTTTGATGCAGCAGGTTGAACTACAGAATCTGGTCTCATTATTTTATTTATTCATTCATTCTTGGATTACAATACCTCTGAGCACAAATCAAATTCAAATCATCTTTATTTTTATAGCATCTTTCAAAACCAAGGCGCTGTACATAAAAACAATACACATAAAGATAAAATTTTAAAACAAGCATTAAAACAAATCATCTGTAGCTAGGAAAAGCTAAACTAAATAAATATATCTTCAACTCCATTTTGAATCTATCGACAGTCGGGCATTCTCTCAACCAATGAGGTAGAGAATTCCACAGGGCTGGTGCTGAAAAAGTGAAGGCATGAAATCCTGATGTCTTTAATCGAGCCCTGGGGAATTTCAGCAATCCCTCATTGTAGACGGAGAAAGAGACGGAGGGGCAGTAGGGTACCAGGAGTCTTTCAGGTAACTGGGTCCTGATCATGTAGGAGCTTTAAAGGTGGGTAAACCAACCTAAAGGTGATCCGCCACCAAACAGGCAGCCAGTGCAGTTTGTGGAGCACAGGTGTAATATGACTGGTTCTAGAAGTCCCAGTCAAAGCCTGGCGCGCGTTCTGCACCAGCTGCAGGCGGCAGATATCAACCCCAGGTAGCCCTAGGGAAGGGAATTGCAGTAATCAAGGCGGAGTAGTGACAAAGGCATGGACCAATGGGAAAATCACCCAGAGGAACCAGGTGTTTCACCGCTGATATTCATAGATGGTAAAGAAGAGTTTGGCGACAGCTGACACGGAGATTTTAGGGTCAAACTAACGCTCAAAATAAACGCTAGGTTACGCACCTGATCAGAGGTAGTGAGCAACATACCACCCAGTAATAAACCTAATGGTTGTCCAGCCCCCAAACCCGCCCCTGGATGACCTGGGTCCACTACCAGCACCTCAGTCTTATCCGGATTCAGTCTCATCCAGCTGGAACGCATCCAAAATCTGATCTCAGCAAGGCAGTTATTTAGCACGGAGAGTGCATCATCTTGTCTGGGCAGAAAAGACAAATACAGCTGAGTATCATCGGCATAGCAGTGAAAACCCAGACTGTATCGCCTGATGATATCTCCCAATTGCAGCATATACACTGCAAACAACATGGGGGCTAGAATGGAACCCTGTGGTACCCCAAAAGGCAGGGAGTGAGTGCCAGAGCAATAAATTCCAGTGGCAACTCTCTGAGGCCTGTCCGTGAGGTAAGAATGGAACCATTTAAGGACTGTACCAGGCAGCCCACAAAAAAACCGCAGGCGCTCCAGCAGCACACCATGGTCTACAGTGTCAAACGCAGCAGAGAGATCGAGAAGGACCAGAATGGTATGTGCCTTTCGATCTCTAGCCATTAGGAGATCATTAAATACCCGGACAAGGGCAGTCTCTGTGCTATGCTTCTTCCTAAAACCAGACTGGAGAGTATCATAGACATTGTGAGTTGTAAGATGATCATCCAATTGCAACCCAACTGCCTTTTCAATAACCCTACCAACAAATGGCAGGTTAGCGATAGGCCAGTAGTTAGCTAGACAATCTGGGACCAAGGAAGGTTTTTTAAGGAGTGATCGAATGACTGCCTCCTTGAGGGGGTCAGGAAAGACCCCACTCTCCAGAGACTTCCACACAATGTCAGCAAGGATTGGGCAGATTAACTTCTAAATATCCCACTAAAAGGGGTGTAGGACCCGGATCCAAACTACAACTGGTTGGTCGCAGTGTTTGGATGATCTTCACAATGTCAGTAAACTCCAGAAGGCGAAAATCTGACCAGACAGACCGAGTGCAAGCCACTTCCTGTCGACTTACTGCAATCCCTCATAGGGAGAGGTGGGATCAGTGCCAGACCTGATGCTGGCAGCCTTATCTGCAAAAAACAAGCGAACTCCTCGCATCTCAGCTGAGAAAAGCTTCTCTGAGCTGGAGACAGATTGGATTGCACAATCTGTCAACAGTCCGGAAAAGCTGAGCCAGTCGATTCTGTGCAGCAGAAATCTCCCTGGACAGGAATTCTGCCTTCTTATGGGTGATTTCTGATTGACAGCCATCATAATGTGCCATCAACCTAAGCCTGTTAGCATCATGGCTGGACCTCCATGAGCTCTATTCAACCTTGAGCCTTCCGCCTTAACTCCTTCAAGGTCATCAAACCAAGGGCTCGCTTAAGGCCGGGTGAGCCCGGTACATGAACACGAGTAATTTTGTCCAGAGTATCTCCACAGCCTTATTATAGGCTAGTACGAGATCATCTGGACTCATGCATTCACCTCGACAGCCCGACTAGATCCAGTACCGCCATTAGGTCATCAGGGTTAATGCCCCTTAAAGGGCGGTACTGAACCATCTCCGTAGGGGAAGACCTATTGGGGAGCCCCAGAGCTGAACTTTATGGTGTGATGGTCAGACCAGCTGACTGGTTCCACCCCAAATCAACAATCTCCATACCCAAGAAAGATCAGATCCAATGAATGATCCCCCACATGGGTCAAGAAGGTAACCACCTGTGTTAGGCCCAGCAACATCATCAGCTGGAGGAGATTTTGACCAAAGTGCAAGAGTTCATCGTTGACCCAGGCACTGAAGTCCCCCAGAACTATCAATCTGGGGGACCTCAACACCATGTTGACGATGAAGTCTGCTATCTCCTGCAGGAATTCTCCACAGTCTGCTGGTGGATGGTAGACGAGGAGAATCCTCGGACATCCACAGACAGTTCATTTACAAAGATTTCACGTCAGTGGGGCAGGGAGACAAAACATACAAAGGGGTAGAAGTACAATGTTTCCAAAACAGTAAAATAAAATGAGAAAATATATATGAATCTATATGCAGTTTTATCGTTTTAATAGGAGAGGCGTAGATGAAAGGGGAAGGATAAAGATGTGAGAAAGAAGGAAAGACAGGTAGGAAGTGGCAGCCATAGGCCTTGTCAAGCTGGTGAGGGGGTTAGGGACAGGGGGTGAGGTGGGCAGGGGGGTAAGAAAGGTAGGAGGTGGGGCTTCCAGTTGGGCTTCTAAGCAGCATGGCGGTGTAAAAGCAGAGCTCTGCTACACCCCTCACTAATCTCCCCGATTTGACGCCTTTAACGACAAACAACTTAAAAAAAAAACAAGATCTAGATATCGGTGACATACGTAAGAAGTATTGTAAAGAAGAAAAATAAAAGAAATTGAACAACTACGGGCAGCAGTAAGCAGAATAAAATCGAGCAGCAATGTTGGCCCAGGCGCCCTCTGACTTAGAAAACTCTTAAGCACCAGCAGAACAGCAGGACCAGACAACCATACCAAATAATAAAGTGAGAAACAAACACATAAAGTTAGGTACGATATACAAGGAGCTATTATCGTTTCATGCAGAAATTAAAGATCTTTATGGAGAGCTTCGCAGAGACGTAGTGAGCCTGGAGCAACAAGCTGATGCATTGGAGAGACAGATAACAGCAGCAGAGAACAGAGTAGACAACATAGAGAATACAATTCAACTCTTACAAGAGCAATGTATACAAGTGCAAGAAAAACAAGAAGATAAGGAAATTAGAGCATGCAAAAAGAACCTAAGATTATATTGCATTCCTGAAGGCTCAGAAGGTCAGGACATTACTGAGTTTACTATTGCTTTGCTCAAAATAGCTCTTGAATTGCCCTCAGATATTCAATTATCATTAGAGAAAATTCACCATGCACTGGGTCCCCAGCCTACAGATCCGAATGCCAGGCCTCGATCTATTATTATGCGCTTTCTTAGCTGCACAGTCAAGGAGACAGTATTAACAGCAGCATGGCGAAAGGACAAGGTCTTTTATGGACAAACTAGCTTCTGTGTTGATAACGATTATGCTCCACAAACTATGCGTAATCGCAGAGCATATGCAGACATCTTACCAGCTTTGAAGGAGGCAGCCATTAGATTCACAACACCGTACCCAGCCAGACTTGTGGTGCAACTTCCATCGGGAAGGAAGGAATTTCATACTGCGGAGGAGGCCAGAGAGGATCTCCTTAAAGTGGAAATTCAAATAAAAACAAAATCCACGTCAGGATTACAGAAAACTGACCCACCGCACTGGCATACGGTGAATTTGGGCAGAACACGGAATGGCGGAGAAGTAACAAAGAGGGGGAACATTTCTAATCATCTGGCAACTTTTCACCGATTGGCAAGGGGAAGAACCTAACTGAAAGAAGCTGAAGCTTGGCTCGCGATTCCTCGATGGTCCTCTGGTTAGAGGTCTTTGAAAGCTTATGACTGATGAGAGGGACTGGGAATTCAGTTGTCTGAACTGGGATCTTTATTAGACGTCAACTCTCTCACAGGAGGTTGGACAGAGAAAAGAAACGCTTAATAAGTGTACCTGCAGAGAACTTTGCCATAACAAAGAAACTAGTAAAACATTTGATCTGGCTGTTTGAACTGGCCCCGATGATCACTTTGAAGGAGGCAACAGATATAACTTTAAAGAGCAGATGATTGTGCTTTGCTTGATTTGTTTTCAAGGTTAACCTGACATAAGGGCCTGAGAAAAGTTGCCCTAGTTGAATAAGACAGAATTTAGTTAATCATAAAATAAGCAATTTACTTGCGGGAAGGAAGCATTTCCAGGCGTTACAGGAAGCCCATTTCAAATCAAAGACAGACAGGCAGAATATTTTGAGTTAACATTTGAATTTTATTTAACTTGTCTGCATATTTCTTTTATTTTTATTAGGTAGCAGTATATCCCCAGGATGCCTTAGCATTTGGTGTTACCAGATATCCTCCGGTGACCCCAGACTATCAGCAGGCACGCTTAGGGAGTAGGTTTTTAAACTCCCCTACCTTGGAAGTCAATTTTATTTGGAATATAGTGTATGTACATAGTTATCAAGACAAAAGTCAGACACATACTGACAATTTGATTCAGATTTCAAAAGGTTTGATAAGATCGCAGCAGGAGATATTTAAGAATAATCTAGATGGGAAAGGCATAAAATGTTTCAAAAAAGTGACTTCAGAAAGATGGCTCTGGAGGGGAACATCAGTATGGTGATCCCTCTGGAATGGGATTATTAAGATTGGGGCAACAGGAGAGAATATGTTTCCATAAGGGAATAAGATGGCTACTCAGATAGTAAAAGCACTCTCGCTTAATATAAATGGGCTTAACAACCCCATTAAAAGGGCCAGATTGTTCCAATATATCAAGAAACACCCCAGTGATTTTTATTACCTTCAGGAAACACACTTAACAGATACCAAACATGCAAAATTGAATTGGGGGCAGGTTTGGGGTATGTCGTTGTCCTTTCCTAAAGGAAGCGGAAGTATACATTTAATACCTAGAACCTCTCCCTTTTCATTTAGAAACACAGTGCACATAGGCCCAGAGGAAGGTATGTAATTTTAAAAGGTACCCTTTATGGGACAAAGGTCACGTTAGTGAACATGTACTTTCCCCCTCTTACATCTGTTTGTCTTTTTACAAGATTTTTTGCAAAGCTCCTAGACATTATGCATGGTGGCCTTATTATATGGGAGATATCAGTGTAACTTTGACACCTCGGTTGGACTCCTTTGCACCTTCCAAATATAGGCTAACATCAGCTCAAAGATTATTTCTCAACTTAGAGCTGACTGGCTCACTTTGTGGGCTTTGGAGAAGCGTTTTGTGCTGCCAGGTGGAGCATAACCTGATCTTTTAAGGGCAGGTTACCCCCACAGTCTGCCCAAGAAATCAGGACGCTCGGGACGGTTGCCATAGCAATGAGGGCAATGTCATAGTGCTGCGCTATTAAAAGCTTGACTACAGCGAGCAGAGTCGAGCACGGAGCAGAGGCAACGCGGGCAGAGGCCAGCAGCATCTGTCGGCGTCAGTCGAGGGAAGGAGACACTAGACTTGATGCAAACTACGAAGGTCTGTAAGTGGGCACATTTAGGTAATTCCTATTATAATACGGAGCTAAACATGGGTATGATAGATATAAACTATGCTAGTATGAACTTTTGCCACACATGTAAAATGTATGAGGAAGGGGAAAAGGTCAATAATTTTGTTTGTGATAAATGCACCTTGATTGAAATCTTGAAACAAGAAATTGAATCGTTGCAAAATAGGATTCAACTACAGATAGAGATATCTTCACTAGAAAAATGTATTGATTCAGCTATGGATGATTGTGCTGAACAAGATGTAAAGGATTAGGCAGCTGGGGTTGCATATACAGTAGGGGAAGACATACACCTGGATGTAAACAATTACATGGACTCTAAGGAAGAGGAAGATTGGTGTAGGGTGAAAAAGGGTAGTAAAAAGGGAAGGAGAAATATTGGTAGAAATGGGCAGATTGACATTCACAATGGATACGACATCCTCAGTACTGAGGCAGTTCGGAACAATATTGACCAACTAGATCCAAACCACAGTGTGCTGAGAGAATGACTTGAAGTAACGGTAGGGAACAATAAGCAAGGGTTACTAAGAGTTAATAAACAAAAAATGGAGCTTCTGGCTATTGGTGACTCCATGATTAGAAACGCAGATAAAATATTATGTCACAGTAGGAATGAGTTTACAACTATTAGTACTCTACCTGGGGCAGGTATAGGGGATGTTCGTAAATTGTTGCCAGGATTATTGGACAATACCCTAAATCCAGTCACGATACAACACATTCGTACAAATGATGTTGGAAAAAGAGCACTTCTGGATATTCAAAAGGACTTTGAGGCTGTTGGTGAAGACTTGAGGGTACAGGGATGCCACATTATATCAGAAATCCTTCCCATCCCTCAAGATGGGGTAGCCAAACATAGGGACATTAGACAGCTTAATGGGTGGCTGAGAAGGTGGTGCCATAGGGAGGGTTTTGCATTTATCCACCACTGGGACATCTTTAAGGACCCAGGTTTATTTGGGAATGATGGGCTGCATCTTAAAAGACATGGTACTAGACTACTAGCTAGGGAAATACAACAGGTAGTGAACCATTTAAACTAGGTACCAAGGGGGGTAGGGAGTAGCCACCTAGCTTCCCAGGCATCAGGAGGTATCCCCAAATATCTTAAGATTAATGTATCTCAGGACTGGAAATGCCTGTCCCTTAATGCCAGGAGCCTTACAAACAAATCCGAATAACTAGTTTGTTTACTTAATACAGGTAAAGTCCAGATATGTGCCATAACTGAGACCTGATGGACATCTGAGGATACCTGGGACCATCATATACTGGGATTTGATCTATATCACATGGATAGAGATTAAGTAAAAAAGGTGAAGGGGTAGCACTGTATGTATCTGACACAATAAAATCAGTAGCTACTGAAGTTCCCCATATACCAGGAATTAAACATCTATGGATTAAGATATTGCCACCAGATGGCCCAAATATCACAATTGTGGTTATGTATCGACGACCCTCAGTTTCCCCTCAAAATGATGAGGCTGTTCTTCATTTCTTGAACTCCTTAGAGTCTACTGAAAGTATTATTCTTTTAGGCGACTTTAATCTGCCTGGCATCAATTGGTCAAAACAAATAGCAGGGACACCAATTGAGTTAAGATACCTGGACTCTTTTTTACTAGCTGGTTTGGATCAATACATAGGGAGTAGCACAAGGGGGGGGGATAACATATTAGACCTTGTATTAAGTAATTTAGGGGACTCGATTAAACATTGTAGTGTTACCTCACCACTTGGTTCAAGTGATCATTATATGATTAGTTTTGAACTTAAGGGAGTAAATGTTATGATTTTTGGTTCAGCCGAGGTTCGGAACTTTAACAAGGCTGATTTCAATAAAATGAGGATGGAACTCATGGAGTGGGGATGGCAGAAAGAGTTTGAAAACAGAACATTAAAGGATAACTGGGCTGTCTTGGAGAAGAAGATTATAGGACTGGTAAATAAGTATGTTCCACTCAGGAAGAAATATAATGGAATAGGTAAAATTCCCTCATGGCTATCCCCTACAATTAAAAGATTGATTAAAAGAAAAAAAGAGCTTATAATAAAGCCAGGAAAAGTGAGTGCGCAAAAAATTGGATTGTGTACAATAAATTGTTCAAAGAAACTAAAAAAAGCAATTAATCAGGCAACTCGAAAATGTCAGCTAAATCTGGTCACAAGAGTTAAGGATAACCATAAATCTTTCTTTACTAATATTAGTAACAAAAAAGATGTGTAAAAATACTGTGGGGCCTATTAAGGACCAGGCTGGGGATTTAGTTGACGACAACCAGGCTATGGCAGAGCATTTTAATACTTATATAGATACACAGACAGTGTCGGCAGATAAGGGCCTATGGCCCACCCAGTCTGCCCATTTGAGCTTGTAAATTCAGTTTATGTTTTCCTAGAAGTCTGCCCCTTACCCTGACCTCCAGAATTCCTTTATGTCTATCCCATGCATTCTTAAATCCGTGATTGTTTCAGCCCCCACCACTTCCTCTGGCAGGTGTTCCACTTATCCACCCACCGTTCTGAGAAATTCTTCCTCATGTTTCCTCTGAATCGTCCTCCTCCAACTTCATCCCATACCCTCTAGTTCTGGAACATCTTTTAAGCTTAAAATAGTGTATTCCTGCACCTGTTCCTCCCTGTAAGATACTTGTATGTCTCTATCATATCCTCTCTCCCTCTCCTCCAGGGAGTACATGTTCAGTTCCTTCAACCTGTCTTCTCGACTTGTGATGCAATCCATGCACCATCTTTGTTGCCCTCCTCTGAACCTTCTCTACCCTGTCTATGTCCTTCGTAGGAAGGTCTCCAGAACTATACACTGTACTCCAGGTGGGGCCTCTCAGTGTCTTGTATAAGCGGAATTATGACCTCCCTTTTCCTGCTGGTGATGCCCTGCCTATACATCCCAGCATCCTATTTGCTTTACCTGCTGCCTTGTCACCTGTTTCCCTACCTTGAGGTCATCAGAGATGATAATCCCAAGATCCCTTTCCTACTTGGTGCATGCTATATCCTCACCCCACCTGATATATTGTGCCAGGGTTTTTTGCCCCATATGCATTACCTTGCACTTCCTTGCATTGAATTTCAACTGCCAAACCCCTGACCATTCTTCAAGTTTCTGCAGGTCCTTTTCATTCTGTCGACACCCTCTGGTGTGTCTACTCTGTTACAGAGCTTTGTGTAATCAGCGAACAGTGAAATTCTGCTTTCTAGGTCCTGCATAATGTCACTGATGAAGATGTTGAATAGGACCAGTCCCAGCACTGATCCTGTGGTACCCCACTGGCCACTCTTCCCTCTGTGGAGTGACAGCCATTTACCACCACCCTCTGTCCTGCCACCCAGCCAGTTACCTACCACCACACTACTGTCCTGCCCACACCCATATTCACCACGTGTAATAGTCTTCTATGTGGCACAGTGTCAAAGGCCTTGCTGAAGTCCAGATAGGCCATGTCCACCCTCCTGATCCACCTCCCTAGTCACCCAGTCAAAAAATTCACGAGGTTGGTCTGACATGACCGCCCCTGGTGGCTAACCATGCTGCCTTGGGTCCTGTAGTCCATTGACAACCAGATGTTCCACCACTCTCTCCTTCAGTAGTGCTTCCATGATCTTCCCCACTACCAGGTGAGGCTGACTGGTCTGTGGTTCCCTGCTTCCTCTTTGTTCCCACTTTTGTATAAGGGACTACATCTGCTGTCCTCCAGTCTTTGGGTACCTCCCATTTCCAGTGATCGGCTACACAGGATAGCCAGAGGTTCAAGCCACCACCTCTCTTAGTTCTTTAGGACCTGGGTGCACCCCATCTGGCCCTATTAGCTTTATCAACTCTATTACTTCCAGTTCCTTCAGGACCCTTTCTAGTGTAAGGGACTTGTGTCCATTTCTGCACATTCTCACCCCTTGTACTCCCTTCAGGCCCATTACCTCCTCTTCCTCAGTAAAGACTGAGGCAGAAATACCTGTTCAATATGTCAGCTTTACTGTTGTCATCCTCCATGACCCCATCCTCCCCTTCAGTCTCACTATCCCTCCTTTGCCTTTCTCTTTTCTTATGTACCTGTAAAGGTTTGTCCCCTCTACCGACTGATTTTGCAATGTGTTCTTCTGTCTGAGCTTTGGCTTCCCTTACTGACCTCCTGCCTCCTTTGCTTCTCCTGGTACTTCTCCCTATCCCTTCTGCCTGTGTCTTTTTGTATTGCCTGAATGCAATCTTTTTGGCTTTCACTTTCTTTTGCTACCTCTTTGGAAAACCATAATGGTCTCCTCTTCCTTTTCCTCTTGTTAACCTGCTTAATGCATAATTCTGTTGTTCTTGTAATCCCATTTTAAATACTGCTCACTGATCCTCAACCCCTGATTCCTGTCCCATTCCCTTAATGACTCTTAAGTATCTCCCCATTTTCCCAAAGTCTGCCCCCTAAAATCCAGGATACGTGTTTTTGTGTGGTTTGGTTCTGCTCTTTCTGTGATTTCAAACCACAATGACTGGTGGTCACTGTTCCCCAGTGCTCCCCCACTGTTACCCCCATCACACTGTCCCTGTTTGTGAGCACAAGGTCCAGTATTGCCTTCTGCCGAGTTGGTTCCATGACCAGTTGCTTGAGGAAGGCACCCTGAAGGAGTCAGGATAAATCTGCTCCTAGTTGATGCTGCGCTGGGATGCTCCAGTCACGTCTGAAATATTGAGTCTCCAACCAGTACTACCTCACTCTTGTCTGCCATCCTTTGGATGGCTAGCATCAACTCTTATCTGTTTCTTCCTCCTGGGCTGGTGGTCTAGGACCACACCCAGAGATGGCTGTCCCCATTTTCCTTTCCAGCTAACCCATAGTATCTCTCCCCATTTTGTTCCTCCTGGATCTCTGTGGCCCTTATGTCATTTTCACATACAGTGCCTCCTCCTCCCTTCCTGCCTGCTCTGTCTCTTCTGAGATATGTTGTTGAGCCAGGTATGGCCATCTCCCCAGTCGTGGTTAACATTAGACCAGGTTTCAGTGATGGCCACAATGTCCAAGTCTGACTGCACCATGACAGCCTCCAGATCTTCCATCTTGTTGCTAAGGCTCTGGCATTTGCACACATGGCTTTCCATGATTTGACCTCCTAGACTGTTTCAGCTGTTCTCCAGCCCCTTTCTTGGTTGTCCTTTATCCCTGGTTCTCCTTGCTGTCTGCCCTTCTGCTGAATTTTGCCCTTTTCGCCTATCCACCTCTTGGGCACTAATCTCCATCTTTGCACTGCTTTGCAGAGATAGCCACTCCTCTGGTTCACTGGTTCCACTGCTAGCTGTGGGGGTGAGCAAGGGTACCCTCCTTGCTGGCCTGCTACCCCTTTGCTAGTTTAAATGCTTGTCGATGTAGCATTTAAACTTATCATTGATGTGCTTGATTCCCTCCAGGATGGAAGCAGGCCATCAGGCTTGAACAAACCTCCATCCTCTCAGGTGGGTCCCCAGTCACCAATGAATCAAACCCTTCCTCACAGCACCAGTTCTTCAACCATGAGTTAAAGTTCCTGGTGCATGCCACTCCTATCTCTCCCTTGCCTCTCTAGGAAGTACTTCTGAGAAAGTGACAGTAGCTACTTGCTTGAGACCCCTCCCCAATTTCCTAAACTCTTCCTGAACTTCCTTTGGCTCCCAATTTGCCAGGTCATTAGTACCTAGGTGGATAATGACATCCAGCTCACCCTCTCGTCTTGCCTTCCCAGTGATCCCAGGATCTTCCTTCCATCCCTTCATGCTGTGGCACCTGGTAGGCACCTCACCTCCCTGTCCTCCCCCTCCTGTGTTCCTAGCTGGATCCCTCTTATGATGGAGTCCCCCACCAGGATTCACTTCCTCCTCCTCTGGGGTCCACTGCTTTCCCCGCTGAGGTCACCTCCTTGGCTAACCTCCACTTCCTTTCCTTCCACTTCTCTGGGTACCTCTATTTGGTTGTCCTCATTTGCCAGTGTGGCATATGAGTTCTTGAGTGGAATAGGATCTGGGATGTGCCTCTGCCTGACCGGTCTAACCCTCCCTGAGCCCACTGTCATCCAAGTGCTCCTCGTTCTCGGCATCCTTTGAGGCAGTTGCATTGGACTGGGTGGTCTCTGGATAGGGGTGATGGTACTCCTGACCCAGTTTACTTCCGGTCTGAGTCTGGCTACCTCATCCTGCAATCCAGACAGATGCATGCAGATAGGGCAGCACCTCAGTGTCCAGAAGGTCTGCCTGAATATGGCTGCCCCACAGCCACTGCATTGCACCACTCCCCACATTATACTGCAATTATACTGCTATTCCACTACTTGTCTCCTATTGAAGCTCTCCTAGTTCCCTTTTTATTAATTTACTGTCCTAAAAATCCTGCCATTGATCCTCAGATAATTTTCTGATAATTTACTTATTTTTCATCGGTCTTTAATGACAAATCTGAAAGTACTAGGGACCATCAGTATAATGCAGGTTATAGAACTGTATTGAATAAAGGGGACATTGAGGACAGACTGTTGCACCTGGACCCAAATAAATCTCAGGGACCAGATGGGATCCATCCTAGGGTCCTTAAGGAGCTGGCAACAGTATTGGCAGCACCTATAACAGCATTGTTCCAAACATCACTGGATAGAGGGGAGGTGATAGAGGTCTGGCGTAAAGCAAGTGTTGTCCCTATCCATAAAAAGGGGACCTAAGTAACTATAGGCCTGTAAGCTTGACCACTGTTTTGGGGAAGATGTTGGAAACTATTATTAAGGACCAAATAGTGGAGTTCATGAACTTGGCAGGGGACTGTGATAACGCACAACATGGCTTTATGAAGGGTTTATCATGTCAGACACATCTCCTAGAGTTTTATGAGCATGTGAGCAGGGCCTTGGACGAGGGCACCTCTGTGGACATAGTGTTTTGGACTTTTCAAGGCATTTGATAAGGTCCCACATGGAGAATTGGTGGACGCCTTAATAGAACACAAAATACCTGGTATATTACATGTTGGGTAAAAGCATGGTTGAGTGATAGAAGCAGAGGGTTTGTTTAAAGGATGTATATTCTGATTCGTTGGGTGTGGAAAGTGGGGTTCCTCAGGGATCAGTACTGGAGACTTGTTTGTTTAATATATATATATATATATATATACACACACATATATATATACTCATGGACTGGTGGAGGGGATGTTTGGGAAACCAAATTTGCAGACGACACCAGGATTGGTACTAGTATCAAAATTAGTGAGGATGTAATGGAGCTGCAGGATGCTTTATTTAAAATGGAAAGATGGGCAAGGGATTATAAGTTATTTTTAACACCAATAAATGAGCAGTTATGCACTTTGGGAAAAATAAAAAAGCTGATTATGTTCTAAATGGACATATGTTGGGGAAGGTCATCGGAGAAAGAGATCTGGGTGTTAAAGTGACTAATGATCTCAAGTTCTATCAACACTGTAGCCAGGTGACAAGGACCGCTAGTAGGATTCTTATTAATATTAAGAAACATATTAAGAGTAGGAAGAGGGAGGTGACTGTGCCTTTGTATCGTTCACTGGTGAGACCACATTTGGAGTACTGTGCCCAGTTCTGGTCACCAGGGTTTAGGACAGATGTCAAGAGAGTGGAAAGGGTCCAGAGAAGGGCAACAAGGTTGGTGGCAGATGTTAGGGACCAAGATTACGAAGACAGATTGGAAGAGTTGGGAATGTTCACACTAGAGTATAGACAATTGAGAGGAGACTTGTGTATGGTGTATAGATCGCTTAAAGACATCAACTTAAGGGAGAAACTGGGTCTTACACTTAGGGATCAGTATCATGGCACTAGGTCACACTCATGGCAGTTGAAGGGGCAACATTTTAAGACAATAAAAAGAAAACATTGGTTTAGAGTTAGGGTAATTCCAGTCTGGAACAACTTGCCTGAAGAGGTGGTTGCTAGTAAGACCATGCTTGAGTTCAAGCGGGAACTGGATAAATATTGTGTAGCGAACAAAATAGGGAGCTGCCATAACGAGGGCTTAAGTGAGCACAATGGACGAAAGTCTTCTCTGCTCTGTAACTACCTATGATAGGGTATAATCGATGTATGGAGACATTTTTAATCCTCTTTTGGGGGGATATACGTTTTTCTCCCCTAGACACAATTCCTACTCAAGATTGGACTACTTTTTCATTTCAAAAGAACATTTGGACTGTTTACAAAATTTAACTATAGGACCTAGATTTCTTTTTGATCACTCTCCCCAATTTTTGAGGCTAGATTTTAAAATACCAAAGAAATCCACTGGGTGGCGCTTGAATACATCTTTTTTAAAGCATAAAACATTTAGGGACAGCTTTAACTCAAAAATAGCTCAGGTTATTGCAGAAAATTCGTCCCAGGAGACAACCAATACAATAGTTTGGGATACTGTGAAGGTTGTGATCGGGGGAGGGGGGGGAGGAGATAATTGCGTATTCAGCATACAAGAAGAGATATTGGGAAACAAGATATGGTGAATTGCATGAGAAATTAAGGGAAATACAAACAAAGTTTACCCCTATTACCACGGAGGCCCAAGCCCAGATTAATCAGACAAAGGCTGAGCTCCATAAAGTTTTAGTCGAAAAAACACAACAGGCACTATTTTACTTAAAAACATATAGGTATGAGGGAGGGCCAAAAGGGGCGAGAAATTTAGCCTGGAGGCTTAGGTGACATAGGACAGCCACAATCGTAACACATTTAGTGGCTCCGGAGAGAAAAACAAGAGCCCTTAACTCACAGCAGATACTGCAACTGTTCCAGAATTATTATAGGCAGCTATATGAGAAACCACAAGGTCCAGTATTTAACAAAATCGAGGAATTTTCCCCCCACTTACATTAAGAAAGCTAACTAAGGAAATGGAAATCAGATTAAAAGCCCCTATCAGATCAGAGGAAGTCAGATGTGCCATAAAAGAAAATAAATCATTAAAAACCCCTAGCCCAGACGGATTTCCGTCCGAGTGGTACAAGACTTTTAGTAAACAACTGACTCCTTTACTACTAAATGCCTTTTTAGAAATTCAACAGGAGAGTCCCCCTCCTCCATCATGGGATTACACTAATATTTCACCTATCTTAAAAGTAGGCAAACCAGCAGAATTAACTACTTCATATAGGCCAATATCCATATTAAACATGGACTACAAGTTATTTATGTCCATATGGGCACATAGACTAGAGGAAATGTTACCATATTTGATCAATTCAGATCAATCTGGCTTCATTCGAGTCAGAGAAACTACAGATAATATACGTAGAATGATCCATTTGTTGGACCACTTAAATCAGAGACAGGTACAGGCAGTGTTGCTCAGCCTCGACGCAGACAAAGCTTTTGATCGTGTCAGTTGACCTTTTTTATGGAAAACTTTCCGCAAGTTTGGATTTTCTGGGGAATTCTCTAGCATGATACAGATAATTTATACCTTTCCGAAGGCATATGTTAAAGTGAATGGACAGTTGTCTTCAATGATACAGCTGGGAAGGGGAACTAGGCAGGGTTGCTGACTTTACCCCTTACTGTTTGCCATATACATTGAGCCATTGGCTGAAGCCATAAGGCAATATCCTAATATTCAGGGGGTCCCTTTAGGAGGGAGGGATTTTACTACATCATTACATGCAGATGACATATTATTAACACTCCTAGAACCTGAAAAGTCCATTCCTGCTACTTTACAAGTGATAGATAAGTTTTCAGAAATAGTCGGATACAAAAGAAATATACAAAAAAACAGAGTTATTATCTTTAAATTTCATCCCCTCTCAGTCTCTGAAGAACCAGATCCCTCTGAAATGGAGCAATAATAAGATTAAATATTTGGGTGTAAATACTCCGCAGAAACTGGAACATTTGGAACTGTTTAATTTAGAGCCTCTGTCAATAGAGATAGAGAATTTAGTTGGGAACTGGATACATCAGGTATTATCTTTTGCAACTCGAATACAAGCTATTCGGATTACCTTATTTCTTAAAATATTATACATATATGTATTTTTTTAGTTGCGTTTAACCAGGATTAGCACAATATTATATTATTTCCAGACTTTACTGATAATTCCATCACAATTCTACTTTGCACCCTGGGCTAGAATCTTTTCGAGATTTGTGTGGGCAGGACAACAGCCTAGGGTCAGATGGTTTCTGTTACAGTTACCAGTGGCAAAGTGGGGTTGTAATCTTCCCAAACCTTAGAGATTACCATAAGGCAGTAACATGTAAAATAGTGATGACATGGTTGACTCCTCGGGTAGAGAAACCATGGGAACTTACTGAATTTATATTAAATGATCTAGTAAACATCATCCCTATTATATTTGCCCCCCCAAATTCTTATCCACAGTTACAAAACTTTAAATTTGGAACCCGTTATACGTTAAAGGCTTGGTATGAGATAAGGGCGTCTACTACATTAACTGAAGTTTTCAGTTATTTTAAACTAATAGGTACAGAAAGTGTATCTTTTGAGATGTGTGCCGTTTGGGTCCATCAGGAATGGCAGAAAAAAGGTCTGCTTTTGTTATATCAATACCTGGATGTGAATGGAATACTGCCTTTTGCCACACTACAGGCAAAATATCAATTCCCCCATACACATCATTATAAATATTTACAGATTCGGACATTCATACAGAAAGAATTAGCATTCTGCCCTCTCTCATGCCTATGTTGATGTCCCTTTTTAGGGACGCTATAGAAGGCAGAGAACAAATTCATTTAATTGGACAAATATATAAAGCAATAAGATATTTTTGGACGGAATCCACTGAGGATATCTTAGGGAGATGGAATAGAGAATTAAGGGCTCAGATAACTTATGAGAAATGGTTGGAACCTATTCCTCATTCGATGAGAGTATCACAGTCATCATACTGGTCAGAATATATATGGAAATGTCGTAGTAGATATTTTTATACCCCTGACAAAATTGCTAAATTTGTACCTATGGGGTACAGCCTTGGTTGGAGAGAATGAGGAGAAAAAATAGCAAATATAACACACATTTTTTGTGCTTGTCTGAAAGTTACCCAATACTGGTTAGATATAAAAGAGCATACAAAATATTGTGGGACCAAAAATTACATTATCCAATCAGATGAGTCTGCTTTATATTGGGGAAGACGGAAAAGTTCCACCAAGTAGAAATAAGTTATACCTGTACCTGGCAGCAGCTAAAAAGGTTATAACTTGCCTATGGCGATCGGCTAAAGTACCCACTCTCTCTGATTGGCATTCATTGATGACTGAGATATACTATCTAGACAGAATAGTAGCTTCTAGAGCTGGAAGGAGGTCACAATTTGAGCTCCAATGGAGGCCATGGGTTTTCTATATCTCTCCTCTGGATGAAACATTTGTTCCCTGATAGAGCTATTTGAAAGTGACCAATTTTTGTAGGATATCAATTTCCTAGAGGTAGAAGACTTGGTTTCTCCCAAAGGTAGAAGACTTGGTTTGCTGGCTAAGGCACCTAGCTTCACCTGAGCTCTTTCCTTCTAAGACTGCTTGAAAGGCAGAGTAGAGAAACTTACCAGAGCAAGGGAAAAGGATTAAGACTTATTTTGGCTAAGCAGATTTACTGTGTGGCGTTGTTTTAATTTTTTACTCACAGGGATTGCTACTGTTTGTTGCTAACATTTCATTGTTTTATTTTTCTCTGTAGCAAAGTGTTTCTTACAGTGTATATCTTCTCTGAAATTATTACAGGTGGTGCTTTACAGGTTTTACAGTTTTATCTAACCTTAGGATAAGCTTTCAGGGTTACTGCATTTGTTGTTGACTGATTGTTTCTGCTCTTGCCTCCTTGTTCTTTCGTCCGTGGTTCTTCTTTTTCGGCAAGGGGAAGGGCCCAGCCACCCACCCCAATCCCCAGCCACCCCACACTACACTCCTTTTATAGGGTACCTCAGTTGTGACATTTCCTGTGGCAGAGCAGGAAGGGATGGATCAGTGGGGCCTCCACAAGGTGAGCTCATTTACAGGGGCACTAGTAATTTAACTTGTTATAACAAGTTAAACAAAACACAATCAAACCATTACTTGCATTTTTTTTCCTTTTTTTTTCCTTCTAATTACTCTGACTAGGTTATAAACCCAACAACTTATCTGGAATGGATATCATTAACTGCAGGTACTGTGGAACAATTTTCAGAAGGACAGTCTTACATGATTTAGGACACTGTCCTACATGCTGGGCCTTTGGAGATCTTAGGGCTCAGCTCCAGGCAGCATGGGCAAAGATTGCACGCCTCAAATTTCATATTCAAGAGGAAATACATTATAAGAACCACCTGCCATTTCCCCAGTATCCAACAGAAAAACCTCGACCGCAGAGGGTAGTTGATCCAGGAGGTTGGCAGGTGGTTAGGAGGGGCAAATCGGGTGCCCTATCAATCTCTGCTCTCCAACATATTACCTCCAAAAACCATATAAACACTACAAACAGGTATCTGCCTCTATCTCTGAAATCAAACAAAGAGGCAGAAGACACTGCAGAGCAGGACACTGCAGCACATGAAGTAGCACAACAAAACTCACCCAAATCAGGAACCAAAACAAAAAAAGCAAAAAGGAAATCCAAAAAACTTCTGATCATAGGAGACTCCATGATTCGGGGAGTTGATACCCATCTCCAGCCAGGGGTAATGGTCACATGTCTCCCAGGTACATCAGCATGGAGAGACACTGACGCGCATGCTAAATTGTTCACAAAGCAGGAGAAAACATTGATGTCCTAGTACACATAGGGACTAATGATCTGCCAAGCCGGTCAGTTGTGGAGACCAAGGAGCACCTGACCAGGCTGGGTGACAAACTATCATCTATTTCATCCGGCATCTCCTTCTCTGAGATCCTGCCAGTCTGGGAGAGGGAGCAGATGGACGGAAGGTCAGAGAAGGGAGATAGGGAGCTAAACACGTGGCTCAAGGGCTGGTGCCAGGAAAAGGACACAGATTTGTAGGGAACTGGCAACAGTTCTGGGAGCAAAAGTTCTTTAAATTTGATGGACTGCATCTGACTAAGGAGGAGTCAGTGCATTGGGGCAGAAGTTTGGCGTCTTTGCAGAATATTTAAACTAGCAAATGGGAGGAGATGTACAGCACCCCATCGTCAAATGGGAAGAACACCCTCCCCTCAGCTAGTGGTCAAACAGGGATTCAGCATGTTTGCAGTTCATTTACATCACCAGGTAAGAAAGAGGTTTGTCTCCCCATCACAGCCTTTGAGAGGTAATGCAAACCTCACCCAACAACTAACACACCAAAATCTGCCAATGGAAAATCATGTACACAATGTTCACAGCCTGGAAATAAGATCCCAGACCTGCAGGCAATAATGTCAGAGGCTAAACTGGACATAGTAGCAATTAGTGAGGCGTGGTTTACTGGTAACCACACTTGGGAGACTTCAGTACCTGGCTATGTATTGTTCAGAAGAGACCGAGGTACAAAAAGGGGGGGAGGAGTGGCCCTGTATGTCAATTAAAATATCAAAGCTACAGAAATTCAGAATACACATAAGGACCCAGAAGAACTGTGGGTCACCCTGGAAACAGGAAATGGAACAGCCATAATAACTGGGGTTGTCTACAGGCCCCCAGACCAGGGGGAGGACATAGACACAAAACTGTTAGAAGATATACAAAACATGACAGCTAAAGGGGAGGTTCTGATAATGGGAGACTTCAACATGCCGGATACAGACTGGTCAATACCAGCAGGAACACCTGCCAGAACTAGACACATAGTGGATTCCCTGCAGGGGGAGGGCCTCAAACAACTGGTACAGCAACCCACAAGAGACAGGGCTATCCTAGATCTAGTACTGACTAACAGGGAAGGGATCACAGATCTCCAGGTAGAAGGTCACCTGGGGCCAGTGACCATCACATGGTATGGTTCAATTTGGCTACTACATCTAAATCATCCCATTCCAAGGCAAAAATATGGGACTTCAGAGGAGCTGACTTTGATAAGATGGCCAACAGAGTTAAGCTAGCCCTGGCAAAAGAAACACAGGTGAGGGGTACAGGCAAAGTGGGCAAGCATTAAGGATGCAATACTTGAAGCAACATCCCATTGTGTTAGACAGAAAAGGAAGTGCAAAAGAAGAAGGAAACCACTTTGGTTCTCAAATACAGTAGCAGAAAAGGTCAGAGCCAAAGGCTGGCCTTCAGGAAATATCAAGGGAACACAGCGGGATGAAGATAGGGAGGCATACCAAACTGCCCTAAGGAAGCAGGAAGGCAGTAAGGCAGGCAAAGTCCCAAACTGAGGAAACACTAGCACGAACAGTAAAAGAAGGTAACAAGACTTTCTATAGATACATTAGTGAAAGGAGAAAGTCCAGAGGGGGTATTGCTAAGCTTAATGGAGAAAAGGGAGCATGTGAGGAGGAGGACCCTGTAAAGGCATCTATCCTAAATATATACTTTTGCTCAGTATTTACTGAAGAGAAGGTAGGGCAGGGCCCATAGCACAGCATCATGGACACAGGGGGGGAGGGAGGTGAGCACTACTCCCTTCACAAGAGAAAGGGTCCTACAAGAGCTTGCTAAGCTCAGGGTGGATAAGGCAATGGGACCTGATGGCATACATCCCAGGGTACTTAAGAAGCTAAAGGTGGAACTAGCAGAGCCATTAGCAGAACTGTTTAGTGAGTCTCTGAGCACAGGAGAGGTCCCAGAAGACTGGAGAAGGGCTCATGTGATCCCGCTCCACAAGAGTGGTAGCAGGGAGGAGGCGGGGAACTACAGACCAGTCAGTCTTACCTCAGTAGTGGGCAAGATTATGGAGGCACTCCTTAAGGAAAGGATAGTGCAACACCTAGAATCCATAGGGGCACAGGATCCAAGACAGCATGGGTTTACAAAAGGAAGGTCCTGTCAAACTAATCTCATAGATTTCTTTGACTGGGTAACCAGAGTGGTGGACCAAGGGGGAGCAGTTGATGTCGCCTACCTTGACTTCAGCAAAGCTTTTGACACTGTTCCACATAGAAGATTGATAAATAAGCTGGGTAGGCTCGGGATGGGTCAAGTTGGTCAACTGGGTGGCAAACTGGTTGACGGGCAGAAAACAGAGAGTGGTGGTAAATGGTATACAGTCAGAAGAGATGCAAGTCACAAGTGGGGTACCTCAGGGATCAGTCCTGGGGCCAGTCCTCTTCAACATCTTCATTAGTGACCTTGCAGATGGACTAGAGGGTAAGGCTTGTCTGTTTGCAGATGACACCAAGATCTGCAACAAAGTAGATGATCCAGATGGGGTGGGCAGAATGAGAAGAGATCTGGATAAACTAGCAAAATGGTCAGAAGAGTGGCAACTGGGATTTAATGCAAAGAAGTGCAAAATCATGCACATAGGGAAGAGAAACCCTGAAGCCACCTATAGGCTGGGAGGGGAGTTGCTAGCAGTCACAAAGGAAGAAAGAGACTTGGGCATCATCATCACTGATGACCTGAAATCATCAAGCAGATCTCTAAAGCAGTAGGTAAGGCTAGGGGTGTTAGGGTGTATTAGTAGGGGTATCACAAGTTGTAAGAGAGGCAATAATCCTCTTTACAAGACACTAGTTAGGCCCCATCTGGAGTACTGCGTGCAGTATTGGAGGCCACACCTTCACAAGGACATTAACCAAATTGAGGCAGTCCAGAGAAGGGCAACCAAAATGGTGCAGGGACTGCATCAGAAGACATATGAGGACAGATTAACAGAGCTCAATATGTATACCCTTGAGCAAAGGAGGGAGAGAGGTGATATGATCGAGGCATTCAAACACCTTAAGGGCATTAACAAGGTGAAAGAGTCTAACATGTTTAAATATAAGAAAAATAGCAGGACAAGAGGACACAGCATGAGATTAGAGGGGGGCTGATTAAGGGGGGATGTGAGGAAATTCTTTTTCACAGAAAGGGGTGGTGGATGCATGGAATGGCTTACCACAAGAAGTGGTGGCTATGAATACAGTGCAGGGCTTCAAACAGGCAAGGGATAGGCATAAGGGAGCAATACAAATGACTATGAATAGATAGGCCACTGAGAGAGCAAAGGCCGATGGAACATTTATAAGGTAGAAAAAGAAATGGGCAGACTGGATGGGCCTTGCGGTCCTTATCTGCCGTCAACTTCAATGTTTCTATGATCTAGTGCCATTTGATATATAACAGAATGATATTGTAGAAACATGAATCGCCAACCTGAAGAACATTGTATGTATTGTAAGACAAAAGAGCAATACTGTATTGATGTACTCCTGCTGTCATATATATATATATATATATATATATATATATATATGTATGACTATATAAAAAACAAGAAAGAATATTAAAACAAAAAGAAAGGTAGGAGGTGACAGCCACTGGCCTTGTCAAGCTGGTATGGGAGGGGTAACAGAAACATAGACTTTGACATCAGATAAGGACCGCTTGGCCCATCTAGTCTGCCCATTTCCCTACCTACAGGATAGGCCGCAGATCCTAGTTAACCAACAGCCTATTTCTTCCTACCCCCCACAAGAATGGCCTTATGTCTGTCCCATGCATTCTTGAATTCTCCCACAGTTTTAGATCCCACAACCTCCTCAGGAAGGCTGTTCCATGCATCCACTACCCTCTCTGTGAAATAATACTTCCTCACATTGCCCCTGAACCACCCCTCCTCTATCTTTAAATTGTGTCCCCCTTGTTCTTGCACGTCTCTTTTTCTGAAAGATGCTACCCTCTTGGACTTTGTTGATTCCACTGAGGTACTTAAAAGTTTCTATCATGTCCCCCCCCTCCCTTCTTTCCTCAAGGGTATACATATTAAGCTCCTTTAGTCTCTCCTCATACGGCTTCTCTTGCAGACCCTGCACCATTTTAGTTGCCCTCCTCTGGACTGCCTCTATCCTGTCTATGTCCTTGTGGAGATGGGGCCTCCAGAACTGGACGTAGTACTCCAGATGGGGTCTCACCAACTGTCTGTACAGAGGGATAACTACTTCCTGTTTTCTGCTGGTGATGCCTCTCCCTATGCATCCCAGCATACCCCTAGCCCTCCCTACTGCCTTCTCACATTGCTTGCTAACCTTAAGGTCATCTGATATGATTACCCCTAGGTCCCTTTCCTTTTTTGTTGTTGTTACTACCTCCCCCCACTGTGCATTCTTGCCCTGGGTTCTTGTTTCCCCAGATGCATTATTCTGCACTTCTTTGCACTGAATCCTAGCTGCCATACTTCTGACCATTCCTCCAACCTTGCCAAGTCCCTTCTCATCCTTTCCACGCCTCCTTGTG
Source organism: Neoceratodus forsteri (assembly GCA_016271365.2). NCBI lineage: Eukaryota > Metazoa > Chordata > Ceratodontiformes > Ceratodontidae > Neoceratodus > Neoceratodus forsteri. The sequence goes on along the minus strand of CM057456.1, from coordinate 1,692,394,415 downwards.
TATCAACTCTTTTGCAGATCTTTGTGTCATCTGCAAAGAGGCATACTTTCCTTCCAGTCCTCTGCAATGTCACTTATGAAAACATTAAAAGGACTGGACCCAATACTGAACCTCGCGGTACCCACTAGTAACCCCTCTTTCTTTAGAGTGGACTCCATTTACAATTACCTTCTGTGTCCTGTTGTCCAGCCAATGTTTTACCAGGCTACCACCCTGGGACCCACTCCCAGGCTGGTTTATTTGACTATTAATCTTTGTGTGGGACTGTGTCAAATGCCTTGCTAAAGTCTAGGTAGGCCATGTCCACAGCCCCTCCCTGGTCTACTACTTTGGTCACCCAATCAAAAGAAATCTAATGGGTCGTCCTGCATATGACTTCCGCTGAACCCATGCTGCCTTGGGTCCAGGCGGGGGTGTGAGTGGACGGGTGGTAGGAAGTGGCAGCCATAGGCCTTGTCAAGCTGGTGGGGGTAGGGGCAGGGGTGGTGAGGTGGACGGGCAGCCAGGGGCCTTGTCAAAGTGCAAAAAGGGGGTAACCTCAGAATTATAGAGGTAACAGCAGAAATACAGGGTTATCTAGTTGTGAGGAGAAGACTGAATGCTAGTAGATGGGAGTCTCAGGTGAAGCAGTCACAAGAACTGTCGGCCATGAGATGTTGGCGTAACTTCAATTGGAATGGTCCCAATTTAGGTAGGGTAGTTATAGCACTATGAAGAGTATTAAACCAGTGGGGTGCTCTGTAGGCAAAGGAGCACTGCCACTGGGCTGCCTGGCATCTAGGAACATGGAGATGATGGCTGTTTGAGCTTTCGCATATGCTGTGAACTACAATGGGAGCTTAGCAGGTTTGTGGTGCCTGGTGGCAGGAGGCCAAAGAAGTGCTTTTTTGGCTAAAAGACAGGTTTGGTGTTGGATCCTCCCAGAGAGCTGCAGCCAACCAGTCTCAGCGTAAAGATCACAGGTGTGGGTGAAATGTGTGAACCCCATGTGTAGTCTGCATGCCTTGTTCAGAGCAATGGATATCTTGCGAAACAAAGACATGGGGGCTGCTCCATAAATTACAAGACCATAGTCTACAATGGATATGATGGAAATATGTACAGCAAGTCGGAGGGCTTCTGAAGTAAGGCAGTGTTTATGTCTATTTAGGAGACTAATCTTGACATTGACAGCCCTGGCTACATTATCTATATGTTTAGCGTAGGATAGACAGCTGTCGAGGGTGACCCCCAGGTATCTGAAATGTGGTATTTGTGCAAGAGGGACTCCAAGACAGTTTCTAAAGGTAAGTGTATGGGATTTGTGCTCGTTTCGGGTGCTGCTGAATATCATTAGTTTGGTTTTCTTGTAGTTGAGGATCAGTTTATGTTTAGAGAACCAGTCCTCCACTTCCGCAAACCCACTCTGAAGGTGAAGTTCCAGTTGCTTGGGGTCATGGCTATAGAAGTAGATGACCACATCATCTGCACAGAGGAGGATCCTTTGGTGGCAGAAACGAGGTAGGTTATTAAGGAAGATACTGAATAGGAGTGGCCCCAGGATTGAGCCCGGTGGCACGCCAAAGCAGATGGTCTGGCTGTCAGACATGACGTTGGCTATTTTCACCCGTTGAGAGTGGTCTTCAAGATAGCTTTTGAACCAAAGTGTTGTGTCAGAGGAGAGGCCAGTAGCGGTAAGCTGCTGGAGCAGTAGTGAGTGATGGACAGTATCAAACGCCTTAGTGAGGTCTATGAAGGCAGCTCCTACTAAGGTGCCCTGATCCAGAGATTGATGAATAAAGCCAGAGAATTCCATCAGGGCTGAGGTGGTGCTATGCCCCTTCTGGAACCCTTGTTGCTGCAGGCATTGGATAGAGTATTTTCAAGGTAGTCCACCAGTTGGTCAGCAACAATGCGCTCAAGTGTCTTGGATATTGGTGGGAGGATAGATATGGATCAGTAATTTGCATGATGGGTCCTGTCTCCACTCTTGGGCACTCGGATGACTAGTGCTGATTTCCAAACTTGAGGAAACTGTAAGAAATGTTATTAGTTCTGCCATACTCAGTTTTCGATGTCAGACCCATGGGACAGAGGCCGCATCTCTCACTGTTTTAGCTGGGTTGTATCCTTAATGTTTCTTGATGGAGCATCGTATGATATGCCAAATCTCAGTGCTGAAGCTCCACAGGTGTATACACTATTCATTCATTTAACCTTTTATTTGTAAATCGCATTCTTTTTCATACTGATTTAATCATGCTGTTTAACAAGATTTTCACAAAATGCACTTTTGAGGAGGGAATTTTTACAAAATTGTATTATAAGATCTGTGTAAGAATTGTAACTGAAAATTGTGTAAGACACCACAAGGAGAGCTACATAAATAAAGACTGGCTGGCTAATACTTTTCACTCCCTGCATAAATGTCTCTCCTTCCACATGAAGGTCATTCTCACTTTGCTGAGTTACTGCACTTATTAAGAGATGCAAACTATGTAAGTGGCCATGGTCCCTTACAGCAAGATCCAACCAAAACTATCAGAATAATACTGTATGATGCCAAGGACTAAAAGCATATTTCCACACTTTCTCACAGACAGATGGACACTGTTGCCAAGTATGTCCTGTTTAGGAGACAAGTGGCGGCAGCACAGACACTCGAAAGTTCAGATTCATACAAAGATATGTGTATGTATGGGTGGGCAGGGCAAGCAGTCACCTTCTTAAGGAAGAATACACTGTAACTTCAGCTACTTTTAATTGGCTCCTTCTGAAATCTATTTGGAAAATCTCCAGAAAAAAATCAGTCACCCAGATGTCTCAATGGTGTGGTGGCAGTGAGCACCACTTACAGTACATTAGTGACACTGGTTTCAGCCCTGAGCATGGGGATGCTAAGGAGGGGTTGTGGGATAACAGATGGACCAGACATCAAACTTCAGGTTCAACACACAATCTCTGTGTGATGCTTATTCAGAATACAGGAAATAAGCTTCAGCAGTAACATATTCCTTTTTCAGTACATCAGTTTGTAGCAACAGACTATGACTGTTCTTTCTCTGCACTTAGCCAGCACCTACTGACACTGATCTCTGGTCTAACAGATTTTCAGTGAAAACCCTTCATCCCTATGTGGGCCCCATTTGCTTGGGTAGTGCGGGCTCAAAAAGGAAAAAAAGAAAACAAGCTAAAAACAAAGAATCCCAGTGCAGAATCACTGAAAGAAGGGTTACCCCAAAGGGTACTGGCAACAAATCAAGTTTCAAAGAAATACAACATCATACATACTTCCATAATGCAAAGCATCATGGGATATATGCAAATCACCATGGACATTTCAGACTTGTTCAGTTTACAGCAATTTACATGCATTTTAAACAGCACAACTAACTTAATTTCTATAACAGTCACCTAGTACTTTTTACCATTGTCAAAAACACCTAGTGCCACGGTATTTTCAATATTTACAGGTTTCATAAACATAAAAGCCCAGATATTCAAAGGGTTCACGCCTCGCAAGTCCAACTATTCAGCGGGAGGCAGCTCACCTCAAACTGCAATGCCAGAGAGCAATGGTAATGAATGCATATGCAATTGTAGGGGAACCATGAATAAATGGTGCAGTCACGATATTCAACAGCATCGCCATGTGCAATAGGGGAGCAAGCGGAAATTACGCGATAGCAGAAATGATCCAAAATAAAAAGGAACAAGAGAGAGGCGCAAGAACACTATAGGGAAGCCAGAGGTGGGAGTAAGGTGACAGCAACAGAAAAGAGGGTAGCAGTGAGTGGGACTGGAAAGGAGCAGGACAGGGGACACCTGGGAGCAAACAGCAACAGGACAGGAGTGGGGAGCCTGCGCCACTGTGCAAGAGAGACAAGGGAAGTGCCACAGTGGACTGAGGGCAGTGGCAGTGGGCAGGACAGCCAAAGGTTGGAGGTGTACCCGGTGCAGGGGGAGCATCACAAAGGACAGCGAGGGGAATGGGATAACAGCTGCCGGGGGGAGGGGACACCAGCCAGGGACATGGCCAGTGCCACCTTCTAGATGGAGGCGGTAATGAGGGGTGTGAGAAGGCAGGCAGCAGGGGGGCGCAGCCGTGGAAGGGCCCGCGTGGATGCCCCAACAGTGAGTACCGATCCCGCACCAGCTTGAGCACTACAGTGACACAGAGTTGTGGGCGGTACCGCCTGAACCAGGCGATCCTGAGGCGGCTCTGTGAGCTGTGCAGTGATGAGATGCAGGCACCCACGAAGGGCCATGCTCTGTCAGTGGAGACAAAGGTGACAGCTGTCATGTGCCTGCTGCCACGAGCACCTTCCAGAGACCAACGGGGGACACAACAGGCATAACCCAGTCAGCCGCGTCACGCCTACTCACACAATTCCTCAGCGCACTGCTGCCACATGCTGCGGAGTACATCCATTTCCCCAGCACGTCGGGGAAGCGCACAGCACACATACAAGAGTTCCACAGGGTAGCACGAATGCCAGGCGTGCTCAGGGCCACTGACTGCACCCATGTGGCCATCCGCACGCCACCTGGCCCGGAAGGTGCCGCTTACATCAACCGAAAAGGCTATGCCAGCATCAACTGCCAGGTGGTGTGCGATGCTAGGGGGCGCATAAGCAATGTCTGTGCCACACACCCTGGGGGAGAACATGATGCCTTCATCTAGCACCAGTCTGCACTGTGCCACAGGTTCGAGAGAGGGGACATCCCCACTGGCCACCTAGTGGGTGAGTATGCAAACACGCAGGATGACATGGATTCCGGGGGGGGGGAGCACAGTCAGAGGTGCCATGGGTACTGGCCTTGACAGCCCATGGTAGAGCAACGCTGACCACCATACTAATGTCCACCCTCTACACACAGGTGACAGTGGCTACCCACTCCATCCCTGGCTGCTCACACCATACCGGTAGCCCGTGACCCCATCACAGCAAAGGTACAATGAGACACATGCCATGAGACGTAATGTCATAAAGCGGGTGTTCGGGATGCTTAAAGCACGTTTCCGTTGCCTGGACATGTCTGGCGGTGCCCTACGGGACAGCCCCTCAAAGGTCTGCGGGCTATTCCTGGCCTGTTGCATCCTGCACAACATGGCCAACGACTGTGAGATAGCCGTAGAGGTCAAAGAGGGGGACAGCGATGGGGACGCCGGTGCAGATGGTGATGGGCAGCCCCCCCTTGGGCAAAGGGACCCCCGCCTGATTGGGATGTCGCAGCTGCACCAGGACACCATCACAGAGGAGCACTTCAACCAACCCAGGTAAGTCATGGGGCCATGTGCAACCACCAATGGAAAGGGCACAACCCACAAACTCGCATGGACGAACCCTAGGGGCGCATGGCGGCAAGGAAATTGGCTGAGCGTGGAACCGCACATGCCGTCAGGGATGGGCAAGGCCTAACACGACACGCAGTCATGCACACACATACGCACACCCAAGACATGCACAAGGGGTAGGAGGCACGCCGACCCTGACCGCTACCTCAAGCCACACACAGGTCCACAGACGACCACGCCCAGTGCCCATCATTGTGCGTGTCTCAGACGCTGGGCACCACTGCACAGTGGTGGACAGCGCAACGCAGGCATCATCATGCACACCCCACAGCGGCCAGCAGCCAGGAGGGTGTGCACATGGACAAAGTGTGTGTGTGCAGGGCCGGGTACCCCACCTATGCATCGCACATTGAACAACACACTGCACACAGGGCAGCGTCAGATAGTAGCCATGGTGGGAGACAGGTCAGTCACGCGGCACAGTGCCACGGCCACCACGGATGCGTGGGCGGCCCCGCCGAGACCTGTCAGCCATGACAGGCTGACCACTGGCCTCATGTGGTGGCACTGACAGTCTCCCAGGGGTGATGCTGCAGGAACGCGACCGTGTTAGAGCAGGGGTCTACAGCTCACTGAACATGCCTGTGCCAGGCGTGCTCGGGATGCCCACAGCTGAACCCAGTGTCGACATGGATGGTGTCACACAATGCCGGGAACGGAGGGTGGACATGACACTGCGCAGTGTCTGCGGCGCATGGGCAACAAACTATGTTCCCAATGTGGCCATGACAGCGGTGAATGCACATGTGTGCCTGTCAATGGCAGCGGTCACATCCTCCTGCTGATGGGCCATCTCTGCCAGGAGCAGATCATGGTCTCTGCTGCACCGCTCCTCTGCCTGGCGCAGAACCACACTGAGTGCGTCCACTGACCTGACAAGCTGCGACTGCTGATCCACGGAAGCCTGGAGCAGTTGGCTATGCTCCTCAAAGAGGTCATCCGCCGGATCGGCATGACGTCTCTCATGGTGTTCCTGGCCCTGCTGGGCATCACCCCTTAATGATGGGCACTGCACACCAGAGCCATGCCGGGGAATGGCCACAAGTGGTGCACTGACACCACCCCTGACACTGTCCCGTCGCCACTGGCCGACTGCTGACACTGCCCCTCTGGCCGCCGCTCGCCAGGGCTCAATGGTGCCGCCGCAGCGGCCGCAACAGCCCCACCAGCCTGGACGCACACCAGTGCTGCCCCACTGGTGCCGATAGGCACAGGCTGGGACTGTGATGTCACGCAGGCCTCAACGGTGGCACCACCCACGGCTATGCCTGTGCTGTTACCTGCTGTGGGGCCATCCTGCAGCCCACACATATCACTGTCCATGAAGTTAGCTCCATCATCATCGGTAATGGATCCGGCACCAATCCGAGTCTCAGCATGCTGGCATCTATGGACACTGTCACGCTGGGACACGGGCAGGGCCTCCTCCGCACCAGCACCACCAACTTCAGTCCGGACAGACAGGTGGTACACTGTTGTCCTGACCCTCAGACACCTGTGGAGGTGGATGGGCGCTCCTCTGTGTTCAGGATATCGCCTGCAGTGGATAAACCCACCACCGCTGTTCCATGTAGATGCTCAGGAGCATTAAGGGAACACAGCAGCATTGATGTCTCTGCCCTACCCTGTGGCATTACACCAACCCCCCACACAGTGACAGATCAGGACCTACCATGCAGTGATGGACTGCCACCCATCTGGAAGCCACCACCTGGAACGCCCTCAAGGGCACAACGCCGCATGCTGCCAGCCACTCGCTCTTCCTGTGGCATCAGGCATGGCACGTCAGGCTGTCCACCACCAATCACAGCACGTGCTGCCCTGACGGTAGCCACCTTATCTTTTATCCACCTCCTGTCTGTGCCCAACTTCTTCTTGCACTCCGGCACAGACCGCTAGTGGCTGCCATGCTGGTTGACGGCATGCGCCACCTCATCCCATGCCGCAGCATGGGCCTGTGGTGTTCCCTGCTGTCCGCTGAGCAGCAGTTCCTGGTCAAGGTAGGCCGCAAACAGGGCATCTGATTCTGCCCGGGTGAAGTTGGGCCTCCTCCGTCTCCCACGTCTCTGTTCCTCCTCCTCTTCCTCACGATCGGTCATTATTGATCCTGTGGGAATGACAGATGTTACCTCTGAATGTGCAGTCACATGCATCTCCCGCACACCACAGCCCACACTGGCAAACAGCACGCAACCCACCACAATAGACTGCAATACCAGACTATGGCCTCTGCAGCCCCATGTTGCATTTATATAGCGCAACGCATGCAAATGAGGCGAGGCATAACTTTAAGTGGATGCTGATGCAGTGGCTGCGCCATGAAATTACTGATGAGCTGATTTGCATATGCTGGCTGAATATCGCGCTGTTGCGCCTTGCGCAATTGTGTTGAGTGTGCTCAGGCAAAGGCGCAGCTTGGTGATGTGCGCAGTAGGCACCGCACGGCGCATGCCCGGGGTGCTGCTGCCAATGCCTGCTGCGATGCTGATGTGCTGAGTGCAGGAGGCAGTGCAGGGCTCGGCCACCACTATGCCAGTGGCACTAGTGCGCTGTTCACATGTATGGCGCTCGTGCCCTGGAGTGTCGTAGGCGCCATGGTGCCTCAGCGCGGTAGGCCACTGCGGGGCGTCTCACACAGGCACCCAACTGCGCTACACGCAGGGAGTCCCAATCGCGCTGTGGTGGTCCGTGCGCGACAGACCCTTGACCATGTGGTCAACCTTTGCCCCCTAGGCGCCATGCATCCGCATGGGTGCACCCCATCACGCTGTTCGGTGACAGCGCAATGGGGAATGGCAGCACTGTACCGCGCAGCATCTACACGTGGTGGACGTGTGCTACAGAGCGCCATTTTGTGATACTACCTGAAGCAGTGATGGCAAGGAGGAGAGCTGCTTTATGGAGCCCACTGGAGATGGCCAATTTGGTGGCCATTGTGGAGCCCCATGCTGGGGCCCTGTTTGGGGATGACCCCCTGGACAGGGCAAGGAGTGCAGTTTGGGAGGAGGTGGCAGTGGCACTTGAGGAGGCCACAGGGATCGGCTGAAGAGCCGAGCAGTGTCGCCACCACTATGGGGACCTCCGGCGGAGGGACCCAGACAGGCTTGCCTGTCTGCGGGCACGCGCCAGGCAAAGTGCAGTGCCACGTCCAGGTAGGTGCTCTATCCATACACTGGTAGCGTCCGTACGGGTATCGCGGTGGGCATGTGTCCACCACACGGGGGGGGGGGCATCCAGTGTGGGCGGTGGTGGGGTTGCGGCATGACTGGGCTGTGCGGGATCGCACACACCCAGGGGACCCTTTGCTACTGGTTTGTACTGGTGCTCCCCTCTCCATGTTTGCACCCTAGGCCCTGAAGAGCGGCAACGAGCCAGAGAGGCATGGGAACGCCAAGAGACAGTGGATGCAGGGCAACAGGCACGGGCTGCCGGGCCCATCCAGCATCAGCGCCCGGATCCAGCCGATGCAAGCGAGTGCCTTTCTTCCAGGATATTCTGTGCATGCTGTGTTGCGGGGTAGGTGGAGGGGCATGGCCACCATCCATTGACACCACTGACGTGCACGCCACACGGTACACTCAGCACTGTCCTGTGGCACTGCATGTGTGGGTGTGCATCGCTGGTGGTCCATGCGTGCACCGGGTACATGGCTGTGCCACTGCCTTCGCACCACATAGCCATGTCACTGTACAGCCACGGTGGTGCTGTGTGGGACTTGGGCGGTGGGTGTGTGCAGCGGTCTGCATGGCTGCGTGCGCCTGGGTAGGCAGGTCTTGTGGACATGATCACTGTGGGTGGTCACACACCATCACAGGGGCGTGGCCCATGGCTGTATGCCATGCACAATGGGTGGGCTGAAGGGGGATGGATATTCACACATATTGACTCTGCTCCCTTGTCCTAGGTGGACGGTGGATGATGCAGCTCGAGAGGGCCATGCAGGAGCTCTTGCAGATCGCACGGGCATCAATGGAGATATTCCAGCGCATGGAGCAGCATGGAGTATGGAGGCGGAGTGGAGAACGGGGCGGATGCTAGGCCCTCCATGCCCCTGGATTCACCCTACCCCCCGGACCCACCCTCACACCCCTTCTTCCCTCTCCCATTTGTTCACCCCTGCCCCTTACCAACCCTCACCTGGTATGTGGCCCTTCCCCCCCATTATGTACATAATAGTAAATAGTTTTTTTTACCTTTCAATAATACATTGGTTTTGTTATGACTACTGTGGTGGTCTCTGATTTGCAGTGGGCTAAAGGTGCTCAGCTGCAGTGGTGTGCATGGCGTCAGGGGTGGTGCAAGCATGGGCGTGTGTGTGTGTGTGTGTGTGTGTGTCCGGAGGGGAACCGCCTATGGTGTGGGTGTGGGAATCACTGTCTACGGTTTGTGTGTTGTTCCCTGTGCACTGGTCCATGTTGCATGCACTGTGTCCATGGCCTGTGCAGCTGACACCCTTGCATGTCTGTGATCTGCACAGTCTGCTGGCATGTCAGTGGTGGCTATCCATGCTGGATAACCACTGTACCCGGCACAATGCCAGGTTGCCTCCTGTCACCGGTACATGGTGCATGTCTGCCTTGGGTGGCACTGTGGCCTCCGCTGTTGTTGTCCCCCCCCCATGCTGTCACTTGTGTCTGTTGCAGGGGATGTGCTTCACTGTCTGTCACTTGTGCTCCAGCCGCATGCTGGTGGCGTATGGCTTCATGGTGTCTGCGCAGGGTGGCTGCTACACCTCTGCCATGGAAGGGTGCTGGCCATGTGTACACAGCTGCCATGGCCACACGCCAGTGGCTTTGTTGACCCGCTACTGTGTCCCTGTGTTGGTGTGCCCTTGGGTATGGGTGGGTGTTTGTCCACGCACTGTGTTGCATCCTGTGTGGCGCATGCTTCCATGCACCACTGTGGGGATCTATGCTGGCTGTTGTGACCAGTGCTGGGACGGCGTGTGTCCTTGGGAGGGTGTACAGCACCCTGCATCGCTGGTGGTGGGTTCCGGGGCAGGCCCTGTCGCATGTGGGGTACCTCGTGTGCCGACGCATGGTCTGTTTCTCAGCTGTACCATGGTGGGGGACGTGCAGGGCGGCACTGTGTATGCAGTTGTTGCATCGGTGTCTGCTAGTGCCCGCTGCAGGGTGCTCATGATGGGGCTGCCCTGCATGGCTCCGTGGTGCACAGGGCTGCATTGCCACAGTGGGGTTGGTGGCATGCATGGGGTGTCCAGCACTTTTGGGTGCTACTCCTGGGCAGGGTGTCTGGGGATCGCGGTGCAGGGTGTGCTCTACATTGGTGGGATGGTGTGGCACAGGGAAGCCGGACATCCTTGTGTGCTGGTCACAGCTTGCCAAGGGATGTGCTGGGGCACCATGCCCCGGCTGTAGGATTGTTGCTGGTGTCCATGGACCGGTGGTTCTTCCAGCTCTCCTCTAGTTGTGCGGTGTATGGGGTGTGGGGGGGCGAAGTCTGTTCTGCTGTGTGCTCCTCTGCCCATCCCTGCCATGGGTGGTGGACCCCTGAATCCTGTCCCTGAGCATCCCTGGTTTTGTTGTTGCGCTGCTGCCCTGCTCCACTGAGCGTCCCTGGTTGTGCTATTGCGCATCTGACCTGCACCACTGAGCATCCCTGGTTGTGCTATTGCACATCTGACCTGCGCCACTGCACATCCCTGGCTGCGCTATGGCGCAGTTGGCACGATATTCAATCGTGTGCCGCTGGCGCATCTTGACCTGTGCAGTGTTTGAATATCGTGCGTATTAGGCATGGGCGCAGTGGACTTGCGCCTGCTCCTGCTATTGTGATACTTTCTGGCGCAGTTTGAATATCTGGGCCAAGGTATATACATCAAGGTATTTTATGACATAGTACTATTACATGTTAAATCCAACAACATTAAACACAACCTGTGTTACATACGCTTGGAGGTCACCACAATAACCTCCCTGTATGAGGACCTGAGAGGGAAAAGGAAAATTACAGAGGACACTATAGCATAGTCAAGAAAGGGAAGGGGGTGCCCATAGGTGGCCAACCTTATGGACTAGAAATAGTAAAGGACAGATTAGGCTAAGAAATAGAAGAACTGTTGCAACAGATTTAAGAAAAGGTTGGTCCTCAAGAGTGGCAGGAGCTCCCTGTCACAAATGACAAGCAGGGTAAGACAAACCCCTTTGTAGGTTGTTGGCCAGTTGGCCACTAGCTTTTAAATGTGGTAGCCATCATTTCTAACATGAGGAAACAGAACTCTAAGCAGTTTTCTCCTCTGTTTATCTGTATTTTTCTACATATCCATGGGATTTGTGCTTATTTTAGGGTTTTTTTGCATATTCATGGGACTGATAGTCAGTAAAAACTACACATTTTTCTTTTTCTGAGGATGCTCATTTTCAGAGAAGTCCTCCCACCCCACCCCACCATTACCGAGAATTTTTTCCCAAATGACATATTGGCAGTAAAGAGCAAAAAATAGTGGCCAGCAGCAATGACCTGATCTGACCCACCAGGAAGCCAAGAGGAGGGACTGAGTGTCCCACAGGATGCTTCCCTCCAGAGAGTGGTAATGTCTCCTGTTACATTACTGCCACAAGGGCAACCACAAGCACTTGAGGGCTCGTAAATGGGGAGGGTGTTTTGGCATACTGACAATCTCATGCACATTTCTGTGTCTTAAGGCTAAAATGGGAGAAAAGGCAGCGAAGTGTGCCTCCTGACAGATGAAGCTGCCATGACCAGTGCCACCAAGTAACAGCATACCAAGTTTGAGCCCCTCCCCTTCTTCAAGGGGTGCAGAAAGGACATAAACAGATGGCTCTCTGGGGAAGCCCCTAACCCCCCCAAACGGGGATTAAGAACCAAGCCTGAGTAGGGATACACCCAGGGTATGAGCAGAGGAGTGGTGTCTCAGGACAAGCAGTGACTTGTCCAGAGGCAGTGCCACCATCTTTGGAGGAAAGTGAGTGTCAGCAGGGAAGGGAATTCAAGGGGTATTAGGATCAGAGTAGAAAGGGTGGAGATCAGCAATGGATGGGGGCATGACAGACTGGAATCACTTTGGCGGAGGGTAGGAGTCAGCAGCTGGACTGACACAGAGGGTACTAGAAACACTACAGCAAGGGGAAGTGCCTGCTGCTGGATAGAGGATGGTGGGGCGGGTTAGAATTCAGCTAGAAGAGAATGGGTGTCAGCCTCTGGATGGTGGGGCTCAGGGGGAGGGGATGCATTTACAGAGTCAAACTCAAATCCACCCTGGTTTGGTTCACCTCTAGTTTCTAACTCTATTTTCAGTTTTCAACATGCATTTACAATCATCTTTTTGTTCTTTTCCAACTACTATTTTCTCACTTGCACCACAAATTTTGCAAGTGGGCTCTCAATCAGGGGATCTAACTGCTGTACTTCTGTATTTAAACAGCCCTAACAATTTCAAGGCCAAGCATTTTAACAAAAAAAAAAAAGGCACAAACTCAATTCTGGGCACCCTTTAGTTTAGCAATTTCATTAATGAAATTCCAAAAGTATGTGCTAAATCTTACATTTTCTTGTGCACTGATAATGCTGCTCTTTTTATGCAACACAAGTTAATTAATACACTGATGGAAGTCCTTCACCAGAACTTAAAAAACATACAGAACTGGCTTCTTCATAATAATTTAAATTTTAGCATGAAAAACAAATTCTGGTCAGATCCACCACGGCTGCATAATGAAGTTAGTGAAGTTGTGTAGAACTGTTAAGGAGGTATGGAGAAACAATACAATGATTTGTAAGTAGTAAGATTTCTTTTAGTTTTTGTTCTAAGGAAGGCATACACGTTATTAGGAAAATACATGGAGGTGTACATTTTAATGGAAGGAATAGGATGCACTGTAGGTTTACAAAAGAACCCCAGAGCAAATACCACTGATGTATGTTGCTAGCCTTTGGAAGACAGAAATCTTGCTTGTAGTGCAGAAATCAGCTAACTGAAAGAAGCTACAATTTTCTTACTAATTTAACACTTCTATCTCAGCAGGAATCAGTGTCTGTTGAGATTAAGCAGACAGATACTTTATTAGAAGTAGAAGGGGTCTTCTTATTTAGGGTTAAAAAAAAGAAAAGAAAGAAAGTCAGTGTGTGTTCTGTGCTAGGAAGGATACTGTATCAACTTACTTTGCTAAATCAGTAGGAGGAGAGACAGAGAGAGCTTAATTGGGGGTGTGGATTATACAATATAAAACCATGCGACTCCAATTACAATTTCCTGTTGCTAGCCTTTTTTCTTACTAATTGCACTCCATCCCACCACTCCACGCTAAGCCAGTTCTACTTTTATAGCTACTGGATTTGACTGACAACAGGAACTTCCTGTTTGGCAGTAGGAAGGGAAGGATCATAAAGAAACATTAGTTTTGTCAACCCTAAAGGAAAAAAGCAGCTCGCTCTCTCCCCCCAGCTGCTGATGGTCTGACACTGAGCAAGGAAGAAGGAGGGTACTGAAGAATATAGGAAGTTGCTGTCCCAGAATAGGAAGTATAAGAGTTGTAAGGAGGGGAGAGAGTGCGCATACAGAGAAACAGGAGAGGGGACACAAAATAAGACATGATAGGAGTGGTGCAGTACAATGGCTGCGGGGCGGCAGTGTTCCAGGAGACATTCTGGAGGCTGTGATGCTGCCCTATTTGCAGGCACCTCTGATCTGAGGGAGGAGGTTGCCGTCTCAGGCTGACCTGTCTGGTTTGAAACCTCCTCCCCACCCACGGACCACCAGGGCCAATGCCATTACCTCAGAGGCTGCCAAGAAAGAGGAGAGGCTAGACCAGGGTGGGCTCAGGAGGAGAGGGTGGTGGAACAGAGTTACATCCTCCAGCTGTACTCTCCACAATCCATACACTCTTCTGGTGGATAGTGGTTCCTCTATGGAGGCACCTGCACTGGAGACCAAGGAGGATGCTGGGAACCTTCACAAAGGAGACCCACAGGAGGGTGGCATGGACCCCGCAGAAGGAACAAAGCAGGACTGAGGTAAATGTAAAAAAGGCAAAGGCAGTAAGGACAGGGATGGGGCTAAAGGGTAAAGGCCATCAAAAGTGGAGGATGATGAGTACCAATGCCCATAGTCTGTGTAACAAGCTCCCTGAACTAGTGGCCTTGATGGAAGAAGGTTGCCTGGATATTGTGGCAGTCGCAGAAACATGGTACACAGTGAACCATGACTGGGATGTCAACATAACAGGATACACAATCTATAGGAGGGACAGGGAGGGTAAAAGAGGAGGAGGAGGAGGAGAAGTAGCTCTCTATGTAAAGGAAGGGATCAAAGCAACAGAACTAAAAAGTAAACAGGGAGCAGTTGAGGCACTCTGGGTCACCCTGGAGACAGGAAATGGCACCACAATCTGCATGGGGGTTGTATACAGATCCCCATCTCAGGGGGAGGGAATGGACAAGGAAATGATAGAAGGCATCCTTAGAATGGCAGAAAAAGGGGAGATATTGTTGATGGGGACCTGAATATGCCACATGTTAACTGGAGCACCTCTGCTGCAGGCACATCCAAGAGCAGGGACATTCTTGATGCCCTACAAGGGGCATGCCTCAGACAGCCAGTACTGGAACCCACTCAGGAGGGAGCAATCTTAGACCTAGTACTCTCAAATGGGGACGGAGAAAGAATCTCACATTTAGAAGTGGGTAGCCATCTGGGAACAAAGCGACCACCAAACAGTGTGGTTCACGATAAACACAGTTATACAATCAAGCCATACAAAAGCAAGAGCATAGGACTTTAGGAGGGCTGACTTTGGGAAAATGAGAGAGTGCCTCAGAAAAGCACTAGCAAACAGGCAAGAAGGAGGGGTGGAGGAACAATGGGGAGTACTCAAAACAGCCATCACAGAGGCAACAAGCCTTTGTGTAAAGCAAATCAACAAAACACAACGAAGGAAAAAAACGCTATGGTTCTCAAAAGAGGTGGCAGGGAAGGTTAAGGAGAAAAGGAGGGCATTCAGGAAATAAGGAAACACAGAAGGAGCAGGACATAGAACTTTATCAGTTAAAGCAGAAAGAGGCAGGGAAGGCAGTCAGAATAGCAAAGGCCCAAACCAAGGAAAGGATAGCCAACTCTGTTAAGAAGGGGGATAAGACCTTTTATAGGTACATTAAGGTGCGAAGAAAGACCAAAGGAGGGATACTGAGGCTTAATAAAGGGAAGGGAATGTGGGTAGAGGGCGACAGTGAAAAAGCAGGGATACTGAACGAATATTTCTGCTCAGTATTCACAAAGGAAGAGGAGGGGGAGGTACCTAAACCAAACAAGAGAAACACTCTGAAGATGGGGGTTGATACCAGTCCATTTACTGAAGAAAGGGTTCTGAAAGAACTAATAAAATTGAAGGTGAACAAAGCAATGTGGCCTGATGGGATTCACCCAAGAATTCTAAAAGAACTAAAGGTAGAACTAGTGACATCGCTGACTACTCTCTTTAACAAATCATGGGAGGATGGGGTGGTACCGGAGGACTGGAGGAGGGTGGATGAGATTCCTCTTCACAAAAGTGGGAGCAGGACAGAGGCAGGAAACTGCAGACCAGTTAGTTTCACCTCAGTGGTAGGGAAAATGATGGAATCACTTCTGAAGGAAAGAATTGTTGAGTACCTAGAGGCCAATGGGGCACAGGACCCAAGGCAGCACGGATTCACGATGGGAAGGTCGTGTCAGACAAATCTAATGGATTTCTCTGACTGAGTGACCAAAGTAGTAGACCAGGGAGGGGCTGTGGACATGGCCTACCTAGATTTTAGCAAGGCATTTGATAGAATCCCACACAAAAGATTAATACACAAGTTAGCCAGCTTTGGAGTGGGTCCCAAGGTAGTAGCCTGGATAAAAAAATTGGCTAGACAACAGGACTCAAAGGTTAGTAGTAAACGGAGTCCACAGTGAAGAAAGGAGGGTTACTAGCGGGCTACCGCAGGGTTCAGTACTGGGAACGGTCCTTTTTAATGTCTTTATAAGTGACATTACAGATGACACAAAGATCTGTAACAGGTTGATACACAAGATGGAGTGGAAAGGATAAGAAGGGACTGAGCAAGGTTGGAGGAATGGTCAAATGTATGGCAGCTCAGATTCAATGCAAAGTGCAAGGTAATGCACCTGAGAAACAAAAACCCAGAGGAAGAGTACACAATGGGGGGTGAGATACTGACAACAGAAAAATTGGAAAGGGACCTGGGGGTAATTAAATCAGATGACCTAAAGGCTGGCAAGCAATGTGAGAAGGCAGTAAGGAAGGCTGGGGGGGTACTGGGATGCATAGGGAGAGGCATCAATAGTAGAAAACAAGAAGTTGTTATCCCTCTGTACAGACAGTCGGTGAGACCCCATCTGGAGTACTCTGTGCAGTTCTGGAGACCCCATCTATGCAAAGACATAGACAGAGTGGAGGCTGTCCAGAGGAGGGCAACCAAAATGGTGCAGGGTCTGCACCAGAAGACATATGAAGAAAGACTAAAGGAGCTTAATATGTATACCCTTGAGGAAAGAAAGGAGAGAGGGGACATGATAGAAACTTTCAAGTACCTCAAGGGAATCAACAAAGTCCAAGAGGGTAGCATCTTTCAGAAAAAGAGATGTGCAAGAACAAGGGGGCACAATTTGAAGACAGAGTGGGAATGGCTCAGAGGTAATGTGAGGAAGTATTTTTTTCACGGAGAGTGTGGTGGATGCATGGAATAGCCTCCCTGAGGAGGTCGTGGAGTCAAGAACAGTGGGGGAATTCAAGAATGTATGGGACAGACATAAGGCAGTCCTAGTAGGAGAAGTAAGCTGTTGGTTAATTAGGATCTGCAGCTCACCTGTTAGGTAGGAAAATGGGCAGACTTGGTGGGCCAAGCGGTCCTTATCTGCCATCAAATGCTATGTTTCTATGTGTTATCCCGGATGATATTGGCCGGACAGACAAACTTTAAAGAAAACACTATTGCACATACCCCAATAATGCAAAGCATTATGGGAAACATATACAAATCCCCATGATGGTACAGAAGGTGGCAGTACATGAAAAAGTAATGGCTGGCATATGTTCAGCCTTGGTATTATTTACACAGGTTTTTTTTTTTTTGAGAAACAGGGTTTTCGTCCATGAGGTGACGTAAGTTATATTTAAGCAATGTGTTGATGTCAGAAAGTCAGGTATAATGATGATGGACTGTTGGCAGAGAAGAAAAAATTACTCACCTTAGTAATTATGTTTCTTCTAGTGGAATCTTGCTGTATTCTGACAAATGCAGTTAGGTCCTGTCTGTCAACTGCCCCGGAGAACATAGGGTTAACTTTTCAATGCATGGCATAGAATGTTCATCATGAGCTCGGTTGAAGCCTCTGCCTGTTGTTATTCGAACTGCAACCGTCAGATCTTTACGAGCAAAAACTCACTAGGTGTTGTGTGTGGAAACTGTAAAATTTTAACTAGCCAACTGGCAGAAATATAATGTTTTTTCATTCTCAAGGAAGACTCAAGTCAGGAACCCAAAAACAAAGAACAATCAAATGAACAACATTCCACCCAAAGAAAAAAGAGGGTGTAAAAGGGGGGACACCTCTAGGGTGCCAACACTGCACCTGCCCACCCACATCCCAAAAATCTAGGTTCTAAGATGGGAAGCCAGGGGGAGGTCAGAATACAGCAAGACTCCACTAGAAGAAACATAATTACTAAGGTGAGTAATTTTTTCTTCAAACAACATGAAGTCTTGCTGTATTCTGACAATGCAGACTACCAAGCAGTACCTCCATGGAGGAGGGACAGAACCTACTTTGGAAACAGGCTCTGAAGTACTGCTGTGCCAAACCGAGCATCACTCCTAGCCTGGATATCCAGAGAGTAATGCTTGGTAAAAGTATGGACTGTTTTGCAGGTGGCTGCTTGACAAATTTCTAAGAGAGGGATATCCTTGGCAGCAGCCAGGGAAGCAGCTGTACCTCTTGTGGAATGAGCCCTCAGGCCTGAGGGTAGAATTCTACCCAGTTTTTCATAGCAGAATTGTATACAAGAAACAATCCACCTGGCAACAGATCTCTTAGTGGCAGGGTTGCCCTTCTCAACTTCTCCATAAGTGAGGAACAACTGGAGGGATTCAAACCTGTGACCCTTGGTGCGCTCTATGTAGTACTGTAGCTAAGGGCTCTTTTAACATCCAAACTGTGTAGCCTCCTCTCTCCCGAGGAAGAATGATCAGTGAAGAAAACAGGGAGAGATATAGACTTATTGAGGTGGAATCTGAAACCACTTTGGGCAAGAACTTTCTGTTAGTTCTAAGGACCACTTTATCTCTGGGGAAAAAGAGATGAAATCAGATTCCACTGACAAGGCTTGCAATTCACTGATACGTCTAGCAGAAGTAATGGCTACCAAAAACACAGTTTTCCAAGTCAAGTACTTAAGCTCTGCTGAGGACAAAGGCTCAAAAGGGGGTTGCATAAACTGAGCAATGCAAACATTAAGATCCCAAGCAGGAGCAGGATCCCTAAAGGGAGGATTGGTGTGAAGCAATCCCTTGAAAAATGTACAGAATACAGGATGGGATGACAGAGAGGAAGACTTGCCTACAGACAGGAAAGCAGAAACAGCTGTCAAGTGTACCTTGAGAGTAGCTGGTCTGAAACCTAAGCCATTAAGATGGAACACATAATCCAGAACCGTAGGCAATTCAGCAGAGTCTGGAGAAATATTTTTCTTAAAACACCAAATGCTGAACCTTTTCCATTTGGAGTTGTATGTCTTTCTGGTGGAAGGCTTTCGAGAAGCCTTAAGGATATCCAGAACCCCTTGGGAAAGATGCAGATCTGCAAACTCTAACTCTTCAAGAGCCAAGCCTTGAGATTGAGAGACTGAAGATTCGGGTACCAAATCCTTCCCTGAGAGGATGTTAACAAGGCTGTAATTCCTGGGAAGAGACAAGGGAAGATGGACTGCTAGGGACAGCAACAAGGGATACCATGGCTGCCTGGCCCAGTCTGGAGCAATCAGAATCATTTTTAATGTTTGTGACCTTATCTTGACAAGCACTTTGAACAGGAGAAGGAAGGGGGGAAAAGCATACAGAAATTTCCCTTCCCAGTTCAGGATCAGAGCATCCAGGGGGACTGAGCCCAAGACTGGGGGTCTGCAACAAAAAAGAGGAAGTTGGTGATTGTCTGGGGCTGCAAAAAGATCCATCTCTGGAGTGCCCCATCTTGAGAAAATCACTTTCAACACTACAGGATCTAGGGCTCATTCGTGATGGACCTGGGACATTCTGCTCAGTGCATCTGCTAGGACATTGTCTTCCCTGGGAGGTGAACTACTATCAGAGAGGTTTGCAGGGAATAGGCCAGGGACCACAACTTCACCGCTTCTGTGCACAAGGCCGTAGACCGAGTGCCTCCTTGCTTGTTGATGTACCACATGGTGGTGGTGTTGTCTGTTCTGACCTGAAGCACCTTGTTCTGTACTGGGAATGTGAAAGTAGGCATCTTTGAGGTCCAGGGAGGCTAGCCAGTTCCCTGTCCTTAGAGACGGAAGGATAATTCCCCAGAGTTATCATTTTGAACTTTGGCTTTAAAAGATGTTTGTTCAGGTATCTTAGGTCCAGGATGGGTCGCCACTCTCCTGTCTTTTTGGGGGTTAGGAAGTACCTGGAGTACAATCCTTTGCCCCAGTGTAGGGTAGGTACTCTCTCTATAGCTCTGAGAGCTAGAAGAGAAGAAACCTCTGCCTCTAGGGGAAGGGTCTCAGAGATTTGCAGGTGGAAAAGATCTGGCTCTTAGCTTGGGAAATATTTTGAAGCTGAGAACCAGATCCTGGCTTACTACTTCCAGGACCCACTTGTCTGATGTAAGAGACATCCAGTCCTGGACAAAGTAAGCCAGCCTGCCCCCTACTGGGAGAGGAGAATCGACCCGGGCAGACCCATCAGGGTGTCTGCTTGGCAGGAGCTTTAGGCTGAGGGGTGGATGCAGGCCTGCTCATCCCCCTTCTGCCTCTCCCTCTGAAGAACCCCCTCCGTGAAAAAGAAGAAGAGGCCTGTGCTTGGTAAAAAGGCCTTTGGAAAGGCCTGCCCCTGCCACTGGACTGCTGCCTTTGAGGAGTTGCTTGCCTTTCCTTGGCCTGAGCACTCCTGTAAGTGGTCCTGTATTCATCCATTTTCTTCATGTAATTCGATGTCTGCTCCCCAAACAGAGAATTACCCACTACAGGAAAATCCATGGCCTTAGCCTGGGTAACCTGTGAGAGGCTAGTACATCTGAGCCAAGCCATTCTCCGAAGAGCCACAGATGTAGCCATGACTCTTGACGATACATCACTGGAGTCTACAGCAACATGAAACTGAACTTTCAATGTCTCAATCCCATCCGCAGCCACCTGCTCCAACTCCTTGGCAAGCTAGGGAGGAGCCTGTTTACCTAGTGCCAGTACAGTGTCCCACCTGGACTTCTGGTACCTGGCTGCATAGGCCATATGGTTAGCCTGCCTGAGTCCCAAAGATGCTGCCATGTACTGCTTCTTTGCCATGGCATCAATCTTCCTGGAGTCCTGGTCTAGGGGGTGTGATGCCAAGGGAATGCTTACCTTATCACAGGCAGCAGCTTGTACAACCCCAACATGGCTGCACTGCTGATAAAGGAACTCCATATCTGAGCCTGAAAGAGTATACCTCTTGTCCATTCTTCTGTCCACAGGAGGTATGGAATTGGGAGACTTAAGAATTTTTTGTGTCTGTTTCCCAAAAGATTGGTGATGGGGAATAGACAGTCTCCTGGACTCTGGGATGTCCATCATTTCTACATAGTCAGGCTCTTCCTGATCCTCCACTGCCTCCTCGACAGGAAGCTGGAGGGTATTAGCCACCTTTCTGTAAAACATGTAGTGTGAAGGGGACTCAGAAAGCCTAGGAGGAGAAACACCTGAAGGTCTGTCTAGGGAGATGTCCAGGTCAAAAGGCACATCCAGACTTTCACCATCACCATAATCATCTTCCAACTCTCCTTCCTCCTCAAACTCCGGTTCATAAAATTCTTCCAAGGTATAATCCGGAACCAGGGGAACCGACCGAACCAAGCCCCTGCCAAAAGGTGCCGGTTCATTCGGAACCGATCGAAGCTATTCCACAATCCTAATCGCTTTGGCTATTTCATCGGCGGTCGGAGTATGAGATTCTGGATCCGAACCGGTCCACTTGTCTTTTCTTTTCCTTTTTGTCAGAACCGATTCTTCGGAATTGGTTCTCCTTTTGCCCGAAGAAGTATCGCCCTGGTCAGAGGGCACTCCTGGTACGGTCGGAACCGAACCGGGCTGGCCATCCAGGTCAGCGGACTTCTCGGCCTCCCTTTCCCTCTACCTAATCTCTTTTCCAGGGTAGATTTGGGAAAATTTTTGCAAATTTGGCAGTCTGAATCAAGGTGGTCAAACCCCAGACAATAAACACAGGTGGTGTGGGAATCAGCCTTAGCAAAGACCTACCCACACACACTGTAGTGTTGAAACCCAGTGGGCCCAGTTATCTTCTTGGGTTTCTCAGACATGGCCAACCTAACCAAACTTATCCTTTTTTCGGCAATCCGCCAGGCAAGACTCCCCTATCGGTTCCTGACCGTGTCACGGGTCTTGGAAAAAAACGTACTAAAACCCGTTTTTTTTAAGAACCGATATGGACCGGTAACCACACACTAAAGCAAAGTACAAATTTTACCTCAAAATGATCGGTTCAGCCAAACTGATCCACAGCTTTACAAGTTCCACACAGAGAACAGAACAAAACCTGTCCAGTACTCACGGTGCCACAGACAGAGACTTGAGCCGACTATGCGGAAACAACAATTTCGAAAGAAAAACGACCGAAAACCGACACTTCAACCAACTTTGAACCGAGCAGCAGGAGAAACCTCCGGAGCAACTGTTCAGTGAGGCGGAGTAAAGAATCTGACGGTTGCAGTTCAAATAACAACAGGCAGAGGCGTCAACCGAGCTCGAGATGAACATTCTATGCCATGCATAGAAAAGTTAATCCTATGTTCTCCGGGGCAGTTGAAAGGCATGACCTAACTGCATTTGTCAGGATACAGCAAGACTTCATGTTGTTTGAATATATATTACAGTAGATTTATTTAATTTTAAACTGGAATGAGTGGAGATTGCGTGTTTTTTTTTTTTTAATTTACATTTTTTTGGGGGGGCGAGTAAGATTGTGTTGGGGTGGTGGTATGTTGCGGGGGTGAGTTTTGAAGATTTGATCTGGGATGAGTTTTGCATCTGACCATAAGCTGACAAAAGCACCCACTCCTATGCACACCTATTCCACGGGACTGCCCTGCCAGTTCTGTCCCTTTCAGATCCTGATTCTCCCTAAGGCAGTTACTGATCACTGCAGGGCACTGGCAATCCTAAGATGATGGTGATGAAAGAGGTATATGCATGACCCAGGAGCAGATGTCAGGGTGGGCCTGACCAGGAGTGTTATGTCAAGTAAGTGCCCATGGCTGAAAAAGGATGAAGAGAGGGGTCCTCCCTCTCTCATCATTAAACCAAGGGGAGACCCTTGGTAATGGAGGTAGGCAGAAAATGGGCTGGCACACTCTTCTTCTCCCCTTTGGGGAATTCTGTGCAATACCAGATTCCTGAGGAATAAGACTATGATGATATTGGATTTTATCATCAGCTCCACAGGGGATTTGGTATATCTCACTGAAATCTGGCTTGGTGATGACTCTGGGCTTCTCCTAGAGACAGGGGTCCCAACAGAGTTTTCGGTGGTGCACTATCAGAGGTGGGAGGCAGGGGGGGTGCAGGGTGGCAATCTGTTTTAAATCCTTCTTGAGACTTACAGTGTACCCACTGAGGGAGACAAGGTAGTTTGTATGTGTGGTCATAAAATGGGATGCAGGTATGAGGTGTACGATGCTCTTGGTTTACTACCGATGGGAATGGGGTTTCCTACACAAATTTCTGGATTGTGTCTTCAGCTTGGCATTGACCTACTCCAGCCTGAATATGCTGGGGGATTTCAGTGCTTTGAATGAAGACAGTGACTCACATTTTGCTTAGCAGTTGCTCTGATTACTGAGTTCACTGGACCATACACAGGTAGTTTCATCTGCTACCCATGAACTTGGCCACACCTTGGACCTTGTCTTCCTCTGGGGCCGAACATCTAGGATATCAGTGTTAATCCAGTTGGTTGACTGGATCACTGCTCTGTAAAGTTCCTGGCAGGGACCCCCGGAAATCTCCACCCCCTATGGAGATGATCAGTACCAATGTAATTTTCAGAAGCTCAAGGCAATACTGAATATCCTAGACATGGTGTCAGCATACAAGGGAGGTGCAGTGGCAGCTGTGACAATAATTCAGCCATCTTGGCTGCCCTGGCCTTAATCACTCCACAGCTCATGTCTTTCCACTGATATCCAGCCACAGCTTGCCATGGTGTAATAATAAGCTGAGACAGTTGATGGCAACAGAGTGAAGGTTGGAGCATTTCTGGCAGAGGTGTGGCTCAGTAAAGGACAGGATGGCTCTGAGGGACCATTATACAGACTATCAGACGGCAATCTCTCAGAAAAAGGCTAGTACTCTCTGTCACAGGTGACTGCCCCAGGTAACAGACCAGCTCAACTCTCCCATACTGCAGACAGGTTAATTCATCCTCCCTGTCTGCAGTCCAGAGGTGTTTTACCTCAAAAAAGGTATGAGGAGTTCAGTCTATTCTTCCTGGACACAGTGTCCTTCATTAGGGTGGGAACTGCAAGAACCCAGGGGAGGATTACATGATGGGGGGGAGAAACTGATGGCCACTAAACAGGAAAGGGATTTGGGGGTACTCATATCTGATGACCTAAAGGTGGCCAAACAATATGCCAAGGCTGTGAGGAAAGCCAGTGGGATGCTGGGGTGCACGGGGAGAGATATCACCAGCAGAAGGAAGGAGGTGGTGATGCCACTCTACAGATCACTAGTGAGGCCTCATTTTGAATATGGTGTCCAGTTCTGAAGGTCGCATCTCCATAAGGACGTAGACATGGTGGAGGCAGTTCAAAGAAGGGCAACAAAGATGGTGCAGGGCCTGCATCAAAAGTCATATGAGGAGAGACTGGGACACCTCAATATGTATATCCTGGAAGAGAGAAAAGACAGGGGAGATGTGACAGAAATCTACAAATACCTAAAAGGCATAAATAGGGTACCGGAGGGTAGCATCTTTCAGAAAAGGAGATCTTCAGGAACGAGGGAGCATGACATGAGGTTGGAAGGGGGTAGACTAAGGGGTAGTGTGAAGAAGTATTTCTTTACAGAAAGGGTGGGGGATGCATGGAATAAACTCCCAGCGAAGGTGGTAGGGACAAACACAGTGGGGGTATTCAATCATGCATGGGACAGGCATAGGGGAACCCTACCAATAGGAACGAGGA
This sequence comes from Neoceratodus forsteri, assembly GCA_016271365.2. Classification (NCBI taxonomy): domain Eukaryota; kingdom Metazoa; phylum Chordata; order Ceratodontiformes; family Ceratodontidae; genus Neoceratodus; species Neoceratodus forsteri. The sequence continues at coordinate 1,692,369,657 of CM057456.1, read as the reverse complement.
GGTAAAGCTGGAGATCAAGTAGGATCTGTGGCTTTTACAGTAGGCAGGGAAAATGGACAGACTACATGGGCCCAGCAGTCCTTATCTGCCGTCAATTTCTATGTTTCCATGGATCTCTCTGGGTGGCCTGGCAGGGGCTGACACTGATGCAACTGAGAGGGGCAAGGGCGCCTCAGTGCTGTGGACTGAGTTTCAGCCAGTGCAGGTGAAGAGGTGCTTGCCATGATCTGTGGCCTGTGTCCTACTTAATGAGATTCTGACCCAGGGCCGACATGGCTGTTGGTGGACTGCCATGAGATCCTATGTCCACTGTTCACCAACACTGTCCGGTACTCCTCATGGAAGGATGTTTTTTTACAGCTATATAGAAGGCTGTTTTTGAAGCCCCTTCTGAAGAAATTGCCTCTGCACCTGGAGGTGCTGGAGAACTACAAGTTGGTCTCAAATCTCCCCTTTCCAGGAAAGATTATTGAGAAGGTAGTGGTGGTGCAGCCTGAGACTCACTTTAAAAAATCTGACATCTACAGACTTTTCCAGATGTGTTTCAGGCCTTAGAACAGCATGGAGACGGCACTCATGAATGTGTTTAATGGCCCATTTCTTGTGCGAGATAGAAGGAAGCCGTCTACTGTTTTTCTACTTGATCTCTTGTCAGAATTTGATACTGTGGATCATGTGGTTTTGATTGGTCAACTGGAGAAATACTGTCAAGCCTTGAAATGGTTGAGTCTTTCTTGTCTGGCACATTACAGCAAGTTGTGATGGGTTCTTTCTCATTGCGCCCAGTGGAAGTTAGCTGCGGGGTTCCCCGAGGTTCCATTCTGTTACTTGCAGTAGACACATTGCCTCTGGAATGGTCATTAGATGGTGCAGAGTGAGTTTTCAATATTTTGTGTATGTTACTCAGCTGTACCTATCTTTTGCACTAGATGGGCATTAGGCAGTTGCAAGAAATTTCTAAATATATGGCTTCTAGCTGGATGAGTCTTCACCCAGGACATAAAAACTTAGAAACATAGAAAGTGACGGCAGAAGGGGACCATACAGCCCATCTAGTCTGCCCTTTTTCCTACCCCCCTCCCTTAAACAGCTGGTGACATGATTTGGGTAGGCAACTCATTTGGATGTTGCCTGCCCAATTAGTTAAATAAACTTGTGCTGCAATCTTTTTTTTCAGGAAAAATACTTCAATTTTAACTTACAATGCCCAGCTTGTACCTTCTGTGTACCAGTCTTTCAGTGTTGAAGGTATAGACGGGTATCTGTTCCCGAATAGCAAATATTTTCAAATTTTGGGGCCCCAATTTAAAAAGCTAGCTTTTGCTGGGAGCTTATCTTGGGAGCATCCTTATAGTGGATGCTTTGCAGCTTAATCCTAAATTGCAATCACGGCTCCTGGTAGGTTGGGGTTTAAAACAGCAGAGAGGGATGCTAGGTCTATCATACCCCGTTAAAGGTCAATTATCTATTGAAGTTCTGTTAAACTGAAGGGGCAACCGGGCTATTGTTTTCTTTTGTGTGGGGGGGGGACTTCACTACCTTGGCAATGGTGAATGGTGATTTGGGTCCTGGTCTTTTCTTTTTCAATATCAACTTTCATCCACAGATAATAATCATTTTCCCTGGTGGACAGTCCTATCCTCTGAACCTTTGGACTGGCAGTTCCCCCTTTTTTTGGTGAGTTTCATACTTGGAAAGATGGCATTTCGCAGCAGCTCTTTTTAGGCTGCTCCGAAGTAAAATCACACATCACAGCTCCAGTTTCCTGAACCGCAGCTCCAAATTCCTGAAGGACTTCTCCAGCAATGGTGATTTGGGTGAGTTAGCTCTTTCCCTCCCCCTGAAATTCCACAGCGGCAGTAATGGTGTACAACTGAGATTATATAATGGGAAGGGACCTGCGATTTTTACTAACCATTCCAGGTTTTAATTGTTACAAAGAATTTTATATTTGTTCCTGACTGTAACCCCCTCAACTCGAGGATGGTTTTCAGCTTCTGAATTTTTCCTAACAGTTCCATCATCCATGTAGAGGAGTTTGCCATCAGTAGAACAACCTCTGTTGGGAGCACCTATTCATAGTAGCTTTTCTGAGGGTGCTTAGAAATATAATTGTAAGTCGTCTTTTTTTTTGGTAGTTCATGAGATGGGAGGGACCTAGAAAAGAGCAGGGGCTATTTATTATTGGGTCTAAGGTAAACCCCCAGTAAAGGAATAGTTAAGGGGAGGAGTTGGATTTCTATGGGAAGGAGTGGGAAGAGGATCTTATTTTTATGACGACTGTATTATTGCCCTAAAGTAAGTCTAATTTGAGGTGAGGCAAGGCAAATTTTATTTTTATGGTGCCCAATCCTGGAGGCTCTGGGGTGCCTAACAAAGTATTGCAGATAAAACAACTAATTACAATCTATAAATAGCAGATAAATAAAATCAGAGTTCAAATAATAAAATTCTCTGAAAGTACTGATTACTCTGTGAAGGCCAGATTGAAGAGGTGTGCCTTTAGCGCCTGCTTGAAAACACAGATCGAAGGGGCCTCCTGGACTACAGCTGGGAATGTGTTCCACATGGTCGGCCCAGAGACACTAAAAGCTCGATCACCAGATGTCTTGAGCCGAACCCTGGGAACATCCAGGAGGCCCTTTGAAGAGCACAGGAGGGAGGTATAACATCCATGGGGTCCACTTCTTTTAAACAGTAATTGAGCTAGATTGACAAAGGATTCTGTGTGGTTTCTAGGGGAAAGGGGGGTGTTTTCAGAAGGAAGGGGAACCTTATTGTTAGTTTCATTTAGTCCATTTTTGATTTTAGCCACTTTAGAAGGCTATCTGGTATCGCAGGTGTCTGGAGGTAATTTTCTTTCTAGAGGCCAAGAAATAGCCTTAAGAAGCAGGGGGCCTGTGGGTATAGGGTGGGACAATACTTGGTCCCTTCAGTTTGTCCTCCCTGCATTTGGTTTTCAACAGTATGGACAAACTGGGGGGCTAAGGTTCTGCTTGCAGGACTTGTCTTAATGTGTCTTTTCTTCTCAGTTACTCTTGTAGTTTGCAGCAGAGGGGAACATCGGTGGATGAGGATTATCTGGATAACCCAGATTTGCACTTTATTTTATAGCAAATTAGATGGCTTTACTTGGACAGGATTGCAACTTTAGGCGGTTGCATCCCATGATGAATCTTTGGTTCTTACTGAACCTGGGGATATCTTTTACCATCTTATGTTCCCCTGTGGTGCTTACCAAGGGTAAAGCACCACTTAGGAGCTGAATATTATTTCAGGGTCCCTACCTTGGAGCCCACAAGTTTTAAAGGTTGCTCTTTTTATTGTTCCAACTCAAACCTGTTCTCTAAAGTTATGCCCTTGGGACAGACTATTTATAGTGCTATTGTTGATGTTGATCAGTTGTTTGTTACTAGCCTATTTACCGTGTTTTTTAATATTTCTTTGTGTGTGGAGATGGACTTCTAGACTGGGGGGTGAACTGTTAAGAGGAGAACCTGTTACTTTTCATAATTTTGGAAGGATGGATCTCTGGCAGAACTCTTTTGCTCAAGTTGAGGGCTGTTTCTATATTTTTTTGGGGGTGTATCAAGGTTCCTTTTGCAAATCATTACAATATGTTGTTTCCACGGCAGATAATCCTTTGAGTATTGTATGTTTTTTTGCTGTACCTGCCATGACAGAGGGGCTCCTTTTATATTTATGGTGTATTGTTACTACGACTTATTTTGGGGGATGCTTTACTAATCTGTGGATCACTGTTACAACATGTTCATACTCTTAGTTCTGGATTATGTCCTTATTATTGGTGAAGTTATGGCTCAAGATTTAAGGATACTATCGTATAATGTAAATGGTGCCACCAGTCCAGTGAAAAGGTAAAGACTTCTCCATTACTGTTGTCAGCAGAGAGCAAACTTGATCTTTTTTCAGGAACTCATCTATCATCTACACAGCATGAAAAGTTTCTAAAATTGGGATTTGAAAAGATCTTTTATGCTTTGCATTCCACTGGGAGGCATCAACGGGTCCTCATTTTGTGTCAGTGGGACTTGCCTCTGGAGGTACATGACAGTGTGACTGATACGGACCAAGAATTTATATGGTAAGGAGATTACATTAGCTAACACCTATTTCCCTCCAGCAACTAAAAAAGCTGTTTTTGCCACTGTCTTTTCTTTGTCAACCTCCAAGTTGAAGGGTAGACTACTTTGGGGAGGCGATTTAAATATAAAATTGAACCCAGTGTTAGACGCTTCCAACCCCAAAGCTTACCGCCACTCCAGTGTATCTAAGTACATCCTCCACACGTTTCATCATCTGGGACTGGAGGATGTTTGGCATTGCCTTCATTCTAAAGAGCGTGCATATTTCCATTACTCGGCTAGGCATGGTAGGTTAGGTTAGATTATTTTTTTTACTTTGACAGAACACATGGGAGATGTGCTTCAAGTGGAGATGGGCCCGATCCATCATTCCGATCACTCACCAGAATTAGTCACCACTGACCCCTTTAAACCACTATGTCATTCGTTCTGGCGCTTGCATCTCATATATTTAAGGGACAAACTCCTTCTTAATGATCTAGTGGGACGGGTTAGAGACTTTCTGGAAGTTAATGACATGAGTGAGGTAATGACCAGTATACTGTGGGATGCGTTAAAAGCTGACATTCGAGGCAAACTTATCTTATACACTGCTACTAAACAGAAAGAGAAGGAAAAAAATTATCAGACTTGTATCAAGAAGTTACGTTTTTACAATTGGCGCTTTCTAGGGGAAATAGCTCAGTACACCTTAAGTTATTGTCAGCTAAAGCTGAACTGCAAAAATGCATGGATCAAAAAATTGAGCAAGCACTTTATTACTTGTGACAACGCTATCACCTGGGGGGTGCCAAGGGCTATAGGTACTTGGTGCATCGTCTTCGGGCTCACTGTACTGCGGCAACAGTCCTTAAACTATTTGATCCAGTTACTGGGAAACCCACACATAGTGTTGACGACATACTGAACATTTTTTGGAATTATTATGAATCATTTTATTCTCAGAAACCCTCTGTGCAATCATCTGATAGGGTTTTTCTCTTTTTTGGAGCAAGTGAAGTTACCTAGATTACTGGAACAACACGTGACCCTCCTGACTGCCCCAATTTTTCCCTTCGAATTATCCACTACAATCCAAAGAGCTAAATCTGGGAAAAGTCCTGGTTCTGATGGTTTTCCATTTGAGTTTTACAAAATAAAAGAGTTGCAACAGGCTTTATCTCCTTTACTTTTATGCACTATGTGGTGGGTTCAGGAGGGGGAGGCACCTCCCCCTTCCTGGAAATATGCAACTATAGCAGCGTTGCCGAAACCAGGTAAGGATCCCCTTCGACCAGATTCTTATCGACTCATTTCAATGCTTAACGCTGGCTATAAATTTTTTTATGTCTATCTATGTGGCTAGATTTGAGGGTGTTCCCCCATCTCTGGTTGACCAGGACCAGGCGGGCTTTGTCCGTAAGCGACAAGTTTTTGACAATGTTCGACATACTTATATGCTTTTGGACCATGCCAACAAATGATCAATCTCCCTGGTCCTGGTAAGCCTGGATGCAGAGAAGGCCTTCAATCAAGTGTTGTGGCCCTTCCTTTGGTCAGCGTTACAAGCATGTGGTTTTCCCTTTTATTTTTATTAATATGTTGAAATGGGTTTATGTTAATTCAGTGACATATGTTAAGGTAAATGATAATCTTTCAACCCCCTTTTGTTTAGCCCATGGCACCTTTCAAGGGTGCCGCTTGTCTCCGCTTTTGTTTACATTATATGTAGAACCACTGGCTACCCATATCCACCTTTCAAAACAAATTGAGGGTATTCCAGTCGGGGAGACTACCAGATGGCATTGTTCGCGGATGATATTCTGTTAACATTAACGAGCCCTACATCTTCCCTCCAGAGCTTTTTTGCCTATCACAAGAGTTTGCGTAGCTATGAGGATTTTGCTAGAATAAATTAAAAATGGAGGTAATAGCTTTTCGTTACCCCCCCCCCCAAAGATATTTCAATTACTCCCTGTAGGATGGAACAGAAAGTATATTAAATATCTTGGGGTTGAACTAACAAAATCCCCTGAGCATGTGGCTCTCCTGAATTTGGAACCCCTCACTCAAACAGTAAAAAAGAGAATGACCAACTGGTCTACATTGCCAATGTCTTTTTTTAAGACATGTACAGGTTGTCCAAATGCTAGTTCTGCCTAAAATGTTGTTCTTTCTGCAAACACTCCCTCTAATTCCTTATTTGTGAGACTGGCAAAGATCTATTCTCCAGTCTGTTTGGGGAGGATGGTGCCCTAGAGTAAAAGCCACAATTCTGTATCTATCCCCTGCCCAACGGGGAGTGGGACTCTCCAATTTAGAATGGTATGTCAAAGCAGCTCTGCTGCATATACTCTGTTACTGGATAAGCAATTCCTATACGGCATACTGGAAAGACAGAGTTTGCGCTGAATGATCTGTATAATCCAGGTCGGGTTCTGTATGCTGCCTCCATTCCTCAGATTCAGAGGTCATTTTTCTACACCTATACCAAAACAGTGGTTAGAACATGGCATGGTTATGTGAAATCTCTCCTTCCAGAGGAGCGTTTATTGGTGACAGCTTTGGCACGGGACGGAGCCAACCCATTTTGCAAATCAGATTTATTCTTTGAAAGTGAGCCAGATTGGGATTGGAATTTTATCACCAACTGTTTGAAGCCCAGGGTCGACTTTCCTTTGCTGAACTTCAAACCCGATATACGGGTTATCGCACTAAGATCATTTTAGATTTCTCCAGCTTGGATCCTATTTGTCTTCCTCGTCTTATATTCAATTTTTGCCGACACTTTTGAGCGCGCCAGGAGTGAGGATAATTATTTCAGCGCAGCAAGTGGATGAACCTAGGGCACTTAATAGGCTCCTTTTACTCGGATATCTGAGCCTCTAAGCTGGTGACAGCTAAATCAATTTTCCCGAGGTGAAGCAGGAACTAGGGGAGCCTTGCTCATGGGAGGAGTGGCATAATTCTGCTTTGACAAGTTTTTTTTGCATTATTTCTTTATCCCCTCCTATGTGTCCCGTATCTGCCACTTCCTTCAGGCAGCCATGATCCCCAACATCCACCTACTGTCCTCCCTTGGAACCCCATACCTCAAATCACAGTCAACCCTGGGGCAGCTTGGCATAACCCTTCGCTGAGTAGGTCCCTCTCCTCCGAAGGGGAAGGCACCGGTGGGGCAGCCAGCACACTCTTTCTCTTGGTCCCAGGGCACTGCTTAGGTGGTCAGGCTCCTCGAGAGTCCTTCAGTGGTGTCAGCAAATCGTCTGCCGTCATTCTGGCCAATTCAGGACGTTTTTCTAGTTCCCCTGACGTCTTGCTGCATCTTGTAGTGCTTCTGGTCTCCACCAGGGACCGCTACAGAGCGAGGCATCACCCTAACCCACCCCTGGGGAGGACAGCAGTCCTTCGAACGCTCAATACTCTCCCGCCCCTGCCACCCCCCAGCGACCCGAGTCCATTCCCGAACCCGGGTCGCCGGTGTGGTTTGAGGTAAGACCCCAGCGCCTCAGCCCTCTGTGCCACAAATTTTAAGGCTTCATCCTCCCCATATCTACAAGAATTTACCTGGAAATGCCGCTCCAGGTTCTTTTTAACCTCAGCAAGAGTAGATAAATATAAGGGCTTGCAGTTTCTCTACTGCTGGCGGCAATGTGGAGAATCATTACCAGATCAGGGCCATATATTTTGGAGTTGCCCAAATGTAAGGCAGTTCTAGCAGGAAGTGTCCAGAGATCTTCAGCAGATTTTTTTCTTTACAGCTGAATCTGACACCTAAATTAGTTTTATTAACGGTACTCCCTGCCATCCCAAAGCTCTCCAAGCATCAGATCAGGTTACTCTTGACACTAACGCTCTGTTCCAAAAAGGCCCTTACAAAGCTTTGGCTCAAAACCCTAGCTCCAAGTCAATTTTGCTGGTATGAAACAATACATTTTATTTATGGTGTGGAGAAAATTTCTTTTAAGTATCTAAACAAGGAATCTGTCTGCCATGAGATTTGGAGGCCATGGGTCAGTTTTCAACTTACTGTTAACCGCTCTTTTGTCCCATAATCTACCTCATTGAGGCTGTTGCAGTACCTTTATTTTTGAATGTCGTTAGAAGCTTAACTTAACTATACTGAAGGTTCAGCCTTTTATTATTTTGTTGTTAGAAATTTTTATTATCATTTCAAAAGGATACATACACAGATATCAAGTAATGAGACATTATGTGAACCATACCGCAACATTTGGTACAAATAAAGACTTATTAGAGATGTAGTAACAGATAGAAAACATAACAACATATGGAGCATGGCTTGTCCTAAACAGTACGGTATGTTATACATCACACGGGGAATTGTCATGTTGCAAAGGTCATCAGGGCCTACTTAGGCCTACCCACCCATTGGGGGGGGGGGAGCCAGAAGTTCCTAACAGGCAGAGCAAAGCAAAGTATCGATAGCATACCAGGCCTAGAATAGGCTATGATGGACAAAATTGTGTCCTAAGTCAGGCCTGAACCAATAATAACTATATACACAGAGAACAAACAACAGGCAAACTGATTCTGGGATTAAAAACATGACCTTGACGGATGGCACTAACAGGGCAACAGACACCTTCCACGTTAGAAGGGGGAGAGAGCAAAACCAGGGAACCGCAAAAAAAAAAAAAAGGGGGAAAAGAACCACCTAGGGTGGGACATCATGACAATACTTGGAACAGAGGTAAGGCTGCCAGCGTGCCTCATATTGAGCCAGCGAACCTCCCGCAAAACTAGAGAGCCTCTCAAATATAGCCCCATGGGCTACAGCATGAAGAAACTCACAGAAGGTTGGGACCTCTGGGGATCTCCATCTCATTAAGATAAGTCTTCCGGCTATAGCTCCCACTGCAGTATTATTATTTTGTAGCTTCTGCCCTCACGTTGTCTAAGTCCAGCCAAGACAGTAACTCTAAGAATAAAGTTTAGATTTTTTTCTTTTAATAAGTATTACTTGATTCAGCAACTATGTATTAACCGACACATTGATTCCCTCACGTAAAGGTGATGACGTTATTGGAAAGCTGATGTATGCCATGTCTTCTTAATGGAAATCTATGTATATATTCTCATGGATTGCTTATTTACTGTGATGTTTATCTTTCTTCAATAAAATTCGATTATAAAGAAGAACTTGCATGTGTTGCTCCTGAATGATCTGCCCTCCAGCCTCATATTGTGTCCTCTTGTTCTGGCGTGATTCTTGATCCAAAACAGGGCCTGAATCTGCATCTTGTTTATTCCATTTAGGAACCTGAAGGTCTCTATCATGTCTCCTCTCTCCCTTCGCTGCTCCAGGCAATACATGTTTAGGTCTCGCAGCCGTTCGTCATATGTTTTGCTGTGCATTCGCTGTATCACTTTTATTGCTGTCCTTTGCACTTTCTCCGCCTACCCATATCCTTTTTAAGATGCGGCCTCCAGAACTGGAAGCTGCATTCCAGGAGTGGCATTTCCAGGTAATCCCCCTTCCTATGCAGCCCAGCATGCCATTTTCCTGTAGTGCTGCTTTATCACATTATTTGGACATTTTCAGGTCATCCGTTACAATAATTCCTAGATCTCTTTCCTGCTTAGTGGATTCCAGTTTCACTCCTCCTAGATAGTATTCTTTTCCTGGGTTTCCTCTTCCAAGGTGCATGATCTTGCATTTTTTTGTAGCGAAGTTTGGTTGCCATGTTTTTGATCATAGTTCCAGAGTCCTTAGGTCAGCCTTCATATTTTCCGCTCCACTGGAGTGTCTACCGTTTCTCATTTTTGTATCGTTTGCAAACAAACTCATCTTACCTTCCAGGACTTCAGATATGTCACTAATAAAAATATTAAAGAGTATCAGATTCAGCACCAACCCCTGTGGCACTCCGCTATCTACCTCCCTTTCTTCTGACAGGGAGCCATTTACTAGTACCCTCTGGGTCATTCTGCTAAGCCAGCTCTGTATCCAGTTCACCACTTCTTGTCCTACCCCATGCTGTCCAACTTATTTAGTAGCCTTCTGTGTCATACCAAGTCGAAGGCTTTGCTGATATCCAGGTATACTATGACTACAGCACTGCCCTGATCCACTATTTTGGTTACCCAGCTGAAAAACTCTACTAGATTAGTTTGGCATGATCTACCCGTGGTAAAGCCATGCTGTTTTGTGTCCAATTTGCTGTTTTCTTTGAGAAAGGATATAAGCCTCTCCTTTAGAAGGATTTCCATTATTTTGCCCACAATTGAGGTAACTGAGTTGCTTGAACTCTCTTTGCTCCTTTTTTTATATAAAGGAATAACTATGACCTTTTTCCAGTTCTGTGGGACCTCGCCCAGCTCTAGTGATAAGTTAAAAAGGTCAGCTGGGGTACTGCTAGTTCCTCTTTTAGCTCTCTTAGCAACCTCAGGTGTACTTTGTCCGGTCCCTTTTTATACATTGAGTTCTTCCAGTTCCTTTATGCTTCTTTCCTTGTAAAAGGTCCTAAATATATTCCACCACAGTTTGTGCTGCCCCTTGTAAGTGAGGGCTTGCACCTTCATCCTCCTTGGTAAAAGACAGACCAGAAATACCTGTTGAGGATTTCTGCTTTGTCCTTATGATCCTCTGTGTCCTCCCCTCATCCTTAGCTAGTCTGACAATACCTCCTCTTGTCTTTCTCTTCTCACTGATATATCTATAGAATGTTTTGTCACCCTTCTTGATCTCCTTGGCTATCTTCCCCTCCATTGTTGCTTTTGCTGTTCTGATTTCTTTGCTTGCTTCCTTTAGCTTCAACTTGTAGTCATCTCTGCCATTGTCTGATCCAGTTTTTCTATATTTTTTTGAAAGCCTTCCTTTTTCCCTGACTTTGGTGGCAATTTCCTTAGAAAACCGGAGTGCGTTTTTTCTTCTTTGCTTTGCTTACCCTCTTTATGCAGTGATTTGTGGTTTGTAGTATAGCTGTTTTTTTTTTTTATATCATATTTTTATAGGCCCCTAGCAGCCACTGACCTGCCTTGTTCCAACCACCACTCCAGCGCCACCTCCGCCCCTGAAGTTGCATGCCCAGATGGCATATGCAACTCTGCCTTCGAGAGGGGCACCTCTATTGCCCCAACTCCAGACGAGGAACCATTACCGGCACGCGCCATCCAGACATCTTCGGCCACTGGAGTGCGGCCATCCAGCTGCCGCGGTCTGTGCTGCTCCGTTTTTCTGGCCCTGGGAGTGCGAGCATGCAATGATGTCGGGGCACGTTAGTGCCGACATCTGCCACACTCCATATTGCTATGCCAACTCTAGCAGTGCCTCCAGTCATCACCAGGGGCCACTGCAGAGTGATGGCTCCCTGGATCCCTCCCTGGGGATAGGAGAGCAGTCTGCTGGATGCTCAATTCTTATCCCCTCTCCGCCGATCCCTGACGGCTCCAGCTCGTGTCTGAACCCGGGTCGCTACGTGAGTTGTAGGGTCCAGTGCCTCAACCCTCAGCACTACCAGGCCAGACGTAGTATAGCTTTTTTGAAATGTGTCCAGTACTCTTCAACATTGCTTCTGTGTTCAGTATTTGCAAGGGATTTCTTGAGATCCTCTTTCATTTTTGTAAAATCTGCTTGTCTAAAGTCCATGACTTTAGAGTCCTTAGTTTCCGTTTTTGTCTCAACTTGAAACCATATCATGCAGTGGTCGCTGGTCCCCAGGTGAATCACAACTTCTACCACTGACATACTGTCCCCATTTGTGAGTACCAGGTCAAGGACTGCTTCTCCCGTTGTTGGATCCTTCACAAGCTGTTTTAGACCAGATATGCATACAGCCTCCAGAAAGCCCAGACAGAGACAGAGTTGTTACTAGTGCAACCAGGCCTTCAAGGGTCAGCTAGTTTTCAGTGATGTGTCAGTCCTACCATCTCTGAATGGTACCACTCTGGCAAATGTGGATAGGATACAGAATCTGGGGGTCACTGCGGACTCCAAGCTGACTATAAACATCAGGTAGCAGCAGTATTACACAGTGGGTTTTTTCTCCCCCAGCTGCAGAATATTTTCTGATAAAACTATATCTTGAGCATGAGGATCTGGTGACCTTGGTACCTGTCGTCGTAATGTCAAGACATAACTATTGTAATGTTCTACACAGCACTTAGGGTTGTCTGGACAGTTGGTGCATTACCTGCAGCTGGTGCAGAACACTGCAGCCAGGTTGGCTATGGCAACAGCTGAATTGAAAAGGCTGTTCCACCAAGTTAATATGTAGGATTCAGAGACTTCAGAGCTAGCAGAAATAAATCAGCATCATTCATCAGCGTGAAAACAAAAAATGGGTTACTCACCTGTAACCGTAGTTCTAGCAGTGGTATGATTCACATCCTCACGATGGTAGTTCCACCAGAAGTACTGATTCATCGGAACATCTTTAAGCTAAGTTCCTCCCACTACCCAGGTGGTACATCCTTGGGCTCTGCCCCATGATGTCAGATTCTGTATGCCTGAAGCAAGAATCCGTTTGCCACTTGCCAGGGGAGGTTGGGTGGGGGGTGTGGATGTGGATGGAAACCATATACCACTCCCAGAACTATGGTTACAAGTGAGTAACCTGTTTTACTAGTGCATGGATATGGTTCATTTATCCACATGATGGCAGATTTCCAGTAGTTCTCTGGGAGGACGGGGCAAGGTCTGCACCACTACTTGGCAAACAAGGATTGGAGAACCAAGGTCCCAAAAGCAGCATCCCAACAAGATTCCAGGTCAGTGCTCTAATGGGAGAGGAAGGTGTGTGCCTACTTCCAGGCAGCAGTCCTGCAGATCTCCCAGATAGGGATGACCATGGAAGCAGCCACCGAGGCAGTAATAAGTCTGGTGGAAAGAGCCCCAAGACCTACGGGAGGCTCCCTACCAGCCAATCTATAGCAGAGGTCAATACAGGATATAATCCATCTGTCAATCATCTGTTTAGCTGAAGTTCTGCCAAATGCAGCTTCAGCGTATGTGACAAACAGCTGGTGAGCCTCACCCCGAACTCCAGCCATGTAATCTACATAACAGAAGCGCGCCCAATGCAGGTCCAGAATGTGAAGCCTGCGGACGGCCTCTGAAGATGAGGTAGTACAATATACCGGAAGAGTCATCACCTGGTTAAGGTGGAACTCCAGTATAATCTTGGGAGAAACTTTGGATGGGGGTGAAGAACTACCCTGTCCCCGTGGAAGACCAGATATGAAGAATCCACTGAGAGTGCCTGGAGCTCATTAATCCATCCGGCTGATGTGATAGCCACCAAAAAGGCCGTCTTCCATGACAGGTGTGACATCACACACGTACACAGGCTCAAAAGGTTTGCCCTTAAGGATGGCCAATACCAGCAGTAAGTCCCAAGTGGAAGTGAGGTCACACAAACACCAGAGGGTACATGTGGGTTCATTCCTTTAATAAAGCACCCAATCGCCTTCTCCTAGGCCACCACTGGCATACCAGCCTGCACCCAGTATGCACAGATGGCAGGCAAGTGCACCCTGAGGATACCGTTCGCAGCCCCAGTTGGGAAAGGGATCAAAAGTACACGAGGATACTAGCAACAGGCCAGGCAAGGGGAACAGGCTCCTTGCCCTGACACTAAACTGAAAATCTTTTCCATTTAAAGGTGTAGCACTGGTGAGTCAGCTCTTTTCAGGAGGCCTCCAAAATGTGGAGCATATTCCCCAAAAGACCCAAAGCCGGGCACTCTAGTCAGTCAGGAAGCAGGCTGTCAGATACAGGGACTGAAGGTCCAGGTGCAGGACCTTCTCCTGTTATCTGGTCAGCAGATCTGAGCAAAAGGTTAGCCTCCACAGAGGCCTGCTGCTGAGACTGAGGAGATATGGGTACCAGAACAGGCGTGGCAGGATGGATCTATCAGGAACATCTGTGCCTTGTTCTTCCAGCCCTTGACAAACCTTATGGATCAGGGAGAAAGGAGGAAAGGCATAATAGAGGTCTGGGGTACAGGGCCGTGTGAAGGCATCCCCCACCAGTGTCCCGGACCATGGGGTGGGCACAAAACAACCTCCATTTGGCATTCTCCCAGTAGGCAAACATGTCCACCAGATGTGAGCCCCACAGGGAGAGCAAGTAGCTCACCACCTTCTGATGCACAGACCACTCGTGCAATGTTTTGCCCATCTGCTGAGAGTGTCTGCCAGCTGACAGTCTGTTCTGGTGACAAGGATCACCAGGAGATCTGCACTTATACTGTTCATGAGAGTCCAGGTGTGGAAGGCCTCCCAACACAATGGAAGGGAGTTAATGCCACCCTGCCAATTCGGGTAATACATGGTCGTGGTGTTCTCTGTCTGAAGTTGTTTGACCTGACGCCATACTAGACGAGTGAATTCCATCAGAGCTTGCCACACTGCATGGAGCTTCAGCAGTTTGATGTGGTGATGGGACTCCTTGGGTGACCAGAAACCATGGGCCTTGTAGTCTCCCAGGTGCACTCCCCATCCCACCACAGACATGTCCATCGTGAGAGAGGCAAACAGTTCTGGGCAGACAAATGGGACTCCTTCCTCCCCATGTCCTGGGATCAGCCACCATTGGGTAACATCCCATATCGGCTGGGTCACTGTGACTGGCTGATCCAAGTGTATTAGGTGTTGGGACCACTAACGGCCCAACTCCTGCTGCAGGTGCCACATCTGCCAGTGCGGCCACCGGACCATACTAGTTCAAGATGCCATGTGTTTAAAAACAGGTTGGATAAATAAATCGAGCAAGGTGGTAACATGAATTATTATAAGGAGATATGAGGAGCTACTTGCGGGCAACTCGCCCTTTCAGCTCTCCAGAACATTTAGCGACATTTAGTGACATGTACCCCAGCAGCCTCACGAAGTCCCAGGCAGGGCGTGAGAGCCCAACCTGAAATGATCAGACAAAGGAGGTAAGATCCAATGCCCAGTCATGGCCTGCAGAGAGGCAGGCCTCGGCCCTGTAGGAAGTCTAACTTGGTGGCAATGAAATGGATCACCCATGAGGGGACCAGTTTGAATCTGACTGGGTTGACCGAGAGACCCAAGTCTCTGCAGATATGGAGGGCTGGAACACTCCATGGCCTCCTTGGACGGCCTAGCTATCAGCCAGTTGTCCACATAAGAGTAAACCCTGACACCCTTGGTGTGGCTAGAAGGCTGCCACCACTGCCATGCACTCTGTGAAAACCCTGTGTGCAGAAAAGAGGCCAAAGGGCATGACCTGGAACTAACAGAGCAACCCTTCTATGCAGAACTGGACTGGGATGTAGAAGAATGCGTCCTGGAGGTCCAGGGGGCAGAACCACATGCCTTGCTCCAGGGATGGCATAATGTGGTTTAGAATGACCATCCAAAACTTGTGCTTCCACATAAACTGGTTTAGATCGTGCAGATCTGGTGTCGGGTGACAGCCCCCCCCCCCCCGTCCATATTGCGACTAGGAAGTACCTGGAAACATATCCTTGACTTGCTGAGGCATCTCGGACATGGGCTATGGCTCCTTTCACAAGAAGATAACAACATCTTCCCTGAAGGCGGACAATGTGTCCTGCAACACTGACGATTCCCTCAGAGCGTGGGATTGGTAAGGCAGGAGAGCCCTGAAGTCAAGAGGAAACCCTCTGCCCACCACCTCGACAACCTACTTATTCATAGTAACGGACCTGTGAGCCCAGAAGTAGCAAAGCCACCCCCCCCCCCCAACAGGGAGATGGGTCACGGACTGGACAGGTGGAAGGTAGACACCCCCAACCAATCACTGGGCAGCTTCGAAGGGGGCACCAGCCACTGCAGCTGGAGAGGCACTGTCGTTGAAGCATAGGTCAGGAAGCAGAGGCAGACCAGGAGAAGTTTTAAATTCACAAGCAGCATTTTATTAATATCAATAACAATAAAACAGAAAAAATAAAATTGTACAGGATAGCTCTTCCTAAAGGCGGTACAAACAAACAAAAAAAAAAAACTACATCTGAGTCTCACTCTCCTGCAATTCAAATCTCAATCTCTCTCTCTATATCTCCAAACAAAACACTGTTCTTTTTATATCTGATTTCTTTTTGCCTGTCAATTCAAATTCTGCACACCGTTGTTGTAAATTACATCTCCTGTTTTTTCCAAAAATGTATTAAAACTGTCAGTTACCTTCCCGAGGCCAGCCTGAAGAGCACATCTAATCATAACTGGCACAGCAAAACAATACATTTCATCAAGAAGCTGGTTTCCTGTTGACAATTCTGTAAACAAGCTTATGGAGGGCAAAATGCATCTCAAGGTCAACCCGTGTTCCAGACTGATATCCTTTCTAATAAACCCAAATAGCTTTCTGCAATCATTTTAACAGAATATATACATTTGTGAAGTAAAGGATCCCAGTTTCACATAAAGATTCACATACTGTATACATATTTATTTACCACAATGAAGCAAGGGGAGAAAAAAAGAATAGAAATAGTAAATGAAGGTATTTATTTAAGAGTTTAACCAGGAAGGCATACTGAGCAGAGTACTGCTCGATTCCAGATGCAACCTAGGGGAAGGGGGCATGGAGAAACATGGACAAAAACTATTTGGCTACCTTGTACAGACTAGCAGTTACAAAATATAGAGATACCAGAACAGTAATTTAATTTACAAATTGTACATTTAGGTTTGACTTAAACATTTAGAGATTAAGACTACGGCCTAAACACACATACACATTAGAACAGTAAATTGCTAGCAGAGTGACAGAATCCACACACAAAATCAAAAATTAGCAAAAGTTAACAAATTTGCCTGAGCTGGTCGCTCAGGCTGACATATTAGCCACAGTCGCAGGGGGTGAAAAAATGGGCAATGATCTGGGTGTTGAGGAGAGGCAAAGGGGCATGTGCCAGATGACAACAGGAAGGGAGTTCCACAGTTTGGGCATACAGTGACTAAAAGCTGCCTGGCCAGCAACGGTGGACATACATGGCACAGAGATGAGGTGGGAGTCTATGTTCCTGAGTGGGTATGCAGGTGGAGCCTGGGCTGTTAGGACTGAGGTGAGGTATGGGGTAGAGATTTGTGCCAGAACCTTGCCAGGATAATAGCACAGTGTGACAGTCTGCGATCGTGAAGCGATGGAAAATCAAGGGCTCTGTAGAGGTCACAGCAATGCGTCAAGGGGGCGCAGCCTAGAGCAAAGTGACAGAAAAGAGTGGAAGAGGGGGTCCAGTCTGGCTAGGGTGGACATGGGAGCGGGACTGTAGACTACATCCTCATAGACAAAAATAGGGAATATAATTTTCTGCGCAAGTGCACAGCGGGCTGGCAGTGGGATGTACCCATGGTTGCAATACAGGGCACCCAACTTGGGGTGGAGCTTTTGGTGGATGGCAACAACATGTGACCTTGAGGTATCTAAATAAGGAGCAATCCTTCAGAGAGGTTCTGTCCAGGGTGTGGAAGGAGGGGGAGGTGGGGAGCTGAGAGTGTCTCTGCCTTGTGCTGAAAGTCACTGAGACAGTCTTCTTGGCATTTAGGGAAAGCTGATTTGTGTGACACCAGAGCTGAACATCCTTGAAGTCCTGCTGCAGTCTAGTTGCCACATCAGAAGGCATGGAGCCAGATGTTTACAGAACTGTGTCATCTGCATACATGTGGACAGATGTGTTGGGACAGGCCGTGGGCAGGTCATTTAGAAAGATGGAGAACAGAAGCAGGCCGAGGACTGACCCTTGGGGTACACTAGTGGTGACTGGGAGTGGAGAGGATGTGGAGCAGCCAATTATGACTGATTGGGACCTGCCTATTGGATAGGAGTGGAATCAGCTGGTATCCCTGATGGAGAGACCAGCAAGAGAGAGAGCTTGTGCAGGAGGAGAGAGTGACACACGTGTTGAAGGCCCTAGATAGGTCAACAAAGATGGTCGAGGTGATGTGGCCTTTATCCGTTTCAGAGAGAATGGAGTCTATGAAACGGAGTAAGGAAGTGGTGGTGGAGTGGGACTTCCTAAAGCCAGATTGGTAGGGGGAGAAAAGAGAGGAGGAGTTGAGAAAAGAGGTGAGTTACGAGATGGCAAGGTGCTCCTGGAGTTTTGCCAGAATGAGGAGGAGGGAAATGGGGTGGTAGTTTCCAGGGGCAGAGGGGTCGCCCCCTCTGGGTAGACGAATGACCGTTGCATGCTTCCACTCAGATGGGATGGGTGCCAGGGTGAAAGAGAGGTTAAAGAGGGAAGCCAGGGGGATTGCGATGGCAGAGGTAGTGAGGTATAGCATCTTGGAGTCTAGGCTGGTGGGGCATTTACCCTTGGACAGGTTAAGGGCAATCAGTGCTTTGAATACTTCCGAGGGGGTGACCTTGTGGAAGGAGAAGGAGAAGGAGGGAGCAGATGGGGGTATATCTTGGCAGGGTTTGAAGTGGAGGTGGTGTTTGGCTGGCTGGGGAGGGAGAGTGGCCAAGAGTGATGAGGTGCAGATTGTGAAAATGGAATTAAATTTCGTGGCCACTGTGAGAGGATCCATTACGGTGTTGTTGCCCCACTTTAGGATCGAGGTGGAAGGTTGGGATGGTGGGGAGAAGAGCAATTTTACCACCTTCCAGAACTTAGCTGGGTGGTTAATATTGGATTGGAAGGAGATACAAAAGTAAGAGGTTTTAGCCCACTGGATTTGTCTAGTACAGGCGTTGTGTAGTACGCGGTAAGTTGCATGGATCTTGGGGGAGCCAGCATTTAGATTTTTTTATCATGGCACATTTTTCTCCCCTGCTGGTTGGCCCCCATCCGACTGACCTCCCCAGCCCCATCCCCAGGAATCACCGGCTCTTACCTGCCCGGTTCGGGAGCGGCGCCTGCGGGGGGTCGGTCTTCACCCTGCCAACCGGCATTTTTTCCTCTGTTTTCTCTCGGAGACCCCAGGAGTCAGCACGCATGCACTTGAAGGTGTGCATGTGCTGAACAGCCCTGGTAACATCCTCCTTCCCCAACCCCCTGGCCTACTGCCTAGGCCCCTTCTTGCCCAAGCTGCCTCCAGCCTCCACTGTGGGTTGCCCATCAGCCAAGGGACACCGCACTTCCTCCCCGGAGAGGAGAGTCTGCCTGTTGGCAGCTTCATCCAGCTCCGCCCTCCCTCCCTCCCGTGCCGACCTCTGATACTCCGGGCTCATTCCCAAACCTGGGTCACCAGCATGGGTCGAGGTAAGGCGCCAGCGCCATAGCCCTCTACACCACCGGGCCAGAGCCAGCGGTTTTGTGAGCTTTCCAAGCCTGGTCTCTGGCTCTGATGAGAGCCGTGATGTCCGCTGAGATCCACGGCAGGTGTGCGCCCCTTAGATGAGTATGTCGGAGCGGGGCATAGAAGTCCCATGCTGGTAGGAATTTGGCCTTGCAGTACTCCCATGCAGCATCAATGGAGGTTGCCCGGGATATGAACGACCAGTCCGTGTTTGAGAGTTCACTCTGAAGTGTGATTACATCCAAGGATTCGTAGGAGTAGGTATGGAGGGTTTTGGGGGGGGCCTTTGGTCTAAATATTTTCCTGACTGAGTAAATCATGTGGCGGTCACTTAGTGCGTCTGGTAACAGACCAGAGGCAATTATCCGGTGTGAATGTGACGTAAGGGACCAGTCTAGGAGGGAGTGATTCAGTGATTTTTGGTTTAGTCGTGTGGGTTCAGAAATCATTTGGGCCAGCTTTAGTGTAGCCACCTGGTTACGAATCTTGGAGCTGGCTGGTGAGAGCCAGTTCAAACTGAAATCTCCAAGTATATGGAGCTCACCCCCCCATGGCAAAGGATTTTAATTCACATAGGTGATCCTGGATAGAAGACGGGGAGGAGTCAGGGGAGCAGTAGGTGCCAGCTATGTAAATGGGGATGGTGTGGGGGGTGGATATCTTGATCATCAAAGTATCGATGGTCTACTCGGTGGATCACCAAGGGTGGTGGAGGGAGCGAAGGGGCAGCCAAAGCATAGCGTCGGTGGGGCCGAAAAAATCAAATCCTCCTGACAGCTCCGGTGCTTGTCTGCTTCAAGGAGCTTCAGTGAGGGCTGTGATGAGGGCCATCCGTACCTGTGTTTATTCGGTCAGGTAGCAGCTTGCGTGGGAGAACTGGACAGAAGCCCTCGCGACCACCAAGGTCGGAGCCGAAGAAGCTGTGGGGGAGAAGGAGAGAGAGCGGAATATTAAATACAGGTACTGGGAGCAGACCTTGCAGGGGTGGAGGGGATTCTGCAATAATGAAATGTGAGTCAGTGGAGTGCAGCAGGTATATTTAGCAGGCGGATTTCTAAACAAGCTAGAAGGATTACACTAAGGCGAGCAGAATTCATAATTTTTTTTTTTTAGGTAGCCTCTGGGACAGTAAAACAAAAACATAAGTAAAAGGGCTGCTTGATGCCTAATACAGCAGTGAGCCAGAGGGCTGAAAACCAATTTAGATTTAAACAACTACCAAGTACGTCTGTCTTAAGGTATCATTTAAAACACAGGCTTAACTAAATTTGTACAGTACGTAAGTTTAAAATCTGTCTTAAAGTAACCACAAGGAGCGCATTTAAAACACAGGCTGTAACTAATTTTAGAGGTATAAATCTATTTGTAATGCTATGCTGACTAGAATGGCAGTAGCAGCCAATGGTTTTCAGTTTTAAAATTTGGCGCCAAAAATAAATCTTCCTGAGAGCTCCAGTGCTTTTCTTTTTCAGGGAGCTTCAGTGAAGGCCATCTGTACCTGCGTTTATTCAGTCGGGCAGCAGCTTGCGTGGGAGGGCCGGACAGAAGCCCTCACGCCCACCAGGGTCAGAGCTGGAGAAGCTGTATAACAGCCTAGACAGACTGTTCCACCAAGAAAATAGGGACAGTCCAATAGTTTTACTGTATTTACAAAATAAATAGTCAAGGACGCAGGTTTGAGACCCAATGTGGGTAGGAGCTGCCAGAGAAATATAGGGTAGCCCCTGCAGCGATAAAAAGACTGGATTCAGTGTTCATAAAATATACCACAGTAGAGAATAACACTTTAAAATAAGTTTGGTTGTAAAATACACAGTGAGCATATCATTAGTTAAAGACAATGGGATGCAGCAAGGGGGAAGTGGAAAGGACTCCTGACCCTGCCATTTTCTTACACACATTCAGTTTTACATATATTGTTGTGAATGGCATAATTTTTATGCCAAAATATAGTATTTAATGTTAAAATAGTTTATTGTAGCTAGTCCTGTGGCGCTGAGAGTTGAGGCACTGGATGCCACACCTCATGCCATGCCGACAACCCAAGTTCGGGAACGAGACCAGGACACCGGGGGTCAGCTGGGGGGGTGTAGGACTGAGCTGCCACCGGCAAGCTCTCCGACCCTGGGGTGGGTTCTTGTGCTTCCCGGCGCATTAGCGGCACCCGGTAGCAGCTGGATGCACTAGCGACCAGGAGCACATCAGAAGGGATTGAAGGAGGTGGAGGCTTACGTAGGTCACACGGGAGCATGCGACCTTACGTGCAGGATTCACTGCACGTCCTCCTCCTGGGGCACCATGCACTAGAAAGCCCCACTCACGCATGTAAGATGAAGCCTCCGACGGGCTACCGCACCATCCACCAGTCAAACAAAGCCCAGCATAAGTCAGGGTGAAGGTTACAGGGTTATGTTGGTCTCTCCCCTGTCCTCCCCTAGGGGGACCCCTCCGTAGAGGGCAAGCTGCGGTCCTCCCTGCAATGCCACTAAGGCGGAGGCTGGCTGGTGGGATGTGTTGAGAGCCTGTGCACAGGGCGGATTAGGGGATAAGTACCCTCAGCAGATTGGTGAGAAAATAGTGTTGGGGGAAAAAAAAAGTTTATTGCAAGACTGGTGGCCAGTGGGCTATTAACTGAGTGCCCTGGCTAAGTTATATAAGCGCTGGTAGCCCAGTGTAGAATTCGACTGCCTGAGTTGCCTGTGGAGATTTTTTATAGTTAAGGTAACTATTTTATATTTGCAATCGCTCCCGAAATAACAGCTGCTCTGTAGGTAAGTATAGAGACGCAGACTGGCAGCTGCAGGCGCTACAGGTGCCAAAAGCACGAATGAGAGTGAGTGACCAAAAGTCAGTCCCACAGTGAGAGCGCTTGGTGCTCAGTAATGGAATCCTTGGGTCTGCCTAGGGCAGCCGCCTCACTGAACAGCCGCACAGAAGTTAGGCTTTGGCCTACATGGGTCTCCTGCTACACACAGTGCCGAGAGGCAGCAGCACGATGCGCTCCTCTCGAGGCAGAATAAAGCAAATAACTTATTCCCATTTCTTTAGTTTGTTTATTTATTTATTTATTAACCAGGTTGGTGCACTGATCCGAAGACCTTTTTCAGGCATGGCACGGGCCAGTTACTGGCACATACAGTGGTAAAAACAGTCAATACAAACAGCAAAAATCATACATGGATCATAACAGGCAATCAGTACAAGTCAGCAGGCAACAGCAGTGAGGGAAAATAAAATACAGGTAAACAGCACAAAGTCCATCTGACAAGGTGAGCATAATAAACTTAAATAACAAACACGGAACAGGGCAAGTAGCTATGTCACAATTGTAAGATAAACAATGGCTGATCGCAATATCAGGTGATACCCAAAGTCCATGAGGGATTGAGTTCTGGTAGGTACTCAGTCATTAGACAGGAGGAAAAATGTGATTGGAGAGTCAGTGCTCAGGGCAGGGGAGGAGAGCACTAGAGAGTTAGTGCTCGGGGGAGGAGCACACTAGAGAGTGTCAGTGCTCAGGGCAGGGGAGGAGGGCGCTAGTTGGAGGAGGTGGTGGGGGTAGCTCCGTAGGAGTAACTGCATGGCTAGTTGCCTGTGGGTAGACGCAGGCTGAGGAGGACAGGAAGTGGGTCCTTAAACGCAAATTTAGGTTTGGGGGGGGGTCATTCCAAACTGAGGGTCCTGCCACAGAAAAAGCTCTTTGGCCCATTCTAGTGGTAATGTTAGGGCGGTCAAGTTGGCGGAGGGATGATTGGCGCAGATTGTATCTGAAGATTCTGGGCTGGATCACAGAGATGGCGAAGAGTAGGAGGGATTGTGTAAGGCATCCCCAACTGTCCAGGCCAGTAGGTAGGAATGTCGTGCTTGAGGGGGGAGCCAGTTTAGGGACTGGTAGAGAGAACAGTGGTGGGTGGAGAGAGGGGTGCGGAGGGCAAAACGGCATATCCAGTTACAGGTAGTGTTCAGCTGGTTTAGGCTGACAGTTGGGTAAGGGAGTACACTGGGCACCCATAGTCAAGGAGGGGAAGGAGGCTGCCTCGGGCAACAGCTAGGCAGGCTTCGGGTGTGAGATGATCTATTAGGTGATAGCAAAGCCCAATCTTCTGATTAATGCACCTGATCAGTGAGGCAATGTGGTCAGTGTATGTAAGGTACGGGTCCAGGGTTACCCCCAGATACCTGAAAGCAGGGACAGTGTTGAGGGGGAAACCCTCCACGGAAAGGACAACGAGATGGAAGCCAGAGTGGGCAATGGCGGAGAGTTTTGGTTTGGTGCTGAATAGCATGGCCTTTATTTTGGAAGCATTCACCAATAGCTTGTAGGAGAAGAACCAACAATGGGCCTTGTAGAACTCAGCTGTAAGGGCATTGGACAGAGAGAAGGAGGATGAGTCTCTTTGGAACAGTTTTAGGTCATCGGCATAGAGGAGTGGATTACAGGGGAGGCCCTCCATTGGGAGAGAGTTTATGAAGAAGGAAAAGAGATGGGGACCAAGTACACAGCCCTGAGGGACACCCATTGTGACAGGTAAAAGGGGGGAGGTGGCATCACCAAGGCAAATTTGGGTTCTACCAGAGAGGTAGTTAGGGAACCAGGCGGTGGAGGCAGGGGAGAAACCAAGGGCATCAAGTTTTCTATCAGGATGCCATGGTTGACAAGGTCAAATGCATTGGACAAACTGACAAACAGTGCGGCAATTCTATGTATCTATGTAAGTTAGCTTCCCATCGTCCAAGTTCCTTAGAACGTTATCAGTGAAGAGAACAATAGCCGTGGTAGTGGGCAGGCGGAAAGTGCCAGGGAATGATGCCTGGGGACTGGCTGCTTGTAATAAAAATAACTAAAATGCAAAAGGAGGCACAGTCTGGTAATCGGTGCTCAGGAAGCCCAGACACAGTAAAGGAATGCACACACTGTGTTTAGAGCTCACATGGGGAGCCATTTTGTGCATCCAATGGTGCGATTGTGGCACAGGGGCTTAAGGCTCACACACAGGGAAAACACATCTAAATAAATAAATATATTAAAGGGTGTGTGGGGTCTGGAGGAGTCCTGGGCACAACACAATAGTGTTTTAAAGTTACAAAAGTGCACAGCAGTAAAAACAGAGCACTGTAAAGCAGACACTAACAGAATTTAAAGCCAGTCATGTTGCAACAGTATTGTCATGTTAAGAATCGTGTTGCCAAGCTGATTTTTGCTAGAATTAAACCAAACTTGGTACACACACTCCTTAGAGTGTCCTACACAAGGCAAAAATAGTTTCAGATGCCTAAAGTATAAAACAGAGTTGCTGCTAACTTTAATATGGAGAGTGGGTTCTGAATGAAGCTAATCCATGCAGACAGTTACACTGGAGGTGAAGCTTAGCATGGAAAAATGAATATTTAACGTCGTTGAGAAAAAACTGCTGAACTAAGCACAATTAAAGGGGAAACAACTGTTTTGACTGGAAAAAAGATAGGAAGGGATTCAGAACTGATTCTTTGAGTACTTTAATGATAAAAGAACAGTAGTCTTAGCGATTCAGCTTTTCTAGGGCAACTGTGTACAGAACAAATTCCTCAGAAAGCTTGGGAAGTCAGCTGTCCAGCCATTATACTGAAATAGTGCTTAACCCTTGGGAAAATATTCATTTTAAGTGACAAAGAAAATGTATTCTAAAATGACCAAAAGTTATAAAAAACAGGGGAAGCCTTAGAATGTTCAGAGGGCAGTTGAGCTTCAAAATTGAGAATTCCATTGTGGCTTATGCTGATGCAGAGAAGGATTTGATTGGTGATGAGCTGCTGGACAAGTCAGTGCCCACTCAGTGACCACAGATTTAAATATGTTAATGAGATTTTGGCTATAAAATGAGCTGCACAGCCAGCGCGCAGTCAGTCAGTCTGAGCAGGGAGAGCGAAGAAGGAAGGTGCCCAAGCAAAGGATGTCCTGTCTGAAGAGGCCTAGTGAAGAAGAAAAGCCTGACAGAACCAGTTTTATTTAAATACAGTGTAGGAATAGGGGGTCACCTGTATCCCAGAGTAGGGACAGACAGGGCAGTAAATGAGAACAGGGTAAAGAATAGAAAGCCTGTTGCTTCAAATGTCTGATGATCCTGTGTAACAAGTTTTCCTCACAGAAGAAAAGCTGCAAACCTGAAGAAATCAACGCTTCTTGTCACAACATCTACATCCTGCTGACTCAAAGGGTACCCTCCAACTACATTAAGCTGCAGCATCTTTACTCAGAATTTCTTAAATAATCCCAAAGGAGTGTGGTATAGTAAACACCTTGTTGATACCGTTTGGGGACAATTTTAAAAGTCACAGTGACAGTGTTTTACAGAGAATTTACCTCAGTCCTTCTGAATTTGAGAGACTATTGTCAAAGTGAAGGACTGAACCTGAAGAGACTGAGGAGGGATTCTGCCACAACTTTTAATGTACCAGTATGCAACATTGTTTAATGCCATTGTTCAGTTTAAATGTTTTACAGTGATGATTTTATGAAAAGTCAGCTGATTTTGAATGATTTTAGAGTATAAGAAGTGCAGTATAGTAAATCAGTAACTGGATACCAGAGTAGTGCCTGGCAGAAGGGGTCAGTGGGCTGACTGAGGTAGATAAGGCCTAGTAGTCACTGTACCTCGTTAAGGCAAGTGAAATTGGATACCAGGGTGGTACCTGTAAGAAGGGGTCAGTGGATTGACTGCTCGGAGGTATGGCCCAATAGTCACTGCATTCCTTAGTTCTACATAGAGTGTACACAGTAATTGGATACCAGGGAGGGTATCTAGCAGAAGGGGTCAGTCGACTGACTGCTCAGAGGTGGACCCAGTAGTCACTGATTTCCTTCGTTCTAAAGTGAATAAAGCACAGAGATTAAGGCCAAGCGGGGGGGGGGCACTTATCCCGGCAAAGTGTGATATCTGGAGGGCTGGTGGGTGGTGACAGCCTGCAGTCTCCAGAGGTGATTACAAGGTGATTGGTGGGGTGGAGATGCCCTACTGGGATACAGAGTATACAGTAAATCTAATTTATGTGTTTGAAGTGTTGTTTCTGCCTGAATTTAAACTGTGCCATTCGTGGCTGTGATTACAAAGATTTCTTTCATAATTTCAGTAAGCTTTTACCTTTTTGCTCAACTACCCAAGTGTCAAGACTCCTTGCTTGCAATACCAGTGTCTCACACTCCTGCATGTCTCCGGGTCAGTCCAGTGCAGCATTCCCTACTCTTGGCAGCTCTTAGCTACTCCAGTTGGGGAGGTAAAGTACTGTACTCAGGAAAGGGTTGTCACAGGGGGAAGGAACAAAGAATCCTTGATGTCACCTATCTCTGTGTGGAATGGTCTCATCTGCGGCCAGAGGTTAATACAGTAGGTGGGTGGTCGATCATAAAGGAAGAGAGATAACAGGGAGAAATTATGGGACCAGAGTGACCATTTCCAAGTGCCACAAGAAAAACTGGATTGCGCAATCAGACAGGCAAAAGACAGACATGTGGCAGAATAGGAGAGGACAAAATAGATCCTTGATTTTAACTCTCACTGCATAACAAATGGGACAGGCTCATACACAACCCTGTCACAGGTACCACTTCCTGTACTGCAACTTCTTTTTGGCCCTTGGCCAGAGAACTTGGCCTGTGGGGGCCATACTTGGAACTGCCCCTGCTGGGTCTGCTGCTGCTGCTGAAAGGACTGAAACTGAAAGGCCTTCTTTTTCAGTTTCTGGGCTTTTAGGTCCTTCAGGGACGATGCCATAGAGCCCAAGGTGACACTGGACTTCTCAAACCGAGTGAAATGATCATCCACCCCGGGCCAAAGAGATTAATGCCCTAGAAAGGGACATTGGCCCACTTATGCTGATTATCTGCTGTAAAGGTGGAGAGCTTAAGCCAGGACTTGCGATGTATCACAATGGCTGCTGCCATGGCATGGACACAGGAATCACTAATGTTCAAGGCCATCTGGAGCTGTTGTTTACTCAACACTTGACCCTGGTCACTGACCACTTTTACCAGCAACTGCTTGTCAGCAGGAAGGTAAGGGAGGACAATATCCAGAACTCCCAGCAGAGAGTGACCAAATTGAGACATCATTAATGCATAGCTCATCTGTCGGAGACCAAGTGAGGAAGCAGCATAGAACTTCCTGGCCGCACAATCAAGCTTCTTCAACTCCTTTTTTTTTTGGGGGCTTGTTCATGTTCCTAGAAGACTGAATCCGAAACCAGACTTTCAGCCAAGGGGTGGTCTGAGAACACAGACAGAGGGCTGGTTGGGAGTGCATATTTGTAGACCATATCGGCTAAGGGTACCAGATAAGGGATGCTGCATGCTTTCAAAGCTCCAAGGCCGGTCCCATAATGGCATCAGACCCAGGAAAGGCAACCCCTGGGAAATTGTCCCTATCCAGGATGTCAGTAAAGGGGTATTTAGCTCTTTTTCTGAACAGGCTCCAGAAAGACTTTAATGGACTCAGACATAAGTCGGAAAAGAGCCCCAAATGATACTGATCCTTGGTCAGTGGTCAATTCCTCAACAGATTCCCAGTTG
This sequence comes from Neoceratodus forsteri, assembly GCA_016271365.2. Lineage (NCBI taxonomy): Eukaryota > Metazoa > Chordata > Ceratodontiformes > Ceratodontidae > Neoceratodus > Neoceratodus forsteri. The sequence goes on along the minus strand of CM057456.1, from coordinate 1,692,341,838 downwards.
AAAGTATGCGTCTTCAATGACTGCATGGAGGACTCATTGGAGTCGTCTGAAGACTCGTCAAAGATGGCCCTCATCCTTTTACTGCCATGGACTGCCCTAGAGTCATTCCGATTGGGTAATTTCCACCTATAGCCGACCTGACAAGACGGTTGCAGTATGGAAGCCCTTGGCTGGGGCTCCCTGCAGAGGTTGCGGTTAGGGCGGTTCCACCCACAACGGTAGAGATACAGGTGTTGGTGATGGCTGTCTTGGGAAGGACCAGGGTGGGCTTGACTGGAACCAGCCAGACGACCACATGGGTTGGGAGTAGAGCCGTACCCTGCCCCACCAAGGCCCACTGTTACAAGATGAGCTCCTCATAAGCACCACTGCATATGCTGGTGGAGCCTCTTGTCATCTAAGGATGAGAAAGATGAGGAGTATATATGGTGAAGCTTCCAGGTCCAGCAGGATCGAGAGCTCAAAGAGCACCTTGACCCCGACAGTCGACACAGGGGCCAATGTTGAAGAGAAGCTGCTGGCGGTACCATACAGATAATGTGCACCAGCTTCGACTGCACAAACTCTGGTGGAGGCTGTTCTCAAGTGGCAGCAGCCAAGGAAACCAACCACTCCATGTCCTCTGGGTGAGGACCAGGAAGACCAAGGTTTTGGGGGTCAACGCCTTGTGGATCCCCTCTGATAACTGGTTGTCCAGGTCAAGGAAAATCTTGACTGCCTCACCGACCGGTGTCTAGGTTGTCAAGCCCGACAGGGGGTACTGTGGAGCTAGCAACCAACCCCTCGACCAACTGTGACTCAGCCGAAACTGGGCGCTCGACAAATTTTGAGTGGTCGGGGGAGTCAAGGGAGCAGGAGGAGCATAATCTCTTCCAGTCCCGTAACCAACAGCAGTGCTTTTTGTGCTTCCTACTGTGGTGGGTAGGGCTGCCCCAAAGGTCTGACGGGCCTGGCACATCTCATAAAACTCTCCTGTAAAGGACGCTCCAATGCAGGTCCCAGCCAGAAGCATCGCCAAGGCCAATACGGTGCCCATCATGGCCCTTGTAGCCACTTCTTCTATGACTGTGAGTTGAACCGTGGACCCTGTCACAACAGAGGCCGGCTTAGGACCACCCTTTGGCTGCAACTTAAAATCTTAGTCAGATGGCCAGCCAAGGAGCAGATGAGCCTTGTGATCCTCTAAGAATGTGGGAAGCATCGTCTGACACAATCCATAACTCATGACATCGGTGTGCCGTCCCTAGGCAGTAAAGGCACAACATGTGTAGGTCTGTCTGTAACACCGTTTATTGAAATGTGATGATACACTGCTTGAAGCCAGAAGGCTGTTTTGCTTCTTTGCCTTCCATAGCGTAGGGCTGTAGAAAGACCAAGGAAAGTAGCAAAAACTATCAAAGTTTGACAATGGTATACTTTAGACTCTACAATGCACAGAGCAGAGAAGGAAGAGATCAAAGTCTTCCAGTGGAAAGGAAGATTTGACATCACGGGGCAGAGACGAAAGATATACTGCTTGGGTGGTAGGAGGAGCTTAGCTTAAAGATGTTCCGACGAATCTGCACTTCTAGTGGAACTGACATCATGTGGAAAAATGAACCATATCCATGCCCCTCGAAATAAATTTTCATAAATACAAAAAGGCACTTACATACAAAGTGCACTGTGCAGTGAGTCCAAAACTGGAGGGGAGCTTGCTGGAGACTAGGCCCTTTGGTTATGGTAGAAGCATAATCTGATTACATCTCACCTATTTTGCACAGTCTGTAATGGCTACCTATTAGGTACACACTACTTACAAGATCACATTGTTAACTTAAAAGCTCTGCATGAGCCAGAACCAGCTATCTTAAAGACCTTTTGGCATTCTGTGCTACTGATTGTTTCCATCTCTCCACCACAGCATTTCTGTTGGCCTTCCTGATGTTTCATCTTATGCAATCTGGTGGTAAAGCTCTCTCAGTAGCAGCCCCATTGAGTTCTCCCTCACTGGAGGCATTTAAGAAGGCGATGAAATGTTTTTCATTTACACAAGCCTATGGTGTCAAATGAATACTAACTAGTCTGCTGGGTTTTAATACTGGGTTTTAATTTGTTTGTTTTAATTGGTTAAGTGTGCTGTCAAAACCCTACCAGCTATTTTATGTGTTCTTATGTATTGCTTTTGCAAAGCACCCTGAGCATATGGGATAGAGCTCAGTAGGAAAATAAAATCATTGCCTTTATTCTTGGTGCTAATTCTAGAAAATCCTATTGTGACATTTATGGTTGCCCTTTGACCCTTGTTTTAAATATTCTTTGGTAGAATGCTACATATTCTCTCTCCGGCTTGACCCCGTTTCTGTTTTAAATATGTTCCTGCCATTTTCTCTGATTACAATACTCATGCCATGGACAAGCAAGCTTCTAAACTGCCCTTTACAAGGATAGTACCAGGTCAGAGATATTTTACCTTTAATACTGTCAAGCTCTGGAAATCTCTGCCTTTATCAGTGCGGTAATGCAGCTCACAAATGACCGTAAAACATTTGTTAAAGCTGCACCATAAGTCAATGAACCAGTGTCACTGCTTTAACGTCGAATAGTGTAATGCTTACAATGTACTGTTTCGTGTCCATTTTTGTATACTTGTATCATTACTATGCCTGTCTTGTTTCCCAGATCACTCCTACAAATGACAGGTTTCTGCTCAAGAGTCAACCCAGTTAGCAAATACAAAATAAGAAAAAAAACAGAGGTCCACTTAATCTTTGCCCAGTCCACACTGCTATATCACATATAACTGACTTGGTGTACAGAGAAAAAGTGGCAGGACATTTTTCACCAGTACCATCCTAAAACCATCTTATGTTACTACACCTTCTGCTATTTTAATCACAACTTTCTGTAAAAGGAAAACCTGAAACTTCCCAAATGGATTTTACAGTTTGCAGTCAACATCCATGAATACGTTGCTATTTTTCTCCACAAATCTTAATTGTCATGCCTCCTCAGATACAATATTTTAAGTTCCAAATGTTAGCTATTTTTATTACTTCTTTTTGTTTCTTCCTGGGACTGCCACTCCTTCAGACCTCCAAGTCCCAGCCCCATAGAAGCACTGCATCCACTCTTGATACTGATGAGACCACGTCCCCGGAGGCTCTCCCCCCACTTTGTCCTAGTGAACTATGTAAGCAAGGTGGGCCTCAGGCCTCACTAGGGTGGGTTCTAGTGATGACAGATCAGAGACGTTGGAGGGCGCTATCAACTTGGCTGAGGTCTGGCTGCATTCCTTATTTTTCTTTCCCATGATGTGTGGGGTGACATCACCACGCTTCTATGAGCACCAATCATCTTCACCGTGCCACTTTTCCCCAGTGCAACATTAATCACCCTTGCATGCTGCCTCCAGTCTGCTGTTAGGAGGTAACCAAATGGTGAGAGGAAAGAACCTTCGTGCCAGAGGAGGAAAGTTTCTGAGCAAACCCTCAGTCCTCCCTGCCCACATCCAATCCTGCCGTCTAGAGCTCAGCGGGAACCTTGGCTGCTAGTGTGACAAAACAGTTCTGCACTATAAGCCACCCTAGAGCCAGTTTTAGCTCATTTTGGGTAATCAGGACCTTCGATACAGCATATTTTGCTAAAAGAACTTATATCCATTGCAGTTAGCTTGAAGCATTAAACAAGAATGTACTTTTCACACTGTTGCTTTACTGTATGAAAAAAGAATAAATCTATTTCACAAAAAATGTCAGTGTTCTCAGGGATCAAATGTCTGACCAAGAATCCTCATTTTCAACTGTTTGCCCCTTACAGTTGGAAAGACACATGATTTGAGAAAAGGAATTTCAACTCGAAACCAAACAACTTACACTTCACTGTGGGGAGGGGTACAAGTTCTTTTCTAGAAGTGTATTGTGCAGATCCATGAATAGCAACAATACTGATGGTAAGCAGCACATCCACCAGCTTAACCAAACTCTTGACAGAAAGCTGCGCAATGGGTGATGACAACAGGTTAGTTCCATAAATGTAATGACAGCATCATTTAGTGGGTGGTAGGGGAGATTTCCCTCTCTTACATTTACTTAAATTTCATCCAAAGCAGTGTCATTTTTAAACATCTTGCATCAGGGTTATATTACCAGTGCATTCCAAAGGTAATGATTCTTAATTTTTATTATGTTTGCCCTTGAACATAGAAGCAGACGTCATGGAGGAGAGTTTCATTGTGGAGGAGAGTTTCACTGAAGAGCTTGGTTTCTTTTACTGGAGTTCACATTCCTGAGCTCACTAGGAAGTTATCAAGTAATAGCAATGTTGCAAAATCTGCCAATGTGAGGTTAGGCATATTATTCCGGCACAGGAAACACCTAACCCCAGAAGCACTGGCAGTGGCCGTCCAAAGCTCCATTGTCAGCATCATAGACTATGGTCTTATCATATACAGGTATGGGTCTGCAGCTACCTCTGCTCTCAAATGTATCGCAACCTCCCTGAATAAGGCCTGTCGTCTCATCACTGGCTTACATCGCCGTACCCACACATGTGACCTTTATTCCCAATCTGGATGTCTTCAACTGGACAAACGCATAAAATACCAAACCTGCATCACGGCCAAGAAAATTATAATGGGTCTGGCCCCACCTGGTGTCTGTGACCTCCTTAAGCCTAGACATAGGAATGTCACTACAAGGAGATCCAATTCCCATCTACTACATATCCCATGATGTCGCACAACCCAAGGACAAAGATCATTCGCCTATCGGGCATCCAACTGGCTCAACTCTCTTGGCAGCAACATATCGACCGCTCCAACACTTGGCCTCTTCAAGTCCAAGCTGCGCGTCTCACTGCTTGTATCCTCGTATTGCCCATCTTAACATTTCCACCTGCTCCCCAGCACCTTACCTGTCATATTCCCCACAAGGCCCCCTGGCTGCACTGTCTCCCACCCTCACCCACCTCCGTGATTCCACTCCTGCCCCGTCCCAACCACCTCCAGACTCCACCTTACCCCTGCACCTCCTCCCTCGATATCCCACCTCACTTCCCCACCACCCACCCCTCCCTTCCCTTGCTCATAGCTCAAGTCTTTGTACTGGTTATTACATGTCTGTAAGCCAATGACTATAAGTTTGTAACTAAAAATGATGACTGTTGCACACGCTGACGTGGAACCTTTGTAAAAGAGCCTCGGCTCAAATGTATTGTAATCCTAGATTGAAATAAATAAATAAAATAGTAACTACCTCAACTGTCAACACTGTTAGCAAAGCAGAAGATATAAGGGGGTTGTGTGTGTGTATATGTCTATAGCCTGACGTCTACAGGTGGTACAATTTCAATGGCCAGTCATGCCATGTGCCCAAACTGAAACTTACATTTGAAAGGTATTTTCTTTAGTAAAGTCACATAACAAGCTTAGAAATTAGGCATTTTAGTGCCCCACCAACAGGCTACTTCCTCCCGCATCCTTGAAAGTCAAAATCAGTGCTACCTGAGCCCTAGACACTAGCAATCAGACAGCCAAGGTTGGGAAAGTGCTGCCTCTGGTGCTGTAATCTGCTGCCACAGCAACTCATACAGTAGCCAATTAACAGCGCTCCCCACCTTTATCTCAGTTTGAGCTCAGCTTGCCCTGTTTCTCTCTGTACTCTGGCCCTTTTAAACCCTTACTGCAAGCCAGGACTCATTTGCCTCTATCAGAACCCATCGTCCCATACCTATCCAGAATTCCCTCCTTCCTTATTTATTTATTTATTTGCTTTTGGTAACCGGTTGGGTGCACTAGGCATAAAAATGCCTATTTTCAGGCACAACCCTGAAGGATACAAGAGGAAATACATGAGTATACATGTGATGCAGCACGAGATATTTCAACCTCCTTCCCCCTGGTCCCACACAAACAATATGAAAATCAGGCAGTTTCTACAGCAAATTAAAAAACAGGTCAACAGCTCTCCCTCATCTGTATCTGTTTCAGCTCAGCTTGTCCTGCTTCTCTCTCTACTCTGACTAAAAATGGTATACCTGACTACAATGGACTGAGGAGATTGCTCCTCCACACGAACACTCTGCATGCACACAAGACCTGTCCAGGGCTGCGTGGCATCAAGCAGGTGGTTTGGTGGTCATGGGTGAAAAATGGAAAAACACTGGCCACCAGGATTACTGCCCTTGCACTCTCAGACCCTGTGTCCACCCACTCCACCATCACAGGATTTGTGCATCAGAGGGCATGCCTCCCAAAAGCCCCATCACAAGTGAAAAGCTATGCGTGAACCACAGAGTTTCAGGGCTGTGAGGTAGCTTACCCGTGTGGGTTTCTTTACTGGAGATGCCACCAAGCTCTGTGGCAGGGATCACAGTGATGAGAGAGTCAAGGAACTGAGCGAGGACCTGGAAAAGCTACAGAGGTGGTCTTGAATGTAGCAGCTGGGTTTCAATGTGATGAAGTGCAGTCATGCATGTTGGGAGGAAAGACCAGAGAGCTGAGTAAAGCAGTGTGTGTGTGTGTGGGGGGCTGGGGTGGGGGTTGATGTCACAGTCTCGAACAATGAGAAGGAATTGAGAGTAGCATTCACAGTTTCCCTCAATCCATCTGCACAATGCAGTAAGGCAGTGGGGAAAGCAAAAATAATTCTGGGCTGCATAAGCAGGGGTACTGGTAGCAGGCACAAGAGGTCATACCACCCCTGTACAGGTTCTTAGTGTGCCCATGCCTGAAGTACTGTGTCCAGTCCTGGAATCCAATTTGAAGAAGGATGTATATAGGCTGGACGCTGTATAAAGGAAGGCTAAGAGCATGATTCTGGGGCAGAAAGGGAAAACATGTAAGCAGAGGATGGAGTCAGACGAACTCTCTGTAGACCAGGACGGAGCGTGGGGCTATGACTAAGACCTTCAAATACATAAAGGATATTAACGTGGTAAACTCCAGAAAATTGTTCAGACACAGTGAGATCATGAGTTCTAGACGGAATGTCAGCAAACTGGCAGGGGACAAGTTCAAGGGGGATACCAAAAAGTACTACTTCACGGAGAGGGTGGTTGACTGGAACAGTTTGCCTCAGGAAGTGATTAATGCAAGGTCTGTGGGGAGCTTCAACAGGCAGTGGGACAAATGCAAGTGGAAGATTGGGGGGGTCGGGGAAGGGATTTGGACCTTTAAGGTATCAAGCACCTCCACATCGAGCAGATCTGACAGACCACAAGACCGTCTTCTGTTGTCTTATTTCTAAGTTTCTATTGTCCCCTTTCACACTGGGTGCTTTCATTTTCTTCCAGGTCTACGTTGATCTTATATTTATCTTTTTTTTTTTTTTTTTTTAATATATTGGATTTTGGTAACTGGATAAGCTCAGTGAGACTTGCATCCCTTTTTCAGGGGTGACTCAGGGTAAGTTACACACAATAAATGGAATTCACAATACAATGTCAGATGCAAAAGAACAACAGACAGCATGAAAAATGGTAGTTACAGTTTGTATGACTATCATCGCTTGTCTTTCCTCTTCTTAATTTTATTATTTAATTTTTTTCACTCGGCCTTCTCCTCTTTTGCATTTGTTTTTTCTTATTTCAGTCTCCTCCATCTCCATCCCTCCCTGATGCTGCTCCTGCTCAAAGGATTACTTATAAGTGGTTACACACCATGGGAGAGCCTAACTTACGTGACACAACTAGTTGCCAAGAGGGTTGGGGGGGAGAACATTACAGCAGCAGAGTGTCGATTTACAGTATTCACATGTCAGAATTAATATGTACAGACAAATACGAAACAATAGATACCCTTAAACAAGTTAAGAAAGTTCTCATTATTTACACGAGCATTTACATTACAGATATATGCATAGTCATTGCAAAAAATTATTTTAATGCACCGGTTAGGGTTCAGCTTAAAGAAACAAAAGTAGGGAAACGTGGTGCTAAGCTTTCCAACCTTAACTCCCCCCCCCCCAAACAGTAAAAGGACAAGCTCACAAAACCATCTGCAGACAGCCATCATCAGGTAAGACAAACAACATACAACTGTTTCCAGATGACACAAATGCAGTAGCACTAATGTGCTACCTTTGTGGATTTCTATTTGCAGCTGTATAAGCACTGGCCCCACAGGGGCACGTGCTTATGCAGCCACACCTGTATGTATATGTCGTACAGCATGTTCTGCAGGCAGAATGCCCCATGGGGCCTGCGCCTCTGCAGAAAGAGATAGTCATGTATACTATATGAGGTACCTCGATAGCATGACATGCTACTACATGGTTTTCTATACGCATCTGTGTAACTGAAAAATTGCTACCATCTTGAACAATTGCTACATCTACTGCTGAGACCATGACATCCACACTGCAACAGTACTTCCATCTGCATAGCAGCAGACCCCACAGGTGCTTGCGCTTCTGCTGGCACAAGTTGGTGTGCATGTGTTATACCTGTGGCTGAAGATGTGCAGGCCCCTTAGGGGCTTACGCTTCTGCAGAGAGAATTACTGCTGCAATTTTGGTATAATAGATTCTATAGCTCCCGTTCTTCTGCAGCCAGAGCTGGTGTGTACTGTATGTCTTATACCTGTGGCTGCAGAACCGCAAGCCCGTCAAGTGTGCATATGTCTTACACTGTGCATGAGTACCTGAGGCTACAGAAGCGTAGGCTGAAACATGGCCCATGACCGTGCATTTAAATACTAGTGTATAAGTGACGGTTTGTTCTGCACAGATTTTCATGCCAGCTGAAACTTTGTTGTACCCCAGTTCTGAGGTCATGGAATGCAGTTATACTCTTCTGTGGTACAAGAAGGTTCCACTATGGAGTACATAATCAAGGACAAATTGGAAGAGGAATGCATAGGTACATGTTTTGCAAACTCTACCCAACATGGTTTCAAAAAACATAGATCGTGCTTGACAAACGCATTAGTGTTCTATGAGGCCGTAAGGCATTAGACAATGATCAACCTGTCAGTGTGTTTTTCTTAAGACTTCCGGAAGGCATTCGACAGTCTCTCATAGACTTTTGATAAAGAAGTTGGTAGATGGGGAAGTAAATAACAAAATAACAAACTGGACAGAATCATGGTTAACCGACAAAAACCAGAGGGTTCGGATATGTGGTTTAGTGTCCAGTTTGGGGAAATTGACAAGTGGAGTGCCGCAGGGTTCAGTGCTCGGACCAACTCCTTTTTCCATATTTGTATCAGATACGAATGCAAACATAAAAAATTGGCTAACCAAATTTGCCAATGATGTGAAGCTGGGGGCTGTGGTTAACACAGACAGCCAGGTGTTAGAACTGAAAAGAGACTCGGGGCACTAGAGAATTGGGCTAATAAAAATGTAATGCTTCTTAATGCAGGAAAATGCACAGCGATGCATCTAGGCTCGGGAAACAACAAATGTAAATATACTATTAATAACGCAACACTAAGAACAGTGGAAAAAAAGAGACCTAGGTGTTCTAATAGACAATAAGTTAAATTTTAGCTCCCACTGTAATGAGATAATAAAACAAACTAATGGAATTTTAGCAAGAATAAGAAGATCTTTTCTCACAAGGCATAAAACTGTACAATGCCCATCTACAAGGCTTTTATAAGACCTCATATGGACTACTGCTCCTCTTTATGGAGCCTGCACCTGTGCCAGGACATAGCACATCTAGAGAGGCTTCAGTGTAGGACCACAAAGCTGATATCAGCGCTGACTGACATTCCCTATGAGGCTAGGTTAGAACATCTGGGTTTTTTATTAGTTGGAAAAGAGAAGATTAAGGGGAGACATACTGGAGATGTTTAAAATAATTAAGAATAAACAACTACTACATACCCTAGGCCTACAAATCAACAGTAAATAATTTAATCTATGAAGTCACATAGATACACAGATGCTGTCGACAGATAAGGACCGCCAGGCCCATCGAGTCTGCCCATTTAGGCTGCCCAACGAAGCATCCAGTGACCCTATCTGGTCACTGGCTTCAGCTTTTTCTTCCTATCTCTATTATTCCTCTGTTTCTGTTTCATGCATGTTTGAAGCCCTCCACTGTATGGGCTGCCACCACCTACTGGGGCAGGCTTTTCCATGCATCCACCACCCTTTTCTGTTAAAAAAGAACTTCCTGACATTTCCCCTTATGCAGCCACCCCTCAGTCTCATGTCGTGTCCTCTTGTCCTGGCACTACTATTAATCTGGAATATATTGTCCCTTTCCACCTTGTTAATGCGCTTGAGGTACTTAAACATTTCTATCATGTCATCTCTCTCCCTCCTTTGTTCCAGCGTGTACAAATTGAGGTCCCTCACACTCTCCTCATAAGGCTTGTGATGTAATCCCTTTACCACTCTGGTCGCCCTCATTTGCACTGTCTCTATTTTGTCAATCTCCTTTTGAAGGTGTGGTCTCCAGAACTGTACACAGTATTCAAGATGCGGTCCCACCAGGGTCTTGTACAGTGGAACTATTACCTCCCTCCTTAGCTTATGATTCCCCTTCCAATACACCCCAATATCCCACTGGCCTTTCCCACCGCCTTTGCTGTCTGCCTAGCAGCCTTCAAGTCATATGTGATTATGACCCCCAAGTCCCTCACCTCCTTAGTTACTGCCAGCAGCTCCTCCCCACCACCAACCTGTAGCTCGCCCCAGGGTTCCTGCTCCCCACATGCATGACTTTGCACATCTTTGCATTAAACCTTAGCTGCCATGCCCCTGACCACCTCTCCAGCAGCTACAGTATAACCCAAATCGATTGTCTTACTCTGCTCTTTTGGAAGAATACTGCTGGCTTAATTTAGGGCATTTACAATCAAAATGGCTTTCAAATATTTTTCAGATTCTTAGCGATAATGATTTAGAATACCTAATAACTTACCAAGCAAGGGGAATAAAAATCAATCTCAAATATCAAAACTATATCTCGAACAAAATTTTTGTCAACTATGAGACTCAAGATTTACAGGATCTCTCGTCTCTTCACGTTTCTCCATGGTTAAGAGAAAATGATAGAGCTCATTTTTTCCATCCCTATCTTGACTTAATCACAGATAATAAGTTGAGAATACTGCATAAAAAATATAGATTAGAAGTTTTTCCAAGCAGCGTTCTTCTTGTCAGATACCAAAAGAGTACGGACATATATGATAGCTTCTGTCAATGTATTTCCCAATATCCAGAGGATCTTTCCCATGTTGTATTTGATTGTATTTGGTACTCCAAGCCTAGAGATAGGTGGTTAAAACCCATTTTTGACTCAATATCAACTAAGGAACTATCAGTTTTGCTGAAAATACTTTTCACTACAAGTGATGAAACCACTGTATGTGCAGTTTCTAAATATATTGCTGCAACTTACAGATTACAGATAAGGTTGTTTAAGCCTTGTGGGGGTCATTGAGTCTTTTTCATATCTTTTGTATAATTTTATACAATTCTACTACTACCGGTGGATATGTGGTCTTTGTGGGAACCCAATACTATATGGCAACTGCATGCATTTTATTACTTTTTGTCTACCTAATTTAATGCCTGTCAGAACTTTAAACTGCTTTTGTACTTTCTATTTATGTACTTTGAGAAGGTTTGTGTTGAATTGTAATGGTCTGCTGATGGAACAATAAAAACAGGTTACTCACCTGTAACAGCAGTTCTAGGAGTGGTATATGTTGTTGATTCACACTGTTTGGCATGTCTCTTTCCCCTTTAAGATCAGCCGTAAGTCTTCAAGCTGGCTCCTCCCACCCACCCGGGTGATATATACCTCGGTTCCGCCCTGTGACGCCAGATCTTAGCTCACTGGAAGCCAGGTTGTGTGCGTCCGCAGCCGGGGAGGTCGAGTGGGTCCATGTAGATGAACATATACCACTCCTATAACTACTATTACAGGTGAGTAACCTGTTTTTCTAGGATTGTGGATATGTTATTCATCCACACTGTCTGGCAGACTCCTAGCAGTTCTCTGGGAGGAGGGAGGCAAGGCACAAACCCCCTACTTAGGGAACAGAGACTGGAGAACCGAGGCCCCAAAACCAGCATCCTGGCGTGACTCAAGGTCGATGTGGTAGGGGGTAGTGAAGGTGTTTGCTGACTTCCAGGTAGCAGCCCGACAGATATCCTGGGATAGGGATGTCCCTGGAAGCAGCCACAAATGCACCATTATGGCGGGTAGAATGAACTCTTATCCCTCTGGGAGGCTCTTTGCCCGCAAACTCATAGCACAGACCTACTGTAACAGGGGCTGTGTGTATCCTGGAATGAGCACGCTTTCTCTTAAAATCAAACCTGTTGCAACAGTAATGCTTTGTCTTGTACTATTCTAATTCTTCTCCCTATGTTCCCCCAACTATCAGGAAGGCCACCTGTAGTTGCTCTGTGTATCCCTATTTTCTTTACTCCTTTCATTTCTTCTTGCTCTTCCACGTTTGCACTGTGCCCCTAATCACACGTTTAAATCATTTAGCTAGGACAAACCCAGTGAAAGTAGTCCTTATTTGCCTTGTTGTGTAGCTTAGGGGTTGAAACTACAGGGTGAAATGAAAGTCAAGCTGAGTGTCTTTCTGGCTGCTTCTGTCACCCTCCTAGCAAAATAAACTGCAGAGATGATTTTCTAAACAAAATAGAATGTGTGCACAAGGTAACCTGTAGTTTGGGTCTTCAGTTAATGTTACCGGCAGTTTAAAGTTCAGTGCTAAAATGAGGCTGCTTGGTGCTTGCTATTTTCTGTGTGATAGACTGAAAATGAGCAAGTTTGTCTCCTCAGGCTTTTGCTGCCCATTTTGTTTTGTTTCTTTTTAAAACAACACATTTCTTTCTGAAAAGAGACTCTTGTATGTTAACAGACTTATAGGGTTACCACCTGTCCTAATTTCCGCAGGACAATCCTGATTTGAGTAGTTGTGTCCTGCAAAAAAACATAAAAAATACTACATGTCCTGACATCATAGTAGCAAAAAATATTTTCTGACTTTCTTCTAATGTTGCAGTTTCTAAATATATTGCTGCAACTTACAGATTACGGATAAGGTTGTTTAAGCCTTGTGGGGGTCACTGAGTCTTTTTCATATCTTTTGTATAATTTTATACAATTCTACTACAACCGGTGGATATGTGGTCTTTGTGGGAACCCAATACTGTATGCATGATGTAATCCATCTTGCTATGCTCCTTTTGGCTGCAGGTCTGCAAGAAGCGGCTTCAGCGTAGGTGGCAAACAGCTGGCGAACCCCTCCATGAATTTCTGCTATCCCCTCCTTATAATAGGAGAGAGCACGTCTCAGGTCCAAAATATGGATCCTGTACTCGTCCTCCAAGGTGTAATTAGGGTAGTATAATGGCAGAGTCAACACCTGGTTACGATGAAACTCTGACACCACCTTCGGAAGGAATTTCGGGTGGGGGCGCAGGACAACTTTGTCCCTGTGGAAGACCAGATAAGGGGAGTCCACCGATAGCACCTGAAGCTCCCCTGTCCTTCTGGCAGACATGATAGCCACCAGGAAGGCCGTCTTCCATGACAAGTGTGACAGCTCATACTTGCACATTGGTACGAATGGCTTGCCCATGAGCTTTGCCAGTACCAGAAGTAGATCCCATGGAGGTGGAGGTTCACGCACAGGAGGGGATATGTGATTCAGGCCTTTGAAAAAGTGCCCGACCACCATTTCCTGCACCAGTGTTGGCTGACTGGCCAACGCATGGTAAGCAAAAATGGCTGCCAGGTGCACCCTAAGGGTCAATGACCGTAGACCCCCTTTGGAGAGAGACCAAAGGTAGTCGAGAATGTTAGCCACAGAACAGGATAAGGGGTCCAAACCCTTACCTTGACACCAAAAGGAAAACCTTTTCCATTTGAAGGCATAACATTTCCTGGTCGATTCCTTTTGAGATGCCTCCACCACACTGTAGACATCTTCGGAAAGACCCAAAGCCTGGAACTCTAGCCGCTCAGGTACCAGGCTGTGAGGTGCAGGGACTGAATGTCCGGATGGAAGACCTTCCCCTGGTTCAGAGATATCAAGTCTGGGTGTTACAAAGCCAATCTGGGGGCCTGCAGCTGAGGCTGAGAAGATCTGGATAGCAGAACTGGCGTGGCCAGTCTGGGGCTACCAGAATTAACTTCACCTTGTCCCTCCTCACCTTGAGTAACACCTTGTGGATCAAAGGAAATAGAGGGAAGGCACAGAGGAGGCCTGGGGTCCACAGCCTCGAGAAGGCATCCACCTGCAGCGAGCCCTGCTGAGGGGGCCAGGCATGAAACAGCCTCAGCTGTGTGGTTTCCCTGGAGGCAAACAGGTCCACCATCAGTTTGCCCCAACGGGAGAACAGGCTGTGAGCTACCTCTGGATGGAGAGACCACTCGTGGGATGTCTGGCCTATAAGGCTGAGAGCATCCGCCAGCTGGTTCGAGGTTCCAGCCACATGGATGGCTAGGAGATCCTCCTCCAACTGGCTTACAAGGGTCCAGATATGGAGCGCCTCCTGGCACAGCGGAAGTGCGTGTCTCCCTGTTTGTTGAGGTAGTACATGGTCGTGGTATTGTCCGTCTGGACTTGAACCACTTGACCCCAAAGCTGAGGAGAAAAAGCTGACGGTGCCAGTCTGACTGCTCTGAGCTCCAACAGGTTGATGTGGCATTGGGACTCCTCAGAGGTCCAGAACCCGTGGGCTCTGTTGTCCCCCATGTGGGCTCCCCAGCCCATGAGAGAAGCATTGGTCGTAAGGACGGCTGTTGGCTCGGGGCAAACAAACTGGATCCCTTCCTGCCACTGGTCTGGGGCAATCTACCATTGCAGAGCATCCCACATCTTCTGGGTTACAGTGATCAGCTGATCAAACTGACCATGGTGATGAATTCACTGGGCGGCCAGCTCCCACTAGAGGGGGCGCATGTGCAACCGGGCCCAACGAACCATTGACGTGCATGCCGCCATGTAACCCAGAAGGCGCAGAAAGTCCAGGGCAGGGTACAAGTGCCCAACCAGAAATGATTGGGCAAAGGAGGAGAGAACCTCTGCCCTGTCCACCGGGAGCCGAGCTCTGGCTTGACAAGAGTCGAGCTCTGCCCCGACGAAGTCCATCACCTGAGAAGGCACGAGTTCTGACTTGGCCTCGTTGATCAGGAGGCCAAGTTGGAAGCAGGTTTGAAGGGCCAGATCCCTGGACCTCTCCACCTCCTGTCGGGTGGAACTTGTTAGAAGCCAATAGTCGAGGTAGGTGTACATTCTGATCCCCCGATGCCGGAGATGGGCTGCCACAACTGCAGTGCATCTGTTGAAGACCCGTGGGGCTGATGACAGGCCGAACGGCATGGCTTGGAACTCATACAGGGTCCCTTCGACCCTGAAGTAGAGGAACCGCTGATGGGATGGACGGATTGGGATGTGAAAGAACACATCCTGCAGATCCAGTGAACAGAACCACGTTTTGCTCCAAGGATAGTATGATCTGGGACAGAGTAACCATCCCAAAGGTGCGTGACCTGAGAAACTGATTCAGGTCGTGGAGATCTAGAATGGGGTGCCAGCCCCCCGTCCGCTTGGGCACCAGGAAGTACCTGGAGACAAAGCCTGGGTCTGCAGACAGATTAGCGATGATAGCTACTGCCTCCTTGAGGAGTAGCTGAGCAATGTCGTCTCAAAGAGCCGAATGGGTGCATGCGGAAGTCCGTTCTTCTCGAGGGGCGTGGGCTCAGCTGGGAGGGTACTGCTTGAATTCCAGAGGCAGTCCCTGACCGACCACTTCGAGAACCCACCTGTCCATAGTGATAGCAGACCAGGCGAAAAGGAAGTGACAGAGATGGCCCCCCATGGAAGGACCCAGAGCTGGCATGACGGAGATAGGGGTGGCAATCTCCACCCTGTCACTGGGCAGGCTTAGAGGAGGAGGAGGAGGTTCCAGGACCTGAGTCTTGGCCCCCTTGGTGGGTCTGTTGGGGTCCAGGCTTGGGCCGGGGGCGTGAAGCTTGAGCCTGCTGCTGACCTCCTTGGTAGAAGGACTGCTGGAGCGCAGGGGAAGAATGCTGAAAGGGCTTCTTCATTTTCTTCTGCTGGTTCTTGCCTGAAGAACTCCTGGCAGAAGTGGCATCTAAGGCGGCACTGGACTGGTCAATGCGCTGCAGGTGACCAGCCACTCCTGGGCTGAACAAGTCGGTCCAGAGGAAAGGCACATCAGCTAACTTATGATGGGTATCCACTGGGAAGGAGGATAACCTCAGCCAAGCCCTGCAGTGAGAGGCCACTGTGGTGGCCATCGAGCGGGCGCATGAATCCCCAATGTCCAGGGCCGTCTGGAGCTGTTGTTTGGCAACAGCACAGCCCTGGTTCCTGACCTGCTTAACCGTGGTTTGCATGTCTGTGGGGAGATGTGGGAAGACTTCATCTAAAGACCCGAGAAGGGCATGAGAGAAGTGTGCCATGATGATGGCCCGAACTGGCCTGATGAAGACCCAAGGAGGAAGCCACATAGACTTTCCGCGCCAGATGGTCCAAAAGCTTGGACTCCTTACTGGGGGAATGGTCAGTGTCGGCAGAACTGCCAGTACGACTGAACACAGAGGCGGTCACCAGGGTCTTGGCTGAAGGGTGCTCTGTGAACCCAGCAAGGGACCCCATAGGCACCGCATACTTGTGGGCCATGCGGGCGGATGGTGCTGGACATGAGGCAGGACAATGCCATAGTTCGAGCGCCTGGCCAACAATGGCATCGGCCACAGGAAAGGCTTCCATTGGTGTGTCCCCTCTCTTCAGGATGTCCGTGAGAGGGTACTCTGTCTTTTTCTGGATGGGTTCCAGGGGGCATCCCTGTAGAATCAGAGATGAGATGGAGGATCCCTTGAAAGGAGGAAGGACCTTCCTCCATCCTTGTGCCAATGGATGACTCATCATCCCATGATGTGAGTGGAGCCCGGTGACGTCAGAGTCCAAGGAGTCAGGATACAGCAGTTTGCCACCCAAATCACCCTCGACCAGTGAAGGAAGGTCCGGGGTGACCATGACCGACAGACGTCAGGGAAGTCCGCTATCTGTTCAGTCCTCTTTTGAAGGAGCCCCTCCCACAGGCTGCTTAGGCGGCGGTTCCACCACTATCAGTGGGGAGGCCGGCAAAGGCCGAACCAGAGGATAGGCTGGCCCCTCGGGTGGAGGAACCAAGGGCTTTGGTTCCAGGGGTTCGGCTTCAGCCTAGGAGGTGAAAGCCAAGTAACAGCTGGGGTAGGCGGCGGAGCAGGCTTCTGCCCAGTCAAAATCAGCTGTTGCCACATGAGGTCCTCGTAGCGCAGGAGTTTCCGTCGGAGCCTCTCCTCATCCAAGCAGGATGAGGACAACCTGTGGTGTCGCCTCTTCTTGAAGCACTTATGGCTCCTCCTTAGCCTTTCGGCCAAGGGGGTTCTGGACCTCGACCAAGATCAGGTGGGCCGACTCGGTCGCTCGGAAAACACTGGAGGGATTGGTGAAACCCGGGGGTCCTGAACTGGGACCTTGATGGGGACACCAGTGGGCTGGGTCTCCTCATCGGGGAACACATGGACTGGAGTCCTCTCCAAAGAGTCGTCGGTCAGTGACAGAGGGTCGATTAGGTCGAGAATGATCTCAACCTCATCGGCGAGTTCCTTGGTCGTCTGGCCAGATGGAAGGTTCGTGAAGCCTGTGGCCGAGGAAGCGATCTCGACCGAGGTCGAGACCGCATGCTCCTGGGACTGAGACCTCTCTCAGTCCCACAGGCACCTTCGTCGAGACAAAGACAAGCCAGATTCCTTTCCCCTCTTTCGAGAGCGGGAGGAGTGCGAGCCCGTAGGCGCTTCACCCCGGGCGGGGAGAGACTGGCACAACTCCTTAAAAGAACCTGTAAAGGTGGAGCCCAAGTTGAGTGGAATGAAAAGTTTTAATTCAATCAAGGCTGGCGTTTTCTTCTCAACACCTTCATGCTGCTCCAGCTACTTGGCGGAAACCACGGCCGCGGAAACCACCCACCTAGCCTCCTCAGACTTCACTGGAGGGTTCCTTTTCTCCGGTCTCCCCAACTTCAAGCGCACCAAGCAGTCTTCCAGGATACTGGGATGGAAGGCGAAGCAAAAACTGCAAGACAAGGTGTCATGGCCGACATCTAGGCAGTAGAAACACGTGAGATGGGGATCGATGCACGACATCTTCTGGCTGCAAGGACACCGGCAAAATCCTGGAGAAGATTTCTCTTCCATGATCGAGGATGCAAAAGCACGATCGCTAACTCGAACGAGTTTTAATTTCAGTAAAACTGAGGTTCTGAAAGCCAGGGCCTACAAAATGCATGAGCACGAGGGAGGCAACCTGTATCTACCAGTGGAAAGGATGATCTGGCGTCATGGGGCACAGCCAAGGTATATACCACCCAGGTGGGTGGGAGGAGCCAGCTTGAAGACTTCCGGCTGATCTTAAAGGGGAAAGGGACATGTCACACAGTGTGGATGAACAACATATCCACGATCCTAGAAAGATTACTTACTACTCAGTTAAAGAAAAAAAATCTCTCCAGCAGTTCCAGGTCTTTTCTCATTCTTTCCACCCCCTCCAGAGTATCCACCCTGTTGTAGATCTTGGTGTCATTCACAAACAGTCAAGTCTTTCCCTGCAGCCCATCTGCAATGTCACTGATTAAGACATTGAAGAGGACTGGCCCCACAGCTGACCCCTGAAGTACCCCACTGGTCACCTCCCTTTTGTCTAATTGGGTTCTGTTCACCACTACCACTGTTTTCTGTCCCTTCACTAGTTTCCAATCCAGTTCACCATCTTGTGTCCCACCCCCAGGCTGCCTAGCTTGTTGACCAGTCTCCTATGCGGGACCATATCAAAGGCTTTGCTGAAATCAAGGCAGGCAATATCTACTGCCCCCACAGTCTACTGCTTTTGTCACCCAGTCAAAGAAATCTATCAGATTAGTTTGACAGGATCATCCTGCAGAGAACCCATGTTGCCTGGGAACCACCAGTCCATTTGTTTCCAGGTATTCCACTATTCTTTTCTTAAGGAGTGCCTCCATTATCTTTCTGACCACAGAGGTTAGACTAACTGGCCTGTAGTTCCCCGCTTCTTCTTTACTACCGCTCTTGTGAAGCAGGACAACGTTTGCCCTTCCCCAGTCCTCTGGGACCACTCTAGTGTCTAAGGACTCACTGAACAGGGCTGCTAGAGGGGCTGCCAGTTCAGTCCTCAGTTCCTTTAGGACCCTGGGATGTATGCCATCTGGACCCATGGCTTCTTCCACCTTTAGCTTCACCAGTTCTTCTAGGACCCTCTCCCCATTGAATGGACTGGTGTTTACCTCCTTATCCTTAGCTCCTTTGAAGTTCAGCTGTGGGCCTGCCCATCCTCTTCCACAGTGAAGACTGGCTAGAAATATTCGTTCAGGATCGCTGCTTTCCCTCCTCCACTATCTTCCCCCGACCTCTCTAAGCTTTGCTACTCCCCCCCCCTTCACCTTCCTTCCTTCTCTCGCTAATGTACCTGAAGAATGTCTTATCTCCTTTTTTTTAACTGACTGAGCCATTCTCTCCTCACTGCCTTTCCCGCCTCTCTCAGACACTTCTGGTACATTTCCCTGTCCTCATCCTTTTGTGTCCCCTTATACTTCCAGAAGGCTAACCCCTTGGCCCTTACTTTTTCTGCCACCCCCGCCCCCAAGAACCAAAGTGGTTTTCTTCTTCTTTTACTCTTGTCTATTGACCTAATGCATTGTTTTGTTACCTCTGCTGTAGCCTCCTTGATGTGTGCCCATTTCTCCTCAACGTCCCCGCCTATCCCTCTCTTTTCCAGAGGTTTCTTTTATCTGTAGTCCCATAGTAGTAAAGTCCGCCCTTCTAAAGTATAAGACTCTTGCCTTCATATGGGTTGACTGGATCCCTGTGTCCACTTTTAACCACACCATATTGTGGTCGAGGGACCCTAACTGACCTTACACCCTAAAATCTGCTACCCAGTGCCTGTTGGTCAGCACCAGATTCAGGACTGCCCAGTCCCTGGTAGGTTCCTGAACCAGTTGCCTAAGGCCAGCCCCCTCAAGGGAGTCCATGAAGTTCTGTGTCTTAGCTGAGGCCCCTGCTGGAATGGACCAGTCTACCTCCAGCATATTAAAGTCTCCCATTAGCAGTACCTCCCCTTTTGCTGCCTTTTCATGCATGTTTTCTACAGATGCTTGTTAATTTCCTCAGCCTAAGCTGGGGGTCTATAAATGACCCCTGTGCGAATGGCTGTTTCATTGCCTGGCTCAAGGATGACCCAAACTTCCTCTGTTTGCTCATGCCTGTTTTGAATTTCAGTCACCTTTATGCTCTCTTTGATGCAGAAGGCAACCCCTTCCCCTCTTTTACCCTCCTTATCTTTTCTGAACAGGGCATAACCTGGTACATTTATGTCCCAGCTGTGGTTACTGGTGTACCATGTTTCGGTTATCGCCACTATGTCCAGATCAGCCTCTGTTACTGCAGGCACCAGGTCTGGGATTTTGTTTCCCAGACTGCAGGCATTTGTGTGCATGGCCTTCCATGAAATGCAGCATCTTCTTGTGTTTTGTTCCTTGCTTCATCCTACTCTTCCTGGAGTGTTCTATGTGGTGCTTCCTTTTTATTACCTTACTGGTTGCTTGTGGTCCAGGTCCTGTTATTGGTGGTGATAACGTTATGTCCTGATAGCAGCCTATCCCACCCCACGGTACCTATGCATCTGCCCCCCGGGCTGACATACTGGTCTTGCTTGATGTATGCACTACCCTGTGGGGTTGGGCTGCCTGAATCTCCCTACTTCTGACAGCTCTCCCCAGTGGCTAGTTTAAATGCGTGTTCAGGAAGCATGTAAACCTCTCATTAAGGACAGATGTACCCTCCTCAGAAGGATGCAGGCCGTCTTTTTTTGTAAAGGCAGGCATCATCCCAAATCAAACTAGCTTTCCCTAGGAGGAACATTAGAAGGAACTTCTTCACACAGACGGTAGTGAATGTGTGGAACAACATCCCCAGAGATATTACTGAAATAGATTCCTTGACGGACTTTAAAAATAGGCTAGATACATCCTTGTTGGGAAATACAGGCAACATGTGGACCCATTAACATGGAAGGCAGGTCATATGGGCAAAATTCCTTCTTCTATCTTCACAACCAAGTATTATCCCAAGCTAAATGGAAATCCTCAAGGCAGGTGGTGTTTTTCAGAGCACTGCCACACTCACAGCAATTAGTTCAAGCTCCTGACGAAGCCTTGTGGCAAAGCACTGGGGGTGTACTTCCTTTAAGTGTCTGGCGTGTGTACACTATCTGCACTGCATTGTATTTGCTGTTGTGAAGAATCTCTCAACAGCAATACCTGTGTGTGCAGCTGTTCTTTTGGATTTCTTCTGCGACACAGCCCAGGGTTAGCCAGCCCCTCCAGCAGCACCGGCTTGGAGCGTTCACCACAGTGTGGCTGTTACTAGACTTCCTTGTACCACAATTCAAAGATCATGGAATGCAGTTGTACCCTTCGGTGGTATAACAAGGTTCCAGCTGATTGGAAATCCTTGCGGCAGCTGGTATTTTTTCACAGCGCTGCTGCATGCACAGCAATCAGCTCAAGTTCTGAACTGAAACCACAGGCACATTCGCTACTGCTGTACAGCACTGTGAAATCACTTTTGCTTTTCAAAAAAATAATAAAGACTACATCAAAATACTATACACTATAAAAAATACTGGTTGGGCAACCACATGCCCAACCAGCCTGTGCCACTACCGTGGGCTTCTGATTACATCAGAACCCCTCCGCAGCAGCACAGGCTAGTTGTGCATGGTTGACCAACCAGTAGAATCTGTTTAATGCACACCCTGTTGTGTGTTATTGTTTACTGAAATTTTTGTTATCACAAAAGCTTAACTGAAAAGTTTTGTGGACACAGAGAAAAAAAGTATGCAAATTACTGTAACAAACTGCTGATTTAGGGATGTTATTAATAAACATTTTCCCCACTTGTCATCACAATTTAATCATTTGTACTTACAGGACAACTGCTATACCCTCACTGGTCATTTCTATTTACTTTACTGTCATATACGGTACAGAAGGGATGTGCTGCTTGATTATGCATAAGATGAAACATTTGTAAAAGTAATTTTGGCTAACCCTATCAGCATGCTACTCACCAAAGATAAGCATAATTTAAGTTTATAGTCTCAGTAATTAAAAACAAAGAGAAGCTTAAATATCCATAATGTCAGTGTAATTCTTGCAACAAGATACTTTTGTGTGCAGGTGGAATATGTCCTCACCTTGAGACTGGGCTTTAACAGGAGCTTCAGCAGTTCTCTGATCTCACCATTCATTGGCTTGCTCTGGAGCTCTTCAGCAAGCTGTGAGGGAGATTGAGTTGACATAAAAAGCATTAGCAAGAGCATTGTTTTTCGCAGTGCGTCAGTGACAACTGAGAATCTCTTGTTCAAGGTTATTACTTTCCAGAGTGTTCAAACAGAAGCCAGCAAGAAGAAAAACAGACTATCAATCATTGCTCTTCTCTTCTGGCTCTCAGCGGACAAGATTTAAGCCAAACCTTTCGGCTCAGTTTAACCCAAGTAATCATATCTGGCAATAGAGCACCCAGATCACATTCTGATTTATGGCAATAAAGGCAAACCCCAGCACTTCGTAGACATGAATGGTCCTTTGCGTGCAGACAAAGGACTGCTTGTAAAAAAGGCAGGATCCAGCTTTGACACCACCTGTGTAAAACAGCCTCTGAATGAGGTGGTGAAATCTATACTACTTCCGAAAAAAACCACAGTAGCTGTGCCAGTTGTGTGTGTGGGGGAGGCTGAAGGTTGAGAAGAGTGTCCACATAGTTAAATGACTATGTTATAATCTGTGTCTGTATGTACATAGAAAATATCTTGTTAAAGCAGCTGTGCATTTTATGGTGAAAATTTTGACCCATCCCATGCATTTTTATTCCATTTTGTATTGTGCCTTTCCTCCTGTCTTGTATGATACCCTTCTTTCTCTATTTGGAGTCTGCTTTAGCACTATTTTTCACATTTGAAATAATAAAAGGAGTGCTCCTTTTAATATGGTCCCATCCAGGTTCACAGTAGTATTCTCAACTGTTTTGTGCACCTACTTGCATGTTAGACACAATAAAAGTGGTGCTGGCAGCCCTGTGGCGCAGCAGTAGTGCTACTGTTTGCAATGTCAATTACCTGGGTTCAGGAATGAGCCAGGAGCATTGGCGGTCGTGCTGGGAGAGGACGACTGAGCCTCCGAGGAGAGTGCTCCTCCTGGGGAGCCTGAATCTGTCTGACCCTAAGCAGTGGCTGGGAGCAAGGATGACTGGGACACTAAACTTGGGTGCAGAAGCGGCAGACAGCAATGCCTTGTGTGCAGGAGTGAGCACAGTGACATCTCAGACATCACTGCATGACTGCTCCTCCTGGGGGGATACAAAATGGACAAAATGCCATTGATTGGGAGGGTAATGCTGCATCTTGCCCCACCCATTCAAAGTGTGACCTCTTCTGTCTGGATCTGGATCTTCTCCTAGACATCCTCTCTGCAAGGGGCTGTTCAGATGAAGTGGGGAGTTGCTGAGATGTTGAGGGCAACCATGCCCCAGAGGACAAGCTGGGGGAAACAATGCTCTGGTGAGCCATGGAAAGAGCAAAAGCCCCAGTGAACCAGGTAGGGGGACCTTGGGAAAATGGACAGTAATGCTGGTGTATGGCTGAAGAAGGTCCCAGTCAGTGGGGGGAGGCGGTAAGACAGAATTGGAAAAAAAAAAATAAAGTGATATTAAGTAACTGGAAAACAACAGAGAATACTGATGAAAACCTAGACCGAGCTATATTATAAGGAGTGATCTTTTTATTATTTCACATGTTTAAAAGAAAAGTGCGGAAGCAGACTAAAATGGGGGAAAAGGGTATCATACAACAGAAGAGATAAGGTGCAATCTAAAACAGGATAAAAAGTATAGGTCAAGAGCCAGCCCGGTGACGTGAAGGGCTGGGGCGCTACACACACTACTTCCTGCCATACCGGTGACCGGAGTTCAGGAATAAACACAGGTTGCACGGGCTCGACCGGGGTGTGAGAGGCTCAACTGCCCGATGGATGGCTCTCATCTACTGGGGAGGGTTGGCATGTTAGCCCAGCCTGAGGCTACTGCCAGGTGAAGGCCTGGTGGTAGCACAGCTGTGGGCTGCACGAAAGGACAGGCTGTCATGATATGCTGCATGTGTGTCTCTACACGCACGCAAGTGCATCCGATGGCAGGGGCACAGGGAGCAAAGTGAAAAATGAGAGTCAGGCAAGCTTCATGAAGACAGCCCAGTCCCACTTGGCCCATGCCGCCAGCTGGTTCCCAGCCCTTCTGGATTGTGCACTGGGGAAGGGATCACACCACAGGGTGAAATCCATGGGGGACTTAGCCCACACAGACTGGAGGAGGTGCAACAGTGGGGGGCAGGCTGAGAGCCTGCACACCTGATCCCACCAAGAACAAAGCATTATTGAAAAGAAAAAAGTGTAAGGCAAGATTTTCACTGCTAACATGTACTGTTGCTTTAAATTTAAAACTGGTCAGGCATAATGTATTCTATGACAGGCCACTGGCTATGCTTACCCATTCAACCTATCTAGGACTGTGGTCTCATGTGAGGAAACTGCAAGGCATGTGATTCCCAACAGTGTGTAATAAAGTCGGTGGCAGCTGGACTGCTAACCCATGATAAAACAGGCTCATTTCTGATGAAGACCTCTAGAAAAGCAGTTGCTCACACACAGATTTCTGATTTAATTTGCATACCTTACTCTCCACTACAAAACATTTATACATTTTACTGAATATTGTTAGCTAAGTTCATATAGTCTACTGGCATTTTAAAAAGAACACTTTTTGAAGGGGGTCTTTGCCACCATAAAAAGAGATCATCACTGACATCAGCTAAACTGAAGCAACTATCCTCAACAAGTGGAATCTTAAGCCATTCTATTTCTTTTCTTAGTGGGATTTACAGAAATGCAGGGTCTTTCTCCCTCACGGTTCTACTGCCCATGATATTTATATGAAGCTGAGTGGTCTAACGGCAAGAGCGCAGGTTTGGGAACCAGGAGATCCAGGTTCAAATCCCATTACAGCCAATTACGTACTGTGCAACTCAGAGCAAGTTACTTATGCTCTCATTACGGGGCACCCCTATATGCTTCCATGCCAGTGGCCCAGGTCCGAGAGTGGACAGAGGGAGCCAAAATTGTGGCATCCAGGGTCGGGAAGTGCTGCTGCTAGCTATGTGAGCCAGCTTGGGATGGCAACAGCAACCGTTCCACTACACAACGGCCTCCTGTGCACACACCCAGAGTCATCAGAGGCCACTGGCCCATGTCACAGGGCATGGCAAGGATATGACCAAGGACAAAATCAAATGAAGGTGTGGTCTGAACAGGGTATATTCTGAACACAGGTTATATTCCTGATAATGACTGCAGATGGCTGGGACATTAAAAAAATCTATGTAGGAAAAATAACTCACAGTGTTTTAGTCTTCCCAGCTATAAAAACAGACAGAACACTGAACCCTAGTGAAAACAAGATAAGGCATCTCAGCTGAGCTATTGGGGATAAACTGTCTGTATTAACAAAAAAAAGTATATTGTCCAACTATGATACTCCTCCCCTTGCTTGTGACACTACAGTATATTGCTGTGGAAATGGCCAATGCCAAAAGTTGAGGATTATGACCTTAGTGAGGGAACAATCATCAGTAGCAGATGAACTCTTTGAGGCAAAAATATTGTTTTTCATGCAAATGTTCCCTAAGCAGTAAAGAATGGAATCGGTGGAAATTTAAAGGGGGTGTACATGGTGGAGCATACATAGATGCTTGCGCTGATTAGTGCGTACAAATCCAGAGGACATGCACACAAACTGGAAGGGGGTGCAGGATAAGGACAAACATTAGAAAGCATTACTTCTCACAGAGGGCAGAATAGTCTACCTGATGAGGTTGTAGGAGCTAGCCCTCTTCGGGTTTTCAAAGCAGGACCAGACAGATGCCTGAGGGAGGCTGGCCATGAAAGTCAAGCATAGTAAGACTGCGACTAATAAGCCTGGATGTGTGCCCATACTCAAACTGGGTGCTGAAAAAGTGGACAAGATGGACCCTGTGTCACTTCTGTCATCACGGCACTGTGTTACTAAGAAATTCAAGTTTTGTGAGGGGGGAAGGCCGGGTAAAACTGATTTCCGATGATGTCACATGTATATTTTTTTTGGGGGGGGGGCGGATATGTTTCTGGTGGCCAGAGCACCTCTTTAAAAGTCACAGAAAATGGGTTTTAAATATCACACCCTACTGTACCTTCCATTCACTGATATCTACTGTGCCCACAAGTTTTGGCTGTTTATTTTTTTTGGTTCAGAAAATTATATTCACTACTTTTTTTTTTTTATTATTTGCCCGGACACAGGCACAAACCCTTATCTGGCCTCTTTTTGGCAAACCCCTCAGCACCTTCACCCCTACCTGCACACCATGTAGCCTCTGCTACACCTTTGGTCAGGACACAGAGTAGAGTGGTGCCCTCCAAACTTTGTTTTGTCTTTAGGAGCATGACAGGAGACTGTGCTGGGCCAGAGTGTACTATGGGCTTCATCCTGCTGCTGTGCCAGGCTGTCTCCACTTAGAAGCCCCAAACCCAGAATATCATCCATATGAACATCATGGCGTGTTTGCACACTGTCTTCCCTCGCACAACTGCTTCCACTTGCATTGCCACTTGTGGTCACCCAGGTGGCAGCATTACAGCGGCTCACGCAGCCCTCCCTCACCGCAGGGGAGAGCATCCTCTGGGGCACTCAACCATCTACCCCTGGACTGCCCCGTGTCACAAATCTACTCCCAAATCTGGGTTGCCGGTGTTGCGAGTGGTAACTCTATTACTGTGCTGATGGACAGGCCTTTATTATCTGTTCTCTCTTTTAATACTGCCAAGTGTGCCTTTAGATTCCATCCTCTCCACCTCCCCTACCCATAACTTGACAATGTTAAGCCAGTTTACCCTGGTTTCTTGCACCTTGCTTCATTCCTTTACAATTATAACGTAGAACATAATGTCCTGCCTTGCTTACCTAAATTTATTTCCTTTATCTTCCTTGCATTACAATGTTTGTTTATTGTATACTAGTCATAACAAATGTTTGACCATCCCTGTATATTATATTTTAGTCTGATGCTATTTTATGCTTGTTTTATCATCCCTTATTCTGATGTGGAACCTCTGTAAATGGGCTCTTAGCTCAACGGCTGTAATATGAGACTTCAATAAATAAATAAATAGATTCACAGTCACTGCCGGTTATAACATTCTATTCCACTGTTTCCTGGATAGTATATGATGTCATGCGCCATTGATCCTCATAGTCTTGTTGACACTGTAGGACAGTGTGACCCACACTTACAGAATAACCTAGAAACAGCATGTAAATGTTCAACAGCCCAAATGTAGTCGGTCTGGTGGCACTGAGGGCTGAGGCGCTGGACGCCACACCTCGCGTCACGCCGGCGACCCAGGTTCGGGAACGAGGGGCAGAGGAGGACTAGGACTGAAGGTCCGCTGACTGCTTTCCGAGTCCTGGGGTGGCTGGGGCATGCTCACTGCACAGCAGCGAATTCTGGGGACTCCCAGGGGACTGCCAACCACGGTGACAGATGGGAGGGTGCAGCAGACGTCGGCACGCACTGCCTGAGGCCACTGCACATCCATACCCAAGTGGGTGTTAACAGGAGGAAAAAGGCTGGGCGCGACTGAGCAGCTTGATAGCCGTGCCCCTGAGTTGCCTGGAGGACTTGTGCGGAGTCCTGTCGGAGAGGGTCCGGGGTATCCTGGCTGCGAGTGGCATGAGGGGGGCCTCCAGCAGGATGGCATGATGGCCGTCCCGGATCCTCCTGGGTGCGGTTTGAGCTACCTAGCTCCCCGGGCAGCCAGGGCCAGTGGCTGGATGCCCCATGCCGGTCCACACGCTGCAGCAGGAGAATAAAGTAGCCGTGATTAAAAATAAATAAATAAAAATACAAAAAGGAGCCCAAATGTAAAGCCCAGCAGTAAATACTGTGTCGTAGTGGCATGAGTCAGGAAGCATAGGCGGACCAGATTTTATCAAATTTGCAACCAGTGTTTCATTATTTTCAATAACAAAATAGAAAAAATAAAATTGTATAGGTCAGCTCTTCATCAAGGCAGTACAGACAAAAAAAAGTCCTCCATCGGAGTCTCCCTGGAAAAGCATTGCTCTGATTATACAAGATGTTTTTGCCTGGCAGTTCAAACTCTGCAACCTACTGTAAGTTACATCTCCTGTTTTTCACAAAATTTTATTTATTTATTTAAATTTTGATGACCGGGTAGGCCCACTGAGCCTCGAAGGTCCCTTTTTCAGGGGCGACCCGGGATAACAATACAAGTTATCAGAATGAACAAGGACATAAGGAACTTTTGAGGCATTGTGAGTTACAGCATAAGGTGGTTACAGTAAAGAAAAATAGTGGATACAGGCATGGTTACAGGCATGGTAAAAGAAAAGCAGTGGAAGCAGGCGTGGGTACAGGCATGGTTATCATCATGACATATAAGCAATTGGTAGTACTTTGCATATAGTTTATTTAGGGGTTACACATGGCCTCTGGCAAGCAGTCTGTATAAGGCAGGTAGTAGGAAGGTTGAGCTAGGAGACGGGAGTTGGAGAGGAGGGGAGTACCTTAGGAGCTTTAAGTGCCATGACAGTGGCATGCGCTTGAGGTCAGCAGACGGGACTTAAGCCTGGTGTGGAAGTTCATGAGTGAGGAGATGGCCTGGACCTGGGGAGGGAGCTTGTTCAATTGGCAGGCTGCTTGGGAGGAAAAGGATCTTCCACCAGCGTTTGTCCTTACCCTAGGGATTTCGAATAGCATTCTATCTGAGGTCCTTAGGTTCCTTGGGATGTGTTTGAGGGTTATGGTCCCGGCAATGCTTGGCGGAGCGTGGGGTTTGAGAAGCTTGTAGGCATGGACAAGCAAGGGGTGTTGGAGGCGGGCAACCAATGTGGGCCAATGAAGATTGGCCAAAGTGTCACAGTGGTGACGTCTCGGGTGATCTAAGGTTGCGAAACGAGCTATTTTATTATATAGGGTTTGTATCCTGGTAATCTTTTGTTTAGCCATGCCCTGTATAATAGGGGCCGCAAAGGTCAGGTTGGGTAGAAGGACACTGGTAGCTATGGAGCACCTGGCTTCAGGGATGAGTTGGTCCTGAGTCGGTACAGTGCCAAGTTTCGATGTAGGGTCCTGGTGACCTGGTCCACGTGTTCCTTGTATGTGATATTCTGATCCAACATGAGGCCTAAGTATTTAAGGGAGGGGACTACGTTAATGGCTTTACCAGAGAGTGAGGTTAAGGAGAGGGATGATGACCTGTCAAATCCCAGGGATCTTGGCCCGAATAGCATTGCCTTGGTCTTGTCGGCATTTAGTACCATTCTGTTCTTACATAGCCAAGCCTCTAGTGAACTGAGATCCTTTTGGAGTAGAGGGCCTAGGGCAACCACGTCACGCAGGGGTCGGAAGATGACAGTATCATCAGCGTACTGCACAACCGAGCTCTCCCCGCAGTGGGTACGCAGGTCGTTGGTAAACAAGGAAAACAGGAGGGGGCCTAGAATTGAGCCCTGAGGTACACCCTGGTTTAGGGGTAGTGGGTCAGACATGGTCCCTTTCCATGAGACCCTCTGTGCCCTGCCTGATAAGTAGCTCCCAAACCACTTCAGGGCATGATTGTCTAGGCCTATATTTTGCAGCTTCTGCAGCAGCAAGTTGTGGTCACGAGGTCGAACGCCTTGGATAAGTCTATAAAGACTGCACCAGTGGGTATTCCTTTGTCCATTGCCCTGAGAACTTTATCCGTGAAGTTAATGAGGGCAGTGTCAGTACCATGGTTTGTTCTAAATCCATGTTGGGAGGGGGCAAGGAGCTGATGAGCTTCCAGGTAGTCCCTGACTTGATTGTAGACGACTCTTTCTTGCACCTTAGCAAGTGAGCAGAGGAGGGAGATGGGCCTGTAGTTGTTGAGTTTTTCCCTGAGCCCCCCTTTGTGAATAGGGACAACATTGGCATGTTTCCACAGGTCAGGGACTGCTCCTTCCCTCAGTGATCGATTGAGGAGCATGGTTATAGGCCAGGCTAAGGAGGTAGCTCCTGTCTTGAGTAGCCAAGGGTTGATACCGCTAGGTCCCCTGACCCTTTTCAGTTTCAGGTTCCTTAGGAGGTTTAGTACTCAGTGCGTTAGCCAGTCTCAGGTGAAATGGGGGTCTTCCATGTGAGGTGGTTCATCTGAGGTGGGGGAGAGTTTGGGGAGACAGGCAGGTCTTGTAGGCCTCGAGGTCTGAGAAGTGCCTGTTAAGGGCAGCCGATATTTGAGAAGGGTCAGTTGTGAGCTGACCGTTAATCTCCATGGGACAGGACTCAGGCTTTTTGCTGCCCTTGATTTGATTCCAGAATTGCTTGGGGTTGCCCAGGCTGGTTTTCTGGAGGTGTGTTAAGTAATCTCTCTTAGCGAGTTTTATGGCTCTCTTGGCTTTGTTCCTTAGGGCTTTGTATTCAGCGAGATCTGCAGGGAGGGAGGAGAGCCTAAACTTTTTCCAGGCTCCCCCCCCCCCCCGAGTAGCCATTAGGCTTTGAGGGAGGGAGAGATCCACTTGTAGCAGCTGCCTTTAGCCCTCATTCTCTTCATTGGAGCAAAGAGGTTGGCCGCTGTGGTTAGTTCGTCCTGGAAGTATTGCACAGCCTCAGTAAGAGTCGGGAGAAGATTTATGGGGTTCCAGACCAGACTACCTGACCAACTTCGTCATTTTCCTTCCTGAAGCAGTCTAAACATAGAAACACAGAAACACAGACTTTGACGGCAGATAAGAAGCACTTGGCCCACCCAGTCTGCCCATTTCCCTACCTACTGGATAAGCTGCAGATTCTAGTTAACCAACAGCCTACTTCCTGCAACCCTCCACTATAATTGCCTTACATCTGACCCATGCATGTTTGAATTCCCCCACTGTTTTAGACCCAACAATCTCCTCAGGAAGGCGGTTCCATGTATCCACCACTCTCTCAGCAAAAAAAAATTTCCTCACATTACCCCGAGCCGTCCCCTCTCTATCTTTAAATTGTGCTCCCTTGTTCTTACACATCTCTTTTTCTGAAAGATGCTACCCTCCTGGACTTTGTTGATTCCCTTGAGGTACTTAAAAGTTTCTATCATGTCCCCCCTGTCCCTCCTTTCATCAAGAGTATACATATTAAGCTCTCTCAGTCTCTCTTCATATGGTTTCTCCTGCAGACCCTGCACCATTTTAGTTGCCTTCCTCTGGACTGCTTCCATCCTGTCTATGTCCTTGCGTAGATGAGGTCTCCAAAACTGCACACAGTACTCCAAATGGGGTCTCACCAACTGTCTGTACAGAGGGATAACCACTTCCCTTTTTCTACTTGTGATGCCCATTCTTATGCATCCCAGTATCCCCCTGGCTCTCCTTACCGATTTTTCACATTGCTTACTCACCTTTAGGTCATCTGATATGACTACCCCAGGTCCCTTTCCATTTTTGTTGTTGTTAGTACCTCCCCTGCTATTGTGTACTCTTCTGGGTTTTTGTTTCCCAGGTGCATTACTTTGCACTTCTTTGCATTAAATCTAAGTTGCCATATTGTCTGACCATTCCTCCAACCTTGCCAAGTCCCTTCTCATCTTTTCTACCCCCTCTTGTGTATCAACTCTGTTACAGATCTTTGTGTCATCTGCAAAGAGGCCTACCTTTCCCTCCAGACCCTCTGCAATGTCACCTATAAAGATGTTAAAGAGGACTGGACCCAGTACTGAGCCCTGAGGTACCCACTAGTAACCCCCTTTCTTCAGAATGTGTTCCATTCACTATTACCTTCTGTGTCCTGTTGTGCAGCCAGTTTGTTACTCAGGCTACCACCCTGGGACCCACCCCAGGCTGGCTAACTTGATTATTAATCTTTTGTGCTGGACTGTGTCAAATGCCTTGCTAAAGTCTAGGTAGGCCATATCCACAGCCCCTCCCTGGTCTATTACTTTGGTCACCCAGTCAAAGAAATCAATTAGATTCATCTGACATGACCTTCCTGCTGTAAATCCATGCTGCTTTGGGTCCTGTGGCCCTCTGGCCTCTAGGTACGCAACAATTCTTTCTTTCAGAAGTGATTCTATCATTTTCCCTACCACTGAGGTCAAACTTACAGGTCTGTAGTTTCCTGCTTCTGCCTTGCTCCCACTTTTGTGAAGGTGAATCACATCTGTCCTCCTCCAGTCCTCAGGTACCACCCCATCCTGCCATGATTTGTTAAAAAGCGTGGTCAGTGGTGTCACTAGGTCCTCCCTTAGTTCTTTTAGGATTCTGGGGTGAATCCTGTCAGGCCCCATTGCTTTGTCCACCTTGAGTTTTAGGAGTTCTTTCAGGACTCTCTCTTCTGTGAATGGACTGGTGTCAACCCCCCAACCCAGAGTGCTTCTATTGTCTGGTTTAGGTAACTCCTCCTCATCTTCTTTTGTGAATACTGAGCAAAAGTATTCATTCAGTATCTTTGCCTTTTTACTGTCTCCCTCTGCCCACCTCCCCTCTCCCTTATCAATCTTCACTATTCCTCCCTTAACCTTTCTATGTTCCCTAATGTAGCTATAAAAGATTTTATCCCCCTTAACTGAATTGGCTATTTTTTCCTCGGTTTGGGCTTTTGCTATTCTGACTGCCTTCCCCACTTCTTTCTGCTTTAAATGATACAGTTCCCTGTCGTGCTCCTTCTGTGATTCCTTATACTTTTTGAATGCAGCCTTTTTCTCCTTAACCTTCCCTGCCACCTCTTTTGAGAACCATAGTGGTTTTTTACTCCGCTTTGTTTTCTTTATTTGTTTCACACAAAGGCTTGTTGCCTCTTTGATGGCAGTTTTGATTTTTCTCCATTGTTCTTCCACCCCTCCTTTTTGGCCATTTGCTAGTGCATTCTTCAGGTATTCACCCATTTTGCCAAAGTCAGCCCTTCTAAAGTCCAGTATCCTTGTTTTTGTATGGCTTGTCTCCATAGTTGTGCTCATTGTGAAGCACACTGTGCAGTGGTCGCTTGTTCCCAGATGTCTACTGACTTCTAAATTTGTGATCCTCTCTCCATTTGAGAGTACCAGGTCTGGTATTGCTCCCTCCCGAGTGGGTTCCAACACTAGCTGTCTAAGGCCTGCCCCCTGCAGGGCATTGAAAATGACCCTGCTCTTGGATGTGGCAGCAGTACATGTTATCCAGTTAACATCTGGCATATTCAGGTCCCCATCAACAGTATCTCCCTTTTCAGCCATTTTGAGAATGTCCTCTATCATTTTCTTGTCCATTTCTCCTTGAGACAGGGGTCTGTATACAACCCCTGTGCGGATTGTGATGCCATTCACTGTCTCCAATGTGACCCAGAGTGCCTCTTGTCCTCCTCCTTTACTTTTTAGTTCTGTAGCTTTGATCCCTTCCCTTATGTAGAGAGCTACTTCGCCTCTTTTTTTACCTTCCCTGTCCCTTCTGTAGATTGTGTACCCTGGTATGTTGATATCCCAGTCATGGTTCTCTGTGTACCATGTTTCCGTGACTGCCACAATATCCAACTGTTCATCTTCCATCAAGGGCTACTAGCTCAGGAAGCTTGTTTCCCAGACTACGGGCACTGGTACTCATTGCCCTCCATTTAATGTTGGCTTTATCCTTTTTTCCCCCCATCCCTGCTCTTACTGCCCTTGTCTATTTTTCCATTTACCCCTTTCCTGCCCTGTGTTGAGCTCTGTACCTCAGTGTTTACCTTACTACCTGCCATGTTTTGTGGGGGGAGGCTTGAAATTTCCTGCCTCTTATCAGCACCTCTCCCCCTTGGCTAGTTTAAAAGCTTGCCAAGGAAGCATTTAAACCTGTCACTTAGGAGCTTGGTTCCCTTCGTGGACAGATGCAGACCATCATGCCAGTATAGACCTTTATCTCTCCAGGTGGACCCCCAGTCCCCAATGAAGCCAAAGCCCTGTGCTCTGCACCAGTTTTGCAACCATTCATTAAACTGCATGGTGTGCAGTACCCTAGCCTCACCCCTGCCATGGACTGGCAGCACCTCTGAGAAGGTTACCGTGCTTGCTACCCGTCTGAGGCCCCTCCCCAACTCCACAAATTCATTCTGCACTGATCCCATGCCTAGGGCAAGGGTGTAGACAGGCATACTCACTGTACACATTTGTGTACAGTTTTGTTGAGTGTCTGTCACAAACCATAAGCCACTCTGTTAATATTATAATTCTAATCTGTAGTATTTGGGTTAGTGTAGGCCATTGAGGAGTGTCCAATACATGTATAACCTCTTTAGAGTGTAGAGGAGTCATCTGACAACAATCTGACTTGTTTGGAAGGGGGTGCCATTTGGAAAGGATGTGTACATTTTTTAATTGGGGGGGTGTAACTGTTGGAGATTGTGTACAAAATGGAAATTTCTGGCTACACTCCTGTGCCTAGCTAGGTCATTTGTCCCAAGGTGGACAATGATATCTAGTTCCCTCTCCTGTGATGCTGCTTCTGCAATCCTGAGGATTCGCTTCCTGTCCCTCCAAGCCATGGCACCGGGCAGGCACCTTACTTTCTTCTCCTCTCCCTTCCCCAGTTTTACCCCCCTAACAACTGAGTCCCCTATCAGCAGCTGTTTCCTTCCCCTGTGGTGTCCCTTGCCACCCTTTTGTGGGTCTCCCTTGTGGATGTCCTCAGCATTCTTCTAGGTCTCCACTGAGGGTGCCATCATAGAGGAACCTCGCTGTGCCAGAATGGCATATGATTTGTGTAGAGGTACAACTACGGGGCTTCGCCTCTGGTCCACCACCTGCACCCTCCTAGAACCCACTGTGGTCCAACTGCTCTTCATACTTGGCAACCTCTAAGGCAGTGGTTGTGGCAGTGGTGCTCTTTGGGTGGGGGAGGCCTCCTTAGTCCTTGCTAGTTCAGCCTGGAGGTGGGCAACCTCCTCCCTCAGAGCCGACAGTTGCCTGCAAATAGGACAGCAACGCAGTTTCCAGAATGTCTCCCGAAAAACTGCTGCCCCACAGCCAGTGCATTGCACTACTCCCCACATGTCCCTCTCCCTTATAATATATAATATGTAATATATATATATATATTTTTTTTTTTTTTATTATTATTATTATTTGTGGTGTGTACCTGCCCTTTATGCACTGTGCTGGGTTATTAAGAATATGACAGTTCTGCCCCAAGACCTGTTGAGGAAGTGATGTCAGAACTTTGGCTGTAAAGGAAATGCCACGCCTGGGGGTGTGGGGAGGGGTAAGTGGGTAGTCCACAGCCACTGGTGACTGTTAGAAACAATCAAATACACAACTGCTCTACCACCCTAGTGAGTACTGCCCTTTATAGTAATTCAACTAACACCACAATTTACTAGACCACAGCTCCTACACAAACCACTCTACTGAGTTCAGGGATAAAAATGAACTCACTCCTCAGCCAGCAGGACACTTTTAAAATGTTGCAAAAATATCCTTCCAAAGCCTAGGTCTCAACCCCAGGAATCAAGCAAATTCAGTTGTATCTCACTCCCTCTGGTTATAAAATTACTACGCTTTTAATGGAATCCTGCAATTCTCTGCTTAATGCCAATAAGGAAAAAAAAAATGAAACTTTTTGTAGAAAGCGTAGCTCCCCTTCTTAACAAGTCCCCAACAATATTATGCCTTACCAGGTTTCCAGATCCTAAACGGAGTTATAGTTTGTTCTTTGCAGTGTAGCAAGGTTCTCAGCTTCCAACAGACAAATCAAAGTCAGTCTGACTCAAGAGCACATCTAGTCTTAACAGGTGCAACATCAAAAGATGGCTTCCTGTTGACAGTTCTATTAACAAGCTTGTGGGGGTCAAAATGCATCTCAAGATCAGCCCCACGTGTTCCAGATTATCTTTTCAAATAAATCCAAATAACTTTCTGCAGTCATTTCAACAATATAATTATATTCATTTGCAAACCAAGGGATCCCAGTTTCACATATACTTTTTAACCACAGGGACCAAGGGAAGAAAGAATAGAAACAGCAAATGAAGGAAGGGAGACAACAGGGGAAAATGTGGGACCATCGGAATGGCCAATTCCTAGGTGCCACAAAAAAAATCTGACTGCACAAGCAGACAGGCAGGTGCCAGAACAGGAGAGGACTAACCAGATCATTGCTTCTAACTCTCAATGCATAACAAATGGGACAGTCTTGCCCAACCCTGTCACACACTCATCCCTCTTTATGAGGTCACACACTCACCCCTCTTTAAGAGGGAACCTGATTTTTTTTTTTAAACAGGTTTCCAAAAACTTCTTTTATTTCTCTTTTAACATTACCTTATAACAGTTACAGTTCTTTACATATGCAGTATCCCTTTTTCATAACACCTTTTACAGCAAACAGTTCAGTTACACACACGCACACATTTTTCAACCTTCCAAATTCTCAATTCCTGAACCATACCTTGACAGAAAATCAGCACTGACATTCACTTTTCCAGATTTGTGCGTCACTTTGAATTTAAATGGATGTACTGCCAGGTACTACCTTGTGATTCTGGGATTTTTTTCCTTCATTTGATTAAGCCAACAGAGAGGACTGTGATCTTTTATGTAGGTATATTTATGTTATGCAGAGTCTCACTATCCCGACACTAACCTGCCCATGCAGTATTGCTCAACAGGTGCAGTATCCGGATAGTGAGAATCCCCGTAGTAGTAAACCCGACGGACGTTTACAGGGGTAAGGTAGCGGATGTAGCAGGTTGCTACCTTATCCCTGCTGATGGTCTACAAATCCTTGTTGGATCCGGAGGCTGACCCCGGTGGTGTTGAGGGCTAAACCACTGGCAGCTTGGCCAGTGTGTTCTGAGAGGCCCGGGTTCTGGTCCGAACTGTGTCTGTTTTGTTTTTTTACCCCTGTAACTAATTTATTTTAACTCCGAGGTCCGCTCCCCCTCGGAGTTACTTATTTTAGTTAGGGGGTGTTGGGAGCAGAGCCCCTCGAATTGCATTTTGTATTTTTTTATCAGATGCCCAACACTGTATTGTCAGGCAGCTGATTTATTCTGGAGTGTATATTTTGGGTCAATAAACTCGGGATCCTGAGACTCAGGATCTCGAGTTTAGGGATAACATAGTATATCTGTTATAAGTACAAAGTCAGCTCCTAGCAAATAAAACTTAAGCGACTCCCCCACCCACTTCGCAGCAAGGCATTCTTTTCAATGGTGGAGTAGTTTTTCTCTGTCATGCAGTTTCCTACTGATAAACAGAATGGAATGTTCCTTCCCATATATATTTTCTGACTCAGGAGTGCACCTAGGCCTACCTCTGATGCATCTGTAACAGAAACTGTTTCTCAGAGTCTGGACTTTTTAAAACATGGGCTGAACATAATCAGCCTTGATGACCCAAAAAGCCTCATCATACTCTTGGGACCATTTCATATTTTTTGGGTACTGCTTTTTCATGAGTTCAGTAAGGGGAGTAACTAACTGGGCAAAGTTGGACCAGCAGTAACCAGCCAGACCTAAAAATGATCTGCCATGTTTCTCTGTTTTAGGGGCAGGACTGTTAGTCACAGCTTCTATCTTGGAAATCTCTGGCTTTACTTTTCTATTTCCCAAAATATAACCCAAATATCTGGTTTCCTGCATGCCTAATGCACACTTGGTAGGATTAATGGTCAGACCTGCATTTTTGATAGACTGGATAACTGCTCATAGGTATGCCAGGTGACTTTTCCAGTCCTGACTGTACATCACGTCATCATGCAGGTAAGCAGCACAATGACCAGTGTGAGGGGCTAAAATTACATCCTTGTACGCTGGAATGTAGCAGGTGCACCATGTAACCAAAACAACATGATTGTGAACTGATAGAATCCAACTGGAGTGGAAAATTCAGTTATGTCTCCGGATTTTTTAGATAGGGGAATTTGCCAGTAAATCTTAGTGGAATCAACAGTACAAATATACTTGGCACTTCCCAATCTGTCTACTAAATCATCTATCCTGGGCATATATACAGTAGCTGTCAAATACAGACACTTAAGTTTCCTAAAATCAAGGCAGTATCTTACACCCACATCTTTTTTATTTACAGTCCACATTGGTGATGACCAAGCACTTCTTGATTCTTCAACGATACTCATCTCTTTTATTTTTTTATTTCCTTCACCATGTCTGCTCTTAACCGCTCTGGTAATCTGTGCATCTTTTGTCTCATAGGTCGAGAATTCTCTGTCATTATTGCATGCTCGGCCCCTTTTGCTTGGCCTGGCACTGTGGTAAAAGTACTTTGAAATGTATTTACCAAGTTACAAATTTCTTCGGTTTGTTCAGTGGGTAAGGAAACCGTCACCTTTACAGCATTAGAAGTTACAGTTTGTTCCAGTCTGTCATAAGCTATATCAACATCTTCTTTAGTAGTTTCTGGTAATACTAACAAAGCAACCTTTGGTGTTTTTTAATTTTTTAACCCATTTCTTCAGGACGTTAGCATGGTATATCTTGGTGGGATTTTTCCTATCGGGGGTCTCAGTCTCATAGTTAACTGTACCAGTACATCCAACCACTTTACAGTGCCCCTGCCACTTAAGGTTTGTTTTCTGTAGTGGTTTATTTATTTACATCAGATTGGGATATACCTTTGAGCCCAGGACTTGTTTTCAAAGGTTCTAAGTCAGTAAAAACAAAACATAACACTCAATATATACAGTATGCAGATAGAAATACAAGGTGCCATACTTAAGCTTACATAAATTGACATTTCTCACAGATAAATAATATAAATGGCATCAACTGGGTAGGGAGAGGAAACACACAAGTGTAAAAAGAGGAATTCATAGGGGATACGAATGTGAAAACAGCAGTCACAAAGAGGGCTGATAGATTCCGCAAAGGTACAGAATGTGTGAGCACGCAGTACAAACAAAAAGAGTACTAGGTTTGGCCTAGTGTTCCACTCAGGTGGACTGAGAAAGCAGACCGGTCCAATGTTAGGTTTGCATAAGTTGGGCACACAGAAAGGTGGGGAGGGGGTTTCAGCCAGATGTGGGCGTCGTCTTGGGGAGGGAGTGGATGGGGAGAGAGAGAAGACAGGGGAGTGTGGAAAAGGTGGGAAAAGGAGGGGGTAAGGTAGGAGGTAAAAGACAGAGTTTAATAGTCAAAGAGGGGAGGTTGGGGGGCATGGATGGGTAAGGAGGGTTTTAGAGGATGGGTTGGTAAGTGCTAGAGAGGGCAGGTACAAGTTTGATTAATCTCTAGATAGGATCTGAGCCCTGTTTTGAATGCACTAATCCTGGCACTGTCAGTGAGGGCAACCAGTAGTTCATTGTACCATTTTGAGCCCTGGTAGAAAATGGAGTTCTGGCTAGTTTCATGTGTTTAAAGGTGATCTGCAGTCTTTCGGTAGCCGCACTTCTGGCATGCTTAGAAGGCGCCGTTAGTTTGAAAAGGTTGCCCAGAGAAGGAGGCGTTAGCCCTTGCAACATTTTTCTTATAAGTAGAGAGGTCTGGTACTGTGCTCTAAGATGGAGTGGAAGCCAACCAGTCCCAGCATAGAGCATACAGGTGTGGGTACAGCGATCAACCACCAGTGACAGGCAGCAGGTCTTGTTTAAGAGTGTTTTAATTCGACTAAGGGCTGTTTTTGTACCAGACCCATAAATTGGCAATGCATAGTTAATGGAAGACAGTACTGAGCTGCTAGTGGCAAGTCTGAGGGCATCAGGTGTCATGGAGTGCCTATGCCGGTATAGTACACCCAGCTTCATATTAGCCGACTTGACAACAAAGTTTATGTGGCTGGTGAAGGTGAGTGTTTCATCCAAGAAAACGCCAAGGTATTTAAACATGGACATTTGCTCAAGTGTATCACCCTTGAGGTTTTGTATGAGCATGGGGAGGAATTTCTTTTAATTTTTGGTGGTCGTGAAGAGCATACTCTGAGTTTTTTTGTGATTGAGTTGGAGTTTGTTTTGAATGAACCAGGTTTCAAGCTTGTTGAAATAATCTTGAAGTTTGATCGTGACGGAGGAGTGGTCCTTTCCAGCGACTGAAATAACGGTTTCATCAGCGTAAAGTATGGTGCGCCCTGGACATACAGACGGGACGGTGTTGATAAAAAGGCGTGAGCCAAGAATGGATCCCTGAGGGACTACAAGGTGCACTACCTTTGGCTCAGAGAGGGTGTTATCAATTTTGACACATTGTGACCTGTTAGAGAGGTAGCTGCCAAACCATGATACTGAGTTAGGGGACAGTCCTGATGACAGAAGGCTATTTAGGAGGAGTTTGTGATTCACCCAGTTAAAGGCCTTTGTGAGGTCTATGAATACAGATCCAACTACCATCTGGGATGTGTAA
The DNA here is from genome assembly GCA_016271365.2 of Neoceratodus forsteri. Lineage (NCBI taxonomy): Eukaryota > Metazoa > Chordata > Ceratodontiformes > Ceratodontidae > Neoceratodus > Neoceratodus forsteri. The sequence goes on along the minus strand of CM057456.1, from coordinate 1,692,301,388 downwards.
TCCACAACGGCAGTGAGGGTGGAGTGGTTTTTTTTTCCGGAAGCAGTGCTACTGTGGGCAGAGTAGTTTGTACTTATCGAGGTACTCTGTGAGCTGCTCAGAGACCATCCTTTCTAGCACTTTAGAAAGGGGAGGTAGGATGAAAATTGGTCTGTAATTGGTAGTGAGGGTTTTGCCACTTGAAAACTGGTGTGACGATGGCAGACTTCCCAGCATTGGGAAACACTCCCAATTTTAGAGAGGCATTAAACAACTTAGTGAGTGGATCGGCCAGTTCATCTAGTAAGAGTGCAACTAACATCATGTCGATGTGATCTGCCCCCATCCTGGTCTTGCCCAGGGCCCTATTAATGTGCTTAATAGTTTCAGATTTTGAGACTTGTCTGAAGTAGAAAGGAGGTAAGCCATCCTTGCAATGGAAAATCTTTTTCATTTGAAGGCATAACATTTCCTGGTCGATTCCTTTCTAGATGCCTCCACCACGGTGTAGACATCTTCGGAAAGACCCAAAGCCTGGAACTCTAACTGCTCAGGTACCAGGCTGTGAGGTGCAGGGATTGAAGGTCTGCATGGAAGACCTTCTCCTGGCCAAGAGATATCAGGTCTGGGCATGTGCAAAGGCACTCTGAGGGCCTGCAGCTGAGGCCGAGGAGATCTGGATAGCAGAACTGGTGCGGCCAGTCTGGGGCTACCAGAATCACCTTCGCCTTGTCCCTCCTCACCTAGAGTAACACCTTGTGGATCAGGGGAAATGGAGGGAAGGCGTAGAGGAGGCCTGGGGTCCACGGCCTCAAGAAGGCATCCCCCTGCAGCAATCCCTGCTGAGGGGGGCGGGCATGATGTAGCCTCAGCTTGGCATTTTCCCTGGAGGCAAACAGGTCCACCATCGGTTTGCCCCAACAGGAGAACAGGCTGTAAGATACCTCTCGATGGACAGACCACTCGTGGGATGTCTGGCCTATGTGGCTGAGAGCATCTGCCAGCTGGTTCAAGGTTCCTGCCACATGGATGGCTAGGAGATCTGCCCCCAACCGGCTTACAAGGGTCCAGATACGGAGTGCCTCCTTGTACAGCAGACGGAAGTGCGTGCCTCCCTGTTTGTTCAGGTAGTACATGGTTGTATTGTCCGTCTGGACTTGAACCACTTGACCCCGGAGCTAAGGAGTGAAACCTGACAGTGCCAGTCTGACTGCTCTGAGCTCCAACAAGTTGATCTGGCATCAGGACTTCTCGGGGTTCCAGAACCCATGGGCTCTGCTGTCCCCATGTGGGCTCCCCAGCCCATGAGAGAGGCATCGGTCGTAAGAACGACTGTCAGCTCGGGGCGGAAAAAACGGGATCCCTTCCTACAACCGGTCTGGGGTGGTCCACCATTGGAGAGCGTCCTACATCTTCTGGGTCACAGTGATCAGCTGGTCAAAATGACCGTGGTGCTGAGTCCACTGGGCGGCCAGCTCCCATTGGAGGAGGTACATGTGCAACCGGGCCCAACGGACCACCAAGGTGCACGCTGCCATGTAACTCAGAAGGCGCAGAAAGTCCCGGGCAGGGCGCAAGTGCCCAACCAGAAATGATTGGGCAAAGGAGGAGAGAACCTCTGCCCTGTCCACTGGGAGCCGAGCTCTGGTTTGACAAGAGTCGTGACTCTGCCCCGATGAAGACCTTCACCTGGGAAGGCACAAGTTCCAACTTGGCCTCGTTGATCAGGAAGCCGAGTTGGGAACAGGTCTGGAGGGCCAGATCCCTGGACCTCACCACCTCCTGTTGGGTGGAACCTGCCAGAAGTCAGTCGTCGAGGTAAGGGTAGATTCTGACTCCTCAATGCCGAAGATGGGCCGCCACCACTGCAATGCATTTGGTGAAGACCCATGGGGCAGAAGACAGGCCAAACGGCATGACTCGGAACTCGTACAGGGTCCCCTCGACCCTAAAGCAGAAGAACCATTGATGGGACGGATGGATTGGGATGTGAAAGAATGCATCCTGCAGATCCAGTGAATAGCACCACATGTTCCCTCCAAGGATGGTATGATCTGGGACAAAGTGACCATCCAAAAAGTGCGAGACCTGAGAAACCAATTCAGGTCGTGGAGATCTAGAATGGGGCGCCAACCCCCCGTCCTCTTGGGCACCAGGAAATACCTGGAGACAAAGCCTGTGTCTGCTGGAGGATCCACCACAGGAGCTACTGCCTCCTTGTGGAGGAGCTGATCTATGTCATCTCGAAGAGCTGACTGTGTGCATGTGGAAATCCATTCCTCCCGAGGGGCAAGGGCTCGGCTGGGAACATACTGCTCGAACTCTAGAGGCCGTCCCTGACTGACCACTTTGAGAACCCCACCTGTCCAAAGTGATAGTGGACCAGGCGGAAAGGAAGTGGTGGAGCCGACCCCCCACAGGAGGGCCCAGAGCTGGCGTGACGGAGATAGGGGTGGCAACCCCCATCCCGTCACTGGGCAGGCTTGGAGGAGGAGGCTCCAGGACCTGAGCCTTGGCCTCCATTGCAGGCCTGTTGGGGTCCAGGCTTGGGCCGAGGGCGCCAAGCTTGAGTCTGCTGCTGATGCTGCTGTCCTCCTTGATAGGAAGGCTGCCAGACTGCAGGGGAAGAATGCTGAAAGGGCGGCTTCTTCTTCTTCTGCTGCTGGTTCTTGCTCAAAGAACCCTTGGCAGAAGCGGCATCCAAGGTGGCACTGGACTGCTCTATGTGCTGTAGGTGACCAACCACTCCTGGACCGAACAGGTCGGTCCCCAGGAAAGGCACATCAGCTAACTTGTGCTGAGTATCCACAAGGAAGGAGGAAAGTCTCAGCCAATGCCCTGCGTCAAGAGGCCACTGCGGCGGCCATCGAGAGGGCACGAGAATCCCCGATGTCCAGGGCCGTCTGGAGCTGCTGTCTGGCAACAGCACAGCCCTGGTCATGGACCTGTTTGATCGTGGTCTGCATGTCCGTGGGGAGATGAGGGAGGACTTAGTCTAATGACCCGAGAAGGGCATGAGAGAAGTGTGCCATAATGACGGCCGAGCTGGCCTGATGAAGGCCCAAAGAGGAGGCCGCATAGACCTTTCGGGCAGTGTGGTCCATATTTTTTGACTCTTTGTCTTTGTCAGTGTCGGATGAACTACCAGTACGCCTGAACACAGAGGCGGTCACCAGGCTCTCGGCCGAAGGGTGCTCTGTGAATCCCGCAAGGGACCCCATGGGCACCACATACTTGCGGGTCATGCGGGCAGACGATGCTGGGCATGAGGCAGGGCGCTACAGTTCAAGGGCCAAGAAAATGGCTTCGCCACTGAAAGGCCTCAGTCAGGGTATCCCCTCTTTTAAGAATATCTGTGAGAGGGTACTCCGCCTTTTTTTGGATAGATTCCAGGGGCATTCCGGTGGAGTCGGAAATGAGATGGAGAATCCCTTGGAAGGAGAAAGGGCCTTCCTCCATCCCTGTGCCAACAGACGACTCATCATCCCAAGGATGAGAGTGGAGACCGGTGACATTCAAGTCCAAGGAGTCGTGATACAGCGGTCTACCTCCTAAATCACCCTCGATACACCAAGGGAGGCACAGGGTGACTGTAACTGTAACCGACAGACGTCGGGTAACTCCGGTGTCTAGTCAGTCCTCTTTCGAGGGAGCCTTCCCTTAGGCTGCTTACGTGGTGGAGAGACCGGAATAGGCCGAACCAGTGGACGGGCCGGCCCCACGGGTGGAGGAACCAGAGGCTTCGGTTCCGGAGGTGTCGGCTTCAGCCTGGAGGCGAAAGCCAAGTAATGGCCAGGGAGGGCGGCGGAGCCAGCTTCTGCCCGGTCAGGATCAGCTGTTGCCACATAAGGTCCTCATAGCGCCGACAGAGTTTCCACCGGAGCCTCTCCTCGTCCGAGGAGGATGAGGACGACCTGTGGCGTCACCTCTTCTTCGAGTGCTTATGGCTCTTCCTTGGTCGTTCGACTGAGGGGTCTTGACCATGACCGAGATCGGGGAGGCCAACTCGGTCGATCGGGAGACACCGGTGAGATCAGTGAAACCCTAGTTTCCAGAACCGGGTCCTTGATGGGGATGTCAGTAAGTAAAAAAGTAGTAAAAAAGTAAGTAAAATTTATTTTTAAGCGCTTTTCAAAGCCAAAGCACTGTACAAATAGAAACAATTAAAATACATACATATAACATAAAACAACTGTGGGCTGGGTCTCCTCATCAGGAAATACTAGGACCAGAGTCCGTACTAAGGAGTCGTTGGCCATGGCTAGCAACAAAGGGTCGATCGGGTCGAGGATTATCTCGACCTCATCGGCCACTTCCTCGGTCCCCTGGCCAGACGGAAGATCCATAAAGCTGGCGGCCGAGGAGGCGATCTCGACTGAGGTCGAGACCGCATGCTCTTGGGACTCGGACCTCTCTCGGTCCCAAGATCGGAAGGTTCTTTGTCTCTCTTCCAAGAGTGAGAGGAGTGCAAGCCCCAGGGCGCCTCACCCCGAGTGGGGAGAGACTGGCACAACTCTTCGAAAGAACCAATAAAGGTGGAGCTTCGAATGGCCAAAGCCCAAGCAGCTTCCTCCTCGAACGCCTTCATGTGTTCCAGCTGCTCGGCAGAGCCCTCGCCTGCAGAAACCACCCACCTAGCCTCCTTGGACTTCACTGGAGGGTTCCTTTTTTCCAGTCTCCCCAGCTTCAGGCATGCCTTGTGGTCGTCCAGGACGTAGGGATGGAAAGCCAAGCAATAACTGCAGGATGAGGTGTCATGGCCGACACCTAGGCAGGAGACGCACGTGAGGTGGAGATCAGCACGCGACATCTTTTGGCCGCAGGAACATCGGCGAAATCCCAGGGACAATTTTTCCTCCATGATCGATGCTGCAAAAGCGCGATCGCTAACTCGAACGAGGTTTAATTTCGGTAAAACCGACTATCTGAAAGCCAGGGCCTACAAGATGTGAGAGCTCGAGGGAGGAAACCTATATCTTCCAGCGGAAAGGAAGATCGGGCATCATGGGGCAGAGCCGAGGTATATACCACCCGGGTGGGTGGAAGGAACCAGCTTGAAGACTTTAGGCAGATTTAAAGTGGAAGGGAACAATGCCAAACAATGTGGATGAACAACATATCCACGCTCCTAAAAAAGATTCTTAGTGGGGTTATCTTCCCATGTTTCTTTTATTACATCTAGTAGTCTTCTAGGTAGTCTACCATACAACATTTCAAAGGATGAAAACCTGTTGATGCTTGTGGCAATTTCTGTAAGCAAAAAACAGGTGAGGTAAACATTGGTCCCAATTTTTTCCCTCCACCTTTCACAAACCTTTTTAGCATGTGTTTTATGGTTTGATTAAAACACTCAACAAGACCGTCCATCTGAGCGTGACAAGGGAAGATTCTTATGGCTGTGATACCTAGTAGTTGGGACAGCTCATACAGCAATGCAGCACCAAAATTACTGCCCTGATCAATAATAATCTCTTTAGGTATGCCCACCTGCTGAAAATTTTGGCAAGCTCTGCTGCCATTTTTGGGGTTGTAGCAGTTCACATTGGAAATGCCTCTGGGTATCAAGGGGCATAGTCACGTACTACCAAAATGAATAATCTACCCTTTTTACTTTTCTCTAAGGGGCCAACCACATCCACTGCAATTCTCTAAAAAGGCACATCTATCAAGGGTAGGGGCACCAGGGGCACCTTGTCTTTTTTAGTCACTGGGACCACTTTCTGACATTCAACACAAGGCCTGGAATAAGTAGCAACATCTCATGAATCTCAGGCCAGTAAAATCTGGACAAAATTCTGATAAGGGTGCGGTCCCTCCTCGAGTGAGCAGTCATAGGATTATCGTGCTATCTGCAACAACTCAGTTCTATACTTCTTTGGTATGATCTATTGTTCTATCTGTTCCTGCGTCTGAGGTATAACACAAACTCTGTACAGTAATCCATTATATTTTCTAAATGTTGGTTCACCCTGTTCTTGTTTCACACACACACCCCCAGCTGCTTAAAATAACCTTGGAGAGAAACATTGATAGTTTGCTCAGAAACAAAATCACAATCGGTTATTTCGGTTTCAGCATTTTTATATATCAACCTCTTATGTCCACCACACTTTAGTTTCCACTGTTTTTTTCAGGCGTCTTTCTTTCCTGGACTTCTAGATCTTGGAGCTGGGTTCAAACAAGTCTGAATCAAAGTCACGAAAAGGAAATGAGTCCCCAACATCTGAGATTTTCTTTGCCTGTGCTCTCGTTCTCTCATCTGCTGAAACAACTGGGTTTACTCCCTCTGTGATTAACCTAGCAAATCCTGGAAGGTCATTTCCAACAATCACAGGTACAGGTAACTTTGGTACTACCCCAATTTCATTTGGTGCAACACTTCATTAATGTTCAGTCACTTGGGTGGGGGGGATAGTACGGAGTGTCCCCGTGGATGCAGATGACCACAGTACCTGGTCCTTTAGCACAGTCTTCTCCTGGAACTTGAGCATGCACCAGGGTCTGTTGGCTTCCGAAATCTATAAGTCCCTTCACAGTCTTAACTCGCACCTTGACATCTGTTATATATTTGCCCCAGTTTGCTAAGGCCAAATTTGCTCTAGTATTACCCTCCTTATTTTTATGGCACTTTCCCACAATACGGCCTGGCTTAATACAGTTACAGCAAATAAAATTGTTGGGTGCAGAATTGCTACCCCCATTAGAGTTCTTATCTGATCTAGATTTAAATCCGGGAAAAGAAGGTCTTACTGTTCCTTTGCTGCTGCAGCATCTGTCTGGCCATCTGACAGTCCTCAGCCAAAGAAAACAACAGTTATGTACTTACCGTAACAGTAGATTTTTAAGAGAATCTCTTTCATCAGGCCACACCAATGGAACTAGAAGCTGTCAGGCACTAGGACCACATGGAAACTTTGCAAGCACTCAGCTTGGTGCCGCCCACGATGCTGTCTGATGCATAAACGTGGGCAGCCACATCTCTCCTCAGCTCCCACCCAGAGATCATGCTCAGATGACATCTTTGTAGGGAACCAGGAGAGAACCCAGTACTCTTCGAACCCAGGTGAGGCAGAGGGCTAAGGGTACATTAGAATGGAGACATGAGTAACCCAGGCTAGAGTTATAAGCCCAAAAAGGGGGGGAAGGAGGGTGGTACGGCATGGCCTGATGAGAATCTCTTCAAGATCTACTGTTACGGTAAGCACATAACTGTTCTTCTTCAAGGATATCTCTTTCATAAGGCCACACCTATGGAATGAGTACCAAGCTATACTGACAGAACAGACTGGGTGGCTAGAGCCTACAGGTCTAGTAAAGTAGACCTTGAAAAGAACAGCTAGGCCAAAGCCAGCACTTTTGTGAGAGACAATGTCCAGACTTTAGTATTTAGTAAAGGTGCAGATAGTACTACAGGAGGCAGCTGCAAAGATATCTGCAGCAGAATCATTTTTAAAACAGGCAACAGAAGTGGCCATCCTTCTTGTGGTTTGACCATGAACCACCCAAGGAAGATCCTTACTGTACTTCCTGTAACAAAAAGTAATACAGCTGGCTAGTCACATAGACAGGCACTGTTTGGAAATGGAGGTGCCCTCTTTCCCAAGAGTGAATGAAACAAATAGCTGCAAGGACTTCCTGCAGTCCTTCGTGCGGTGTATACAGTACCTAAGTATTCTATGTACATACAGAGTATGAAGCAATGTTTCCCCTGGATCGGCATGCTCAGGATAATAAACTGGCAGATAAATGGTTTGATTTAAAGTAAACTCAGACACCACCTTCAGTAAAAACTTAGGACTGGTATGCAAAGACACCCTGTCTTTGTGGAAAAGCAACTAAGGAGGCTCACACATTAGAGCCTATAGCTCTGAAATCCTTTGACCAGAAGTGATTGCAACTAAAATCAACTCTTTCCAAGAAAGAAAACGTAAGCCACAAGTGGCAGTTGTCTCAAAAGGACCCAAAGTACGCTTTGCCAGAACAAAATTCAAGTCCTAAGCAGGGACTGGATTACAGATGGGAGGCTACAGATGCAGAATGCCTCTTAAAATCGTACGAGCCACAGCCAGCTGGGCAACAGTAGGACCCTCTACAGGCACATGGAAAGCAGATATGACAGCCAGGTGCACCATGATAGAGGTGTACTGCAGGCCTGAATCTGACAAAAACAGCAGATACTCTAGAACTTATTGACTGAACTGATGAAGGGATCCCGGTGGTGGAAAGTGGCCCATAAGGCAAACTGCTTCCACTTCACAGAATGAGTAGATCTGGTGTAAGGCTTTCTAGCGGCCATCAGAACATCAGTCACTTTTCAGGAACACCAAAACGAGCAATGGCTATGTCTTCAGGAGCCATGCATGCAGATAGAGAGTTTTGAGGTCTGATGGAGCAGGGTTCCCTGTTCCTGCGACAGTAGATTCTTCTACAGGGGGCAGAGGCACTGTGGGTTCCACCAATAGTTGTTGCAGTAACGGGAACCAGATCTGCCAAGCCCACAGCAGAGCAACGAGTGTCAGAGTTGCCCCCTTCATCTGTACTGTAGCTTGGGTAGCACTTTCTGAGGGAAGGGAGGGAAGGCATACAGGGACCTCCATTTCCAAGAGAGGGACAACACATCTCACCAGAAAAACCTCAGGCCCTGAAGCATGCAAGCAGAAAGGCGTCAGTTTTGCGTTGTGTGGGGATGCAGAAAGGTCCAATTCTGGATGACCACATCTGTTGAACAGGTCTTTGATAACTGAGGCCAGCAGTTCCCACTCATGCATCCTGGACTGGGACCTGCTTAGCCTGTCTGCCAAAATGTTTTGGATGCCTGGGCCATGTTCCCAAGCTCAATACCAAACCCTCATTGCTTTCCTGCATAGGGAATAAGAATGAGTCCATCTTGCTTGTTGATGTAATGCATCACACTGATGTTGTCCATCTGCACCACCAGAGGGCCTGGGGACAGGTGGTTCTGGAAGACCTGGAGCCCATACAGGACAGCCTGTATTTCTAGATCATTGATGTGCAAGGTGCTCTATACTGGGGATCATGTACCCTGTGCCTGATGGGAGCCCAAGTGGGCACCCCAACCCATCCTCGAGGCATCTGATGTGAGAATCTGGAGAGCGGAGGGGATCAGAAAGGGAATCCCCTTTGATAGGTTGCTGGGCTCCATCCATCATTTGAGCACTTTGTGAACAGGGGATGTGACTAGAACCATTTGTTCTAGATCGTCTGTGAGCTGATCCCACTGGACTTTCAGGGTCCACTGGGGGATTCGCATTTGCAGCCTGGCCAAGGTTACTGTCACTATGGCCGCTGCCATGAAACACAGCAGGCATAGGAACATCCTGGCCGAGACATGCCTGCTGTCATGCACTACCTGTGCTTGAGCAACCAGGCAATAGGTCCTATCCAGAGGTAGGAAAGCTGAGCCATGGGCCGTGTCCAATACTGCTCCTATATACTGCAGTTATTGGCAAGGGGTCAACACTGATTTTGATATGCTGGCAGTCACACCCAGAGCATTGAACACCTGTCTGGTTCAAGCCAAAGTCAGCAGCGGCTATTCCCTGGAGTGGGGTTTCAATAGCCAGTCATCCAGATAACAGAAAACATAAAGGCCTTCCCTGCAAAGGGTTGCTGCCACTATTGACAAGCATTTGGTACAGACCCAAGGTGCAGAAGACAAGCCAAAGAGCAACACTCTGAACTGGTAATGTTCCCCTTGAAGCAGGAACTTCAGGTATTTTCTGTGAGATTTCTGGATTCCGATATGGAGATAAGTATCCTTCATATCGAGGGAATAGATCCAATCCCCTAGCTGCAGCAGTGGAAGTAGGCCTTGCAAGGTGACCATTCTTAACTTCTTGTACTCTATGAAGAGGTTCAGCTCCCTGAGATCCAAGACAGGATGCAAGCTGCCTGTCCACTTTCAGTCCAGGAAGTACCAAGAGTAAATGCTCATGTTCTAGAGGCACTGGTTCTACAGCCCTCTTTTGCAACAAAGTCTACATTTCCTCCAGAAGCAGCGGTAGGTATTCTGGAGGATAGTGAGTCACTAGTGGGGCATGATCCGGAGGTATGTTTAGAAGTTCCAGAGCATGGCCCTGTTCTATGATTTCTAGAATCCATGCATCCATCGTCACCTCTTTCCACTGATTCATGTGGAGGGAGAGGCGACCTCTACAACCACCCCTGGAGGTAAAGGTGGTTGGGGGTGTACAAGCAGTCAGGCTGAGTTGATGGGGACAGCTCCATCTGTGCCACCACCTCTAAGGGCTTTTGTGTGGGCAGTTGGGATGGTACTGGGGGCTGGCCAGGCTCCTGCACCCTTGCCGCTGCTCAGCTGTCTGGCTGCTGGGTGCTGTCTGACACCAGCTGGATGAAAAAAAAAACCTACTCCTACCTCTAGGCTAGGTATGGTAGAGGGAATACACAGACTTCAAGGTTCTGCCTCTACCTGAAGAGTGGATAGGATATCTTGGACCTCAGCACCAAACAATTTATGTCCACGAAAAGGAGCACTGAAAGTGAACTGTTGCACGTCATTTGCAAAGCCTTCTACCCTAAACTAAGACTATCTCCAGAGACAGATGCTAGAGACCACATCCCGTGCAGAAGCATCTGAGACATCATAGGCTGTGTAGAACAGATGTCTGCCCACAGCAGCCCCAGCAGTAAGAGCTTTGAGAAGCTCTTGTATTTGGGTGCCCTCTGGCAAGGCTTGTACAGCTGCCTTGGCCTTCCTTCAGAGGGTGTTTTGGTACTTCCATCATGTGGGCCTGATAGTTAGCAATGTGAAGGCCCACTGATGCTGAAGCAAAAGACCTTTTGCTCAGAACATTCAACCTCCTGGACTCTTTATCCGGAGGGAGGGAACCCAGGTGCTTAGGTGCACTGGACCTGTCATGGGAAGCATTAATGACTACTGAATCTGCCATAGGCTGGTTAGCAAAAAATGGCTTCCCAGAGGGGGCCATGTACATTTTATCTGCTTTCCTGGATACAGCTGTGATATGGTTGAGTCTGTACCAGGCAGCAAAGGTGGCATCCTCTAAAGCAGGGAGCAGAGGTGGCACCACAACTGCCGGAGATTCTGGCAACTGCAGAAAACTCTATAAGATTTTTCTTGGATGTGTCATGTACCACCAGATCAAAATCCATGGCAGCCTGTAACTGTTGCATCATGGTGAGGAAAGTGGGGCATTCTGGACGCAACCTTGGTGTGTTTATCACTGGGTCCTCACTACAAGTAGACACAGTGGAGCTGGTACCCCTATCATAAGGGCTTTCAATATAATCCTCAGTAGCCTCCTCCTCATCCTGCATTATTAGGTGAGGATTACATTAGTACTCATCGTCGAGCAGGTCGGTGGGGAGAAGAAAGAAGGCCAGCAACATCGATGGTACTCTAGGAGGCAGCGGTGGCAAGGGTGTACCTTGAAGCATCAAGGGGGATTAGTAGCAGGCCCAGGCAAGGGACCCCCTGAAACTGGGAGGTTAGGTAGCAGGTGTCGAATCATATCCAAAAAGGAGGATAGGCCTGCCTGAGTGTCGGTGCCCATGTGGTTGATGGGGGAGGCGGAGTACCCAATGTCGATAGCGACGTACCAGCGGGTACTAGGCCTGGTAGTGCCAGCGCCAAGCCCTGACCTTGGTGTCATGTTGACGGTTAAGGGGGGGTGTATGGCATCATCGAAGTCGATGATGACACAGAAGAGGTAATACCTGCAGTGCGGAGGGGCGAACTGGAATGCACCGGGGAGGCTCTTTCCTTCTCTTTGTTCCAGTGCTTGTATTTGTGACTCTCTGACACCTTGTCCCGGGAATTTGAAGACCTGGACTCAGTAGACAGGGCCAGTGAAGCAGTCGTGCTCTTCTGCTAGAGCTCCCTTCTCCATGCTAGCCACCTTCTGTTTAAGGAGGAATTTTTCTAGGGCTCCCTTATGGCGTTGCCTGGTCATATAATTAAATGCCCTACAAATTCCACAGGCTTTTACCTTGTGGTCCAGGCCTAGGCAGCACACACAGATGTGACAGCTGCCGGTATAGATCTTCTCACCACAGACACAATACCGGAATAATTTCGATGGTTCCTTTGATGACATACAGGTCATTGAAAATAACTAAATAAGTAATTACTTTTTTTTCTTTTTCAAAAAAAGAAATAAAATGGTGGCTACTGCAGCTTTGTTTCCTGAAGCCGTCCAATGACCATGGTTGACTATGAGAAAAGAACGGAGGACGGGAAGGGCCACCCATGTTCATGTATCAGCTGACATCTGACATCGTCGTGGGCAGCCCCTGGCTGACTGCTTGCAATGTTTCCGTGTGGTCCTAGGGCTTGGTGTCTTATAATTCCATAGGTGTGGTCTGATGAAAGAGATAGCCTTAAAGAATATCAGCCTTTTCCCCACTTTCTGGTTGGTGTTTTTTTACCCAAAGCTGCACGTTTGTAGGAAGGGTGTTGCTGAATTGCTACACTGCAGATATGTTGATGATCTGTAGGACTGTTTTGCCCTCTGGATAGAGCCATTAAATGAGGAGTTCTCTTTGTCAGGTGAAGGCTTCTTGAGGACTGTCAACTTAGTAGTACTTCAGGGACCGGAACTTCTGTCTGTAGATCTCTCCTGATCTTTTAAGAATTTCTCTTTTCACAAGATCACAGTTTCCTGACTGTACAGTGTCCATATTGCTGTAGGCAAGTTAGGCTTTACCTGTCAGATAAGGTACCAGCCTGACTGCCCATTGTTGTTTTGGTCATTTCCAGGCTCCAGTGACCCTTTCAAAAGCTGTCAGGTATGCTTTGATACCATCCAAGGAGCACAGCTTTGTATGTTTAATGTCTTTTATGATGTTTGTGGTTTTTTTTTGAGATTTCTGTTTATCTCACCCCTCGTCCCTACCAGCTCTGTTTCCTCAGGAGGGCCAGTGGAGTCCACCCCTGCTGCCTGCCTTACCTGTGCTGACCTGTTCCCCAATGCAGCTGCAGTTTTCCCCCCCAGCGGGGACAAGGTGGGGCCCGTACACCCAGCACCATTCTTTGTCTCGTCAGGCTCAGGGCAGCCAGGCAGGAGGGAGCACATCGGGCCATACTTTGGTGCTCCATCTCCCCAGAGCCAGAGGGTGTTTTTCCTCCTTCCTTGTGGGCGTCATGTGTGCCCTAACATCAAGGCACAGTGCCAACATCCATGACGTCCTCCGCCTATGTCTGTCTCGGTGCTTGCTATGCCCCAGACTTCCGCCTGAGGCCAGTCAAGCACCGAGTTGCTGCCCCCTTCCCTCCCTGGAGAAGATGAGCTGTTTCTGGGACGCTCAAGCCTCCTCTCCCCTAGCCGGCCCTCCAGCTCCCAGGCTCATTCCCAAACCCGGGTCGCTGGTGCCGCAAGCAGAAATCCAACTGCTGTGCCGAACAGCTGGCCGATGTTTGTGTTCTGTTGATCTGCTGGACCTGTACCAGACTCTCCAGCTCTGATAGATTGCAAGGCATCCAGCCATCGCTGCTCCTGTCACTGCATCCTTTCTCTTCTCTGTGCCTCTAGACATTGAATCTTTTTCCCCGTTTCTAATTCTCTCTTTGTCGTATAGCCCGCCATTTGAAAAAGGCAGACATGCTTTCAGATTCTGTCCCTGCCTGTTCTTCTTCTTTCATCACTGCTGCTGGCTGTACAGTCTCAGTTTAGACTTTTATTTCTGCTTCTAGTTTGCCTGCCATTCTTCTGGTGATCACTCCTGGCCTTGCTGTTGCAAAATCCACATCTTTTTTCTATGCTTCCCTGGTATCAGGTTTAGTACCCACGAACAAAACTCCTGGTACACAGTATGCACAGCATACATCCCACTGTCAATGTGGCATGAGTCAGGAAGCATAGGCAGCTCAGCAGAAGTTATAAAATTCATAAGTAGGGGTTTTATTATTATCAATAAAATAGAACAAATTAAATTGTACACGACAGCATTTCAGAAAAGCAGTACAAACAAAAAAAAAGTCCTCCACCTGAGCCTCCCATGGAAAAGCATTGCTTTAAATATATGTTTCTGCCTAGCAGTTTAAACTTTGCATCCTACTGTTGTAAGAGACAGCTCTTGTTTTTCACAAAATGTATCAAAATGCTACCATTTTCCTTCCTGAGGCCAGCCTGAAGAGCACATCTAGTCTTAACAGATGCACTAAAATAATGCACTTTATCCCAGAGCTGGTTTCCTGTTGACTATTCTGTAAACAAGGCTGTGGAGGGCAAAATGTATCTCAAGGTTAACCCCCTCTGTTCCACATTGTTATCTTTTCTAATAAACCCAAACAGCTTTCTGCAATCATTTGAACAATATAATTATATTCGTTTGCAAACCAAGGGATCCTAGTTTCACATAAAGATTCACATATATTTTTAACCACAGAAGAGGGAGGGAGGGAAGGAAGGAAGGAAGGGAGAGAGAGAGAGAGAGAGAAAGAAAGAAAGAAAGAAAGAAAGAAAGAAAGAGTAAGTGAATGAAGAGATACATCAGGGGGAAATTATGGGACCACTGGAGTGGCAAATTCCTGAGTGACACAAGAAAAATGTGATTGTGCAATCAGACAGCCAAGTGGCAGAACAGCACAGAACAAAATAGATCCTTGCTTTTAAAACTCTCTGCATAACAAAAGGGACAAGATCTTAGCCAACCCTGTCTTATACTGCAATAAAATCCATTTCTTTCTTTCTTTTGTATTTTACTGACTTCTATCTTGCGGACCCCCATCCAGAAGCCCCCCTCCCCCCATTATCTCTGAAACTTAACCCTTGTAGGGCCTCAAACTGATACATCAGTCCCAAATTCCTATATGTTCTAGTTCTGTCGGCAGCCTAAGGGTTAAGCCCAGACACTCCCACAACTTATCCCTCATGGTGGGATTGGAAGAGATTCCCAAGCCCCTCTGAGGTAGGGTCCAGTCAGGGTGTGCAGTCGATAGTGCCACGTCTGCCAGGGGCTGTCAACCATCCTACCTGGCAAGGGGATTTTTTCACTCATTTCCTCCCCAGGACATCTGACGTGCAATGACATGCTGTGTCTGTCAGTGCCCCACATCCTTCTGGGCCTCTCAACTGCCATGACACCCTGCTTCCACCAGGTGACAGGTGCACTGTGGGAGACCAAACCTGCATCATAAAAGAAGAGCAGTCCCTCAGATGCTTGATGCTCCCAACCGAACCCAACAGTGTGTAGCACTGTTCCCACTTATTTACCAGTTGACTTGTTGTGCTCCGATGATACCATGAATGTTGTCTGTATCTCTGTTGATACCATGAATGTTGTCTGTATCTCTGTTGATACCATGAATGTTGTCTATACCTCCCTACCTTATTGTAACCCTTTCCATTGATGTGGAACCTTTGTAAATAAGCTGCCTCAAGCTCAAAGGTATTTGTAATCTGAGATTTAAATAAATAAATAAAATAAACCCCGGGCTGATCCCTGATGAGTTAGGTTTTCTCCCAAACCCAGGCTTCTTGTGTAGCAAGCAGCAGGCCTATTACTGTGCTACTAGGCTGACCATAAAGATACATTTTTAGGGGGAAAAACAATCATCAATGCATATCAGAAGGTTAGAAGGACTGGAAAAAAAAAAACAAGGTCTCATTCAGATGAACAAATATTTAGAATTGTTTCCTACTAACTTTAGTAAGCTGTACCACACATGCTGTAGCTGGCATAAGAGCACTTAGAATACTCAGCTATCGCTCTCTGTAAATACAGGTGCAGATAATCTACTTAATTGCTGTAACAGTGAACTAAAGAATGAGAGCAGAGTTTTTAGGTACGATAATGAATATGACCATTAGGAGAATGGGTTACAGCACACTGGACACAGGCTGTTGTAGAGACGTGTGGCATGAACAAGAGGATGTAGAATGGCAGGACAAACAGTTCTTTGGGGCTCATGTGATTTTTTTTTTGTTTGTTTTGTTTTTTTAAATCCCGCTGTGGGGCCACCAGTCTGCCTTACCTCTACATGTCAGGCATCCTCCCGGGTACTCAGGCCGCCATCTCATGGGACTTCTTCCGGCTTCATATTCGGGTCACGCAGCTACCCCCACGGCTTGCCCCCCGCGGCGGGGTGGTGAGGAGCACTCCCCCAGAGCTCAATCCACCCAGTCAGGATCCAGTACTGCCGCGCACCCTCGGCGCCAAACAAGTCTGCTGTGGAGACGGCAATCATACCGCCACAACTAGTGCCCCTATTTTCCACTTTTCCCCCCTTACGGCTTGAGGCATGCAATGATGCCTAAGGCCCCGAGCCTGTGCGCGTCTGCACGCACTCCGAGCCAAGCGTCTGCCCCAGCATGTTCCCTCCATGTCAGCCAAATGCTCTATAGCCACCCCCAGAGGCCGCTAGAGCACCATTGGCAATCCTCCCACCTCCCCGGAGAAGGACAGCAGTCCTACGGACGCTCCATCCTTCTCCTCTCCTGCCGACCCCCGACGACCCAGGCTCGTTCCCGAACCCGGGTCGCTGGCGTGGCGCGAGGTGTGGCATCCAGCGCCTCAACCCTCAGCGCCACCGGGCCAGCAGGGACTCATGTGTAATGGGCTGTTTAATATTTTAAATTCTGTTTGTCTGCATCACTCTCACTACTCCCTTCCCCCCATTCCTTTATAACAGCCTGTATCCAGTGTACTATAAAAAGTAGTAAAAGACATGGGAAGAGAGAGGCTAGATAGGCCTTTCCCTTCCCCCCATTATTTGGGCTAAAGAAAATTCTTTGATGGAACCACTACAAAAGAACCCAAAAGAACTGTTTGGTCCACCGCTCTGCATCCTCTTGTTCATGCCCTACAGGTAGCACAATGTTCTAAAGCCAGGTAGAGAACTTACACCATGAGGACGCACCACATAATGTGCTCCCAAATGTTCCGACAGCTTTAATATTTTCCAGAGTAAGCAGGCTCATTAACCCACACAACAAGCCTGTGTTGCAATGGCCAAAGGCAAACAAAGAAAAAAACTATAAATTTAGATTTTTTGCAGGAGTTGAACATTGATAGTCCATATGTACAGGCTCTGGCATATAAGAAACGAATGAATGACCAGTCAGAGCCCAAGAGTCTCTACATGGAGAATTATAACCTTAATGATTATGCCAACATTCAACAGAAAAACTGCGCAATTTACATACTGTAACATCTAATAAAGAAAACATCTGTTACCTAAAGATAGCGAGACTTTTTTTGCAGTATACTTTAAGTCAGATTTATGATTAAGACAAGATCCTGAAATAATAATCAGAGGCAGAGGCTATGAACGAAAAAAATCTTACTGAAATAAATATTCAGCTACAGTATATACACTGATTTTGGACTATGAGTCTTTTGTCCATATTCCCTGCTCATGTTAGAGTTACCTCAGCTGACAACATACGGACTGATGCTCCTTGTTGAGCTGCCAGTGCCCAATGTTGGAAACCTTCAGAGGCTCCTCCCTACTGTATTAACCCGCTGACGCGTTTACAAAAGTAATATTAAGTTGAATGAATTTATTAGACATTTAGGACATCTTCTCAGAAGAGAGGAAAACCAGTTCAAATCTCCAGGTTGCTCAAGCATAGGCTCACAGTGTAAATCTGAACGCACCTGTCTAACATTAGATTTAATTGGTAAGCTGAGAAGTACTTAGACTAAACATGAGTGACACAGGTTCTTGGCAAAGTAATAATTTACATAGGGCTAAACTCCAACCCTTAGGTACCATATTTATTAATGTAAAGATTTGGGTGTGCTATGTTGGGCCAGACAAAACTATGAGAAAAAGGTACATTGCTGTAGATATGATGCTCTCGTTAGGATAAATAAAGGTTCAAGATACTAGGTTCCGAGGCCTCAGTGACTCATCAGGTATTGTGTGCACCATGGCCTCAAAAGCATGTATCTTAAATTTTTAGTTGCCCTAATAAAGGTGTACCTACAGTACCAAACAAAAAAACATTTTCCCTTATAGACTTGTTATTAAACATCCTATTTACAGCTCTGAAAGAAGATTATATTTAATTTCAATTTTAACTATTTTCCAACACTCCCCATGCAAAAAAATAAATTATCAGGTTGCTGTCGCAGTGCACTTGTATTTTCATCTGCCTACTGAACTGCTAAGTAAAGGACTGGTTTGGTTTAATTTTTTAACCCCACCTTACAATTCTGTTGTGAGCATTTTTTTTAGAACAGTATAAAGGTTGTGTATCGATGGAACACTCCTCACTTATTGTAAGGTTTCTGATGTAATGAAGTTACAGCCACTGATGTAAAAGAAATCCCCACAACAGATGTAATCGACCAAAAGCTTCAGCAGTTAATTCAGTTTTGGGATACAGTGACTGATGTTCTGTATGAAAACTTTCCAAAAGCAAACTTAAGATGACGGATGATCACTTTCACCCAAAAACATAAGGGCTTTGTGGTCAACTGGATGCGATAAATAGGATGATGTTTTTATGTAGATGCAACTCATTAAATCTTTCTTAATCCCTCTCCTTTCATTCAGTATCAGGCATGGCTTACTTAGTCAGGCGAGTAAACACTTCAGCTGAATCTTAGCATTAAGCAACAACACACAAGCAATGGGAGATTGTTTTTGTGGGAATAAAATTATAGTAAAAGGAAATTAACTACTCCATCAATGTGACCATTGCTACCATTCATTTCTCAGGTATGAAGGTAATTTGGAAAGACTACGTAACTATAAATCACTCCCCATTCTTTTTAACAGATATTTTGACAATGCGTTCTTTTTATTTATTTCACATGCCTCATTGCTGTTGTTTTATCTGTCATTTTTCCTCCCTTGTCAGCAGCATGGTAATCTCATCCATCTTTATTTTTCTTAAAACATTCCTCTTGTCTTCAACTTGCCCAAAATATTACTGGATGACAGCCCTTTTCTCCCTGATGATTTCCAACCTGTATTTTCTATTACGTAGCTATAAAAACTGAACTAGAGGCTACTTAGAAGTAATGTTTTTATAGCAGGAAAAGTGAATAAAAATCAAAGTAATGCCAGTAACAAGACCAGTGATGACAGCACCTTTGGAAACATTAGCTGTTTCATATGGTTTGGAGTCATAGGTCTACATTCCTGTGCCTAAATTCTGGTGCACATTGGTAGCAGACAGCTTTTTGGAGACTTGGTACCAATGATCTCAGCAAAGGGACACTTACTTCATCTGCCAGGGGCGCTGCACTGTGAAGTGTGGGCGTTGGGCTCTGTTTCTCATAGTGCTGCAGTTTCTCGTAGATCTGGAACACAATTACAAATAATTAAAAGAGTAAGGGTTACATACTTGCACAAGAAATAGGTTGATGAGCTCCTACTGAGTTAACAGATCCAATGGGCACCTGAGGTATCGGTAACAAAAGAAATATCCTTATGGAAACCAGCTAAAGGCAGACATGTAAAGGCAATTTATCATTATCTTCAACAGATGCTTTACAAATATGAAATCAGAGGGAAGAAATGTTCAGCACGTAGACTGACACAGAAATCTAAACTTTTGCTAATTCACTGTACCTTCCTAGACCTGCTTCATTAGCACATACGGCCTTCTCTCAATTAATTACAGTTTGTATCACTGCTTTAGGGGTCAGAATTTAAAATGCTGGTAGATTCTGTATCAGGTTAGTAAAATATTCCTTTAACTAGCCCTGTTGGCTTGTGTTATAGAAGGTAACATTTCAATAACTGCACCAGTTGGACCCCTGGAAAAGTCTGCGGGGCCAGTGGATTTTCCCAGTCACAAGCCCTACTGGACAGTGGTTGTAAAACTTAATTTCGGCCCCTGTTACTGAAGATGACAATGGCAAATGGGTTATGCAACGTCTACATTCAAAGAAACATAGAAAGGTAAGGGCAAAAAAAGGCACGGAGTCCATCCAGTCTGCCCCAGAACCCTACCTGAAGCTACTCTGAGATGGCTCCTCCCTCTATCCATCCTACCTTCCCCCAGTCTTCCTTACCCTTCCCTGGTTAACTACCCCTTTGTAGCCGTCCCAGCCATTTTAAAACCCAGTGATGGTTTTTACACTGACTACTCTTCTGGGTAACCTATTCCTCTTGTCCTCAACACTCGCTGTGAACAAGTACTTCCTAACATCTTTTCTGGAATCCCCACCCACTAGCTTTAAACTGTGTCTTCTGGTGGATGAACTTTTGTTCAATCAGAACAGTTCTGCTTGATTCACCTTTTGGTACCTCTGCAGGCATTTCATGCCTCTCTATCATGCCCCCCTTCCCTCCTGTCCACCAGTGATTACATTGTGAGGCTCTCTAGCCTGTCCTCGTACATCTTACCCTACTGTCCCATATCATCTTGCCCTCTGCTGCATTGTCTCTAGCCTGTTCCTGTCATTTATAGATGAGCACTATAGAACTGTACACAGTATTCAAGGTGTGGCCTGTACAATGGCACAGCCTCCTTTTCGTGATTTGTAAATTCCTATCTAATACACCCCAGCATCTTATTTGCCTACTGATATGCCTACTGCATTGGGAAGTGGACTTCATGTTATCACTAACTATTAACCCTATATCCCCAATGCGTAGTTTGTGGTTCTTAATCCCTATGTGCATGACCTTGCATTTCTTGGCATTGTACTTCATTTGCCAGATGCTAGACCACAAAGAGACCATGCACATTTATCATAACCTTTCAGAAAAATGGCAAAACATATGAGCTCCTATTTCCAGGAATAAATACTATTATATTCTTTAGAACAACTAGACATCTTGAAAATTAAGTGGTGTCCCCCACACAAAATGAAACTAGCTTCAAAGAAAACATGTATGCTGTAGAATTTCTGATTTTGTATAGCAGATGCAAAATGATTACTACTGTATTACGCTGCTCTCATCTGTATTACAAGTCGACACCTGAAGTTATCTGCAAAACAGATTATATCTGATTAGAGGCAATATGACGGCAGGCCTCTGAGGGTCTTATTATTGTTTGGCAAACAAGATCTTCCTGCAAGTAAAGAGGCCAAGCCCCATTAGTGACAGCATACTGACAGTAAGATGATATTACCAGAACGCTATGGGTAACTGTTCTGTCCACACTCTTCCGTGCATCTTTATTAGACTTAAACTAAGGATTATTATCAAGTCAAGACTACCGTTGTGGTTACAGATTATTTTCTGCAAATTAGAGGGCTCAATCCAGGGAAAGAATGTCAGTGACTGTTTTAAATTTATTTGGATTTTAAGCTGCAGCATCTGTCTTGCTAAATACGCCTCAAGACCCAGTCCTGTAAATGACATCTGGTTTACTGTTTCCAAAATGTCTGGTTAGTTAATGTGGAATTTTCTTGGCTGTTGCAAGCTGAAATGTTTAGTTTTTTTTTTTGAATTCCTGTATAACTGTGGATTCTCATGTTTGAAAGTCATTATCTTTGTTCCATTTCATAGTATAAATTCTTGGGAGTCTTCTTTTACAGTACTTTGGACAGTTATATGGCAAATCAAGAATGAATTAGAAAAATCTGAACAAGGTACTACAATGGCATGCTGATTCATGGAAGGCAAGGCAACTTTTAATTTATAAAGAGCCCCATCCCCGTGGACACTGGGTGCTGTACATAGCAAGCAGGTGCACAAAAAAAATCAAACACAGTAATACACATGTAACTACTGCACACAGAAATATCGCACGTCCTCGAGTCAGCTAAATACCACAATGTAGTCCGGAGATGCCTTTGTTTAACAAAAAACAAAGAGGTCTTCAGGTTCTTCTTAAATGCCTCTAACAAGGAGCTTGTTCACAGTAACCCTAAAGCAAATTTCAGAAAATCTAAGCTGCAAATGTGAATGTCCTGGCCCCAACTGTTTCAATCTGGAATGGGGACAGTAGGAAGACTAGCTGCAGTGGAGAGGAGTGGAGAGGATGTGGTAAGGGGAATTAGATGATCCTGTAGGTAGGGTCAAAACCATTTAGAGCCCTATAGGTTAGTAAATTAATCCTGATGGTAGAGTAATGTGCCACCATACAGAATGCCAGTATAGTTCACACAGCACTGGCATGACATGCTAAAAATCGCAACGCTGTGGAAATCTGCCACACTGCTGTGTTCTGTACTAGCAACAGCTAAAGCATCAACCCTCCAGAAAGCCCTAGATACAGAGCAGTGTAGCAGTCTGGTTAGGATGTTACAAAGGCATGTACCAGCATGTCCAGGTTCTCATAGGCTAGACTCGGCTTCAATCTGGTAATGCTGCAAAGATGAAAAAAGCCACCATGGATTACAGTTGCCACTTGAAATGCAAGTGTCAGTTTACAATCCACTATAACGCCTAGATGTCTAGCCCTGTCAATGGCTTGGAGTGCGACATTTAATCATGGCAACCTGGAGTTTCCACCCATCACTGTAAATTCATGAGGTCCTAATCTGAAGCCAAGTATCTCAAATCACAGTCATCATATCACTTGATCTCAGCCAAACAACCATCTAACTCAAGCAATTGAGTCTGCACTTCCCAGGGCAAAAAAACAAGTACAGCTGAGTATTATCTGTGCAGTAGTGAAATTCCACAGTTTCCTGTCTGACAATCCCCCACCCCACCCCCAGGCAACATATAAACTGAAAACAACACTGGGGAGAGTCCTGAACCTCAAGGCCCCCAAAGTGAAGAGCTGCTGGCTTTGATGAGGAATTGCCACCATTACCAGTTGCTGTCTGTCAGTAGAGAAGGACTCAAACTTGCACAAAAGTGTTCCAGTGAGCCTTAGACAGTCCAGCGAGACCTGATGGTCCACTGTGTCGAATGCTTATGAGAGACAAAGGAGAACTACTACAGAGTGCTCACTTCTGTCCCTCACCAGAAAGAGATAATTGAGCATCCACAGCAGCAGACTCTGTGCTGTGCCTCTATGAGCAAATTTAGGACAGTAAGACATCAAAACATGCTATAATGTTTCCCATTTCTTATACATATTAAAGAAAATATGTTTTCATGACATGATGGTAGGATGTCTTCAGACATGGCGACTGCTTAGACTAGCAACAGGAATAGTTAAAACAGTAAGCTGGCTCACATGGTGAGGACATTACACGGTAAGGGACTGCAGAGTGAAAATGATGTCGATACCTTAGACAACAAATGATGTTACAAATCATGACATTGTTTTTAGCCAGTCAGGACATTCCAGATACTGTTACAACCCTAACATGGTGTTAAATGCAAACCATTCAAAAATCCTGAAGTTCTAGGTTCTGTTAGTGTAGTCCATTTTCCGCAAGGGGGTTTTCTCTAATTTTCGATAACATAAAAATTCTTGATTTCAAATTCCACTTTCTAATAATGAAAATCCATAGCATGATTTACAAAAGATGTTTATATTAGCTGGCCCAGTGGCACTGAGGGCTGAGGCAGCTTGCACCTTACCTCGTCCACAGTGGCAACCCGAATTCCGATATGAGCTCAGGCACTAGGATGATAGCCAGGGGAGGGAGGGAGGAGGAGGAGGAGGAGGAGGATCGAGTGTCCCAGTGACACTCTCCTCCTCCGGGGAGGGAGGCACAGTGTGCTCCACTGCTATGGTGCCAACTGGGTGACCACAGGTGGTGGTGCAGCAGGGGTGGCTCTTGGGAGGGAGGACGTTGGCATGCACTGCACAACGTACGCTAAGCATGGGTCTGTGCTTGGCGTACACTTAACGTTGTCTAGGGACAGGTGGAACATGGAAAACAGCACTCTGAGCAGCAGGATGACACCATCCAGCAAGCAGGCCCTGTACCTGACTACATAGGTGCGATCTCCAGTGACTCCATCTGCAGCCCCCGCCACAGGGGGAAATCTCTGGGGGAGCAAGGGGAGAGCCATGGGTAAGTCCTAGGGGATGCCAGGGGGATGAGGATGGGGCTGATGTCAGTCAGATGCGTGGGAGCCGTTGAGGAATCGGGGATTAAAAGAATAATGGGGAAAAAAAGAAAAACAGTATGTTTATATTTACAGTTACTGTGCCTCTTATGGTAGCCAAGTGTATTTGAGTTCTTTAGACGACAGAACTGAGAAGTTGAGCAGTTCTAGCACACAAAGGACAAGAGAAAGCCACCCACAGGTGACCTACATACAGGAATGATCCGGGATGCCAGTGAAAGGGAAGGGGGGGTGGATACAGCATCCCACAAGATGCTCAACAACTACGGAGAAGGAGGGCCAGCATCACCTATGTTATTAAAATGTTTTTTTTTCAGGAAGCAGTGCACTACTGAAATGTTTTCACAGTAAGGACCTGCTCAGCTGAGAACAGTTCATTTCCTAAGGCATCCTGGGGAAGGGTACGTGGAAGCAGATTACAGTATTGCACCCAGTACATGTGCAAAAAGGTAGTGGTTGCAGAGAAGCAATAAAATGAGGTGCAGAACGATCGTGTTACACAGCATCAGTTCAGCAATGCAAGTACAAGAAGATGACCAGTGCAACACAGAGTAGCAGCTATTAAACACGGTGCAGAACGACTGTCACAGAGCATCAGTTCAGCAGTGTAAATTCGAACAGGTGAACAGCGTCGAAGCTTTGCTTCAGTGCACAATATAGAGGACAGTGGATGGGCAACAGTGAACAACAACACTGTTGTTCACTTCGAGAGGTTGTCATGACAACCATGGAAACCTCGAGAGTGAAGCTCAAGAGGTTGTAGGTTGGCATGAAAACCTCGAGAAGTGAAACAGTGTTGTTGTTCACTGTTGCCCATCCACTGTCTTTTATAGTGTATGGGCAACAGTTAAAAACCAAAAAAGCTTGTGACTTCTTTCCCGGTCGCGCCATGATGTCGGGAAGCCCCGCCCGTGTCTGTGACAACACTCCGCTCGGGTCCACATTTGAAATAAGATCCCAGTGTCCTGCTGTGTGCTGGCTAATACTTAAAGAAAAAGCCACTTACTGCTCAATAAGAACTTCCTCCAGTGCCTTCCCATGCCTTCACTTAACTGCTGTGGCCATTTTATGGACGAGGAGAAACCGCGACTTGAGCATGCGCAAACGTGATCAGGGCTATTGAACCATCGATATGATGTACTCACGATGGTACAACAACATTGTGACATCACATCGATGGTACAACAACACTAGGGAAATTCAGATTTTGAGGGAATGCAACGTTCTAACATACACTATATAAAATTCTGTAATTTTTATCGGTGGGTGGCAAGCGTCATCATTTTTACCATTTTTTCCAGTGAACTTCGTAAATCTGTGTCCATAAATGTGAGGAATGCCTGCTCTGCAGTTGCAAACATTTCAGCATGGTTGTGGATCAAGAAAGTGGGTTCAGTTTTTCATACCACTTTTCCCATAACATGAGGGTTATTTTCCTGTATCTCCGTCAGGCGTGCCTGAAAATGGAACCTTGCCCACCAACTTATATCACAAAAACTCAAAAGACATAACAATATTTCTGAACACAGAAAACAAAGGAACGAAAGTTTAAAGGGACATTAGTGACCCTTTTTGCATCACATTATTTCTAGTTTAAAACACACGTTTCATAATTGCTTACCTTCTCAAAAGTTTGTTGATGCTGCTGGTTGTTTTATCCAATTCCTTTCTTATTCGAACTGAAATGAATGCTAATGATGTAATTAAGCCTGACCATGTTTTGTTCCAAATCCTTGATCTACTCTTGTTGCATACTTTATGAACATTAAGAACACCCTAAACAGTGCATATGAACATACGAAATTGCCAGCAGAAACAGGCCTCATGGTCTATCGAGTCTGCTCGAGTGTGCAGCTAGCCCCTCATGACACAGCTGCCCTTCCCCCCTTCCCCGTACCACTCCTCTTGAAACTGCCCACCGTTTTACAGGACACTATCTCGTCTGGTAAGGTGTTCCATTTGTCCACCACTCTTTCCGTGAAAAAATGTCTCATCTCTCTTGACTCTTCCCCCCTCCAATCTCAGTCCATGCCCTCTCGTGTCTCTCCTCCTTCTCATCTGAAAAATCCCTTCTGTGTTGGTCTTATTTATCCCCTTCAGATGCTTAATGGTCTCGGTCACATCCCCCATCCCTCCTCTCCTCCAGTGAATACATATTCAGCTCTCTGAGCCTGTCCTCATAGGGCTTGCTCTCCAATCCCTGGATCATCTTTGTGGCTCTTCGCTGCACCCCCTCCAACAATCTCATGTCCTTCCTCAGGAATGGGCGCCACTACTGCACACAGTACTCCAGATGGGGCCTGACCAATGACCTATTCAGGGGCAGGATAACCTCCCTCCTTCTGGAGAAGATCCTCTTGCAATACACCCCAGCATTTTGTTGGCTTTTGCTGCCGCCTTCCTGCACTGAGCAGAGTTGTTCATGCTCACTGTAATGATCACTCCTAGGTCCTTCTCCTCAATGGAGCTCCCCAACTGTACCCCATTCAAGTGATAATCCCTCCCCTGGTTCCTGGCTCTGAAGTGCATAACCTTGCACTTCTTGGCACTGAATCCCAACTGACATGTTTCCGCCCACTCCTGCAGCTTAGTCAGATCATCCTGCAACCCCTTCCACCCCTCCACGTCATCAACCACAGCTCCCATCTTGGTATTGTGTGCAAACAGGCTGATCTTGCTCCAAATCCCATGTGAGAGATCTGCAATAAAAATTCCAAACAGCACCAGTCCCAGTAACAATCCCTGTGGTACCCCGCTCGTCATTGCTCTCGGTGACGAGAGGTCCCCCCCCCACCACCACCACCACCCTTTGCTGCCTTCCCTTTAGCCAGTTTGTGATCCATTTCACCTTTTTTGGTCCCGCCCCCACATATTCCAATCCCCCCAACCTCCCATGAGGCACTGAATCAAAGGCCTTGCTTAAGTCCAAATACAGGACATCCACTGCATGGCCCTTGTCCAGTTCCTGTGTCACTCAGTCGTAGTGCAGCAACTCCTGATGCAACAGTCAGTGTTGGATCCAGGACTTTACAATTGGGACTGCTTGGGTCGTGTGCATACTTCATATGTAATTTTTTTATGTCTTTTTAATTCTCTATATTGTTTGCTATTATCTTTTTTCATTGACAGGAAATTTAAATGTAATCTACAGTTTTGAATGTATATTTTCTTAAAATTAATAAATTAGATTTCTTCAACAAAGTGAAATGCAGCAGCAACAAGCAAGCAAATTACAATACAGGGTGCAGCTGTCCCCTACACACACGCCCCCCGATCTGCCACTGGCAATAGTCTCCTCTCCTCCTACTGCATCATGAATGGCTAGACTATGTCGGAGATGTTCCCAAGTCCAGGAAAGATACAGTGGGAGCTGATCAAGGACTGTAAATAAACACATTTTTGTGCTGTAACACCAGTATGTTTTTCACTGTTTTAGTCTGTTTTTCATTTTTAAAACAGAAAAAGGATCACAATCAAAATACCAGCTACATTATCCATCTCTACAAAATGGGACGAATCAGAACCTGTTTTTACGGCTGCATAGCAGAGCTATGCATGGCATTTTGCTATTACACAGAGAAAGAAAGGATCTCTGGAAGCACGTCACCAGATTCTGAACAAAGCACAACATTTTGGAGTTGAAGCACAATCACTCTACTATTACAGTGCTGTTCCTTTGTGTCTCCCACCTCCTCCCCACCACTGCATTATTTTGTAGCTGCCTGTCATTTCTGGTCCACTGTTGCGGATCGAAAATGAAAAAAAAGAGAGATCCGTATATGCCCTGCTGTACAGTCCCCAGCCCCCTGCTTATATAATGTTCCTCTGGTGTCTAGTGCCCCACCCCACCCTCCGATCCCCTTTCTCTTCTGGTTCCCCGTTATGGCCAAAAAGATATAACAATAAATAAAAAAAAGAGTTTGCTGTGTCTGCTCCACTGTCCAATCACTGGCCCCCTGTTTATGTAATGTTTCCCTGGTGTCTAGTGGCATCCCCACCCTCAGATTCCCATCCCATATAATGTTTTCCCCGGTGTCTAATGGCACCTCCACTCTCCGATCGCCTTTCCCCCATAATATTTTCCCTGGTGACTAGTGGCACCCATGTCCTCCAATCCCTATTTCCTATAATGTTTTTCTTGGTCTCTAGTGACACCCCACACCCTCCAATCCTTGTCCCCTGTAATGTTTTCCCTTGTGTCTAGTGGCACCTCCCACTCTCTGGTCCCCATCTGCTATAATGTCTTCCCTGGTGTCTAGTGGCACCCCTCCATCCTCCGATTCCTGCTCCCTATAATATTTTCCCTGGTGTCTAGTGGCAACCCCCCCCATCCTCCAATCCCCGTCCACTATAATGTTTTCCCTGGTGTCTAGTGGCACCCCCACCCCCACCGATCGCCGCCCTATATAGAACCTGTAATAAAAAAAAAGTCCCTGATTTTTTTTTTCAGAAACCTGTAAAAAAGAAAATGGTCCCTCCCTGTTCTGACCTCCCACTCAGCAATCACCACCCCACACCCCAGTACAATCCCCACACACCCTGACTCACCTGAACAGGTTGCACAGCAGAGATCTACTCTGTGATTGAAGACACGTCTTGTTGCTTGAACCGGCAACTGCGATCTGAGAAACTAAGGTAAGCGAGGTTCAACGTATTTCAATGGTATTTTGAACTCTGATGCATAACTTTGGCAGTTTTGTATATTTTCACCCCAAATTTTCAACATGGCTTTTGTGGGACCCCACCTTATGACCAATGGTGGTGTAATTATGCAAATCCAGCCTGAAAGGTGTTTTCACAGTCGCTTGGCGAAATCACATTTTGGGTGCGATATGAAAATTTTCACTGACCCTGTTCATCGGGTGTGGCCATAAGATGTCTATGCTGAAAATCTGAGGTGAAAATACTGTATTTAAAAATGGCAAAGTTATGAACGTACGTTGAAACGTTGCAATGCATGCTCATAACTTTGGTAATTTTCACTATTTTGGCCCCAAATTTTCAACAAAACCATTTTTCTACATCACCTTGTGAACGTGATAACTGTCATTTTTCAAATCCTGGACAAAATGTGTTTTAGTACCTGTGGCATGGAATTACACTGTTGCTGTACAAAAATCACCTTTTGAGCAGGTTTTGAAAATTTTTCCTACCCTTGTTTATGAGGTGGAGTCATAAGAAGGCTATGTTGAATATTTGGGGACAAAATATTTAAAAATGGCAAAGTTATATGCGTATTTTGAAATTTTACAACACACACTTATAACTTTGGTAATTTTCACTTTTTTGACTCCAAATTTTCAACATAGCCATTTTTCACATCACCTCATGAATGTGACAACGGTCATTTTTCACATCCTGACCAAAATGTATTTTTGGAGCCGTGGCCCAAAATGATGCTGTCGCTGCACGAAATCATCTTTTGAGCGGGTTTTGAAATTTTTCTTCGCCCTTGTTCATGAGGTGGGGTCATAAGAAGGCTATGTTGAAAATTTGGGGTAAGAATACTACAAAACAACGAAGTTATGAGCGTACATTGAACTTGTTCAATGCACACTCATAACTTTGATCATTTAAGTGGACAATGTCCCTTTAAAGCAGCATAGCAGCCATGTTGGCTCTGAGCTTGCTTTCAACTAGAGGGATTCTGAGGCTGAACTGGGTTAAAAGTGCCCCTTTAAACAGTAAGCATAGATAATGCAATTAAATAATTTTAAATACGTGGAACATCATCCTATTTTCTAGTCATTGTAACTTTAATATGTCTCAATCATATTTCATCTCCCATAGCTGAAGCAAGTACTGGTCTACGGGCCTTCTCACAACTAATTGTAATTCAGCATACTGCAGACTGACCCAAGCAACTGTCTGCTTCTCGTTATCCAGGAATGGGCCTATTTTAATGCTAGTGCTCCTCTGGTGAATCTTCATCCTCCTGTCTGGAAAAACACTTGCCAAGTCCTTGCAGAAGAAATCTGATGAAATCTGGCAGCTCAAGTGAGACAATGGAGTTCAGATCAATATGAACCAACCGACTGGTAGAAATGCATCTGTCAGATTGGAATAGTTTCTTTCCTGTCACTGCTGGGTAGCAGCTTCTTCATATTTAATCAATGCTGCTGGATGTTCTTGCAGCGCCTTTGCTTTTTATCCAAAATATTTTGCCATTTTACTGTACAAGTGGACCAAATGGGGCCGGGGTGCTTTCACGCAACCAAGTCAGGGTTATAAGTAAACCAACATGCCTCTAGTGATGTAGTTAATGGGAGACTGAATGGGGATATTGCATTACTGCACAAAGAAGGCCCACATCAGTGTGTAGAGGCACTGTTTAACCTCTAGTCAGACAGATGATTCTGACCCTTCTGTATTGTTTCCATCTGTGCTTGTTGCACAGTGTCTGATTTCAATGCAGACTGGGCTACTTTCGTTAACCAAAGGCATCTCATTACAGACCGACAGTTCTCAGACATAATTAGCAGTAGACTACTCTTGTCAGCTGTGGGTACTAAAACATAAAACATGATACCATTACAATGTGTTTATTTTAGTTTATGTCTTAGCAGATGGGAAATTCAAAAAACGCAAGTTATGTTCTGAAAGTCAGCTGTACCAAAGTAACCTCAGTAATATAATATTAATTTGGTCATTTACAACAATTATTGTTCAAGGAAACTCGAAAATTTAGATTTTTAAATGGCTCATTAATATGAGTTTTGACTTCTGATGCACCCCCAAACCAGTGCCTCTGCATTATTCCCCATTAAGAATTTTAGCATGGTGGACCACCACCTTATGTTGTTTGGCTAGTGTAGTGGCAAGGGAGTCACTTACTGCACTGGCGACCTGGGCGTGCACTCCAAGCCACGTCACTCCTCATGGGGCAGCGGGAAGTGGAAGTGGAGCAGGAGCAGTGGCTTAATAGGTTACATGCTCACTTGTGGGGCCGGAAGACTGACAGGGTGTAGGTTTTAGTCCCACACCAGGAACTTGGGCTACTACCCAGTGCTGACATGTAGTACAGTGCAGGGGGTTTGCTGCACTATTGAGCTGATGTCCTTTACATGAGACATTAAACTGAAATCCCTTCCGCCCTTCTCTGGTGGCTGTCCAGGGGAAAGTTAAGGATCCAAAGGCACTTACTGTAAAGAGTAGTGTCACAGCCACCTTTCTCCCCCCATCAATAAAAAAAGGACCATTTACACAACTACCAATAACATATCTAAAAATGAGCTGCAACAGCTCAGTGTGCCTCTCCTGGTAAAAAATTACAAAAGAAATGAAATCAAACATCCCAAGGGACATTCTTGCAACTTCTGGGTTGCAGTGCAGTCCCCTGGTGTTCCAGAAGAGCAGTGTTGGCAGAAGCATGTTAGCATTTAGAGGTAGTGGGGGAACGGCATCCATACGGGAGGATACGTGTACATAATAAAATGTACAGGACAGCTTAAGCTGAAGTCCGATTCCGCACCATTTGAACAAGCCCCACTGGCCGGTCCTACTCCACTAACATTACCTGAATACTCCTGAAGCTTGTGTTATTAACTTTATTAAGATATATTAGCAAGTAGGTTAACCATTTAAGGCTTCACATGGCCACTTGACTTGGTGTACATTGTCATATACTGTGCAGAATGTGCATACATTTCTGTCACACATAAAAATACCTAGGCTCATATCAGTAGCTTGGTTGGAAGCAGTCTTGCCTCTAGCTAGTAGTAAAAAAAAGAAGAAGCACACAGCTATCTATATGATGCATAAGTTTATTACATAATTTGTACTATTAAAGTGCCACGACCAATATCATGGTTGCAAAGTACAAACATTAACTCTGTGGGCGCATGACCATAAGATAAAGTGCTCACCATCATACAAAGTGACAGTCACATAAAGAGTGCAAGAGCAGAATATAGCCTGTACTAATACCTGACCAGTCTGCAAGAATCGAACCAATCCAGAGTCCAGCACCAACTCCACTGTGTAGCAAGGTTCACTACCTCTTCATCAAGGAGTGGCTCTAGCTTCTAGCTAGGCTGAACTGTACATGGGCAATATTAGACTTTTACCAACTTTTAAGCAGTTTTCATCTAATCTGTCTTAATTGTATGTCAGCTGTCAAATTATATGCTGTACGTTGTATTAAATATGTTTTATGTATGTTTAACCTTTTAGAGATCTCAGGATGACTTATAAATAGGCATGTCCTAACTGTCACATCCTGACAAAAAATGAAGTTTTATTATTTATTTAAGTCTTTGGTAATCGGGTAAGTGCACTGATCTGATGGACCATTTTCAAGCATGACCCTGGCCACAGAAGTGCCTCAGATAACATACAATACAGGATACAAGTACATTACAGTAGAAGTGAAGCTTATTCATTCTTTTATTTTGGCATTCACAGGGGCCCTTACCTCTATGGTCATGAGGTAAAGCCCCAGCCCTTACCCAAAAGTGACTTTGCTGTACAGTACAGGGGATTGGCGGTGCCACCATTCAAATGAGATAACCCAAGGCTCCTTTTGCCCATCTCTCCAAAATGTGAGACAGTTAACAATCTAGGGCACTTGAGGAAAAGCGCTAGAATGAGTCTGTACTGTTTTGGTGGACCTTCCCTTTCTCAGTAAACATGCTGGATGCAGTTGCCCATGATGGAGTGGGACACTGGTAAGCAGATGACAGCTGCTATGTTTGCCTGCATACAGCTCCTGCACTGCCTCGGACTCACTGCATTGTGAGTAGCAGGTGCCAAATAGGCTTGATTACACTTCTCTGCATCACTGTGAGCTGTGTAGAATTGCTGCTCTGCCTGCAGCAGATCAGTGTAGACTAGTCTGGTGGTGCCGAAGAAAGAAGAGCTTAATTCAGGCTGTTTATGGCTGCGTGAGCGGTACTCTGCAGATGTTATGCCATCATCTGGATAAGAGCACTGTGGAAGCACAGGACCAGACTGCTGTTCGGTGTGCTTCCACAATGCTCTGGCAAAGGTCCACTCCTGTTTATGCTGCCCTTACCCTCCACGGGCTGCATAAATGAACATCCTTCGTGGGGCACTACTTTTTCTTCTGCAACTGCAGAAGTGACAGTCATCAAACTGCACATGTGTATCGCATCGCGTATGCACAGTTCTGTCAGCACCACCATCTTGGGTATGGCAGACTTCGGTGGGACAAGAGCGCGGCGAGAGCTCAGAGCAGTCCTTTAACTTGTTCTCACCGCACTTCGCACAGTAAGCAGCCGTATCCGCTCTGACCAGAATTTGTCTCATTTGCTGCAGATGCCTGTGGGTTACAGGTTGGAAGGAGGAAGCAAGCAGAGTAGGAAAGTGGGAAGGGTTTTTTGATTTTTTTTAAAAAAGGATGCACCAGGAGAGTGCACAGGTCAGGGGTTGGAAGCAGAGAATGTTTTCAATTAAAAAAAAAAAAGTGTCACTGGAAAAAAAAGAAATGTTGTACTGTACAGTGCATAGTGCTGTCTATATTCTTTGGTAGACAAGTCAGTGTAAGTTAGTGTAAGGAGCTAAGTCATGCATAATGCTCCACAGATCCTGTGAGTTTTCATGCTGGAAACGGCTGCAGTGCTGCACTCCACACACGGGAGCTGTGCTACTGCCACAATGCAGTGATATTATAAACACATCTACGGATTCTATTCTGTAAGTGGTTATATAGATCAAGGAGACTATTACAATAAAAGCACTCCTTCACCACAAGAGTAATTGTCCACGCAGAGATGAGCCTACCCTCGGGGAGGGTGGGGTCTGGTCACTGGGCTAATAACAATGCAGTACAACTGGCAATGGTGTAATACTTAAAGGACATGGACCCTGATGGGCTGTTTAAAGATGTTTGTAACATGGCAAAATTAGAGAAGGCCAAATCAGGTACAGTGATTGAAGCAAAGGCATCACATGTGATAGTTTGGAGCCGGCGTTAATTGTACAATAATGCCGTCTCCAAACTGAAGTACCGATATGTGCCACACACACACCAAAAAAGCAATAATAAAATATCGGACCACAAGCCGCAGAACGGAAGTCCTTACCTGTCCCACCCACCCACCAGACTACTCGAGACCATGGTGTGGAAGGCAGTACTGAAACCAAGACGAAAACCTCACCAGCTCATACAGCAGCAATGCAACTGGCAATACTGCAAAGATCAAGACCGTTCAGGTGTAAGTGAGTCACCGTTGATATGAGAGTAAAATGTCAGCATGGTACGCACATAGGTTTGAACTGTAAAGCAAATAACTATTCTGCCTGTCAGAGAATGGTGTCTATAACGTCTCGGATTATACCAGAACACTAACAACAGCACATTATGCATGTCGGTAAATATGTAAATCACTTCTTAGAGACTGTCCATTTGACATCGCAGCAGCAACACATTCAACAAAGTTAGACCTCCTAAGCAGTGTACTGAAATAACCACCAATAAAAATCTTAAAACAACTGTAAAAAAAGTCTAGGCGTATTCAATAGTAGCAGATATCTGCTTTGTTATGCACAACATCAGTTGTTGAATAGATGTATATAGATGGATCAAAAGTGCATTGAACATATTTGAACGTAATAACCTGACTCTCTTCCTTTTTTAGTGAGCAATTCACATAACATCCTTGAAACATTATATAATGTATCACCATGTTACAAGAGCATTAAGCCACTCTGAAAGTGGCATCTAATGGGGAATTAATGTATGGTTGGGCCATTGTAGGCACGAGGCAGCAACCCTCCCAACCATGCATTAATTCCCCATTAGATGCCACCTTCGTCGTGGCTTAATGCTTACACAGTCAACGACGAACAAGACTTTCTGGCTCACCTAAGATAAACATCAGCCGGCAAATGTGTGCTGTTTGCATCTACACATTAAACACAGGAAGGTTAAGTAACTAGCTGAGGGTTACACAGTCAGTTAGTGGTGGTGGTGGTGGGGGGACTGATACCTGACTCTTTAGGTTCACTGCAAATTGACAACATGCACTGGTCCTATAGCTCCATGCCATGGGAAAAACTGAGAATTCAAAACACCCATACAGAAACTCATGACTTCTGAGCATTCTCAAAAAATACCACGTGTATCCCCCTGCAGATCAGAACAAAAGGTCTATCCCTGGATACATAGGAGATGGTTCTGCAAACATTTCTTTCACAAATGCTTAGCTCAAACAGAAAATGACTCTCATTCCTGAATGTAAAGCATCCAGGACTGTGGTGCTTTCCTCTGCCTAGTGCACTGACACAAAATGGCCTGTCCAGCTCAGAAGCAGCAGGATGAGAGCAGTGATACACTCAGAGGGGCACATGGCAGTCACATTCACAAGTTACTCAGCATTAAAAAAAGAATCCATGTGAACTACTTACTTGCTGCAAAATGAGCCAGAAATGATTGAGAATCTGGAGTTCAGCATCCAAGAACAAAAAACAAATGTGGGATTGCCCTACCCCCTCTGTCTAGGGCAACAGCCCTCCACTCACATCTTTGTTCAGCCACTGTCTGAAGTAAATACTACTAATCACATTTAATGTACTTCAGATGGAAGTTGTTAGAGGAGGCGAGCAGAGGACTGTGCCATCTGTCCTCAGGTAGTGTTGAGAGGGGGAGTCACTAGCTACCAGGGATCAGGATAGGTAGTTGAGTGGGAGGGGCAAGATGGAGTGGGGCAGGGAACTTCTCACTGGCACCAGTGAATGGGAAGGAGAGGTTAGGGGGACATAGTGGGAGAGTTATCGGAACTTTTCATTGGGACTGATGGGTGGGAGCAGAGACACCATGCCATGAGAATTTCGGGGGGAGTTACAAAATTACAACCTCAAGGGGACACTAAATTACACTTTTGCAGGCTTTTAATTTCGCTCAAAACACAACTGGGGTGGTATGTGATCCTCCAGACTCTAGCAGCATAACAGCTCTGAGTGGGCGGTGGGTGCATTTAACTGGAATGCAAAGGGAAGGGAATGCTACTGGAATGCAAAGGAAAGAGAATGTTAAACTTGCACCTGTGGATGGGAGGGGCTTGAGGGAAGAAAGTTATGCAGAAGAATGGGATGCAGGCCTGTGTACAAAACCTTTGTGCTACCACTGTTCCTAGTTTCTCAGAGTGTCAGTTCTCTCCCTCTCATCTTGACTGCACATAGGACTGTTGCACACTACATGTGGACATAAGCAAGCTTCATAACAGGAAGTGGAACTCACTGCTCCATAACACTGTCATTGGCTGGGCAGGGGAGGATGCAGTGCCCCACCCTCCCAGACAAACTACAAGACAGGACCACTGTGCCATTGCAGGTCCATTACACATATTTCAGCATTATTGCTGAGCTATAGTAATATCTGTAAACGAGTAAATTGTAAGAGATCTTATGGTTTAAAAATACATATATTAATAATATGTACTTAGCAGTATGCCTCAAGCGTATCTCAGCCCAGGGGAAGGAAGAACCTGCCCAGTGATGGATGGCCTGATGCATTTGTAACATGTAACATGGGGATCGACATTCGAGACTGTAGGGTCCTGACCCCTCTGGGTACCAGTGACCACTTAATGGTGAGGTTTAGTTATACTGGAGCACTGGGTCATGACTTAGGCAGCACAGTCATTTACAACCTTAATAAAGCTGATTTTCTGAGTATGTGCAGTGAAATGGCCAAATGAGACTGGCAAACTGATTTCGTCAATCAATCCCTCTCCAGTATGTGGCATTTACTAAATAATAAATTCTCCTCCTTGATCCAGACATATACACTTTCCATAAAAAATAGAACAGGGCAAAAAAATCTATACCTCCATGGATGAATGTAGCTGTCCGAAAACTTATTAACAAAAAAATAAGGCATTCTGTAAAGCCCGACAAAGTGGGACCCAAATATGTTGGGATAATTATAAGAGATACCTGAAGAAATCCAAAAAAGGCATTAGGAATGCAAAGACTAAATATGAGTTTAAACTAGTGTAACCCCTCTGCAAATGGGGGTTCCCAAAAGACTTCCAGGAGCTTGCTTGAATGCTCCAAGTCTGAATGGTGTTTGGCATTTAAGCCATTTATCAGTGAGTGTTTTTAGAGCCTCTGGTACTGTCTCTTTAAGAGCTGTCTGCTTGCAGACATAATTAGTTTGTATGGGGGGACTGTGTGCTTCTCTGAGTACCACTCAAGCTGCTGCCAATTCACTTCATTTTTGCAGTCACTAGGAGTTGCAAAGGGAACCTATCTGAAAGATGTAACTGTTTGCCAGAAATTATTTAGAGTAATAATGAAATTATAGTTTGTCTAACCTGCTTTCTTTGCAGTCAGAACTGTGTCTGCTAGTTCCCCATTCTAGTTTTGAACTGCTGAACTGGACCAATCAGTGTGGGGTAAGCTAGCTCTAAAATGGTGCCTTGGACGAATCAGAACTTGGACTCATAATCTGAGCCAGCCACAAGAGGATTGTATGGGCAGTGACTCTGGGAGATGTAGTTTAGACTTCAGTGCCTTTTGGACCAACAGCAGCAGTCTATTGTGAGTGACAGCCAATCCAGTCAAGAACTGGGAGGAACTCAAAGGAAGTGCCGGTTTTGTCGGTTGGAGTTTCAGCTGAGCTTTGGCAGTGAAGAAGGAAGGAGCCCGTGCTTTTTCAGTGTGCAGTTTTAGTCAAAAACGTGTGTAAGGCCCAGAGTTCCGGTCTGCAGCTTGTGTAACAGCTTATTAGGACTGAACCGTCCTGTGAAAAGAATCAAAGGATCTCTGAAGAGTAGAAACCAGGCTTACCCTGTAGAAGACTGGAGGAATTGCTGAAAATTGCACTCGGTCTGTCAGGAACTGAATCTGCTGTGTGTTCTCCCGGGTATTGTGCAGTAATTGTGATCGGGATACAGATGCAGCCTGCCTGGTATAGTGCTTTCTTTTATATGGATGTGTGAAGAGGTTTGTGTACCTCAAGTGAGCCCTGCTGACATTGAAGGACCCTATCTTATTTGGAGGTCGTGAGTACTAATTCAGGTCGCTCCCTGTTGAATTGCCACATTAAACCAAATGGAATTACTGTACTGCTGACTGTTTAATTTTCCTTTTCTCTGTGTGAAAGGGCCCTACCAGCTGCCACGGTTTGGACTAGCCACTAGGGCTTGGGTACCCAGGACAGTAACTGATAGGGATAGGCCTGTGCACAGAGCCATAGGTAGATTATTAGAGTGATAAGCTAATTAACCTGATTTCCTGTCCTTGTTATATCCCTAAATAAATCAGAGCTGCTTGTTTCAGCAAAGTTATACTGCCTGAGGTATTTGTCTATGTTAAAGTACTGTTCTGTGATTGTTGCACTGTATCTCATTTCACAGGAGGTCCCAGTGCGGAACCAGTCCTGGGGGTAAGTGTATACTGTGAAGGTAATTCTGATATATTGTGTGGGCCACTAGTGGGAAGAAAGGGGGGTTGCAGTGTCCCAGAGGGCTGTGACCAAGTTAGTTTAACTATTGCAAACCCTGACCTCTGGGTGGAGGCACCCGCCATTGGATCCAGGCCCCTCAACCTGTTAGTGGCAAATCAGGCAGGGGTAGTAGCCCCTGGGATAGCGCCATCTAGGGGTTACACTAGCAAACAGGGTTAAAGAGAATTACAAATCCTTTTATGCATGTGTGAACAAAAAAAAGGGGGGCGGTAATACAATTGGCCCATTAAAAAATCAGGATGGGACTATGATTACCAGTAATAATCAGATGGCAGAATAATACAACCATTATTTTTCTTCTGTTTTTAATGCAAAAACGTTTGCCACCAAAACCCATCTGGACCAAAACCCTGTAAATGACCTGATATTAGATGCTACAATGATGCGGGAACGACTTCAGAAGCTTGATCCAAATAAGGCCCAGGGCCCTGATGGCCTACACCCACGAGTCCTCAAAGAAGTGACAGAACCATTGGCAGGCCCAGTCACAGCTATATTCACAAAATCTATACATGAAGGACAAGTCCTGGAGGTCTGGAGACAAGCCACAATGGTCCCCATTCATAAAAAGGGATCTAGGCGGGAATTAGCCTGACAGCAGTCTTGGGGAAGGTTCTGGAGGGTATCATCAAGGACCACATTACTTAAATACTAACTGGAAATACATATCCTGCACAACACAGTTCACCAAGGGTAGATCATGTCAAACTAATCTGCTAGAATTGTATGGTAAAATTAGCAAGGCCCTTGATAACCGAGACTCGGTACGGTACATGTCATCTTTTTAGATTTCTCTAAAGCCTTTGACAAGGTCCCACAAGAGGGGAATTGTAGATGCCTTAATTAAGCAGGGAGTTAATGGTAAGTTAACTAGGTGGATTACGGTATGGCTCTCGGATAGGAAACAGCGTGCATGCATAAAGGGATCATACTCTGACTGGGAGGGGTGGACCAGTGGGGTGCCCAAGGGGTCGGTCCTTGGCCCTTGTCTTTTTAATGTCTATATTTCCACCTTGAACACAACATCTGGAGTATGGCTGTCCAAATCTGCAGATGATACCCATGTTGGGCATATAGTGAACAATCAAGAAGACAGAAATACCTTGCAAGCAGCTTTGGGAGAACTAGAACGTTGGGCAAAATTAAAAAAAACTTGCTTTTAACATCAATAAATGCACAGTTATGCATTTTGGGAAATAAACAGGCCCAATACCTTTTGGGGGGGGGGTGGCAATAAGAGTGGTAGAGGATGAGAGGGATCTTGGCATTAGAGTAAAGAATGATCTCAGTCCAAATCTGCATTGTAATCAAGTTATCAAAAAGGCAAGTAGTGCACTACACTGTATTAGCAAGCAGATCAAGTGCAGGAACCAGGAGGTGATGCTGCCTCTATACACCTCATGGGTGAGGCCCCATGTTGAGTACTGTGCGCAATTCTGGGCACCTGGAAACAAAGAAGTCATTAAGGCTATCGAGAGGGTACAGAGGAGAGCCACCAGACGGATCAAGGAGGTCAGGGGAATGGACTATGACAACAGACTTAGGAAGCTGGGATTATACTCCCTGGAATATCGTAGGCTGAGGGGAGACGTGTGTATGATCTACAGGGCACTTACCGATATGCTACTGTGGGAACAACTGGGACTAGCACTTAGGGACCAGGTGTACAACACCAGAGCCCACCCACTACAATTGGAGGGGGAACGATGTAGAACAAAAAAAAAAGAGGAGAAGTGGTTCTCAGTAAGAGTGACCAAGTTATGGAATGAACTTCCAATCGAAGTAGTGGCCAGCAGTAGTATGGATTTATTCAAGACACGTCCTGATTTCTATCTTCGCACAAATAACATTATGGGGTATTCATAAATTAATAGCGAGCTAAAATGGACGCAGGTCTTTAAAATGTTCTGTAGCACCTATGATACCTATGATGATTTGGGTCATGGTGAGTCCAAAACAGGAAAAGTAATCTAAAAGATCAGGTATGGACTGTGTCATGGAGCGAATGCTTTTTAATGTTCCACACCATCCATGTTTTCCTATACCAATAGCAATGTGGTTGGCTTGCTTATGGCAAGCAAACATAAAACTGTGTATCCTTGAAACCCATTGTATTTTATGTACTTGTTTTGAGTGTACTGGATGGTTTTGTAATAGCTAAAATATTAATTTCTTTTCTAATTAGAGGAAACAGATATTAGGGTACTAAAGTAGACAGGAATTACGCAAGGCTGCTCCTAAAAAGCCAGTCACTGCTATCTTAAAAGGAAAAAAAATACAGGCCACCCATGCCCTTTAAAAGCCCTTTTCAGAGAAAATCCATAATAATTACACACCTGTCCCAGGAATTCAGGGAAAGTTATTAAAATAAAGCTACTTTTTTGATCTGCAACATTGTATCTTAAATGTGCCATGAAGTCTTCCCCAATGGGACAATTCCTTTGTAAAGTACCTAGAAGGAAAAAGGAAGCCTTGATTTCAAGAACCACAAACCACTCATGTCATTATGCACTGAGAGTTTCACAGCATAATTTTTATTGAAGTAAAGTTGTCTCTTATTTT
The DNA here is from genome assembly GCA_016271365.2 of Neoceratodus forsteri. Classification (NCBI taxonomy): domain Eukaryota; kingdom Metazoa; phylum Chordata; order Ceratodontiformes; family Ceratodontidae; genus Neoceratodus; species Neoceratodus forsteri. Next base: position 1,692,260,526 of record CM057456.1, on the reverse strand, counting down.
TTTAATGAGTCTCGAAAATAGAAAGCCAGATCTCAAGTAGCTTAGTAACACTAAGGGGAGTAGACATGTTTTGCACAAGATGATTAATCTGGAATTTGGTGGTTGGAGACCAGACAGAAGACAACGTCAAAGTAAATGAATGGCAATTGTTCCCACAGTTAAAGGTCAAAGGCCAGTGTATCTATGTCATCCTCACTGTGTGTTTTGGGGAGGGAGTAGGGCAGTGTATGGTGGTTGGTGGAATCTAGTCACATGACTGTGCAATAATTACAGCACAATTGCACAGGTCCATTAAAATGTCTTTTCTTTTGAGTTTTTTTTTATTCATTTGATAATCATGATAACACACTCTGGTGTGTGTTATGGTGTAGTAACAGTCACTTCCAGGGTGGTCTCGCAACCCAGTATGTGGCTATTACAGCATAACTGCACACATGTCATGTGCTATCACTTACCTGTCAGTACTTCAATTCTTTCATTTTTCAGTGATTTCATCTGGACATTTGTTCCACTACTCTGAGGTAATCACGGTCTCCCCAGCATAAAGAGGTGAAACACATCAATCATGTCCTGCGGAACTGGCATTAGCACTTAAACCTATCCACCAAGCTAAGGTGCCAAAATCAACTCAATCATTGAGACTGAAAGAGTCTTTAATGAAGACAATGTTTGGGGACCACCGCCTTTATTGTTGTATTCTGAAACTGTTAAATACTCTTTCCAAAGATTTCTCACCTGAACAAAATAAAAATACAAAAAAAAACCTCAGACTGTCACATTACACTTGATTCCACCTGTAGCTGTTTTAATGTATAATTTGCCTATTTGTATTTTATTGTATTCTGTATATCATTTTGTCATTGTTATTTGTAACACACCAGACAATTGCTGTAAATGAATCTCTGGTCTAGTTCACTTTCTGGATAAATGAATAAAATAAAATAAAATTAGAGGGGGTGCTGTGGAGCCCGTGCAAGACAGCTGCATGAAGATAGAGCTCTGCATTTCCTTGGGGCCAAAATCGATTTAAAAGCTGTTTTTTCAGGGATTAAATCAGCCAATTTTGCACTGAGGTGTTCCTTCAAACTTGCTCGCTAACATGGGAAACCCTAAGAAGGATAAAGCTTGAGGTGTAGGAGTAAAATCAATTATTCCTCCAGGAGCTCTGACCTCTCAAGGTCACGATCATGAGGCAGCAGATGTTGTGGGAGAGAAAACTCTACAAACGTTGGCAGTGAAGATTAATAGACTAATCTCCATAGCAGCAGGACTTTCCTACAAATTCGACAACTTGACTAATAGTGTGGCCAGTACTGAGTCCTCAATGGAGTCAGTCACGCTAGCTACATCAGAATCTACCAAAAGGGTAGAGACTGTGATGGGGGCAGTAACCTCCATAATTAAAGAAAACGGCCATCTAAATCACAATTGGAGACCATAGAAAACCAGGTTTGTGCAGCAAATTTATGATTATTGGGTCTGCTGAAACATTGTGAAGGAGACCACTTATTGTTGTCCCTGTAAGACTGGCTAGAGCAACAGCTGGGAGATGAGGTGGCACCCGCAGTTCAAAAATTCCAGAAAGCCTATTGGGTTACCTCCAGAGGCTGTCCGGACAATCCAGAAGCTCCACGGACTGTTGTTATTGTAACTGATGGTGTGGGATCCCGCAATTACCTCCCAGTAATGGCAAGGCAAAAGTACACACTTTTATTTGATGGCCAGCTGACCTTCATGTTTCCTGACATCAGATACGCCACCTGGCAGAAACGTAAAAAGTTTGATGGGGCCAGAGCAATGCTCCATGAAGCTGGTGTCTCACATGGAATGGTCTTTCCAGCGAGGCTATGGATTGTTCACCGGGGGAAAGGTATTCCTGTTCAGCGACCCTATTGATGCCTTGAAGTGGTGTCAGAAGAACGCGGTTAGGCCCCGAGAGAACAACAGGAAAGATTCATCATCCTAAGAGGAAGAAACCTGAAGCTATGCTTAATTTTGGACTGCCTAATAGGTTTTCTTTTTATTTTGAAATGTGGAAGGGAGTAGTCCTGAGGCCTTGACATAGTGTCTCTCAAGTAATAAAGTGGTAAGTTCTAATACCTTAAGTATGGCCCAGGCAATGAGAACCCCTAATAGAAACATGGGTCCTGTTGACAGTATAAATGTTCCATTTCCATAGCAAGTTATGTTGACTTTAGCTTTTAATTTAAAGCGCCAAGTTCACTGTTAAAAAAGCAAATAGTGTTACTTAATGAAAGCGCTGTATAACCATTAAATGCATAAACTGAAGGACATATAATGGAATGTTCCTGAACCAGGTATAGATTGTACCCCAGGGAAGATGTGTAGCTCTCTAATAGCATGTTGCACACTTGTGTGCTCCAACTTTAGAGATTGCATGCTGGACTCTTCCTGCCCCCTTATGGGGAGCAAAGGCTGAAGGACTGTATTAACTACTGAAACATGTGAACATAAAAAATACCATGCAGATCATGGGCTCGTCCCACAGTTTAAGAGCTCTGATATTAATTACTGGATTTATTGTATGTGTTAACCCCCACATGACGTATCTTTCAGCTTTTGGTGGTCTAATAGAAAGTACTAAGAGGACTGATGCCCTCTTTGTTCTAAAATGTACCATTGTTATACCAAGAGCTAGTGCATAGAACTGTATGTCTGTTATTTACACAACAATAAACATAAAGTTAAAAAAAATATAAATCAAATAACTGCCAGAATTTGTACACTGTACAGAGTGATAGAGTATTTCCAAAATTCCCATTAACTGTCACTGGCAAGGCATATACTTGGGCAAATAGGAACCAGAATCTTCCTCCATTTACAGTATGTATTATCCACAGTCGACTCAGAATCAAACTCACTGTGGGCTGTGCTTTCTCCAGCTGTGGATTATTGTGTACTGCCATCCAATCTGTACAAGCAAAGGATGCCGATTGACTTTCACCATTCTCTGGAACTCTGACCACTGCTTGGTTCACATGAGGGGCATGGTTAATTGTTGTTCAGGCTTGGAGGAGGGCTGGCTGCAGGAGACGGATCTGTAAGTGCTACACATATGAAATCCACCGATACCTCTCCCTATTTATTTATGCATTTGTTTACCGGGTAGGTGCACTGATCCAATGGACTGCTTTCAGGTCGACTTGTGCCATGAAAATGACATAATGATAAGGTGCATAATACATAACAGTAATGCTATTAGAACAAGTACTACAAGGCAGAGAGGAATAAAGTACAGTAGGTACAATAGCGTGCGTAGGAAAATGCAGTACAGTATAAAAACAACATTACATAGTTAGACATTGTATACAAAAAAATGCAGGAATAGTGTAAAAACAACAATACACAGCTGAACATCACATGCATATAAGTGCACCTGACTCAGTGCATTTGTGTAGCAACGCTAGCTACTTTGTGAGTTGCAAGCCAGCGTTGTGTTATTACGGGGAGATTGGAGATGACAGTGCTAACATATTGGGTGGACTGGGTTTCCAGGACCTCAGTGATCCTATGACAGTCTAGGAAGGAAGTGTCGTGGGTGGGGGGCACCCTGGGAGCAGGTGCAGATAGCATTAGCCATTAAGGCTGCTTTGTAGCAAGATTTAAAAAGGAGGTGAGAGTCCAGTAAGCAAAGGTCGGGGGGCAGACTGTTCCACAGCTTTGGGGTGGCTGCTGAGAAGGCTCTGCCACCCAGGCAGATGGTAATCGGAGGGGGGGGGTCCAACAGGAGGCTGGAAGAGTTTCTGTGTGTGCAGAAGCAATTTCTAAGTTTTAACAGGCGGAATAGTGCCCATTTATCCTTGTTTTTAATGGCCTTGTCGATGGTGCATCCATGGCCATAATCTCTCCAAGACTGAGAGGGGCGGCCAAATGACTGGTATATGGAACAGTGGTGGGTGGTGTATTGTGCCCCCACTGGCCTTATCCACTGCTTTGTCACACTGCGCTGCCACTTTGAGGTCATCAGATATGAGAACCCCAAGGTCCCTGTCTGCTTAGTCATTGACAGTAACCCCTCCCCCAAATCCTATACTCAGTTCTTGGGTTGCTATGCCCCAGGCAAATGATTCTGTGGCTGCAGCACTGAACCCCAACTGCTATGCTCTTGACCACTCCCTGAGTTCCCCAAGATCCTTAGGTATTCTTTCCACCCCTTCCTTACTGTCCACTCTAGTACAGATTTTGGTATCTGCAAAAAAGGCATACCTTCCTTTCTAGTTCGTCTGCAATGTCACTTATGAAGACACTGAAGAGGACCAGTCCCAGTACTGATCCCTGCGGCACCCCACTGGTCACTCACTCAAAATTAGAGTGTAGCTAACCACCAAACTCGATCGCATATCTGTTAACCAGTTTCTAACCCATTTCACCACTCTGGATCCCACCCCTAGTCTGCTCAATATCTTGATCAGTCTCCTGTGTGGCACAGTGTCAAAGGCCTTGCTAAAGTCCAGGTAGGCCACAACCGCTGCCCTCTCTTCATTATTATTCCTTCTTCAACCCCTCATTAGGCAGCTTCCTGCAGTGGTGGTGTCGGTGTCTTCAGCAATCGATATTTTCACAGCATGCTGCATCGTGGACAACAGCTGCACAGAGTGAGCCCAATATGACAAGGAATGGTGGGGTCTGCATTACCTCAAGTTAGAGGTTACAGTGAAATACTTTGTGAATGTGTGCAGTGGCTTGCCTGCTGTTTAAACAACCTTACCCAGCAGGGGCCAGGGTCTGTTAATTGGTTGGAAATTACAACCGATGGTACATTTAGAATAAAAAAGAACTAAGTGAGCACTGTGTTTTAGCTAGTTTAATTTGAAACCTCACTCTGTTTGTTCAGTGAGATGGTAAGCTGAAGTTGGTCAGTGATAATGAAATATCAAATGAACACTGTCTGCTTCTGTGACTGAGTGAGCAAGAGCGTATTTTATCTGAAAATAAAAAAAAAAACATACTAATTTTGTTTGTGGTGTGAGATGAAGACCAGGCAGTCTCCGAATTTAAACTCAAGTGAGCAGCCTGAGTAAACTAATTTGATGTAATAATAAATAAAACATTTCCTGCCCTTATTTTGTTTGTGTAGTGAGTAAAAGTTAATAAACTGATTATTTCTTAGTGTTTTGATTCACTAATTTTGTTCCCTCATGCTGCTTGATTAGTCTCCTATCAAACACTTTATTATAAAAAAATGATACAACAAGCAAGCATCGTTTTAAGATTTGGGACCCCAAATATTAAATTTTGACCCATATTTTTAACACTTTTGGGTCAAATTGGGCCACCTGGTTTTTCTTTTCTTTTTTTACCCCACCGCTGTCACTATGCGGCAGTATAAAATCAAACTTGGGGCAAAACCTTAGAGATACTATTATTTTACAAAAAAAATAGAGAGGACTTTGGCAAAGCAGCTATTCACATGGGTGGAGGTTAAGGAGGCTTATTTTAATTTTAGCAAAACAACCAAACTTGGCCAGAGGGGAATGGCTGCAACATTGTGGGGAAAATGCCTGTCATTTGTAACTGAAAATTCAGAAAGCAGCACAACGATGTGAATCAGGATAATGCATTCAGACTGACAGAGTACAACCAGAAATGTGGATTATTCTGTAATTATTACATAGCTTGGAGAGCTCAATACATCAGTCAGGCCACAGGAATTCTTCAACCCATTTTATATCTATTATTCTGTTTTTCACATCTGATCATTCAAAAAAGGCTCAAGCCACATTAAGCTCTGACATGGATTTTTTTTAATTCTGTGCATAATTATGTCAGCAGAACTGATCATTAACTGCAACAGCCTATGTTAAGCAAGCATTAAAGTTACTGCAGGAAATACGGGGTTATGATATATAAATGCACCAGAAAGTTTGTGACTGTGTGGTGTGGTTTTGCTTTCCCATGGGACTTGCGGACCTTGATATGGAGGTAAGCATCCTCCATTTTTTAGGGTACACAGCCAACCCCCTTGCAGCAGCAGGAGGAACAGGCATGGTGGAGAGACCATGCAGAACTGTTTGTATTCTGTAAATAGGTTAATGCCCCGAAGGTCCAGGACAGGATGCAAAAGCCTCTGTCCACTTTAGCATAAGGTAGTACCGGGAGTAGTAGCCCTGATTAATTTCTTCAACCGGGATGGGCTCCATGGCCCTCTTGTGGAGGAGGGACTGAACCTCCTCCAGCAGGAGGGCAAGATGTGCTGGAGGGTAATGGTTTGGCAAGGGAGGATGTATGGGAAGCATGGAGAGGAGTTCTAGGGCATGTCCATTTCTGAACCACCTCTAACACCCATGCATCTGCCGTGATCCCACTCCACTTTGGGAGGAAGAGGAAGGTGTGGCCTCCCACAAGGGACTGGGGAGGTAGGGGGGAATCAAAGGTTCCAGGGGTGGCTGCTGTTTCACCAACACCTGTACCTTTGCAACCCTGGCAAGGGCATGGGGAAGCAAAGTGGCCTGAGGGGTGGCCTGGGTTCGCTAGGAGCCACATCCAGGTCCCATGGAATAGCCTCAACCAGAGCAGGCATAGAATCAAAGAAGGGAACCTCTGCCCAGACCCCAAAGCTTTGGATTAAGTGTATGAAGGGATCTCATGGTAAATTTCGACATCTGCAGGTTCCACAAAATTGCTGGATATCCGTGACAAAGCCAGCCATTCGTAGTAGTGCTGCAGGCAAATACCAGAAAAAGCCACACAAGCTGCAGCATCAGAGGCATTACAGGCCAACCTTTTCAAGTGCTTACAAGTCTCCCAAGCCATGGGCAACTGCTCCTTTGGACTTCAGTTTTGTTTGGGCCACCTGGCAGCCTGTTGGCTATGGCAGTCAGACTTCCAGAGGCTATTCTTTTATTTAATTACATAAGCCTGGTAACTGGCAATCCTGATACCAAGATCGCAGATGCAAATGTCCCCTTGTCCATAACATCAAATTTCCTTGCTACTTCATCAGGAAGAAGAGAATTCATGAGCTTCAGACTTTTAGAATCAACATGTGCAGCCATAAAAAAAAAAACACAGAATCCATTTTAGTTTATGTGGAATAATAAAGTTTGTCTGAGGCTGCAGGACATTGTCCATCTACCTTATGTGGCACAGATGGCAGAGAACTAGGGCTTTGCCAAGTAACTATATTGCTATCCTCCAAAGTCAAATGGATAGGAGCTACAATAACTGTAGACAGTGCAGAAACTTCTAGAAATACATAGCGGGTCTTCTTTATGGAATCCTCCTCCTCAACAGTGAACCCCAGCATGGACTGTATCTACCTTAAGAAAGCCTGAAAAGGGGGATTCTCAGGAGGGGACCTAGGAGTACGATACATGCTGTTCTCACTACAGCAGGAAAATGTGGAGCTGAAGCCCACCACATCAGGGGAGTAATTTCTTCCTCCTCTTCCCCATATGTCTCCTCCATTAAGTCTGGATTATATTCCACCTCCTCCTCTTCATCGACAGGAATGAACAGTAGGAGGAGGCCACACTGGAGGAATCATCGATGGCCCAGGCATTGACCAAGGAAGCTCCTGGCTAGGCTTAGTAACCTGCATAGGGAGCTGGTGACTTTGACAAAGTCAATGGGATGGGTTAGGCGTTGACAGGTTAAATGTCAACAGTGGAGCCATGGACAGGAACTGTTGACATAGTTAAGATATTGTCTGAATCAGCATCTGGGTGCTGGCAGGCCCCGACGGGGTTGTCGATGACTGATTCATCGTTGGATCAGTGCCCAATGGTGAACTTGGCTATGAATCCCCCCCGGCAGGGGCTTACAGCAAGTGTCAGACCCTGACCTCGGTGTCTGGGAGACGGTCAGGGGGGCAGTAGAACCTGAGGACTCTGCCTGGGTCCAATCTTTTTTTTTAGCAGACCTACCTCTCCCCCCCTTCTATTTACCCTCCCCCCAGCCTGCCATCACCGACCCGTCAGGAGGGTCTAGCAGATATCCCTCTGCCTCTCACCCTACCTGGACGTACTCGTGGAACTCCATGGAGCCGCAGTTTACCTCCCCCGGAGCGGGGACAAGGTGGGGCCCGGAGCACCCCGAAACTTACGTTGTGTCGGTCCTGGAGCCATCAGGTGGGTGAGGGCACATTGAGGGCATGTCTCTGGTTCTCCATCTTCCCCCCAATGGCAGGCTATTTTTCTGCTTTTCCTGGCAGGCATCGCTCTAGCTCTGACATCAAGGCGTGACCGCCAACGTCTGCGAGGCCCTTCCCCTTGCCTACTGGTGTCAGTCAGCCCCAGATCTCCACCCGAGGACCAATCCAGCATCGAGGCGCCCGGCCCATTGCTGCACCCCCAGCTTCTGCTAGGGGTCGGCAAATGCCGAGCTATGTCCCAACCCTCCCCCCAAAGCAGGCGAGCAGTCAAGGGACGCTCCAGCCTGCTCCCCCGGCTGGCCCTCCAGTGACTAGAGTCCGCTTCCAAACCTGGGTCGCCGGCGTTGCAAGCAGAAATCCAACCGCTGCACCAATGGGCTGACTAGACTTACCTCTTTTAAGAGGAGATAGGATACTTCTGGTGATGTCATATGGCTGGTAACAGCATGAGAGATTTGCTCAGTCCTCACTAACCTTTAACACCCTCCTAAAATCCCCCTGACTGCAACCTAAAGCAACAAAATACTATCACATTCGGTAGACTTCCCAGATGGGATGCTGAAATAGAGTCCCATCACCCCCGGAATCCATGAATGCTGATCAATGCACAGAGCAGGGCTTCGACAGTGAAGGTTTCAAGTCCTCCTTCTCTACACACATTAGCAGCAGGACTGCAACTCCCTCAGGCTCCACAGTGCCGCAAAAGCAAATGAATATCATGATGAAATGATTACATAATGAAAAAAGGCAAGACACCCACAAAGAGCAACTGGTGGCCTCTGACAAGAACCTGGGTACCACTGAGAGGGCCTTTGTTCAACTCTACCAGACAGTGCTAAACCTTCAGGAACAGGTAGAGGATGCAGAGGCATGAAATCGCCATAACAACTAGTGAATGTATGGCCTTCAAGAGAGGATGGCGGCGTCTAACATGATAGCATTCCTGCAGCAACTACTCTGGACCACCCTGCAGCTTTCTGGCAGACCGTGGTCTTGAAATCAAGCACACACATCATGCACTAGGTCCAAAGCCATCAACTCCAGAAGCCAGACCACAGTACATTGTATTTAATTTCCTAAGGAACCCTCACAAGGAGCTAAGTTCTCCACACCTCTGGAACCTAAAAAACCAGAACAAGTTACAATCAGCTCAGCTTCATAGACCAGGAGACAGTGGTTTCAGTAGATGAGTTGGGTCTCTCCCTTGGAAGCCCTAGTTGATTGATGTTGGTGGAGCATACCTGCCCAGTTGGCATTATACCCCAGCTCTTATGACCAGTTTTCCATTGTTCTGCGGTATCTGGGGTGTTTTTCCTAGCTAGATCACCCTCCCCTGGTTTGACCCTTCCCTTTACAGTTTAAAAATGGGTCAGCTGATACAGATCACATGACGTTGGGTGGTGGGCGGGGGCTGCAGTCCTCTACCAGCTTTACACAACCCAATGACTTATAAACTGCTTTAGTACTCACTTAACGTTAATGAACTCAACCCAATCAAAATGTCAAAAACCATATCTTATATTAAAAGGGCCAAACCTCATTTGGCATTCATCCAGAAATCTTACCGTACCCCTTCAAGAACTTGCCAAACTTGCTAAATTTTGTTATGCGCAAATTTTCTTTTCATCAGTGCCTAATAGTAAGCACTGAGGGGTGGCCGTATTGATCCCTCACCACACCACATTCCAAGAGTAAAAGTAGCCTCATGTTAGTCCAGAACATTCTTCATGGTACCCTGGTTACCAAGGTGAGCTTTTATCTCCCTCTAGGCATCAATTCTCCCACCCTAAAAAACTTTAAGACACCACAGTAATTAACACAGCAGGCATCTTGATGCTGGTGGGGGACCTGAATATGACCCTCTCTCAGAAACCTGACAACCCCATCACCCATCCCCCTAGGCAACCAGTACTTCACAGACTTCATGAGAGACTGCTTCATGAGCTTGGTTGAAAAGACATTTGGTGTGCTCAAGAGCAGCAAGATAAATGAGGTGCTGTTAGAACTTTACTACTCTTCTACTGGGACTTAAGAACTAGAACTCTACTACTAGGACCTTAAATTTAGGGTAAAAACAAACAAACAACAAAAAAAACAAGAGTTAGTGTGTCTGCCTGAGTTGGCTGAAGAGAACTGTTATCTGTGCAGTTAGCTAGGTGAAGAAGAGAGCTGTGAATTAGAGAGAGTGGCTTAGGCAGCAGGAAGCCAGTTGTTTGGGTTTAAAACTGCCCTAGATAGCTTTTGGCAGAGAGGAGGAAGAAGGTGCCCCCACCCTTAGCTAGTTCCACTTTTATAGGCAGAGGATTTGATTGACAACAGGAACTTCCTGTTTGGGAGCAGGAAGGGAGTGATCACAAAGGCACAAAAGACTCACCAGCCTAGAAGAAAAAGAGTGGCTCTCCCTCCCCACCTCAGCTGCTGGACATCTGACTCTGAGCAAGTAAGAAATAGACTACTGAGGAATACAGGAACTTCCTGTCCCAAAACAGAAAGGGCAGGAGCTGTAAGGGCATGGAGGCAGTAGGAAAGGAGGTAGAAAAATAAAAAAAAGTAAACAGAGAAAGGAACGAGTAAGCATACAAAACAACAGTTACGGCGCCACAAATAAGACATGATGGGAGTGGTACAGTGCAGTGGCTGTGGAATGGCAGTCTTCCAGGAGACGTTCTGGAGGATGCGGTGTTGTCCCATCTGCAGGCACCTCTCTGGGCTGAGGGAGGAGGTTGCTTGTCTCCAGCCTGAGTTGGACAGGATATGGGGGACCTCTTCTCCCACTCAGGGACCACCAGGGCCGTTGCCTCTGCCTCAGAGCTTGCCAAGAAAGAGGAGTGGTCAGACCACAGTGGGTTCGGTGAGGGTGGTGGAACAGAGGTGCATCCCTTCTGTTGTACCTCTCCACAATTTGTATGCAGTTCTGGCATAGTGTGGTTCCTCTATGGAGGTATGCGCGGTGGAGACCAAGGAGGATGTTGGAAACTTCCACAAAGGAGACCCACAGGAGGCTGGCATGGGACCCCACAAGGGAAGGAAACTCCTGATGGGGGACTCAATTGTTAGGGGGTAGAACTGGGGGAGGTAAGGTGCCTGCCTGGTGCCATGGCTTGGAGGGACAGGGAGCGAATCCTCAAGATCCCGGAGCAGCTGCAGGGGGTAGCTGGACATCATTGTCCACCTAGGGACAAATGACATGGCTGGGAAAGGAATCAGAGCAGTGCAGGAGGAGACTGTGGAGTTGGGAAGGGGCCTTAGACAAGTAGCATGCACGGTAACCTTCTTGGAGGTGCTGCCTGTCTATGGCATGGGTGAGGCTAGGGTGCTCTGCACCATGAGATTCAATCAATGGTTGAAAAACTGGTGCAGAGCTCAGGGTTTTGGCTTCATTGGGGACTGGGGGTTCACTTGGAGGGATAGGACTTCCCCTGACGAATTGGAAAAGCTGTGGAGGGAGAACGGGGAGTTTCAACAGAGGGACGATCGGGGACTGTGCAGCAGAAGGCTCTGCAAATTTGAACTATTTTATCTCGCGCACCCGCCCCAGTCCCTCTTCCCATTAAATGCCCCATAACCACGCCCACCTACTGCCTGGGGCCAATCAGGCTTGGTGACTGACTAACACAAATTACCTGATTTCTATTTGCACTACAAGTCACTTGCTACAGTATAAACTTGTGACCAATCTTTATGAATCACTTAAAGTCTCAGACAGTTCTTTTATGTTTTCACTCATATGGTTACTGGTGAAACAGCTAGCAAGTGGTTAAGCATAACAACCGGAATGCCACAGTACTAGAATCTGTATGCCTACTCAACTTAAAAGGTTATGGTCTGAAACTGCCTGCAAGTAGATAGTGCAAGATTCTGAAAGTAACACGTACTAGTACCTGTACCCTAACCCAATTTTGCTGCTCACGACTTGCTCTGATTCCTACAGGGGTAACATAGCTCCAGCTGCTAGTTAGCTGGTGGTAACCTAGAAGTTCCAAGCTAATCTTGCCATATATGCGTAATCCTATAGGGGACACAGAGTGAATAATTGCTAGCCAGGCGTAGTAACTCTAGTCCTAACACGCTTAGGTGATTTAAGATAGCAGACTGGGGATACCCAGCATATCCTCCTCTCTAACTCAGGGGTCCCCATTACCCACAGATATGTCTGTAAAACTAGACACACCCTGTCACTATCTGCCCAACGGAGGATTACTGCTGGCCACCATGTATATCCTGTCCCTCCTCTGGGTGGACGGGCTCATCAGCTCAGGTGACCCTGGCCTAGACGGACCCCAGCAGCCTGACACCCTTCCATACTCTTGCTACCAATTCCCCTCTCAATGCAGATTCCAATCCCTATTGATGGCCCACAAACTCACTAAGAAAGGCATTTGGTACTCCACCATCCTTTTTGCAAAAAAGTCCCACACAAGAGGCCTACTCCGTTCCTTAACTCCACTTCACTTTGCCTCATCGGAGCCCTCCTGCTCCTGGCAGGAGATATACAACCGAACCTAGGTCCCCCTGTTGGCAATCTTCTGATATCCTCCCTGCAGGACCCACACTGGGTGTCCCTGAAAGACCTGTGGATCGTGCAAATGAACACTTGCAGTCTGCAACCTAAGATGCAAGAAGTGCAAGCATGGTTGGACCTCTACAATACAGACGTCCTGGCCGTGTCAGAAGCCTGGCTCAAATCTCACGTCCTCTCACATGAGGTCGCTGCCCTTGGGTAGTGCTCTTACTGGAAAGATGGGACCAAAAAAAGAGGGGGAGGGGTACTTATCTATGTAAAAGATACCCTGAACTCAGTTGAGGTTCACCAGCAGCACAATACCTGCACTGGCAGTGAATCAATCTTCATATGCATCACCCTGGGTCTCTGTAAGCACCTCAACACTGGGTGTGTATACAACCCTCCTAAGAATGCCCTCCAATCCCTGGAGGCAGTCTTAAAGGGCATAGCCAATGAGGTCTTCTCTAAACTCCTCATCTTGGGAGACTTCAACCTGAACTGGGCCCAGGATGCAAACCAGTCTCTCAATGGCCTGATTCAAGATGCAAAACTTGTTCAGGTAATCTCCGAACCCACCAGACTGAACCACAAACCGGAATCACTCTACCCTTGACTGGGCTCTGCTGACTAACCCCTGTAACATCCAGATAGCTGGCACCCTGGCTGACACTCTGAGTGACCATTCCCCTATCTTCTGTATCTGGAAGAACAGGGTGCCCAGAGTTCAACCGCAAATCCTGGCCATGCGGGATTACACACACTACACACCCGATCAATTCATCAGCTACCTTAGCAGCCTAGACTGGAGCCCAAATCAAACTCCTTCCTACTCTGGATGGGGCGGTGGCTTTCTTCCAGAGGACATTTAACACAGCAGCTAACCTCTTTGCCCCTATGAAGAAACTCTGTGCCAAGGGTAGTTGTTAAAAATGGATTACCCCTCCACTAAAGGCCCTGATGATCAACCGTGACAAGGCTTGGAAAAAGTTCAAGCACTCCTCCCTACTGGCCAACCTTGTGAATTACAAAACTCTCAGGAACAAGTGCAAACTGGCCATAAAAGTTGCCAAAACGGAGTATGTCACTCGTCTTCAGAAAAATAATCTAGGGAACCCTAGACTTTTCTGGGCCCACATTAATGATTTGGTAAAGGGGAATGGCAAATCTGAACCTGGTCCCATCAAGGTCAATGGACAACTAATACACGAGAATCCCCTACGGTAATCGCCACCTCACTAAACCATCACTTCACTAACCTTGACTCGTAGAAGGCTGGTCTGCCTCCCCTCAACACAGACCCTAGCATGCAGGTACCCCTGATCTTGACCGCTCATCGTTTCATCTAATGATAGTCAAGCCTAAAGAGGTTCACTCACTGCTAAAGACTCTGAAAACCTCGGGCTCTGGGGGACCCGATGGGATTCACCCCAAGCTGCTGAAGGTCGGGGCCCCGGCTCTGGTCAGACCCCTGACCTGGCTTATTAACCACTCTTTGAAGGAGTTTGCAGTCCCCAAACAGTGGAAACAGGCCCTTGTGGTCCCAATACACAAGGGCAGCCGCCGGGAGTCTACTGGCAACTATAGGCCAATTTCCCGGCTCTGCATCCAGTCAAAAATCCAGGAAAGGCTGATCTATGGACAACTCTGTGACTACTTGGAGGTCCATAAACTTCTGGCACCCTCCCAGCACGGTTTCAGAACCTGGCACGGAACTGATACTGCGCTGATCAAATTCGCAACAGACGTACTCCGAGATCTGAACAAGTGTACCCCTACTGATGCGGTCTTCATAGCCCTTTCCAAGGCCTCCGACCTGGTTCACCACAATCTGCTACTAGTCAAGCTGAGCAACATAGGCCTAGACTGCCATAAAGTGGTTCGAAAGTTATTTGACCCACCGCACCCAGAGGGCAAAGTGGAAGGATGCCATATCAGGGCCATTTCCACTAAAAGAGGGGGTGCCACAAGGGTTGATACTCGGCCCCCTCCTCTTCTCCCTGTTCACTAATGAACTATCTGACCACTGCAGCGACAGCTCTGTTCGCAGATGATGCCATCATCTACCGATCCACTGCCAATCTGGGAGGCCTTAGTCCCCTACTCCAACAGGATATCCGGTCACTTAAGCATTGGTTCATTGAGAACAGAATGGTCCTTAACACGGACAAAACTAAGGCAATGTTGTTTGGTCCTAGATCCCTCGGTCAACATAGAAAACAACACCTACAACTTACCTCCGCGTCTGGCAACTGTCTAGAAGTAGTGCCCTCCCTGAAATACCTCGGCCTTACCCTGCACCAGGGTCTCACCCTGAAGAACCACGTGGACCAAGACACCAAAACCATACATGGAAAATTAGGCACCCTCTACCGACTGAAAAACCATCTCGTACCTGAAGCCAGGATCTCTATTTCCACCAGCGTCCTCCTCCCGACACTCACATATGACGTCACAGTCGTGCAAGGCTTGGGGAAGTTGGAGAGGAACAGACTTCAGGTACTGTACAATAAGGTGGCTTGCTTCGCCTCCCAGGTCAAGCCTAAGGATCACCACTGTGACTCCCTGTTCTTTATAAACTGCCCTCACTGGACATTCACCTCCAGTACCCTCTGCTTGGCCTAGCTCACAAGTTAATCAGCCCAACTCCCCCAGTCTTTCTGGACTCGTTGCTCTAAGGCCAATCCCCAGCTCCCCCGCACAACAGGCCTCACTCTCCTAGATGTCCCCTGGGTTAGAACCAAGGCGGACAGTATGTCTTTTGCAAACACCGCTCCCACCCTGTGGAATCTACTCCCTCTATCAAAAGTTTCTGCACTAGGCCTGATGGCGCTGAGGGTTGAGGCGCTGGATGCCACACCTCGCGCCACGCCGGCGACCCGGGTTCGGGAATGGACTCGGGCCGCTGGGGACTGGCGGGGGAGGACTGAGCGATCGGCGACTGCTCTCTCTCTCTGGGGTGGGTAGTGGGACTTGCATCACCCTGTAGTGGTGACTGTGAGGCCAGCCGCATTCTGAAGTGGCGTGCAATAGTAAGGGGGAGAGCGCGGTGGGCATCAGCACTATGTGCGCAGACTCAATTGCACGTCCTGCTCTCCACTGGGGGAGAAAATGTGGAAAAAATGTGAAGGGCAATCTTCGCAGCTGATGGATGTGCCTTGTGCCCCTGGAGAGACCCAAGAGGGGCACATGCCCGGTGAGTGCGAGAACACTAATGGCCAGCCCGCACGCACGACCGGGTCCGAAGGTGCAGGGCCGGCAGCCGGAGATCACGTAGGGTCGCTCTGCCGAGGAGAATAAACAACAGTATGATAAAAAAAAGTTTCCGCACTAGGCTTAAGGCCCACCTGGTGGCAGCCAGTACTTGCCGTAGCACTGGCTCCTGAGAGTGCCCCATTGATAAATGACTAACCAGGTGCTATCCTCCTCTAGTGCTAAACTACTAAGATAAGTACTACTTATCACTGTTGATCAACCCATTTATTTCAAATGTACTGTTATGTTCCTGAACTGCCACCATGACTGTTTGCTGCCTGTGCTACCTATAACCTGAATTAACACTGTCACACTGTTTATTCTCTTGTGCTATGTAATCCCGGATTGCCCCTGAAAAAGGGACCTCTGGTGCTTAGTGGGCTTACCTGGTCACCAAAATTTAATAAATAAATAAATACTGGCGCAATGGTCTGCCTCTGTCCAGGAGGGGAACCAGGATACTAAGTGACAGGTTTAAATGCTTCACTGGCAAGCACTGAAACTAGCCAAGGAGGGAGGCACTGAAAAGGAGCACGGAAATCCTAGCCCCCCACCCCCAAAAAAAAAATCAAGGTAGTGAGTGAAGTAAACACCAGGATAGAGAAGTCGATAGAGAGAAGGGTAAATGGCGAAAAACGCAAAGGCAGTAAGGACAGGGATGGGGATAAAAAGGGTAAGGCCATCAAAAAATGGAGGTCAATGAGTACCAACACCCGCAGTCTGGGTAACAAGCTCCCTGAACTGGTGGCCTTGATAGAAGAGGGATGCCTGGATATCGTGGCAGTCACAAAAACATGGTACACAGAGAATCATGACTGGCATGTCAACATACCAGGGTACACAATCGACAGGAGGGACAGGGAGGGTAGAAGAAGAGGAGGTAGCTATCTATGTAAGGTAAGGGATTAAGGCAATGGAACTAAAGGGTAAACAGGGAGGAGAGGAGGAACTGTAGGTCACCCTGGAGACCGGAAATGGCACCACAATCCGCAGAGGGGCTGTATACAGACCCCCCATCTCAGGGGGAGGAAATGGACAAGGAAATGATGGAAAGCATCCTTAGGATGGCATAAAAATGGGAGACATTGTTGATGGGGGGACCTGAATATGGCAGATGTTAACTGGAGCACCTTTGCTGCAGCCACATCCAAGAGCAAGGTCATTCTCGATGCCCTACAGGGAGCACACCTCAAACAGCTAGTGTTGGAACCCACTCGGGAGCGAGTAATCTTAAACCTGGTACTCTCAAACGGGGACGGAGAGAGGATCTCAGATGTAGAAGTGGGTAGCCATCTGAGAACAAGTGACCACCAAACAGTGTGGTTCACGATAAACACAGCTGTAGAGTCAAGTCATACAAAAGTGAGGGTACTGGACTTTAGGAGGGCTGACTTTGTCAAAATGGGAGAGTGCCTCAGAAAAGAACTAGCAAATAGGCAAGAAGGAGGGGTGGAGGAACAATGGGGAAACATCAAAACTGCCATCACAGAGGCAACAAACAAGCCTTTGTGTGAAGCAAATAAATCAAAAAAAGAAAAAAAAGGAAAAAAACACTATGGTTCTCAAAAGAGGTGGCGGGGAAGGTTAAGGAGAAAAAGACAGCATTCAGGAAGTATAAGGAAACACAGAAGGAGCAGTACAGAGAACTGTACCCGTTAAAGCAGAAGGAAGCGGGGAGGGCAGTCCGAATAGCAAAGGCCCAAACCGAGGAAAAGACGGCCAACTCGGTTAAGAAGGGGGATGAAACCTTTTACAGGTACATTAGGGAGTGAAGAAAGATCAAGGGAGGTATTGTAAGGCTTAATAAAAGGGAGGTTGGGTGGACAGAGAGTGACAGTGAAAAAGCAGGGATACTGAACGAATGCTTCTGCTCAGTATTCACAAAAGCAGAGGAGAGGGAGGTACCTAATCCAATCAATAGAAGCACTCTGGATTGGGGGGGTCAATACCAGTCCTTTCACAGAAGAAAGAGTTCTGAAAGAACTCCTAAAACTGAAGGTGGACAAAGCAATGAGGCTTGATGGGATTCACCCCAGAATTCTAAAAGAACTAAGGGGAGACCTAGTGACACCACTGACTACCCTTTTTAACAAATCATGGGAGGATGGTGTGGTACCTAAGGACTGGAGGAGGGCAGATGTGATTCCCCTTCACAAAAGTGGGAGCAAAGCAGAGGTAGGAAACTACAGATCTGTTAGCTTGACCTTAGCAGTAGAGAAAATGATGGAATCACTTCTGAAAGAAAAAATTCTTGAGTACCTAGAGGCCAGCAGGGCACAGGACCCGAGGCAGCATAGATTCACAGCGGGAAGGTCATGTCAGACTAATCGAATAGATTTCTTTGAATGGGTGACCAAAGTAGTAGGCCAGGGAAGGGCTGTGGACATGGCCTACCTAGACTTTAGCAAGGCATTTGACACAGTCTCACACAAAAGATTAATAAACAAATTAGCCAGCCTGCAGGTGGGTCCCAGGGTGGTAGCCTAGGTAATCAATTGGCTGGGCAACAGGACACAGAGGGTGATAGTAAACTGAGTCCACTCTGAAGAAAGGGGGGTTACTAGCGGGGTTTAGTACTGGGTCCAGTCCTTTTTAATGTCTTTATAAGTGACATTGCAGAGGGACTGGAAGGAAAAATATGCCTCTTTACAGATGACACAAAGATCTGCAACAGGGTTGATACATAAGGGGTGTGTGGAAAGGATGAGAAGGGACTTGGCAAGGTTGGAGAAATTGTCAAATGTATGGCAGCTTAGATTCAATGCAAAGAAGTACAAAGTAATACACTTGGGAAACAACAGCCCAGGGGAGGAGTACACAATTGGGGGTAGGGTGGGGTATTAACAACAAGAAAAACGGAAAGAGACCTGGTGGTAGTCATATCAGATGACCTAAAGATAAGCAAGCAATGTGAGAAGGCAGAAAGGAGGGCCGGGGGGATACTGGAATGCATAGGGAGAGGCATCACCAGTAGAAAACAGGAAGCTGTTATCCCCCCTCTGTACCAACAGTTGGTGAGACCCTGTCTGGAGTACTGCGTGCAGTTCTGCCCCCGTCTCCACAAAGACATAGACAGGATGCAGGCAGTCCAGAGGAGGGCAATTAAAATGGTGCAGGGTCTGCAACAGAAGCCATACGAAGAGAGAATAAATGAGCTTAATATGTATATCCTCGAGGGGGGGGGGCATGATAGAAACTTTCAAGTACCTCAAGAGAATTAAAGTCCAAGAGGGTAGCATCTTTCAGAAAAAGAGATGTGCAAGAATAAGGGGACACAATCTGAAGACAGAGATGGCTCAAGGGCAATGTGAGCCTTTTTTGAGGAGGCCATGGGGTCAAAAACAGTGGGGGAATTCAAGAATGCATGGGACAAACATATGGCAATTCTGGTGGGTTGTAGAAAGTAGTAGGCTGTTGGTTAACTAGGATCTGCAGCTTATACAATAGGTAGGGAAATGGGCAGACTAGGTGGGCCAAGCAGTCCTTATCTGCAGTCAAAGTCTATGTTTCTCAGTATCTATGCACCCAGACATATACCCACTACTCTCATGTTCATAAAATCTATTTGAGAATTAACTACTGTCTCACACAAGCAGAGTCGTACTCACATGTCTTGAACAGCAAGACTGGAAATATTCTCTATCTGACCATGTCCCTACAAACACAGTCTGGGACCTGGTGAGCAGCGCCAGGACACTCGCTGGCATGTACATGCCTACCACCTCTGGTTGAATGACTTCAAGTCCTTTGTACAGGGTAAAATAAAATAAATACTTAGGGATAATTCGGACTCTGGGATTTCGGCTGCCGTTATGTGAGACATGGTCAAGATGGTCCTTTTAGGTACATACGAACACAGGAAAATAGCCAGCAGAAAAAGGCCCTGCAGTCTATCTAGTCTGCTCAAGTGTGCATACCACATAGTAAATACTGAGTGATCCGCTCCCCCCACTGTCTACTCCTCCCTCCCTCTCTACATGAGGTCGTTTGATACAGCAGATGATCGCCTTAAAATGTAAACTACAGCAGCACCAAAAACTAACGGAAGATACTCATACCAGTAAGATGACCACTTGGTCCGACCCCACACAGAGAAAGTTGATAAGGAATGGGATGCATATTGTCTACATCAAACAGCTCTCCCTTATGTATATCTAGCAGAGATACCATGAGACTGGGGCCAGGCCTCACATTTGCTGGCCTACCAATTACGGTACCAATGGCATTTGGCAACCATAGGAACAGTGCAGTACCCTTAGTCTGGAGGTAGATACACCACTCGACATGACGATGCCTTTACGACATTCTACCATGCATTGTATACCCCAGAGCAGGAGGCTTCCCAACAGGTCATTAATGCCTACTTGCAATCTCTGTCCCTTCCTACTTCATCCCGAGAACAAAAGGACAGCTTATTAGCACCAATCCTCTGAGGAAACTGAAGAAGTAATTAAGCTCACCAAAACCATGAAGGCCCCAAGGCCTGATTGCTATGGAGCCGAACTTTATAAGGTGACAATCAATTTCTCCCGGTACACTTTTGTGTCTATAATGAGATCCTGGAGGGAGGTACTCCTCTCCCTGGGGCCTACCCTTCCATTTCAATAATTCTCAAGCTAGACAAGAACCTCACCCACTGTACATCTTATTGGCTTATACCAGTACAGGAAGACAGCAAGGTACTTCATGGCCTTTTTCTTTCAATGCTTGGAACACCTCCTCTGCCGTATGGCACAGCTCTGTCCCCGACTCCCATCTGACCTGAAGGCGCACAGGATATGGCATCTGAAACTTTACCCCTAAGACTTTAAGCTTGCACAGCACAAGAGCATAGGCCATATGGTACTGCTGGATTTGTGGGAGGTAATCTTGATCAAAGGTGAGGCGGGAGCCATTATATTCTACCCTTTGTTGTCTCCATGCAGCCCTGAGCACAGTCTTTATCTCGGTAACTGGAGAACCTAGCCACAATGGATCTAGGCCGAGCATTCGGTGATGATGGTTTAGCCGACAGTGCTCTATGGGCCCTCTAGATTTTAAAGGAGAAGACCTGCGGAAGGTCTAGTACATCCGTCAACATATCTGTTAAAAAATCTGCCATCTCCCTGGCCACCGACCCCTCTGGGAGGCCGTAGATTCTCAGGTTCTCCCTCCTGGTGTGAGCTTCTAGATCCAAACACTTGGCAGCAGTATTCTCTTGTTGTAGGGTGAGGGCTTCAACCACCTGTGAGAGACACAAGATATCATCCTCTATGGAGGAGATCGTTTCCTCTGCCATGGTGACTCTGGTCTCCAGCTTTGTCAAGTTGACATGTAACCTTTCAAATTCTTGTTTCTTTTCGGTCCTGAACTGCTTGATTTCAGCAAGAAGGATTTTGAAACACGAGCGCAACAAAGTTTCCAGTTCTGCCTCCATGTCGCCGCTGCCATGCTGGATGGAGATTCTCTGCTACTGACCGTCGGGTTCATCTGTTTCAATCTGACCTGTTGTCCGCTACAATTAGAATTTTTGGAGAGGGATCATTTTCTCACTGTGCCCCCACTACTAGTATGACTCATTTTTGTAGCCGATAGTGCAGTTTATTGTACGTGGAGCCAATCTTTTGCCTGTGGGTTGGGGGAGATCCATGATTAAGCTGCCATTGCACCAATGACATCACCAGAAGTCTCGCCAAGTCCACCGTTATGAGAAAAGATTAAGAATAAATATCGCAATAAATTAAGAATACAAAATGGAGAACATCTAGTCTTCTAGATGGAAAGGCAGACAAAAAATTGTAAAAAAAAAAAAAAAAAACAGACAAAAAAAAAAAAACCTTTAAAAAAACCCACCCAGAATTAACACTGCCACTTTTTTGAATAGGGAGATTAAAAGGTCATGCATGGCCTGTAGAAAATTGGAAATGAAGTAAGAAACGAAGTGCTAGAAATGAAGTCTGAAATTCACAAAGGGAATGAGAAAGATAAAACTTCATAATATGTGAAATTTAAGTAGTTGCAAAGCTCGATTTGATGAAATATGTACATTAACTTTGGAAAACTGGATCTACTGAAGGTCTCCCTGGTAACAGTAAACATCACCATAAAAGAGCCAGTGTGTACCTAAATCAGCAGCTCTGAGGATGGAGATTCCTTATCAATCAATCAATCACTTTAATTAACCAGACTTATCTCCGAAATGTCAGCACGTTATGTGAGTTGACCACCTGATATAGAAGGACAACCAGACTGCAGGAGGGAAGAGGAAGCTGTTTCAAATGGAAGGTCCAACGGAGTTTGTTCTAACTGAAAAAAATTCATCAGCCCCCTGAATGTGCAGTCGGCACATTTATTCTCCACCAAGAAAAGGTCAGCCACAGAAGGCAGTAGTAAAAAACAGAGAACTAACAACTAAAACCTGATAAGGATTAGGCAATTGCGCCATGAAAAGATGGATTCCACTAACAAGGACAGACTAAGTTGGGTAACGTGTCACGCGTTAGCATAAAAAAGGAAAAGGACATCTAAATTAATGTGGTCCATAAAAAGGTTTTGCACAAAAAGGTTTTTTTGCTCTAATGGCACTGTTTGCACAAAACAGAATAAAAACTAATAAGAATATTCTTGCTAAGGAGAAGATGTAATTTTTCACCAAAAATAATAATATCAGCATATGGGAGTGCAGATGGAATGCTTACAGTTAGGTCTATAAGCACATAGAAAGTATTGTTTCTCCCTGCCATTAGATGCACCCGAACTGCTCTTTTTGCTCCAATTAGGAGGTCGAGCTGCAACAGAATTTCTCTTGTTCCACTGATACAAAACCTGGTTTGCTCTGTGGAAATCTTTGCTTCTCTCTTCCTTTTTATCTCTACTCTGTCCCATATCCTGTCTCGAGCATTTTCTCCCGGCAACCTAGGAGCCTAGATATCACCAATGGGTAAGACTGTCCTTCAGTACATATACATTACCAGCTGTTTTCTAGGAACCTGTTTCTGTCTTTCTAGAAGGTACAGGCTTGATTCGGTTTGTATCATTTAGATTCCTATTTCTTCTTGCAACTGCACCATTACATCCTCTCTTTACCTCAAGTGACACAAACTCCAGATTCTCTCCCACCACTCATCCACCACTTCCTGGCTTTCCTTAAATCGGAAGCTACGGCTCACTTTATCTCTACATTGGCACAAGCTTTACAGGCCACCCAAGGAGATTCTACTCTCAATGTGGTCCACAAATGGAGCGAGGAATTTGGTGCTCCCATTAATGACAAACAGTGGGAAATCTCATATTGAACAGCTGCAACAGTTTCTCATCAGTGGAGGGAGTTTAGCTGGAAACAGCTCATCTGCTGTTTTAGAACCCCAGTCATTACCTCACACTACCTGGCTACTAGGGGTGCCTCCTGCTTGAGACACTGTGGAGAGCCCCGTGTGACCTACACTCGTGTTATATGGGGGTGCCTGGTCCTCTGGCTGTACTTTCAACTTTCAGCAGCTGAACTCGAGGAACTATTTCAAAAACCATTGGGACTCACCCTGGAAGCATATATGCCCCTAATACCTTCTGGCTTCCAAGGAAAGCACACCATGTATTTCCAGGGTATCTACTTGATTATAGTAATAAAGCAACAAACAGACTATGGTTTACTCCCCAACCCCCTGACACTGGTGCCTGGAGGGCAATGGTTAACCAAATATACCACTCTGAAGAGATAACCTATTCCCTGAATAATAAACTGGCTTCATTACCACCAAATGGGCTAGCTGGAATAGTGTATGCCACAGCCAAGGACAGCGAATTTATCCCATGATCATTTTTAGATCCCCTTCCTTGTCTACGCCAAATGACTGAGCCCATTCATTTTCTGCACACACAACAGCACCTTCTTTTACACGTGTTTGAGCAACCACTTTGTGACCTTGCCCCCCCCAATTTGTCCCTCCTTGCATTAAGCGTCCGAGTACAGACCTAAACACTTGAACCTACCAGTAATGAGTTCACTACTTTTGGTTTTTCATCAGGAAGGAATTTTTCAGGATGTATTGGGCTATCATTGATACCAAGTCTGGTTTCTTGTACTGTTAGAAGGGAATCCTGCTCTCATGTCATCTGCATGTCACTTCATGACTTGACATGTCTTTTCTCTATTTTCTTATGTACTGGCTGAACCAGTTTTGAATAAAAATCTTATTGAACAAAAAAATGAGGACAATGAGATCAGGCAGGAGAGCATTTTTTTCAGGATGCCGCTGCTTCTCTGTCAGAATAGTGCCACTTTTCCACCGAGTTAGCAGCTTCCTCCTTCCTGTCTTTCTTCTAGAATCTGCAGGCAGCACCATTGACCGTGGGGAGGAGCAGGTCAATAGCGAGCTGTGAGGAGAAGGAGCGGGTGACTATGGCAACGCAGCCGGCAACATTCACGGTTTGTCCTCCATTGCCATAAGTTTTAAATAAACTTTTAAGGCCTCCTATAGACGTCTCTGTGTACAGTAGCTTGGTTAAAACCCTAGCAAATGCTGCAGGCCTTTACATTATGAGAGATGTCTAAGCAGTGAATGTACACTTCGTGTCATTCTTATAAATCTTAACTTTACTGCAACAACAGAATTCCCTTGTTGTGTTTACACTGTACTGTATTGTTTTTTGCTGCACTCACACGTTGACCCTGAAAAAGGAGTTGTAATTGTCTCAGTGGACTTACTCGGTTACCAAAACTCAATAAATAAATACACTGTAGTGGAACAGTGGTTCATTTTCTTTCATCACAGGCATAAATGTTAATTTAACAAAAAACAAAGACATAGATGCATTAGCCATATTTGCAAAGTTCAAGGGTGTTCTTTGGCAGTGGTGGACTGACGAGTGGTTGACAGCGGCAGAAAGAACTGAGGCATGATGGAGCCACCCACATTATACAGGCGGTGACGATGCACATCAATGTGGGTGGCCCCAACTAGAAAACGTTTCCAGATGGTCTTGATGTCGAGGGCTTACAGTTCCATTACGTGGCTCAATGAAGGAAGATATCCTTGAAGAAGGTCTCTAATTATCAAGACCCAAGATAAAAAGTAACAGAATTTAATTTATTCTCTGACCTAGCTGACCTGGTCAAATGTAAGATTTTGTGCAGCTGTCTTGGCAAAATTTATTTTATCTTACTAGAGGACATAAGGAGCAGGTTAAGGGTGGGGATCCTCACCCCAGTACAAAGGCCTTGATAAGACTGCACCTGGAGTAGTGGGTCCAGTTTTGGGTTACCGTAGTACTGGAAGGACATTGAAGAGTTTTAGAGCGTCCAGCACAGGGCAACCAAGGTGATCAGTGGCTTAGGAGGCAAAAGCTCATGGAGAGACTGGACATATTCAAATGATTTAGCCTAGAGCAAAGAAGACTGACAGCTGACATGACCATGGTATTCCAAATGTGACAGGAGACAGACATGGTTACATACAGTACATGGCTGAGCTGGACAGTGCAAACAGAATAAGAAAAGCACTCAGACTGAGGGGTGGGCAGGATAATAGGAAGCATTAGAAGGTATTACTTTATGGGAGGATAGCTTATGTGAAATAGCCAACTCATGGGGTTGCAGAGGCTAGCTTTACTTAGGCCTGTAAAGTAGGGCTAGAAAGATTCCTGAGGGAGAATAGCACTGTGAGTTATACAGTCTGGGTAGGGGCATCATTCTGGCTAATAAACTTGGATGTGCATTCTTATCTATCCGAAATCCCTTCGGTCACTATAATACAATGTTAGAATGGATATTAGATCCTTACCCCAATCTACATCTGGTGCTTCCAGCCCAGCTACTGCCAATAAATATCATTTGGGTCCAGAAAGGAGCTACTGAAGACGAAGATGTCAAACTCTGGCATCACAAAAAAGTTGCAATGACTGCAGCACCAGAACTAGCCATAGAATGACAGAAATAAACAGGACAACATCTCACACATGGCAGACGAAAATGTGCTACTGTTGTGTTGGGCAATAATAGAGGAAAATATGGCACTGCCCAACTTCGGTCGCCAATAAAAATGTTAGCAATCCATCAGATTGAATCTATCCTTTTTTTTTTTTTTTTTACCCTTCTCACCTGGCATGCTCCTTTCGGCCCTTGCGGCTCCAACCCCATCACCTGCCATTTCTGGAACTTACCTGAGGGGGCCACCTGTTCCTCCACAGATTCCCCCTGGGGAGGGGGTTTATAGCCATGCTCCTTTTGGTGGTCCCTTGTGCCTAGTAGGTGGTGTGGAATCTGTGAGGCTCCATGGGGTGGACTCCTGCCACGGCAGTGTTTTCCCATGTTCTGGTGTTCCAAACCCATGAACGCTCTGTGGAGGCAACAGCCTGATGTTTGCATATCACAGGACATGCTGATATCTTCCATCAGGGAGCGTCACCACCTGGAACTGCTGCTTTGAACCAAACTGTCACCCATGTTCACCTAGATGGAGGTCTTTGGGTGGAGCAGTCTGCCCTCCCTCTCCGGAGGAGAGCTGGGATGCTCAATCTTCCTCTCATGGACAACCACCCTGAGCAGTCCAGGTCTGTTTCTGAACCTGGGTCACTGGACACTGAATCTATTCTGAGTGCAGAGTGCTGGGGTCTGTATAGACTGCTACAACCAGCACTGCCAAGAAAAGGCTCCTGAACAGAAAAAGATTTCTCCTTCTCTTCAAATTTGGTATGTCATGGCAGTCTGCCCTGTGTGGGCTGTAGCAGCACATGCTTGAGTGTTACATGTTCTTTACTTGTGGCCAAAATGTCAATAAATCATGAAAACAGAAAATGAAAGAGCAAGCAGCTACTAAAGTGCTTATTTATTTTATTTTGTGTTTATTCAGAGGTCCATGTTACATTTTACACCGGTAGTACAGAGGAGGCTTTTCCATCTGACATAGTGGTGCAATTCAGCATGAGTACAGAGGTAATACACATGAGGACACAGTCCTATAAAAAAAAAAATATATTGTACATCCTAAGGAAGCCTGAAGAAACCTCGCCCACCTCCCAATCACCTCAGTAGGGTGAATGACCACACTGGGTTCCCCCATCTCTTAGGGCACAATATCCTGCCTATGGTTCATCACCCTTAATAGCCATTTATTCCAGAAATCCCTGGCTTTCTCCTCCCTAAAGTTAATCTTTGCTGTAATTTTTTCCAACACATAGATCTGGTATATTAAGTCCTCCCACTCCCCTCTCCATGGAGAAACAGGCATGAGCCATCTTCTAGATATAGTTTTCTTGGCAGCCCAAAGAAGTATAGTCAACAATTTTTCAGAATGCTGACTCTTTACTTCTGGAGGGAACCAGTGCAAAAGTGCCAGTCCCATCAAAAGTCGTGTCACCTGAAGGAAAAGCTCCCGCACCGATTCCTCCACCTCTTCCCAAAAACCCCTGAGAACTGGACACGACCAGAATATGTGGCTATGAGTGGCTATGTCTTCTCCACATGCCCTCCAGCAACCTCCTCTACCTAATCTGTCATATTTTGCTATGATATATGGGGTTCTAAAAAATTTCACTATACACTTCCACCCATATTCCTTCCATACAGAAGAAGTTGTAGACTTATGAAGGTTTGTGAATATCCCTTCCCAGTCCGACACCTCCTCTCCCAAGTCCACCTCCCACAATTTTTGTATTTTTGTTAATGAATTATGTTGACTAGATTGGATGGCTTTATAGAGAACCGAAAATGTATGTTCAGATATTTGGCCAGTTTGGGTTTCTATCATTATTTGGACCAGAGGACGAGCATAGGTTAATTGCCAGTTCAAGCCACATTTCTGCTGTATATAGTGCCGAATCTGAAGGAACCGATAAAAATCAGCTCACCCCAGAGAGTATGCTTGCTGAATCTGAGGAAAGGAGACAAATGTTCCCCCCCAAACCACTGAAATATATGACTCCGGCCCTTCCTTTTCCAATTTTCAAATGTAATATCTTGTTGTGCAAGGGAAAAAACTTATCCAGAGTCAGAATTATCAGGACCATTGCTGAATGACTTATTTGGGATTCCTCCAGCTTTAAACTACAAATCTGAGCCATGAATCGAGATTGTACTTTTTCTCTTATCCAGCTCCTTCTAGGTGGGGGGGACCCAAGAATAAATTCAATGTCCTGTGCATTCTGCCCCAACTCCAACTTCTTCCAGTGTGTATCTATGTTCCAAGTCCCACCAGTGTAGAGAATGGGCGAGGTGCGACGCATGATAATAAGCCTTTAACTGGGGGCTAAGCCTCCTTTAGTTTTTAATAACTGTAACATCCCAAAGGCCTTCCTTGGCCTTTTTCCCTGCCATATATACCCTGAGATCATTTTATTCCATTTTTAAACATCTGTGGTGGGAACTGAAATTGCAAGATTCAGGAATAAATATAGGACACGTGGGAGGACTGTCGTTTTTATAAAGTCCACCCTTTGGGATACGGGAATGGGGAGACCCTGCCATCTCTGTAGTTCAGCTCTCAGCTGCTTAGTTGTAGGGTGGAAATTTACCTCATACAAGTCTCCTAAGTTCTTAGGGACCTGGATACCCAGATATCTGAATTTTTTAGTATT
Source organism: Neoceratodus forsteri (assembly GCA_016271365.2). Lineage (NCBI taxonomy): Eukaryota > Metazoa > Chordata > Ceratodontiformes > Ceratodontidae > Neoceratodus > Neoceratodus forsteri. The sequence goes on along the minus strand of CM057456.1, from coordinate 1,692,232,108 downwards.
CCATCTAAGGGGGAGGTTGTCTCTCAAATCTTCAGAAGGGTCAGACTGCCATCTGGGGACTTCTGTCTTGGACATATTTAACTTATATCCTGACAAGGTTTCTATTTCAGCTAATCTATCGAACAGTCTGGGTAAAGAAATCGTTGCAGTCATTGGGTAAATCAGCAAGTCATCAGCATAAAATGCTGGCTTATGCACTACCCCATCTACTTCTAAGCCATTTATTGTCTCATCTTCCCTTATTAACTGAGCTACTGGCTCCACGTACAGAGCGAACAAGAGAGGGGAAAGCAGGCATCCCTGCTTTGTGCCCCTGGCCAGGCCAAAACGGTCAGAAAAAGACCCATTAGCCTTCACCACCACCTAGGGGGAGGTATATAAAGTCTTAATAAGTTTATTGAATTCTGGAAGGAAACTGAACTTACTTGTAACATGATGTAGAAATCTCCAGGAAACACGATCCAATGCTTTTTAAGCATCCATACTTAACAGAATGAAAGGAGAGGGGGGAATATATTACTTTTTCTAATAAATATAGGGTTCTCTTAATATTATCTGTTGTTCTACAGTTCGAGATAAAGCCTGTCTGGTCTTTATTAATTAAGGTTGGCAGAATAGTTTCCAGTCTGTGGGCCAATACACTAGCAAAAACTGTATAGTCTTGATTGAATACTGAAATAGGTCTGTAAGACTCGCAGTTAAGGGGTCTTTGTCAGATTTTAAGATGGCAGAAATATCTGCATTTTGCCAGGGGGGGGTATCATCTGTCTGTAATGCATGAAATACAGAGCACAGTGAAGGTATGAGCTCCTTCATAAATGTTTTGTAGAATTCAGAGGGCAGCCCATCCAGACCCGGGCTCTTACCCGCTTTAGCTTTCTTGATAACTGCCTTAACCTCCTGGGAGACAATGTGTCATGATAACCAATCTATCTGCTCAGTAGAAAGATGGGGAGAATAATAGTTTGGAAAAACTTTATATAGCTCTCCTCTTTCGGCTCAGTCCCCTGGGAATACAGAGTCTCATAAAAGCCATCCAAGATATCTTTAGTTTTGGACAAAATCTGCCTACTTTGTGGGTGTCTTAACTGTTTAATAGTTCCTCTGTTCCTCTGGGCCCTAAGCCAAAAGGCTAGTACTTTTGAGGCTTTAGCCCCTCCTTCAAAGTATTTTTGTTTTAAATACAGTAGTGCCTGTTCTGTTTTATACTGTAAGAGTTCCTGGAGTTTAGCTGTAATTGAGTCTAGCCTGGGCTGAGCTGTCTTATCCCCCTGCGTGTTGGTGGCTCACTAGAACTGATGTTCCACCTCTAACTCCGCCTGCTGTTCTTCCCGTTTTTTCTTGGCCTGAGAAGCAAACTTGATTGTGTCCCCCCTTATCACCGCCTTCAAAGTATCCCATAAAATACCCATGGATATCCCAGGCGCCCTATTTTGATTAATGATTTCTGGAATCCTTTGCTTTATTAGTTTAATATACTCCTTGTGTTTGAGGATAGAAGTATTAAAGCGCCATTGACCTGGGCCCTTATCTACTTTGGTATGGATATCCATTAGTATCGGTGCGTGATTAGATCAAATAATTGGCAGGATCTGTATCCGTTTTACCTGATCCCCATGCTTCGCAGGAGCAAAAAGTAATCAATTCTTGAGTATGAGCTTTGTGCTGCCGAATAATGAGTGTAGTGTCTATCTCTGCCATGCTGATGTCTCCATATATCTATAAAGCCCAGATCTCATATCAGCCTCCTGCCATGCTTCTGGCCCTTTGTGGATCTTGTGGGGTTTGGGTTAGAACTATCTCTGCCCAGGTCCATTAAGAGATTAGGATCTCCCCCCACTAGCAAGGTCCCTTGTTCAAATTGTATTCATTTCTCAAATAAGCCCTTCAACTGTGCTGTCTCTGCTCCTGGTGGAACATATATACTGGCCACTGTATATGGCAGCCCCCACCATGCTTCCCTTACCATAGCCAATGTACCTTCCCTATTCGAGAAAGAGTCCTGCAACTGAAACACAGAGTAGCTGGGTATTAAGATGGCAGTCCCCCTCCTTCTGCCTGAGCGGTGGGAGCTAGACACGACCGCAGCCATGCCAAATTTAGCCAGTTTTTGGTGTTCAGTGGAGTTCATGTGGGTTTCCTGTAATAGTATCATTTGAGGGTGAAGCTTCTTGAGATAGGACATTATTTTCCCTATCTTAATTGCTCCACTCAAGCCATTAACATTTTGGGAAATTACCGGTATATCCTGATAATGGTCCATAACCAAAAAAAGGAGCAACTACTGCCACCTAGCTGCTCTCTACTCATACTGATCACTGTATTCCAGATGTATGCTTCCTCATATCCTCAGATTCGACCCAATGTTTGTGCCTCTTTCCTATGTATTTCCATGCAGACCTTATTTTCTGGAAATATATAACAGTCTACAGTCTTCCCCATGAAACCTTCATAGGGAGGAAGAACTAGATTGCAACAAACTATGTAAATATTGAAATTGACTTCCACCATCCGGGTGAACCTCCAGTTAACTGCCCCATCCTTAGGAGCTGTTGTGAGAACTGTAGCATGGAAAGCAAGTTGCTACCCAGAGTATAAAACACCCCAAAATACTGAAAGAAAGTCTGCAGGAGCAGCTCAAAAGAAACATAAATGACTAAAGAATAAAGATTTAGGAAAAAGGCAGTAGCCATCAAAACCTAAATGGTGTACTTCGAGTCCTGTTCATGCATGTCCTTAGCAGCCTCCCAGCCTGCCCACTGCCACAGCCATGAGGGCCTACATATTCTGTAACTCTGAGGGTTCAATAAACCAGTGCTGTTAGAAAATAATCCACAGTTTTTAGTGTCCATATGCATCTCATCCATTTGCTGCTAGCGAAAGAAGTCGAAAAAATCCCTCTGGACAAAGCTCAAGTTCTAAGAGTCCTGCTGCCATTATACAGAGGGCTGATAAATGGAAACTAGAGCCTGATGCCTACCTGGTAGAGACCCCAGAGAAAGTCTACAAGCGGAGAGCCACCGCCAGTCAGTCCAGGTGAGCGGGAGCCAACCTTTATTTATTTATTTAGTTTTTGTTAACCGGGTAAGTGCTCTAGCCATGAAATGACTATTTTCAGGCATGACCCGGGAGAGTACAACAATCAGAAACAACACAGAGCATAAGTGCAGCAGAATTAGATGCACAGTAGGTCAAGCAGTCAGGAAAAAAATAATACAATACAATACAACAGAATCACAAAATGATAACAGGAGATTCACACAAGAGCAGGGTAAATAACATGCACAGTAAATGAAAAATAACACAACAAGGTAATCAGGAAGATAGTGCAAGTTTATTGTTCCAACTGTACGTCATTACAATCTATCGAAAACACACAATATCCACTATAAAAAGGAGCGTTACAGCTGAAATAATAAATAACACCCAGCACTTCACAAACATTGGTAAGTATTCAAATGCTGAAAAAATGAACTTCATTAAATCCATCATAGGTTAAATGCATAAACTACTACTAGAACTATTAATTACAGTATGATTTGTATAGATTAGAGTGGAAGAATAAGATTATAATATCCCGTTCCAATTTGGGAGCGTATGTATTTATTTTATACCTGTTCTGCAGAATAAAGGCTATTTACATAAAAAAAAATATTCATATTGCGCCAAACTTCAGGTTTTTAAATTGCTGTTAAGTGAAGTTCTGGTGTGAACTAGAGATGCCCCAGTAACCTGCACCTAGTTTAACAAGGCCTTTAATCACAGGTACATTAACTTCGACCTAAATGCAAGCCAGTCAGCCACTAAGGGCCATGCAAGGCTTCCTTACAAGGCCATTACCAATCCTCCAGTGAAATAAACCTTACTCAGGGATGCTTATGTTGAGGCTTGTCCCATCAACAAGTGCAGGTTTTGTTCGATTCCAACTAAGCACAGCTCACTAAACTATCACTTAATGTAGCTTAGACACTAAAATGTAAATCAGCCTTTCTCCAAATTGAGCTCCATATTAATACTTCCACCCCTTAATGTTAATTTAATTCAGCTGTGAACACTGCTTGAGTTCTTAGCATTATCTATTAGTTATCAAGAATTGTGAGTCTAACACACCTTCCATTAAACAATATTCCTATTAAGGGTTTGTTTTTTATACTTCATGCGGGCTAAAATTATATGAAAACACGCCAATATAAACAAACGCTAATGCTTAAATAATATCTATGTACAAAAATTAAATTCCAATAGCAGTAAATTGTGACTTTCCAAGTTTCAAACAACATCTGTTCATGCACTTCTCCAATAAGGAATAAAATAATAAATAAAAACGTATTCCTCGATCCATTCTTGCAGCTCTCTGCGTTCTGTACAGGAGTCCATCTAATAAACAATCAATAGTATGTGTCGAGGTAGTTCTTAAGCAGCTCCAAATGAAATGTTGCTGAACTAACAAAGTTGGCAGCATTGTTCCTTAAATAGTGTTGTCAGACTTTTAACTTTTGAAACACATATTTAAGGATCATTAAGGAACTGCGTTTCAATTTTAAAATACAAACAGAGACTTTATCCATTTCGTGGGAGACCCATTTGGTAAGATAAATGGGAAGAGGCAATAGTTTTGACCACAGATTGTCCAAAACCCAACAAACTCCATAATACTGTGGGCCCAATGACCCATCTCAAAATATCCTACTAACAAAGTTCATTTCCAAGAGTGTTCCTGCTCCGAATTCAGCTCACTTAAAAGAGACTGTACATTTAAGGAGTTCAGAAAAACTCTAAACCCAAAGGACTGTCTTAGCGACTCCATTAAATCCAGGAGTCCCTCCAGCTGGGCAAGAGTAATAATTTTTAACACTGCAAAAGAAGGCCAACTGTGGGTATTCAGACAGATAAAAATACAGTTGTGGCCAAAAATATTGGGGCCCTTGCACTTTTTCAAATAACTCACAATTTCTTCTAAACATAAGTTGAAATTAACAACAGTACAGTATTTGGTCTCCACAATTCTTTATTTCTCTGTTAATATTACAGAACCTTTGTTTTTGATTCAGAATTTAATATATCCTTTAAATCAGAAAATGAAAAGAAATGGCATAGACAAAATTATTGACACCCTAGACTTAATATTTGGTAGCACAGCCTTTGGTCAAAACAACGCAATCAACCGCTTCCTATAGCCATGGATGAGCTTCCTGCACCTCTCTACTGGCAGTTTGGCCCACTCTTCTTGTGCAAACTGCTCCAGTTCTCCCAGATTTGAAGGGTGCCTTCTCCCAATTGCTGTTTTCAGATCTCTCCACAGGTTTTCAATGGGATTTAGATCTGGACTCATTGCTGGCCACTTCAGAACAGTCCAGCGTCTTGTCTTGAACCATTCCTGGGTGCTTTTTGAAGTGTGTTTGGGGTCATTGTCCTGCTGGAAGACCCATGACCTTCGACGGAGACCCAGCTTTCTGACACTGGGTTCAACAATGCGCTCCAAAATGGCCTGGTAATCTCCAGATTTCATGATGCCATGCACACGTTCAAGGCACCCAGTGCCAAAGGCAGCACAGCAACCCCAAAACATCACTGAACCTCCTCCATGTTTGACTGTAGGGAAGGTGTTCTTTTCTTTGAAGGCTTCATTTTGTTTTCTGTAAACATAGAGATGATGTGCTTTACCAAAAAGCTCTAATTTGGTCTCATCTGTCCACAGGACATTCTCCCAGAAGGATTTTGGCTTGTTCAGGTGTGTTCTGGCAAACCCCAGTCAGGCTTTCTTATGTCTCTCTCTCTCAGCAGTGGGGTCCTCCTGGGCCTCTTACCATATAACCCCCTTTCATTGAGTTGGCGACAGATGGTGCGAGTTGAAACTGTTGTACCTTGTGTCTGAAGGTCAGTTTGAATCTGTTTGGCAGTTGATCGAGGTGCTTTCTCCATCATTCGAACAATCCTGCGCTGCAATCTTCGATCAAGTTTTCTCTTGCGGCCACGTCCAGGTAGGTTGGCTACAGTGCCATGGGCCTTAAACATCCTGATAACATTATGTACGGTGGAAACAGGAACATCAAGGTCTCTGGAGATTGATTTGTAGCCTTGAGATTGTCCATGCTTGGCTACAATCTTCTGTCTGACCTCCTCAGACAATTCTCTGGCTGTCTTTCTTTCCTCCATGCTCATTGCGGTACACACAGTGACACAAAACAGGAGAATGAGTCCTTTTCTCTATTCAAACTGGTTGAATGAGTGATTTTTATATTGCAGGCACCTGCAACTCACCAGAGGTGAGTTCAATTCCAAAGTGAAGGAGAATCACCTGCTTGAAATCTAATTATTTCTAACTACTTCTAAAAGGTGCCAATCATTTTGTCCGGGCCATTTAAGGATTTCTATGTGTAATAAGCTAAGACTTGGTAAATTTTTTCTGCTTTTTGTGTTTTATTCCACTGCAAACTAAAGAAATACATATGTGGATACCAAAATATTTTTTAATTTCAACAATTTTCTGGAAGGAATGGTGCATTATTAGAAAAAACTGCAAGGGTGCCAATATTTTTGGCCACGACTGTACATGAATTAGAAGTTCTTGCTCCATCCCAATAATTACTAAAGTGGTGGCAAATTGGCTGGCCCGGTGGTGCTGAGGCGCTGAACACCACACCTTACGCCACGCTGGCGAACCGGGTTCGGCAGAGAAGGGAGAGGATTGAGCGTCCGAGGACAGCTCTCTCCGGGAGGGAGGAGGGGGTTCCTGCTCGGACGCTATTGGCCTCTGGCAGAAGCCAGAGGCAGAAGCACTGGAGCGCAAAAGGGGGTCGGGAGTGGCAGACATCAGTGGCAACACCTTGACATCAGGGCGCTAGCCACTCCCTAGAACAGGAGAAAAAGCCCTACCAGCTTTGGCGGAGATGGATCACCGGAGCTTACCTTCGATTTGCGGCCACCCTCCTGACACCTTCCTGACTGACAAGACTAGAGGTTCGGGGTTTTGGGGCCTACCCTGTCCCCGCCTGGGGAGTAAACCGTGGCTACATGGGCAAAGAAGGGTTGACTAGGTGAGGCGAATTGCAGAGGGATGACTCCTAGGTGCTCCCGAGGAGACCAGAGCTGGGGGGAGAGAAGGAGAGCAAAAATAGCAAGTTAAAAAAAAAAAAAGTAGTGCCAAATTGTTCAAAGCCCTGTTACCTTGTATTCATTATTTAGACTGTTGTAATTAATCACTAGCTAAGGACAAAACTAGTACCTCTTAGAGGCATTACCCCATAACCTGCCTCCATTTTTCAAATTTTGGCCGCAACAGCGTCTTTTATAAAATTAGTGAAGGGCAATGGTGAATTTAGAAGTGCTACCAAAAAAGAAATCAGGAATATAAGTAAATGAAGGGGACAGGGCATTTGTGTTAATTTGCATCTTCTTGTAATGTTCCTTTTTTATCAAAAGAATAGTCATACAGATCCATATTTAACTGTACTCGACTAAACATTCATGTGAAAAACTGTCTTGCATAGTACTGCTAACAGTTTATGGTCAACACTTTTTGTCTCTCCATGGAATTGGAAGTTTGTAGTTTTGACAAGGTTACTGCATGGAATCAGGACTGGACCCATTGGCAAATCAGAGCAATACCCAGAGTTGTAAATCCATACTATGACAGACAAAACTCCAAATTTCTGATTCCATGCAATGAACTGTACAGAATATGTCCCATAAAAAGAAAACAATACAAAACACAGTTGTACATATCAACATTTATTCAGGGTTAAACAGAGAATAATGCATAGGCAGGTGTGTGTTATGAGTTTTTTTTTTTTTTTTTTAACATACCCAAGGTGGTAATGACCCATACACCTCGAGAGCAAAGCTCAAGAGGTTTTTGTGGTCATCACACACCAAGGATGTGTAATAAAACCTCATAAACATACACATTTTATTTTTTATAATAACCGGTGCCAGAGATTTGTTAAAAAAACAAAAAAAAAACTGCCTATCTGAAGAGCACGCGTGACCAAGTGAGTCAGTGCTACCAAGACAGAGGAAGGAAGCAAATGAAAGTTTACAAAAAATCTCTTTTGAGAGCTAAAGTTCTTTTTAAAAAGTGTTAAACTGCTGTGAGTGAAGAGTTTATGCTTCCACCAGGCAGTTATAAAATGTTAGATTGAAATGCCATAATAAATGGGTGTGATGCCATAGTCACTACAGCATTTGAAACAACTTGAAAACAAGCAGTTAACGGGATCACCAGTTATTGCTGTATATGTGGATAATTTGATGCTATGTCATTTCTAAAAATAGGAACTTAAATTATAAACAGTTACAAATTCCCAAAAATGACCTGTCCCTTTTAATTAAAATTATTTTATTTAATGTTTAACTGTACTCAGGGCTTGACAAATTTTAAAATTAGGTACTTGTCCACGGACAAGTAGCTTGTCCAAAAGTAGCTGTCCCAGTGCTTGAGTTGGTAGTCCCGGTATAAGATGGCATATTTTTAATGGAAAGTATCAAACTACAGAAAACTCAATGGATTTATTGTAGTAGTTATTTAGTGTTGAAATAGACAATAAGGAGAATAAATAATATGATTTTATTTTTGTCAGCAGCATGTGCAGGCTGCAAGCATAGACAGAATTAGCATTAGCAGCGAGGAACTGACAGCAAGTGTGGTTGCAGCAGCAGCACAGAGTGCCAGCCTGCAGCACAGTGAGAACATCATTACAGCAGAGTAGCAGACAGTACAGCATCAGCATCGGGAAAAGTTACAGGAAACCTGAGCTTGCTCCAGCCGGAGCATCATATTCAGTCATGTCGTCATCAAGACTAGTGACAGCCTCAGGGACATTTTCGCGTGAATCAGCAGAACTAGTAGTTGAACTAGCATGACCATGATGACCATGAATGTGGCGTGTGCCAGGACCAGATAGTAGCCAGTGGTTGATAGCTTGATCCGGATCAAAGCTGTCTAATGCAGAGCCTTCAACTGCTATATGCAGAAGTGACTGGAGCGTGTCATCAGCCAAACTTGTTCTTATTTTTGTTTTTATAAGATTCTGAATGGAGAATACTCTCTCACATTTAGTAGTAGACACACTCATAGCCAGTAACATTTCTATTAGGTTAAGGATGTGAGCAAGCGGGGCAGGTTTCTCTCGTAGTAGTCGTGAATACACTTGCAGATATGGCTTGTCAACTGCAGACTTAAGCACTGCTTTTAATGCACAATACTCCCTTTTTATACTGGTTACATTATCTTCAGAAAAAAAGTTGTGAAAGTAGTCTAATAAGTTACTTAAATCAGTTGTGCCAAATTGTGCAAGTTCTTCTCGTGACAGATCAAAATTTTTGAAATCCAAGCAACTGAACCATTTCAGAGGTTCTTCGAGAAATTCAAGCTGATCAATGTAAGATACTGCTGCATCTATTAAACTGTGCAGCTGTGTATCAGTCGTAAATTTACTTCTGGGCAGTTCCTTTGAAAGTAAAAGTAACAATCTTGTCCTCACTGCCACGTTTTGAAATGAGGTAGTTCATGCATTTCTCTGCAGGATTATATTGGTTCAGAAATGATGTCATAAACTTTCCAGGTCTTGTTTTTAGCTCAGTCAAATGAAGTAAGCATGTCTCAACAAGTTGGGGGACTTCTAATATTAGTAGGTCATCCTTCTGAAATTCAAGTGATAAATTTTTCAATATTGGCAGAAAATCTTGAAGAATAAACAGTGATTTTACAAACTGTACTGCAGTAGCATCTCTTAGAAGTGCCTTTGCTTTGGCCCCATCATCACCAGCAGAGTTTGACACATGTTCAAGATGCTGAATTACTGTAGGCAGGTTGACTTGAACAGCATGAACTGAACGTGTCTTACTTGCAAGCCAACGCACTTGCTTTATTGCACTGAAATGAGCCAACTCGGTGTGTATGACATCTGCTATTTCCTGCAGTTCCTGAAGTTTCTTGGGGCTGTAGTGGTAAAATTTAAAAATTCCTTTCAAGGTGTTTTCTACTTTTTGAACAAAGGGATTTTGTTTCATGACGTCGAGAACTGCTAACTCCAGTGTGTGGGCTACGCAATGCATGGGTATTACAGTGGGGACATGTTCTCGGATTTTTGCTATGGTGCCACCTATATGGCCCATCATCACACTGGCACCATCACAGTTGGCACATACGAGAACTGGTCCAGGTCTGCTCACATCGTTAAGGTCCGCAAAAGAAAGATCAACAGACTCAAGTGCAGAGGTTATTGCTTTTAAAACTCCATCTGCGTGAGAATGTTCAAGAGGTACAGCTTTAATTAACACAGTTGTAACTTTTTTCTGCGCCATCAACAAAACGAAGGAAGACATTTTCCCACTCTACAATGCTTGCATCTGTACTGCCATCTGCAAGAACGGTAACAATTTTGTATTTTTGATAGTCTGGATCTGTGTTGTAGACATGACAGCTGATATTAGTTACAGAAATCTCTGGCCCATTTACCATTTGCGAATTCTGCCGAGTTTAACCCCATTTTTTTCTTGCAATGTGCAAAGCCACTCCATATCTGAGAAAGGACGAAATTTTAGCCAAGGAATATGCGGTGTTAAGTAAATGCCTCATTTTATTTTTGGTGACTTCCTCCATCTGAGAAAATGCATGATATATTGCAGTTTCAGATATGTTAAAATTGACTGCATGTTGACCAGTTTCGTGACTATGCTGGTTTGCACAAATTATATGTGGATTCGATTTCTCATGGGCTCTCACGGACTCAATTCTGAAATTATTTGAACCAGTGGCAAACACGTTAGGTTTTTTTGAATAAGTAGGAGTTGCAAGAGTGGGATATTTCTCACAGGCAGAGCAGTACATGACGTATTTTTGGTCATCATACCTTAACCAGGTAAACTGATTTAGCCAGTGATGCTGAAATGTTCGAGCCCTTTTTTCAACATCATATTTTTTATCTTTGCTTCTTTTCTCAGTGTTTATTTCCTCATCATCTAAAATGAAAGGTCGCTTTACCTGTACTGAACTAGAATATGATGGCACTGAACTGCTGCTACTGTTATGCTCACTCGTTTCAGAAACCGCTACGGTCAAGTTAGACTGATCGCCTGTTATGTCTACAAACACAGACCCAGACCGAGAACCTTGGTCGTTTTTTTCCTGACTACTAGTAGGGCCAGGGCGGGCTGGTTGGGGCTGGCTTTCAGACTGTGAAGAAGGCTCAGGGTCAGGCTCTTTACTTTTTGTTTCCGATGAAGAAGATTTTTTCCCTGTCCAAAGGAAAAATAGAGTAGCTTGCTTTGGCTTATTTTGTTGCATTATTTTAACTGTCTTCTATGCTGCAATTGTGAAATAAACTAATAAAGATTGTTGTATTATTGTACCCAATATTGTACATAATAAAATTCTATTGTGTGTTATCTTTGTGTGTGTTGTGTTACTGTAATTTTTTTACCTTAAGCTGTTGTGCTTATGCAGCACTACAAGAGGGCAGGACAGAGGTGGGTAGGTGGGAGGGGGCTGAGTCCAGAGCCGGACGGAGTACTAGCAGGAAATTGCTTTTTCCCTTCTCAGGGCAGGTTCGGTCTCACAGCCACACACAAACAAACACTTCCACCAGTGTAGCTAGTACTGGTAGGTTTATTTTATTTTTCGGTGTCCCCAAAATGCCTTTTCCTTCTCAGGACAGGTTTGGCCTCACAGCCGCACACACATACACCTCCACCAAAAGTACTAGCTAGGGTTTATTATTTTCTTCTGTGTAGTGTCACTGTCACTTTTCACACAAAAAATGTTTTCCCCTTTCCCCTTCCTACAGGTGGGTAGGTGGGAGGGGGCTGGGTCCAGAGCCAGACGGAGTACTAGCAGGAAATTGCTTTTTCCCTTCTCAGGGCAGGTTCGGTCTCATAGCCACACACAAACAAACACTTCCACCAGTGTAGCTAGTACTGGTAGGTTTATTTTATTTTTCGGTGTCCCAAAATGCCTTTTCCTTCTCAGGTCAGGTTTGGCCTCACAGCCGCACACACATACACCTCCACCAAAAGTACTAGCTAGGGTTTATTATTTTCTTCTGTGTAGTGTCACTGTCACTTTTCACACAAAAATGTTTTTCCCTTCCCTTCCTATAGGTGGGTAGGTGGAGGGGCTGGGTCCAGAGCCGGACGGAGTACTAGCAGGAAATTGCTTTTCCCTTCTCAGGCAGGTTCGGTCTCACAGCCACACACAAACAAACACTTCCACCAGTGTAGCTAGTACTGTAGGTTTATTTTATTTTTCGGTGTCCCCAAAATGCCTTTCCTTCTCAGGTCAGGTTTGGCCTCACAGCCACACATACACCTCCACCAAAAGTACTAGCTAGGGTTTTTTCTTCTGTGTAGTGTCACTGTTACTTTTCACACAACAAATGTTTTTCCTTTCCTTCCTATAGGTGGGTAGGTGGGAGGGCTGGGTCCAGAGCCGGACGGAGTACTAGCAGGAAATTGCTTTTTCCTTCTCAGGGCAGGTTCGGTCTCACACACACAAACAAACACTTCCACCAGTGTAGCTAGTACTGGTAGGTTTATTTTATTTTTCGGTGTCCCCAAAATGCCCTTTTCCTTCTCAGGTCAGGTTTGGCCTCACAGCCGCACACACATACACCTCCACCAAAAGTACTAGCTAGGGTTTATTATTTTCTTCTGTGTAGTGTCACTGTCACTTTTCATACAAAAAATGTTTTTCCCTTTCCCCTTCCTATAGTATATTTCTAAGCAAGAAGTCCGCAGTTGTTCCCAAATTCCTGTACCCTCTCCTCTCAGGGCAGGTTAGGTCTCACTCACAGCCCACTGCCACACACACCTCCACCAAGTACTTGGTAGGACAAACAAAGTACTAGCTAATAAGTTTATTTAAGGTAGCTATCTTTTTTTTTTTTTTGGTATCAATCTCTTTTATACTGCACTTGTTTACTTTATTAAGTATTCAGTTCTTTCCTTCCACATTTCCTCTACTCTACCCTTAGGCTCTCAGGGCAGGTTCGGTGGTCTTGCAGGAGGCACACATTATCAGTCAGGTCCAAGTCCCTGATCTCTGCTCTCTCAGGGAAGGCAGGCTTGTCACACACACACACACACACACACACACACACACACACACACACAACCCTTATCACATGATTATTATTGAAATGTTTAGTAATTCCACAACTTAAATTCAACACACAATCACTTCCCCCACTTAGAGTCTCATGTTTTTTTGCCTTTTTTATTTAAGAGCTGTGTATCCTTTTATTTTTCTTCACTTCACATGAGTCCACACGAGTCCAAACAACATACACAGCTCCCTGAATTCAGTGTGCAGTGTTTTTGCTTAGTTCTCCCTTCTTTTATATATATATATATATATATATATATATAATCAGCAGATTGTTTTATCAGACTTTCCACTCTAAGCAAACTCTCTCTCTCCTCTCACATCCCCCTCCCCCCAAACTACAGATCCTCCTACTCTCCTGCTCCAAAATTCCCAATATATATTTGTATTATATTCTAACTTCTCTCTCCTATTACTGATCTGCTAGTGACTCGCGGCAATCAGCCCCAAATACAGTTTGACTGTGCTCCAAACAGAAACAATGTGCTCTCTGCCTCTCTCCGAGCAGCGAAATGGCGCGTTTGCCAACGTGCACGGAGCTAGTACTACTGCCACTCTGAGAGCTCCAGTCCAACCCCTAACGCGATCACCAATAGCCAGGACTGACAGGACTGTACCATCAGCTATAGGCTGCCTAGCCTGTCAGTCTGGCTATTTTGACCAGTTACGAGCGCGTTTCTTCTTGGCGCCGCCCTCGCACCTCCCCAAGTGTCTGCTGGTGCCCGACTGCACAGTTAATTCGGAGTCGGGACATGGGGCAATGGTGGCACGCGGTGTGGGGCGTGGTGCGCCAGATTCAACAATGCGCACAAAGACTCCATCTAGTGGCCAGCGAGAGAAAAGCAGGTAAAAACCTGCAAATTTTAAACTGCAGCATGGTAGTCCGTGGGACAAGCAGAACTCTGGCATCTGCTTGTCCCTACATAAAAAATGGTAGTCCGGGACGTCGGGCTATAGGATTTGTCAAGCCCTGACTGTACTGTTTTCACATTTACTTCATTCGTTAAGTGATCAACTAAGTATTTCTGATAATACAGCGATCATTCCTATATCTTTCAAAAAGCATCAGTCTGCCCCAACTAACCTCACACTGACTGCATTTGCAGCATCACAGTCTGTTGTCCTGGTAAGCCAGAGCTCAAATTTAGCAGTAGTCCAGTACATTTTGGGTACCAAAATCCATACCGGAATACCAAAATTCCAGTCCTGGTGCTCGGCATGAAATACCATATTTTATACTGTGACCTATGGTGTATAACCAACTCCGGACTGTGGTGGCGCTGTTCAAAACGCCAAATAGTTATTTTTTGCACTTTTGGCTTTCTGAATACAGTTATGTTTTATTTTTGTATTTATTTTATGTTTTTGGTAACCAGCTAAGTGCACTGATCCAGAGGACCATTTTCAGTCATAACCTGGGCCACAGGGTGGCGATACAGTGAGAAACATCAGCAGACAATAAGTTACATTATGGTTAACCAGACAGGTGCAAACAGTTATGGACAGTAGAATAAATACAGACATAAATTACTATTTACATTTAGGTCTGGTAGATATAAAGAAAAAAAACTACAGGCGTACAGAGGAGAGAGTAGTTAAGCATTTGCATTCAATGAACCATATGGTACTCAGTAGATTTACACTATTACACACAAATGTACATAGGTAATCGGTCAGTTTACACTAAGGTAATAGTCAAACTGCAACAGTTTTTCCGGGGAGAGACCTAGATGACATATAGTGTACAGGCATTTGCAGATAAAAGAAATGGGGGATCCAGGCACACAATTACAGACGGGGAAGGTAATAAACCATTTACGCAAGCTAACCCATCAGCCATTGAAAGAATAAGCAGATACATTGACAAGTTGTCTAGGGTAAACTTGTCTATGTCCTGGCATATTGTCGGAGCAGGCTGAGTTGAGAAAACCTATCGGGTAGGCTGAGCGAGACAGAAAGAGGGTTGCATGTGGGGTGGTGTCCTGGACAGTTGGGGGCTTTAGGCAGGGAGACAAAACAAAAAAAGTGGGGGTATAGCAGCTCCTGACTTGGTAGGTTTAAGGCGGTTTGGGGGGTTCCTACGCATCCCAGCGAGCATGTGCAGGTGGACTCTTCCAGTAGCCAGGCCTTTAGGTTAGCTTTAAAAGATGCATGGGATGGAGATGCACAAATGGATGCAGGAAGATGGTTCCAGAGGGAAGGGGTGGATACAGAGAAAGCCTTATTGCCCATCACTGCAGAGACACGAGGGACTTCCAGGGTGGAAGTGGAGGAGGCCCTAAGAGGTCTGGTGGCCACTATATTAGTGAGAAGGTTGGTATAGTGGGATAGTTCATATTTTCTGAGGGCGCTGTCCACCAGGCGGCCAGTGGCATAGTCAAAGTGTGCCTGGAGAGGGAGCCATCCTAATGACTGGTAGAGAGGACAGTGGTAGGTAGATGGGGGTGGGCTTTGAGAACAAAGCGACAGATAGCATTGTATGTTGCAGACAGACGGGAGTGTTGCTTCGCGGACGTGGCAGAGTAGATGGGTGAGCAGTAATCAAGGAGATGGAGAAGGTTTCCTTGCACAATGGCAAGGCGAGCTTCAGGTGAGAGCAGGTGGGCTGCACGGTACGCTGCTCCTAGCTTCTTTTTTTTTTTTTTTTTTACAGTCAAGAGTTGTGTGGTCATTGAAGGTGAGAGATGGGTCAAGAGTCACCGAGATATTTGAAGGAGGTGACCTGCTCGAGTGGGGGGGCTGCGGGTGTGCATATGGTGAGGGAGGATTTTGACTTTGCAGCCTTAGTTAGGAAGGGCTTTGATCCAAAGAGCATAGCCTTTGTCTTTTTCCTACTTCTTAGTTTTCTGGATGTAAACCAGCTTTCTACCGCAGCGCAGTCAATGGTGAGGGCGGAGGAGATGGCTTCCAAGGACTTATCACTGTGGTAGAGGACTAGGTCATCCACGTAAAGAAGTGCATTGGAGTTTAAACATTCAGCCGGTAGAGCACTGATAAACATGGAGAAGAGAAGGGGACCGAGAACAGATCCCTGAGGGACTCTGGTACTAGTAGGAAGGGAGGCTGAGGCCGCTTTGCCTATGAGCACATATTGGGACCAGTTTGTGAGGTAGTTTTGGAACCATGCTACAGGTCCAGGGGCGAAGCCAAAAAGTTGAAGTGTGGAGAGAAGGAGATGATGGTCTACGAAGTTGAACGCCTTTGACAAGTCAACAAAGACTGCACCTGTGGCCTTACCTATGTCCATATTTTGGAGGACGTGATCTGAAAAAATAGCCTGGGCAGAGGAGGTGCTATGATGCTTACGGAAGCCATGCTGGAGGGGACATAGGAGGCTGTATTTGCTGAGGTGTTTGGATAGCTGGGAATCGACCACCTTCTCTAACAGTTTGCTAAGGTGCAGGAGCAGGGAAATGGGCCTGTAGTTCTCAGGGGCTAGGTGATCTCCCACTTTGAAGATGGGTATCACATTTGCATGTTTTCAGGTGTCTGGCACTGAGGACGTAGTCAGTAAGACGTAGTCAGTGCAGGTTGAAAATGTGTATTAGTGATCTGACAAGGGCAGGAGAAATGATTCTCAGGAAGGCAGGGTAGAGTCCATCGCTTCCCGGGCTACTCCTGGAAGGGAGGATTTTCAGGAGTTTTGTCATGGTTCTGGTATCAATAGCCCTGAGGTAGAAAGGGGGGGATAGAGGCACCAGTGTTTAGAGGAGTAGTGGGGGCTGGTATAGCTATTTATGTTGGAGGGATGGTGAAGGGAAAGACTGCTTAGGTACAGGGTCAGGTCGGTGAACATAGTGTTGAGAAAGTTTGTGATGTCCACACGGTCAGTGATTTTGCCTGTTGGGGATGTAAGTTGTGTTATTTGCTTGTTTGTCTTGGGGTGTAGTGGGACCCAATAGATGCCCAGAAACTATGAGGATTTCTCAGGGTACTTTGCAGGAGGTTTGTGAAGTATTTACTTTTGAGTGACTTTGTCATCTCCTTACAGGCATTGCGTAGCTGCCTGTAGGTGTTCCACAAATGAGGGGATGGGGACGCTTTGAAAGCTTTCCAACTAGAGTCCTTGACTTTCATTTTTAGAAGCAGTTCTTTTGTTATCCAGCGTGTGCAGCCACCTCTAATCCTTCTGGATTTGATGGGAAAATAGTGGTCCTGAAATTTCTGAAGGGTGCTGGTGAAGAGACTTGCAGCTGAGGAGACATTTTCTATCAGATACAGGGAAGACCAATATAAGGATTCTGCATCTCTAGTCAAGAGGTCATGGTCTGCAATATTAAAATTTCTGAAAGACAGTAGCTATGGTGGGGGCGCAGTGACTTGTTATTAATGACAATGTAGGTTGGGGCACGGTCACCGATTGCGTCGGACATGGTCCCTGCTTGGAGGATTTGATCAGTCCTGTTTGTTATAATCCAGTCGAGGATAGAGTGGTTTGTTGTGCGATTGCTGAGTCTGGTTGTGGTGGAGATTACTTGCTGTAGGTTGTGGGACTGTAGTATGGTTGTGTATTCTGGGTGTGGGCTCGCAACCCAGCTGAGATTGAAATCCTCGAGCAGGAACGCATCCCTACGTGGTGTGGTGCATGCTAGACCGGAGAGGAAGCTAGACAGGCTCTGGGTAGTAGCTGGATGGAGGTTATAGCAACAACCGACATAAAAGTTTTTTTGATGCACTAATAGTTAGCTTGCATATAATCCATTCGCTTGTGGAGTCGGTGGTAGAGCAGGCAACAGTGACAGCTGATATGTGTTCCTGGACATACAGTGCAACACCTCCACCTCTCTTCCTACCTGATCTATCCAGCCGGAGGAAAGCGTAGCCTTGAAGTTGGTACAAGGTAGATTTCATGGCTTGACTTTAGCCAGGTCTCTGATAGACCCAACACGTGTGGCTTGTATAGATAGAGTCATCCAGGCCTCTATCTCTGCAAATTTGGAGGGAAGGCTACACACATTTAGGTGGGAGATCTTCATTCCATGGCGTCCCATCCAGGTGGCATCTATATGGTCGATGTTTGTGTTTGTAGGGCCAGGGTTTGCTTCTATATCACCTGCAAGCAGGGCAAGGAGAAGGAGGGACAAGAGTGGGTAGGTTTGAGGTAGCCAGTGGTGCTTGTGGAGTGTGATGGAGTGAAGCAGGTAGCTTAGCTGTCTTTGCTCTGCTTTGGATAAGGATGCCATAAGTATAGGTGCAAGGGACGTGTCAGAATTCATGGCTACGTTTGGCATGGTTGTATGACTTGGTGGTGGGGGTGTTTGGGTGCAGTGGCACATTAATTTTTGTTCAGTAGCTAGGACTGATGCAGAGAGGTCTCTTGCAAACAACAATCCAGCCAGGGTGGATATAGCCAGCAGGAAAAGACTTGCATTTCTCAGGGTCAGTATTGGAGAAGAAAAAATTACTCACCTTAGTAATTGTGTTTCTTCTAATGGAGTCTTGCTGTATTCTGACTTACTGCAGTTAGCCCCAGCACTTGAACTGCCCCAGAGATGAAAGAGTTAACTCTATGCTGGAAGCATAGAATGTTGAGCTCAAGCTCAGTTCAAACCACTGTCTGCTGCACTTGAAGTGTAACCATCAGATTCTTACGAGCTACTACTAACTATCTACACTCTAAAAGAGGAAATTGTAAAAACCATTAGCCAAAAATCAACTAAGTTTTTTGGGTCCCCACAAGACTCAAGTCGAGAAACCCAAAAACAAAAACCAGGTAGTGAACTTAAATAACTTAAACAGAAGTTAAGCCAACTCAGCAGAAACTAGTTCACCTCCGGGGTGCAGCACTGAGCCTGCCAACCCACTTCCCAAAAACAGGTTCTGAGAGGGGAGGCGGGGAGGTCAGAATACAGCAAGACTCCATTAGAAGAAACACAATTACTAAGGTGAGTATTTTTTTCTTCAAACAACATGAAGTCTTGCTGTATTCTGACTTATTGCAGACTACCAAGCAGTACCTCCAAGGAGTGGGGTACAGAACCTATTTAGGGAACAGGCTCTGCAGTACTGCTGTGCCAAGCCTAGCATCACTCCTAGCCTCGATGTCCAAAGAGTAATGCTTGGTAAAAGTGTGAACTGTTTTCCAGGTGGCTGCTTTACAGATCTCTAAAATGGGGATATCCCCGACAGCAGCCAGAGAAGCCGCTGTACCTCTGGTAGAATGTGCCCTCAAGCCTGAACGGGGTGTTTTACCTAACTTTTCATAGCAGAATTGTATACAGGAGACAATCCACCTGGCAATAGTACGTTTGGTAGCAGGCCTGCCCTTTCCCACTTCTCCACAGGTGAGGAAAAGCTGGGAAGAATCAGATCTAAAGGCCTTTGTGCCATCTGCATAGTAACTAAGTGCCCTTTAACATCCAAACTGTGTAATTTTATTTCTCCTGAAGAGGAGTGATCAGTGAAGAACACTGGAAGAGACATGGATTGGTTCAGATGAAAATCCAATACCACTTTTGGTAAAAACTCCCTGTTGGTTCTAAGGACCACCTTATCTCTGTAGAATGAGATAAAATCAGGCTTCACCAATAGAGCTTGAAATTCACTGATACATCTGGCAGAAGTAATGGCTACCAGAAAAACAGTCTTCCAAGTCAAGTACTTGAGATCTGCAGAAACCAAAGGCTCAAAAGGTGGTTGCATAAGTTGAGCAATGCAAATGTTAAGATCCCAAACCGGGGTAGGGTCTTTAAAAGGGATGTTAGTATGAAGCAGCCCCTTAAAGAATTTACAAAAAAACAGGGTGGGAAGCCAGAGAGGAAGGCTTCCCCACTGACAATAATGCAGAGACAGCGGACAGATGGACTTTCAGGGTTGCTGGTCAAAGGTCAAAATTATTTAGACGAACCAAATAATCCAAGACTACTGAGAAGTCAGCAGAGTCTGGAGCTATCTGTTTACCAGAACACCAAATACCAAATCTCTTCCATTTGGAATTGTAAGCTTTCCTAGTGGCAGGTTTCTGATCAGTCTTGAGGATATCCAGAACCCCTTGAGACAGGTTCATATTAGCATATTCTAGCTCTTCAACAGCCAGGCTTTGAGATTGAGAGACTGAAGGTTGGGGTAGCAAACCCTCCCCTGAGAACATGTTAACAGATTGTGATGTCTGGGGAGGACTAGAGGAAGGTGGACTACCAGAGACAGTAACAGGGGATACCAAGGCTGCCTGGCCCAATCTGGAGCAATTAGGATCACTTTGCAGGATTGTGACCATATCTTGACCAGAACTTTGAATAGCAGAGGAAAGGGGGGAAGCATACAGAAATTTCCCTGACCAATCCAAAAGAAAAGCATCCAGAGGGACTGAGCACAAGACTGAGGGTCTGCAACAAAAAAGAGGAAGTTGGTGATTGTTTGGGGCTGCAAAAAGATCTATTTGAGGACAGCCCCATCTTGAGAAAATCACCTTCAATATCAGGGGGATCCAGGGACCATTCATGCTGACCCTGAGAAATCCTGCTCCAGGCATCTGCCAACAAATTGTCCTTCCCTGGAAGATGGACTGCTACCAGGGATATCTGTAGAGAGTAGGCCAGAGACCAGATTTTCATGGCTTCTGTGCACAAGGCCGTGGATCGAGTGCCTCCCTGTTTGTTGATGTATCACATGGTGGTGGTGTCTGTCTGTCCTGACCTGAACCACCTTGTTCTGAATTGATTTTGAGAATGCTAGCAGGGCTAGATAGACTGCCCTGAGTTCCAGAAGGATGGCGTGGAGCAGGGACTCCTGAGGGGACCACACACCCTGAGCTGTGAGGGTGCCTAAATGAGCTCCCTATCTGAAAAGCAATGCATCTGTGGTCAGAACCCATGAATGGGGCTGAGGAACAAAGGGAACTCCTTTCTTGAGGTTGTTGTGATCCAACCACCACTGAAGGGCTTGGACCAGAGAGATAGTCACTGGAACCAGCTTGGTCAAGGGATCCTTCTTCTGAGACCAAAAGGATCTGAGATAAAACTGAATGTCCCTCATGTGGAACCTGGCTCCTTGAACCACTGCAGTGGAAGCTGCCATGTGCCCCAAAAGCTGCAGGAAGTACCTTGCTGGTCGGGAGACATAGGATGAAAGGAGGAGGCCAGGTCTATAAGGGATTTTTTTATTTTTTATTTTATCTTCTTTATCCCACAGCAGGTCCACTGTCACATATCTGCCCAGGTCACAGTCCCTGGGGGCTTCCACCGCCATCCATTGCTGCCAACATCCCCCAGTCACCCCCGGCTTAACCCCGGGAGGGTGGGGCCGCGGCAACGGCCCCCTATCCGCACCGCGAAACCAACAGCTAGTCAGGGGACTGTAGCGATGGCGGTGAATTGAAGCCCCGGGGGGGCTTCACTCAGATAGTGGACCTTGCCCACCTACTCTTTTTCCTTGCCTTTTCTTTTGGAAGCAGGGACGTGCAATGATGCCAGCGTCCGCCCTGCCTCCCTGAGAAATAAGCTTCAGTAGCATGAGTGTCCCCCGGCCTTCGCTAGGAGTCCCCAGTGCACTGATCACTTCCCCGCCCATCCCCCCAGAGAAGGAGAGCCATCCATAGGATGCTCCATCCTCCTCCCCCCGTAAGGGATTTTACCCTTACTAGGTAGGAAAGCTCTTGCCTGGATAGTGCTGAGCTCTGCTCCTATAAAGTCAGTATCTGCACAGGTTCGAGGACTGACTTCGGAAGACTGAGGATAAATCTCAGGGATGTGAGCGAATGCTGTACTATTTGCAGATGTAACTTGACTTGGTCTGAAGACTGTCCCACAATGAGCCAGTCGTCTAGGTAGGGAAAAATGGAGATGCTTTTCCTTCTTAGGAATGCAACCACTACTGCTAGGCATTTGGTGAACACCCTTGGAGATGATGACAGGCCGAAGGACATTGCTCTGAATTGGTAATGGCCCGAAGGCAGTTTGAACCTGAGGTACTTTCTGTAGGAGCACCAGATGGGAATGTGAAAATAGGCATCCTTTAGGTCCAGGGAGGCTAGCCAGTCCCCTGACCTTAGAGAGGGAAGAATTATTCCCAGAGTCACCATCCTGAACTTTGGTTTTAATAGATGTTTGTTCAGGTATCTTAAGTCTAGGATGGGCCACCACTCCACTGATTTCTTCGGGGTAAGGAAGTACCTGGAGTACAAACCTTTGCCCCGTGGGTTGTAGGAATTCTCTCTATGGCTCTTAAGGCCAGAAGAGATGAAACCTCTGCCTCTAGGGCAATGGTTTCGGAGACGTTTGCAGGTGTAAAAGATCTTGCTCTCAGTTTTGGAAACTTTTTGAAGCTGACAGCCAGTCCCTGGCTTACTACCTCCAAGACCCACTTGTCTGAGGTAACAGACTTCCAGTCCTGGAAGTAGTAAGCCAGCCTGCCTCCCACAGGAATAGGGGAGTCAACCCAGGCTGACACATCAGGGTGTCTGCTTGGCAGGGGCCCTGGGCTGAGAGGAGGATGCAGCTCTGCTCATCCCACTTCTACCTCTCTCTCTAAAGAATCCCCTCTGGGGAAAAAGGAGAGGAGGCCTGAGCTTGGAAGAAAGGCCTTTGAAAAGGCCTGCCCCTAGACTGCTGCCTCTGAGGAGTGGTTTGCCTTTCTTTGGCTTGAGCACTCCTATAGGTGGTCCTGTATTCATCCACCTTTTTCATGTAATTCTTGGTCTGCTCCCCAAACAAAGAATTACCTACAACAGAGAAATCCATGGCCTTAGTCTGGGTATCCTGTGATAGGCTAGTACATCTGAGCTAAGCCATTCTCCACAGAGCAACAGATGATGCCATGACTCTAGATGACACATCACTGGAGTCGACAGCAGCATGAAATTGGATTTTTGATGCCTCAGTCCCATCAGAAGCCATCTCCTCCAGCTCCTTGGCCAGCTGGGGGGAGGCCTGCTTAGCCAGTTCCAAAACAGACTCCCACCTAGACTTTTGGAACCTGGCTGCACAGGCCATGTAGTTAGCCTGTCTGAGTCTCAAGGACAATGCCAAATACTGCTTCTTAGCCATGGCATCTATCTTCCTGGAGTCCTTATCTGGGGGTGTGTGAAGCCAAGGAAATGCCAGCCTTACCACAGGCTGCAGCCTGTACTACCCCAACATGGCTGCAATGCTGATACAGGAACTCCGAATTTGAGCCTGAGAGCATATACCTCCTGTCCATACGTTTGTCCACTGGAGGCAGAGAATTTGGGTTTTTTAAAAGTTTATGCGTCTGTTTCCCAAAAGATTTATGCAAGGGAATAGACAGCCTCTTGAACTCTGGGATGTCTATCATCTCAACAAAATCAAGCTCTTCTTCCTCCTCAACAGCTTCATTCACAGGGAGCTGGAGGGTCTCAGCCACTTTCTTGTAAAACATAAAAGTGGGAAGGGGACTCAGAAAGCCTAGGAGGGGAAACTCCAGGTCTGTCTGGGGAGATGTCCGGTTCAATAGGCTCATCCAGACCTTCCCCATCATACTCATCTTCTTCATCCTCTTCAACTTCCTCCTCCCATTCCGGATCATAGTATTCCTCCAGAGAATAATCTGTAACCGGAGGAGCAGACCGAACCGAATGCCTACTGGCAGGCGGCCGGTTCAGTCGGAACCGGACGGAGCGATTCTACAATGCTAATCGCCCGGGCAATTTCATCAGCCATCGGATGAAGGGATTCAGGATCCGAACCGGTTGATTTCTCCTTCTTTTTCTTTTTTGAAGGAACCGACCCCTCAGAGTCGGTTTTCCTCTTGCCCGAGGAAGTATGGCCTTGTCAGAGGGCACTCCCTCAAGTTCGGTCGGAACAGAACCGGGCTGGCCATCCAGGTCAGCGGACTTCTCGGGCCTCTTTATCCCTAAGCGTGCCCAACCGTTTTTCTAGGGTGGTCTTAGGGAACTTTTTAAAAATCTGGCAGTGTGAATCAAGGTGGTCAAACCCCAGGCAACATACACAGGTGATGTGGGGATCAGCCTTAGCAAAGGCCTTCCCACACACACTACGGTGCTGAAACCCAGTGGGCCAATTTCTTTTTCTGGGTTTTTCAGACATGGCCACAAACAAAGAAACGTACCCTTTACACGGCTTCAGGCCAGGTAAGACTAACCTATCAGTTCCTCACCACGTCACGGGTGTTCGAAAAAAACCAAAAATGTGGGTTTTTTTTTAGAACCGATAGGTACTGGAATCACCACAAGTTATAAACACACAAGAAAATGGTCAGTTCAGCCGAACCGACCACAAGAAGTAAAGTTTACAATTTCCTCAGAAAAAAATTTCAAAACTCTACAGTCCACTACCTATAACACTTACTGTACCACAGAAAGGGACCTGAACTGAGAAAATTGGAGAAATCTCACGGTTTAAACCGACAATTTACTTTACCGAACCGACAAGCAAAGAGCAAACTCCAGAGAAATTGTTCAGTTAGGCGGAGTAAAGAATCTAATGGTTACACTTCAAGTGCAGCAGACAGTGGTTTGAACCAAGCTCAAGCTCAACATTCTATGCTTCCAGCACAGAGTTAACTTTTTCATCTCCAGGGCAGTTCAAGTGCTGGGGTTAACTGCAGTATGTCAGAATACAGCAAGACTTCATGTTGTTTGAAAGACTTTTTGCTTTCTAGGGAGATACGATTTGGAGGAGAGACCGGGTTGCCATGTTAAAAGATTTCTGCACTGTGTTTTTATAGGGGAGATTTATAAAGGCAGAGAAACACGTGAAGGAAAGAAATTGGAGACTTCTGTGATGGCAAGCAGTAGCGGCCACTAGTGGTTTTGTTTAATAGGCTGCAGATGGAAAACTATACTGATTTGTTTTTAACACCCACGTGATGGCAACCTATAAGTTACAGAGCCAAACAAGGGTGGTGGTGGGGCAGCCGGCACAAAGCACCGGCAGGGGTAAGAAGTCCAGGGTCCAGATTCAAAACTTTGGCGCAAACCAAAGAAGGACTCAGCCATTTGCAGCCATTTATCCGAAAATGTGTCCGACTCCAGAAGAGGACTGAAAAACCTGCTGCGTACCAGGATTTGCTCAGGTGAGCTCAGTGCTCAGGGGAGGGCTCCAGATTCTGTCCCTCACAACCACCGGAGTGCTGCAGGGGGAAAGAGAAACAGTTTAAGTAGCAGGCAGGTGGAGGAGTGGTTGACAACAAAAGACAGAAGAGAGACGCAATGGAGCCTGATGGGATTCACCCAAGAATTCTAAAAGAACTAAGGGTAGAATTAGTGACCCCACTAACCTCCCTTTTTAACAAATCATGGGAGGATGGTGTAGTACCGGAGGACTGGAGGAGGGCAGACATGATTCTCCTTCACAAAAGTGGAAGCAAGGCAGAGGCAGGAAACTACAGACCTGTTAGTTTGACCTCAGTGGCAGGGAAAATGATGGAATCACGTCTAAAGGAAAGAACTGTTGAGTTCCTAGAGGCTAGTGGGGCACAGGACCCAAGGCAGCATGGATTCACAGCGGGAAAGTCATGTCAGATGAATCTAATAGATTTCTTTGACTGGGTGACCAATGTGGTAGACCAGGGAGGGGCAGAGGACATGGCCTACCTAGACTTTAGCAAGGCATTTGACACAGTCCCACACAAAAGATTAATATACAAGTTAGCCAGCCTTGGAGTGGGTCCCAAGGTGGTACCCTGGGTTAAAAATTGGCTGGACAACAGGCTACAGAGGGTAATAGTAAACGGAGTTTACTCTGAAGAAAGGGGGGTTACTAGTAGGGTACCACAGGGTTCAGTACTGGGACCGGTCCTCTTTAATGTCTTTATAAGTGACATTGCAGAGGGACTGGAAGGAAAAGTATGTCTCTTTGCCGATGACACAAAGATCTGCAACAGGGTTGATACAGAAGGTGGGGCGGAGAGGATGCAAAGGGACTTGCTAAGGCTGGAGGAATGGTCAAATATATGGCAGCTTAGATTCAATGCAAAGAAGTTCAAAGTAATGCACCTGGGAAACAAAAATCCAGGGGAAGAGTACACAATGACAATGGGGGGTGAGATAACAACAACTACAGAAATGGAAAGGGACCTGGAGGTAGTCATATCTAGGGATGTAAGTTTGTCATGGATGAGGTTTTAATGACTCATTGTTTGTTCATGAAATCATTAGTAAACAGTAGTAAATGTTATCGCACTGTCATCATTGCTACATTCTGATGACACTAGTGAAAGTCATGGAAGTCCTGAATAAAGATCAAACGTCATGGAATCAATGACATGTATGACTGCCATGACAAACTTACATCCCTAGTCATATCAGATGACCTTAAGGTGGGCAAGCAATGTGAGAAGGCAGTAAGAGGAGCTGGTGGGATACTGGGATGCATAGGGAGAGGCATCACCAGTAGAAAACAGGAAGTTGCTATCCCTTTTTATAACAAAGTGAAAAAAAAGAGCAATTTGATTGTGAGAGAAGTACAGGAGTATAATTATGAAAGCATAATTATACTCCAGTGCTTCTTTCATAGCCAAAAGCCTAAGCACAAGCAACAGCAGAAAATTGGTACATTGCACTCTACTTCTGAACCTGACAGTAGCTGTCAACGCTGGAAAGAAAATGTAGGAGACGACTGAATACTTCACCTATTCACAGTTAGCAGCTCCAGTCAGCAACTTAGCAAACCCTCCCGCTATAAGTGCCACTGCAGAAATATCTGAGATCACTCCTGACAATGAAACCCAGCATCCGAAGAGCAGCACAACTGTGCAGAACTGTACCTTCACTGGCGATGTTGTCTTCCACTTTTATTGCCTCTGTTGCACAGTGTAAGGGCTTGGTTGTACTCTTCAGTAAGTCCCTACCTACTTGTAGTGGCTCTGTTGAGCTCCGTTTACAGGGACTATTTAATCATAAATGATTTCTGCTTCTTTTCAGCTCTAAATTTGTTGTTTTCAACTTGTTTGTTGACTGGAATGACTCGTTTTTTTTCTCACTGTGTTATAAGTGCCATAAGACACTTCAGGGATGTGTAAATATGCTTTCATTATAGCACTTGGCTCTTGAGTGTTTAACGGCACCCTCGAGCCATGCAATTATGAAAGCATTATTTACACATCCTGGCGTGTCTTATTGCATACGTACAGACAGTTGGTGAGACCCCATCTGGAGTTCTGTGTCCAGTTCTGGAGACCCCATCTCAGCAAGGACATAGACAGGTTGGGAGGCTGTCCAGAGGAGGGCAACTAAAATGGTGCAGGGTCTGCACCAGAAGACATATGAACAGAGATTAAAGAAGCTTAATATGTATACACTCGAGGAGAGGAGGGGAAGGGGGGACATGATAGAAACTTTCAAGTATATCAAGGGAATCAACAGTCCAAGATGGTAGCATCTTTCAAAAACAGAGATGTGCAAGAACAAGGGGGCACAATTTGAAGATAGAGGGGGGATGGCTCAAAGGCAATGTGAGGAAGTATTTTTTCACAGAGAGGGTTGTGGATACATGGAACAGTCTTCCTGAGGAGGTAGTGGACTCAAAAACAGTGGAGGAATTCAAGAATGCATGGGACAGACATAAGGCAATTCTAGTGGGGGTAGGAGGAAGCAGGCTGTTGGTTAACTAGTATCTAGGACCCGAGACTGGATCGGGGGAGTAGCGATCTGTTTCAAGACCAGGTTGGGGCTCATGGGTGTACCAGCTGAGGAAGCTGAATTCTTTGAGTGTACCATCGTGGCTGGTGTGGGTTGCAGGATAGCCCTCGTCTACCGTCCACCAGGAGACGAGGGACGATTCCTGCAGGAAGTGGCAGACTTCGTTGCCAATATGGCGTTGGGAGTCGCCCAGATTGATGGTTCTGGGCGACTTCAATGCCTGGGTCGACGATGAACTTTCTGCCTTTGGTCAGCACTCCCTCCAGTTGATGACATCACTGGGCCTTACACAGATTGTTTCCTCGGCCACACATAATCACGGTCACTCTTTGGATTTAGTTTTTCTCCTGGGGATTGAGGCCTCCGATTTGGTGGTGGAACCTGTCAGTTGGTCTGATTACTACACCGTGAGCTTCAATTTTTGTGCTCCCCTTCGTAGGTCTGCTCCTGTGGAGATGGTTCGATACGGCCCTTTACGGGATGTGTGCCCTGAAGACCTGACGGCGGTGTTGAACCTCTCAGAGTTTCCGACTGCCAGCTTGGGTCCAGAGGCTATGGTCTTGGCTTATAACTAGGTTATTTCCTTGGCCCTGGACTCAATTGCTCCCGTCCGTGTTCGTCCCCTCTCTCTACGCCCTCGGGCCCCATGGTTCGATGGGTCCATGAGGGAGCTGTGATGTGTGGGACGACGGTTAGAGCGTCGTTGGAGGAAATCTGCTCTGGATGCCGACCGCCTTAGTTTGGAGGAGCATTATCGGCTCTACCAATCAGAGATCTCCCATAAGAAGGCAGAATTCCTGTCCAGGAGATCTCTGTTGCTCAGAATTGACGGCTCAGGTCTTCAGAACTGTGGACAGGCTGTGCAACCCAGCCTGTCTCCAGCTCACGTCGAGCCTTTTCACAAAGGAGTGTGATGAGATCACTCAATTCTTTGCGAATAAGGTTGCCGACATCAGATCCGAGATCAAGTCCAACACACTCTGAGGGGAAGCTTTTGGTCGGGCGTTTGGTCACGGAATCCTCTGCCTCCTGGTGTTCCTCTGACCTTCGGCGTTCAGTGATATTATGCAGATCATCCAGGGCCGCCCCCTCGATGCTGTAGTTTGAATCGGGTCCTACCTCCCTAATTTTGGGTTGTGTTGGGATCGGCCAGCCCGTTTCTGGTTCAAATAATCTGGTGCTCCTAGAATTGGGTGAGTTTCCTAGCTCCCTAAAGAAGCTGTGGTGACTCCTTGAAGAAGGCTTCTTTGGACCCAGATATTTTTTCCAACTACAGACCAATCTCTAACCTTCCCTTTATTGGGAAGGTTATTGAGAAGGTAGAGGCAAACCAGCTGGAAGACCATTTGACCATCCATAATATCTATGAACCTCTCCAGTCTGGTTTTCGTAAGAGGCATAGTACCGAGACTGCTCTGGTTCGGTGCTCAATGATCTCTTGATGGCGAGAGATCAGAGGAACCGCTCTATCTTGGTCCTCCTTGATCTCTTCAGCCTTGACACTGTAGACCATGGAGTTCTGCTCGAGTGCCTGAGTCCATCTGTGGACTGTCTTGTACAGTGCTCAGATGGTTTTCATCTTTTCTATCTGGGAGAACGCAGAGAGTTGTGTTGGGTTTTTTTTCCTCTGACCCTTTTCCTCTGCAGTGTGGTGTCCCCCAGGGCTCGGTGCTTTCCCCAATGTTGTTTGCAGTGTATATGCTGCCCCTCGGAGACATTGTAAGAAGGTATGGGCTGAAGTTTCACTGCTATGCTGATACCCAGCTCTACCTGTCTTTGGCCCCCAACCAGGTTAGTGCTCTCTCGGTATTTAATAGCTGCCTCACTGTAATCCAGGACTGGATGAATGTGAGCTGTTTAAAGCTGAATGCCGGTAAGACTGAGGTTATGGTTGTGAACCCGGGTCGTGGGATGGGGGGTTGGGGTCTGGTCAGCCCTCTGGCATATTCCTGGGGGGGAGGTATCTGATCCTTACCTCTGAACGGGTGCGTAACCTGGGAGTGGTACTTGACGACGGGCTGACTCTTCGTCATCAGGTGTCAGCAGTCGTTAAGTCCGCATTTTACCATCTTAGGAACATTGCCAGGGTGAAACACCTTGTTCCGTCCTGCGATTTACCCGTGTTGGTCCTTGCTTTCGTGACATCTCGCCTTGACTATTGCAACTCCCTTTACTGGGGTTGATATCCGCCGCTTGCAGCTAGTGCAGAACGCTGCTGCAAGATTAATGACAGGGGTGACTAGGAGGACACATATTACCCCCAGTGCTGTGCGATCTGCACTGGCTGCCTATACAGTGGCGGATCACCTTTAAAGTAGGTCTTTTGAACTTCAAAGCCCTGCACGGACTTGGCCCTGACTACTTGAAAGAGCTTCTGACTCCTTACCGCCCCGTACAACAGCTCCGTTCAGCTGATGAGGGGTTGCTAGAGGTTCCGAGGGTTATATTGAAGTCTTCTGGGGCTAGGGCCTTTGGGTTCGCGGCCCCATCCCTCTGGAACTCTCTGCCTCGCCGGCTTAGAGAATGCACGACCATGGAATCCTTTAAGTGGGATTTTAAGACTTTTTTGTGGAGCAAGGCTTTCGTGGATTGATGCTGCTGTGAATTCCTGATTTTATATGTATATTTTGATTTTATGATTCATTTGTACAGCGCCTTGGTGCTTGAAAGGCGCTAAATAAATAAAGCTTTATTATTATTATTATTATTATTATCTGCAGCTTATCCGTCAGGTAGGGAAATGGGCAGACCAGGTGGGCCAAGTGGTCCTTATCTGCCATCAAATTCTACGTTTCAAAGAGAAACAAAACAAGGGACGGGAGAAACTTTAACCTGAGGGAGCTAGGCTGGCTTCCAAGTGAAAGACGAGCCCCGAGGGTTACTCATATTTCATGCCTAATGGGGGAAGGGGGGTCGTCTGTAGCCCCAAGCTAAACTGTATAAAACTCACAGAGCACAGCAAGGAAAAATTGCTGCCTGGGTCCAGTTTTGTTGCGAATAAGCAGGGGGGGTTTAATCCGAATTTGAGCTGACAAATTACTTGTTCTGGTTTTGTGGGCAGCAAGGAAATTTACTTCAAATTGTGCCAAAAGTAATTAATTGTACTTTGCTGGCCAAGCCTGTATTTACTAGCGTATTTTTAGCTGTTTCATGGAGAGTCAGTAATACAGTTTAGAGCAGCATTTTGCACAGTAAAAAAACAGGGGTATACTTAGAGCTGTAGTGGAAGCCTGAGCCTAGCAGACATTTAAAACTTAGTCATCTGAAAATCCCCAGCACCCTTTAAGACGACTTGTAGCAAATGGTACTTATACAAATTTCACAAATTAAAGTGACTAGTAGAAAATGCTGTCTGCCATAGTGCTATTACACATTATTTGAACACAACAAAACTATCTGCACTGCTATGGCGACATTAAAGTACAGGTTGCGACTTAAGGTACAGGTTGTTGGTTTAGGTGCCGAAAAGTCCAGGGTCCAGATTCAAAATCTTGGTGCAAATCAAAGAAGGACTTGGCCGTTTGCAGCCGTTTATCCGAAAATGTGTCAGACTCCAGAAGAGGACTGAAAAACCTGCTAAGTACCTGGATTTGCTCCGGTGAGCTCGGCGCTCGGGGAAGAGCTCCATATTCTGTCCCTCACGGCCACCGGAGTGTAAGCTGCATTCAGAGTGAATTTGCGACGGCGGTATTTATACATATTTTTTTTAACCTAGCAGTGATTTAGTTGGTCACCCCTTCCCCCCATAGCAATTTAAGAGGCATGTTGTTTTCAGTGGCAGTTCTTCGAGTGCAGGCGAATTAAAGTTGGATTGAGGAGAAGAAGATCGGGCCCCATCTATGCTGAAAAAAAATCGAGGAAAGTATTTTTTTTTTTTTTTTTCGGTGAGACTGCCTTTCACAGCATCATTCAGTGCAGCTACCCCATGCCAGAGTATAATACTTTAGGGAAGCCTGCAGTGACTAACTTGCTCCCAAATGCAGCCCTATGTGATTCTTAACAAAAGATGCAAGTCCAGGTTGTTAAAGAGCTATTTACTGTGTGTGAAATTATACTATGTGTTGCAGAAGTGCAGGGCCATCGATGAGAGAATGTGGTTCCTTCCATCCTGTAAGCCCGTGTGTCTAATTCTTTGTCAACGAGTGCTGCCCAGAAGCCATCCTTAGGGCTCATCGTCGAGGAGCAATGTGGTTTCTGTCATTGTCGAGCGTGGTTTTCTAAGTGCTCGTCGATGGCACAGTGTCCCAGAGGTTTCCGTCAACAATCGGTGGAAGTCCTAAGTGCTTGTCGATGGCTCAGAGGTACGGAGTGGTTTCTGTCGACTCAGCTAGCAGTTTACCACAGAAGCAACATGGTTGCTGGGGACTCACTAAAAGGTAGTCTTGATTTCCTGCAACCATGCTGCAAGCAGCTCTGTTGTTTCTTCGGGCCTCGCTCTTCACTCCTCCCTCACAGTGATCTGTGGCAACCGTGTTTCTTTGCTCTTCCCCTCTCCCACTGTGCACATGTGCCAGTGATCCAACCAACCCATCCCCGGAGACTCCTGCTGCACCTTCCCCCCCCCCAAGGCTGCACAGAGAGAAAAAGTGAGAAAGCCCTGTCCTGGTGCATGCCATTGTTTGATGTTCAGACTGCATTTGAAATTAGAAAACGTGGTTGTGTGATTGAGAGACTCCAGCGAAAATGTGTGAGCCTGCTTTACTAGATCAACCTTGCCTAAAATGAATTTGTTTGTAGTGTAACCCCTAGATGGCGCTATCCCAGGGGCTACTACCCCTGCCTGATTTGCCACTAACAGGTTGAGGGGCCTGGATCCAATGGCGGGTGCCTCCACCCAGAGGTCAGGGTTTGCAATAGTTAAACTAACTTGGTCACAGCCCTCTGGGACACTGCAACCCCCCTTTCTTCCCACTAGTGGCCCACACAATATATCAGAATTACCTCACAGTATACACTTACCCCAGGTCTGGTTCCGCACTGGGACCTCCTGTGGAAATGAGATACAGTGCAACAATCACAGTACAGTACTTTAACATAGACAAATACCTCAGGCAGTATAACTTTGCTGAAACAAGCAGCTCTGATTTATTTAGGGGGATATAACAAGGACAGGGGAAATCAGGTTAATTAGCTTATCACTCTAATAATCTACTTTATGGCTCTGTGCACAGGCCTATCCCTATCAGTTACTGTCCCTGGGTACCCAAGCTTTAGTGGCTAGTCCAAACCGTGGCAGCTGGTAGGGCCCTTTCACACAGAGAAAAGGAGAATTAAACAGTCAGCAGTACAGTAATTCCATTTGGATTTAATGTGGCAATTCAACAGGGGCGACCCTGAATTAGTACTCACGACCTCCAAATAGATAGGGTCCTTCAATGTCAGCAGGGCTCACTTGAGGTACACAAACCTCTTCACACATCCATATAAAAGAAAGCACTATACCAGGCAGGCTGCATCTGTATCCCGATCGCAATTACTGCACAATACCCGGAGAACACACAGCAGATTCAGTTCCTGACAGACCGAGTGCAATTTTCAGCAATTCTTCCAGTCTTCTACAGGGTGAGCCTGGTTTCTACTCTTCAGAGATCCTTTGATTCTTTTCACAGGACGGATTCAGTCCTAACAAGCTGTTACACAAGCTGCAGACCGAACTCTGGGCCTTACACGTTTTTTGACTAAAACTGCACACTGAAAAAGCACAGGGCTCCTTCCTTCTTCACTGCCAAAGCTCAACTCAAACTCCAACCGACAAAACCGGGCACTTCCTTTGAGTTCCTCCCAGTTCTTGACTGGATTGGCTGTCACTCACAATAGACTGCTGCTGTTGGTCCAAAAAGGTGCTGAAGTCTAAACTACATCTCCCAGAGTCACTGCTCATACAATCCTCTTGTGGCTGGCTCAGATTATGAGTCCAAGTTCTGATTCGTCCAAGGCACCATTTAGAGCTAGCTTACCCCACACTGATTGGTCCAGTTCAGCAGTTCAAAACCAGAATGGGGAACTAGGCAGACACTGTTCTGACTGCAAAAGAAAGTAGGTTAGACAAACTGTAATTTCATTATTACTGTAAATGATTTCTGGCAAACAGTTACATCTTTCAGATAGGTTCCTTTGCACTCTAGTGACTGCAAAATGGAGTGAATTGGCAGCAGCTTGAGTGGTACTCAATCAAAAACACACAGTCCCCATACAAACTAATTATGTCTGCAAGCAGACAGCTCTTAAAGAGACAGTACCAGAGGTTCTAAAAACACTCACTGATAAATGGCTTAAACGCCAAACACCATTCAGGCTTAGAGCATTCAAGCAAGCTCCTGGAAGTCTTTTGGGAACCCCCATTTGCAGGGGGGTTACAGTAGTATTTTTGCTCCACTGTAAAATGTAATCTTTAGAGGTACAAGCAAGCAGGCTCACATGATTTTCCCACAGACTCGGAATCAGGGCGCAACCATGTTTTCAAAGTTCGGATGCAGGCTGTACATCAAACAATGGCATACATCAGGATAGGGTTTTATGCAGTTATAACTGTCCACAAAGTGCCTGCCCTCAGTGCTCAGAGTCATAAAAGTCTTGCTGCTGCTTGCTTTTTTACTGGAGTGCTGCTGCATCATTCAAAGTTATGTGTGCCTGCCTGTGAAGACAAGTAGTCTGACCCATCACCAGTGCCTGGTTTCTATACATATGCCAGCCAAATAAATAAGGCAGCGACAACAGGTCAGAAGACTTGACTCAAATCTAGTTGCAGTGTACGTGCTAAAGGGCCCAATATTCAATTATGTGGGCACAGAGAGATGTTGGCAAAGCTTTTCACTATAGTAGCCCAGCAGATGTGCTGGCAAAACAGGTGTGGTGACGGAAATAATATTTACAATAATAATAACAATTAAATAATTATAGTGCTGCTCCGGAAGCTTTTGTAGTAAAATTGATTAGCCTTTGTGACCCCCCCAAAAAAAAAGAACAGACATGTTTTCTTTTTAATCTTTATTTAATAGACTCTTTATTTACTGGCTCCGGCGGACCTGGGCATCTCTCAGAGGTGCCTACTCAGCCATCACTACCCTCTACTCCCCACCGAGACCCACCTCCTCTGGGAACTAGACTGCTGAGTGCCCCAGCCTCCCAGGGATATTCCAGCCCCCTGGATCACCCCCAGTGGAGGGCCCACCCCACCGACCTGGTGGCCTGTCTGAAGTTAGAGGGTCGGTCCTGAATGGGTAAGCTCGGGAGGACTGGCAAAAGGATGGGAAAATTAAAAAAGACAGACACAACTCTGTTGTCAAATATGTTTATTTTGTTTGTTGTTACAAATATATTTCATCACATTTCTGCATTCTAGCTTTAAATTCATAAAAACCCATAATAATCCATTAAATTTTGTCAGAATACCAGATTTCAAGGCAGGATACCAAAAGTCTTCATCTGGTATTCTGCCAAGAATACCCCAATTTTTTTCCCTTAAATTCTACCCCTGTAAGCATTATGGCAAGTTAAACAAAGACATCATGTCAGTTGTGGACAGGCAATAGCTTTTTACACGGACTTGTTGGATAGGTTACCAAGGTCCATTATATACCTTGGAAAGGAAGAATGTGGGTGATTGGTCAGACCCTTGTAGTCTCAGAATCAATGCAGCCAAAGGCAAGGTCCAACACTAGCAGCAGAAAATAGAGGTAGGACCTTTACACCATGTGGGTTCCTCTGGCTGCAGCAGTGAAGGAAAAGAATCTGGGGTAAAAAACAGACATGGGGCTGAAGCAAGACAAGCAGTGTGCAGCTGCTGACAAGAGGGTTGAAGGAGTGCTGAGGTGCATCAAAATCTAAAATCTAAGTCACATGGTTATCCATGAAGCTTAAACGTCACATTAAGCTGCACTGATAACAGTGTGATAGATGTTTTTATATGGTGTGCACATTGATTGTTTTTAATGGTGTACTGTCACTTTCAGCAGGTTCATTTAAAATTACTTCTGTTCATCTGTGTATTGTCTCTCTGAAGCAGGAGAAGTGAAACTGGTCGGGGTTTCTTGTAAGCAACCTGTTCTGTTACATGGACGGTTTGTTGTTTTAAAAATTTTGTAATAAAGAGCCTTTTAATTGACAGCTAAGTTGTGCCGACGTTTGCTTTTCCCTCCGTGTGTATTTTACACCGGGTGCACTCTCTTCAGTGCAGTGGTTTTTGCAAATTATCTGTGATGTTAGAAGGCAATCCTCCTTCCAAGGAGTGGTACTGTAAACCTACAGTATATAACAGCCTACCAGCAGAAACAATGAATATAAAAACAATAAATGCCATTAAGGTAAAACTGGACTACTGTATATACTCACGTGTCAGTCTAGTTTTTGGTGCTAAAAACAGGCCCCCCAAGAAGTGGCTCAACTTATCTGCAAGGTCCATTTATCTGTGGGATATTACAATGGTAAACTATTTTTTGCAACTGTGTAATGTAATTCTGTGTCCAATTCTGGCAATACGTACAGATTCTGTGCCTAGTATTGATCCTAAAACAGATTTTTCCATCAATTTTGGGCAGCAAAATTATGTCTGCACTTCTGTTAGGATCAACAAGGAAGGGGGGAGGACAACTGAAGTCAACTTACAAGTGAGAATTTACAGTAATATCTGCTTACCAAGGGAATTACAGGGTACACTCAGAAACAGAGTGGCTCTCGGAAGTGGAGTGGTTAAGGAATCCTCATAAATCAGTGCATGTTGCACAGTATATTGAGTCAACCTTGCTTATGAAACGGTAAGGGAGCTCTAGTAAATTGCATTAGCAAAAATATTATATTTATCAGCATACATACTGAAGTGTTTACTTGTTCACTATAAAATAATAGCCAGGGTCAAACAAAACAGAACTCTGGCACAAAGTTTTTCTGATACACCATATGCTAGTAATACTGAACTTTTTGCACTCTTTGTGTTAGCAGTTTTGAAGTTACAAAGGTTTGCACAGCCCAAATTTTAAGAAATGGTCTTTTGCCATATAGTTGGGGCTGTTTATTGCACAAAACGCTAGGATATCTTACTTGATCATGGGGCACACAAATACAGTAAACACTCCAGAGCTCTAAGTCGGATATGTTAAAACTCCATGTTTAATTTTCAGTCACCTGGAACATCCTATCATTTACTGGGGTCAGATTCCCCACACAGAAAAACAAATACCCTCTCATTTTTAAAGTAAAACTCCTTTTAAAAACTACCATGATTTAGAATTTTTATATATACATAAACCATGTCTCTTGATAAGTTGTTAAATGTTATTTTCTTTGGCTCTCAGAATGTGTGAACCTTAAGAGACAGCCTCTAAGAAACATAACAGCATGCCCTGTAACCAAGGTCCACCATACAGTAGCTCCTTTTACAAAGATATTACTGAACTGCACTACATACTGTGGTGTTCAACAGTGACTCTGTATCCACGTAAAACTATATGTATGGAGTGTTAGCATGTTCAGCATGTTGTCAGTTTGACCATATCACTGGGTCAATGTCTGTGTCTTTTCCCATTCTCCGTTTCCTGTTTACGTGTAGGGAATAGAGAGAGTAGAACAAGCTGATAGGTACTGTACATGTTTAAATAACCTGTCATATTTCCGGGAAAACTAAATGAAACATAATATTTACACAGTTCAGCTTACATGTCACATTTGTTCTGTATTTATCATCCCCTCTTCCTTAACTCTGCCAATGCACGAAACACTGTACGAAAGAACAAAGTTTGCCATTTTTATATTTAATGCTATATCTGTGTTATTAAGCTTTCTGTCATTGTCTTGTATTGTTATAATCAATATTGCTTGTTACTGTAATTTATGTGATCTTATGATCCTGGATCATGCTTAAAAAAGTTGTCTGCTCCAGTGTACTTACCTGGTTAACAAATAAACATAATTACTAAGTGCTGCAGCTTAAATATAGGATCATTTAGTCAGCCTAGTGGCAGGGAGGGCTAAGGCATTAAATGACTTACCTACTACCATGCCAGTGACCCATACTCGGGAATGAGCATCAGTTGTCAGGGGTTGGCAGTGAGGGAGGTTCATGCATCCCAGGGACTGCTCTCCTCTTCCAAGGAGGGGTGGCCAGTCGTCATGGCCTCTGACTGCCACCGGGTGGTGGCCTGGTGGTAGTGCAGGTGGTGAGTGGCTCGAAGGGAGGTGCCACAGATCTGCAGGACATGCATGCCTCCACAGGCATGTACTTATGTGACACCACGGCATGGGCTTGAGAAGATGGAAAAAAGGGTCCCGAAGTGCTGAATGACACCCTCCATATCTCCCCCAACCCACACCACTACCTGGACACCTTGAAGCACCTGGGGATGGCCCTCCAGCCTTGCCACAGGGAGTAATCCATGGTGGACTCGCACCAGGTATGTCCAGAGGAGGTTGGCGCCGCCAGCTGATGGGAGGTGGGGACAGAGTAGATGCACTGTCCAAGGACAAAAAAGCTATATGGAGAAATAAAAAGGATCTTTATCCTTCAGACTTCATCCGCTCTTGCTGCTTGTCTACATGTGATCTAAAATTCCACTTCCAGGGTTTGACATTACGCCACCTGACTGGCTGTTTCATTTCTGAATATTATCATGGTGTTACTATCTTGCATTATATCGATCTATAAATAAAGAAAACTAAAGATATAGCAAATTAAGATTTCTGGTCATACTGGACCCGAGTCACTGGCTGACATCTTCAATAATTATTTTGTAAATTCGGGGGGTTATTTTGATTCTACTGATAACAAAAAAGTTCCCTCTCACTAAATAAAGACAGTCACAAACACCTTTTCCTTTTGGGAAGTTAAGGAATATAAAGTCCTAGACCTACTTACTGGGTTTAAAAATGAACAAATGCAGTGGCCTTCATGGGTTATCTCCATCATTATTAAAATTCTCTGCATTACAGATTGCAGCTCCCTTGACAAAGTTATTTAACTGGTCTATCCTGGAGGGAGTTATCCCTGAGAGTTGGAAATTGGCCAGGGTTGTTCCCATTTATAAAAGGGGCAGCCCATGCCTGTTGACAAATTATCGTCCCATTTCCTTATTGCCCCAGGTCTCAAAACTATCTGAAAGGCTTTCAGCCAAACAACTGACTGACTACTTAAGCCATAATGATCTATATGATACGTATTAATCAGGCTTTCGTAGATCTCATGGCACAGTGGACTCTGTGTCAAGGGTCTTGGATGATGTCAACAAAGCAATGGACTTAGGCTACTTAACAGGTGCCATCTCTGTTGACCTCTCCAAGACCTTTGACACGGCAGACCACCAAATTTTACTTCAGAGACTGAGGTACTTGGGATTGTCTTACACTGCTCTAAAATGGTTTGTTTCTTATTTGGGAGGGAGAATGCAGGTTACAACTGTAAACAAAGTAAATTCAGATCCCCTGCCAGTTGTTTGTGGAGTCCCCAGGCTCAGTACTTGGGCCCTTATTATTCTTGATATACCTAAGAGGATTTGGGAAAATAGTAAGTAACGTGGCATACCATTTATATGCCGATGACATAATAATCTATACTTCGGCTAGTACTTCGAGGGACTTACAGGAGAATTTACAGCAGAGCTTTGATGGTATCCAAGATTTTTTTTTTACAACTTCAAGGCTAAAAATGAATAGTAGCAAAACCAAATGCATGGTTTTAGGGTTAGTAAAAAAGCTGAAACATTGTTAAGATCTGCTCATTGTTGATCCATATGGAACAAAGTTAGAGCAGGTGCCACCATACAAGTACCTCGGCTTCTGGGTGGATTCCTCAGCAACTGGCAATACTCACGTAGATAAGCTCAAAGGTTCAATAGGGAAAAGAGTGGGGATGTTATATCGAAACAAAAATTTTGGGGGGAAATGTATGATTAAGAAGATAGTCGAAACCCAGGTCTTACCACTGTTTGATTACTGTGATGTACTGTATGATTACTCTAGTAAAGCAAAATTACAGAAGCTGGATGTGTTATACAATAGATTGGCAAGATTAACTCTTCACTGTCCTAGGCACACCCACCACTGTTTGATGTGTTCTGATCTGGGTTGGGTTTCATTACCTGAAAGGAGGCAACTCCACAAAGTAATATTTGCTTAAAAAAGTGTAACTGGTAGTATCCCAGATTATTTACAGGAAGAATAAAAACTAGGGATATAAACCCATCTCTCGGGAAGGCAGCATACAGAGAGCTTGTTGTCCCAAAATTTAGAACTCAACATTCTAAGTGTTTTTTTTAGTTGTACGATTCCCCTGATCTGGAATAATCTTCCTTCCCAGTTTCGTCTGGTTAATGTCAAATCTCCATCTTTAAAAGTTATGAGTACTGCAAATATACAAATCAAGTCTTGCTGTGTTCATTAATATTTTAGTATGCAATGTATTGTTACATAATTTATGTAAGGCTGTTGTTGTTATTGTCATTTATGTTAATGGATGTTGTTTTGAAATTGTATTTATTATGTGATGCAATGGGTCACCATTTTAAATGAGTTTTACTTAATGGTCTAACCCTTCAATAAAAATGAAAAGGAAATAACTGACAGCAACATGCATATAATGTGGACGTACTGCTTTGGTATAAAATGTCAAATTCCATGAAATGCTGCTTTTTTTTTTTTTTTTACCAGCAAGCAATTCAATTCCATGTTTTTTCCTGGTGAAAAAAGCAAAAATAGTGGCCCTGGTTATAATCCTCTGTTTATGAATCACAATTGGTTGACATGGAAATGACTAATGTCACAAACAGGAGATGATAATATCACATGTGGGCAGACTGCAACAGATTAAATCCCAAGGGCAAGGATCCTGTCTCCACCCGTTTCCTTAGAAACGGAGAATAAGTAGAAGTGCTGTGCACGTTTACTGGATGGGAAATCAGGCAGCTGAGCAAGCTCATTCCGGAAGGTGCGAAGGGGAAGATAAACGCAGGAAACACACGCATACATATAGCGTATGGTAGAACATTGGTATGTAGTGAAATTCGTCTCTTCCCCACATTGTTATGCCATCGAGGTGACGTGGTTTAGTTGTTAACCCATCGATGGTGCGTCACACTGATGGGTTAACAAAACAAAACTGACACGCGCGTCCGTTTCCAAGGTAGCACTGTTTGCCATGCAGTCCTACTTCAGTTAGTTTTATGTTATTTTTTCTTCTCCCCCCACCCGTGTCCATCTAGTAACCCCTGTAGCACACCCATAATTCTGAAAAAATCAGAAATTCTAACAATGTTATCGTTTGTTTTATTTATCTCCCACTTCTTCATAGGTTTGAGTGCCAAAGCACTGGTCAGTCACGCAAGCGTCAGCTATTCACAGCATTATCTTTTTCAGCCACTTTACGGCAAGCCCACTGGACGTTACATGACACTTGACCCCGATCTCGGTTTCAGTTTTCTTTCAATGCTCAATGCGTTTTAGTGTGTATCTAACATAGACTTTTTTTTTTTAGTAAATCTGCTTTTTTGACTAAATGTAAGCTGCTGATAACAGTTTGAATACATGTTTTCCCCGAAGGAACAAC
The DNA here is from genome assembly GCA_016271365.2 of Neoceratodus forsteri. Taxonomy (NCBI): domain Eukaryota; kingdom Metazoa; phylum Chordata; order Ceratodontiformes; family Ceratodontidae; genus Neoceratodus; species Neoceratodus forsteri. Next base: position 1,692,190,921 of record CM057456.1, on the reverse strand, counting down.
GTACTCTCAATCTCATCTGTGCAAGGTAAGAAAAACACTACTGTGTTTTTGTTAATCGACAGACTCTGCTGCCTAAGATGCCCATACACTATAAAAGACAATGTATGGGCATTGATTGAACAACACTATGTAAGCTTCTCGTGGATCCCTTGGCAACCTTGATAAACCTCAAGAGTTGCACTCCCGAGGTTTACAGGGGTTGCCAAGGGAACCGCTCGAAGCTCACATAGTATTGTTGTTCATTGATGCCCATACAGTATCCTCTATATGTCAGCTTTCTGTATCATATTTTCTTAAATTATACACACAGTTTTCTAAAATTCAGTACAATTCATAGGTTTCATAGGTTGTTTCAGAGCAGGGTAGAAGATAGTCCATACAGCTCGGCTTGTGTTTTTATAAGTAGCCCCAAATATCTTTGCATACACAATAATCATCTAGCCTACGCTTAAATTCCGTCATATTTCTGCTACCAACCACTTCTATTGGGAGTTTGTTCCATGTTGCCACCACCTTCTGATTATACCAGCTAGACCTCTTGTTTGTGTGATACGTTTCTCTTTTTAGCTGAAGGGGGTGTGACCTGCTGCTGTATTGCTGGTTATAAATCTCCAGACCCACACAATCCCACAAGGCACTGTTTGTCAGTGCTCAGAATAGAAGACACATATCCCCCCTAAATTTCTGATATTCCAGGCGAATATCAATCAATCAATCTTTATTTTTCAAGCACAATTCCACGGAGATCAAAATGCTGTACATAATAATAAAAACTGCATAAATAAATAATTAGTAAAATCAGTAATTTAAAACTTAGCCCTTAATGAAAAGTTAATAGCAACAGACTAACATGCATTAAGATCAAGAAATGCCATACAGAAAAGATGGGTTTTAAGAGCAGATTTAAAACGTTCGACGATCAGGCACTCTCTGATCTGACGAGGTAGAGAATTCCACAGGGCTGAGGCCATAAAAGCAAAATAATGGGCCCCAGAGGTCTTAAGTTGAACCCTGGGAACCTCTAGCAATCCCTCGTTGGAGGAACGGAGTGAGCACAGAGGGTGGTAGGGGTGCAGAAGATCTACAAATAACACGGTCCCTGTCCATGTAGGGCATCATAGGTCAGTAATCCAACCTTGAAGGTGATCTGCCAATGTACAGGTAGTCAGTGCAGACTGCGGAGCACAGGCATGACATGGCAAAATCAAGATAAGCCAGTCAACAACCTGGCCGCCACATTCTGTACATGCTGCAATCGGTGGATATCAACCCCCCGGTAGCCTAGGTAAAAGGCACTGCAGTAGTCAATGCAAGAGGTTATAAAGGCATGGCCCAATGTTCGAAGGTCGCTAGGCCAAGTGCTTGATCCGGGTGAAGTTTCTCATATGGTAAAAAGAGCTCTTCATGACTGCACACACTAAGATTTTAATGTCAAGTCACTATCAAACACAACGCCCAGATTTCGCGCCCGGTCTGAAGTAAAAGCGGTCCCATGGATGACCCGGGGAATTACAGACCAGTCAGTCTGACCTCCATTGTGGGTAAGCTCATGGAGACCATACTAAAAGAAAGGCTAGTGGAATATCTAGAGGAGCATGGTCTCCAGGATGTGAGGCAGCATGGATTCATGGGGGGAGATCATGTCAAACAAATATGATTGACTTCTTTGACTGTGTCACTAAGACAGTAGACAGAGGCCAAGCAGTAGACATCCTCTATCTTGATTTCAGCAAGGCCTTTGACTCTGTGCCCCACAAAATATTGATCAGGAAGTTGGTGGATCTTGGGGGAAAAGATGGCCAGATGGGTGGAAAACTGGCTGAAAGACAGAACCCAGAGGGTGGTTGTGGGAGGAGAGTTATCTGGCACTAGAGAGGTAACCAGTGGGGTCCCGTAGGGCTCGGTGCTGGGGCCAGTGTTGTTTAATGTCTTCATCAATGACACTGGGGATGGCATTAAGGGCAAAATATACCTATTCGCAGATGACACCAAGCTCTGCATGAGAGTGGACTCAGCTGAAGGGATACAGAACCTTCAAGAAGATCTGGAAAAGCTGGGGAGGTTGTCCAGGATCTGGCAGCTTGGCTTCAATGCCAAGAAATACAAAGTTATGCATACTGGAGAAAAGAAGCCCAGGACAGAGTACCTGGGTGGAGTCCAAGTATCTGCATCAGAAGAGAAGGACCTGGAAGTGATGATCACTAATGACCTGAAGCACTCCACACAGTGCAAGAAAGCAGCAGCAAAAGCAAATAAGATGCTGGGATGCATATCTAGGGGGATCAGAAGTAGGAGAGGAAGTTATACTGCCCTTGTACAGATCACTGGTAAGGCCGCATCTACAGTATGGAGTTCAATAGTGGTGCCCACACCTCAAAAAGGACATTAATCTGCTGGAGAAGGTCCAGGGGAGGGCTACAAAGATGATAGTGGGTCAGCAGGGTAAGGCATACGAGGAGAGGTTGAGGGCACTGAACACGTACTCCCTGGAAGACAGAAGAGAGAGAAGGGACGTGATTGGGACCTTCAAGTACTTGAAAGGGATAAATAAGGTTGAGAAGGAGAGTCTCTTTAAGCTGAGTGGCAACCATAACATGAGGGGGCATGGTTTTAAGCTGGAGTGTGGGAGGTTTAGGAGGGAGGTCAGGAAGCACTTCTTCAGAGAGAGGGTGGTGGACACTTGGAAAGCGCTGCCGGAAGACGTCACCTCATTGAAGACAGTGTGCAGCTTTAAGAGAGACTAGGATAGGCATAGGGGGAAATACGGATCATGGGTGGGGAGAATGGGAGGAGTGGGAAGGGAGGGCAGGGACAGTAGCTCAAGCTGTGGACCCTGCAATATGAGCACACTTGATAGACCAAATGGCCTTCTTCTTCTGCTGGCTTCTTCATATGTTCGTAAGTAGCTGCCCCCCCCCCCCGAGCCAAAGCCCAGATGGTTGACCTGACAACAGCCCCATACATTGGCGACCTTGGTCCACTACTAACACCTCGGTTTAGTCCGAGTTCAACCTCAGCCAACTGACACTCATCCAACTCCAGATCTTGAAGAGGCAGCTGTTAAAGACTGAGATTGCTCCACCCTGCTCAGGGACAAAGGACATTTAGAGCCGAGTGTCATCTGCGTAGCAGTGAAAACGTAGCCCATACCGCCTTATAATGTCTCCTAACGGCAGCATATACACTGCAAACAACATGGGTGACAGTACGGAGCCCTGCAGAATAGCCCACGACTGTCTAGTAATAATAATCTTTATTTATATAGTACAGTTCAAAGTATCAAAGCGCTTTACAATAGTTGAACTAATAAATATTAAAACTATAAATAGATTAAAATTCAGTAACAATATAAATCAGATCAAATTCAGGTGGTCGAGAATGCTTGGTTAAATAAAAACGTCTTTAGTGCTGTTTTAAAGCTTTCCACAGTCATACACTCACAAACCAGACGAGGTAGAGAATTCCACAAGGTGGGGACCACAAACGCAAATTCTCGTGCCCCCGATGTCTGCAACTGAACCTTGGGAATCTCCAGCAATCCCTTGTCGGCGGAGCGGTCAGGAGGGGCAACAGTGTCACAGAAGCTCTTGAAGATAACCGGCTCCCTGTCCGTGTAGGACTTTGTAAGTCAGCAAGCCAAACTTGAAGGTGATCTGCCATTGAACTGGCAGCCAGTGCAGCTCATGCAGCACAGGTGTAATGTGGCTAGATCGAGGAAACCCAGTTAGTAACCTGGCTGCCACATTCTGCACCAACTACAGGCGGCGGATATCAACCCCCAGTAGCCCAAGGTACAGGGCATTGCAGTAGTCCAGACTAGAGGTCATGAAGGCATGGTCTAGTCTTTCAGATAATCTGATCCCGAGATCTTTTACCATCCTCTTGGCCCTCCTTTGCACCCTCTCCAAAATTTTGATCTCCATTTTTGTACCTGGGGCCCAGAAATAGGCACAATACTCAAGGTAACCTCTCATCAATGAGGTATACAGTGACACTATCACCCCCTTGCTCTTCTTCTAATATGCCACGTGATACTAATTAATACCATATTTACTTTCTGAATAACATGGTTACAATAACCGTTAAAGCTCAGATCATTCGATAGCATAATGCCTAGATCCCCCTCCTTGATTACCTTCTTGAGTTGTCTACCCATCAATATACAATCGGCGTGTATGCTTTTCCTTCCTAAGTGCATGACAGTACACTTGTCAAAGTTAAACTGTAGTCTATGCTCCTCCGCCCATTTACCCAGACTATTTAGGGCCCACTGTAGGTCTTTTATACCCTCTTGACTACCAACCCTTGTGCCAATACAGGTGTCTGTGAATTCTGACACCCATATCCCTTCGTTATACTGACTTCATGGAAGATCTATATAAACTGAATAGAAAGGGCCCAGCACAGACCCCTGGGGAACTATATTATAACATTCTGCAACACTATTTTTAATTATACCATGGACCTCGGACACTGACCAATCACACAGACAGGCTGGTACCTTACTGCAGTTGATTATCTACCGATAATCACCGCAAAAGGTGCCAGCCAGCCGCATGTGTAAAAAAAAACAATCCGACCCCGAAATCGCGGAACCCCAACTGCCATCTTGTTTTCCCCAATAATCGCTGATCCCGAAACAACACCTCTGTGAACAACTGGCAGCTCTATTCTTTGTGAGCTCCTTCTGTTTCTGAATCAGCAAAATGAAGCTAATTTCAAATAAAAAAGTTGTACCTCAAACTGAATACATAGCAAACTCAAATGGTGGCTTCGAGTCCGTCCTGCCACATCCGTAGTAACCGCTGTTCACTCGTCTCCATTATTAAAAATGTGTACTTCCTCTTCTCCTAAACCACACTCTCTTCAGCGTCTCTTCCCATAACTGCTGAACATAGTGACTGACAGGACAACAGCAATACAATATAGCAGCCTTCTAAAACTTCACAGTTACAGCTGATACCGCTGAGAACCCTGTGACCTCTGACTCCTCTACACTGCAATGTAAACACAAACACTTTCTTCAAAAACTATTGCAACGTTCAACGACAAAAGCCGCTTCAGTTGCGGGCGTGTGTGTGGTATTATAGTATACTGAATTATGCTGTCACAATACCTTTCTCTGTCAGTCACTCATCTACCCAATGTTTCACCTAGCACCAGAAAACTATTTTTTGGGGCGCAACAATACATTCAATAAAACTTATTCAAACTATTAAAACACTGTAAACTGAACAGAGACATTGTATAATCACAATAAGCCACTCGGGGGGGGGGGTGGAGTTATTGGGGGATTTACCACGGCTGGTGAGGATTTACCCACTCAGCGCAAACCACCCTAGCCGTGGTAAATCCTCTGATAACCCATACACCCTCGTGGCTTACTGCTTAAATGTTTACAATCTAATTTTTCCATTTTCTTTCACATTAGCTACAGTATGTTGTGTCTTGGTCAGATACTTACCTACAGTAATACCAAAATGGATGCTGTGAAAAAAATAGTATTTTGCTAATCTCTAAACAAAACAGAGAGTTCTCCAATCTGATTTCTACATTGTGTTTCTGTGCTTTTTGTTTGTTGTTATCTGAATTCCATGCCACCTTTTGACTGTTTTACACCCTAAAAGCTTGTTTTTGGATCAGTTCTGTGATATTCTGCAACGCTGAAAAAATGAGCTCGTTCCGGCACTTTCTTGCACCAGGCAGAGAAAAAATGGCATGAGTGAATAGGGCAAATCGACCTATACAAATGTATAGTTACTGAAGTTTTCCCAGATGTATAACAGATTCTTTAATAAGCTAGCTTGTTGTAGGCAGTTGCCCGCTAAATACTACTAGTGGTTTGCTCAATATTTGCAATAATTTACTATACATAGTCAGTATTGTCAGGTACAATAAAAAGATAATTTGATGAACACAAGGAGTCAGAAGCACCAGCTGATGGGTCAACAATGTAATACTAAAAAAGGCAACCTCTTCATTCAAAGAGTAGCTAGTACAGATTAGCTGCTTATGCGGCTGATAGTGTATTGATAGAGGCCTTCCAAAACCAATTTTCATATTATATATGTCTATATCTAAATATGAGCACAGCTGGCATAAATGGATATGGGTGCTGAATAGCCACAGTTGAACTTTACAAACCATCCAGTTTTCTTTTGTGTGAAATACCTAGCAACAACCTACAGTTCCCTAATGATGCTTGGGAGATATCTGACAATAGCCTGCTGTACAACTACTATCTTGATATGCTACTGTTGTGTAGACATTTACTTAAGCAATAAGGCACACCAGGGCATTTGTTGTGCTGGGATTGTGTCACATTCCAGGTGCACTGTGAGGCACTAGGCCACAGGCAGAGTGCCTCCAACCACCCAAAAAGTGACATGATCACAGGGCCACATTCCCTGAAGTGCCATACTGTATTGTAAACTGGATTCATGTATGTTCTTACAGTCATAATTCAGCTGATCTGTGGGCACTAGTTTCACCTGTGAAGGTGAGACTGGATAACATCATGAGTGAAACTGGATTTCCACTAATCAGCTTTCAGCATTTTTGAATCCATTTTGTGATGACAAAAAAACAAAAGTGTTCACAGAATGGTAAGTAGCCTCTGAAAGAGCCATTACAGACATTAGATATTTGACTCACAGAGATATGCGGTAAAGAAATGAAGGCACATACAGCATGAGTAGGAGTACAAACAATGGCAGTTCCAGCTCCGAAACTCCACAGTGTGCCAGGCGTAAATAAATCTGTATTGTGATAGCAAGCAATGGCACCACTAGGTAGTGTGAAATAAAGGCTTTATTAGTGCACAAAATTGCAACGGGCCACAGCACAGGTCAGATACCTCAAACGGTTTCGCACTGTTAATGCATCATCAGGAAGATACCATAACAGTGTCAGTTTCATTTAAAAAGGCTGTTGTTAAAGTGACAGTGCAGTAAAATTGCTGTTCATATACCAGTATATCATAACAACAGTAGTTTATCCTGTACTTTTATACAATGTAGTTAAATAGGGGTAGATAGCCATATAAGAATTTAAAAGTATTTATAAATTTAATGAATCAGTTCTAAAATGAGCTCCTCAGAAGTCAGATGGAATGCAATGCTCCTTCACATCCTGAAAAGGAATAAGAGAAAAAAAATCTCATTATTTATCAGTGATAAGGTAGATATTATGCCCTTCATAAAAAGGAAAAAAATAGATTTGGAAATGTATCTGGCAGGAGCTAGACATAAGGTACTTATGTCTTGTGGCTCGCTTATTACAGAACAATACCGAGATCTTTCCTCTTACACAGTGGTGAGGTGGAGATTAATGGAGGCCACTGTTCGACTAACAAGGGCCTTGTTAGTCAAGCAGTGGCCTTCATTAATCTCCAACCCACCATCATAGGGTATTAAACAGAAATGAAAATCAAGCCCCATTCATTTCAATGCGGCATGCCCCATGCTCTCCCTTGCTGCATGTCATAACGTGCCTGAGCATGGGGCATGGAAATCAATCGAGAAGTGGAAGGGATCAGCTGGTCACTTTGTTGGGACCAAACTACAATCCCTTCCACATAAATAAAGTCTGAAAATAAAAGTTTTAAAATTGCAGAAACAGGCCATCTCTGACCTAAGATACCATATCCAGAAAGCAGTACCTTAGGCTGAGAAAATCACTTTTAAAAGTTCCTATGCTGTGGATGGCCTGATGTTCACTGACCTTATCGATCAGTCGCAGTAAGATCCTGTGTGACTCTGTCTTTAAGCAACTACACTACATCCAAAAAGTTATTTTTTATCCTTTGATAGTTTGTATGAATAATTATTAGTCACATTTCCAAAATATTTTTTCTGGTAAACCCCTTAGAGAGATTAGAAATTTAATGCATGTGCACAACACAATTACACAGAAGTTAAGGACAGAAAAATACTTGGAAGCCAATGCAGTCGACCCTGGAAACCCTACCTAGATTACAAAACCAAATGAACCCAAGTAAATTCAATAAAGGAAAAATCAACCTACAAACTAGCATGCTTGAGTCATCTAAGAATACAAGATGAAACATGTCATCACAAATTCCTTTCCCGTGGGCTGAAAAAGGCTCCACTGGCATTTACAACATTTCACAGCTCGTTCCAAAGAATGATTGTTAAAACACTTGCTGCTGAAAGACGAAGTACCATATACCTTTCAGAACTTTTTTATAACTCATTCTGTTGCACAGGAAGTGCTGCACTCCCAGGACACTGTACAAAAAACTGTTTCATGGCTGTCATCACAACTGCAGAAGCAGGGCTGCTTCCATATGGAATGAGCGATAGTATCTTCCGATGCTTAAGAACCTTCATCACTTTGATTGAACTAAGCTCATTTGTGCATCGTTCTATAAAATAACATTTTCTTTTGCAGTCACATCAACAGTATTTAGTATGTTTGACCAAGAGCTCTTAGGTTATACACCAACAGTAGCCAGAATTCAGCATTTTAAGAGGCACAATTTTAAAGCACAAATACAAATACCATTTATAAACAAGTGGAAGTCACTGCTTCTCAGTATAAACACTGCACAGCAAAACAGGTATTTTATAGTGGAGGCAATGTAGCCTGGTGGTTAGAACGCTTAACTGTGAACTTGGACATGCAAGTTTGCATCACTACCCGGACTCTTTATGTCACATTAATGGCTATTCTGTATTCAGGAATGACAAACCAGGGAGCAAGAAAGGTGGCGGGGTACTTTTCTACCTAAAAGATCATCTCAATGTCTCAGTCATTTTGGCTAGATGGCCACTAGACTCTACAACAGAATGTCTCATCACTGACCTGATTATCGGGTCCGCCAAAACAAAATCTTTTTTTTTTTTTTTTTAACCAGGAAAGAGAAAGAGAGAGACTAAGCTGAAAGCTTGTTTACAGGTGCAACCTGGAAGCACACGGAAGTTAAGTGACTTGCTCAGGGTCACACAGTATACAAGTGAGGGCTTTGGGATTCAAACCCAGGTCTCCAGGTTTGCAGCTCAGCCTTAAACCACTGCTCTATACTGCCTCCAAAATATATGTGGGCTGTGCCTATAATCCTCCAACAAGTGGGATAAATGGCCCTAAAAACCTCATCAATGTGGTTGGAGGCCTCTCCCCTAATAGGGACACAGTTCTGGTAGGGGACTGCAACCTAAATTGGCTGAGCAACAAAAAGCAAGAGTACGCAGAGCTCCTTAAACAAATAAACCTCACCCAGATCATTCACTCCCCCAAGCGCCTTAACTTCAAATCACTGAACTACTCACTCCTAGACTGGATTATGACAAACAGAGATGACTGGGCTATTGCAGCGGGTGTCTTAGCAGATTCAATAAATGATCACTCCTCCCCCCCATATATTGCAACTGGTCCTGTCACTGGGCTCGCCCACCCCCTAGGGTCATCTCTTTCAAAAACATTGCTAAAGTAGACTTAACTGCTCTTAGAGCTGATCTGACAGGAGTTAGCTGATCCACACTATATTCTCTCAGACCTGTTGATGCAGCCTTGGGATATCTTATAGCAACTCTCGTCAGTACAGGAGAAACACTTCCTGCTCGTCACAAGGCGAATCGGGGGCAACACTAAATGGCTATCTAAGGAATTGGTAACCCTAATTTAGACTTGGGATACATAGGTCCTGTACCACTTTCAAAGCTGATCCCACTTCTGAGAAATGAAACACATACCAGAGATTTAGGAACCAACAAAACTCTTACCTCCAATAGCTCCATATGAAGTCCGACCATCCACTGTTTACCTGACACAAAATGGCCGCCCAGGAGGTTATGAGTTAAGGCCTCCTTCTTTAAGGCACAACAGGTACAGAGCTTTGGGGACTCCCGCAGCTTCTGGACCTCAGTGAACTCAGTCATGAAACAGGCCCCCATGACTAACACTATCAACATAGTCATCGATTCTGGTCTACAAATTGATCCGTCAGCTGTAGCTGGTATCTTTAATAGCAAATTCACTAACCCTGAACAGTACCTAGCCCAACTTCCCTCTCCAACTAAGGGCACTCAATCTCTAGGCCAGGTTATGGAGAACACTGAATGTCCTTCATTTTATTTCAAGATTACATCGCCCACCGAGGTCAGTTGACTACTGTGGGCCCTACCAAACTCAAGTAGCGCAGTAAGCGATGGACTCTGTCCCCAGTTTCTGAAATTAGCTTTGGATTCCATAGCTAAACCCCTTGCATGCATTATCAACTTACTGCTGACTACTTGCACCATTCCTGCACTTTGGAAAGTTATCCCTGTCCTCAAGTCAGTTGATCCCAACCTCCTGGAGAACTAAAGGCCCATCTCCATCTTATCGCACGTGAGCAAGGTAATGGAAAAGGTAGTATTTCGATAAATATCTGACTACCTCACATCACATAATAAATTATCGCCAGACTAGCACAGTTTCAGAAAGGGACATGGCACCACCACAGCCCTGGCTCGGTTCACTGACCATGTCCTCAGGGAGGCAGATAAAGGGAGCTTTACTGGGGCCATATTAGTCGACCTTTCCAAGGGTTCAACATGGTTGCTCATGGCATACTACTCAAGGAACTGTCAGAGTTAGGTAAGGTTCTCTCTCAACTCCTCCTGTTGGGTTGAAAATTATCTTTCAAACAGGACCCAAATGGTCTGTATTGGTGGAAGCCTATCCAGCCCACTTCAAGTTCAGAGGGGAGTCCCTTAAGGGTCCATCCTTGGAACTCTACTCTATTCGATCTTTGTTAAGCTTCTGCTTTCAGAAACTACTCCAAATAGCAGGATCATGTATGCACATGGTCTCATCTTATTCAGCAGTGAGAGCTTTGCCACCAAACTATCTCAAGCACTTTCCACAGAGTTCTCCACAGTTGAACACTGGTTCACTCAATAAAGGTTAGTCGTCAACACGAAGAAAACTAAAGCCATGCTGTTTGGCTACAAACATAAGCTTACAAGGCACTCAGCTAATCCCCAGCCCTCACTCAATATTCAAACCTTAGATGGATCTACTCTGGAACAGGTCGACAATTTTAAATACCTGGGGGTAACTCTAGACCCCTCCCTCAGCTTTGCCACACACACACTGGCTAGGTAGTCATAAGAGTTAACTCGCTGCCTCCTGGGCGGCCATTTTGTGTCAGGTAAACAATGGATAGTTTGGACTTCATATGGAGCTACTGGAGGTAATGAGTCCACCACTGGTTGGGTGTGTGTCACCGACTGAAACATCTGTTGACACCTGAAGCGAAGCTGGCAACAGAGAAGAGCTCCATTCTTCCAATCCTAGAGAATTGCTCTCCCATCTTACACCCTATCACGCCTAAACTACTTAATAGACTGAACACAGTGTGTAACAGCATCTGTAGGTTTGCTACTCTTGCTCTTTATAGCACCCACCACTGTACCCTATATCAATTGATAAGGGGGCTATCTCCCCAGGCACGCAGGGATCTTTTGTTTGGTACATTCATTTTTAAAATGCTCCACGACGGTGCTAAATCACCGCTCACAGGCATGCTTGCCATCAAATGGGGTTCTTGCCAATTGAGATCCTCCTCTAATCAAATCCTTGATTGCCCCAAGTTATCTATGGTCCTGGGTCAAAGGGCTTTTTCCTGGGCAGCCCCCAAGTTCTGGAACTCTCTCCCTGCAGAACTCCACTCCTTGGAATCCCCAAAAACCTTCAAACAGCACTTCACAAATGCTCTAACATCTAATGTGACCTGTAATTGCTAACTAGCACTACTGCCAGCACGGTTTATTGTGTATTCATTTGCATTTGATATGCTACTTGTATTACCTGGACACTGTTTGTTTGTCTCTATTTTAGTTTGTGTTGGGCTAAAATGTATAAATGCTGTACTCAACACAAACATTTCTCTTTAACCTATGTGTAAACTGCTATTGTAATGTTACGATGATCATGTTTTTGTACTGTGTGCCATCTAGATGACCCGGGTCGTACCCAAAATGATCCTCTGGATCGGTGTACTTACCCGGTTAACAAATACATAAAATAAAAAAATTACATTTTCTTCAGTTTGACCTTAAGAAAGTCACCTAACTTTCCAGAGTGCAACCTTCTGTTTCTGTGTCTCTCTCCATTACTCACAACCTGTGCTTTACCTTCATGAGGTTTCTTTTATGTCACATGACCTTCCTGCGCTCACCTAATGGCTGACACATCTGTCAGTGGGTTGTAAAGTGCTTTAGGACACACTGTGTATACTGTATAAAACGATTTTTTTTTCATTTATTTAGAGATTCAGATCATACCTTTGAGCTCAGAGCTCTTTTACAAAGGTTCCATGTCAAACAGTGACAATGATAACAACAACAAACAGTTTATATACAATACTCGAATAGTGGGTAGCTAGTATACAATAAGGTTACAATGACATTCATAGTACCAATGGTGATAGTACAGCGTCAAGAACATTCAACTTGGGTAAAGGACAGTGTTTGTATGTAGCAAAGGCGATAAAGAGGTGTGACACCTAGTGTGAGAGTCCGAGAAGGAGTCAAGATGAGGGGAAGGGGAGACGGGGGGAGCTACAAGTTCAGATATACCAGAGAATCGACTACCTTAACTTTTGGGTTTTCCTACTATCGCAGTCTCTCCTGAACTTTAGGGCCCAAACTCAGACTTTTGGTTTTCTTTTAGGCCCAGACTCAAACTTTTCATTCAAATGGTTAGAATGGCGTGAAGTAGTTAAACAAAAAGGCAAACTGGAGTTTGTGCGCTCTTTAAAATCACATGACTGCCAGAGTCTGCAAAAGTGGCAGTCACATAGTACACAGCTTTGTTTTGGTGTTGCCTTGGTGCTTGGTTACAATGTGTGCTGGTACAGTAGCTGGGCTAAGAGGTAGCTAGACAGGCCTGTTTTTTTGTTTTTCTGCTGGGGCGGGCTGCTCCTTCACCTCCCCCCCAGCCTCGTCACCCGGCATCCCAGGGACTTACCGTAATCCCGGTGTTCCCACATGGATTGCCCCCCCGTCGCGGGGGTCAGCAACTCCTGCATGTCAACCAAATGGATCTGGTGTCCGGGAGAGGGCCATGTAGCTGGGTGCGTAGCCTGTGAGGGATCGGTATCATTCTGCCCCACCGCCAGCCAGTTTTTCCACATTTCCCCCACCCATAGAGGAGTGAATGTGCAGTGTCATTCAGATGTGCCTATGCACACTCCCAAGCGTAGGACGTCAATGGCCACCGCGCCTACGTTCCCCATGTTGCAGTCCTGGCTGCCTGTACCCCAGCCACCGCTAGTGGTCAGAGGAATGTTTGGGTCAATACCCCCCACCGAGAAGTCCTCCGGACATTCAATCCTCCTCTCCCTGGCCGATCCTCAATGCTCCAAGATCACTCCCGACCTCGGGTCGCCAGTGTGACGGCAGGTGAGGCCTGGTGCCTCAGCCCTTAGCGCCACCAGGCCGGCTTTAGGCCTCTCTGTTATTAATAGTTTAGCTAGGTTTTTATACTTTTCAGTAGAAAAATATGGACTTTGCCAACCTGTTGGCATGCCAGTAGAGCTACTGCCTGGGACATCCGCAATCCTGAGTTCAGGAATGAACCTGGGTCATAGGGAGGCAGCTGGGGAAGGAGGACTGAGCATTGCAGTGTACACTGTCCTTCTCCCAGGGGAAGCCATGTCCCACAGCACTACTGCCGCCTGTAGACAGATGGGTTCCTGAGTGCTCAAGACACAAAGAGGGAGGGAGGGACGCTGCGCTGCATATTGTGCCAGCATACCAACACATGCTCATGTCTGTGACTTTGTCCCAAATGCTGGGGAGGGTTCCTATGGGATCTTGGCTCACAAGGCATAAAAATAAAATGGGGAAAGTAATAAATGATAACATCCCCCCCTCCGCCTGTTGCTTCATGAAGTCTGGTATATCCAGATTGAAAAGGCAGGAATATCCACCATGCTAAAATGGAGTGGTGCAAAAAACAGTATATATATATTTTTAAAACAAGGCCTTTAACAGAATACAGCGCCCTTTTCTTGTTAAATTACAGGAGAAAAGAAGAGATAACAATTAGTCTTTTTTTTGGGGGGGCGGCGCAGTATTAGCCACTACTAAGCAATTTAGATCACAAATTGTAGTGAGAAAAAAAATAATGAGACCTACTGGGAATTGAACCCAGACCCCCGGATTACCGTCCCTGTCCTCTAACCACTGAGCAATAGGCTCACATGGATGGACACACTTTCTTTCTCTGGTATTGCAAATCCTGCAACTAGGGACTATCAAGACGAAAGGGTTTTTTTTTTTTTTTTTATTGCAGTATTAGCCACTGCTAAGTAATTTAGATCACAAACTGCAGTGAGAAAGAAATAATATGACCTATTGGGAATTTAACCCAGACCTCAGGATTTACAATGGCAGAGAAAGGAAGTGTGTCTGGGAAGAGTCAGGTCAAATCATGTGAACCTGTGACTCAGTAGTCAGAGGACTAGGATGGTATTCCAGGGCCCAGTGTTCAATTCCTGGTAGGTCACATATTATTTCTTTCTCACTACAATTTGTGACCTAAATTGCACAGTAGTGATTAATACTGCACCCTAAAAAAAAAAAAATAATTGTCATCTCGATTGTTCCTACTTGCAGAATTTGCAATACCAGAGAAACTGTGTCCAGGAAGCGTCAGATCCAACCATGTGAGCCTATAGCTCAGAGGGATAGTATTCTGAGAGCATGGGTTCAACTCCTAGTAGGTCACATTATTTAATTTTCACTAAAAATTATGGTGAAAAGCACATGAAAAAAGCTTTTTGCTAAGAGAAACAGAGACGGGGTGTGTGTGTGTGTTTGTCTGCACATGCTGTCCAGACCCCTTGGCCAAGTACTGGAGAAAGGAGGAAGGGAGTATGCTTGGGCAGTGGAGTGGGCTCAGAAGGCAGCAAGTGGGTCCCTCGGCTGGCAGTCTGCCAGGGCCCATTAACAGCTGCCCTTTTTTCACATTATAAGAACAATTATTTAAAAAAAAAATGTTTTGCTATAGGAGGATTTGCAGAATTTGTCTGGCTCAGCTGTGCAAGTCCCACTGGCCTAGGATTAGATTAGTTTAGGGAGGGG
The DNA here is from genome assembly GCA_016271365.2 of Neoceratodus forsteri. Lineage (NCBI taxonomy): Eukaryota > Metazoa > Chordata > Ceratodontiformes > Ceratodontidae > Neoceratodus > Neoceratodus forsteri. The sequence goes on along the minus strand of CM057456.1, from coordinate 1,692,175,826 downwards.
AGTCTGGACAGTGGTCAGCAACTGAGTGTGGTCTGGCAGCATTCTACAAGTTTGCACTTTTTCCTTACACTAACAAAAAAATACAGTATAAAAGAAAGATTTGTTTTCCACGTTCACAACAGCACATGTGTGTATATATGTGTGTGCGTGTCAGGCTGAGTTGTGTCAGCTCTGGGGCTGGGGGTTGAATAAGGCAGCCTGGGCAGGGGGCAACAAGTGGGTGTTGGCTGGCAGCCTGCCAGTGCCACTTCTAGCTGGCACTCTTTCTTTGCAAAAACTCCAAAACAATGTTTTCATGTTAATGAAATGTACAATACAGTATATGTGTGTCAGGTTCAGCTGTGCAATCTCCTGGGTCCTGGAGATGAATAAAGGGAGGGAGTCTGCACAGAGGGCAACATGTGGGTGTTGGATGACAGCTTGCCAGTGTCCTCTACTAACTGCCACTGCTTGAGGAGCAATGGGGCAGCAGCAGAGAGGAACAGAAGATAGGGGTGCGGAATCAACTGGAGTCTGTTTGGCCAGACACCTAAATGGAAAATGGGGAAATTGAATAAACTGTCCACGACATATCACAGATTGCAGGCACCACTCGCAGTGGCACTGCAAGAGCTGAGACTCGGGCAGTAATAGTTTCAAAAAGAATACCTCAAAAGTGGCAGCAGGAACAGGCAGCTAAGGAGGAGAATATTAATTTAGATGAGCCAAGGGGCAGAGACACTGAATGGGAATATGTGCCTGATTGAAGTGGTAGTGGTAGTCAAGAAGGAAAAAGAAAAGGAGTACCACAGCAGACACAGTTGAGGTGGAGGAACTGGCCCATGAACCTTTACCTGAACCAGTGGTGGAGGAAGCAGATATGGAAGGCGGCCATGGTAACCACCTCAAGTAACTGCACCAAAGAGTGTCACTTGGCAGAACCAAACTAGTGACATCAGTGTGATGGATTTCTTTAGAGTAGACAAAAGATCACAGACACATGTACGGTGTTTTTTATGTAAAAACAGGCTTAGTCTGGCTAAGCAGGGCACACAGCTGGAATATCTGTCATGAAATATCATGTCGCATAGGTCTAATAAGAAGGGATATAAATGCATGGACTCAGCATTAGGTAGTGATTATGATGATAACAGGCAGGGTGAAGCAAAGGTCGAGTGTGGCCAGGAGGAGGAAGGAAATTCAAGTGACAGATGAACACCACCATCCTCCATTCAGGTTTTTCTTTGGTTTTTTTTTAGTTCATTGACTCCCACACCTCTGAGCAGCCACAACTCCCCAATCACCTCCATCCAAAGGGGTGGCTAAAGTAGAAGCCAGCCATCTGGAGGACCCAAAGAACATAAGACAACAGCGTCTGGTGAAATATTAGGAAATAAGCCAGAAATATGAAGTCAATACACCCAAGGCCAAAAGAAATAAGAGCAGCAAAAGCCACTGTGGAAACTAGCCAATGATTTGCTGCCATTCTCCTTTGTGAGCAATAAAAGTTTTCTATCGCTAATGCAAGTTGCAGTGCCAAGGTACTGAGTGCCCAGTCATACATAATAACCAACGGTCACGCTTCCAGATTTTTATCAGGCAGTCTGCAAGACTGTGTCACATGCACTAAGAACATCTAATATGCCAATGATTCACATCACCACTGGCACGTGGACAAGTTGTCAGATAACAGATTACACGGCTATGACTGCTCACTGGGTCAACGTCTCCTCTTCTTCTCTTTCTCCTCCCTTGGTTAAAGTGGAAGTAGAAGCAAATCACCTGGACCCTCCAATATATACAGACAAGCAGATTTATGTGTTTGTAGATTTGATGCTGGATGTCACTGAAAAAGCCTCCTAGACCCTTGAGCAGAAGTGTGATATGCTGCAGACACCATATTCACTTACAGCAGGTTTTATAACTGATAAGACAAATAGCACTGTAATGGCAGTCAGGATAGATGACTACACTTGTATGCCATGCTTTGTTCACTGCATAAACCTGATAATTCACACATTTCTGGATGAGGAAGACAGCAGTGTGCTGAAAAATGTAGGGGTGGCCGAAAACTCTGTGGTCATTTTACCATTCTGTTAAGGCATGGAAGCTATTATACAAGACTCAGCAGCAGAACCAGCTCCCCTCCAGCACCTAAACAGGACGTGCCAACAAGATGCAGCAGCTGCTAGATAACAACAGAAGACTGCTCACCAGTATGCAGCTGAACATGGTACTGGCAAGGGAGAGGTAAACATAATGCTGAGTCCATTCATTTATATCCCTTCTTATTAGATGAAAAATACTTCTGATAATTGACTATGGGCTAGTGGTCTATGCAGCTGCTGCTGACTCTACCTTAAATAGAGTAAGAGTAGTGCTGAATAAGGCGTGTCGACTCGTCCTAGGAGCTGACAGAATTACACATGCCTGCTACCTCTATAACAATACAGGATGGCTACCACTGGACCAATGCATCAAATACCAAACATGTATGCTGGGAATTAAAGCTGTCCACGGCCACAGGACTGGAGGATGGCCCACGTGGTTCCCATCCATAAAAGTAGGCCAAAGGATGAACCAGGGAACTACAGGCCAGTTAGCCTCACCTCGAACGTGGGCAGACTCATGGAGACCATCCTAAAGGAGAGGCTTGTGAGCTTTTTGGAGTCAAACAGTATCCAGGACAACCAGCAACATGGGTTTGTTGTGGACAGATCATGCCAGAAAAACCTGGTAGAATTCTATGACTGGGTGACACAGGAACTGGACAAGGGCCATGCTATGGACATTCTGTACTTGGACTTCAGTAAGGCCTTTGATTCAGTGCTGCATGAGAGACTGGGGGGGGGGAGCTGGAGTATGTGGGGGCAGGACCAAAAATGGTGACCTGGATCAGGAACTGGCTGAGGGGGCGACAGCAAAGGGTGGTGGTAGGGGGCACTCTCATCACCGAGAGTGGTGATAAGTGGGGTATCACAGGGATCCATGTTGGGATCGGTACTGTTCAGGATTTTCATTGCAGATATCTCGAATGGGATCAGGTGCAAAATCAGTCTGTTCGCAGACAATACCAAGATGGGAGCTGTGGTAGATGACATGGGGGGGGGGTTGCAGGAGGACCTGAATAAGCTGCAGGAGTGGGCAGATAAATGGCAGCTGGGGTTCAACGCCAAAAAGTGCAAGGTTCTGCACTTCGGAACCCAGAACCAAGGGAGGGATTATCACTTAAATAGGGTTCAGTTGGGTTGCTCCACAGAAGAGAAGGACCTAGGTGTGATCATAACAGGGAGCATGAACAGTTCTGTTCAATGCAGAAAGGTGGTGGCAAAAGCCAACAGAATGCTGGGGTGTATAGCTAGAGGAATCTCCTTTAGAAGTAGGGAGGTGCCGGCCCATCGGTGCAGTGGTTGGATTTCCATCTGTGACGCCGGCGACCCGGGTTCGGGAACGGACTCTGGTCGCTGGAGGGTCGGGAAGGGGAGAAGGATGAAGCATCCGGGGACAGCTCTCCTACTCCAGGGGGAGGGTGGGGATGTGCACCGGCACCTGCTGACCCCTGGCAAAGGCTGGAGACACAGCAGAATGTCGGGCTCAGTGCACAAAGGAAGTGGCAGACGGTGTCAGCCTTGACGTCAGGACGTCACTCCCCCAAGAAAACCAGAGAAAATGCTCCCTGGCTGGCCGGATGACAGTCTCCAGTCCGTTGCCGCCAAACCCACGACCGGCACACTTCAGCGACACTCTGAGCCAAGTATAGAGTACGCTGGCCTGCCCCATCGGTGCCTTCCCCTCTCGGAGGAGGGGGACCAGTCCGGTGAAGGGATACGCCGGGTTACCCGGGAGCTGCAATATGAGGTAAGTGGCTGGTGTGGGGACGGGCAGGCAGTCGGGAAGGGCCTAGGGGGCCTGAAGGAGTGGGCAGCCAGGGAGGAGGGGAGGCAAAAAAAAAAAGAAGTAGGGAGGCTATCCTGCCCCTGTATAGGTCGCTGGTCAGGCCCCATCTGGAGTACTGTGTGCAATACTAGCGCCCATTCCTGAAGAAGGACATCAGATTGTTGGAGGCAGTACAGCATACAGCTACAAAGATGATCCAGGGACTTGAGGGCAGGCCATATGAGGAAAGGCTGGGGGAGTTGAATATGTACTCTCTGGACGAGAGAAGGGACACGGGAGATATGACTGAGACCTTTAAGTACCTGAAGGGAATAAACAAGACTAATACAGAGAGGATTTTCCTGAGGAGAAAGGGAAGGGACACGAGAGGACACCAACTGAGATTGGAGGGGGGTAGATTCAGGAGAGAGATGAGAAGACATTTTTTCATGGAAAGAGTGATGGACAAGTGGAACTCCTTGCCGAGTGAGGTAGTGGCCTGCAAGATGGTAGACAGATTCAAGAGGGGTTGGGATAGGGTAAGGGTAATAGGATGGGGGGGGGAGGGAGAGGCAGCAGCATTATAAGGTGCTAGTTCCGCACTCGAGCAGACGCGATAGACTGTGAGGCCCGTTTCTGCTGGCATTTTTGTATGTACCTCCTTCGCCCTTAGATCCTTCTTCCTTCCTGGCCAAAGCAATCACACCACTCATAGCCCCCTCAAGAACCTCTTTCATATCCCTTTCTGAAAGACTAGCCTGGCTAGGCACTCCTCCTCTTTTAGACCCCTGTCAAGGTTAAATGAGCTCCCGTCCTCTATCATGGGGATAATTAACCCCATCCGAATCAAGCCAGCCCTGAAAAGCTATTTCACTGAGAATTCCCCCGCTCCAGCATTTAACTACTATAAACACTTCTGCTTGGGGCACTTATACATCTCTCTCCCACCCCCCTCTCATCTCTACATAGTCGCATTTCCTATCTCCCTTCCTCTCCCCTCCCCCTCCCCTACCTACTGGACAATGCTTCTATGAAGTGGCCTTTTGTCATACAGGAATGTACAACTTGTTGCTATAAAACAATGAACTATGTATATTGTCCAGATATTACTATTTTAGCTCTGTACACTGTATCAGGAATATACTACTTTCTGCTGTAAAACAATGACCTATTGATTTTTCCGAATACTACTTTTTGTTGCACTATACAGTTTTGATGTAGAACCCTTGTAAAAGAGCTCTGCTCAATGGTGTTTCACAATTTTCAATAAATACATAAACAAAAAACATCAGCCCTAACAGTGGCTCTAAAGTAGACCCTTTTGTCGTATGCTGAAGAAACACAAAAAGACGGAGTTGCAAATGAGAGTGCAGCAAAGAACTGCCCCAGAGTTTTGCCTCAAGTGTGTATTAAAGTCCTTTGAGGTAGACACATGGGCCTTAAGTGCTGGTGTGGCCAGCCTAAGTCAGGTAATGACATTCACTGTCCTGTTAAACTGCTGACTTGTTTGCATAAAGAACCCAATATGAGGGGAAGGAGTATACCACTTCTTTTAATGTGGTAGAAAACCTAAGAACATGTTTTTTGGGTGATGCACACATTAAGGAAGTACATGGAGATGACCACTGTACCCTATTAGATCCTAGCTTTACGGAAATATTTGGCACATTTATCCACATGGAAGAAAGCAGTGAGGATCCAATAAAGACCGGCTTATTCAACTGGTCTCTGCACGTATGGCCTGAAAAAAGTCTAGATTTACAAGTACAGCAAAAGAGAAACTGTCATCATTTGCATACCTAGTAGACAGTCCAGGCAGAGGAGAGAGAGAAAGAGAGGAGGAAGCCCAAAAATGTCAATGTGTTACTGCTGCTGATGAATCTGAGAGGGGTTGTGTAGGAAAAACTAGGCTACGGTATAAAATATTTATAAATATTTTATTAAATTTAATCAGAGCTTTGTGGTTTGGGGGCATTCCAAGATGGCTGAACTAGTAGCACGTCTGCAATGTGAGCTCCTCTACCGAAAACTGGTTTGGGGGGTGTTTTCTTCAAAGTTCTCCAACCATACAACTCCTGTACTAAAGTTTTACTCCCACAATAAGCAGCTGATTCCAAAGGGATCACTTGGGACAAACGTTACATTAATATAACATTTTAAACCTGCCTGTGAGGTGTTTGCCGTGTTGCGACTCCATGTGTATGGGCAGCATTCTCTGTGATGTCGGAGATTTCAACCTTGCCACCGCTTTTGTGCTTACAGCCCTTTTGTAATTGTTTTTATATCTGTCTTGGGCCATTCAGGGTTTCTCCAGACTGCCTAAGGAGAGAGGGGTTCAGGTTACTTTTGAGCCCAAGGCAGACAAAAAAACAATTACAAAAGGGCTGTAAGCACAAAAGCGGTGGGCGGGGGCTGGCAGCGACGAACACAGTAGCGGGGAGGTAAGCAGAAAGAGATAAGGGGGAGAAAGCAGAAATATAATTTTAACAGAATTTTTGGTAAAAACACTAAAATCAGTTTATGAGCCTGTGCGAGATTGTCTCCGAATAATGAGTTGACCAGGGCTATTTGAATCTCTAAATTTTGTTCTAGTCATCTACTTCATTGTGTTGCTCCTTTGTTTTTTTTTTTCCAATAGATAGCACTTTCTTCTCCAGTATTTGTTACTTTTTTAAGATCTAAATCAAGATTTTTTCTGAAGGAATGCATAACCTGGTTTAAGAAACTAAAGCTGTGATTCATATCTTGAAACGATCCTATCTTCATTTTTAGTAGCTAAGATTGAATTTTTTTATCTGGTGTTGGTAAGTCTCTACAAGCAGTAACCTCCTTAATTGGGACCTGCAGTGCTGGGAGTGGACTTCTTTCCCTATGACTTACTCACTCCAGAGGAGAGAGGGAGACTAGTGGGGGCCAAGAGAGATTTTACAGTTACAGAAAATCCCAAATGAAAGCTTTTTTCTTTTCTTGGCCTCAGACAGTGTAGCTGTGTGTACATGAGAAAGGGCAGGCTGGCAAAATCTTCTACTTGTGCCATTCCAGATCCAAAGGAGAGAGGAAGAGACTACTGGGGGCCCAAGAGAGGTTTTACAGTACAGAAAATTCCAGATGAAAGTTTTTTTCTTTTCTTGGCCTCAGTCAGTGAAGCTATGTACATGAGGAAAGGCAAGTAGGCAAAATCTTTGACTTGTGCCACTCCAGATCCGGAGGAGAGTGGGAGAGACTACTGGGGGTTCAAGAAGAAGTTTACAGTTACATAAAATCCCAGATTTCTTTTCCCTGGCCTCAGTGTGACTGTGTGTACAGGACAAGGGGCAGCAGGGTGGCAAAATAAATATCTGACTTGTGCCAACCAATCACAAATCACAATCGCTTATTAACATTTATTCACAATCTCATCCAGAGGGAGAGTGAGAGACTGCAGGGGGAGCTGACGATAAATGTAACAGTCCCAGAAATCCCAAATAGAATATATTTTCCTGGCTACAGTGTGGCTGAGTGTACAGGGCGAGAGCAGCAGGGTGGCAAAATAAATCTTTGACTTGTGCCATCCAGAGGGGAGAGAGAAAGAGACCGCAAGGGGGCCCACGATAAATGTAGCAGTCCCAGAAATCCCAAAGACATTTTTTTCCTGGCTTCAGTGTGGCTGTGTGTACAGGGCAAGGGCAGCAGGGTGGCAAAATAAATCTATGACTTGTGATGTCCAGAGGGGGGAAGAGAGAGAGACTGCGAGAGAGGTTTCACCAGGAATGCACACTGAACAATCGTGTTGCTTGCCTCCCAGTGTGTCCTGGGGGAGGGGAGGTGAGAACAGCCATACAGTTACTAAAAACACATACATCAAATACATGGAAGATACAATCGCAGAATGTGAATTTTATCAGTACGAACATACAGTACATATATAAGTGCTTGTAAACCGGAAGTGTAAATTGTCCTGAATATATATAGCCATTTATTTGAAGTACCATATAGTGCTTCTGCTGGCTGCAGGAGATGAAGAGGGGGAAGAGACAAGAGCAAGCAAAGATTAGAGAAAGATTAGGTGCAGGTACAATTTAGAGAGAAGAAATCATCAAGGGCTGAGGAGAGCGAGAGAGGTGAAGAGGAGTGTCTAATCTGTTGAGGCAGCATATTCCAAAGTTTAGGGAAACTGTGAGAGAAGGCAGCCTGTCTGACTGAGGTAGAACGACAGGGTACTGTCATCATGCAAGAGTCATTTGATCTAAGGCAGAGATTTATTTAACTCTAAAAACTGATTAGCGTTTTGCTCATAAAAGTGCTAAATCTTTGTGAAAATTGATAGCTCTTGCCTCACTGTGTTTAACAAACACAGCACTTCTAGAAAATCTATATAAACACTTTCTGTACAGTTAGTATAGTCCCAAGAAAAAAAAACTGCTAATCAATTATTTAAAACCCTCTAAGGGAGCGGAAGGAGACTGGAGGGATTGATAGAGTGGAAGACAGGTAGGAAGGGAGAGACCCAAACCAAAAATCAGAGGTGAATTTAGCAGTATGGGAGTGACGTCTAACAAGAGAACAGTAAGAGTCAAGAGTGAAGCGGCAGAAGGAGTTGAAGAGGGTGTCCAATCTGGTTAAAGAGAACCTTGGAGCAGCACTGCAGACTACATCACAGTAGTCAAAAATGGGTAGCATCATCTTCTGGATGATTTCACACCTTGCTGGTAGTGGAATGTTACTACAGTTTCTGAAAAGGGCACCAAGCTTGGGGCGTAGTTTTCTCTGGATGGCGTCCATGTGTCCAGAGAAGTTGAGGTGTTGGTCCAGGCAAACCCCAAGGTATATGAAAGAGGAGGTGTCCTCGAGAGTAGTCCCATCAAGGATGTTGAAAGTGGGCAGGGTAGGTAGCCTAGAGAGTCTCTGCCTCATGCCAAAGGTCATGGAGACAGTTTTCTTGGTAATGAGAAAGAGTTGATGTGAACTAAGCCAATTTTGAACTTTGTCAAAGTCAAGCTGTAGTCTGACTGCCACATCAGAAAGGGAGTTGCCGGAGGTGAACAGGACAGTGTCGTCCACATACGATAAATGTAACAGTCCCAGAAATCCCAATTAAAATTTATTTTTTCTGGCTGCAGTGTGGCTGTGTGTACAGGGCAAGGGCAGCAGGGTGGCAAAATAAATCTTTAACTTGTGACGTTCAGAGGGGAGAGAGAGAGGGACTGCAGGGTGGCCCACGATAAAGGTAATAGTCCCAGAAATCCCAAATACATTTTTTTTCCTGGCTTCAACGTGGCTGTGTGTACAGGGCAAGGGCAGCAGGGTGGCAAAATAAATCTTTGACTTGTGCCATCCAATCATGAATCATAATCACTTGTTAACATTCATCCACAATTTCATGTATAAAAAAAAAAAATACTGTTCAGACAAACAACATACAAGTTGATGCGCCCATGCTGCTGACTGTGGGTGGCCCAGGGAATAATCTGACTTTGAGACGTGTAGCAGGCTGTTTACACTACAACACAAGTAAAGTACAAGTACTATACAAACAAGTGTCGTCATCATCATCATCAACATCACTCATTCCCCATTATTCCTCCTTATTATCATTAGTTTTATAGTATATCGTGTTACATTACGTATAAGCATTAACCAACCACCAGTGTGGGACTGTGCTGCGTGCAGCTATGCACCAGCTGTGTCTGCATCTCCAATTCAAATTCTGAGGCACACTTAACAGTTGCTGAATTTGGTCGCTTAACAGTAACTAACTGTGGCTGGCCTGGTGGCACAGAGGGTTGACGTGCTGGACACACCTCGCGCCACACCGGCGACCCGGGGTTGGGAATGAGCCCGGGCCGTCGGGGGAGGGGGGAGGATTGAGCATCCCGAGGACAGCTTTCCTCTCTCTCGGGGAGGGATCCAGGGGCAGCCCGGCACCACACTGGCCTCTGGCGGAAGTCAGAGGCACTGCCAAGCTATAGTGCTCAGAAAGGGGTTGGGCTGAGTAGACGTTGACAGGACAACATTGCACATCCGGGTTCAGAGGGGAGGGTGGGAATGGGTGGAAGCAAAGTAAAAAAAACAAACTTATCCCGTGATAGGCGAAGGCACCTCCTAACCTCCAGTCGTCCACACTCCCAAAGTCGGGCTTCCTTCTCTGATGCCTCCCCGGTCCAGAGCTCAGCACTGAAGACAGAGCTCCCTGGGTAGATAGGGCAGCCCTTCCCTGGAAGGTTCAGACCCTGGGGATGTACAGGGCCGGTGGGTGTGGAGAAAGGCCACGATGGGAGGTAGAGACGATAGAGTAGGTCTGGGAGGTCGCCGGAGAGAGTTCACGGGGCTCAAGGAGGTGATAAAAAGCGTCACACACACACAAAAAAAAAAACAGTAACCAACTGTATAGTAGGAATCAGTCCAGTAATCATGGAAGGAAGTGGTGCTCTGTACAGTCATGAGTCACAACAGTAAATTTGTCCCTGGCCTGTGGCTGGCAGTCATCAGAAGGACATCACTTTAGCTAGAGGGATCTTTTGTTACAAGTTAGAATACTGAGAAAAAATGGATCAAAGTATTGATGAGGTACATATCAGCCTGAAAAGGGAAAACAATATCAAATCCCAAAAAGTGATTTTTTTCACGTCTTAAGGTTTCATCTTCTAAGCGAATTCTTGACCCAAAATATAGGTGAATGTCTCAGATCATCATCAGTCCCAAGTAAAAAAAAAAAAAAAAGTTATGTAGTTAAAAAAAAAAAAAACCAAAGGCGTGGTGGATACCACCCGCAGAGGCACCCAACGGTATGGAACAATTGCATACTATGCTACTGCCAGTCCCTCTTCTGATTCTTCTGAGGTTCAACAAGGGTAATAATAAAGATGAAGAGAATGATCAGGCAGCACAAGGTTTACTGGAGGAGATGGAAATTTCAAATGAGGAAGAAACAAGCAGAAATGTTTTGGTTGTGGAGGGGGTGTGGTCAGTGGGAATAAACCACAAGAGGAACAGGCCAAGAAAAATGCAGGGGGGGGACCCTGAAAAGGTGACCTTGGTGCCTTCCTGGGGAAAAAAACTAAAAAAGAAAATACCATCTTTTGTTTGGTCATACTTCTCCATTGGTGCTTCCAATGAGTTGGTGGCAACATACGCTATCTGTAAAAAGTCAACTAGCAGGGGAAAAAAGAAAGGAGCACTGGGAACCTCAGCACTGAAAAGGCACCAAGACATGCCATAACATTACTGAGAAGTCCAGTTGTGAGTCTCTAAGAGAAAGTGACAGTGATAGCTCACTACACTCAGGGGTAACTCCCATAGATGAAAGCAGTAGCAGCCCGCAGCACTACTTAAAGGGGCACTGTCACCTTTGCCCCTCGGTTTTGCCTCAATTTGAAATAATGATTCCACAAGCACATACCTGTACCAATATTAGAGTAAAATGCACCTACATAAGCAAAAAACTCAACTGGTTACCTGTTTTTGTAAAAAAAGCATTACTTCAGTTAAATTTCAGCCCGAAAGCAAACCCGGCCCCCACCGGAAGAAGATTCCACGCCGAGAACGCTAGATGTAGTCAGCAGTGCCGGGCGTTTATTTTTATGGTCCCCATTAGAACAAATAGATCATTTAGTAGAACTCCTAATACAAAGTGCTGCTGGTATTTAAAACTTAATCCCGAGCACCAATTCAGCAGAAAAACACTTTCAAACTGTGGCACCGAAATCCCGCGCATGCGCAATAGCAGCGGGAGGAAAAGATCTCGCGCATGTGCAAGAACGTGCTGCTATTACGCATGCGCGGGATTGCAATGAAGTACATCAATTGCCCTCCGACTAATGTATGCTCAGAACGATTGTTTAGTTCTGCTAGTAATGTCACTACTAACACACAATACTGTTTGACACCAGAAAATACTAAGCACCTCACATTTCTCAAAGTCAACATTCCTCACTTTAATTTCAAATATGATACCTGAATAAAACATACACTGACTGCTCTGAGCAGGCCCTGGCCCCTATCCAGAAAACACTTACAAGAATTCGTGCCTATGGTGAAAATCTTTTGTGAATAGGGTCTGCTACACGCCGTAGCAATTAAGTGCAAGAAGTCAGGTCAAGACAGACTAGACCAGGCCACTATTACTTGAATGATCACATAAGCAGCACAGAATAGAAAATAAATAACATCAGTGGGTTCAGAGTCCAAATACAGCAAGCAACTGCATTTCATGTCACAAACTTACTTGGTGGTACCTGGTACCACTCTCTGATCTGGAAGGTAGGGTACTACTGTCTACTACTACCATCACTTTTTGTCCTTACTCCAGTCCTTACTACTACTACTACTTGTCACTTTGTTTGCCCTCAGCAACTGATCCTGACTACTGTTTTGATTTTCCTACAGTGCATGGTTTACCAGATGCCTGAAACCCAGAAACTGAATACTCTTTGAATATTTCTCACGTTCCCCCATATTTGGCTGCGAAATACTACTAAACTGAAATTTCATATAATTTCTTTATTGTTTGTGTCTGTGTGGTATGCTAGCCTGGTTACATCTCACTTACAGTAACTGGGCTGAGATTATTATATTACTATATTTTATTTTTGATACTTAAATTACTTGGCAGTGGCTGGCAGCAACTGTGGAATCTGGAAGGATGTAATTGTGTTGTGTGTGTGTGTAAGGTCTTCAGGTGGCAGTGGCAAACTTTTTTATGACTGCACTGCACTTGACCGATGTGATGTGTGACTGGCTACCTGCCTGGGTAGTGGTGATCACTATGTTTTTTATTCTTCTTCTTTAAGGATTCAGCGTGTTGGTCAGAGTCAGTAGAATCAGTCAGAGTACTAGAAAACATTACCACCTCTTGGACCAAGTAGTGTACCATATACCACAGTATACCAGGGCATGCGAAGCAGTTGCATCATTCACATGGGTAGGGTGGGTGCCCTCTCTTAGTGCTACTCATTTGATCATTCACTTCCATTTTCCCTGGCCACCGCCATCGCTGAGGATCCCAGCTGACTCCTGCCACCCTCCTGGTTCTGCTCTCTGGACTCCTCCCGAAGGTACAGCTGCTTTTCTAACCCTAAGCTGGCCCGCTTGTAGCTGCATTTTCGACTGGTGCGCCTTTTTCGCTCCTAGCTCCCGACTGGCTGAAACGGTTATCTCCAGGCTCCTGATTGGCGCGCCTGCATACTGGCTGCCAAGGTGCTTCTCCCTGCTGCTAAACTATACTACAGGCTCAGGGGCTGAATCACTTGCTGTGGGATTGTTTAGACTCAGTGATTGTTAGCGCTTTTATGCTTGTTTAAACTTTGCTGAATGCTTTATTTCACTCTACTGCCTTAATGTAATAGTCGGCCCTTACGGCGTTACTTTATACTTTGAAATCTCAGCCAGTTGTGATTGCTAGGTAATAACCGTATCTCCACTGTTGTCCCGGCATCATCTTAGCCTACTGTATTTTTTGGTCTTACTACCTCTATCTCCTATTCTGACCTGACTGTATATTGTCTTAATTTAAAAGCTTATTTTGGTCAGACTACCTCAAATTCTTTGTCACATTGCCACTGTTATGTAATTTGTACTCTGTATTATAATGTTCCTGTACTTTGCACTATGTATCATGATGTTCTTTTGAAGTTTGTCTCTGTACTCTCCCGGGTCATGCCTGAAAATAGTCTTTCTGGGTAGTGCACCTACCCGGATAACAAAAACTAAATAAAATAAAAAATTAAAAACAAAAGAAATCTTAGCTGCCAGGCACTGCCTGCAGTGCTTGGTGGTGCTATGATACAGGTATTTGCATCTGTCTGTCTCTCCCAGCACACTCATGTCATGGACCCAAGCAGGATAAGCCACCCCACCATTATAGGCCAACCATGAAGCGGCTAGCAGTGAGTGATTGCTTCATTTAGCAGTTTTACATTAATTTGTATACAAATAATCCATTAAATTATTTCCTTTGGGCCTCTGTGTCAAATGTAACTGACTTTGGCCACTTTTATGCATTTTTTTAAATATCTGTCAATAAATCAAAACAAATTGGAACTTCATTGTGTTCTGGTTCTTATTTAATAAGGGTGAGAACTTCACCGAGTTTTCCCAGCCCTACTAAGAGCCTCCACCCCCCTGGGCCACCCACAGACTATAGCATTACCATCCCCACATACAATGTGTTTAGGCCCAATAGGCTATCTGGGCGGAGTTGTAATATATGTCTTGGATAAATTTACGGTATCGGTTACAGATATAACCACTGTGCTAAAAGAGTTCGAAAGCCTCACCTTAAAGATCTCTTTATCATCCAATGAGTCTGTACTTATCACAGGCTGTTACAGACCGCTGTCAGGGGGCACTGAGATACTACCCCACCTCTGCAATTTGCTGGAAGCCTCTAGTTCAGAATCAATTATTATGGGAGACTTTAATCTTGATTGGAATTCTCCTTGCTCCAAACCATTAAAAGATTTATGTGATGCTCAGGAACTTAGGCAGCTTGTTCCTGACATCACTCGCCCCAATATTAAAAACCCTGTGCACAGCACCCTTCTTGATCTAATACTTGTTAATAAACCTTATAAAATTGCACACACTGGAGTATTTCACAAGAGATATAAGTGATCAGATGGCTATAGCATGTGTGAGGTCCCTACCAAAGCCCTTATCTACTTCCAGTTTCAAACACAAAATGAGTTGCCGTAAATTCAATTGTACCAATTTCCTGATGGACTTAAGTCAGATTAGATGACAAGATTTTTATCTTGTACCCACAGTCGCTGAGGCTTACAACCTGTTCTACAGCCTTGTCCTGAAGGTGATCGACAAACATGCACCCCTAGTAAAAATCATAACAAAGAAAAAAAACATGTCCCTGGTTTACTAACGTCTTAAAATCAGCCTTACACGTCAGGGATGCTTTATGGAAGAAGGCACATAAACAAAAGAAACGTCCAGCTGACTGGGTGGCTTTTGGAAACTCCAGGAACCAATGCACCAAACTCATTAGGGCTGAAAAAGCAAAATATTTTCAAACAGCTTTGGACTCATCCAAAAATAATGCTGCAAAAATGTTGGCAAATCCTTAGGGAAATAGAAGGGCACAGCCCCCCATCATCACTGCCTTCTAAGATCATCTCCGGCGAGAATACCTTCACCAATAAACAATGTATCCTGGGAGAGCTAAATGATCATTACACCACTGCTGGACTAGCCTTTGATACCTCCCCAGCAAGCAAACTCCTCACCCAACCCTGCAACAATGACACGCCACACCCCTTCTCAAAAGCTGCCAAATAAGCAACCAAGTTTAGCTTCAGCTCTATCTCCTTTTTTTTTTTATTTTAGTTTTTGTTGACCGGGTAAGTGCACTAGACAAATCCTGCCTATTTTCAGGCACCACCCCAGGGGATGGGGATACAGATGAATGCCAACTGACCTTGAACCAGATTAAGCTGTTGGTGGTATTTTTTTTTAGTGAACGAGGGAAATTTGGCCAGACACCGGGGAAATTCCCCTACTCGGTTGCTGCTAGGCTGCCAGTAGGGGGACAGGTCATTTTGCAAATGGCCACTCAAGGAGTTCCAGGATGGAGGAGGACGCCTGCAGAGTAGGAGAGAAGCCTGTCTCCTGCTCCTAGCATGCTAGAGGCTGCAGCGGGAGTTTTGGCTGAATTTATTTCAGATATTAAGCTCCCGAAAGGAGAATCTTCAGGGGAGCTTTCTGAGGACATTATTGAAGAATTAAATTTGGAGGTATTGCCTGTTATAGTATCTTCGGGTTTTGAGGAGGAGAGTGGCTCTGAGCTCAAGCTTGCAAATCCGAACTGTGAATTCTCTTGTTTGCTGCAGCAGGATTTGAACACAGAACCTGCAATTTGCAATGGCACTAAAGGGATGGAAGAAAAAATGGTGGAAACAAGGCAACCTGAGGAGGTTTTGGAGAAAGAAGAAGAAGGGAACAGAGTGGAAGACTTCGTGGGCTGGCAGCTGTCCAATAGAACTGAGTCCCGGGTGAAAGGCGCTGAAATTCAAACTGGTATGTTTTATTTTCCCAACATAGAAGAATTACCGGTTTTAGCCTCAGAAATGTCTGCTAAATGGTCTGAACAAGTGGAATTGCCTGTAGTCTTGCAGCCAAGCTCGTTTTATCAGTGAACACTGATTTTGTTTGGTGCAAAAGCAGACTTAAATCTCGACTTCAATGACAGGCATTAGCGCAATGAATAAACGGAGTTCAAGCGCCTGCTGCAATACAGTCGGGAGGATTTAAAGAAGAAAGGTCTGGGATTCCTGAAAACCTCAACAAATCCGTAGCTTGTCTTTTCAACCTGCACAGATGAAGGTTAAACAGGACTGTAATACCACAAATGCTGAAAGGAGCTGTATTACTTTACCTATGGACTTTTCTGACTCTGCTGTCCCTTTGGACAAAATTAAAGGGTTTGTACTGAATAATACTAGGAAACAGGGAGATGCATTAGAGGCTAATAAAAATGTTATTTATCAGTCCAGCGTAGGTTCCCAATTCGGGGTCACAGAATTTTCTTTTTCTGAGGGGAGATTAAGGAAAAATGTAATTTCCAGGTCAAATGCATCAGGTTTAGATAATAAAACAGCACCCCTTATAAGTGTGGAGGGACAAAAGTCTGACGCCAGAAAATGCTCTAAGTGGGGCAGGTTGGATTTGTCTGAATCTGGTGGATGGATTCTGATCCCACTTGAGCCTAAGTTACCATTTTCTCAGGATTCTCCTGAGTGGGCTCCAAAGGTACAACTACAAGAAAAGGTTTCAGGTACAGACAAGAATGTTGAGGAAAGTATGATTTTAGGTACTGCAGGTAACCTGAATGATTTAAGTAATTCAAAGGAGGTTGCTGTAGCTATGGAGGCCTTGCCTAAGCCTGCAGTGGAATTGTTAGTCCCCCCCCCCAAAGGAACCAGATAAAAAGCCTTTACTGTCAGATCTTTTTTCTAATGCACAGAAGCTGCACCGAGGAGGCATGCAGTACGATGTATAAAGGTGGATTGGAAGTTAGACCAGACAGACATTACGTGGGGAAAGTTTTATTGAAAGATTCTTTACATTTTTCTCCTAAAGATGTATATGCATTTATACACATTTCGGGTGAAGATAATTTTGATGTTAGCTTTAGGTCACAACAAGCACTTGATCTCTTCTGGTTACGTTATGGGCAAGTGAAATTTTCCCCAATATGGGCCCCCTTTATTGTGATACCATTGTCAAAGCCTTTGATTAAGTTTGTAACTATCATGTTTCGGAATGAAGGGTATGGGTAGAAGATATTACATTCTGGTTAAAGAAAAGTGTGATGTTTTAGTGAACCAGAGCCTATTCTAGACTCAGAACAATTTTGGACGGGTGGGTGGAAATATAAAGTCAAGCTGAGGCAAAATGAAACAGGAGTTGAGCACATTCCAAACTCTTTTTGTTAGGGAAGGACAGAGGGTGTGCTTTTACAGTGGACAGCCAGGCCTGTTATAAGTGTGGAGCAAAGACTCACCTGTCTAGCGTTTGTGATCAGCAGATGTGATAATTGTGGGGAGGTAGAGACACGTAACAATGTTTTGTGGTAATCAATCTAGCTACGATTTATGTGAGGCAAAAGGTCATGTATTTAAATGCTGCCCTTGGGCGCACATAATTCATCAAATAGTTCTGGTTCTGAGTCTTATATTCAGAAGGCTCAAGACGCTGTGGTTCAATCCACCCCCTTGCAGGAGGGCTCCCTTTCTGTACTAGTTCTGTAGTAATCCCTGAGGTCAGAGGTAAAGCAGAAAGGAAAAATAGTTTGGTTTCAAAAATGGTGGCAACAGGGGAAAGTGTTTCCTGAAAACCAAAGGAATAAGAATGGTACTGAGGTTAGCAAAAAGATATTTAAAAAGGAAGAAATGGGTCCTCCGAATATTTTAAGCATTCCCCCAGTTTGTTTCTCTGATGAGAAAACAGGAAAATCAGACATAGGAAAAAAGCTAGAGGATACCTTTGTAACTGTTCCTCAGAGAAGGTCAGCTAGAAATCTGCATGCTAGGGCTCCCCCCCCCCCAGATTGCCAGTTGGAGACTAGTAATACTTATGCGGCTCTGTTTTCATCTTGGGGAAATACAGAAGGGGATGAATCAGACTCCCAAAGATCCACTATTTCAACTAAATCTCAGATAATAGAGAACTATAAGGATAAAAAAAAGAAAAAAAGGAAAAAATGAAGGGTATTGACCACAATGAAAGACAATGGAGTGTTCATGGGGTTCATTAAACACTCATAGCTTATTAAATAAAGCTAAAAGGCAGGCTGTATTTAATTTTATACATGATTTTCCCTTATCAGTCTGGTTTTTGCAGGAGACATGGATGTTCACTATTGATCAAAGGATAGCATTTAAGAAAGAGTGGCTGTGGGGCCCATCCTTTTGGTCTTTCGGGGAAGATGTTGCGGATGGAGTGGGGATTTTATTTAACTCATTTTCCTTTCAGTTGCATAATCTGATAGACTTGGTACCAGGGAGGGTTTGATCTTGGATGGAAATGGTGTGGGTTTTGTTTCGTTTCATTAATATATACAATCCACAAACCAAATCAAGTAGGGTGAACTGCCTAACGTTGGTGCAACCTTTTTATTCTGACGGTCAGAGTTTTATGGAGGGGGGGGACTTTAACTGCACAGTTCCAGATCTCATACATGGCAAACAAAATGGCAAACAAAGTGGCAAGAAAACCTACTGCAATACTAACGCTTTAGGTAAAATCCTTAGAGATGCAGGGTTAGTGAGTTGTAATACCTCTTTAAATCTTAAAAATCAGTTTTCTTTTAGAAAAGGGAAGTGCTTTTCACTCATTGACTATATGTTTGTTTCTTCAAACATTCATATAAAATCATTCCAAATTTTTCCCTCTGAATTTTCAGATTACTCATTTTTGATAAGCACCTTTTTACTTCCAGAGATGCGAGAAGTAAGACATATTAGATGGAAGCTTAATAATTCAGTATTAGAATTGAATTATATCCAGACTAGGACAAGGAATCTATTGAAGGCTAGGCTTTTGGTAGCTTTTTTTATATACAGATTAAGTAAATGGTGGTTGGACACAAAAGCAGACCTGCATAACCTGTTCAAAAATACTGGAAGGAAAATTAAAAATGAGAAATTTCTGCACTACCTCAGTTTGAGACAGCAACTTCAGAGAATTTTTTCTTTAGCTTATATATCTAGGTGGGATTATTCAGAACAAATCTCCTTATTAAAAATGCCATGAAAGAATATCAGTATGACAGAAGTAAAACAATGCAGGCCATATTGCTTAATGGTGTAAAGAAATCACCTCTTGGGGACCCCTTTCAGATGTGCAAAGAATTTAGAGATTCAATGGGTTTGGAGGAGTTGAAAAAATCTGATGGGGGTATAGCAACTACAGAGCTGGAAATCAGAGAGGTAATTAAGGAATATTTTGGTTCCCCTAAATCCTGAAAAAACTATTTCTATTAAAGAGATAGAGGACTATTTAAATAGGATTCCTGTATCCTGTATAAGGCATAATACAGAAACAGAGTGGGATACTATCTCCCAGAAAGAAATTATGGAAGCTATTAGGTCACTAAAATTAAATACTTCACCTGGTCTAGATGGACTGACAAACAACTTGTACAAAAAGTTTCAGGATGAACTAAGTCAATGTTTGGGCCTTTTATTTCAAGATTTTCTAGATAAAAATAGTATCTATCCATCTTTTTCGAAAGGTTTGTTAACCTATATTTTTAAATCCGGTGATAAGCAAGTTATGGGGAATTGGAGACCAATTACCCTGTTAAATACTGATTATAAAATCTTCACCAAAATACTGAATGAAAGGCTTAAGCAACACGCAGGGAAAGTGATTTCAACTGATCAATATTGTGGATTGCCAGAGAGAAGAATTCAGTCTGTCATTATGCGGATAAGAGATGTGATTGATTATTTCAATGAGATGGGATTAACAGGTTATTTGATAGCAGCAGACCTGGATAAAGCATTACTGGTTCATTTGCCATTTCTTTTTAAAACTTTGAGGCATTATAGGGTGCAGGATAAGTTGGTAGGGTTAATTGAGCAAGTGTACCAGAATGGGATGTTTTTCCCTTTGTGAAAGGCGAAGGCAGTTGCTGGGTTTCTTTAACCAGGAGTAGAGCAAGGAATTATACTAAGCCCCTTTATATACATTTGCTATAGATCCATTTTCACGAACTGCATTGAAGGCACAGAAATGGAAGGGGATACTCTATAAAGACAACAGTCTGGTACAGCTGCGTATTCAAGCTTATGCTGATGATTTGGTTATATATTTGGAGGACGGTTCATCAGTTTCGGGGTTTATGAGAGCATTTGAGGAGTTCACTACAGTGTCTAATGCAAAACTTAACATAAATAAAACAAAAGGATTGATCATTGGGGGATGTGGGATTTTGGAACTATGGTTGGAGAAGATTCATTTTTCTAGAAACCCGCTTCGAATTTTGGGCATTACCTTTGGTCCTCAGAATGTTCCAAAGGAGAACTGGCAGAGGGTACTTGGGAGTGTTGAAAACAAAGTTTCTAGATGGAAGCAATGGTGTTTGTCTAAGATTAAGAGAGTCCACATAATTAAACAATTTCTTTTACCGATTATTCAATTTGTGGCAATGGTATTTCCACTTCCAACAGAATTCGAAACTAAATTATACAGCACTTTCTTTCAGATGCTTTGGGGTAACCGCTTAAATCCAGTTAAAAGAAGTTTTACATACCTAAAAATAAAACAGGGTTTAGGAATGATAGACCCAGTGGTATACGCCCATGTCTTCTTTTATTACCAACTCCTTAAAAGAAGGGTTGATATCGGAATCAGATCTGAAAATTCATGGAATTTAATAAACATGGGAAAATACTTTAAGTGTTGGACTTCTTTAGCCCCTAAACTTAATAAATATTTAAAGATTCCTGAGCACTTTCGCCTCGGCACAAAAATTATATTAATGGGAAATACAGAAGAGGGTAGCACTGAATGTTAGCACAAGGGATTTGTATCGCCATTTAATGCAAAAGCTATATCCACAAGAGCCGGAATTTAAAAACTGCCCATTAACTTTGAACCCCATTATAGTGGCACAATTAAATAATCCTAGGTTGCCAAAAATCAATGGGAGGTTCAGTGGTTAATTTTTATGGAAGACTAAACGTTGGGGGAATGCTAAATATAAAGTCTTACAGGAGCGGTTATGCCCCTACCCTGAATGCATGAATAAGGAGGAATCCATGGATCATTTCTTACTACACTGTTCCTATGCTGTAGGATTGTGGGTTTTTTTAGCAGATGTATGGAACCTGAAATGGCTGCAAAATATGACATATGAATTCTTAGCTTTAGGAGTGTCTCCAGTTGGTTCATTCGAGTGCATAATGAGACTTTGACTTTATTTTAGGATGTCTCAAAGACTTTCTGTGGCAAGCTAGAATACAATGGGTGATATACCAAAAGAAAATGTCGTATGTTTGTATTAGTAGACTAATTGTTAAAGAGCTGGTAAAATTTATGCCATAGATATGTCAAGAGTATCTTCAGGTTCACTAAAGAAATTATGGAAAGGATTTCTGCATTTTATTAAGTATAAAAAAGGAACCAAAGAAACATGAATAAATGTGAATAAAAGAATGATAGTATATATATTTAAAGTGGATTTAAAAGATAAATGGATAAAGTGATGTAGTCTTTTGTATCTTTTTCTGCTTTCTGTGATAATGTGTTGTATTTTATGTTTATTTTTGCAAATAAAAACACCCTACTCTTTTCGAGAAGTGCCATGGGATCTTTAACATCCACCTGAACTACCACCAATCCAGGCAGATGGGACCTCGGTTTAACGTCTCATCCGAAAGACGGCACCTCAGAAATGCAGCACCCCTCTCATGCTGCACTACAGTGTCAGTACTGGGATATTAACCCAAGTGCCAGATGTGGGAACTGAACCCACAGCCCTCTAATCTCCCGCCTCAGAGGCAAGCGTGCTACCTACTGAGCCACTGACACTTTAAGCAGGTCAAGGACCTCTTATTCTCTCTGGACACTGAAAAAAGTGCCGGAGCTGATCAACTCTAGCCATTCTTCCTAAAACTAGGCTACCGTTTCCTGACATCACCCACTGCCCATCTTTTCAACTTATCTCTTTCACAAGGGGCCCTCTTCCTGTGTGGAAAATTGCACATAATATTCCACTGTTTAAGTCTGATAACCCATGCGATCTAAACAATTACCGGCCTATATCACTCCTACCTATCTTATCAAAATTACTTGAAAAACTGGTTAACTCACAACTAAGAGAACATCTAGAAACCTCAAACATGCTTAACCACTTACAATCTGGTTTCAGACCTAAGCACAGTACAGTATCTGCCTTGGCTAAGGTGACAAATGACTGGCAAGTTGCATTAAACTCTAAAAACTACGTCTGCGCACTCATTTTGGACCTGAGCAAGCCGTTCGATACCACAGACCATGACTTATTGCTACTTATGTTGCACAACACTGGCATTGATGACATGGCCTTGCAGTGGTTCTCCTGCTACCAGATAGATAGACAGCAGCAGATCAAAGCCCAAGGTGACCTCTTCCACCCTTAAAACATTGCACAGAGGAGTTCCACAGGGGGTGTATCCTAGGGTCTCTTATTATTTGTGACTTATATTAATGACATTGATTCCAAAATTAGTACAGCTAGTGTCCATCTCTTTGCAGATGACTGTATGTTGCCAGGCCCACCCTCGAGCTTGCATAAAGAGCTGCAGCATGATTTCAACCTGTTGCAACAAAACCTCCTGCAACTGAAATTACTGCTCAGTGCCAAAAATACCAAAGTTATGTTCCTTTCCCCACAATCCCAAGCACTGAACATTAGTTTCAAGAGTGCCAAATTCCAGATTTTGACCCTCCTGGGAGAACCATTAGAGGTTGTGCATAAATTCAAATATTTGGGTTTCTGGCTTGATTCCAAGCTATCTTTCACTCTACATATAGAGTACCTCCCCAAAAAACTACTAAGGCAAAGGTTAGGCCTCTTCTATAGAATCAAACACCTACTTACCTATGAGGCCAAAGTAAAATTGGTCCAGATCACATTTCTCCCCCTTGTTGACTACGCTGATTTTATCTGTAGTCACTGCTCAAGTGCCACACTAGCCAAGCTGGGTACACTGTACCACAGAGCACTAACATTTATTACTGGCACTCCTTTTAGCACTTACCACTGCTCCCTTTATGTACAACGTGGCTAGCCACCTCTTAGCTCTAGGAAATTGAAAAATGCCTACCTTTGGGCATATAGAGCCGTCACCAATAAGCTTCCTCCTTTTATCTCTAATCGCCTCAAACACACCCCTGGAGTATATTCACTCAGAAGATACTCCTATATCCTGCTCAATATACCTAGGATACGCACTCGCTACAGTGCCTCATTCCTAAGCCATGCCCTCCCTACCCTCTGGAATACCTCCCAAAAATCCCTAAAGCTCACGCCTATGGTTGGGATGCACACCTTTACGTCGTTATTGAGACAATCATTGAAGGAAAGATGTAATGGCTATTCACAATTCATACTACATCCTCGCAGCGCCATACTGCTCTATCTTCTTAACACTTGTTGTCTTACTGTAGCTGGTTGTTGCCAGTATTGTACTTGTCTCTACCAATTGTGTCCCCTCCCAGAGCAATAACCTTCACGAGCACCTCTTCTTCAGCCTTCCTTCTGTTTTCACAAATTGTCTTCCAGAGACCTAAAGACCTATCCCATTTAACTGTTCCCTCCTTGTGGATCAAGAACATTTTTGTTAGCTATGTTCATTGTTAACTATCTGTATAATGTATTGCTCTCGTCCTGTATTTGATGCTCTTGTAGTATTCTTCATGTTGCATCCTTCCAGAACCACCTTGAAAATGAGTTCACTCAATGGTGTTTTTCCTGGTAAAATAAAAAAATGCATTGAATTAAATAAAAATGGAATCACTGAAAAAAGTAGCCAGGTACAACAGTTTGCACTTTTTTTTATTGGAATACCGTTCCTTGAAGCCAGTGTGACTTCTAACATGTGGGATATCATTAAAGAAATAATATCAGAAAAATGCAATCTGGCTCCAAGGAACCAGTGTTTCATATTCCATTTAGATTCAAATTTCAAAAAATGAGATCCAAAAGAATGGAAAGACCTGCTACAGTCTTAGTGACTTCTGAGTTTAAAACAGAGAAATTATCTTAAAGTAGCCCAGAGCACGGGGATCAATTATATGCAAGAACAGTATATATATATATATATATCTGCCTTGACATTTCAACCCAAACCCAGCCTAGAAGAAGACATTTCTTGTATTACCAGGATAAGGTACAGGAGCTTGGGGGGTAAGCCTGCAGTTCCTTACCCCTGCAAAGCTTGGATAACATTGAAAGATTCAAACAAAATTTCCTTTAACACAGATCAAATGAAAGACTTCTTGCGGAGTTACAGAAAACAAAAGACTAGTGATTTAACTGATCATGACAATTCGAACACTGAAATAGAATCTGATTCCACACTCCCTCAAAGCCCTCCCTCAAAGCCTCTTCATACCCTACTTCCCTTTCTAAAATAATTTTAAGTGCCCTTTTCTGGACCCATTCCAGGTCATCGCGTTCTTTAATATTTAAACCGTAGTACCCTACAGGGGTTCCATATTCAAGCACTGGCCTCATCACTGTACTATAGTAATAGGTCAAATCCTGTTGACTCACCCTGACAGCAACGAGAGAACATGCTTTTCCCCCACAAATGTAGAGAAATGCTCACTTTTTTTAAAAGTAGACCAGCCCATTTTAAACAAGACCTACTCCACTCCGTGGTTTTTGGATAATAATTCTCCAATACTACCAGCTCAGACACAGGAAGATGATAAGGTGGGCTTTTGTGTCCATGAGTTATCCTACTAGTGCAACTAGTCCATTATCATGCCACGCCTGCTGCCTTTTCTTCTCTTCTAGCCTATGCAGCTGCGCCTTTGTCATCAGCAATGTTTTTATTTGGTTCCCATACCTGACTGGGAGGCTGCGCCCCTCCTTTTTTTGTTTTGTTTTGCAATAATCTTTGCTGGCTAGTAACCAACCACATATGGGATGCTTGTCTACCCTTGTCATCATCAGCATTTCAAATAATTACAAACAGTTTTTTTGGCAAAGGTTGCCAAGATCTCAGTGTCCATTATCTACCCTTGGCACAAAGTGAAGCCTTTTCCACAGCTGGCATTCTTTGAACTGGCATGATTTTTGGAACCAGCAGCCTTTTATATACTGTGGGCTGCTGCACCACTGTCTTTAGATTTGCGAGCACACATCGGTCTTACACGAACATTCAAAGTTTTTTTTGAAAAGTTTGCTGAGTACTCTGCATCCAACATTTATTCATGGCACAATCCTGAGTCTTTTCCAGATTTGGCAGCGGTTGAGCAGACATAATGTTTAGGAGTAGAAGGTTTCATGGGGGACATCTGCACCATTCTGCTGTTCTGTGTACTTCATTTGCCCTGGCAGAAAGGAAATACTCTCCCAGTACATTCTTAAGCACAGATCAATGGTTTTCTGCAACTCAACCATAGATAACTAGTTGGACTTTGATGAAAAATACCCGGTTTGACAAACTATGTTAATAAGATCAAACTTTGGGAGGTTCACACAGCTCTTTATAAAAATAAAATGTCGTTCCTTCCTTTCTTGCTTTACTTCCTCACAGCAGCACCCAATAGAGGAGTTAATTGCAAGACTGGACTTAATATAGGTTTAAACTTGCATTTAATGACTTAGTTACATTGCCATAGAAAAGTTAGACGTATTTGATGGTATGTGGAACCCACTTATGAGATTTCAAGGGCATGATCACCTTTAGATAATATTAGCCATCAGCATTTATATGGTCGAATCAGAATCCTATTCGACTCTCTACAACACCAGACTCATTGTAAAACAATATTTTTTATTAATGCTTTATTTACAGTTCACTCTCCCCTGCTGCAAATATTGTAAAGTTAAGAATTGTTTTTGACAACTTTCAGCTGAGTTTATGTATGTTATGAATTGTTGCTTTTTCAAAATTTCAATAAAAATTATAAACAAAAAAAATGCCCACTGCTCACATGGCAACCAACTGATTCCCAAGTTGATACAAACATGCTACTGTGGACACTGTTCTATGCAAAATGCTAGTCAAGAATACTTCTAAAGTAGTTGCACACTTTT
Source organism: Neoceratodus forsteri (assembly GCA_016271365.2). Classification (NCBI taxonomy): domain Eukaryota; kingdom Metazoa; phylum Chordata; order Ceratodontiformes; family Ceratodontidae; genus Neoceratodus; species Neoceratodus forsteri. The sequence goes on along the minus strand of CM057456.1, from coordinate 1,692,149,725 downwards.
ACTTCATATTACTATAAAGGGATAGCAAAGTGTGTGAGTATTTAGTAAATCCAGCCACTAGAAAGGACTGCAGACTTATCCATGACCTCTGATCTTTCACATCATCACTCTGTGCTGTAAACCCTCAGTGACGTGAACTGGTGGGCTTGCTATCAATGGGTTAGTCAATGATCTTTCATGCTCAGATGACTGCAGTCAATACTGCACTATAAATTCTGAAATGAGGGACTTCTTAGAAACATGTTAAAAGGGTCAGTTTTAGGTCCACTTCTATTCTCCATGCTTATAAATGATTAGACTCTGTAGCATGTTTCCTACTTTGATCATATATAAAGAAGACAAAGAAACTGATATGTGTAATGGAAATCCCACTCACCAGGGATTTCCTGCTCACTGTCACCATGTGGTTTTTACCAACAGGAAATGGAAAACCTGTTTTTTTACTTCCTCCTTGCTCAAGATCAGGAAGGTCAACACAATAACTGTGGGTAGAGTGCCCCTTCAGAGACTGACTGCAAACAGAGTCCAGCAGAAATAGTAAAATTACCCTTTCATTAAAAATTTTTTTTATTTATTGTACTTTTTGTTGCCAACCCTGCCGCCATTACCTCTGCCAGGTCATGGGCCCCTCTGCTTCCAATCCCAATGTAGCCATGGCATTCCCCGATACCCCCGGCTTGCCCCCCAGGGCGGGGCTGCGGCACTTCCCCTCATGCCACAACTGATGGGATAGGTCAGGAGCAGGCCCTGGGAGCTAACTGAAGCGGAGGGGCTGGCTTCATCTAGGCGGCAGGTGGCGGATTACTTCCCTGGTACATGGGGGTGGAGATGTGCAATGACGTCCAGCGTCCGCCCTCCCCCAAAACTTGTTGGAGTCGGTGCGTATGGTGCACCTAGCCTCAGCTAGGTGTCTGTAGTGCACTGATCACTCACCCCACCCCACCCCCAGAGAAGGAGAGCAGTCGCTGGATGCTCAAATCCTTCTCCCCCCGCCAGCCCTCTGACGACTTGGATCCATTCCCGAACCCGGATCGCCGGCGCCACAGGTCTGCGCCCTGCCCCAGTGCCAGTGGGCTGGCCAAAATTACCTTTTTAAATAAAACAAGCAGTCACTGATTCTATAAAAATAGAATCTTTACTAAAATACTACAAGTATTTACAAAAGGATGTACAGTAAAGCCCCTCAGGATGACGTGCAGCTCTGCAGAATTCTGCAGTAGAGTTACTGCAGCAAACAATGCAGTTTCAATGGGAGTTAATCCCGGTTGTCATGCAGTAAACCTGTGACACTGCGCTTCATCCTGGTGGACTTCACTGTATTTACAAGAAAACAAAAGGGTTGCATATTTACTAAGAAATGGAAAATAAAGCAAGTTAACAGATAGCTGGTGTGCAGCAAAATTCTTAGCTATCCTCCTTTACCTGCCCTAGCTACAGAAGCACTGTCCCTCACTGCTCTATCTTACCAGTCAGCTAGCCATAGTATGGCAGGTGCTCTGGCATTGCCCGATGTTCCACCTTAAGAGAAAGAAATTAATCTAATTTCTCTGTTATATTCTTTCTCTGATTGTGGGAGGTGATTTCTCTAATTTGAGTAACAGGCTACCCCTGCCCACCCCCAGATATGTGGGTGTATGGAGGGATGACCTCATTTACTCAAATGTGCTCTGTCCACTTTATGATTCTGCCTTCAATATTTGAGGTGCATAGCCCCACGCTTCTTGCCTTTTAAGCTGTCCGAGACGTTCAGCCTGGCACTCTCCCATCTGCCTTACTGAATCTCTGGCTTCAAGAATGTCTGAGGTGTTCCAAGTTGCACCTTCACATCTGCCAAGATGTGCACCCTGGATTAGCTCATCAATTCTCAGTATTTCCCTTATGACTTGTCTGGACATGTGACCCTGTAAGTCATATTTTTTGTGTCTCCTTCTGCAAACAGCAGAAGTTATGACAGAAATATACTTATACTACAAAACATATTAACAAAAGAAAGAATACATTACTCTGGTCACATGTCCATCACAATATGATACCCCTTTACTGGACGAATGGTTTTAATATGCAGGCTTTCAGGTTTGTACAAAATACTGCTGCCAATGTTCTGGGACCTGATCAGAAAGTTCTTTTTAGACAAGCAGTTTCATACACTGGCTGATGGAAGAACCTATGCGGTGCCTGACAGTGCCAGCTTCACAAAACTAAAATCTGCATAAAAGCAATACTAGAGCAGCAGAAATGTCTTAATTCTACCAATACTACATACTGTACCAGACCTGAAGGGACACACCACTTTTTCCATACCGGTACTCAAACTTATATAAGCATAGAATCTGACAGCAGAAGGAGCCCGATGGCCCACTGAGTCCACCCATAGTTGATACTACCGTACCTCCTGGCTGAGAGCACCAGTGGGCTATTCATTTCCTCCCCTCCTTTTTGCTTCCTTCCCCTTCCTGGTTCTCCCAAATGAGATTATGCATCCGCTGCTCCTGTCCCATCCATGTTTGAACCCATTAATGGTCCTTGCCTCACAACCTCCTATGCTAATCTGTTTCAAGGCTCCAGCACCCTTTCTGTGAAGTCAAACTTCCTCACATCCTTCTTGAATTTACCTCCCACTGTTCTCCAATTGTGCCCCCTCATAACTTCATCTCTATTTCTAACAAACAGGTCCTCACAATGTACCCTGTTTATACCCCTTAGGAACTTGTATGTCTCTGTCATGTCCCCCACTCCAGTCTGGCCTTCAATGAGTACATGTTCAGGGCCTTCACATGATCTTCCCTGCTGGCCCTGAATCATTTTTGTAGCCCTTTATTGCACGGACTCCAGCCTATCAATGTCCCTTCCCAGGTGAGGACTATGAAACTGGGCACAGTACTCCAGGTGAGACCTCAGCAGAACTCTGTATTGGGCAGTATCTCCCACTGTCACATCCCCTCCCTATACACTTTAGGTACCCTGCAATAGTCCTTTGTTGCACTGGCTGTTTTGCTTGAGTGAGTCAATGATGAGGACTCCCAGATTTCTCTGCTCTGAAGAACTGGCCAGCTCAACTCCTCCCAACCAGTACTCCGTGTGTGGGTTATTATTCCCTAGGTGCATCACCTGGCACTTCTTGGGGCTGAATCTTACCTGCAAGACCTTCGCTTACCTCTCAAGCCGTTCTAGATCCTCTGAAGCTCCCTCACCCCTTCCTCACAGACCACCCTGTCGCAGAGTTTTGTGTCATCAGCAAAGAGATGCATCTTACTCTGGATCCCCTCTGTCACTAATGAACATATTAAACTGGATAGTTCCCAAGGCTGATCCCTGCGGCACCCCACTTATTCTCCTGTGCCCTGGTATTTCCCCATTAACCAGCACCCTTTGCTGCCTTCCCCTAACCAGCTTCCTAGCAACTTGACTACTCCCTTCTCTACTCCTAAATCCTCTAGCTTTTTTTAGCAGCCTCCTGTGTGGCATGGAATCAAAGGCTTTGCTGAAGTCAAATTAGAACAAATCCACTGCCTGGCCTCTGTCCGTCACCCTAGTAAGCCAGTCAAAAAACACACTCAGGTCTGTCAGACATGACACTCCCTGTGAGTTTCTTTCTAGTGTTATTCTGCACCACTTCTTTAGGTCCACAGAATACTGGATTATGAGGCAGTATAACAAAGTTTGGTTTCCTGAAATGTGTGTCCCACACTATATATTTTGGGGGAAGGGGGGTGGGGCATTCTATCCTTGACAACTCTCAGTATATGGTGATTGATACAAATTATTTTCACCACAAGTATTAAATAATGGTAAAAGCAAAACTTGCATCTCAATCTAGGGGCTAGACCGGTGGGACATGCACACAAACTATGCATAGCAAAGATAAGGGAGCGTGGAGAGAAAACAAGAAAATAAGCATGAAGCAAGCAAAGATAAAGAAAACATAGTAACTTCAAAGTATGGAAGATAATTTGGTTTTACATAGTGTCTTCCATAAATGACATCATAAAGCACTTCACAAGCCAGAGCAGTTGCCTTTGCCATCTGAAAACTGAAGCTGGGGATATGAATACACATCAGCACTGGCGCACATTCACAACCCCAGCATGAATTTTCAGGTGCCTCTATTATGCGGTTCCAGTGCTCGTCATTCAGTACCACAAATATCTATCCCTTGGTCTAAGTGTCCTAGTTCAGGATACCTATTTACTTCATCATGTTTAAATTTCAGCCAAAACTACTATTACAGCCATGAAGGCGAGGGGCCAGGCACCATTTTAAACCACCTGCACACACTAACTGCAACGTACATGAGTGTACACGCCAGACAGTCCTAGCAACAAAGCCAACTGCAGAGTATGCTACAGGAGAGGAGGTAGGAACAACCCATTCAATATTACAATTTTGATTAAAAATATACAAACAAAAAAAAGAGAGACATTCAGGTTATGGGCAGCAATAAATACTGATATGTACAAATATGATATTACAGGGGCCAAAACATTTGTTTTTTTTTTTAATTTGCACATAAAACCTTTTAGTGACCCTTTAAGCAAGCACAGGGGGATTAAATGAGATTTATTTATTTAATTTGTTTTTATCTGCCAGGTGAGTGCATTAAACAAAGGAGCTGCCTATTTTCAGACATGACCAAGGAAGTTACAATGAGGCTGAAAATCAGGCAGTTGTACAGTGCAAAGCAATACAAACAATTCAGTATAAATCAACAGATGCAGAGCAACAATTTCCAAGAAATCCTACTATGAGACACATCAGAGAGTAACACAATTTTAAGATCATTAATAACAGCGAGATTAAGGAAAGCACAGGAAAGTTTAGAGAGAGAGGTTAAGCACAAGGAGATTATGTAACTTGTTCAAGGTCACACAGTAATTAAGTGGCCAGGCTGGGATTCAAAACGGTTCACAGCTCTGCACTTTAACCACTGAGCTACACCATCTCCTTTGTGGGACTTCCCTCAGATAAAAAGGAAGATGGCATGGTCTAGGAATTCAAGCACCGTAGTATGAGTTAGGAGACTCAAGTGTGAATCCTACCATCCAGAGAGAGTAAGCATCCAGAGAAACAGTAGAGGGAACACAAAATAAGACATGATAGGAGTGGTACAGTGCAATGGCTGTGGAGCGGCAGTGTTCTGGGAGACATTCTGGAGGCTGCGATGCTGCCCTATTTGCAGGCACCTCTCTGGTCTGAGAGAGGAGGTTGCCCGTCTCCAGGCTGACCTGGCTAGGATTTGTGAAACCTCCTCCCCCACCCAGGGACCACCAGGGCCAATGCCACTACCTCAGAGGTTGCCAAGAAGAGGAGGAGGCTGGACCAGGGTGGGCTCAAGGAGAGAGGGTGGTGGAACAGAGTAGCATCCCTCGGCTGTACCTCTCCACAATTCATTCGCTCTTCTGGTGGATAGTGGTTCCTCTATGGAGGCACCTGCAGTGGAGACCAAGGAGGATGCTGGGAACCTTCACAAAGGAGACCCAAAGGAGGTGGCATGGGACCCCACAGGGGAAGAAACAACTCCTGGTGGGGACTCAATCATTAGGGGGTAGAAATGGGGAGGAAGGGAGAGGGAGGTAGGTGCCTTCCTGGTGCCACGGCTTGGAGGGACAGGAGGCAGATCCTCAGGATCATGGGAGGAGCTGCACAAGGAGGGAGGGAGCTGGATGTCACTGTCCACCTAGGGACAAATGACCTGGCTAGGAATGGGATCAGAGCAGTGCAAGAGGGTTTGTAGAGTTGGGAAGGGCCTTAGACAAATGCGCGCACTCTGGTAACCTTCTCGGAGGTGCTGCCTGTCTATATGGCAAGGAGATGCTAGGGCACTTCTCACCAGGAATTCAATGAGTGGTTGAAAACTGGTGTGGAGCTCAGGGTTTTAGCTTTGTTGGGGACTGGGGAGCCACCTGGAGGATGCAGACCTATACTGGTGCGATGGTCTGCATCTGTCCAGGGGAACAGGATCTAAGTGAGAGGTTTGAATGCTTCATTGGCAAGCATTTAAACTAGCCAAGGGGGGGGGGGCACTGAAAAGAAGCAGGGAAATCCAAGCCTCCCCCCACAAAACATGGTGATTCGGGAGGTAAACACCAAGGTACAGAAGTTATTAGGGAGCGGAACAGATTTAAATGTAAAAAAAGGCAAAGGCAGTAAGGACAGAAATGGGGCTAAAAGGGGTAAGGCTATCAAAAAGTGGAAGGTGATGAGTACCAATACCAGTAGTCTGTGTAACAAGCTCCCTGAACTAGTGGCCTTGATGGAAGAGGGTTGCCTGGATATTGTGGCAGTCACAGAAACATGGTACACAGAGAACCATGACTGAGATGTCAACATACCAGGATACACAATCTACAGGAGGGACAGGGAGGGTAAAAGAGGAGGAGGAGTAGCTCTCTATGTAAGGAAGGGATCAAAGCAACAGAACTAAAGAGTAAACAGGGAGCAGATGAGGCACTTTGGGTCACCCTGGAGACAGGAAATGGCACCACAATCGCATGGGGTTGTATACAGATCTCAGGGAGGGAATGGACAAGGAAATGATAGAAGGCTTTCTTAGAATGGCAGAAAAGGGAGATATTGTTGATGGGGACCTGAATATGCCAGATGTTAACTGGAGCACCTTTGCTGCAGGCACATCCAAGACAGGTCATTCTTGATGCCCTACAGGGGCATGCCTCAGACAGCCAGTATCAGAACCCACTCAGGAGGAGCAATCTTAGACCTGGTACTTTCAAATGGGGATGGAGAAAGAATCTCAGATTTAGAAGTGGGTAGCCATCTGGGAACAAGCGACCACCAAACAGTGTGGTTCACGATAAACACAGCCATACAATCAAGCCATACAAAAGCAAGAGTACTAGACTTTAGGAGGGCTGACTTTGGGAAAATGAGGCGTGCCTCAGAAAAGCACTAGCAAACAGTCAAGAAGGAGGGTGGAGGAACAATGGGGAGTGATCAAAACAGCCATCACAGAGGCAACAAGCCTTTGTGTAAAGCAAATCAATAAAACACAACGAAGGAAAAAAATGCTATGGTTCACAAAGAGGTGGCAGGGTAGGTTAAGGAGAAAGGACAGCATTCAGGAAATATAAAGAAACACAGAAGAGCAGGACAGAGAACTTTATCAGTTAAAGCAGAAAGAGGCTGGGAAGGCAGTCAGAATAGCAAAGGCCCAAACCGAGGAAAGGATAGCCAATTCTGTTAAGAAGGGATAAGACCTTTATAGGTACATTAGGGAGCGAAGAAAGACCAAAGGAGGGATACTGAAGCTTAGTAAGGGAGGAATGTGGGTAGAGGGTGACAGTGAAAAGCAGGGATACTAAGCGAATATTTCTGCTCAGTATTCACAAAGGAAGAGGAGGGGGAGTTACCTAAACCAAACAAGAGAAACACTCTGAAGATGGGGGTCGATACCAGTCCATTTACAGAAGAAAGGGTTCTGAAAGAACTAATAAAATTGAAGTTGGACAAAGCAATGGGGCCTGATGGGATTCACCCAAGAATTCTAAAATCACTAAGGGCAGAACTAGTGACATCGCTGACTACTCTCTTTAACAAATCATGGGAGGATGGGGTGGTACCCGAGGACTGGAGGAGGGCAGATGTGATTCCTCTTCACAAAAGTGGTAGCAGGACAGAGGCAGGAAACTACAGACCAGTTAGTTTGACCTCAGTGGTAGGGAAAATGATGGAATCACTTCTGAAGGAAAGAATTGTGGAGTACCTAGAGGCCAGTGGGGCAGAGGACACAAGGCAGCATGGATTCACGATGGGAAGGTGCGTGTCAGGCAGATCTAATAGATTTCTTTGACTGGGTGACCAAAGTAGTAGATCAGGGAGGGCTGTGGACATGGCCTACCTAGATTTTAGCAAGGCATTTGATACAGTCCACACAAAGATTAATACACAAGATAGCCAGCCTTGGAATGGGTCCCAAGGTGGTAGCCTGGATAAAAATTGGCTAGACAGCAGGGCGCAAAGGGTAGTAGTAAATGGAGTACACAGTGAAGAAAGGAGGTTACTAGCGGGTACTCAGGGTTCAGTACTGGACCGGTCCTTTTAATGTCTTTATAAGTGACATTGCAGAGGAACTGGAAGGAAAAGTATGTCTCTTTGCAGATGACACAAAGATCTGCAACAGGGTTGATACACAAGATGGAGTGGAAAGGATGAGAAGGACTTGGCAAGGTTGGAGGAATGCTCAAATGTATGGCAGCTCAGATTCAATGCAAAGAGTGCAAGGTAATGCACATGGGAAACAAAACCCAGGGAAGCGTACACAATGGGGGGTGAGATACTGACAACAGTAAAAATAGAAAGGGACCTGGGGTAATTATATCAGATGACCTAAAGGTGGGCAAGCAATGTGAGAAGGCATTAAGGAAGGCTGGGGGATACTGGGATGCATAGGAAGAGGCATCAATAGTAGAAAACAGGAAGTTGTTATCCCTGTACAGACAGTTGGTGAGACCCTTCTGGAGTACTGTGTGCAGTTCTGGAGACCCCATCTCCACAAGACATAGACAGAGTGGAGGCTGTCCAGAGGAGGGCAACCAAAATGGTGCAGGGTCTGCACCAGAAGACATGAAGAAAGACTAAAGGAGCTTAATATGTATACTCTTGAGGAAAGAAGGGAGAGAGGGACATGATAGAAACTTTCAAGTACCTCAAGGAATTAAAGTCCAAGAGGGTAGCATCTTCCAGAAAAGAGATGTGCAAGAACAAGGGCACAATTTGAAGAAGGGGAGCGGCTCAGGGGTAATGTGAGGAAGTATTTTTTCACTGAGAGGGTTGTGGATGCATGGGACAGCCTCCCTGAGGAGGTCGTGGAGTCAAGAACAGTGGCGGACTTCAAGAATGCATGGGACAGGCATAAGGCAGTCCTAGGGGCGGGTAAGAGGAAGTAAGCTGTTGGTTAACTAGGATCTGCAGCTTATCTGTTAGGTAGGAAAATGGGCAGACTAGGTGGGCCAAGCGGTCCTTATCTGCCGTCAAATTCTATGTTTCTATGTTTCATCGTCACTGACTCAGTATGCGACTATAAGCAAGTCCCTTGACCTCCCAGTGCCTCCATCCTCCAAGCTACAAAACTGGGTAGAAACAGAACCTCACAGAAACAAGACAGTGTATCTCAGTATCCTGTGTAAATTACCTGTGCAAAAAAATGCTACAGAGCCTTCACTCTAGTGTTTTGTTCAACGGATTGCTAAAGAGCATCAGCACGAGTACAGACTCATTTAATGAGCAAATGATATGCATTTATTCAATGCATGTCCTGTTTCTTACATGCACCTTATGTATTGTATTAAAGTTTCTTATGCTCTTCATCTCTGCAACATAAGTTTCTGAATTATGTTAATACATTCTGTTTGAGCCTTCAAACATCTGTATTAGTCCAAACTGCTATGAATTAACTCTGTACACTACCGGTCGGTCTGTATCTGCCTATAATTTACCATGTATAATTGTACACACTGTCTTGCATTGACCAATTTTGTTGCAGTGCCCCAGGTTGTGCCTGAAAATAGGCATATGATCATCTAGCACACCTGCCTGGTAAATAAAAACTAAACTAAATAAATATGTCTGGGCAAGAAATTCACTCCAAGGTACTGCCTGCCTCAGGGTCTACAGTGTTTTTGGCAAGACATACTATTATGTAAATATCTTTTTGAAACAGAAATCGAAAGAAGGAAGTCCTGTGCAGTTCTCCTGATGTAACCCGGCCCACAAAACATCTTTCTGAAGTGGGGAACAGTGCTACTGCATTTACCATTGTGTGAACGCCAGAATTGGGTCTGGTTGTCTACACAAAGGCAGTGTATAAAAAGCTGGACTGCTATATTATATAAACTTAATGCAAACAGAGCCCCCTATGCACACAATTCTGTCACTGCACAACAGAAGGTGTCATATCCCCATTCCTGGCTGTTGTAGGGGCATGGCTGTGGTAACAGGACTTCAAAGCAGTGCCGGACTTCCAAAACACATCCTCTATATAACATATCTAATGGGTAGCCACATGATATCGGCTCCTCCCCCAAAGGCTGGCACCAACAGGTAAGTGCATGACATAGCATTTGGAAGGAGGATGGGGTAAAAGAACAAAACAGAAAATGGCTCAGGCAGCCACTGAAGTCACCAACCCAGGCCACCGGCCTTGGAGGAGCCATGCCCCCAGTGCCCACTGGATCCTGCTGGAAGCAAGTCCCACTAGTGCAGTGGAGGGGAGGTTCCAAGAGTGTTCTGCATGGGACTCCATGGGTTCTGGACTGGGAGTGGCCTGGGGCGGACCACCAACTGCAAACCAAACGGGGGAGTTAAAACAAGAACTGAAGAAAACAGACAACTTAAAATTAAAGGTGTAGCAGAGAGGCAGAAGGGCTTCATCACATGCTGTGTGCCTTGATATCCATTAGGGGAAAAGCTGCCAGCCTCATTATTATAGCATGTCTTTGAGCAATCCTTTTTTTTTTTTTTTTTTATAATTGGTTTCCTCCACATACTACAGTCACTCTTAACCTCCCACATTTCTCTGTGGTTCCCTTTCTTTCACCTCCCATTCCCCACTCTCCTCCAAGAGGGTGTCCAAGAACCCTGTAAGCTGACACTCCAAATGGACACATTCAGTCCTCTCTACTTGGCAGCTTACAACAATACATCCGCTTTAGAGAACCATGGGCAAAAATCAGACAGAGCACAATCTACAGGACAGCACGAACAAGCTGGGTGATTGGTCAGAATCCTGAAGTCTCAGAATCAATGTAGCCAAATGAAGGTGCTCCCCATGGGGAGGAATACAGAGGAAGAACCTACACCCTGTGTGGGGCTTTTCTTGCTGTAGTGGAGGAAAAGGACTAGGTGATTATAATAGCCAAGAAGCTTAAGCATTATAAGCAATGTGCAGCTGCTGTCAAGAGGGCAGGCAGATGGACATGGGATGTGCTTAAAGTGAGGCAGCTTCCCTCTCAGCTCTGTGGACACAGATCTTTAAACTGTAGCCACAACCTACTTAAATCCAATTTTTATTGCATATAAAGCACTCTGTTGGTTTCTCTACTTGGGAGACTATGTGTGGTGAAAATGTGGTTGCAAATGGAAAATCCAAAAGCCTGCTAGATGGATCTTTTGGAAGCTCCACAGATTTCTCAGAGAACCCAAGCCTGCAATCACAAAGATAGCTGAATGCAAGGAGATAAGAGACAAACTAGGCTGCTTCTTCTCAGAGCTGGCCATGATGAAAGTGGCAATGTTGGAACCGGCTGGGGATTTTCGGGCTTTTAAACCCACTATGGAATTACAAACCACCAGGGTCATGGTTGCCAAAACCAGGATAAGCTCCCTTGAAAACAAGCAGACAAGGGAAGGAGCAGAGCTGGTGTAAGTGAGAAAAAAAAGTTGACAAATTTGAGAACTGGCTCAAGAATCAAGAGCGGAGAATCAGGCAGAACAACATGGTCCTCCTGGGGATAACTTAAAAGGCAGAATGGGTAACATGCTGTCTTTCCACCGGCTCCTTGGCACCAAGCGAAGGGGTTCGCTTGGCACGCTGGCAACCTTGGTTTGCACCCTGAGCCCGGGTACCAGGAGTGGAGACCGGCAGGGGAGGGGTTTCTCAAGCGTCCATTGGATGCTTCCTTTCCGGGTGGGTGGGATGATCCGTGGCTCCTGTGGGTGAATTCGTGGACAAGTTTGGACAGCATATCTCATCATACCCCCCTGCACATCCCCACCTCAGGATGCCATCTCTTTACAGCTACAATGTGGGGGCAGGACAAGAAAAAGTGGAAACGGCTCCCTGCCGACCAGATGATGAGTGCACTGGCCTGCGCCACCACAAAGCCCTGGACTAGCCCAGACCGACCCTGCGGCAGCTTCCTGGGATATGGAGTTCGCCTGACAGCACATTCCCCTTGGAGGAAGGGGACCCTCCCAACACAGGGATAGGCTGGGTAACCTGAATGTAAAGCTGCAAGGCAGGGTTGGAAGAGTGCAGGTGTGGAGCATTGGTGCTCGAAGGAGTGGAAGGCAGGGGTGCCACGAGGAGGTAGAAAAAATAGATAACACAAAAAAAAAAAACATGCTGTCTTTCCTGCAAAAACTCCTACAAGAAATGGGCGCTGGACCCCCAGGGACTGGTGCAGCTTATATAATCGATGAAGCACATTAGTCACTCCAACCTCAGCCACCTCCCTCCCCCCACCAGAGGCAAATCATGGGCTATCATCATGAAATGTCTAAACTGCAAGGAAAAAGTACACATTCAAGCACAAGCCTGCAAGCAAGGAGCTCTCTTCTGGAATGGCAATACATTTTTACATTTTTAATGACGTGATGCAGGCAGTCTGGGACAGACAAATCCCTTACAGAGTAAAAAGGATTTCCATGTGACTCAAATAAAATACTGCATGCCGCACATAGCTAGACTCGTGGTTACCACCTTGCAAGGCACACACAAATTCCTTAATGCTGAAACTGCTCATTGTGAATTATCCAAGATACTACCAGGGTGTATACCAAGTTATCACCTGACGAGAGGAATAAAGAAGCAAATAAGGCTACACAGTAACTCTGTATATGGTCTAGCCACAGTTACTTCACCTGCCATAGGATGGACTGCCCACACCCCTAAATCACCTTCCCTGCTGTACCAATAATTCAGAATCTACCCTGTTTACAGGATTGTGCTTATGGACTTTACTGCTGAAAATGGACTAGGTTGTGGTACTGGAAATGAATGGTACCCCCAAAGGCTGCCAGACGCTGAGGTGGTAAAGATGGGAGTGGTATCGTAGCTCTGCAACCAGTGGTCTTCTCCCATATCTCGAACACCTCAGATTTACTGCCACTGTGGCCTAGAACAACTATGCAGTTGTTGACAGCAGTTTGAAAACAGCTGTCAATCTGTCAAACATGACCATCTGAGAGACACTCTCACCCGAGGTCCACTCCTTCCTTTGATTCTGTCTGTCAAGAACCCTAACAACAGCAGTGGGCCAGGATTGGAGGACTGCAGTGACACAATATGTCAGATGATGCAATGGTGCACAGTATGGCCGACTAGTCAGTCATCGAGAAGGACAGTTCACATGACCATACAGTTGTGCAGGAATCCAGAACAGTAAGGCCATAGCACAGCATGGAAGGAACCGGACATCGATGGACACAGAAGTGGATGTCATGGACAACCAGACAGCACTTATCTACCCACTCCTGCACCCGCTTTAACGACACTGCTGAACTGCACCTCAAGGCGGAAGGGGGTGGTGGGAGCCTTGCTATACCCGGCATCCCTCCTCGAAACACAGCATCTACACCGTGCCCTCCCTTGAACTGATGGGGGCTTACACAAGACTGAAACACCTTTGCCATAACCTTAACTGGTTCAACTCTTATGTGGACTAAAAAGTACTGGACTGCCTATAGGTGGGGGTGGGGGGGGCAGTCTTACTAAAGTGCAGCTCTAAATGAATTTCAGGGGAGGGGGAATAAAGTAACAGGGGGTATTCTTTTCTCAGTCCTTTTTAAACGGACACCAGGGTGGGGTTGCACTTTGCATACCACATAATAGGTTGTGGTACTGCTTTCTTGTAAATTTTTTTTATTTATTTATTAAAGTCTAGGATTACAAGTACCTGTATAGTATTATGGGCCATGGGAGAAAAGGACTCCCTCAGTCGATCTCTGACTGGACCCAGTTCTTGGTAGCAGCCCTTATCTAACAAGTCCATCCGTATTCCGGATCAACGCTAGGCATCAGCTGTGCCTCACTGAAAACGCCAGTTTACTGTTCAACTTTCCTACTACTGATATGGTTGCATAGTTACTTATGTTTGTTTTAGAGTTTTCACTGTGCATTTACATGCAGGTGATACCTACTGATAGCCTCTATTCGACTTTCTACAAAACTGTCTTCTTCCACTTATATGTGCGAATAAGCATATCCCTTAATCTGCTAAGGACTGCTGACTCCTCAATAAGGAATGGCACACTGGTTGACAGTAACCCCCCAATAATATGTTGGGTTCACACATGCCCCACCCTCTCCCTGACCAGTAACACCACTGACGCTGTCACATGGAATGTTAAAGGGAGGCAGATCAAGGGGAAAAAGGGTACCGGGTTTTAAAATACAGCAAAGCTACAGGTGCCAAAATAGCATTTTTACAGGAGACCATTATGATAGCAGAACACGGTAACCTGTGGAGAAGGGAGTGGGTGGGGTCAGGTTTATGCTGCAGGGGACTAACACAGAAAGAGGAGGCACTGCCACCCTCATCCATCAGAGTCTCCCATTTAAACTCCTGGATAAACACCTGGATGCAGAAGGCAAGTACATCATTGTTAAAGTAACAGTGGACAGGGTAGACATGGTCCTTGTCTCAATTAATGGGCCTAACAAGGACAACCCCCAAATGTTTACATGTGTTATGGCACAGGTGGCCACCTTTGCTGATACTCTGATCATCATAGCTCGTGACTGGAATGTGGTCCCTGATGCAGATCTTGAGAGATCTGGCATAAGCAGGGGTGGTCTATCTTCCAACCAGAGGGATACCAGGGACCTACAGGATTCCCTAGGACTGGTGAAGTATGGTATGCCCTACACCTGAACCACAGGGATGCTAACTTCTGGTCAGTGGCCCACCAGGGCTCATCCAGATTAGACTATTTTTATGTTTGCTTTCACGCATGTGCAAAAAACATCTTGGGACAGTACGACATTTTAGAGGTGTGCGAGTTTCTGCCCAATGCAGCTGACGCTTTATGGGGCTCGACCCTCAGGCACCAATGAATCGGCAAACTGTCTATGACAGCAGTTTGAGAGAAGCAGTCTTCACTTGAAAGAAAAGTGGCGGTCCAATCAGGGATGGTTATGAGTTGACACTTTATGAGGCTCATCCCTCAGACACCAGTGAATCGGTAAGCTAAGACAGCAGTTTGAGACAGAGGACCACACTTCAAAGAAATCTGCCGCTGCAATGAGGGACAGTTTTCTCATTGCAACGGGACTTTCCCTCTCCCTCGCAACCATGCAGCAGCTGACAAGACTCCAGCCATGCTCATTACAGTGCACAGTAATGCGCACAGCCGGAGTTATGGTTCTTGTCAGCTCCTGTCACCAAGCACCTTGTTTGTTCGGTGTGCCTTTCCTCGTGAATCGTTTCAATAAATAAATAAATGATCCACGGCGCAGCTTTCCACATTGGCGGCTCCTGCTACCCGCCACACACTCCCCGAAAAGCCGACATCGGGGTGCCCAATCCCCATGTCAGCATGTATCCCCCCCTCCCCCATTAATGTGACACACTGGGAGCCCACCCCAGTGTGCCAAAATAATTTTTTATTTAGGTTTCCGACACCAGGATGCCCACTCCCAGTGTCAGATGACCCCACCACCACCCGTCCTAATATTTCAAGTGCCAACATTGGGGTGCCCAATCCCAGTGTCGGCATGCCCCCCCCCACCACACACACTATTGTGGCACACTGGGAGCCCACCTCAGTGTGCCTAAAGATTTTTGGTAACCTGTAAAATAAAGAAAACCGTCCCCAAAGTATTTTTTCCCGTAAAAAAAAAAAAAAAAGATCCCTCATCGTCTCCCCATTTCCCCTTCCCCACCCTCCCTCTACGGACCCCCCACCCCATACTTACCTTCGGAGGTAGGGAGCAGTGATCTTCTATGGACCGGAACACGTCTGCACTCTTCAAAGACGACCAGCAAACTGAAAAAATGACAGTAAGCTGTATAATTTGAGTAAATGGGAGGGGGCGTTCGACTTAGGTTGATATCTCAGCCATTTTTTAGGAATTCTGGCCCCAAATTTCCAACATGGGGTTCTTGGGACCCCACCTCGTGAACACTGTCACTGTCATTTGGTTACTCAGTCCCGAAAGGTGATTTTGCGGTTGCTGCATGAAATCATCTTCTGGGACTCATTAACACAAGACAGTGCCATTGTTCAAGGCGAGATCCCAAAAATCGTATTACAAATTTGGTGAAAAATTCAAAAATTACTGCATTCTGCCGACGTTGCACAGTTTCTACGCACGTCAGTAGCTTCACCAATTTTTTGTTATATTTTCACTCCAGATTTTCAACATTGCATTTTTTCACACCTTCTTACGAACAGTACAGCTGTCATTTTTCACACTGCCTGAAATGTGTTTTCACACCTGTGTGCAGAATGGAGTGGACTCTGTGGAAAATCAACTTCCGGGAAAGATTAAAAAAAATCACAGTGGCACTGTTCATGAGGGGAGGTCCTAAAATGTCTATGTTGAAAATTTGGTGAAAAAATTCCCAAAAATGATTGTGCTACAAACATGCGTTGCGCGGTTTCTACGCACGCGTGTAACTTCAATTTTACATATTTTCACTCCAGATTTTCAGCATTGCCATTTTTCTCACACTTCCTCATGAACAGCACAGTTGTTATTTTTCACATCCTGCCCAAAATGTGTTTTCACATCTGTGGCATCGAATGGTGCAATCACTGTGCAAAATCACCTTTTGGGATCGAGTAACGAAATGATAATGCCATTGTTCATGAGGTGAGGTCCCAAAAAGCCCATGTTGAAAATCTGGAGTGAAAAATATCAAACACACACCTGGGGCATTAGGGTTTCCAACCGTAATGCCCCACCTTGCAAAGACTGACAGGCATCGAGGGTGTGACTTGGGGTCGTCGGCCGTAATGCTCACGCCATTCCACCCCAACCCCACAGTCAGTGACAGGCATTGGGGTGTGCCTTGGGGTCTTCGGCCCTCACATTCACCCCATTCTCCTCTACTGCACCCATCTCAGCTTATTTCCTTATGGAATGAGGTGAGCGTAAGGGTCAAAGACCCCAAGGCACACTGTAACACCTGTCGGTGTCTGCAGGGTGGAGTGAGGTGGAATGGCATGAGTGTTATGGCCGATGACCCAAAGGCACACCCCCAAATACCTGTCATTCTCTGCAGTGTGGGGGTGGGGGTTGGCATTAGTTTAATTCTTCACTGCCATTCCTATTATGCATCTCTCTAACTCCTGCACTACCAAAGCCAATACCAGTAAGCAAACATTCGTCATTGACAAAAGCTTGTTTAATTTTTCAATTTTCAATTTTATTGGAAAGTAAACTGAGAGCAAGCTCTCGTTTACAATTGCATCCAACATATATTGACGATACAAAATTTAAAACATACATTCATACAGACAGTATAAAACAAATACAATAAATGTATCAGGAATCAGTAGGAGTGCAGAGCAGTAAATTCAAGAAAAACAGGTACAGTCATGAGTCAATCGGGGCGGTTTGCACAAGGTTTTACAGGGAGCAGCTGCACCCAGGAACGCCGTGCTGCGGTCGAGAAATGGATAAAAGCTTTGTATGGGAAGACCCACACCTCTGCTAAGGCTCGAGATAATTCTCGTATAACAGTGTCACAATGTAAACACTCACCAGCTCAGACTTCTTCTCAGTTTGTGCAAAAGTCCTTTAATAGGTGTAGACAAACAAAAATAGAAGATAAATCATCCAGAGTATATTCCAAAATACACACCGCTTCCCACAGCTAGTTCCTACTTCCTGGTTGTATCACCAAGCTCATCTGACATGTTTCGCTCAATAGGAGCTTTCTCAAATGTGTGTGTGTGGGGGGTGGGGTAGAGAAAAAAACATTGCTTAAGAACAAAATCCACTTAAATAGACATACATTTAAAATTGAAGGAGACATTTTAAAAATGTAAATACCATTACATAACACCAAACTAGAACTCAATAGTAACAAAAACCAACAACGCCAAGTGTTTAATACAGCAAATAAATAGTTTAAAATGCAGGAGATGCATTTTCCACTGGTAGTTATACTCTCCAGTCCTGAATCAAATGCTGAAAACATTTCGTTGTATAAATACTGCACTCTAGTGGTCAAACATGAATTATTTCAACCCAGGGTCTTGTTTGGCTATGTGCCAATGTTTACTGATAATCTCAGTAATCTGTTTGGACTGGGGATTATATGTACTGACAAAGGCAAACGGGGGATCTATATTTTCTTTTTCTTTCAACAGAAAGGCTCTTGGAATTCCATCACCTCATTTTTTGTTTAATTGAGAAGTGTATGGGAATACTTTCTTACTCCCAGTCTCGATGTTAATTCCTTTGCTCTTACCTGGTACAGTTCATCAGACTCGCAATTTATTTTTGTTCTGATGTATTGCCCTTTTGGAATTGCTCTGCGGGGTCTGTTGGGGTAGGCCTTCAAACTTATTTCTTCCCACTGGAGTCTTTTGATTTTCTGGGCTGTATGTTTCAATTGAGTAAATGCTTATTTGGTGCTAAAGGGTGTTGCAGCTTGTGTACCTGGAAGTTGAAAGAGAGCCTAGGAGACTTCGGGTGGTAAAAAAGCCCAATTGTGGGAGAGACAGAGTTGGTTCGAGAGGGACAAAAGAGACTATAGGGAAGGGCGCACTTTTGACTGGTATACTAGTAAAAATACACAACAACCAGGAACCAGTCCCCAACACCAGACAAACTGTGATTGCTAATCTAGCAGACAATCATATTATTACAGAGGAATTGGAAGAGGAAGATGTTTTTTAAGGGGAGGAAGAGATCGAGCAATGTGTTACCCCACCCCCCAACAGACCACGCAGGGCCCCTGGCGCAGCCAGTGAACTACACGATGGAAGCCCTGGCAAAAAA
Source organism: Neoceratodus forsteri (assembly GCA_016271365.2). NCBI lineage: Eukaryota > Metazoa > Chordata > Ceratodontiformes > Ceratodontidae > Neoceratodus > Neoceratodus forsteri. The sequence continues at coordinate 1,692,131,037 of CM057456.1, read as the reverse complement.
ATGAACAAGAAGAGCCGGTGCAAAATGGAAGAGATTAACAAAACACAAGACGAGGACGATTCTGGAGAATGAGATGAGGCACAGGCAGGAACCAGTGGTAAATGTGGTGAACATTTCCAGCTATGAGCTTAACGAAACAGAACCACAAGTATTAAACAAGGGATTATCTTTTACGCCCACAAAAAGATTTGACATTTTTGAAACTGTCATTGACCTGAATAAACTGGGCCACAATATGAGTTTAAAATAATTTTTTTCTAGAAAAGAGCAAAATATGGACTGTGACAATGCAAACTCAGGTGAGAATGTAGGTTACAAGAAATGTGATATTTTTAAAGCACAATCAGAGTTTTGTCCCCCGATGTCTCCTGCCCTACAGGTGTTTCTGAAAAGCTGTGAGAATGATATACATACATTATCTGCTACATATGAGAATGTTTTTATCATAATTTGAGTAACTTGGTGAAAATCAGGACATTACCATTAAACAGGCAGATAAGGGAGGGGCCATTGTGATAATGGACACTATTAAATATGAGGCAGAGCTATCCAGACAGTTATGTCAAGAAGAATGTTGTGTTAGGCTGACCAGTGATCACACCTTAGAGTACAAGAAAATAATAGTTACCTAAACCTAATTAAGGAAAGGAACTGGGTACCTATTAATGTAATTGATTTTCTAACTGTAAAATTTCCTGTATGTCCTACTTTTTACTGTCTTCCCAAAATCCATAAGAACTTGCAAGATCCTCCAGGAAGGCCCATAGTTTCGGGAAATAATTCATTAACAGAACCTATTGCCAAATATGTTGATTTTTATCTAAAAGATTTGGTAAAAGTAGTGCCCTCATATCTTAAAGACACTGGAGATATTTTAAGAATAATAGAGAACATAGCAATTGAAGATGATTGGTACTTAGTAACCCTTTATGTGACATCACTGTACACAAACATTCCTCATACGGAAGGACTTGAAGCATTGGAATTTTTTCTCAACACCAGAAAGGTAAATGAACCACCCACTGAGATATTGGTACAACTGTCAGAATTTGTACTAACTTGTAATACTTTTTTCTTTGGGAAAGATTACTATCTACAAAGAAAGGGGGCAGCTAGGGGGGCAAAGTTTTGCCCCCAATTACGCTAATCTGTAACCATCCCAGACATGTAATCAGAGCAATTCCAAAAGGCCAATACATCAGAACAAACAGAAATTGTGAATCTGATGAACTGTACCAGGTAAAAGCAAAGGAATTAACATCGAGACTGGGAGTAAGAAGGTATTCCCATACACTTCTCAATGAAACAAAAAATGAGGTTGATGGAATTCCAAGAGCCTTTCTGTTGAAGGAAAAAAGAAAATACTATAGATCTCCAGTTTGCCTTTGTCAGTACATATAATCCTCAGTCCAAACAGATTAATGAGATTATCAGTAAACACTGGCACATAGCCAAACAAGACCCTGGTTTGAAAAATCTGGATGAAAAAGGACCTAGAATGGTATACAGGAGGGGTAAGACTATAAAGGATAAAATGATACACTCCTTGCAACCTACAAAACATTACCCTAGAATGTGGCTTCCAAGGAGAGATGATGGCTGAAATAAATGCGGCAACTGTAAGTTTTGCCAGGAAGTGGTAGTGGCTAAACATTACAGAAATCCATTGAGAGGTAAAAGTACATCTGTAACCCCCCTACAAATGGGGGTTCCCAAAAAGTCTTCCTTGAGCTTGCCTAAACGCTCACTGCCAGGCTGGTGTCCTGCATTTTAGCAGTTTAAATGTATTGCCAGACAGTGCCTATATAGGCTCTGTGTACTGTCTCTTTAAGGGCTGCCTGGATTGCAGTCATAATTAATCTTGGTCCTGGACTGCTGAAATAGGCCAATCAGTACCTTTGGGGACTCTAAAATGGAGCCTGGCCCCAGGGGCTTTGTGGGAGCCAAATTCTGTAGGAATTGTAGTTTTGGGCTTTTGGTGCCTAAATGAACCTGGAGGGGGAGCCCTTGTTGTGACTGACAGAGGAATCAACCAACCAAACCTTTTGGATCCTGGGGAAAGTCCCAGGCTGCTTGCAGCTACTTTAAGTTTTGAGTTGGGAAGTGAAAGGAGTAACAGCTCGAGATAGTCGGGCAGTAATCCTGCATAGATTCGCACAGAAGAACTGTGAAAGGGCTGAGTTTTGGCCTGCCTGTCCGCTTTATGTCCCTTAGAGGGAAACTGAAGTTTATTCAGACTGAATCCGAATTGTGAGGATGATTTAAGCCACAAAACTGTGACCAGGCTTTAACCTGAAGAAGACCGAAGATTTGCTGAATGCGATCGGCCTGTCAGGATTTCCAGCTACCTTTGAAGTCACGGTTTATGCAGAGACTTTAATTGCGACCGGATAGCAATCTGCCTAGTACAGTAGAATTTCTTACATGTAAATGTGCTGTGTGCTGTTAGTGGGTTGTGATTTGGTTTCCCACTACGTGCTAAACTGTGTTCTGCTTGCTGGAGGTTGCATCCAGCTCCCATGGACTGAATCCATATTCATCTCCATTGGGCCTGGGCTTTACTGGCCCAGCCAGACTACCGCTGCAAAGAGAAAGCCACTGACGAGAGACCTGCCTGGGGATCAGCCTCCTGCTCACGCTCTGAACAGGAACGACGCCTCGGTGATTTGTGTGGGCTCTGCTTCCCCTGGCACTCCAGTTCAACAACCTGCTGTCTTGATTTCATCCTGTCTGTGTCCTGTATTGGGTATCATGAGAAAACATCAGGGTAGCTCCCTGCAACAACAGCTAAATCTGAAGTGTTGTCATTGGATTGCTTTGTTGTCTTTTCTGTCAAGAACTGAGCCCTCTGGCTCCAGATTACAAATAGTGTGTGTTGTGCATGTTGCTTTCTTCCATCACAGGGCCCCAACCAGCTGCAAGCTGGCCTACCCCGGGAAACGTTCCTGGCTAGCCCACCATCTTCTTATCTGGGTACCCAGAGTGTATGTGTGACTGTGTAGGGACTCTGAAGTGCATGCATAACTGTCCGATTGATATAGCCTTTAAGCAAATCAACCTGATTACCCCCCTCGTTCAAGTCCCCTGAATAAATCAGATCTAACTTTTTTTGCATTTAACCTGACTGTGGTTCCAGTTTGTGCCAAGAGTACTGTACTGTTGCTATTTGCTGTGCATAACCTTGTTTTACAGGGGGTCCCCAGGGTCGAGCTAGAGGAACCAGCCCTGGTAGTAAGTGCAAACATAGTGGGCAATTGCATGGTGAATAAGGGTTATTGTGAAAGTGATTACTGTACAGTGTTCAGGCCACTAGAAGGGAAAGGGGGGGGGTTACAGTGTCCCGGAGGGCTGTGCCCAGGTTAGCTTGACCACTAACAACCCTGACCTCCGGGTGGAGGCACCCGTTTTAGTACCCAGGCCCCTTAACCTGCTACTAGGCAAGCAGGCAGGGGTAGTAGTCCTTGTGATAGTGCCACCTAGGGGTTACACACCAGTTAGAGGTTTTATCACATGCAGCACCAAGGGGCTGATATAACTGGCCAGCTGTAAATGTAGTCAATACTATGTTGGGAAAGCAAAAAGAATGTTCACGTTAAGGATAGGGAAACATGAAAGGGCCATAGAAGGAGAGGATCTAACAAATTCTTTGACTATGCATGTTTTTAAAACTAGAAACAAAAAAGAATACACCTTCACATATCGGGGCATTGAAAAACCTGTAATGTCCAGAAGAGGAGGTGATTATGATCATTTGGTTTTGAAAAGAGAACAGTACTGGATATTTGCCTTTAAGGCAAATGGAAGGTAGAGGGGCTCAGATGATAGAATTGAAGTAAAATCATTTCTTAAGAAATGAGTGCTTATCTCCCATTTTGTATAGAAGTGTATATACTAACTGTGATTTTAACATTTTGTTTGTATGACCTTTTTCTCTTTTCTCTCTTTCCTCATATAGATTTGCACCAGCATCCCTCTGTGCTGTCCGAGTTTGTCAAAAAAACATGTGCAATCTTTTTCTTCCTTTTACCACATGGCCAGGTTTGCATTTGACTATTAAGAAATAATTTATGTTTGACCACTAGAGTGCAGTATTTATACAATGAAATGTTTTCAGCATTTGATTCAGGACTGGAGAGTATAACTACCAGTGGAAAATGTATCTCCTGCATTTTAAACAATTTCTTTGCTGTATTAAGCACTTGGCTTTGTTGTTTTTTGTTACTATTGAGTTCTAGCAAGGTCTTTTGGTGCTATGTAATGGTATTTACATTTTTTAGAATGTCTCCTCTGATTTTAAGTGTATGTCTCTTTAAGTGGATTTTGTACTTAAGCACTGTTTTTTTTCCCCTACCCCCCCCCCACACCTTTGAGAAAGCTCCTATTGAGCGAGACGTGTCATGTGATCTTGGTGATACACCCATTAAATACGAACCAGCCGTGGGGAGCGCTGTGTATTTTGGAATATGCTCTGGATGGTTTATCTTCTATTTTTTTGTCTACACCTATTAAAGAAAGGTCTTTTGCACACACTGAGAAGTCGTCTGAGCTGGTGAGTGTTTACATTGTGACACTGTTATACGAGAATTATCTCGACCCTTAGCAGAGGTGCGGTTCTTTCCATACAAAGCTTTTACAGTCATGCGTCACAGTTTTTTGTAATGGTTGCTTAAAACGTGTAAATGGAATCAGTAAATACAGGTTACTCACCTGTAACAGGAGTTCTAGGAATGGTATATGTTGTTCATCCACACTTATTGGCAGGTTCCTTGCCGCTTTAAATCTTGCCGGAAGGTCTTCAAGCTAGCTTCTCCCACCCACCCGGGTGGTAAAACTCTCGGCTCCGCCCCATGACGCCAGATCTGGCCCGCTGGAAGCTCAGGTTGGCCGTCGAGCGAGAAGGAGGTCGGGTGGGTTCGTGTGGATGAACAACATATACCATTCCTAGAACTCCTGTTACAGGTGAGTAACCTGTATTTCTAGGGACATGGATATGTTGTTCATCCACACTTATTGGCAGACTCCTAGCAGTTCTCCGGGAGGAGGAAGGCAGCGCACCCCTAATACTTACTTGGGAACAAAGATTGGAGAACCGAGGCCCCAAAACCAGCATCCCAGCGTGACTCAAGGTCGATGTGGTAGTGGGAAATAAGGTGTGTGCTGACTTCCAGGTAGCAGCCCTGCAGATCTCCTGGATAGGGACATCCTGGAAGCAGCCACCCGATGCAGCAGTATGGCGGGTAGAATGAGCTCTTATCCTCTGGGAGGCTCCATGCCCGCTAACTCATAGCAGAGATTTATGCAGGAGGTGACCCATCTGCCTATCGTCCGCTTGGCTGCAGGTCTGCCAGGTGCGGCTTCAGCGTAAGTGACAAACAGCTGGCAAACCTCTCCCCGAATTTCAGCAGTGCGCTCCTTATAATAAGCGAGCGCCCTTCTAGGGTCCAGAGTATGGAGCCTATATTCGGCCTCCGAGGTGTGATTGGGGTAGAACACCGCCAGAGTCAATACCTGATTAAGGTGAAACTCCGACACCACCTTCGGAAGGAATTTCGGGTGGGGGCGTAGGACAACCTTGTCCCTGTGGAAGACCAGGTAAGGAGACTCGATGCTCAGCGCCTGGAGTTCTCCCATCCTTCTGGCTGACGTGATAGCCACCAAGAAGGCGGTTTTCCACGACAGGTGGGGGAGACCACACCTGTGCATTGGTTCGAATGGCTTGCCCATGAGCTTTGCCAGTACCAGCAGTAAATCCCACGGAGGTGGGGTTCCCACTGGAGGAAATGTGATCAAGGCCTTTGAAAAGCACCGACCACTTTTTCCTCGCCACTGACTGCTGACCGGCCCGCGCCGGTAAGCAGAAATGAGCTGCCAGGTGCACTAAGGGTCGTCAACCTAAACCTTGACTAGATAGGGACCATAGATAGTCCAAAATGCCTGCCACAGGACACGAGAAAGGGTCCAACCCTTTTTCCGACACCAAATGGAGAACCTCTTCCATTTGAAGGCATAGCATTTTCTGGTCGACTCCTTACGGGACGCCTCAACGACGTTGAGGACCTCGTCGGAAAGACCCAAGGCCTGGAACTCTAGCTGCTCAGGAACCAGGCCGTCAGGTGCAGGGATTGAAGGTCCGGATGGAACACCTTCCCCTGACTGACTGAGAGCAGGTCCGGGCGAGCTGGAAGCTGCCGCGGAGTCCTGGAGCCGAGACTGAGGAGATCTGGGTACCAGAACTGGCGAGGCCAAGCTGGGGCTATCAGAATCACCTGCGCCTTGTCCCTCCTCGCTTTCAGCAGGACCCTGTGAATCAGGGAAACGGCAGGAAAGGCGTAAAAGAGGCCCGGGGTCCACGGCCTCGAAAAGGCATCCCCCTGCAGCGAGCCCTGCTGAGGGGGGCGGGCATGAAACAGCCTCAGCTGCGCGTTCTCCCTGGAGGCAAACAGATCCACCAGAGGTGTGCCCCAGCGGGAGAACAGGTCTTGTACTATCTCTGGCAGGAGAGACCACTCGTGCGATGCAGCCCCTATCCGGCTCAGGGCATCGGCCAGGGTGTTGGAGGCTCCTGCCACATGAATGGCCAGGAGATCCGCCTCCAGGCTGCGCACTAGTGACCAGATGCGGAGAGCTTCCTTGCATAGAGGCAAGGAGCGCGTCCCGCCCTGGCGGTTTAGATAGTACATGGTCGTGGTATTGTCCATCTGGACTCGGACCACTTGACCCGGAGAAAGCGGAGCAAAGGCGGTGAGAGCTAGGCGGACCGCACGGAGCTCCAGCAGGTTGATATGGCATCGGGACTCACGGGGACCAGAGGCCGTGCGCTCGGTGTTCCCCCAGATGGGCACCCCAACCCATCAAAGAGGCGTCGGTCGATAGAGAGACCGTCGGCTCGGGGCGGACAAACGGGATACCCTCCTGCAGATGGGATGGAGCGGTCCACCACTGGAGGCGTTCCACATCTCCTGGGTCGTCACATGCGCTGGTCCAGAGGGTCTGGCGCTGTGACCACTGGCGGCCAGACCCCACTGGAGGCGCATGTGCCAGGCGTGCTGGCGGACTACGCTGGTACAGGCCGCCATAAGACCCAGAGTGCATGGGAAGTCCCGGGCGAGGCGCGATTGCCCAACCAGAAATGATTGGGCAAAGGAGGTAAGAACCTCGGCCCTGTCCGCGGGAGCCGTGCTCTGGCTCGAAGAAGTCGATCTCTGCCCGATGAGCGATATCACCTGCTTGGCTCGAGTTCCGACTTGGCCTCGTTGACCAGGAGGCCTAGTTGAGAAACAAACCGGAGGGCCAGATTTCTGGACCTCCACCTCCAACCTGGAGGGGCTGCTATCAGCCAATCGTCCAGGTAAGGGTACACCTGGACCCTCGGCCAAGAGGAAAGCTGTCACCGCTGCAATGCATTTGGTGAAGACCCTGGGAGCTGAAGAAAGGCCAAGGGCATGGCCTGGAACTCAAGAGGGATCCGCCCGTCTGAAGCCGGAGGAATTCTGATGAGACGGACGGATAGGGACGTGCAAGAACGCGTCCTGGAAGTCCAGAGAACAGAACCACACGCCGTGTTCCAGAGATGGTATTATCTGAGCCAGAGTGACTATTCTGAAGGTTCGAGACCTTAGGAACTTGTTCAGGTTGTGTAGGTCTAAGATGGGGCGCCAGCCCCACGTCCGTTTCGGGACCAGGAAGTACCTGGACACGAACCCTGGTTCTGGTGAAGGGTCCTCTATCTCTTTTATCACCCTTTTCTGAAGGAGGAGGGCGATGTCGGCTCGACGAGCCTGTAGAGATTCTGGGGACCCCAAAGCCCCCCGCGGGGCGACGGCTCTGAAGGGTGGAGCCTGCTCGAATTCCAGAGGCAGGCCTCTTCCCACCACCTCCAAAACCCACCTGTCCGTGGTAACAGCGGACCAGGCGGAAAGGAAGTGTGAGGCCGTCCCCAGGGAAACCAGAGGCGAGGTGGCGGGATGGGGTGACACCCCTCAGCCCGTCACTTAGCAGGCTTGGAGGAAGGACGGCCTGGGGACCACCAGGGCCTTTTCCTCTGCTTCCTATTAGAGGAAGCCGATGGCTTGGGCTTGGAATACCAAGGTCTAGCCTGCTGGCCCTGACGCTGTTGTTGGGCGGGCGTGTGGTGGGAGTGAGGGGCCGAAGGGCTTAGGCTGGGGCTTATGACCCTTGTCCCTCTGTCTCGAGCAGACCCGAATCAAGGTGGCACTGGATTTTCTCGATCCTCTGGAGGTGGCCTTCCACTCCAGGGCCGAACAGGTCTGTTCCCAGGAAAGAAGCGTCTAGCCAGCTTGTGCTGGGTATCCAGGTAAAGGTGGATGTTCGCATGCACCTCCGACGCATAGCCAGCGGCCGCCACTGACCGGGCACATGAGTCTCCTATATCCAGAGCAGTCTGGAGCTGTTGTTTGGCTACTGCCTGCCTGATCCGCACCTGCTTGACCGTAGTCTGCAGGTCAGCGGAAGATGAGAGCCGCCTCATCCAGGAGACCCAACAGGGCATGGGAGAAATGTGCCATGAGGGCGGCCGAACTGGCCTGCGAAGGCCGAGAGAAGAGGCAGCATACACTTTCCGCCCAGTAGTCCAATTTCTTGGACTCTTTGTCGGGCGGTTTGTCCACGCCCTGGCATTACCGCACGCCGGAAAACACTGTCCGTGACCAGCCCTTCGACCAAGGGTGTTCAAAAACCGGACAGAGAGCCAGTAGGGACCGCATACATCCTGGCCATCCTGGCCAAAGGCGCAGGACGAGCCGGACGCTGCCAAAGTTCCAGGGCGGCCGACAATGGCTCGGCCACTGGAAAGGCCTCCTGGGAGAATCCTCGGTCCAGAATCTCGGTGAGAGGATATCTGGCCTGTTTGGATACGGGTTCAAGCTTCATCCCAGTGGATTCTGAGATGAGCCTAAGAAGTCCTAGGAAGGACAAAGGGCTATCGTCCACTGACTGCCCCCCAGAGGACTCCAAGTCAAAGCGCTTGGAGAACAGGGAGGAGTCATCCGACTCCGACGAGTTGTCGAATAGCTGCCTGGAGCCTTAGCCACCCTCCACTTGCCGAGGCTTGTCAGGCGTGAGAGTGACCGACAGCCTAAGGGGAAGGCCTTGGGCCAACCGCGATTCTTTCGTCGGAGCCCCAGCTGTCGGCTGAGGTGGAGGCGGTTCCACCACAACTGGTGGGGCAGCCGGAATAGGTCGGACAACTGGCCTGGAAACAGGCTCCTCGACCACTACCTGGTCCGGTGGCAACCACTTAATGGCCGGAGAAGAGGCCTGAGCCTGCTTATTGGCCAGAAAAAATTGTTGCCACATGAGGTCCTCGTATTTTCGGCGTAGCTTACGCCAAAGCCTTCCCTCCTCGGCCGAGGAGGAGGAAGAAGAGGAAGAGCGGTGACACCGCTTGCCGCGGTGCCGAGACGAGACCGTCTGTGTCGGCGGAGCGGCTGGACGCGAAGATGTCCGAGACCGAGACCGAGAAACTCGGCTAGGCCGAGGTCGGTGAGGCGGGGAGCCGAGGATCGGCGATCCCCTCGGTTCGGTCGGCAAAACCGACGGCTCCTGATTCACCGGTACGGGAGAGCCGACGATATCCTCAGCCCTCACCGGGGGAACCGGGGAGGAGGGAATCTCGGCTTCTCCAGCCGACAACCCGTCTAACGGGTCGAGAAAAATCTCAACCTCGTCGGCGGGAGTCTCAGTCACCTGGCCTGACGGGGGCACCGTGAAGCCAGTGGCGGAAGCCGAGAATTCGACCGAAGTCGATTGTCGACGAGGGAAGGGGGATCTTTCCCGCTCCCAAGAGCGTCGACGATGAGACTTACTCTTAGACTTCTTCGACCGATGAAACGGACTCGAAGAAGTAGGACCCTCGCCTTTAGTTGAGAGGGTCAAGCAAAGCTCCTTAAAGGAAGCTGAATATGAGGTCCCGAGCGATAGAGGGACAAAGGCCGCAGAAGAGGAAGCGCGGCCTGGGCGCCTGCTCTTGAGGCGACCAACTCTCTCTAGTTGTTCGGCGGATCCCGCAGCGCGGAAACCGCCAGTCGGGCCTCTTTGGATTTGACGGAGGAAATCTTCTTCGGGACGCCCCAGAAGTAGCAGGCAGCGCGGTCCTCGGGGGCGTGGGCAGGAAAAGGAGGAACACAGGTCGCAAGCCTGCGGGTGCGTGCTCCTGGCCAAGGCAATAGCGCCTGCGTGGGTGCGGGTCCGTCCAGACATCTTCTGCCCACAGGGACATCTCCGAAATCGGAGTCGATTGTCCACCGCGGCTGTGAAGGAAGAAGACCGAGAAAGATATAAAAGTTTTTCTCTCTTTTTAAACCGAGAGGATTTTAGGCCCAAAACTTAATCGCAGAGCGTTAAGGAGGGAACCTGAGCTTCCAAGCGGTAAGGAAGATCTGGCGTCATGGGGCGGAGCCGAGAGTTTTACCACTCGGGTGGGTGGGAGGAGCTAGCTTGAAGACCTTCCGGCAAGATTTAAAGCGGCAAGGAACCTGCCAATAAGTGTGGATGAACAACATATCCATGTCCCTAGAATGACAATTTAAGCTTTTTTTTTGAAGGGCAACCCAGGAAGAGGAAATTGTAACAGCTAGTCTGAAACCACTGTATCTCTTTCTAAAATTAGACAATGTAAACTGGGGAAGATTGGAGGAACGTAGAATGTAGTTACTCTGTTTCTTTCTGTGCACCACATCTTGAAGAAAAGAAGGAACTTTACATAGAACAAATTTACAGACAAATAATAACCACCGAATCTGTCTACGCTGGGATAGTAACTGTAGACCTACAGCAGACTATAAAGTGCAGTGATGTGTTGACCAGGGCAGACCTGAGATGAATCTCAGGCACTATGATATAAAATATCCAAGGGACTCAATATAGTCACCGAGGCTCTCATATATATGAAATCACTGTAATTAGCCAGGACCTTCTGAGAAACGCAACACAATGCAAGATTCTCCCTAGGAATACTCTCGGACCACTCCCTGGTCAGTTTTTCTCCTCCCTGTCAGTGGGCTCTAGTGGTGAAAGATAAAATTTGAAGGCTTAACAATAATTTACTGAAGGACCCTGAAAGCCTTCAAAAAATAAAAGATTGTGCAGTCAACTACTTGAGAGAAAACACTGCCACACTGGACAATCCTGCCCACTATGGTGTGCTTTTCGTTGCTGCACAAGGTGAGAACTCATTTAGCTGGTAGCAAGTAAAAATGGAAAAGAAAGTAGAGAGTGAACAGCTCCTTGCTGACATCCGTACCATGGAAAGAGTGATCTCCAATTCCTCTTCCATATACTAACCCTACGGCTCAGGCAGCAGGAGATGGTGTGTACAAATAAAGCAGTACACCAGTCCCCTCAAGCTCCCCTCATCACCGCTCCTAGAGAGATGGCCTCTGCCTTTGGGGAGTTCTATACAACACTACCTGCTAGTGTGCCCCCAATTCAGGTGGAATGAACACAGTAATTTCTTTAGAAGGCAATCAGTCCGTAAAATTAACCCCAGAAGGCACGAAGTCTCTAGGCTCAGTCATTACCTCTGGGGAGATAAGGAAAGCAATCAAGGGCTCTTATCTGATAAGGCCCTGGCCCAGACGGCTTTTCCCCTAATACACACAAAGTGCTCTTTGAGGAAGTCACTGGCACTGTAACACAGCTATTCAATGCCACAAGAAGGGGGGGAGGCATGCTGGACCCCCTACTACAAGAAGCCCACATCACTCTCCTACCCAAACTAGGCAAGGACCCTGAACTCTTATTTTCCGATGGGCCCATCTCCCTACTGGACCAAGACATAAAGATGCTGGCAAAAACCTTGGCAGACACAGTTAGCAGAGTGCAGAACTCTCTCTCATTAGGCCCAAAAAGGTGGGCAACATGCAAGGCAGGTTATCAACAGACCACCTAAGTAAACCAGGTTGCATTACTTCCACCTCCAGGGACTCGGGCACCCCTGTGGTGCTGGTGCCAATGTATAAAGCCTTTGTCAAGTTCTACTGGCCCCTTTTCTACCTCACACTGCAGTCCTTTGGTTTCCCAGAGCCATTTCTGAAGTGGGTCAAAGTTCTCTACTCTCATCCAACAGCCTAAATCACCTGTAATGGAATCTACTCACAATCTTTGGCCCTACAGAAACGTACAAGGCAGGAAAGTCCCCCTCATCTTATTTATTCAATTTGTGTCTGGAACCACTGACCAGACTGTTTATAGCAGACAAGAAAATTCAGGGCATTCTGGTAGAGAACTACAAGTTCAGAATGTTCATGTATGCCGATGATATGCTACTGCACCTGGAAAACCCAGAGCGGTCACTTTCAGCAGCTTTAGAACTGCTAGAACAATTTGGCACACTCTCCGTGTACAGGCTCAACATCCTGCCACCATGCCACTAAACCATCTCACCTCTAAAAAGCAGGCAGTGATATGGGAAAGTACCTGGCACTCAGAAGTACACAAATACCTGAGCATTATGATTTCAAGGAGCAAGAAGTCAGTGGTTTCCAAAACCATAGGTCTGCTAATAACGCAAATTAAACAGGACTGACACCAGTGTTCAGCTCTACCCCTGACCCCCTGGGCTACAATTAATGTTATTAAAATGAGTATCTTGCACAGAATCTTGTATCCAGTGGGAATGACTGGGCACATTATCCCAAAGAAATTGTTCTCTGTACATAAGACACTTATCCCTGCTTTCCTCTGGAACAATAAATCTCCATGAAGGGCTTACAGTAAGCTAATCCTCCATAAACACCAGGGTGGGCTTCAGCTACCTCACTTCAGACTATATTACCTGGCGCAGCATGCTAGATACTTCCTTTGGTGGAAGGAGGAAAATAACTGCATCCCAGAAGGCCAATATATCCCACACTGTTAGAGGATGGAAACTGACCTATGTAACAAGGTTGGGCTAAACATACAGTAGAAACATAGGAAATGAAACACAGAATTTGACGGCAGATAAGGACCGCTTGGCCCACGCAGTCTGCCCATTTCCCTACCTAATGGATAAGCTGCAGATCCTAGTTAACCAGCAGCCTACTTCTTTGTACCCCCAACCCCCTAGAATTGCCTTATGGCTGTCCCATGCATGCTTGAATTCAATCACTGTTTTTGACTCCACAACCTCCTCCGGAAGGCCGTTCCATGCATCCACAACCCTCTCTGTGAAAAAATACTTCCTTACATTACCTCTGAGCCCCCCCCCATCATCAAATTGTGCCCCCTTGTTCTTGCACACCTCTTTTTTTGAAAGATGCTACCCTTTTGGACTTTGTTGATTCCCTTGAGGCACTTGAACGTTTCTATCATGTCCCCCCTCTACCTCCTTTCCTCGAGGCTATACATATTAAGCTACTTTAGTCTCTCTTCATATGTCTTCCGGTGCAGACCCTGCACCATTTTAGTTGCCCTCCTCTGGACAGCTTCCATCTTGTCTATGTCCTTGCGGAGATTGGGTCTCCAGAACTGCACACAGTACTCCAGATGGGGTCTCACCAGCTGTCTGTACAGAGGGATAACAACTTCCTGTTTTCTACTGGTGATGCCTCTCCCTATGCATCCCAGTATCCCCCAACCCTCCTTACTGCCCTCTCACATTGCTTTCCCACCTTTAAGTCATATGATATGACTACCCCAGGTCCCTTTCCATTTTTGTCGTTGTTAGTATCTCACCCCCCATTGTGTACTCTTCCCTGGGTTTTTGTTTCCCAGGTGCATTACCTTATACTTCTTAGCATTAAATCTAAGCTGCCATACATTTGACCATTCCTCTAACCTTGCCAAGTCCCTTCTCATCCTTTCCACCCCACCTTGTGCATCAACTCTGTTGCAGATCTTTGTGTCATCTGCAAAGAGACATACTTTTCCTTCCAGTCCCTCTGCAATGTCACTTACAAAGACACTGAAGAGGACCAGTCCTAATACTGAACCCTGCGGCACCCCACTAGTTACCCCCTTTCTTCAGAGTGGACTCCATTTACTATTACCCTCTGTGTCCTATTCTCCAGCCAATTCTTTACCCAGGCTATCTAACTTGTATATTAATCTTTTGTGTGGGACTGAGTCAAATGCCTTGCTAAAGTCTAGGTAGGCCATGTCCACAGCCCTTCCCTGATCTACTACTTTGGTCACCCAGTCAAAGAAATCTATTAGATTTGTCTGGCATGACCTTACTGCTGTGAATCCATGCAGCCTTGGGTCCTGTGCCCCTCTGGCCTCTAGGTACTTGACAATTCTTTCCCTCAGAAGTGATTCCATCATTTCCCTATCACTGAGGTTAAACTAACTGGTCTGTAGTTTCCCGCTTCTGCCCTGCTCCCACTTTTGTGAAGGGGAATCACATCTGCACTCCTCCAGTCCTCAGGTACCACCCCATCCTCCCATGATTTGTTAGAGAGGGTAGTCAGTGGTGTCACTAGTACTACCCTTAGTTCTTTTAGAATTCTGGGATGAATCCCATCAGGCGCCATTGCTTTGTCCACCTTCAGTTTTAAGAGTTCTTTCAGAACCCTTTCTTCTGTAAATGGGCTGGTATCAACTTCTGTATCCAGAGTGTTTCTATTGTTTGTTTTAGGTACCTCCCCCTCTTCATTTGTAAATACTGAGCAAAAATATTTGTTTAGTATCTCTGCCTTTTCACAGTCACCCTCTGCTCACCCCCTTCCCTTTATTAAGCCTCACTATCCCTCCCTTAGTCTTCCTTCGTTCCCTGATGTACCTAAAAGGTTTTATCCCCCTTCTTAACTGAGTTGGCTATCTTTTCCTCAGTTTGGGTCTTTGCTGTTCTGACTGCCTTCCCAGCTTCCTTTTGCTTTAACTGATACAATTCTCTGTTCTGCTCCTTCTGTGATTCCTTGTACTTTCTGAATGCTTTCTTTTTCTCTTGAACCTTCACTGCCACTTCCTTTGAGAACCATAGTGGTTTCTTACATCATTTTGTTTTGTTTATTTGCTTCACACAAAGGCTTGTTACCTCTGTGATGGCAGTTTTTATTATTCCCCATTGTTCTTCCACCCCTCCTTCCTGCCCATTTGCTAGTGCATTCCTTAGGCACTCACCCATTTTGGCACAGTCAGCCATCCTGAAGTCCACTACTTTTGCCTTTGTATGGCTTGAGTCTATTGCTGTGTTTATTGTGAACCATACTGTTCGATGGTCGCTAGTTCCCAGATGGCTACCCACTTCTACATCTGTGATCCTCTCTCCATCTCCATTTGAGAGGACCAGGTCTAAGATTGCTCCCTCTCGAGTGGGTTCCAATACTAGTTGTCTAAGGCATGCCCCCTGTAGGGCATCTAGAATAACCCCACTCTTAGAAGTGGCTGCTGCAACTGCACTCCAGTTAACATCTGGCATATTCAGATCACCCATCAGCAATATCTCCCCTTTATCTGCCATTCTAAGTAAACTTTCTATCATTTCCTTGTCCATTTCCTCCCCCTGAGAGGGGAGGGTCTGTATACAATCCCTGTGCGGATTGTGGTGCCATTGCCTGCCTCCAAATTGACCCACAGTGCTTCTTCTCCTCCCTGTTTACCCTTTTGTTCTGTTGCTTTGATTCCTTCTCTTATGTAGAGAGCTACTCCTCCTCTTTTACCTTCCCTGTCCCTCCTGCCAGATGTTCCTCCTCCATCAAGGCCACTAATTCAGGAAGCTTGCTACTCAGACTACGGGCACTGGTACTCATTGCTCTCCATTTTTTGATGGCTTTACCTTCTGTAGCAGCATCCCCCACTGACCTTTCTACCTTGGTCTTTTTCTCATTTAGTACCCTGTTTTGTAGGGGGAGGCTGGGATTTTCCTGCTGCTTATCAGTGCCTCCCCCCTTGACTAGTTTAAAGCGTGCCAATGAAGCATTTAAACCGACTGCCCAAAAGACTTGTTCCTTCCTGGACAGATGCAGACCATCCTGCCAGTATAGGCTGGTGTCCCTCCAGGTGGAACCCCAGTCCCCAATGAAGCCAAACCCCTGTGCTCCACACCATTTTTTCAACCATTCGTTAAACTGCATGGTGCAAAGTACCCTCGCCTCACCCATGCCACTGACAGGCAGCACCTCTGAGAAGGATACTGTGTGTGCTACTTGTCTTCAGCACCTCCTCAACTCTACAAAGTCCTTCTGCACTGCTCTAATCTCATGATGAGTCAAGTCATTTGTCTCTAGGTGGACAATGACGTCCAGCTCAGACTCACGCGCAACTGTTCTCGTGATCCTAAGGATGCGCTTCCTGTCCCTCCAAACCATGGCACCAGGCAGGCACCTTACTTCAGTTTTCCCTGCTCCCCCAGTTCTATCCCCCTAATAACTGAGTCCCCCACCAGGAGCTGCTTCCTTTCCCTGTGGTGCCCTCTGCCTCCTTCCTGAGGGCCTCCCTTGTGACAGTTGTCTGCACTGCGATACAAAAAGCTAAATCAATTTCTGACCCTGGCAGACAACGATGTCTGCACATACTGGCAGAGGGAATTTCCAAACTAGCAGACCCAGAAATTAGATCTGAGCAGTGGAAGAACTTGTATAAATTTATTAAATCTGATGTGTTGCGACTAATGCAGTACAAACTGATCCATAATTTATACTACATGCCAGCAAAATTACAATCAATGCAGCACTTAGATTTAGACACCTGCTCTAGATGTTAGTTAGCGACCAATGCCCTTAAAAAATCACGTGGGACTGAGCCAAGGCTAAACCTCTCTTGGAGCTATCCAACTAAGAGTGGACCCTCTGCTTGGACTAGATGCAGCTTTCCGCCAAAAATCTGCCTGCTAGGCCTCAACCTTAAACAATTGGTAAGCCAGCAAAAATACCACATTATGTTGATCTCAGCCACTGCCAGGAAGCTAATACTCAAGCTCTGGCTGGATGAGGTCCCCCCTACCTACCAGGAAGGGAAATGCAATTCTGAATGCTCTAAGGATTGAGAAAATGACAGGAAGCATACACACTCTTCCGTAGTTTTACCAGACCAGATGGAGCTCCCTTCACACCTTATTAATGGTAGGATCATAGGGCTTGCTGGTCACACCCATAACAGGTATACTGACAAGTATCAGTTTGGATCTCTGGGAGTTGTATGATATGACCGTTTACTGGATCTTGTAGTTCTGTATTGTATCACCTCGAGTCCTGAATGTTGACAGGTCAGGAGGACCTTGGACATTCTATGTTATCACCTGTTGTTGTGTTATTGTGTTGTGTTCTTTTAATTTAAATCAATAACGTTTAATATTAAAAAAGGCAGTCGGATTACTAGGGTGCATTATAGGGAGGAAGGACCAGTAGGGCAGGGGAAATAATCCTGCCACTTTACAAGACTCGGGTAAGGCCGCACCAAGAATATTGCATGCAGTTCTGGTTTTAACTTTTAATACATAAATGACACTAAAGCAGGTGAGGGAAATGCAATGTAGGGCCACCAAAACTTATTTATGGAATTTTGGTAACTGGGTAGGCCGGAGATCATAGGTCCTCTTTTCAGGGGTGACCCAGAATTAGTTACAAGCATTGTTAACAAGCAAGTACAAGAACAACAGGACACTGTCAAAAGTTCAACTGTGGAGGTGTTGCCTGGCAGCAGAGTGGAGCAGACGCTTTCCTGTAGAGCTCTCAGGGATTAGAGCCAAAAAAACTACTAACAGCGTTTTAATCTTCATAATCCAGATTGCCTGACAAGATCTCAACTTGTTGGTGCTGAGTCAGCTGTAAATATGGGCAAAAAAAGAGAGTATCTTGTCCTCAGCTGAATTTTTTAAGCCAAAGACGACACAGGGAGGTGTGCCGCAGCAGTCAGAAGGAGCCTGTGGTGATAGTAGCTCTGGGACAGAGGAGGTGTCCCTGGGCACAGTTAATTCTACATTTGCCCAATTGGTGAAAACTGTGAGGGACAAGGACAAAAAATTTGATGTCCTTACTCCCTGAGTAACTGCTCTTGAGACCCGGGTGGACAAGTGTGAATGATCGGTACAGCATGCTGAGGGGGCCTCTCAAGTCAGCAGATGTAACTGATAAACTTCTGAAACAGAACTCCCTGCTTTGACAGCACTGCACTTGGACAACGTAGAGAATCTGGCAAGGGAGCGCAACGTAGGAATTATCGGGCTGCCGGAGCGGTCTGAAGGAGAGGATCCTCTTTTCTTTGCTCTAGCTATGCTACCACAAGTATTGGGCCTATCGGACGATGATCCTCCCTTGGCGCTAGAAAAAGCATACCAAATCACTCCCCAGTGCATGGGGCCAAATGTTACCAGACCCCGCACCTTTCTAGTGGTTTGCACTGGGGTAGGAATTCGGGATCGGATCCTAGCAGTCACAAGGCACAGGCGACACCTGCGCTATGGGGATGCTGACTTGTCTCTGTTCCCCGATCTCTCTTACTCAACTAGACAATGCTGGAAAGCCTTTGACCAGGTGAGAAGTAAGCTGAGGTCCCTAAAAAGTATCGCATCAACTTCTCCTGCCTGCTAAATTAAAAGTACAATGGAAAGGACATACATACCTCTTCAATGACCCATCGGAGGCAAGTAAGCTTCAGGAGAGGATCGAGGGGGAACAGATGGAGAACGAGGACAATTCATCGGATGATGGGGCCCTGTTAGAGGATTGAAAAAGTGAGGGACAGTGAGTACTCTGCAGTGATTCCTACGGGGGTGCCCTTGGAACTCTAACTAAACTGTTTAAAGTTTGATTTTTGCAGCTCTGTTCATGTGTTCATGGCCGACTAGCTTTATGTTGGATCCTATCATTGTGGGCCTAATAGATAATCTGTGGTGTAATGTTTATAACCACGTCTTCTTTTGCAGGTTTGAAGCTTGTGAGGCTCCTTTAAAGAGAACTAACTTGCTGTCCTGAACATTTAAAATGGGCTCATCCTTGGGAATGAAAATTACTGACTGGATACAATGGGGAAAAATGAAGGGTGAAGGGGCAGATTAGCAGGATTAAAACAGGGGAGAGATGGGCACAAGACCCGGGGGAGCAGGCTGAGGTACTAAATGAGTACTTCACCTCAGTTTTCACCAAGAAAAATGGGGATGCAGCATCATACATGGGAGGAGACAGTGATACTGAAGAGGGGAGGACCCTTACCGATCGGCGGGTCTGGGTAGAGGGGGAGGCATCACTGGCAGGAGGGGGGGAAGGCTAAGCAGGGAGAAGAGGTAGCGGAAGTGGAAATCACAGCCGAGAGAGAGAGAGAGTGAGGGAAGCCCTCAGGCCCCTTAAGACAGAGAAAGCACCAGGGCTGGATAAATTACATCCCAGAGTGCTGAAGGAACTTGCGGATGTCCTGGCGAACCCCCTGGCGGAGCTTTTCACCATCTCTCTGAGGACAGGGTGGATGCCCCAGAACTGGAAGGTGGCACATATAGTGCCTATCCACAAGGGGGGGGGGGAATCAAGGGAGGTGGCAGGGAACTACAGGTCTGTCAGCCTGACATCGGTGGTGGGCAAGGTGATGGAGGGCATTGTCAAGGAGAGGCTGGGGGGGACCTGGAAAAGTCAGGGTGCCTGGACGACAGACAGCATGGATTCGTCCCGGGGAAGTCATGTCAGACGAACCTTGTGGAGTTCTATGACTGGGTGACGAGTGCCTTGGACCTGGGTAGACCAGTGGACGTCCTCTTTCTAGACTTCAGCAAGGCATTTTACTCTGTTCCTCACGAGGGCCTGTTGGATAAGATAGGAGAAATGGGGGTGGAGAACCAGATGATCAGATGGATAGGCAATTGGCTCCAGGACCGGACCCAGAGGGTCGTTGTTGGCGGGATAGTCTCATCCCCAAGGAGGGTCATTAGTGGGGTCCCACAGGATCAGTCTGGGCCCCGCCTGTGCAACGCCCCCCCACGTCTCTGACATAAAGATAGGGTATCAAGTGAGTGAGATGAGTCTCCCCATGGATGACCCAAAACTGGGGGCGGTGGTGGATGGAGAGGAGGGGAGGGTGGCCCTACAGGGGGACCTGGAGGCTCTGGAAACATGGTCTAGAAAGTGGAAGCTGAGGTTCAATGCAGGGAAATGCAAGGTACTGCACCTGGGGGCCAGAAACCCTGGCCAAATGTACACCCTGGGGGGGGGGAATGCTACAAGTCTCGATGGCTGAGAGGGACCTGGAGGTGGTGGTGGATGTCAAGATGAAAACTCGGAGACTTGGAGGAGGGCAGCAGCCAAGGCCAACAGTATGCTGGGATGCATCGCTAGGGGATCACCTCCAGAAGGAGGAGTGATACTCCCTCTGTATAACTGCTTGGTGAGGCCGCACCTCGAGTACTGCATGCAGTTTTGGAGGCCACACTTAAAGAGGGATATTAAACTCCTGGAGAGGGTCCAGAGGAGGGCAACCAAAATGATTTGGGGCTTGGGGGATAGGACCCATGAGGAGAGGCTCGAAGAGCTAAATATGTACACATTGGAAGAGAGAAGGGACAGGGGGACATGATAGAGGTCTTCAGGTACATGAAGGGGGTAAATAGGGAAGGAACAGTCAGGGTGCTTCAAAGGAAGGAAGGAGGGGGGGCACTAGAGGGCATGGGTGGAAGCTGGGGGGGGGGGAAGGAGGAGGTGCTACTTCACAGAGGGTGGTGGAGCCATGGAATGCTCTGCCTAGGGGGCTGGTGGAGGCAAAGACGGTGGAGGGGTTCAAGAGGGGGTGGGACAGGTACAGTGGAAGGGTTCTGGAAGCAAAATCCAATGCAGCAAGAATATCCGGAACTGGGAAGGAAGAAGCCAAAGAAGGTGAGGGGGGCAGCAAGGTCAGCTCCCAGGGTGGGGGCTGACCAAACGAGCAGAGCCAAAAGACCGTTAGGCCTATTCTGCTGGTATGTTAGTATGATAGTAGTTTATTAATATAGCGGTATATTCTGGGCTGGTTGCCTAACTGTTAAAAGATAGCATTACTCTTCATGTCATTCTACTTATTATCCCCTGGCAGTGCTCTAGGCTGCTATAGGCTGTTCTATATATGTTCATCCTGTTAAAGTAAAATATTGTATTTCCCGGACTGCTGTAACTAAGGGGATGATGTCCTGTGATGCCTTAGCAAGTAGATGTTATTGGACAACTGAATCCTGTATTCCTCTGTGGAAATTCTTTGTAAGTTTTTGCTGAAACTTATAAATAAATAAATGGAAAAAAAAGTACAAATGTGAGCAAATTTGGAGATTTAGTTACATACAGTATATTGCACAGTAATTTATAAAAGACCATAACACATAATTAGGACAATGTGTGTGAAATTCAATCAACGGTCATGGTATACAAAGTAAAAGGGAGAAACAATACTACGCCAGCAGATAAAAAGCCATACACGATGTAAAAAATTGTAGCGGTAGCGGAAATAGATTAGACTGAGTTATCGGTGGTATGGGAGAGAAGCGCTGTGAGGAGATGTTGGTGGCCCTTAACAAGTTCCTGTTGGAGAAAGAGGACTAAGAGGGAACATGATCTCAGTCTTTCACATACTCAACAGTATGCCTTCCAGCAGGATTCAGGGGACATGCCCTGAAGCTCAAAGGTGATATATTCTGGGCCAACATTAGGAAGCACTTCTTCTCCCAGAGGGTTATGAACCTATGGAACAGCCTATCAAGTCAGTGGGCATAAAGACAGCACAGGCCATCAAGGTAAGCATGGAAAAAAATAGGCATTCCAAGGAAATCACTGGATACACTGGCTAGTGGGGTGGGTAGTGAATCCTTTAAACTCTGCACATGTTTGCACAGCACACTTATTCATACCTGTTCATGAGCAGGGGGTGGACATTATGGACTTATGAGTCCCTTCTGGCCTTAAATTATTATGTTATGTCATACTGTGGTGACAAGTCAACACCCACCGCTGAGCAATGCGTGGCGCACAACACAGTGATGCCAGGAGAATTTGCCTGGTTATATGGATGAGCCTAACCCATCACTCTGGACTACCTGGAGGCAGGCATAGTCCAGAGTGTTACTGAACGCGACCTGAGAGGTGGGCACATCTTGTGGACTGCACCTATACTTCTTGCCAGTCTAGGATGAAAACTCTGGCATTTGGAATCAACCGTGTCTCCTACATGGAAAGCAGGCACTCAACCGATGGACTGCCCACCAGCCCGATGGCTACCTTTAAATCATTATTTTTTTTAGTATACACTGACTGCCTAAGATGTGTTGCCTAAAAAGAATAACTTGCTTAGTAAAGCTACATAGCAGCATGAACTTTCACACCCAGAAATTATAAGCAAGGCTTAGGAAACTAATGTGTCCTTCTATACAGTATTTATATGTGCTGTTTGGTTACTAGAAGCTAAGGGGGCAATCCCTTTAAACAGGACTGCCCACTCGTTGTAAGTAAATGGCATGCTGCACGATGTATTGAGACTTACTTCAGAGCTCCTTCGAACTGGCCTAATTCGGACACTGATTACTGATGTTATATCCTATTATTCCAGTATGTTATGGCACGTGTGGTTATCAGACACCACATAGCTATAAACTGGTTTCCTGATTCCCAGCCCGTGCATTATCACGCATTACAGGACCTCCCTCAAAGAAACTAATTTTATAAGCCACTCTGTTTCAAGGAAAATCTTGACTTTCTGTCCATAGCCAGGTGTAAAGTTTTTTTTCTTTCTGTCCACCGATGCCGTAAGTGAACAGTAAACTCTACCTGGAACCTTTGTCTTACTGGATGGTCCTTTTGTAATCATAGCTGGTCTCTTTCTTTCCTCATGATCTTCTCGACTTTCATGTAATTACAGTTTTATTTGGATGGAAGAAAGATGTTGTTGCCAAGAAAAAGGAATAAAAATGTCATTTTCAATTGGCAGAAGCTGGATAATATTCAGGGGGTTCAAGCAAGGGGCTTTCATAGTACGTTTCATATGGAATATGACAGAGAATAATTCAACCTGGAGTAGGACACAGAATAAGTGAACTCAAATACAGTTTTGGACACTGTCAGTTCATGGGGTACAAAACGCAAAACATACTAAAGATATAGATAGCAGGCATTTTAGATTTAATAAGTTTTTATTTCTTTGGTATACTTTAGGTGTGCTTTTATTAGGCACCAACAGCGTAGCTGTAAGCACCTTCTGTTGTCACGTGTACTCTTTTTTGCATTTAGTCAAGTTCAAAGGTACATTCTTATTCTTGGTCTTATTCTCTGATAACCAAGTAAGACCCAGTAGGCACAAGTGCCTGTTTCCTGGGGTGACCCAGGAGCATTAGGAAGGTTAAGTGATTTGCACAGAATCACACAGTATGGAAGCAGAGGTTGTTGGAATGAAACCTAGGTCTGCTGGATGTAACAAGCTCGTTACGCTAACATCTAGGTTACACTGTCAGCCTATTCTGGATATTCAGTGGGAGTGATTCAGCTGCATGATGTCAGTGATAGGTTTTTTAGGTCTTGGCACAGAGATCCAGACCTGCAGTTCACAGCCACACACTGGCAGTTCCACTGGAAAGTGCCGATTTGTGAGTATATCTTCAGGCTAAGCTCCGCACCATCACCCAAGCAGTATATCCCTTGGTTCTGCACCATGATGTCAGATTTTGCATGCTGGAAGCAATGATCCATGTGCCATGTACCAGGGGTGGCTTGGTGGGTGGTGTGGATGTGAACTATATACCACATTAGAAAGAACAGTTGCGTACTTTCTGTAACAGCAGATCTTCGAGAGACTCTCTTGCAGCAGGTAACACACTTGGGTCCTTGCCAGAGGGCACTCTTCTGCATGGCAGCTTCCTCCAGCAGTCTTTGCCTAGGGACCACCCACACTGTGACCTCATCATTGTATGACTATATCAGTATGGGTAGCCCCAGGCACCCTCAGTTCCCCGCTGGCTTCAGCTCGCTGATACGCGAATAGAGGGAAACCCGAGGTGCTCTAGAAACCATCCTCTTACATATGTCTGGAGGGAAAAGAATTTGTTTTCTTAGAGAAGGACAGGGGAAGGAGGGAGGTAATGTACCTGCTGCAAGAGATTTTCTCGAAGATCTACTGTTATGGTAAGTACTCAACTTTTCTATCTTCTTCAAGGACATCTCTTGTAGCAGGTGATACACTTGGGATGACTCCCGAGCAGTAATATCAGAAGGGTGGAAGATTACAAGGGAAGGCCTTGCAGCACGCATGATCGAAGGCTGTTCAGTGGTGGGAGGCGATATCTTGAAGGTATGGATTGTGGACCATGAAGCTGCATTACTTACATCTGTAATGGACTCTACTGTGAAGCAAGCAGCTGTAGCAGCTATGGCTCTCATAGAGTGCGCATGACAGGGCCAGGTAGTTTGTTGTATTTGTTAGAACGTAATGCAGTTAGCCAGCCATGTGGAAGGGGTTTGTTTTGTAACAGGGAGTCTTTCTCTAGATTGTGCGAAGAAAACAGAATTGTGGTATCATTCTGAATGGCGTAGTTCACAATGTGTAGTATCTGAGCATCCTGTGCACATCAAAAGTGCGTAGACATGATTCTCCCGGATTGGAAAATTCAGTGTAATAAACCGGTAGCTCTATAGATTGATTCAGAGTATGTTCCGAAACCACAGTCGGCAAAAGGAGGGGTTGATGTGTAAGGAAATTCTGTCTTTGTGGAAAATAAGGTAAGGTTTTCTGTACCTCAGAGTCTGAAGTTCAGAAATACGTCTGGCAGAAGTCACTGCCAGTACAAATAGAGTCTTCCATGAAAGAAGACGAAAGTCACACTTGGCTAGGGTCAATTGTCCAGAAGGAAAATTAAGGTCCCTCTGTGGGGTAGGATGTCTGGTTGGGGTTGAAGATGTAACATTCCCCAGAGAAACACCATTGCCAAGTGATGTTGGTAAATCAGGTTGCCTTCAATTGGTTCATGAAAGGCTAAGATGGAGGCCAGGTGAACCTCAATGGAGGAGTAGCTCAGGCCAGTAGCCGTGAGTGAGGATAAATATTCCAAGACTTGTGTTACTGGACATGAAAAGAGGTCCATGGACTAAGAGGTAGCCCATATGGAAAAAACTTTACCATTTTAATTTGTACGTTCGTCTGGTAGAAGGTTTGCGAGATGCCAGCAGAATGTTCACCATTGGTGAGGAGACCTGGAGACAAGATATGAAAAATGTCTTCAGGAGCCACACATGGAGGTGGAGGGAGTTCAGATTGGGGTGGAGTAACATGCCTCTAACCTGTGTCAAATCTGGGCTGATGGGCAATAGTAGTGGGTTTACCACCGTTAATTGTTGTAGTAATGGGAGCCAGACCTGCCGAGGCCACATGGAAGCAATAAGGATCATCGTGGCTGGCACCAGATGTAACTTAAATAGTGTCCTGTGCAGGAAGGGGACACGAGAAATGGCATAGAAACAGAGTCCTGTCCAAGGTTGGGACAGGGCATCTACAGATAAGTCCCAGTTTTTCGGAAATGGACAGAAAGCCTGAGGACAAGCTGCATTGTTCTCATTTTTAGTAGATTTACATGGAGAGAGGCGGAGCCTGGGTCCCATTGTCCCCGAGTATTGTATGGACCTAGATGTGTGCCCCAGCTAGTGGGGAAGCATCGGTAGTTACTGTTTGGGATGGTGGTAGGGATTGGAAGGGGACAACCTAGGAGATGTGGGGATGGCATGTTCACCAGCTGAGGGTAGTCCAGAGGCATGGAGTGACCCGAATGCAAGCATCCCAAGAATCTGACTTTTGCAACTGACTTTGTAGTGCCTATTGGACAGGCTGCATAAACAGTGTTGCATGGGCTACCACTGAGATGGCTGTTGCCATATGCCCTAAACGGCACAGTAGTTGTCTTGTTGATACATATTGTACCTCTTGAACTTGAATAACCAGGGACATAAGTTTGGTTTGACTGTCCTCTGGTAAGTAGGCCCAACCTGCAGCAGTGTCCAAGACTGCTCCTATGTACTGAAGATGTTGGGTGAAGATCAGGTGAGACTGGAGCCAAGTTACCATAATCCCCAAGGGTTTAAATAATTTCATAGTGGCTCGTAGGGAGGAAAGAAAAAAGTTTGTCGAGTCTGCCATGATAAGCCAATCATCTAGGTATGGAAAGATGTAGTGGCCACATCCCCAAAGCACCGCAATCACCACTGCAAGGCAGTTGGTAAACACCCTTGGAGTGGATGAAAGTCCAAAGTGCACGGCTTGGAATTGGTAGTGCTGACCTAGCAATTGAAACCGAAGAAAACAGTGGTGTAGAAGATGGGGTGGTGGTTCTAGAGGCAGGCTGGGACTGAATGCGGCCTTGACCGGTTGCTCTCTAGTTTCCCTGCTTTCTTCCATTTCTTCTGGACTGAAAGTATTAGTAGAGGTACTGAGTCGATTGTTGAGCAGAGTGATACCGGCTGCGGACTGTTCTAAGTTGTCTACCAGAAGCCTGGAGGTCATCCATAATCATCTGAGTGGCATGACCACTAAGTTTTGAGCCATTAAATGGTGCACTCATAATCACATGTTGTACATCTGAGGTAAATCCAGAGCCTCTGAGCCATGCATGTCTCCTGATGGTAATACCTGTGGCCGAGGTCAGAGAAGAAATATCCACGTCATCACACCTTGATCTAAGGAGGTGCCATGAGGTAGAAATACCAGTGGCTATAGTAGCCAACAATTGCTCCTGTTCTGGAGAAGAAGGGAATCTGTTGACAAGAGCTGCTGCTGAAGACCAGAGTGTACGTTGATATTTAACTATATGTCCCATATAGTTCAGAATCCGAAGAGTCATCGTCCCCACTTGGTATACATTTTTGCCAAAGTAGTCTATGTGGCAGGAATCTTTGTTAGTTGGTAAGGAGTTCAAGCATCTTGGCTTTGTAGTGCGATCATGAGTGACGTGAAGGACCACAGAATCTGCATCCGGGGTGTTTGAAAAGTAGGGATGGTCCACCGGAGCTTGGTATAGGCGATCTGCCTGCCTTGGTATGGCAGGACCGTTGAGTGCTGGTTCCAGGCAGCTAATTCTACATTATGGTATGTCTGAATCAGTGGGGTTACCACAACTAGTGACTCCTCCAGGAGCTCTAGATAATCTGCCATGCCTGTACATAACTTGTCTTGATCTATGGTTAAAAATCCCATCACTGTGTGGATCTGGGCTATCAGATCATTAAAGATGGGACATCCGGTGGAGAGGCTGCAGTGTGACAAGCAGCATCCCAGAAACAGAAATCAAGGATGAGGCCTCAGAGAAAGAGAGAGGCAGAGGACTGGCATCATAGGGGAAATATTCTAATTCTTCTTCATAGTCATCCTCCGGAAAATAATTTTCCTACATAACATAAGGAGATATATTAGGAGGAAGGTCCCAATCCAAATGGAAACATGTCACAGGGGAAGTAGGTGAGCATGACCGCTGGGAAGATTCCCTGGGAGTAGAGGTCTGAGAATCTGTCATGACCTGTAAAAACTATCTAGAAGACAGTAGCCACATGTATAGAGGAGGACACGGTGACAGGGGTTGCCTGTCTTATGAGAAATCACAGGAATCAAAGATGGTGTAAGTCTCTGTATATGCAGAGATCTGGAGCCTGGAGTGTATAAACCAGAATCCCTGGAGCAGTCAGCTGTGCCACTATGGATGGCCAGTTGAGGAGGAGGAGGAATGACCATAAGGGTAAAGCTCTTATCCTTCACTGCAGAACCTGACACCATCGTTGACAGCAAAGTAAATGACAAAGACGGTCTTAAAAGGAGGTACCGTCAATAAGGCCGACAATGGCTGTGTAATCGGCAACGGAGAATCCAGTGGGTCGATCTTCAAATCAGCAGAAACTGCTAAAAGGGGCACTAGACAACATCATTGATGACAAGGTGGGTAAATTCGGCGATGAGGATAGCATCCTACATGGCTTCCTCAATGGTGTGGCACCTGAAGTGGTAGCCGTTGAGAAGCGGTTTGCAGAAGTTATCCTGAGGCGCACCATTGATGGTATGCCACAGATAGAAGTGGCAGTCGATGGTTGTGCAATAGTTTTTGATGATGAAGTCATCTTTATGGGGCACCGTTGATGGTGTACACTGGGAGCAGCGGCCATCAATGAGTGCAACTCCCCGGAGGATGAGGAGTATTGCTCCATGACCTGGTGATGCCAAAATGAGCATTAGTGCAAGCATCGTTGGTGAAAATGCAAATGACAGCAACGATGAAGGCATCTTATGGTGCACTGTCGACAGTGTACACTGGTAGTAGTGGCCGTCGATGAGTGCAACCCAGAGGACAAGGAGTATTACTCCATGTCCTGTAAAATTGTAAATTAGAGTTACTGCAAGCAATGTCGACAATAGTGCAAACATGGTTGACAATGAAGTCAAACTGTGGTGCACCGTCGATGGTGTGCACTGGTAACAGCTTTAAGAGAGGCTGGGATAGGCATGGGGGAAGATAAGAATCATGGGTAGAGAGGATGGGAGGAGTGGGGAGGGAGGGCAGGGACATTAGCTCAAGCTGTGGACCTACTGCAATATGAGCAGACTTGATAGAACAAATGGCCTTCTTCTGCTGGCTTGTTCGTATGTTGAAGAGAGCAACTCTGAGGAGGACAATGAGTATTGCTCCATGTTTTGCTGATGTTATGGTGCACTGTTGTCGGTGTACACTGGGAATAGTGGCTGTTGATGAGTGCAACCCGGAGGGGGATCAGAAGTATTGTTCCACATCCTGTTGAGTTTGTAAATGAGAGTCATTGCAAGCAACATCAATGTTAGTGCAAACATAGTCGACGATTAAGTTATCTTGTGGTGACCCATCGACTGTGTGCACTGGTAACAGTGGCCATTAACGAAAGCAACTCTGAGGAAGACGACGAGTATTGTCCACATCTTGCTGATGTTATGGTGCCCTGTCCACAGTGTGCATTGGTAACAGTGGCTGTCGATGAGAGCAACTCAGAGGAGGACGAGGAGTATTGCTCCATGTCTTGCTGATGTTATGGTGCCTCGTCGACGGTGTGCACTGGTTACAGTGGCCGTTGACAAGAGCAACTCTGAGAAAGTATTACTCCTCGTCTTGCGGGTGTGTGAATAGTCGTTATTCACAAACATCATCAACAAAGAAGGATAATTCTTTGGTGTACCGTCATTTGTACATCTAAGAATATTCACGTCAATGGCAGTGGGGACAGTGAGAAAACACCGTTACTAGTCTGATGTCTCATCAATGAAGAACTGCATACACTGGGAAGAGGAAATTGCTGTGTGTGAGCTGAAGACGGCAGAAAAAAAGAACTGAGGATGCCTGGGGCTGCTCACACTTAAATAGTCACACAATGATGAGGTCACAGTGTGAGCGGCCCCTAGACAAATAACTGCTGGAAGAAGCTGCCATGCAGAGGAGCGTCCTCTAGTGAGGACCCAAGTGTATTACCTGCTGCAAGAAATGTCCTTGAAGAAAATCTACAGTTGAGTAATAATTTTTCTAGGGGAGTGGATATAGTTCACTATACATACAATGACAGACTTCCAGCAGTTCTTGGAGAGCAGGGGACATGGCGTACACCCCTATTTGGTGAACAGAGGTCCCAAAAGCAACATGCTGGTGAGACTCTACATTAGTGCTACACTAGGAGAGGAAGCTGTGCGCTGACTTCCAGGCAGCAGCCCTACATATCTCCTGTATGGGGATGTCTCCAGAAGTGGCCATCGAGGCAGCAGCACATCTGTTGGAATGAGCCTTAAGCCCTATGAAAGGCTCCCTACCAGCCAGCCTATAGCAGAGGTTGATGCAGGATGTAATCCACCTGCCAATCATCCACTCTGCTACCGGTCTGCCAGGAGCAGCTTCAACATATGTCACAAACAGCTGGCGAGCCTCACCCGAACTCCAGCCATGCGCTCTTTATAGTAAGACAGCACCTTCTGTAGGTCCAGAGTATGGAGCCTGTGGTTGGTCCCTGAAGATGGCTTGGTAAAATATACCAAAAGGTTCATCGCCTGGTTAAGGTGCAACCCCAGTGCAATCTTCAGGAGGAACTTCAGATGGGGATGAAGGATGACTTTGCCCTTGTGGAAGACCAGATAACGTGACTACACCAAGAGTACCTGGAGCTCACTAATCTTTCTGGCTCACATAATGGACACCAATAAGACAGTCTTCCACAACAGGTGTGACATGTCACCCCTGTGCATAAGCTCAAATGGCTTGCCCAGGAGCATAGCCAGCATCAGTGGTAGGTCCCATGGTGGTGGTGATTCATGCACCAGAGAGGACCGGTGGTCAGGGGGTTTGAAAAACCCCCTGACCACCCTCTCCTGGGCCACCATCAGCATACCAACATAAGCCTGGTATGCAAAGATGGCTGCCAAGTGCACCTTGAGGGATGTCGTTTCGCTTGCAGCCCCAGCTGGGAGAGGGAGCAGAGGTGCTTGAAGATACTAGCCACATGGCAGGCAAGGGGATCAAACTCTTTGTCCTGACACCAAATGGAAAACCGTTTCCATTTAAAGGTGTAGCACTGGCAAGCAGACTCCATTCGGGAGTCCTCCACAACATGGAGCACTTCCTCCAAAAGACCCAGGGCCTTGGACTCTAGTCGCTAAGGAACTAGGCCATGAGGTGCAGAAACTGAAGATCTGGGTTCAGGGCTGTCCCCTGTTGTCTAGTCAGCAGGTCCAGTCAAAGAGGCAACCACCACAGAGGCATGCTGCTGAGGTCTGGGTACCAAAACTGCCAAGGCCAGACTGGAGCTAACAGGATCCTCTGTGCGCTGTCCTTCCATGTCTTGACTACAACCTTGTGGATCAAGGGGAAGGGAGGTAAGACATACACAAGGCCTGGGATCCAGGGCCTCATGAAGGTATCCCCCATCAGAGTCCCTGACTGAGAGGGGATGGGCACAAAAGAGCCTCAGTTTTGCATGCTCCCACGAGGCAAACAGGTCCAACACCAGTTTGCCTCACAGGGAGAACCGGTGGTCCACCACCTCCTTATTCAGGGACCACTCATACGACATCTCTCCCACCAGGCTGAGAGTCTGCTCCAGTGACATGAATCATCAGGAGATCTGCACCCAGGCTGCACACACAGGTCCAAGTGCAGAGGCTCTTATGACACAAGGGAAGGGAGTGAGTGCCGCCTTGCCTGTTCTGGCAGAACATGATTTTGGTGCTGTCTGTCTGGACTTGTACAACCTGACCCCTGACTAAAGAAGCATATTCCATCACAGATAGCCACATAGCACAGAGCCCCAGCAGGCTGATGTGGTGACAGGACTCCACGGGTGGCCAAAAGCTGTGGGCTCTGTGGTCCCCCACATGCATTACCTATCCCACCAGAGACACATCCATCATTAGCATGGACAGTCTGCTCTGAGTGGACAAATGGAACCCCTCCCTCCAGATGTTCCGGGATCAACCACCAGTGGATGGCATCTCACACTGGCTGGTCACTGTGACCAACTGGTCCAAGTGTCCTAGGCATCCGCCAGTGGGCCCAATGAATCATGCTGGTGCAGGATGCCATGTACCCCAGCAGCTGTTGTAAGTCCTGGGCAGGACTCAAGCTCCTAACCTGAAATAATCAGGGAAAGGAGGCAATGCCTGATCCACAGGGAGGTGGGCCTTGGACTGAGGGCGAGTCTAGGTATGCCCCAATGTAGCAAATCAATTGAGAGGGGATCTGTTCAGATTTTGTCAGGTTGACCAACAGGCCCAAGTCTCTGCAGGTCCGGAGGGCCAGATCCCTGGACCACTCCATGGTCCCCTTGGATGGCCCAGCAATCAGCCAGCTGTCCAGGCAGGGGTACATCATGACGCCCTTGCACTGCAGGAAAGGTGTCACCACTGCCATGCACTTGGTGAAGACCCTGGGCATAGATGAGAGTCTGAAGGGCATTACATCGAACTGATAAAGTACCCCCTTCTGTACGGAACCAAAAGGGCTGCCAGTGGGATGGACAGACTGTGATGTAAAAGAACATGTCCTAGAGGTCCAGGGAGCGGAACCACATGCCCTGCTTTAGGAATGATATCATCTGGTTAAGGGTTACCATCCAGAACTTGCGCTTCCTCATGGACTGATTGAGATTATGCAGATTCAGTATGGGACGTCAGCCCACCATCCGTTTTGGGACCAGGAAGTACCAGGACATGTAACCCTGACTTACTATGATGTCTGGGACACTGGATATAGTCCTTTTCACATGGAGCTGAGCAATGTCCTCCCTTAGGATGGACAGCATGTCTTGTGGCACCGAGGACTCCCACAGGAAGCTAGGTCAGGGACTGGACAGATGGGAGGATGACACTCCTGACCTGTCACCGGGCAGCTTTGGAGGGGGCACGGCCACTGGGGCACCACTTCCCTTACCCCTGCCTCTTTCTGGCCCCTGGTTCAAGAACCTGGCCTTGGGGAGCAGAGTTTGGTATTGTCCCTGCTGGGGCTTGCTGCAAAGGCTGCTGTGGCTGACAGGACTGAAACTGAAAGGCCATCGTTTTTTTGATTTCTGTGTCTTAGGGTTCTTCTGGGATGAAGCCACAGAGTCCAGGGTGGCACTAGACTTCTCAATCCTGGTGAGATGTCTTTCCAACCATGGGCCATGGAGGTTGGTGCGCAGGAACAGGTCAGCTTGTGCAGAGTGTCTGTCGTGAAGGTTGGTTTGTTTATTTACGTATTTATTGAATTCTGTTAACCAGGTAGGTTCACTGGAACCCAAAGTCCCTTTTTCAGGGGTGACCCAAAGGGAGAATCTCAGCCAGGCCCAGTGATGCACTGTAATGCCCACTGCCATAGCATGGGCACAGCAGTCACCCATGTCTAAGGCCATCTGGAGCTGGTGTTTAGTCAGCTCCTGACCCTAGTCTCTGACTATCTTCACTGGCAGCTGCTTGTCAGCAGGACAGTGAGGGAGGTCATCATCTACCATTTCCAAAAGGGAGTGACCAAAGTTGGCCATCCTTACACCTCAAAGGCGGTTCCCTAGTAAACGTGGTGGAACCCAAAAAAACAGGTTACTCACCTGTAACAGTAGTTCAAGGAGTGGTATATGTTGTTCATCCACACTTATTGGCATGTCCCTTTCCCCTTTAAGGATCGCAGAGAATCTCCAAGCTGGCTCCTCCCAACCACCCGGGTGATACAACCTTCGGCTCCACCCCATGACACCAGATCTTAGCTCGCTTGAAGCCAGGTTTGTGCGTCCGCAGCCGGGGAGGTTGGATGGGTCCGTGAGGATGAACAACATATACCACTCCTAGAACTACTGTTACAGGTGAGTAACCTGATTTTCTAGGATCACGGATATGTTGTTCATCCACACTTATTGACAGACTCCTAGCAGTTCTCTGGGAGGAGGGAGGCAAGGCGCACACCCCCACTGATACTCACTTGGGAAATAGAGATCAGAGAACTGAGGCTCCAAAACCAGCATACCAGTGTGACTCAAGGTTGATACAGTACTGGGTAATGAAGGTGTTTGCTGACTTCTGGGTAGCAGCCTGACGGATTTCCTGGATAGGGATGTCCCTGGAAGCAGCCACTGATGCAGCAGTGTGGTGGGTAGAATGAGCTCTTATCCCTCTGGGAGGCTCCATGCTCTCCAACTCATAACACAGACTTATGCAAGATGTAATCCACCCTACAATAGTCCGTTTTGCTGCAGGTCTGCCAGAAGCGGCTTCAGCATAGGTGACAAACAGCTGACAAACCTGTCCCCGAATTTCCGCCGTCCTCTCCTTGTAATAGGAGAGGGTTCATTTCTAGTCCAGGGTATGGAGCCTGTATTCGGTCTCCGAGGTGTAATTAGGGCAGTATACAGGCAAAGTTAATACATGGTTAAGGTGAAACTCTGACACCATCTTCAGAAGGAATTTCAAGTGGGGGTGTAGGACAACCTTGTCCTTGTGGAAGACCAGATAAGAGCAGTCCCCCGAAAGCGCCTGGCGCTCTCCTGTCCTTCTGGCAGATGTGATAGCCACCAGGAAGGCCAACTTCCATGGCAAGTGTGACAATGCATACTTGTGCATTGGTTCAAATGGCTTGCCCATGAGCTTTGCCAGTACCAGCAGTAGATCCCCACAGAAGTGGACATTCACACACCAGAGGGGATATGTGATCCAGGCCTTTGAAAAAGTGCCCAAACACTGTCTCCTGCACCAACGTTGGCTAACCGATCCACGCCCGGTAAGCAGAGATGGCTGCCAGGTGCACCCTAAAGGTCGATGACCTAACCCCCCCCCTTTTGGACAGAGACAAAAGGTAGTCGAGAATGTTAACCACTGGACAGGACAGAGGGTCCAGGCCCTTGCCCTGACACCAAATAGAAAACCTTTTCCATTTGAAGGCATAACATTTCCTGGTCGATTCCTTTCTGGATGCCTCCACCACGTTGAGGACATCCTCATAAAGACCCAAAGCCTGGAACTCTAGCCACTCAGGTACCAGGCTGTGAGGTGCAGGGATTGAAGGTCCGGATGGTATACCTTCCCCTGATTGAGAGAAATCAGGTCCAGGCGTGCTGGAAGCTGCTCTGGGGGTCTGCAGCTGAGGCTGAAGAGATCTGAATACCAGAACTGGTGCGGCCAGTCTGGGCCTACCAGAATTATCTTCGCCTTGTCCCTCCTCGCCTTGAAGAGCACCTTGTGGATCGAGGGACATGGAGGGAAGGTGCAGAAGAGGCCTGGGGTCCACGGCCTTGAAAAGGCATCCCCCTGCAGCGAGCCCTGTTGAGGGGGGCAGGCATAAAACAACCTCAGCTTGGTGTTTTCCCTGGAGCCAAACAGGTCCACCATCGGTTTACCCCAGTGGGAGACCAGGCTGTAAGCTACCTCTGGATGGAGAGACTACTCGTGGGATGTCTCACCTAAGCGGCTGAGAGCATCCGCCAGATGGTTTGAGGCTCCTGCCACATGAATGGCTAGGAGATCCACCTCCAGACAGCTGAAGAGGGTCTAGATGCAGAGCGCCTCCCTGCAAAGCAGACGGGAGTGCGTGCTGCCCTGTTTGTTGAGGTAATACATGGTCGTGGTACTGTCCATCTGGACTTGAACCACTTGACCCCGGATCTGAGGAGCGTAA
Source organism: Neoceratodus forsteri (assembly GCA_016271365.2). Lineage (NCBI taxonomy): Eukaryota > Metazoa > Chordata > Ceratodontiformes > Ceratodontidae > Neoceratodus > Neoceratodus forsteri. Next base: position 1,692,096,059 of record CM057456.1, on the reverse strand, counting down.
ACTGACAGTGCCAGTCTGACTGCTCTGAGCTCCAACAGGCTGATGTGGTATCGGGACTCCTCAGGGGTCCAGAACCTGTGGGCCCTTTTGTCCCCCATGTGGGTTCCCCAACCCATGAGAGAGACAATGGTCGTGAGGACGGCCGTCGGCTCTGGGCGGACAAATGGGATCCCTTCCTGCAACCCGTCTGGTTGGTCCACCATTGGAGAGTGTCCCGCATCTTCTGGGTTACAGTGATCAGATGGTCAAAAGTGACCGTGGTGCTGAGTCCACTAGGCAGCCAGCTCCCATTGGAGAGGGCACATGTGCCGGGCCCAACGACCATGGAGGTGCACCCCGCCATGTAACCCAGAAGGCGCAGAAAGTCCGGGGCAGGGCGCAATTGCCCAACCAGAAATGATAGGGCAAAGAAGGAGAGAACCTCCACCATGTCCACCGGGAGCCCAGCTCTTCCCCAATGAAGCACATCACCTGAGAAGGCACGAGTTCCAACTTGGCCTTAGTGATCAAGAGGTCGAGTTAGGGGCAGATGTGTAGGGCCAGGTCCCTGGACTTCTCCGCCTCCTGCTGGATGGGACCTGCTAAGAGTCCATTACCAAGGCAGAGATAAATTCTGACAACCCCCCCACACGCCTGAGATGGGCTGCCACCACTGCGATGCATTTGGTGAAGACCAGTGGGGCCGATGACTGGCCGAACGGCATGGTTACGAACTCATATAGATTCCCTTCGGCTCTGAAGCAGAGGAACTGCCAATGAGACGGACGGATTGGGATGTGAAAGAGCATGTCCTGCAGATCCAGTGAACAGAACCATATGTTTTGCTCCAAGGATGGTATGATCTGGGAAAGAGTGACCATCTGAAAGGTGCGTGATCTGAGATACTGATTTAGGTTGTGCAGATCTAGAATGGGGCACCAGCCAAGTGTCCGCTTGGGCACCAGGAAGTACCTAGAGACACAGCCTGTGTCTGCTGGAGAATCCACCACTGGAGCTACTGCCTCCTTTAAGAGGAGCTGAGTGATGTCATCTCAGAGAGCCGACTGAGTATGTATGGATACTCTTTCCTCCCGAGGCACACGGGCTCGGCTTGGAAGATGCTGCTCAAATTCCAGAGGCAATCCCTGGCCGACCACTTCCAAAACCCACCTGTCTGTGGTGATAACAGACCTGGCAGAAAGAAAGTGGTGGAGCCGGACCCCCATGGGAGGACCCAGAGCTGGTGTGATGGAAGAGGGGGTGGCAGCCCCGCCCCATCACTGAGCAAGCTTGGAGGAGGAGGATCCAGGACCTAAACCTCGGCCTCCTTTATGGGTCTGGGAGGACCTGGGCTTGGACCGGGGGGTGTCAATCTTGAGCCTGCTGCTGCTGCCCTCCTTGAAAGGAGGGCTGCTGTGCTGAAGGGGAAGAGTGCCAAAAAGACTTCTTCTTCTGCTATTTCTTGCTCGAAGAACCTTCAGCAGAAGTAGTGTCCAAGGTGGCAATGGAATGCTTAATACGCTGAAGGTGACCAGCCACACCTGGGCCGAAAAGGTTGGTGCCCAGGAAAGGCACATCAGCTAGTTTGTGCTGAGTATCTGCCAGGAAAGAGGATAGTCTCAGCCAAGCCCTGCGACGAGAGGCAACTGCAACTGCCATTGAGCGGGCACAAGAATCCCCAATGTTCAGGAATGTCTGAAGCTGCTGTTTGGCAACAGCCTGGCCTTGATCCCGGACCTGTTTGACCGTGGTCTGCATGTCTGCGGGGAGGTGTGGGAGGACTTCACCGTAAGACCCCAAAAGGGCATGGGAGAAGTGTGCTATGATGATGGCCGAACTTGCCTGATGAAGGTCTGAAGATGAGATGGCACAGACCTTTCAAGCCGAATGATCCAAGAGTTTGGATTCTTTTTCAGGAGGTAGGTCAGTGTCAGCAGAACTACCAGTACGCCTGAACACAGGGGCGGTCACCAGGCTCTCGGTCGAACGGTGCTCTGTGAACCCCGCAAGGGACCCCATGGGCACCGCATACTTGTGGGCCATGCGGGCAGATGGAGCTGGGCAAGAGGTAGGGCGCTGCCAAAGTTCTAAGGCCAGGCCAACTATGGCCTCGGCCACAGGAAAGGCCTCCATTGGGGTATTCCCTCTCTTGAGGATGTCCATGAGAGGGTACTCCGCCTTTTTCTGGATAGGTTCCAGGGGCATCCCTGTAGACTCAGAGATGAGGCGAAGAATGTCCTGAAAGGATGAAGAACCTTCCTCCATCTCTATCCCATCAGCCGATTCGTCATCCCCGGGATGAGAATGTAAGCCGGTCTCATCCGAATACAATGGTTGACCGCCCACGTCACCTTCAACCCGCCGAGGACGGTCCAGGGTGACAGTGACCGAAAGAAGCCGGGAAAGCCCAGTGTCTGGTCTATCTTCCTTAGAAGGAGCCCCTCCCACAGGCTGCATGGGCAGTGGTTCCACCACGATCGCTGGAGAGACCGGTTTAGGCCGAACAGGAGGTTTCACTGGCTCCGTGGGCGGGGGAGCCGACTTAATCAGCTCTGAAGGAGTAGGCTTCAGCCTGGGAGGTGAAAGCGAAGTAATGGCCGGGGTAGAAGCCGGGGTCGGCTTGTGCCCAGACAAAATCAACTGTTGCCACATGAGGTCCTCACAGCACCTGCGAAGTTTCCGTCTGAGCCTCTTCTCATCCGAGGAGGACAAGGACGACCGATGGCATTGCCTCTTTTTTAAGTGCTTGTGACTCTTCCTCGGCTTGTCGGTCGGGGGTCCTAGACCTCAACTGAGATCGCCGCGGGCTGATCCGATTAAACAGAGACACGGCCCGGGACGGTGATTTCCCAGGTTGGGACCACTTCCTCGACAGGATTCCCAGTGGGCTGGTTCTCCTTGTCAGGGAAAGAAAGGATTGGAGTCCAACTGAGAGAATAGTTGACCAGAGTCAGCGACAATGGGTCGACTGGGTCAATAATTATTTCAACCTCATCGACTGACACTTCAGTCGACTGGCCAGATGGCAAAGCCGAGAAGCCAGCGGCCGAAGAGGCAATTTTGACCAAAGTCAAGACTGCCGGTTCCTGGGACCAAGATCTCTCCCGATCCCAAGAACGTCTTCGCCAAGATGAAGACGATCCCAGTCCTTTTCCCTCTTATGGGACTGAGAGGAGTGCGTGCCCACAGGACCCTCTCCCTTAGTCGGGAGAGACTGGCACAGCTCTCGGAAGGAAGCCGAGAAGGTGGAGCCCAGGTTGAGAGGAACGAAGAAGCTCCAAGAGAAAGATTCCCTGGCAGGAGCCGCTTCCTCCTTGAAGGCTTGCATGCATTCCAATTGCTCGGTGGATCCCTCGGCCGCGGAAACTGCCCACCGAGCCTCCTTTGATTTCACTGGAGGGTTAGCTTTTCTGGCCTTCCCAACTTCAGGCATGCGAGATGGTCGTCGAGGACATTAGGGTGAAATGCAAGACAAAAATCACACTTCGAGGTGTCATGGTCGACACCCAAGCAATAGACACACGCGGTGTGGGGATCGGTGTGCAACATTTTCTAGCCGCACGAACGCCAGTGAAATCCAGGGGAAGACTTGTCTTCCATAATTGAAGATAAGCAGTCGCGATCGCTAATGCGAACTAGATGAATTTTCAGTATAACCCTAAGGTTTTGAAACCATGGCTTACAAAATGCAGGAGCATGGAGGAGGCAACCTGAATCTTCCCACGGAAAGGAAGATCTGGTGTCATGGGGTGGAGCCAAGGGTTATACCACCCAGGCGGGAGGGAGGGGCCAGCTTGAAGGCTTCCAAAGATCCTTAAAGGGGAAAGGGACATGCCAATAAGTGTGGTTGAACAACATATCCACGATCCTAGAAACACAAGTCCAAGTCCAGCAGCATAATATGGGGCACTCACAGACTCTTCAGTAATCTCCAAACCATTTATAATAAGATCCAATATTTCAGTAATGATAAAATAAGAAAATCAGCCAGTAATAAAGTCAATAGTTTCACGCTACAAGCGCTTTATCAAGACTGACTGCCTAAGCATTAAAGCCTCCTCATATATACAAAATAATTAAAAGTGTTGGGTTCAAATAATTTAATGGTGCGCACATGATAATCCTAAAACCAAGTACATCTAAAAAGCAAAAAAGGAGGAGGGAACAAGGGAGGAAAACCAAACTAATAAACAGAATGATAACTTGACCCCAGTATAGTAAATGCCCATTGTCATGCAATGCTACCATACACACTGTGTCAAATACATGATAAAAAAACAGGGCAAAAGTCAGGGAACAAGAAAAAGAAGGGGGGGGGTGAGCACCAGGGGCTTGAAAATGCTTAAAAATGGTTCTCACCTTCTATGGGAAACCTTGAACACTGAAGAGCTGCAAAGGAGGAGACCTGTCCCTTCTAGGGGAAAGAAGGATCTGATGTCACTGGGCTGAGTTGAAGGATATGCACCCTAGATGGTGGGAGGAGCTTAGTTTAAAGATGTCAGATGCACCAGCACTTCTAGTGGCACTGCTTAGGGTGCAGATAGTGAACTGGATCCACACCCTTAGAAATAAAAGTTACTGTTCTGGTAGTGCCCCATCTTACAGTAAAGTGGCTCTCTTATTAAATGTGGGTTCCCGGGTTGCGTGGGGAGAGAGGAATCCTGGTTCTTCCCTTTTTGTTGGAATGGCATCCACTAGATTGTGATTTACAAAAGGATTTACAGTATTTTGTCTTAATCAGTTTCTTGGCCCAGCTACATTTTTACCATTCTTTGAACTGGGGAGAAGTGGCCAAGCCATAATATTGTAAATGCAGCCCTAGTGTATGAAGAATGGGTATTCCCACCCAATTAAGTCTGTAATTCAGGAAAAGGCAGCTGATAATGTGATGTTTGCTCTGTCTTTAGCTAATTTATGTCAGCATTTCATCTGCCTTGTATTCCCCCCCACACAGGGCTCACGCCTGGAAATGAGGCTCGACTCAGTGCACCCACCCGGGCACAACATTTTAAATAAAGGCAGTAGCATAAAGATTTCAACACGCACATTGTAAAGATGGGAGGACAGTCTGTACATGTAGATGGAGCCAGGTAAGGGAGAGAAAGGGGCCAGGGGCTGCAACAGCATTAACCCATAAAAACTAAGTACTAATGAACTTCTCAGAAAAGAAAAGACCATTTGACACGACGCAGTTGTTGATCTCAGTTCCATTTCCTGCTTTCTCACCACCTCTCTTCCCCCTCTTTATTGAGAATACAAATTGTCCTTTTACTGCCTTTTGATTTATCCTTTTAGCTTTTTAAGCAGACATGCTTTTTTATTTTTATAGCTATTTACTGTTTTTTCTTAGGTAATGATTCCAAATTTTAGATAATCACCAGCAAGTTCACTTTACTCTGGCGTTTTGTTTTCCTCCCATGCCCTTTTTTACTTTTTATTCTACAAATATTTGCACGGAATAAAGAATTTGGTTGTCCACGCCTCTCCGGAGTTCGTTACTACATGGAGTTGGCATAAATTTTAATTATTTTATAGGTAGGGTGAAAGGAGCAGGGTTCTCAGTGGGTTTTACAGAAAAAGTGTTAGGAGTCGTGATTTTTTGTTTTCCAGTAAGCTTGGAGTGCCTGTATTATTTCTTTTTTCTCTGAGTGGAGCGAGACTTATTACTTTGTCTGCTGCTTAGTTCTGCTTACCTGGCTGGTAGGCGAAGACCGAACGACCGGGTTCTCCCTGCTGTTGTTGCATTTCCCCAAGCTGACCAGAGGAGCTTGGATATTTCCATTGCCCGCTCCCGAGTACAATGAATCAGTCTTCCCAACCAGTGGTTGCTGTCTGTTGGAGATTGCGGCGGAGCACTCCCTGGAGGGAGTGTTCCAGCTCCCGTGAAATATTCCGGGTAGTGGAAGCCGGCTGCTGTGTGGAACTGTGCAGCTGGCAGTGCATCTCGCTGGACGTTTTGGGGGAGAATGCTTACTGCTATCCATTTGTTTCAGGTCAGAGGTGCGGCCTTCCATGAGAGGGGTGACTGTTTCCTTTCATGTGACCCCTCAAGTGGATTTTTTTCTACTATCAGCAGTGTTCTGCTTTCAGCAAGGAATGTTTGCCCAGACCTTTGGTCTAGACTGGGTACTGTGCCGGCCAGTCTCTCTCCTCTCTGGGATTTTCTTTCACTGGAATGGCCAGTTGTTGAGCCCGTGAAGTGCGAGAGACTCTCTGGACCTGATTTTATTAACTTGAGGGGTTTTCTTTTCCCTCTTGGAAGATCTATTTCGGCTGACCTTTTCCATCTGCACTAATTAGCTTTGTATGCCGGAGGGTTAAAGTTCAGTGCGTCCCTCCCCCACCCCCGTGATTTGTACCTTGGACCCTGTGAGAGAAGGCTCAACTTCATTCTTTTGGAATCATTTGGATTATACATTTTTAATCAGACTTTGGTTTACAATGTCTTTATAACTGAATCATTCTAGTCTCACGGCACTCCTGTTTTCTGTTCTCCTGTGCATTAATATTAAGTATTTGGGGGTATTTTTTGGTTGGTGACTGTTGTGTGGGAAGTATTATTTGTTGGAAGGGGGTTGCATAAGTTGTTAGTTGTGGGAGTGTGGGATGGAGTAAGTGGGGTGTGTGATTGTGTTGCTGTGTTATTATAGCTGTAGTTAATTTCTGTGTGTGTGTCTTAGCACTTGTAATATCTAGTGTTCATTTGTGGGTCTACTGTGTGTGTGTGGTGATTGGAGTGGTGAGTGTGATTGTTAACGTGAGTGTTTCTTTTCGTCACCGCACTCTTGTGGTAATATCTAGTGCTTTCTTGGGACTGGTCTAGCTAGGCAGAAGATGTGTTGGTGTTACGACCTCCCCCGTATCACCTATGCTGCCTCTCAGCTCCACGCCCTTCGCCCCATTACCTACTTCCCAGTTTCTGATACTGCAGCGAGGCACTGCAGGGAGATCAGTTTTACTAGGTGGCGAGTGGTTGCCGAGGGCAGCTAAGGAGGGGGTGGTGAGCAGCACTGAGGTTGTCTGGTGCAGGAGATGCCCTGGGTGTAAACAGAGCCGAGGGAGAGGTCTCCGTAGCCAGGGTTCCCACCGGACTGAGTGGGCAGGCAGCTTGAGATCCGGCTGCTTCTTCTCACCCTCTTTGGGTGGTGCTTTGCAATGCCAGGTCCATGAGGAACAAGACTTAGATTTCCATTGTTGACCTGGATTGCATAACTGAGACCTGGCGTGGTGACGATGCCAGCTCAGTTCTTGCGGCCGCCGGCCCTACTGGGTACTCCGTAGTGCACGGCCTGAGGAAGGGATCACAGAGGAGGGGGTGTGGCCATTGTTTTTCGAGCCAGCCTGGGCTTCATGGTGCACCCGATCTTTTGAATGCGTTGCTGTGCGTTGGGGGCGCAGGTGCAGGTTGCAGGATTCTCCTCATTTACCATCCTCTCAGGGTGGGGGGAAACTTCCTGCAGGAGGTGGCGCACTTCATTGTCAATCAGGTGCTGGAGTTCAACAGCTGTGTAATCCTGGGGGACTTCAATGCCTGGATCGACGACGAATCCACGCATTTCGGTTATGACCTACTCCAGTTGATGCATTCACTGGGCATGTCACAAGTGGTTGCTTCTGTGACCTACAAGCAAGGCCACACACTCAATCTGGTGTTCCAGCTGGTTCTTTACATTGATAACCTCAAGACTGATCAGGTCACTTGGTCTGATCACTGTACCATGGAGTTCATGTTTGGGACTCCTAGTAGTCCCTGCTCTGTGGAGATGGTCAGCTTTTGCCTTTTAAGGGGCCACCCTGAGGGACTGGTGTCATTAGCTGACCTTTCTCGGGTTGACATGGCATGTGCGATGGGTTCCAGGGAGGCGGTGGCAACTTATAATAGGGTGGTCTCCGAAGCTCTGGATGCTCTTGCACCAGTTCGTATACGACCCAGATCTTCTTACTTGAGGTCCCCCGGTTTGATGAGGACCTCAGTGTGATGAAGATCAAGGGTCAGAGGTTGGAGCATTGCTGGTGGAGGACCCGACTGGAGGCCGACAGGCTGGCCCTATGTGCTCACTATGTGGAGTACCAGGGGCAATTTCCCTTAAGAAGGGAGAATTCATGTCCAGGGTAATTGCTGCAGGGAAAAACAGACCATCTCAGCTATTTCGGACTGTAGACAGGCTTCTTCACCCTGCCACACACCTTGTGTGAGGAGTTTGCTCCGTTTTTCTCCAACAGAGTGTCAGTCATCTGGTCGGGGATCCTGCCAGGGAGGAATCTGCCTCACAGTGGTCGGGCTGGGAGTCTCTGAGGCACTCCGCCTGTCCGGGAGGAGTTTAGGCCAATGGAGGTGTCTGAAGTGGCTAATGTGATTAGAGCTGAAGCACACTTTTTGTGAACTGGATCCGGCCCCGACGCATATCTTAATGGAATGTGTCAAGGCTGTTGGCCCGGTGTTCGCCTGGATTTCCAGGTGCTCGATGACGGAGGGGGCCCCCCTGCAGCTTTGAAAGAAGTGCTGGTGAGGCCCCTCCTTAAGAAACCTTTCCTCGACCCCGACGTCCTGACGAATTACTGTCCTATCTCTGACCTGCCCTTTTTGGGCAAGGTTTTTGAGAAGTAAGTGGCACATCAGCTCAAGGATCACCTGGTGTCCTCGGACATTGATGAGCCATTTCAGTTGGGTTTTCAGGCTACACATAGCACAGAAACCGCTCTAGAGAGGGTGCATAATGACCTGCTCAGGGCTAGAGATAAAGGAGACAGGTCAGTTCTTGCTCTCCTCAATCTCTCTTTAGCATTTGACACTATGGACCACGTTGCGCTTCTTGATCAGCTCTGTGAGTTTTGTAGACTCGCTGGTACTGTCATCAGGTGATTCGAGTCCCATCTCTCAAACAGGGTGCAGCGGGTAGTGATGGGGAATTTATCCTCCTCCCCTATGCCCCTGTCTTGTGGAGTGCCACAGGGCTCGATCTTGTCACCGATGCTGTTCGCAGTGTACATGCTGCCCCTGGGAGAGATCATTCAACAGTACAGCATGAAGTTTCACTGTTATGCAGATGATACCCAGCTGTGCTTGTCCTTTGCCCCTGGAACATCAGGAGCGGTCCATGTGCTTAACAACTGTCTGGCTAAAATCAATGTCTGGATGACTTCCAGCTGGCTGAGACTTAACCCTGCCAAGATGGAGGTACTGGTGATCGAACCCGGTCGCGGACATGATGGGTTGCCACCTGGAGCTGACTCAGGGCTTTTCCTAGGTTCTGCTCCATTGGTGGCTTCCCCGAGGGTGCAAAATTTGGGCATGATCACAGACTGACCTTTGAAGATCAGGTGTCATCTGCTGTCAGTAGCGGTTTCTACCATCTGCAGAACACTGCCCGGATTAAGCCCCTCGTTCCATCTGAGGACCTGCCGACACTACTGCATGCCTTTGTGACCTCCAGGCTGACTACTGCAATGCTCTATACTTCGGAGTCACGGGAGGGACTCTCTGCAGACTTCAGCTAGTGTAGAATGCAGCAGTCCGGTTACTGATGGGCCTCTCGAGGTCCAGTCATGTGACCCCAGTCCTGCGGGCTCTGTACTGGCTGGCGGTCAGATGGAGGCTCCTTTTTAAGGTGGGTCTTCTAACCTTTAAGGCCCTATATGGACTGGGTCGTGGTTACCTGTCAGAGCTCCTGACACCGGTGACCTCTGCTCGCTCCCTCCACTCCTCTTCGAGGTGCCTCCTGGATGTTCCCATAGGCCATTGAAGTGTCCGAAGTGACTATGGTGATTTTAGAGTTGAAGCACACTTTTTGTGAACTGGACCCGGCCTCGACAAGTTTCTTAATGGGATGTGTTGAGGCTGTTGGCCCGGTGTTTGCCGAGATTGCCTGGTGTTCAATGGCATAGGGGGTTTTCCCAGCTGCTCTGAAAGAAGCGCTGGTGAGGCTCCTCCTTAAGAAACCTTCCCTCAACCTTGATGTCCTGGCGAATTGCTGTCCTATCTTCAACCTGCCTTTCTTGAACAAGGTTGTTGAGAAATTAGTGGCACAACAGCTCAAGACCACCTGGTGTCCTTTGACATTTATGAACCATTTCACTTGGGTTTTCGGGCTAGACACAGCACTGAAACAGCTCTAGTGAGGGTGCATAATAATCTGCTCAGGGCTAGAGATAGAGGAGACAGGTCAGTTCTTGTACTCCTCGATCTCTCATCAGCCTTTGACACTGTGGAACACACTGTGCTACTGGATCACCTCTGTGAGTTCTGTGGACTCGCCAGTGCTGTCATCAGGTGGTTTGACTCCTATCTCTCGGATAGGGTGCAGCAGGTGGTGATGGGGAATTTCTCCTCCTCCCCAATGCCTCTGTCCTGTGGAGTACTACAGGGCTCGATCCTGTCGCCATTGTTGTTCGCAGTGTATATGCTGCCCCTGGGCAAGATCATTCGACAATACAGTGTGGAGTTTCACTGCTATGCAGATGATTCCCAACTGTATTTGTCATTTGCTCCTGTAACATCCGGAGCTGTTGATGTGCTTAACAGCTGTCTGGCCAAAATCAATGACTGGATGGCTTCCAGCTGGGTGAGACTCAACCCGGCTAAGATGGAGGTGCTGGCAATTGACAATGGTTGTGTGCGTGATGGGTTGCATCCATGGGCTGATTCTGGTCTTTGTACTGGATTCAACCCTGTTGGTGGCTTTCCTGAGGGTGCGAATTCTGGGTGTGATCCTTGATAGCAGATTGACTTTTGAAGATCAGGTATCATCTGTAGTCAGCAGTGTTTTTTGCCATCTGTAGAACATCGCCCGGAATAAGCCCCTCATTCCACCCGAGGACCTACCGACGCTAGTAGACACCTTTATTTCCTCCAGGCTCACCTACTGTAGTGCTCTGCACTTCGGGGTCATGGGAGGGACCCTCCGCCGACTAAAGCTGGTGCAGAACGCAGCAACATGGTTGCTGACAGGTCTATCAAGGTCCAGTCATGTAACCCTGCTTCTGTGCGCCCTGCACTGGCTTCCGGTCAGGGAGAGGGTCCTTTACAAGGTGGGTCTTCTCAACTTTAAGGCCCTGTATGCACTGGGCCCTGGCTGTCTGTCAGAGCTCCTGACACTGGTGACCGACCTCTGCTCGCTCCCTCCGCTCCTCCTTGAGGGGCCTCCTGGATGTTCCCAGGGATTGGCTCAGGACTTCAGGAGATCATGATTTCAGCATCTCTGGGGCGACCCTGTGGAACTCGCTCCCATCTGCAGTCCGGGAGGCTCCCTCGTTAGAGGTGTTTAAGCAGAGGCTGAAGGCCCAACTCTTTAACCTGGCGTTTAATGATTACTGAATTACGTCTTGTTTGTGGTCAGTCCCTGATTATGGTATCCTGAAAGCTTTTTAATCGTATTAACGTAATCTTATTTTAATTGTTTTATTGCTTGTCTCATTATATTTCTTGTAAGGTGCAGAGAGCCTCCAGGATTGGGCACCATGTAAATAAAATTTGCCTTGCCATTAGTGGGACTGGGAAAGAAAACCAGTTTTCACGTAGTGACACATGTTACAGTGATCACATCGAAAGGCGCCAGTCAGGTGGGGAAGTGAAAATTGTGTAGCTTGACTGGATGGGGCAAGGTGGCTGCATACAGTTTTATCTTTAATACTGATCCCTTTAAAAAAGGATATAACATTTTCCTGCATCAGGCACTTTTATGAATGGGTAAAACAGGCATTCAGAGGATTAGTAACCTGTAGTATGGGAGTTTTCTTGCACCTTTCTCTGAACTCCATCAGTGGCATGGTATTAAAACAGGTGATTTATTTGCATATGTACAGCTGAGTGAGCTTTTAGACCAAGAGTCACATACCACCGCCTCGATAGAGGAAATGTTTTGTAAACCACAACCTAATATGCCCATATTAACATCCCTCTATAGGCTCTGTCTGGGTGCAATCTAGCCCCTGCTATGAAAGCCAGGTCAGATTGGGAATAGGATTTAGAAATTACTGTAGATGATGAAACATGGAGAACAGCTATAAGGCATGCACATCAATGCTTTTGATCCAACAAATTACACAGAATTCAATATTTTTTCCTACATAGAGCTTATGTCCCACCTGCCAGGCTGCACAAATTTGATAGTAGCACGAGCCCAATGAGCCCAAGGTATCAGACAGGGATGAGAGACTTTGTCCACATGGCCCTATTGTGCCATCAAGTTTTCTCCTATTAGCATGGCATCCATGAACTGATGGAGAAGGTCTTGAAGATCTCCCTGCCAGATTCCCCCTTAGAATTTATTTTGGGCACAGAACTTAAACCTGCGAACCACCCATGGAAGATCAAACTGTGGCATACTGCTTTTGTGAATGCCAGGAAAACTATTGCCCAGAACTGGGTTAGTAAAAAGCCACCTAGTGTTGTCCAGTGGCTTAACAACCTAGTGCTGTGCATGAAGATAGAAAGATACCAACATAGTTTGATGGGGCAGACAGCTGCCTTTGACAGAATCTGGAGCCCCCTACTGGAAGCCATTGAGCAGGGGGTCATTGATGCTTGAATGCGGAGGGATGCAAGAAGAAAGTGGTGTTCGTGTTTTGGTCTTCTGTGGATACTTCCTTTAGGCCCAAGCACGTTAGATCAGAGGCATGCTGTTACGCAAGGCTGGGGGCATGCTGCATGGGAACAGTTGACAGCACAAGACTGGGATACTGACTCTGGATATCTAAGTATACTTCTCATCCATGTACGACTATAAAGGATCTGTATATTCATAATGTAAACCTCATCTGAAAACATAAGTCTGTAAGTTATGTATGGATATTGATATCCGTTTAAAGCTTTTTTTTAATACAAATATATATATTTTTTTAAATACTGGTCCCTTTATGGTAAACCACTTTGGATGAATCATCTACAACATTTCTAAGATCTATGTACACCTGAAGAATGTACCAATACTTCTTTAGGGTACCAGCAATCTTGGGAGACACAGAATTATATTCTGTAAGAAAAACTGATACAGTTATCCATGGTTGTGGTTTTAGTCCTTGGAACAAGGAGAGAACTCCAGTTCTGAGGGTGGACATGGGCATCTGCTTCCGCCAAAAGTTACGGGTCTTAACCCCTACTCAGGAATCAGATGAAGAGTTCATCAGTTTGGAGACTGCAAATTGCTTGGTCAGAATCGTTCCTCTTCACACAGAGGTACTGTCGCATAGGGATACTATGAATGAAAGAACATGGTTCTTGTTAGTCGAGCAGTGGCCTCAATTTGTTATAATCGTAACTCTAAATTGTAATAAAATACATTTAAAAAACGTCCCTATGCTACTCTATGGAGCATGCCCCCACACGCTCCATTTACTGACATCACAAAACATGTGAGTGTGGAGGCGTGTCTCAGTAATAAGGAAGTGGCACCATTTTGGCTTTCAGCTCCACGGAGCCAAATACAAACGTCTGGATTTTTACCACTGGCAGAAATAAATGAAAATTTGTATTGCAGATAACTTGGTGGCAAGTAACCTTTGTTATATGTTTGTGGGGTTGTGGGGGAGAAGTAGGAAAGTAAGAAGCTTCTCTTTAAGGATAAAACTATATGCGGCCACCTTATCCCATCCAACAAGGCTACACAATTTTCACTTCCCTGCCCGGCTGGCACCTTACGATGTGACCACTGTAACTTGTCACAACATGAAAACTGGTACTTTCTTTCCCAGTCCCACTAATGACAAACTCTATGAGATACACCAACTGATTACATGTTGTACACCATTCGTGGTATACGCTTTATGGTGCAGCTGTCCCTCCTTGTACACTGGTAGGACAATGCATCCTTCTCGAGAGGATTCAACAGCATACCCACTCTATCATCAGTTAGGGGTACCAGATTTGGGATGCCAGAAAGAGGACACCACTTAGTCTCTCCTCCGATGAGCCCTCGTGCCAGACCCCCGAGTTAACAGGTTTAAAGTCTCCACTGCCTCATAGCTCATTTACAAGGAGGTCCTAGGTAGGAGAGAGTAAAAAGATTATGTAACCCCCTTGTTACCCGGGGTTACTAGAATCCCAGTAAGACCTAGTGGTAGGCAGGGAAGGCAGCTTATGAAACTCCAGTTAAATGGATTTCACGCTGTCTCACTCTGTTCTCAGTCTCAGCTGAGACTGACGGGTGACATCACCATAGAACTGTCACAGCTGCATGAGCCACAATGGAATCTGCAGCAGGGAGTTGGAGTAGAATGTTGGGAGGTTTGAACAGTAGTCTGTAGTCAGTTGGAGTTTGGAGCTTGTTGTGAGAGGAGCACAGCAGCTCTGTGTTAGGCTCTTGGAACCTCAACCCTGACATAGGGCTACAAGTAGGGAAAGGTGTGTGCTTCCACCTAAAGAGAGACATAGTGAGCTATTTTAAAGTGGTGGAGACCGCTGATTGGGCTCTCTGTGCCCCATCCCTTAGAGGATGGGGCAGGAAGGTTTTGCCTGCATTTCCAGGGGCAACCCCCTGGCTACTGCTAGTGAAGAAGCTGCCTTATTTTGTCCAAGAGTATGGGAAACAAGAAGATTTCGTGATTCGTCTGTGGGGACCTGCAACCGGAGGGTGAGTTCTGCTCTTTCTAAAGGGCCCATGTTTCACCCTGTACTTGTGTTAAAGTGGGGATTGGACTACTGAAGTAGTGGGAGGCCTAGAGTAATAGGCTTAGCCAAAAGTAAAAGTATGTGCAAGTCCAGCACATACAGGAAGTCAAGACATGTACAGGAGATGTGACATACGTCTATCCAGTAATCTACACTGCCAAGCTTTCAGAAAAGAGTTGTTTAGTTTCCAGAGAAATGGCAGGCTATAGATTGTGTGAGCTGGAGGTGGGAGACCCCCCATCTTTAGTAACCAGGTCCACCTCTACGGATTTGCTCTGTGGATTTCTACTTTGCCTCATCCACTTGGCCGGTGATGAGGGAAGTACCCAGACGTGGGATGGAAGGAAAATTCCCTCTAGGAGTCGAAGGCTCTAAGGTGGTTTGGGGAGCCACCAATAGGAATACTGGTTCATTCCCATAATGGACCGCGGATCAAGTGGCCAGCGGGGGAGCCGGGCCAGTGGGGAAAACCCAAGTAGTGTACAAGTCGGGCTGTGTACCCAAAGCTGCGTGCAAGTCCAGGCTGTGCACCTGGTGGGTTTAGAGCCTGAGGACTGGAAATGAGAAGGAGTGTTCTGTTGTCTCTAATCTGCATTACCAGGAATGTAGCCCCGTGGGGGTCCATCTATGCTTGCTTTGTTCAGTTTGGATGTGAATAAAAGCCACACTGTAGAATCCCATTCCTGGTTTTGGACATTACAGTTATTGCTTCCTGTGTTCGGATTTACTTGGGTGCCCCTGTGCAGAGTAGCCAAACCTAGGTCCCCTGTGCCGAGTAACCTAGTCCTCCCCGAACCCAGTCCCCACCAGGTGCTGCTGTCAGCTTCAACAGCATACCACCTGTCGTTCTGCAAAATGTCAGGGGTGAAGGGTTACAATTATAAAAATAATAATAATACAACCGGATAGGGAAGGTACATGAAGAATATTTGGCAGCTGGAAAAGAGGACATCTGGTAACGCTATCATCAATAGGAAGTGCAGCACTCCTGTTGACACTCACAAATACCGTTAGCTCTTTCAAATTCATGGCAATAGATTGGACAAAACCACATCCCAAGGGAGGTAACAGACTGAAGAGCTTTCTCCAGAAAGGGAGCAGATAGATTTTTGCTTTAGGTGCTCTTTTACCACTGGGACATAATGAGGACCGGCATGTTATTCCATTTCTCTGAGCTTGCGCCAGTCCTCCTTTAATGTTAATACAACTTTTTCAATGTGTTGAAATCTTAGTATCATGTTCACTTGTATTTTATTATTAAGGGGATACATGATGGGAACGAGTGTGAAATGGAAAATATTTTCAATCCTTTAGACTGGCCTCTGAATATTCACAAGTGGCGAAGCCACAAGTGATTATCCAAAGGTCACTGTGCAGGAGTGAAAATATTTTCCATATTACACAAGTGCACATCATGTATCAGTTTTATACAATAGGGGTATGATAACTGGAGAAAACTCTGGTTATCACACTCTGGTGATGTCGGCAGAGCGTGATATCTCATGGTGGTGGTTTTATGCTGAAATAAAGAATGGCATATCATCTCACTCCTATTGTATAACAACACTTAATTTTGTTTCTGTTTTTGTTTATTTTCCGTATTTCTGGGTATGTCCTACTTGGAGCTTCAGCATTTAATGCCTGCATTATAGACAGTTGTTCTTAATTCCCTCTTACAGGATGCACTAAAACTGAAGACGCCAGGCATTAATTAATGTTTCAGTATTTACAGGTTGCCCTTTACACTGGTTTACTGCAGTACCCCTTGTTTTGCATCTCAGGCAGCTAGTTAGTTAGTAAACCCACTCAGGGTGGGGTGATGCTAAACCTGTGCTTACTAATACAGACAGTGTTGCAGACAGGATGAGAAGTCATCTGGGGACCAGTGATCATCGCACAGTGTGGTTTAATATAAGAAAAGTAGCAGAATCCAAACCACACAAGGGCAAGCGTCCTGGATTTCAGAAGGGCTGACTTTACAAAAGGTGGGGAAGTGCCTCCGAAAGGACCTGGTGGGGAGATGTCCTGGGTGTGGTGGAGGGCAAATAGGCCAGATTAAAAGAGGGCATAATATAGGCAACAAACCTATATGTCAAGCAAATAAGCAAAAGCAGAAGGAAGAAGAGACTGTTATAGTTCTTGAGGGAGGTGGCAGAAAAGGTAACGGAAAAAAGAGTAGCATTCAGAAGGTTTAAGGAGAGCAGAGAAAGGAAGATAGGGAAGTGTACCTCGTGAAATGGAGGGAAGCAGACAAAGCAGTAAGGAGCACAAAGGGCAAACTGAGGCAGGGCTAGTGGAAGAGGAGGACCCCCCCCCCAAAAAGGCAAACATCTTAAATAAAGACTTCTTCTCAGTGTTGACAGTGGAAGGAGAAGGAGAGGGACCACGAATAGGCACCAGAAGTTTGAGGGGAGGGACGTGGACACCGATCCCTTTTGTAAGGGAGAAGATGGTCAGGAAAGCACTTGCTAATCTGAGAGCTGACAAAGTCATGGGGCTAGACGGGGTGCATCCAAGAATGTGGAAAGAACTCAGGGAGGTGCTAGCTACACCCCTGGAAGACTTGTTTAACAGTTCACTGGAGACTGGCACGGTCCTAGTGGACTGGAGAAGAGTAAACATGGTCCTACTTCACAAAAGTGGTAGCAAGGAGGAGGCCAGCAATAATAGGCCTGTAAGCCTGACTTTGGTGGTGGGGAAACTGATGGAAATACTATTAAAGGAAAGGATTGTGGAATACCTGGAATCCAGTGGACTGCAGGACCCAAGACAGCATGGTTTCACAGAGGGAAGGTCGTGCCAAACAAATATAATAGATTATTTGACTGGGTTACCAAGGTGTTGGATCAGGGAGGGGCAGTGGATGTGGCCCATGTGAACTTCAGCAAGGCCTTTGACTCAGTTCCACATAGGAGACTGGTAAACAAGCTGAGTAGCATGGGGGTGGGCAGTAAGGTTTTAACCTGGTAAGAGACTGGTTAGGGCACAGAAGGGAGAGGGTGGTTGTAAATGGTGTTCACTCCGAGGAGGGGAGAGTGACCATCAAGGTGCCTCAGGGGTCAGTGCTTGGGCCAGTCCTCTTTAATATCTTCATTAGTGACATACCGTAAGAACTGGAAGGGAAAGTCTGGTTCTTTCCGAATGACACCAAGATCTGCAACAGAGTTGACACTCTGGAGGGGGTGCAAAGGATACGGACCTGGGGGTAATCATATTGGATGACCTGAAGGTGACCAGACAATGTGACAAAGCGATCAGGAGAGCTAGTGGGATGCTTGGGCATATAGGTAAGGGTATCACCAGCAGGAAGAGGGATGTGGTGTTGCCCCATGTAGGTCACTGGTGAGACCCCACCTGGGGTACTGTGTCCAGTTTTGGAAACCACATCCCAGGAAAGATATTGACAGAGTGGAGGCAGTCCAGAGGAGGGCTACCAAGATGTACAGGGTCTATATCAAAAGCGCTATGAGGAGAGGCTATGGAAACTCAGTATGTACACCCTGGAGGAGAGGAGGGAAGGGGGGGATATGACAGAGATCTTTAAATACCTCACGGGTGATTAAGGTACAGGTGGGAGGTATTTTTTTGGAGGAAGGGGGTAGGATCAACACAGATATCAGGAAATACTTCTTCACAGAAAGTGTGGTGGATGCCTGGAACAGTCTTCCAGTGGAGGTAGTGGGGATGAAAACTGTGGTGGGATTCAAAAAAGCCTGGGACAGACATAAGGGAAAGGAAGGGGGTGGAAGAGGCAATGCCATAGACCAAGGAGGGTCTGCACTGAAAGCAATCACAGTGAAAATGGGCAGACTGGATGGGCCAAGCGACCCTTATCTGCCCTCAGTTTCCATGTTTCATAGCTTTTTATATTTTTTTATACTTTCAATCTTTTGATCAACTTATTTTTGCTTAGTGTCACATTGATATGCAGGTTAGTAGTAAGGCTTTAAGTGATCTGTTCTATTCTGGCACTGATTTATCTTTAATTAACAAACTTGCTTTAATCACTTGGTAAATTCAACCACAGTGCCAGTGGCCACTTCCCATGCAAAACCTGCATGAGGTTCCAAATTGTCAGGGTTTTGGCAGCTAGTTTGTCTTAAAGAGCAACTCTCTATTATAATGAAAAATTTACAAACACTAGATTTACACCAACTACATTTTAATTTTATTGTTTTCTAGTTATTTATTTTTTCACTGTCCTCTGCTGTTGGTCTACTAAAAATTGTCAGTAATGCTGTAATTATTTCACGGAGTCTTTCAAAATGTATCTGACTGTTCCCTGCTAACCACACAATTGTTGTTTGTGACATCATAGTGTGCTGTCATGCTGAGTACTATGATGTCATAAACAAAGGCACCATGAAATTAACAGGGGAGAGGCAAATATTTTCAAATGTCATTTATACAGACTGTTTAGATGGACTAGGAAGATGTGCTGTAAATTTTGAGCAGGAACATTGAAAATGAAAAAAATATATTTTGCAATCAATTGTGATAGCTGAAACCTCTTATTTACAAAAGCACATGCTGCAGTGCACAGCTGCTCTTTAACCTGCACAATAAACTGAATTGCATGTATGCTGGTTTGGAGCGTCTCTCTTGCACACCATTCTTCTGCCTGTTTGTCCAAGTTTTGATTTAGTGCTGCCTGAGTGGGAGCGAAGGTGGTGGATGGAGAGGGCAGCAGGGTGCACAGGTGGTTGTGTAGTTTGTCTGACTAGAACGTGAATCCATAAAGTGCCAGATGCTGCACAAGTCGTTCCTTCAGTGAAGCCCAGTTTAGACGATCATAAAGTTTGTAATTACGGCACCAGATGGGTCAGCAGAGAATAACCCTGCAGAAGGCATTTATTGAGTAAATTGGCAATAGACCACATCACCAAAGTCAGTTACAGGTAGTATCACATGTTCAACTAAGCAATTACTCATACCTTTGAAGAGGCAGTCACCCACCTTATTGAGGGTGCTAAGCTTCTGATAGGACTTTACAGTCTCTGGATTTGAAGAGAAAAATCCAGGGATTGATCAAAGAGGATGACAAGGTACTTATATTCTGCAACAGATTTCAGGATGGTACTATCTGTGGTTTTATGTGTAGTTTGGGGCAGCCCAACAGGCTTTTTTTAGAGCCAGAAAGCATAGACAGTTTTGGACTGGTTTAGAGCTAGACGATTTGGCCTATCCCTACAGAGTTTTGATCTGTTTTCTAGTACAGTTACAACAGCAATACAGAGGGCGCCATCCTACTCTTTCTATGCAAAGACGTTTAAAGCCTAGTACTTATCTGCATCCAAAAGGATTTATCGACAGTGGTAATGGGAAGGGGAGGCCCAGGAGTGCTCAGTTCCAGGAGTGAAATTAAAAAGTCTGACTCTGTTCCAGGAGAAAAAAGTGGGAAGGATTGCTGCTGTGTAAAATGCATCTCCACATCCGAATGTACAAACTCTACTGTCTGTGCCTCTTTGTAATTAAACCCGGGTCATCCCTGAAAAAGGAACATTTAGTCTCAGTGGCCTTTACCCGGTTAATAATGCAAAGTGTAAAACTGATTAAACTGCAAAAATGCAACATGTAATAAGAAAACATGTCCTCAGATCCCTGTCTGGTATGTTCAGTCCTACATCATTGGTAGTGGATTGCCCTAGTGACGTTTTCCATTTCAGACTCTGAGCATTTTCATGAGCCACTGCTACAGCAAGCTTTTGCAGCAGTTGCATCAAGTACAGTATATGGAAGGGCTGCTTTACGTGATTATGAGAAAGCTGAGTCTTAGATTGTGCTGTCATAGAAGTTTCAGAATGCAATATTTTATTTTTCTTGTGAGACAGGTAGACAGATAGATAGATAGACAGATAGATTGACAGACAGACAGACATTTGGTATTTGGTCTCCGTACTCGGGGCTCCCACCGGACCAAGTGGGCAGGTAGCTAGAGGACTGGCTGCGTTCTCTAATCCTCTTTGGGCAGTGCTTTGCAATGCCAGGTTGATGAGGAACAAGACAGCTATTTTTGCAGACTTGATTTCTTTTGACAACCTTGCTTGCATCACAGAGACCTGGCTGGGTGACGATGCGGGCCCAGTTTTTGAGGCTGCCATCCCCGCCGGATACACTGTGGTACACTGTCCGAGGAAAGATCACAGGGGTGGGGGAGTGGCCATCGTTTTTCGATCCAGCCTGGGCTTCTCAGTGCACGTAGCTGGTAACACCTGATCCTTTGAGTGCATCGCTGTGCATGGTGGTACAGGTGCAGATTGCAGGAAGCTCCTCTTTTACCGCCCCCTCTGGGGTGGGGAATTCCTGCAGGAGGTACCGGACTTCTTCGTTGACCAGGTGTTGGAGTCCCCCAGGTGTTTAATCTTGGGGGATTTCAGTGCCTGGGTCAATGACAAATCCTCATGTTTCAGTTACAACCTCCTCTAGTTGATGTAATCAATAGGCCTGTCACAAGCAGTTGCTGCTGCTACCCACCAACATGGCCACACACTGAATCTGGTATTGCTGGGTCTTGAGACTGACAACCTCAGGACTGATCAGGTTGTTTGGTCTAATCACTGCACCGTGGAGTTCAGCTCTGGGGGGGCCCCCCCTTGAAAGTCCCTCCCCTGTGGAGATGGTCAGCTATCGCCCCTTAAGGGGCGTTGACCTAGAGGGATTGCTGGCATTAGCTGACCTCTCTAAGGTTGATGCAGCATGTATGACTGGCACTGGAGAAGCGGTGGCCACCTATAACTGGGTGGTTGCCTAAGCTCTAGATGTCATTGCACCAGTCTGTATATGACCCAGATCCTCTCACTTGAGATCCCTCTGGTTTGATGAGGATCTCAAGGTGATGAAGATCAGGGGTCAGAAGTTGGAGCATTGCTGGCGGAAGACCCAGCTGGAGGCCGACAAGCTGGCCCTACGTTCTCACTATGCTGAGTACCAGGGGGCAGTTTGCCATAAGAAGGCAGAATTTCTGTCCAGGGAAATTACTGTGGGGAAAAAGTGACCATCTCAGCTTTTTCGGACCATGGGTAGGCTTTTACATTCTGCCTGTCTTTGGCGGAAAAAAGCTTTTTCAACCACTTTATGTGAAGAGTTGGCTCTGTTTTTCTCCAACAGAGTGTCAGCCATCCGGTTGGGGATTCTGCCGGGGAGGCCCTCGCCTTGCAGTGATCGGGTTGGGAGTTTCAGAGGCACTCAGTCTGCCTGGGAGGAGTTTAGGCCAGTGGAGATGTCTGAAGTGACTAAGGTGATCTTGGAGCTATAGCACACCTATTGTGAACTAGACCCGGCACCGATGCGTTTCTTAATGGGATGTGTTGATGCCGTTGGCCTGGTGTTCACCATGACTGCCAGGTGCTTGATGGCGGAGGGGGTCTTCCCAGTTGCTCTGAAAGAAGCACTGGTGAAGCCCCCCTCCTAAAGAAATCTTCCCTCGACCCAGATGTCCTGGCGAATTACTGTCCAATCTCCAACCTGCCTTTTTTGAGCAAGGCTGTCAAGAAATTGGTGGCACAACAGCTTGAGGAGCACCTGGTGTCCTCGGACATCTATGAGCCTTTGCAGTTGGGTTTTCAGGCCAGACATAGCACTGAAACTGCTCTAGTGAGAGTGCTTAATGATCTGCTTAGGGCTAGAGATAGACGAGACAGGTCAGTTTTTGTGCTCCTCGATCTCTCCTCAGCTTCTGACACTGTGGACCACGTCATGCTTCTCGATTGGCTCTGTGAGTTCTGTGGACTCACCGATACTGTCATCAAATGGTTTGAGTCGTATCTCTTGGACAGAGTGCAGCGGGTGGTGATGGGGAATTTCTCCTCCTCCCCCCCAATGCCTCTGTCCTGTGGAGTACCACAGGGCTCGATCTTGTCGCCGATGTTGTTCACAGTGTACATGCTGCCCCTGGGCAAGATCATTTGACAATACAGTGTGGAGTTTCACTGCTATGCAGATGACGCCCAACTGTATTTGTCTTTTGCACCCAGAACATCAAAAGCTGTCTATGTGCTTAACAGCTGTCTGGCTAAAACCAACGGCTGGATGGCTTCCAGCTGGCTGAGACTCAACCTGGCTAAGACTAAGGTGCCGGTGATCGAGCCTGGTCACGGGCGTGATGGGTTGACACCGGGGGCTGACTGGACTTCTTCTGGGGTCTGCGTCATTGGTGGTTTGCCCGAGGGTGAGAAATCTGGCCATGATCATTGATAGCAGACTGACCTTTGAAGATCAGGTGTCATCTGTAGTCAGCAGTGGTTTCTACCACTTGCGGAACATTACCCAGATTAAGACCCTCATTCCGCCAGAGGACCTGCCAACACTGGTGCATGCCTTTGTGACTTCTAGGCTCAACTACTGTAACGTTCTGTACTTCAGGGTCACGTGAGGGACCCTCCACAGACTGCAGCTGGTGCAGAACGCAGTAGCCTGGTTGCTGACGGGCCTTTCAAGGTATAGTCATGACTCTGGTCCTGCATTCCCTGCACTGGATGCCGGTCAGGTGGAGGGTCCTTTTCAAGGTGGATCTTCTCTCCTTTAAGGCCTTATACAGGCTGGGTCCTGGCTACCTGTCTGAGATCCTGATATCAGTGTTCTCTGTTCGCTCCTTCCGCTCCTCCTCGAGGGGCCTCCTGGACGTTCCCAGAGTTCAGCTCAGGACCTTGGGAGATCACGTTTTTAGTGTCTCTGGGCTGACCCTGTGGAACATGCTTCCACCTTTAGTCCAGGAGGCTCCCTCGACTGAGGTGTTTAAGGGGAAGCTGAAGGCCCACCTCTTCAGCCTGGCCTTTGACTGCTAATGCCATCCTTAGATCTGGCCAGTCCCCTGAAGACTGACCTCTGGAAACCTTTTAATACTGTTGAATATTAACTTTGATATGGTTTTAATGAGGTTTTATTATATGTTTTAATTTACCGCTGTATGTTATTTATGTTTGGCGCCCAGAGCCTCCGGGATTGGGCGCTTCATAAATAAAATTGCCTTGCCTTGATGTTATTTATGGTTTTGCATATTGTATAACTATGTAAACTTTAATCTTTTTCAAGGCTATCTCATCAGGTCAAACCTAGGCACTAGGACCGCACGGAAACTTTTGTAAGCTGTCTACTAGGGGCCACCCACGATGATGTCTCCCATATAAACATGGGTGGCCCTTCCCTCCTCAGTTCTTTTCCAGCCATAAACCATTCTTGTTGGACCATGCATGGAAATGACACTGTTACAGTTGCCGATGTTCTTGTTTTTCTCACCTTAGTCATACTATCACTTTCTGAAGTGATTCTCGACAGCATGTATGTTGACTAAAGAACCGTCAAAGCTGTTCTGCTACTGCGAGTGTGGCAAAAAAATATACTCTGGAGACTCACAGAGCATCTGCGTGTGCTGCCTCAGCCCGGATCATAACATTCAGGCATGCCCGATCT
Organism: Neoceratodus forsteri; assembly: GCA_016271365.2. NCBI lineage: Eukaryota > Metazoa > Chordata > Ceratodontiformes > Ceratodontidae > Neoceratodus > Neoceratodus forsteri. The sequence goes on along the minus strand of CM057456.1, from coordinate 1,692,072,067 downwards.
GCAAGGGGTTTAATACAGCCTCCTGGCAATGCCGAAAAGGCATTTTAGAAAAGCACCTTCTTAAGCAGCATGTAGTCTGAATGGAGAAGGAGCTCCAGCAAGAGAGCTCTGCCGTGTCACTGGTGCATTCTTTGGGATCCAAATTATCTAAATCCTGGGAAAAGACATCCAGGTCACACAGTTAGAGGGAGTAAGAGAAAGACAAAACCTCCTTGGTCCGTTCTTAGTCACCTCACCACGTGGTTCCGACCACTTCAACACCACTGATCACTCCAGTGGCAATGCCACCCACTGCCAAGGCCATCAACCTCACTCCCGGGTCCGGACAAGCCACAGGGACCACCAGGCGCAGCACGGCTGGTGCACTGCATTCAATGCTGAGGGCCTTGCCCTTCCCCCACCTCTTCTAGTGTTCCCGTTAATTACATAGACACTGATGTACAGGCAGTACAGTCATCCTTTACGGACATTCTAAAATGTATTCTGCCTCCTCCTTCTCCTGTACCAGGTACTTCCTCGACAGGGTACCTCAGCCAAACTCCCACATCAACACCTGCTAAGGCTATGCCTCAGCCCCCTTCTTGAGCATTGATGGCTTCGCCAGCATGCTCCGCTCGTCCCGTCAACCAGTCTGACGAAGACCTAGAGTATAATCCTAACCTTATGATGCAGGATGAGGAGGAGGAAACTGAAGATTATGTGTAAAGTCCCGAAAAAGGACTAGTTCCACAGTCTTAACCTGCAGTGAAGACTCTGTGGTTTATACCCTAGATCCCCGGGGACCCATCCTTCATAATCATGATGCAGCAACTTCAAGCTGCCACGGGATTCGACTTGGAGGAAGAGGATACAACCAAGAAGAATCTAATAGACTTCTTGGAACCTAATACACTTCTTGGAACTACCCGACTCCCTTCCCACTGTAATTCCACCCCTCCTCCCCGCCATGAAGAATTCCACCTTTGCTACCTTGCACAGGCCTAATGTGATTCCTGCCATACCTAAAAAGCTGGTAAAATGCATATGGCCCCTTCAAGTAGGCCTGTCTTTGCAGGCCAACCTGAAATCGATTCTGTAGTCATAAATGCTGCCCATAACAGATCAAAGGCACCAAAACTTATCCGTTTTCTTCCTCCTGATAAGGAGTCCAAGAGGATGGAAAAAATAACGGATGCCTCAGCCTCTTTGGGCCTGAGAATTGCCAATTACCAGGCCCATTTGGTCAAATATCAAAACATACTCTGGAGGAAAGCTAAAACAGCTGCTCAAGCTCTTCCAGAAGGTGCACCAAAACAGGAGCTCCTTAAAGCTTTAACAGCTGAGGCTGATGTAGGAAAATACCTACTACGTACAGTCTACGATACCTCAGAAGCTTCAGCTAGGGCAGCTACATCAGGAATATGCATGCCTCAGAAGGTATTCCTGGTGGAGGGTGGAGGGCTTTGCAAATGATGTCCGGCGGGTCAATTCTCAATGCCCCTTTCAGCAAACATAAGTTGTTTGGGGCAGATGTGTAAGATATCCTCTCTAGTTTGCAGGCCTCAGGCAGAGCCCTGAAATCAATATATTCCCTCTGTCACACCCAGCCAAGGAGCAGGCAGAGGGCACCTTTTCATCCATCTGGTACTGCACTCCACATCAGACAATCAGGTAAGGGCAAAGAAGCAGGAGCCCTGCCTACTCCAGCAGCCACTCCAGGTGCCCACTCAAAAGCCCGTACAGGTGGTGGTGTGGCAGGAGCCGCAGCTGGTTTCACCTGAATCCTTTTACACTCCCCAGCCACCATTACCTCAGGCGTGGTTGTTGGGGTCATCTCTCCCTCCACCTGGACCAGTGGAAGGAGGTGACTCTAGATGCCTGGTTCCTGGAAATAATGGCACAAGTACATGCTCTGGAATTTCTAGACCTACCTCCGCAGTATGCACCGGTGCCTAAACATTATCCTCCAGATCACATTAAACTGCTTCTGGAAGAAATCCAGACCTTGCTCCAGAAAAGAGCAATAACACCTATACCTGTGGAATAGAAAAACACAAGGTTCTAGTCTCGGTATTTCCTAGTTCCAAAATGGACAGAGGATCTGAGGCCCACTTTGGATCTCAGAGATCTAACTTTTTATAGAGTACAAAAAGTTCACAATGGTTACCCCGAAGGGCCTGCTCCCACTACTGCAGGTAGGGGACTGGTTTTGCTCCCTAGATGTGAAGGATGCATACCTTCATATCAAAATCTGAAAACCTCAAAGGAAATATTTGAGGTTCCTGTTTCAAGGGGAACACTACCTGTTCAGAGTATTGCCCTCTGGCTTGACTTTTGTGCCACAGGTCTTTACCAAACACTAGGCAGTGGCGGCAGCAGCCCTTCACAGGGAATACCTTTGTGTCTTTCCTTACCTGGACAATTGGCTCCTGAAAGCCGACTACAGGGAGCAACTCCTGCACATCTTAGCCTGAACCAGGCAACTGTTCAATGTTCTGGTGGTCACTGCCAATGTCGATTCTGACCCCTTGCCAGTGTCTGCAGTATATAGGGGCAGTTTTGTTTTTGTTTTTTTCGCTCCTTTTGGCTGCCAGAGCCTGCTCCCCTTTGGGACATCCAGTCGCCGACAGCCTCTACCGCTGATACCCAGACTCCTGCGGCCCCCCCCCCACAGTGGGGCTGCTGGGGAACCCCCCACTCTTGTGGAACACGGATCCAGGAGGGTGTCGTGGCGAAACTGCAGATGGCCATCAAGCCACTCGCGTCAGGCGCCATTTTTCCCTGGTTTTCTGTCCCGGTTAGTGCATGCTCAGGCAGTGCCTGCAGTCTCCACTGTGGGCCGCTGTTAAGCAATGCGTTCCCCGATCCCACCCCCGGAGAGAAGAGCAGTCTTCTGGATGCTCAATCCTCTCCGCCCCTATCGACCCCCGGCACCCTGAGTCCATTTCCGAACCCGGTTCGCCGCCGTGGGTCGAGGTAAGGTGCCAGCGCTTCAACCCTCTACACCACCAGGCTGGCAAATATAGGGGCAGTTTTAGATACAGCTCTAGGCTCAGACTTCCTGCCTCTGGGCAGATATGTCACAGCCAGAACATTCCTTCGGCTTCTGGGCCTAATGGCAGTGGCTACTGTCACAGTACCTTTGGCCACGTTACATATCGGGATTCCTCAAAGGACCTTGAAAGTCCAGTGGGATCAACTCACAATCTAGAATGGAAGGTTCTAGTGACCTCTTCTGTACGCAAGGTACTTAAGCGGTGGACAGAAGCCAGAAAGAGATTCCCTTCCTGATCCCATCTCCTCGTCAGATTTTAACAACAGATGCCTCAGGGATTGGCTGGGGGGGGGGGCACATTTAGGGCCCCATCAGACGCAGGGTATATGGACCAAAACTGAGCCCATCCTACAGATAAATGTTCTAGAAATGAGAGCTGTTCTCTATGACCTACAGGCTTTCCAGGCTCACCTATTCCTGGGTGTCCTGCTAGTACACACGGACGTCAGTGTGATGCATTACATCAACAAACAAGGGGGAACTCACTCACCTTCTGTGCAGGTAGGCAATGAGAGTATAGTGTTGGGCTCCAGAACACGGTCTAGAACTGTCAGCAGTACATGTTGCAGGTACCCAAAACGTCTTGACAGACAAACTAAGCCAGTCACTGTCCAGCATACACGAATGGGAACTGCTGACCTCAGTGGTGGAAGACCTATTTGACAGAGGGAGTTATCCAGAGTTGGACCTTTTTGTATCTCCACACAACGCAAAAAGTACAGTTACATAAGAACTTGCCATAACAGTAGATATTCAAAAGGAGCTCTTGCAGCAGGCAACACCAGTAAGACTAACCTGCCAGGCACTAGGACCACATGGAAAACTTCTAGCTAGCAGTCTACAGTGGTGGACCACCCCCGACTTCGGCACACTGATGTTCGTCCTATGGTATAAAAGGGGCAGTCCCCCAGACCTACCTCAGTTCTGTCACCGGAGACCCCAGGACCAAAGGCAAGCATGGAGAATGGAGGCACTTCCTCAAAGCTGAAGAGAGGTAGCATAATTGAAAAGGAGAAGCAATCAGGGAGGAGGAGGGAAGGTAGCGCCTGCTGCAAGAGCTCCTCTCAAAGATCTGCTGTTACGGTAAGTTTTTACATAACTGTACTGTCTTACTTTGAAGGGGCTCTTGCAGCAGGCAACACCAGTAGGACTCAGTCCCAAGCAGTACCGGAACTGACCACAAGTCAGCCGGGAGGAGGCAAAAATGTATGACAGAGGGTCTGTCATGACAAGTCCGTGAAAGTACTGCAAGCCTGAAATTGGCTCTGCGTCTGGAGGCAATATCCAAACTGTAGAACAAAGGTGTGAACTGAACTTCAAGTGGTGACTGCACAAATATCCGCAGTGGACACATTCCTGAAGCAGGTGGTAGAGGCTCTAGCTGAGTGGCCCTTAACTGGCCCAGGCAAGGGCTTGTCGCATTTACGGTAACAGTACACTATGTAATTTGCCAACCATTTAGACAAACACTGTTTCAAAACAGGTGGCCCTTCCTTCTTAGGGGCAAATGAAATAAACAACTGATCAGTCTTACAAACATGCTGGGTGTATTTAGTGTAATAGCATAGCACCCTGTAAACATCAAGAGTACGCAACAAGGCCTCCCCCTGATTAGAATCAATCAATCAATCAAAATCTTTACTTATCCAGGCGGGCACCATTGAGCAAGGCTCATTTGCAAGGTGGACCTGGTCATGAATACATCAAAGCACAGTACAGAAGCAGGTATACAAAAAGCAATAATATACAAGGAAGAAAACGTATGTACAGTGTATACAGTATAGTACAAGGCTGAAATAAATAAAAAAAAAAAACAGCATTATTTTACAATTGAAGAAGTCAGCAGATGTACAATTAACCATAGGCATACAGGGGTTATAAGCAGAGATCTTTTGAGTGAGGCAGTCAGCAACTACACATATAGGGGAAAGAGGCCATGTATGGGGTGGCAGGTTAGAGACGTAAAGAAGAGGAGGGATATATTACCTACGACTGGGGTAAAATTGAGCTAAAATCACAGAAAGTGACGATGGCTGTCGTGTACTTGTTTATTATGATAATGACGGAGGAGGGGTAGATAATTGGGACACTACTATGGATGGGGTGGGACTTTAGCCAGGCTGGAGTGGACAGGGAAGGGTGGGTGCAGCAGGAAGAGTTAATAGGGAAAGAGTGAGAGCCAGGGGTAGAAACATGGAGAGTGTCAGGATGGAAAGGGTGAGTTGCGGAATTAGTAGGCTAGTGGTGAGTAAAACATTTGCAAGGTGCTTTTATGTAGCGACCGTAGAGTGCCTTGAAGATATTCAGGCTAACAAGGCAGCTCAGCTTCAAGTTCCTTTGTAATCCGCCGGCCCGGTGGCACCGAGGGCTGAGGCGCTGGAAGCCTTACCTCATACCATGCCGGCGATCCATGTTCGGGAACGAGCACGGATCGCGGGGTCCTCAGGAGGAGAAAGGATGGGCGCCCAATGGCTGCTCTCCTTCTCCGGGGAGCTACCTGCAACTCCGCGCTGCGATACCACCACCTGGGGTGCTCGGGTGGAAGGTGCAGTACGTGGAGATAGCAGTGGAAGGGGACGGGTAGACATCAGCAGTGGGACGGAGTAGGAGGCACGTCTCAGCGTGTCTCCTCGCTCCTAGCCCCTCATTGCATGTCGACGTTTGGGGACGAACAAAGGAAACAACTCTGTCACTCCTAGGTGACGACTCCTCGCTGCACATGCTCGCGGTAGATCGGGGCAGACTCCGTTGTGCAGGGTCCACTACAGAACAGTTGCTGGGGAGGTTCTAGGGAGAGAGTTCCTCCTCACCCCACCAGGGGGTTAACCGGGCATTCGGGTCCAGGGCAGTGTGACCAGGTACTCTAGGGACAGACTCCGACAGCGGCGAGATGTGTGTATGGGAAGTCTGAAAGAGTGGAGGGAAGGGGTAGTAAGGCGTAAGAGAAAAATATAAAGTAAAAAAAAAAAAGTTCCTTTGTAAACCGTTCCACAATGTGGGTAAAGAGAAGCTTAGAGCAGCTTTGCCGAAATGAGTTTTGACCCCTGGAACTTGGAGGGCATTTAGGGAATAGCTCCTTAGAGTGTAGGTGCATAACACACTCCGGGGAATACAATCTGAGACATATGAGGGGAGCTTGTTGGTCACCACTCTGAAGGCCCATAGGGCGGCATTTCTGTTCTTTCTATAGTGAAGGAAAGTCCAGTCTAACGATGAGTATAAGGAGCAGTGGTGTGTGGCAAGTGGAAGGCCAGTAATGAACCTGATAGCTCTGTGGTAGAGGGTGTCCGGCTTAGCCAGTGCAGTGGCTGTAGAGCAGGTCCGCGTAATCTATTAAAGATAGGAAGGTAGCTTGAACCAGTTGAATCTTGGCCTCCTTTGTGAGCAGGTGGTTAATTCTGTAGAATAGTCCTAATCTTTGCCTTAGTTTCTTCTGTAGTTCTTCGAGATGGTCAGTGAAGGAAAGTTAGTGATTGAGCCAAACTCCTACATATTTGAATTTAGCTACATACTCTAGTGTTTCTCCAAGAACAGTGGTAATTTGTGGGATAGTTCCCCCCCCCCAAGCAGGAATTGCCACATGCAAGGAGGGGGAGAAGAGCATGACTTTTGTCTTTTTCACATTGAGCAAAAGCTTTTTGTTTATGAGCTGGTATTGTAGAAGGTTAAATTCAGCTTGGAGGTCTTCACAGGCTGCTTCCAGCATGGGACGACTCAAGTACAGTACAGTGTCATCCGCAAATAAGTGGATGTTGGCTTTTTTGATGGGGTCATTGATGTTGTTAATGTAGACTGCAAAGAGGAGGGGACCAAGGATAGAGCCCTGGGGCACGCCCCTCAGCATAGGTTTTAATGGAGAAAGATCACCTTCAGCTTTAACCTGCTGTTTCCGTTCTCCGAGGTAGTTGCAAACCAGCACATAGATTTATGGTCCAGGCCTAAGGTGCTTAGGGAGGAAAGAAGCAGGCTGTGATTGACTGTGTTGAATGCCTAACTAAGATCCAAGAAAACGGCACAGACATGCTTCTTGTTTTCAAGGTCTAGGAGCCAATCATTGGTCACCTTACCTAGGGCTGTTATGGTGCTGTGTTTTGCTCTGAATCCAGACTGAACCGGGTTTAATAGGCTTCTGGATTCTAAGTATACCCCTAGCTGGCCACATACTATTTTTTCTAGTAATTTAGACAGGATGGGGAGGAGGGAGATCAGTCTGTAATTATTTAGATCACAGGGGTCACCTGCTTTTAATAGAGGGATGACATGGGCTATTTTCCATTGAGGGGGGAGGCTACCCTGGGAGAATGACATGTTGAATAGGTGGATGACTGGCACCGCAAGCACATTTCAGATAGTATGGCTCTATGAAGTCAGAGCCTGCTCCCTTCCTGGTGTCCAGTTGCAGCAGTAGGTCTTCCACCTCTTTTAGAAAGACAAGCAGGAGGGAGAAGGCCTCCTCAGTAGAGAGGGACTCGTGGGTTGGTGGGCCCTGAGCTGTGCGGAGGTCACTGGCAGGAGAAGTATCAAATGCTAGCCCTGCCATTGCAAAATGGTTATTGAGAGCTTCCAATATCTCCAATCGGTTAGAGATAATGCTGCCACCGGACTTAATTTTTGCTGGAATGGAATTACCAGGTGCATGTCCAGACATGTCTTTTAATGTTTTCCAGAGCTTTGAAGGATTTCTTGAGGCAGAGGCTAGCTCCAAACAACAGTAGGCGGCCTTGGCTGCTCTGACCAGCTTGGTGCATTTGTTACGTACTCTCTTAAAAAGACACCAATCCGAGTCGTTCTTGCTTCTTCTGGCTTTTTTCCATAAAGTATCCCTTTCTAACAGGGAAGCTTTGAGCTCAGGTGAAAACCAACGGCAGGTGCTGCTCCTGACCCGCACCTTAACCAAGGGTGCATGCTTATTTAAAGCCTCACTTAAAATATCGTAAAAACCAGTATATGCTCTGTTAACCGTTTTGGCTAGGAAGAATTCCTGCCATCGCGGTGAATGTTTCAAGTCATGGACATAAGCAAACAAATCAAAGTTGCGTTTGTACCTCTTGATAGAGAACTTTGCCACAAACTGTGGGTTGTGCACGGATCTAATGGTGGTGATTATACAATGATCGCTAATGTCTGAGAAAAATGTTCCGACATGAGAGAATAGGTGTGGCTTGCTAACCAAAATTACATCTAAGAGGGAGCTGTTGTTAAGGTTCTTTTTATTTGTCCAGTAGGCTCGCCAATGAGTTGCACCAGCCCTAGAGTGTCACAAAATTATTTCAAGGGAGCTGATGCACTTGATAGCCAATCGTAGTTCAGGTCGCCAAGAATAATGGTTTCCAAGAAACTGAGCCCCAGTACAGAACTGAGGTGAGACAGGAGATGGGGCCCGGCAGAAGGGGCCCTATAGCAGCCTATTACACAGAGTCCACTGGAAGGAGAAAGTTCGATCTTTAGGGTCAAGCACTCAAATTCTTTGGGGGAGGATGATGCATCTATGCATGCTGCTCAGTATTTGTCCTTTACATAAATTGCCACCCCACCTCCTCTTGCTTGCCTATCCGCTTGGAAGAGTAAATAATTAATACTCAGGAAAACAAACTGGAAGGTGGATGGATTGACTTAATGAAAACTCAGACACCACTTTAAGCAAGTACTTAAGATAGGCATGCAAAGACGCCCTGTCTTTGTGAAAAGCAAGTAAGGCTCTTTACAGATCAGAGCCTGAAGCTCAGAGATCCTTCAAGCAGAAGTAACAGCAACTAAAAACAATGCTTTCCATGACAATAAGCGTAGCTTGCAACGTGCGACTGGCTCAAAAGGAGGCAAAATTAGCTTTTCCAGAATAAATAGAAGGTCCCAAGGTGGGACAGGGTCCTGAATGGGAGGTTTCAAATGAAAAATGCCCTGCTAAAATGTGCAGGAAAAGTCCAGTTGGGCAACAGCTTTGCCCTCTATAGCTCCGTGGTACGCAGAGATGGCAGAAAGATGCACCTTTAACGAACAGTACCTCAGACCAGAGTCTGAAAGGGAGAGGCGGTACTCCAAAATCAGGTTCACCCGGCAGGTGAAGGGATCCAAGTGGCGAGCTGTAGCCCAGAGGGAGAAGCACTTCCACTTCATGGTACAGGTGGCTCTTGTGGAAGGTTTCCTGGCAGCAACCAAAACATCTTCAACCCTGGAAGACACCACACAGTGGGTGATACCTAAGTCTACAGGAGCCATGCATGGAGATGCAGAGACTTGAGGTCTGGATGGACCAGGGTGCCCTGATCCTGAAAGAGCAACCTGGTGCACAAGGGTAAGGGGACTGGAAGTTCCACCGCCAGCTGCTGAAGTAGAGGGAACTGAATCTGGTGTGGCCAGTAGAGGACTACGAGAATCATCTCCACCCTTTCCAACATGAGTTTCAGGAGAACCCTCTGCAGAGGCAGGGAAGGAAGGCATACAGAATCCTCCCTTTCCAGGAGAGGGACAATGCATCATGCCAGCTCCAGGTCCTGGATCGAGCAATCAGAAAAGTGGCAGTTTTGCGTTGAGTGGGGACGCAAAAAGGTCCAGCTCTGGGCATCCCCACCTGTTGAAGAGATCTTGCATCACCGAGGGCAAGAGTTCCCAATCGTGTGCTTTCGACCTGGACTGGCTCAGATTGTCAGCCAGGGCATTTTGGACTCCTAGAACATGGATGGCTGAGAGTTTCAGGCCATGTTCTATGGCCGATACCAGACCCTCATGGCTTCCCGACAAAAAGGGTAAGAGTGAGTGCACCCTTACTTGTTGATGTAAAAGACTACAGACATGTTGTTTGTCTGCACCAGCAGCGGGCCTGGAACAATGTGGGTCTGGAAGGCCTGCAGAGCATAAAGAACTGCCCGCATCTCCAGCACATTGATGTGGAGATGCTGTTCCAACTCGGAACAAACTCTCCGAGTCTGACGGTCTCCTAGATTGGCTCCCTAGCCAAGTCCCAAGTCCCGAAGCATCCGTGATCAGGATTTGCTGAGGGGACACCGAGTGGAAAGGAATCCTGATCAGCAGGTTGGCGGGGTGCTGCCACCACTCTGAGGTCAGTCTCACTAGGTTGGACACCGGCACTGGGCTGCTCCAAATCATCGGTGTGTTGGTCCCACTGGGCTAGAACAGTCCACTGGAGAATCCTCATATGAAGGTGTGCCAGTGGAACAGTAGTTATGGCCGCTGCCATATGTCCCAGAAGACACAGAAAGCCTTTGGCCGGGATCTGGCGACTGGAAGACACCAGCCGGGCCTGTCCTCTCAAGCATTCTGCCCTCTTTCCGGCAGGAAAGCTTGTCCCCAGCAGGAGTCTAAGACCGCTCCTATGTACAGGAGGCATTGGCTCGAGGTCAGCCAAGACTTTGGCAGGTTGATAGTGATCCCAATGAGTTGGACGAGCCAAAAGGTGCTTTCCAGTGTCCGCAGCAAACAATCTCTGGAGGGAGGCTGTCAGTAGCCAACTGTCCAAGTAGGGGAACACATAAAATCCCTGCTTCCACAGAGCCGCTGTCACCACTGCTAGGCACTCAGTAAAGACTTGAGGTGCCAAGGAAAGGACAAAGGGGAGGGCCCGAATCTGCTAGTTGTCCCCCTGGAAATGGAAATGGAGGAAGCAGCGGTGGGCCAAGAAAACTAGGATATGGAGATAGGTATCCTGCATATCCAGGGAACAGAGCCAGTACCCCCTAGTGAATGACGTGCAACAGTCTCTGAAGAGTCACTATCCTGACGCTTTTGTACTCTATGAAGAGGTTCAGGCAGCTCAGATCCAGGATTGGACAAAGGTCCCTGTTTTCTTGGGGACTAGAAAGAAGTGACAGTAGAATCTCTTTCCCCTTTGACCTTGGGGGAAGGGCTCTGAGGCCCGTTTGAGCTGGAGAGCCTGAATCTTGTCCCGGATGAGAGAGAGATGTGGGCCTGTGGCTAATCAAGAGTGCGAGGAAGGGTTTTTCGGGATGGGTTCTAGAAACTCGAGGGTATGACCCTGCTTGGTGATCTGAAGCACCCATTGGTCTGAGTTTACAGCACGCCAACCATCTATGAGAAGGGAGAACCAACCCTCAACCGCCTCCCTCAAGGCCTCTGCTGGGGGTGGGGTGGGGTAGACAAGGAATCAGGCAATGGAGTCAGGGGTGGGAATGGTGGTCAAGGGTGCTCTGGGGGCCCTTGGGGCAGCTGCTCCACAACAGTGGGTGTTCGTCTTGCGTTTAAAGGGGCCTTTCGACTGCTGACCCTTGGCAGGCTGGCAGGAGGGCCGATGAAAATGCTGATGCTGGGACAATCGTGGCTGGGAACAATACATGGAGTAAAGTAAAACGTAAAGTAAAATTTTATTTATAGGAGGTGCCCTTCCTGAGCTCAGGGCGCGCCTTTACAATATACTATACAGTAACAATATTATATTTAAAATCAATAAAACAGTAACAATCAGTTAATAAGTCTCTGAAAATGCCTGGTTAAACAAGTACGTTTTTAAGGATTTTTTAAAATCTTTCCACGGTCAGGCTATCTCATATCTGGCGAGGTAGAGAATTCCACATGGTAGGTGCCATAAAGGCAAAAAAGATCTTCCTCCAGATGTTTTCAGGGATACCCTGGGAATCTCTAGCAATCCCTCGCCAGAGGATTGGAGTAAGCGGAAGGGGCAGTAAGAAAACAGGAGCTCTTTCAGCTAGTGAGGTCCCAACTCATGTAGGGCCTTATAGGTCAGCAATGCAACCTTGAAGGTGATCCACCACTGTATGAGCAGCTCACGCAGCACAGGTGTTATATGACTGGATCTAGGGGTTCCAGTCAGCAACCTGGACATCGCGTTCTGCACTAGCTGCAAGCGGTGGATATCCACCCCTGGTAGCCCTAGATAGAAGGCATTGCAGTAATCAAAATGACTGGTGACAAAGGCATGGAACAAGGTAAGAAGGTCTTCAGGTGGGACCAGGTGCTTCACCCGGGCTATATTCCTTAGATGGAAAAAGGAAGATTTGACTATAGTCGAAACCTGCGCCCTCAGGATCAGGCCCTCATCAAATACCACGTCCAGGTTACGCACCTGGCCCGAGGCCATAAGCAGTGCCCCCCCCCCCCCAAGGTATAAACCTGAGGGTTTCCTCGCCCATGCCCCTGTCGTCCTAAAACCAGGATCCACCACCAATACCTCTGTTTTACTCAAGTTCAAACGAAGCCAACTAGTACTCATCCAGTTCTGTATCTCCAGCAGGCAGTTATTAAACACCATGATTGAATCAGACTCCTGTTCAGGCACAAAAGGCATGTAGAGTTGAGAATCATCAGCACAGCAATGAAAACTTAGCCCATACCATCTTATAATGTCCCCTATTGGGAGCATATACACTGCAAATAATATGGGGGACAGCACCGAACCCTGTGGAACCCTGTAGGGCAGCCAGTGAGGGGCCAAGGAATGAATCCCCAACACCACTCTCTCAGATCTGCCCTTAAGGAAAAATCGAAACCAACTGAGAACTGCCCCCTCAGTCCACAGAAGAACCACAGGCGCTCGAGCATCACTCCATGATTCATGGTGTCAAATGCTGCTGAGAGATCAAAGAGAACCAAGATGGAACGGGTTCTCCGATCTCTCACAATCAGGAGATCATTTAGTACCCGCACCAGGGCCATCTCGGTGCTGTGCCGTTTCCTGAAGCCAGACTGGAGAGGGTCATAGATATTGTGGTTGGTCAAATGATTCTCAAGCTGCAAGGCGACCACCTTCTCAATAACTTTCCCTATAAAGGGTAAGTTCGAGGCTGGTCTCTAGTTTGCTGGGTAGTCGGGGTCAAGGGAGGGTTTTTTCATAAGGGGGCACACTACTGCCTCCTTTAAGGGATCTGGAAAGATCCCTCTCTCCAATGAAACCGCCACTATCCCAGCCAGGACCGGGCCGATGACCTCTACATACCCCACTAGTAGGCGTGTAGGGCCTGAATCCAAACTACAGTAGGTTGGCCGCAAAGTCTGCACAATCCTCACTGTAACTATGACTGCCGGTTGGCTAAAGGTGAACCAAGTCAATTGGGCATTAGTACCACCCGACTGATCAGTGCAAGGTCCAATGGGAAGGCATTGGCCGATCTCATCCCTGATGGTGGACCCCTTATCAGCAAAAGATTTGTGACAGCACTCAACCAGCATGAAGACAGGCTGGATTGCACAGTCTGTCCACAGTCCAGAACAGCTGGGCTGGCCTATTCTTTGCTGTAGCAATTTCCCTGGACAGGAACTCTGCCTTCTTATGGGAAACTGCTGATTGGTAGATCTTGTAATGATCCAGCAATCTAAGCTTATCCACCTCCAGGCGAGTTTTCCCCCAGTGTCTTTCCAATCTTCGCCGATCTCTTCAGCTCACAGATCTACCCATTAATCAAGGGGGCCCCTGGGTGAAGGGTAAGGGGGTGAACACAAGTTGGAGCAATGACATACAAGGCCCCCACAACAACCCCATTATAAGCCAACACCAGGGGCCCTGGGTTAATGCTATCCATTGAAGTCCCGAGAAGTCCAGCTCCATCATTAGGCCTTCTGAGGTAACTCCTCTCAAAGGATGGAACTGTACTAACTCCTTAGGGGCAGGCCTATTTCGGGGGACTGCGAAACTGAATCTCATGGTGTGATGGTCAGACCAACTGATTGGCTCCACCTCCACATTGGAGATCTCCATCCCCAGGTGGAACACCAAGTCCAATGTGTGCCCCCCTTCGTGAGTTGCAGAGGTAATAACCTGTGCCAGGCCCAATGAATCCATCAATTGGAGGAGGTTTTGTCCAAATGGTGAGAGTTTATCGTCAACTCAGGCATTGAAGTCCCCCAGAATTAACCATCTGGGGGACTCCAATACCATCTCGGCGATGAAGTCCGCAACTTCCTTCAGGAACTCCCTCCCATCACCTGGTGGACAGTAAATGAAAAGGGTCCTGTACCCTGCACCCACAATACACTCAAAGGAGTTGGTGCCTCCAACTAGCACCTCCCTGAGAGTCAGTTCCTGTCTAAAACAGACTGCAACCCCCTACCCCTACGGTCCACTCTTGGGCGGTGAATAACGAGAACCCAGCCGGAACCGCAGACTCCAAAATAGGGCCCGCACTTCCATCCAGCCAGGTCTTGGTGATGCAAGCCAGGTCAACAGAAGCAACAAGATCCGCAACCACTGCGGTCTTATACCTAATTGACCTGGCATTGCTTAACACTGCCCGAAAGGGACGGGAATCCAAGGATGGCCCCACTTTCAGCCTAACAAAGTCAGAGCCCTTGGGTATGGGCACAATGCAAGAATGACCTCATTCCTGTGTCCATTTTGCCCCAGGGCGTCTCCTGGTTCTCACTGTCTCTATCCGCCCACTCCTTTCCCATCCCCCCAGAGTTCCAGGATCCCCAACTCCTTCCGCTGCCTAGTCTGAAGATGCAGAGAGCTCAACATCTATTATAAACTTCAAAAGGGAGTGGAGGATGTTCAAAGGGACTAAGATCCTTTAGTCTTGAGGGGCAGTACTGCCTGACTGTGTCCCTAATACCCCAGCACATGTTTCAGACACTCTTCACACACCAGTATTCTCACTCACCCCCCCACTCACTCAATACACTTCCTCCCCCTCTATTAAACTTTCCAACAATTTATCTATCCAACCTTACATATACCCTTGCTTAAAAACATATAATAAATTAACCTTTATCGATCAAGAAACTTTATAATACTGTAATGCTCAAAATGTTCCTTCAGGTTCAGGAGTGTACTGCCCTCAGAGCCTTTCCCGATTTTGGAGGCAAAATATGATACCCTGAGCATCTCCCCCAAACAAGAACAAGACCAAGCCCTGACAAGGAGCATCCATAATTTGGGCCTGAACATCAGGTGCAAACCTAGATACCTGGGGCCAGGAATGGTGTCGAATACAAACTCCTACCACTGCCCTGCGAGCCACAGCATCCACCGTGTCGTAGGCTGCTTTGAGGACATGAGTACCTATGTCTGATCCAGACTCGAGAAGCTGGACTAACTGTGTTTTGGTGGAGCCATCAGGGAGGGATGCCACCAAATCCCTCACCTGGTCCCAAATGGCATTCTGGTACTGCATCATGTTTGCCAGATAATTCTGGGTCCAGATGGCCAGGGTTGTAGAAGAGTAAACCCGCTTGCCCAACTGGTCTAGCTGGCGGGATTCCTTGTTCGGTGAGTGGGTGCTCAAATGCTGAGGCTTCTTCGTATGATCATGAGCAGCATTCATGACCAGCGAATCTGCCCTGGGATGCTCACCATAGAATGGCTTGCCCACTGGAGTGTGGTAAAGGCGATCTGCCTTTCTAACCAAGCACAGCGTGGACGAAGGGCAAATTCAAGTCGCCTTGGTTAAATCCTCATGCCCCACTATCAAGGGAGGGCTCACCAAAGGGAGGGTCTCCAACTTATGCAAGTAAATGGTGATGTGACAGTGTTTTGGGTCCAGTTCCTCCATATCCCATCCTATGAGGGACTGGATATGGTGCATCATGTCCATAAAGGAGGGATCTTCTGGAGTCTCTTTAGTCCACCCCTGAGTGTCCAAGGAGTCCTCTGAGGAGGAAGAGGTGTCATCCCCGGAAGGATCAGTCTCTGGGACTGGCGTCAATGCGCGACAGTCCTCCACCCATTGGAGGTGGACTCCCGTACCACTCCCAGAGGTTCCCATGGTATGTAAGTTAGTGGGCTTGGACCGGCCTGGGTCCCTAGGAGGAGGGTCCCTAAGGGGTGAAGGGGGAGGCCTCCTAGGGGTGTCCTTGTCTTTCATAAAGTTCCACCAAGCCATGAACAAGGCAGTGTAATCCATCGGGGAGAGGGAGGATTCCACAGTGAATACCAGAAAAGAGGTGGAGGTTACTGGTACGTCGGTTTGGGGGGTCGGGTACCCTAGCGTCGGTCTGGCAGGCATTGGCTGCGGATCCCTAGGCAGGGTAGCAGGCAATAGCTGAGGTGAACGTGACGATGGGTGAGGCATCAGTGGGGTAGGGGTTGGCAGAGCTGGCACAGGCCTATAAGGCGAAGCCTGGTGCCAGTCCGGAGATGGAGCCAACAGAAGCTCCAGAGCGGAAGCTGGTGCCTATGGGGTAGAATTCCCTCGAGACATGGACAGAGGCGTCGATTGTGTTGAGGAGGAGGTGAGATCTCGCTCGGCAATGCCTGGGTACCGGGCAACGCCGGCCCCAGAGACCGGCCAAGGCAATGCTGTGATCGGGTGGTGGGGGCGGGGGGTGACGGTCGGAGCTCCACTGCCGGAGAAGACAACTCCGGTCAAGCTGCCTGGCTGATGACATGCAGGGATTAAGGGCCTGATGATCAGGGGCTGGGAGGCAGGGGAAGAGTTCCACTGCCTCGAGGTGCCACCCCCCGTAAGAGAGATATTGGCAGGTGGCAGAGCCACTGGCAATCTGAATGGAGTGAGGGCTGCAGAGGCTGGAGGGGCCGACCTCCTGTGGGAGAAGGACCCCAAAGCGGAAGTCGGTTTGTGTGGCGGCCATGGGCAGGAGGGTGGCCTAAGTTAGTCATGGTGCTTGTCCCGATGTTTGTGTTTCCCACTCGACTACTTCTCCTTCTAGGAAGAAGATGATGATGAAGCCCCGGAGACAGGGGATGTGGAAGAACTTTTAGCATGAAGCTCCTTCTCCATCGCAGCTAATTTCTGCTAGAGTAGATGGCTTTGGAGGGTCTCTGAGCGGCGTCTCCGTGTGGCCTGGTTTATGTCCTGGCAATGCTTGCAGGCCTCGGTGTCATGGTTAGGGCCTAGGCAGAGCAAGCAGAAAGAGTGACCGTCTTTAGCAGGGATCTGCTTGCCACAAGTACACATCGTAGGCTGGTCAGAAGATGAAGCTGGAGAAGAAGACAAACGATCTGAAGAAAAACACTGAAAAAGGAAAGAAATTGCGGTTAAATCGCAGGAAAACAGGGGTTGAATGAAGCAGGCATCCATGGAGGTCCAATGTGTGCAGGTCAATAGCGGGAAAAGAACTGAGGTAGGTCTGGGGGACCACCCCTTTTATACCACAGGACGGATGTCGGCATGCCGATGTCTGGGGGCAGTCCCCCCCCCCGCTGTAGACTGCTACTGTAGCTAAGATTTCTGTGTGGTCCTAGTGCCTGGTAGCTTAGTCCTACCAGTGTTGCCTGCTGCAAGAGCCCCCTTGCAGTAAGATCTGCAACTTTTCTGCTCACTGGTTCCAGGGCCTGGAGTTTTCTGGTGAGACGCGTTGTCCCTCTCTTGGAAGGGGAGGTTTATCTATGTCTTCCCTCCCTTTCCTCTAATTCAGTGGGTATTACTCAAGCTTCAGACAGAGGGGCAACTCAAATACTCATTGCTCCCCTGTAGCCTCAACAGATCTGATTCTCCTTATTGCAGCAACTGACAGTGGAACCACCAGTACCTTGCCCTTATGCCAGGGACTCATGTTACGGAAGCAGGGAACTCCGGTCCATATGGACCTCAAATCACTTCACCTACATGCATGGCTCCTGAAAACACAGCCACTGCCAGATTTGGGGTTTCTCAAAAGGTGGCTGATGTCTTGGTGGCTGCTAGAAAACCTACCAGAGCCACTTATTCCATGAAGTGGAAGCGGTTTGCCTTGTCGGCCGCGTCTTATCCCTTAGACCCTTACACTGTCTTATAAATCAGGTTTTAAGAGTATCTACTGTCCTTGTTAGATGCAGGCCTGTAGTACTCCCCTTTTAAGGTGCATTAAGATGCTGTCTTAGCTTTCCATGTACCTACTGAGGTTTGTACAGTTTCCCAGCTGAAGGTGGCTCATACATTTTTGAGAGGCATTCTGTACTTGAAGCCTCCTATCCGTAATCCAGTCCCGGACTGGGACTTGACTTTTGTGCTGGAAAAGCTTACTTTGGCTCCTTTCGAGCTGGCTGCAACTTATGGCCTACGCTTTCATTCTTGGAAAGCGTTGTTTTTAGTTGCCATTACTTCTGCTCGAAGGATTTCAGAGCTTCAGACTCCATGTGTGAACCTCCTTACTTGATTTACCACAAAGACAGAGCGTCTTTCTGTACCAATCCTAAGTGGTGCCTGAGTTTATCAAGTTAAATCATCCACCTGCCAGTCTATTTTCCTGAGCATTCCAATCCAGGGGAAGCATTACTCCATACATTAAATGTACACAGATTACTCAGGTACTATACACACCATACGAAGGACTGCAGGACGTCCTCACAGATTTTTGTTTCATTCACCCCTAGGAAAGAGGGCGCTCCAGTTTCCAAACAGTGCCTGTCCAAATGGTTAGCAAACTGCATTATTTTTTTGTTTAGGAAGCACGGTAAGGAACTTCTTGGCGTTGTTCGTTGTCATTCCACCTGAGGCATGGCCACATCTGTTGCATGCTTAAAAAATTTTTCTACTGCTGAAATCTGTGCAGCTGCTACCTAGACTATTGTCCACACCTTTACTTAACACTACAGTATGGACACAGCTTCACAAGAAAGGGCTGGCTTCGACCTAGCTGTGCTCCAAATCCTACTTTCTTAGGCCTGTCGGCTCCTGCCACCCAGACCGTTTATGGTAAGTACTGCTTGGTACTTGTTCCACAGGTGTGGCCTGATGAAAGAGACAGCCTTAAAGAAGAATAGTTACGTAAGAACTTACCATAACAGTAACAGTACATAATATTGTTAAAAAGGCTGAACTTGAACTAAAAACTCATCTTTTAGACCTGTCACTGATTGCTGTCTCTGAAACTTGGGGTAATTCCTATAGGAATTGGTCATCTGAGATTCCAGGCTTTAAACACTTTTTTAAAAATAGGCCTGATACAAAATCAGGGGGAGGAGGCAGTCTCTATGTTAAAGACAGTATCCCTTCATATCAATCTCCCACTGAACAAAACTCTGAAAGTGTATGGGTACAAATCCAACCTCAAGGTCTCCCCCAAATCATGGTCGGTATTTGTTATCGTTCCCCCTCACTGGACAACACTCAAAATCTTAAACTGCTTGAAGATATTGCCCTGTTCTCAAGTAAAGGCCCAGTTCTTCTTTTGGGTGACTTTAACCTCCCAAATATCAACTGGGATACTCTGATGGGCTCCAATAGTATTGAAAACAACTTTCTCACAACCATTATTGATTTGGGTTTGTTTCAACTAGTTAGGGAACCTACTAGGGGCAATAATATTCTAGACCTCGTTATAGCCAGCCATGATGTTCCCATAAATAATTTATACATAACTGATCCCCTTGGAAACAGCGACCACAAATCAATATTCTTTTCCATAAACTCACCTCACTGTTCAGCTCCCAGCAAAAAAATAACTAAACATTATGAAAAGGCAGACTTTCAAAAAATAAATGAACATTTAGGTAAGATCAACTGGGATAATACTTTAGCTCCCCTAAACACCATCGAGGCATGGGAATTTTTAAAATCGCAAATAGCCTTAACTGAGCACAAATATGTTCCAAATAAACGTACCCATAACTATAAAGGTAAGATCCCCCCCTGGTTCAATGTTTCTATTAAAAAACATATACGACGCAAACAGAAACTATTTACACGTTTAAAAAAGAATAGTAATAATTCCTCAATAAGTAACAATAAGTTACTAATACAGTATAGAGAATCTGTTAAACTTCTTAAAAAATCAATATTAACAGCAAAAAGGAATTTAGAGTTTCACATAGCACACACGAAAGATTCACATAAATCTTTATATGCTTATTTAAACAGTAAGAAAGGAAATAATAAAATAATTGGTCCCCTCGTACTTGACAATATAACAATAAATTCCGATTTTGCTATAGCATCCACACTAAACAATTACTTTACTTCTGTGTTTACTCAAGATTCTCTACAAACTATTACAGTAAAACCATCAATAATAACCAATAAACAATTAGTTTCACAAGGTGACGTTTACAACCTACTTACAGTATTAAAGATAACTACTAGCCAGGGTCCAGATGGTATTTCCCCTAAGTTTCTTCAGGGCACAAAAAATACAATTACATTGCCACTAACTATGATTTTTAATAAATCACTTTACGAATCTGTAGTTCCTTCTGATTGGAAAATCGCAACAGTCACTCCCATATATAAGCATGGCTCTCATTCACTAGTAAATAATTATTGTCCAATTAGTTTGACGTCCATTCCTTGTAAATTACTTGAAAAAATCATTAAATCTTTATTAGACAAGGAAATTTTATCTCTAAATTTAACTGATATTACCCAACATGGGTTTCGATCGGGTTTGTCATGTACCACTAACTTACTGGCTTTTTATAATTTCATTAGCTCCAATCTAGATTTAAATATTCCTTCTGATGTTATCCTACTGGATTATAGTAAGGCTTTCGACAAGGTGTCACACAGTATTCTCATTTCCAAACTTATTCGTCTTGCCTTTTTCTGAAATTCTTGTTTTGTGGATAAAAAGCTGGTTGTCAAATAGATCACAGAAGGTTAGGGTCAATGGTACCTTTTCTGATATAGGATGGGTTACGAATGGGGTTCCCCAGGGCTCTGTCCTGGGACCCACTTTGTTTAATATTTTCATTAGTGATATGTATTTTATTTTATTTATTTTATTTTATTTAAACAGCAGTTTGGAAAACCTTTGAGCCATAGGCTCATTTACAAAGGTACCTTGTCACAGTAAGACAAACCAAAATACACAGTATAGCAGTACAACACATAGGTATAACAGTAAATTAAGACATAGATACAAACAAGCTGGTACAGGTAGGATGGATGCAAACAATACCAGAGTTATGTATGTCCATTCCTCTAATATACTAATCAAATTTGCCGATGACACCAAACTGGGTGGTGCTGTTAATAATGCTGAAAACAGACAAATTATACTTAACGATCTTGCATCTATTGAGCACTGGGCATTTATCAACAAAATGGAATTTAATACAGCCAAATGTGCTTTTATGCACTATGGGAATAACAATCCCCAACAAACATATACACTGAGTAATAATATAATTAAGGTTTCATGTTTAGAAAAAGACCTAGGAATCTTAATTAACAATAAACTTACACATGTTTCGCACTGCAACAAGATAGCAAATCAAACCAATTCACTTTTTCGTAGAATCAGTGGTACTTTTGTTTCCCGAATCGAGCAGTGCATTATACCACTGTATAGATCACACATTAGACCTTATTTAGATTATGGTTCACCTTTTTGGAATCCTTACCTTTGTGGAGATATGGACAGGTTAGAGAGGATACAGAGACGAATCACCAAACTATACCTCACCTGTCACAGTTGGACTATAAAACTAGATTACACAAAACAGGATTGTACTCCTTAAACAAAGAAGATTGCAAGGGATTTACTTCAACTCTTTAGGACTCTTCAGAATCCAGTTTTAATGAGGTTATGTGGTATTTTTCACTAGGAACCGGATTAAGATTAAATAATAAACAGTTAGATATACCTAAATGTAATACTAACAAAAGACAAAATTTTTTTTCAATAAGAACCCCAAGAATATGGAATACACTTCCACAGGAAGTTGTTGATGCTGAATCTTTTATTACTTTTAAAGTTAAATTGGACAAATGGTTAACAAGATAGGAGAAATTATTAATGATCCACATATGTGGAGGACAATGTCCATGTCTATGGGCTTTTGCCTTCTTTTGTCCCAAATAACCAACCAAGTAACCAAGTAGATCTTTGAGGGAATCTCTGTCATTAGGTCACACCTATGGAACTTAGCCATCAGGCTCTAGGATCCCACAGAAGCCTTTCTGCAGCAGTCTACTAGTGAGCGCCCACTCTGACGTCTGGCTCCAACATCACTCACCTGGTAAAAGCACCGACAGCCCAGCACCCTCCTCAGTTCTTTCTCTAGGTGGAGGCCATGAGAGACAGGACTCCCACTAGGGAACTGAGGAGAGAGAGAGAGAAGGTGCCCAGCAAGCAGAAAGGCTGGAGCAACAGGACAGCCGAGCTGGAGAGGAGAAAAATGGGGATGTAGAGAGGGATGGCATGACCTGATGACAGAGATTCCCTCAAAGATCTACTGTTAAGGTAAGTTCTTACGTAACTGTTCTATCTTCTTCGGGGATATCTCTGTCATCCAGTCACACATATAGAACGAATCCCAAGCAGTGCTGTGAGCAAGGACAGACTGGGTGGCAGGAGGCCAGAGGCCTAAGCAAGAGAAGGCCCTGAAGAACAGCAAGGCCAAAGCTTGCTCTTCTTCAGGATGTAATGTCTAGACTGTAGTGCTTGGTGAAAGTGTGGACAGTATTCCAAGTGGCAGCAGCGCAAATCTCGGCCGCAGACATGCCCCTGAAACAGGCAACTTAAGTGGCCATGCCCCTGGTGGAATGGCCCCCAACAGCCCCAAGAAGTTCCTTACCATAGTTCCTATAACAAAAAACAATACAGTTGGCCAACCACTTTAACAAGCACTGTTTTGAAACTGGAGCGCCCTCTCTACCAGGGGTGAAAGAAATAAATAACTGTTTGGACTTCCTGCAGTCCTTGGTACGGTGTCTACAGTAATGCAAAAAAAATGTTGTACACTTACAAAGTATGGAGCAATGCTTCCCCTAGATTGGTATGCTCCAGATAATAAACAGGCAGGTGGATGGACTGGTAGAGAGCAAACTGAGACACCACCTTAGGAAGAAACTTAGGATTAGTATGCAAAGAGACCCTGTCTTTGTGAAAAATCAAATAAGGCCGCTCACAGATGAGAGCCTGTAGTTCTGAAATTCTTCGAGCAGAAGTAATGGCAACTAAAAATAACGCTTTCTACAACAGAAAGAGTAGCTCGCAAGATGTGCCTGTCTCAAAAGGAGGCAGGGACAGCTTCTCCAAAACAATATTTAGGTCCCAAGCTATAACTGGGTTATGGATGGGAAGCATCAAGTGGAGAATGCCTCTCACAAAAGTACAGGCCACATCCAGCTGTGCCACTGTATGGCTATCACTGGGCACATGAAAAGCTGATATGGCAGACAGGTGAACTTTAAGGGTGGAGCATCTCATACCAGCATCAGACAAGATCAGGAGATACTCCAAAACCTAGTACACTGGACAGGTGAAAGAGTCCAGTTGGTAAGAAGCAGCCCAGATAGCAAACCGCGTCCACCTCATAGAGTAAGTGGCCCTGGCAGAAGGTTTTCTGGCAGCCACCAGGACATCAGACACCTTCTGAGACACCTAAACCGAGCAGTGGCTATGTCCTTAGGAGCCATGCATGCAGGTGGAGGGCCTTGAGGTCTGAATGGACCAGGGTCCCCTGTGCCTGTGTCAACAGGTCCCGGCAGAGGAGTAGGGGAACTGGAGGTTCCATAGCCAGTTTTTGCAATACTGGAAACCATATCTACCGCAGCCAAAATGGGGACGCCAGAATCCAGGTGGTGCCTTCCATCTGTACAGTAGCTTGATGAGAACCTCTTGAACCAGAGGGAAGGAAGGGAATGCATTAAGAAACCTCCCTTTCCAAGAGAGGGGCAACGAGTCCCACCAGAAAACTCCTGGCCCTGGATCTAGCAAGCAGAAATGCGGCAGTTTTGCACTGAGTGGGGACACAAAAAAGTCCAACTCTGAACAACCTCACCTGTCGAACAGGTTTTCTGCAACCAAGATCAGCAGTTCTGACTCGTGATGGACTGTGACTGACCGAACTGAGGCTGTCTGCCAAGGCATTTTGGGTACATGGATGGCTCACAGCTCTAGACCGTAATCTAGAGCCCAGCACCAGACCCTCACTGCTTCCTGGCACAGAGGGTAGGAAAGGGTCCTCCCTTGCTTGTTGAAGTAATAAACTACACTGAGATTGTCCAATTGCACCAACAGAGGACCCGGGGAGAGATGGTTCTGGAAGGCATACAGAACTGCCCTAATTTCTAGAAGGTTTATGTGGAGGTGAGTCTCCCTGCAGGACCAGAGGCCCTGGGTCTGACAGGGGCTGAGATGGGCTCCCCAACTCTGACCCTAAACATCCGTGGTGATGATCTGTTGAGGGAAGGGGGTAAGAAAGAGAACTCCCTTTGAGAGATTGGCAAGGTTCATCCACCAGTGAAACACTGAGTGAACTGGTGAGGAGACAAGGACCAGCTGCCAATCCAGAGCACCTGAACACTGATTCCCTTGAACCTTGAGGGTCCACTGTGGAATCCTTATGTACAACCTGAACAGAGGGACCGTCACAATTTATTTATTTAGCTTTTGTTGACCGGGTAAATGCACTAGACAAATCCTGCCTATTTTCAGGCACGACCCGGGGAGGGGATACAGATGCAGATGCATGCCAACTGACCTTGAACCAGATTAAGCTGTTGGTGGTATTTTTAGTGAATGAGGGAAATTTGGCCAGGACACCGGGAAAATTCCCCTACTCTTTTCGATAAGTGCCATGGGATCTTTAACATCCACCTGAACTACCACCAATCCAGGCAGATGGGACCTCGGTTTAACGTCTCATCCGAAAGACGGCACCTCAGAAATGCAGCACCCCTCTCATGCTGCATTATAGTGTCAGTACTGGGATATTAACCCAAGTGCCAGATGTGGGAACTGAACCCACAGCCCTCTGATTTCCCGGCCTCAGAGGCGAGTGTGCTACCTACTGAGCCACTGACACTGACAACGGCCATGAGGCCTAGCAGCCAGAGAAATGCCCTGGCTGGGACATGCCGGCTCTGAGTTACCTCCTGAGCCTGGGTAATGAGGTGGTCCACCCTGCCTAGAAGAAGGAAGGCCTTGCTCTAAGTAGAGTCCAGGACTGCCCCTATGTATTGTAATCTCTGAGAAGGGGTCAGCACAGACTTGGGTCAAATGATGGTGATGCCCCAGGAGTGGAAAAATTGCAGGGTACGTTCCGGAGTGAACAACAAGAGCTCCCTGGGCTGGGTTTTCAGTAACCAATTGTCCAGGTATGTAAACACATAGAGGCCCTCGTGCTGAAGGGCTGCTGCTACAGCTGCTAAGCACTTGGTAAAGACTTGTGACACAGAGGATAAGCCAAAGGGCAATAACCGGAACTGGTAATGTGCCCCCTTGGAACAGAAAGCACAGTTAACACCTGTGAGAGGGGCATACCATGATATGCAGATAGGCATCCTGCATATCGAGAAAGCATAACCAGTCACCCTGCTCTGGCAGCAGGAGAAGACTGTGCAAATTGACCATCCAAAACTTTTTGTACTGGAAAAAAAAGTTCAGTTCCTTGAGATCTAGAATGGGCATCAGGTCCCGTGTTCTCTTGGGAACCAGGAAGAACCTGGAATAGAACCCCTTATTCTTTTACCGCCTGGGCACTGGTTCTGTGGCCTGTTTGCGAAGGAAAGTGAGGACCTCCTCCTTGAGTACCTCTATGTCATCTGGAGGGTAAAAGAGGGGGATTGGGGGAACATCTGGAGGCTGTAGAGCATGACCCTTTTCAATTATCTGCAGGATCCAAGCATCTGTTGTGATGGTTCGCCATTGGGGCAAATGGAGGGAAAACCTGCCTCTGATCACCACTTTCTGGCTCGGGGGGTCCAGCAAGGAGTCAGGCAGAGGCTGAACCAGTAGCAAGGGTCGCACTGCCCCCTCTGGGTTGCTTGGATGAGGGGCAGCAGAGGAAGAGAAAGCAGGCAAGGCTGAGCTGGCTCTGCATTTACCCTGAAGCTTGCCTCCAGGACCCAATTTGTTGGGGGGGGGGGCTTCTGAAAGGAGGACCATGGCCTACTCCTGGGCTGTGTATGATATAAGGAGTGGACAGATCGAATGGCCCTACCAGAAGCCTGCAGCTCGTTAATAAATGTTCTGCACATCTGGATCAAAAAGTTTGTGACCTACAAAAGGGGCATTTAACACCTTTTGTTGGACATCATTGCCAAAGCCAGAACCCGCAGCCAGAAGTGCTGTCTGAGGCAAATGCCAGAGGCAGCTGCCCTGGCTGTATTGTCAACCATGTCATAGGTGGCTCTGAGGAGGTGCTTGCTAACATCCTCCGAGGCCAGGAGTATCTTGAGAAGCTCCTGCTCGTGAGAACCCTCATGAAGGTTCTGAGCAGTCACTTTGCCCTTCCTCCAAACATTATTTTGGTACTCAATAAGATGGGCAAAGTAATTGGCAATCTGAAGGCCAAGGGTGGCCGAGGCGAAAGTCTTTTTGCCCCACAGATTCAACCTTCCGGACTCCCAGTCAGGGGGCAGAGAGCTACAGTGCTTAGGAGTCTTAGTCCTGTCATGAGCAGCTTTAATGACCACAGAGTCAGTCTCAGGCTGGGCCACATAGAAGGGCAACCCTTGAGGTGCCTGACAAAGCTTGTCAGCCTTCCTAGGCATAGATGGCACCATACTTGGTCTGCGCCAGGCTGCCATGGCTGCATCACTCAAGGATGGCAGCAAAGGAGGGATAACCTTAGGTGCAAACTCAGGGATCTCCAAGAAGTCCACCATATTCCTCCTGGTGTTATTCTCCTTCTCAGTTTGGAACCCCATTGTGGAGGAGTGCTGTTTCATGACACTGAAAAAGGAAGGGTCCTCAAGGAGGGGGGGGACCTGGGAGTGTGCTTGACAGACTCCTTACTCACATTAGAGATAGTGGACACTTTTCAGGGGTTTCCACATCCACTTCCTCCTTATCCTCCTCTTCCTCAGGGAAGAGAAGATCAGGATGGTACTCCTTTTGGTCGTCAGACTGCTCTGGAGCAGGGACCGATGAATGTTGCACCAACAACTCCATAGGGGGGCGAAGGTGCACAGGCCCAGCAGGCGGCGAAGCCAAAACAGCGGAGAATGGCCAGAGCACTGATGGCCCGGGACGAGTCACTAGTTGTTGGATAAGAGAAGTAATAATGGAGGTTAGAACGGTACTGAGGTCGATGGCAGAAAAGGGAACCGTTGTCAATACTGGCATCACGGAGGGGGCGCGAGGCCCTGGTCCAATGACGAACCGCTAACTGAAGAGGCAGCGGGTTGGCCCAGTGCTGACAGATCTTAAAGCTCAAGTGGTCTCAATGGTGGGGCAGGGGCCGACGACCCAGAGGTTGATAACCCTTCCACAGCTCTATCGCAGGTGGGAGGAAAATCCACCCTGGGGGGCCTAGAAGGAGCAGATGCCTATATGGGACGAGGTGCTGATGCTGAAGCTGTCAATGGGGAAAATCCCAGGAGAAGAAGAGAAGGGAGAATCCAGCAGGGACCAGGACCACCGACGGGGGGAGCGGTCCTTGGGTCATTCCTTTTCCTGTCAAGGGTGCTTCCGAGGATTTCCTCCTGGCCTTAAGCGGCCAGGCGAGACTGCAGAGGATGCCGGGCAACTGGGCGAAGAGGGGCCCCGCAGAAGACCCCTACTCTCCACTGGCTACCTGCTGCTCTATAAGGAATGTCTGTAGGGCTTCCTTTCCTTGGCCGGTGGTAAGGTTGAATTTCTGGCAGGATTTGCAGGCGAGGACGTTATGGCTAGGCCCAACACAGCAGCCACAGAGCAGGTGTTAGTCAGTGGAGGAAATCTTCTTTCTGCAGCGACAGCGACAGAAAAGAGACGACAAGGAGTACTTCATCATACAAAGAAGAAAGGAATCACTTTCAAATAAAAGTAATTTTACGACAAAAGAAAATAAAAGGTAAGTAAAATTGGCAGTCAAACTTAGTGACAAAGCTTCCACAGAGTCCGTGCGCGAATGGTCGACAGCAGGAAAGAATTGAGGAGGGAGCGGGGCCACCTGCTCTTTTATAGGGTGAGTGATGTCAGAATCTGACGTCAGCATGGGCAGCCCCTACTAGACTGCTGTAGAAAAGCTTCCGTGGGATCCTAGAGACTGACATCTAAGTTCCATAGGTGTGACGTGATGACAGGGATATCCTCAAAGAAGACAGAATAGTTATGTACTCACCATAACGGTAAATCTTTGAGATAATCTCTTTCATCAGGCCATGCTGTCCCACCCTCCATCCCCCTATCAGATCACGAGACTCTAGCGAATGGTGTCTCCTACATGAGGGTCTATCTGCTGCTCTCTGCCTCGCCTGGTCGGCAAAGCCCTGGGCTCTCTCCTGGTTCTCTACAGGGAGGTCCTCCAAGCATGATCTCCGCCGGGGAACTGAGGAGAGAAGAGGCTGCCCACATTCATCTGACGTTGTCGTAGGCAGCCCCTAGTGGACTGCTTACAAAAGTTTCCATGTGGTCCTAGTGCCTGACGGCTTGCAGTTCCATAGGTGTGGCCTGATGAAGGAGATTCTCTCAAACATCTACTGTTATGGTGAGTACATAGCTGTACCTTATTGCTAAACTGTTAAAACTTAGTTGTTGCTAAGCTTGTAAGCTTTGTTTCTGCTAAACTGTCAAAAACTGCACTCATGCAAGCCTTGTCACTTTTTTAACAATATATTATCTATGCTTGGAGTCAGATCTTTCATATTTTCCAACTTGCTGTATTTGTTAATTTTTTTATCCTTGTATTATAAGTTTGCTTTCTTATCTATTGCAATGTAATGTGTGCCAACCAAGACCTCCTTGTAAATAAGCACTGATCAAGAGAGTTTTTTTCCCTGGTAAAATAAACACAAATACTACATATCGGCTGTCTGTGTATGTTTTATTGATATTTGTTCTCCCCTAAGGTCATGTACTTACATTTGTACCTTGGGATCTGGCTTGATCATCAACTGGATTTCTCAGTTCATACTGATGCTATACACCAAAAGCTTCACCCCAAGCTTGGTGCACTGTACAGAAACAAAGCAAGTATCCCACTCCTTGTCCACTGAGAGATTGTTTTAAAGATGATTCTCTCTGTCTTTGATTATGGTGACATAGTCTATAGTGGATCTCCCAAATCCTCCCTTGCCAAACTGGACCCCCTCTTCCACGCTTTTTGTCATTTTGCTTTAGATAGTTCCCCGTGTACCCACCATTGCTCACTCTACTCTGTCGGCCCTTTCACTCCCCTCTCTTGATGCCTGGTGTCTTTCCCATTGTGCCTTCTTTATATCCAAATTCTGGATTGGTTCCCTTCCTGCCTACCTTACATCCCTCTTATCCTCTCTCCCTCCCTCAGCTTCCTACTACCCTCTCCGGAACAATACTTCCCATTCCCTCTTTATTTCTTCTAGGAAATCTACTGCTGGTCAGTCTACTTTCTCATACCGCTTTCCTGAACTCGGGTCCTCCCTTCCCTTGACAATTCACTCTACCTCTTCTTTCTCCTTAAAGTTTCTCTCATGACTATTCTTCTCCCTCCTGAAACAGTCTGTGACTCTCTCCTCCCCACCACTAGTTTTGCCCTGACAGTCTGCTTCTTTCAGTACCTGTTCATTGTTCTGTAAGAGTAGTTTCATCACCTAAATTATCCCAATTTTTTTCTACTACATGAATCTGTTATACTGACAAGTCTTACATTTTTTGATTATGCTCCTGGAGATATTATATTTGTTGTATAGGATTTTCCACATCCCTACTCCCAGGACACATCTCGAAACGAGCTCTTAGCAGCTCAGTATGTCTTTCCTGGTAAAACTTTTGAAATTAATACATAAATAAATAAATACAAAATTTGTAAGGTGCTCAGAGCCCTGGAAAGGTTAGGGCGCCATATAAACAGTCATCTACAAAATCTTAATGGGTAAGGCTCCTAAATATAGTACAGTTACGTAGGAACTTACCATAACAGTAGATCTTCTAGAGAGGTTCCTTCAGTAGGTCATCACATTAGGACTGGCACCACCTGGCATCGG
Source organism: Neoceratodus forsteri (assembly GCA_016271365.2). Classification (NCBI taxonomy): domain Eukaryota; kingdom Metazoa; phylum Chordata; order Ceratodontiformes; family Ceratodontidae; genus Neoceratodus; species Neoceratodus forsteri. The sequence continues at coordinate 1,692,042,334 of CM057456.1, read as the reverse complement.
GCCGCACGGCAGACTTTTCTAGCAATCTCTGAGGGGGGACCGCCAACCCGATGTCACGTGACCGACGTCAGCGTGACTTTATATAGTGGGCGGTCCCCATGCCCGCCTTCCAGTTCTCCCGCTGGAGCCAGGAAGAGGCCTGACAGCAGAAGTGAACAAGATTTGGAGTCCCTGTAAACAATAAAATGAGGGGACGGATGGAGGGAAAAATATGACCTACTGAAGGAACCTCTCTCAAAGATCTACCATTACAGTAAGTTCCTAAGTAACTGTACTATCTTACTTAGAGAGGGTTCCTTCAGTAGGTCATCACATATAGGACAAAGTCCCAAGCAGTCCCTCCAAAGAGAGACCAAGAGAAACTAGGGAGGAGGAGAAATACTCCAACAGAACAAACTGTAATCCAGAATGGCCCCAGCCTAGAACAGAAGGCCCTGTAACACAGCTAGGCCGAAACCAGCCCTCCGCCTCGAAGCAATGTCCAGACTGTAGTGTTTGGTAAAGGCATGGACAGAACTCCAAGTGGCCACGCCACACATATCAGTCATAGAGACATTTCACAAAAAGGCAGCGGTAGGATGACCTCTTATGGTACCCATCAGAGGTTTTTCATACTTCTGGTAACAATACCTAATGCAGTTGCCTAATCATTTGGAAAGGTCCTGCTTGGAAACCGGTTTGCCCCTCGATCTGGGGGCAAAAGAAACAAAAAGCTGATCACAGCTACGGAATTCCTTAGTCTGGTGAGTGTAGCACCGAAAAATCTGATGTACGTCCATGGTGTGCAGGAGTGCCTCACCTCTACTGGTAGGGGACAGAAAATAAACTGGAAGCTCTACTGACTGGTTTAGTGTGGCTTCTGACACCACCTTGGGAAGAAACTTAGGATTTGTCCTGAGGACCGCCCAGTCCTTATGGAAAATGAGATAAGGCTCTTTACAAACCAGAGCGTGAACCTGAGCATAATGCCCTTGCATTCCACTGTAAGACTGCTGGTCCAGGTTATGTTTTTACCTTTGGAGTCTGGAGAAGGTTTTGTTAGGACCAAGAGGTGGTGGCCTTGATAAACTGCTTTGCAGGGAAAGTTATTTGCAATACAAACTGAAAGCTGGTAGTAAATGAATATTTTTAGTTGGCTCCTTTCCTCAAAAAAAGAAAATGAACTATATTGATAATAATGCTGTTTGTTTCATGCCTTTATGCTGTTCCCTGACTTTTGCACATCCATTTCCTTTGCTTGAATATCACTTTGATTTTGGCCTTTTATTCCACTGTTCTATTTATTGTTGTAACTAGCAATACATCACACATATAGTAGTGAGCACTCGTTGTGCTCCTTTAGGCATTTAGTTTCTATGTGCCCTGTACATATGTGGTGTGAAAGTATTTAACTCAGTGTTTATAATACAGAATTGTATTGCCATTTTTTACACATTTCCGTGGTTAGCAATATGAATTTGCAATAACTGATATTTAGAAACTGCAGATGGATGATTATAATTAGTTAGGCAGATTGATGTTGTAGTAATTTTTTTCTATGGAGAAACAAAAAAATCTCTTTATTGAGATTTTTTTATATATCTGCCTTTAGGGATTCATATATACCATTTGATGGCACTATTTGATGCTTATCTATTTAGAGCCTAGCTTTCAAGATCAATGATTAAAGAGACACTTTTTACCTTGTTATATTTTTATTTATGTATTTTTCATACATTATATACCTCTTGTATAGTACTGTATTGTTGTTTTTCACAATCACTATTTATGGTGTCAGTGTGCATACATATATATATATATATATTATTTTTTTTTGTATGTATACTATTACTGGGGTTCTGTTGCTTTAAACGGTAACTGCTTTTTTGCAGTATGGGCACTATAAATGGTGGAGGTGACCAACTAGCCTCCACGTCTGGAAAAAGCATCAGAGCGACGTGAAATGTTAAGCACGCCCGTTTGTGGATAGGGGTGCAGTTGCTTGCTATGTAGTCAGTATACGTTTGTTCATTTTTTTGCTTTACTACTAATAAACGATCTTTTATTGGAACCTAGCTCATTGGTTTATCTGTGCCACTGGTGAGCCGAGCTTGCTCTTGCTTCGTTTTGCCACATTGCTACATTTGAGTTTTGGCACCCAGGTGAGTGCTGGAGCCGCTCACGTTGCTACTGATGTGTGAACCAGAATTTCTTGGTGCTGTATGCAAAACATTGACAGTTCCATTGCGTGACATCATTCGTGGGGTGTGATTGCACATGGAAAACTGGAGAACACAGCACTGATAAAACATAAATAATAACAAGCATCTGTCAATGCCGAATGTTGTCGCATTGGCTTTGGTAGTGCAGTGCAGAAAAACATTTTGGGCAGGATGTGAAAAATGACAGCTGTACGGTTTATAAGGAGGTGTAAAAAAATGCCAGTGTTGAAAATGTGGCATGTAAATATTGCAAATTTGAGAAATTACAAGGGTGCATGGGAAATGCGCAATCCACGCTTGTAACACAGTCATTTGAGCAGACTTGATAGACCTCTAGGCCTTTATCTGCTGGCAAATTTCGTATGTTCATAATGATTCTTCCAAACTGGACCACTGTCCTTGAGCTTGGTGCTCCCCTAGATGTGCTCCTCATCCCATGTTCGATGAATTTGTAGTTAGGGATACTGAGGGAGCAGGGTTCCAAAAAGGAAGGCCCAGAGAAAGGTTGCAGGGGTCCATCCACCAAAGCAGATCTTTCTGGACCGCTGAGGAAACCAGAACTGGATGGTCGTCATCCAGAAGTTGGTCCCACTGCACCTGCAAAGACCACTGAGTGACTCTCATGTGGAGCCTCACCAGGGGAACTGTAGTGATAGAGGTCGCCATCAGGCCGAGGAGGAGTAGGATCTCCCGAGCCCGGATGGTCCTGGATGAAACCACTCGATCAGCCTGATGGACCAGGGTCTCCACCCTTTCTGGAGGAAGGAAGGCTCTGCATTGGACCGTATCCATCCAAGACTGCCCCAATGAACTGTAGTCTCTGGGGCGGGGTTATGGATGACTTGGGGATACTGACAGTAATCCCTAGTCTGCTGAAGAGGTCCAAGGTGAAAGAAAGAATCTCCAGTAAAGAGTCCCTGGACGGGGCCAAAATTAGCCAGTCGTCCAGATAAGGGAAAACTGCAATGCCCCTGTGGGGTAAGAAAGCCGCCACCACTGCCAGGCACTTGGTAAATACTTGAGGTGCTGAAGACAGACCAAAGGGGAGCACTTGGAACTGGAAGTTTTCCCCTTGGAATTGGAACCGCAGGAAACGGCAGTGGCTGGGGAAAATTGGGATGTGTAGGTAAGCATCCAGCATGTCCAGAGCGCACAACCAGTGATTCTCCAGAAGAAGTGGAAGGAGACTCTGGAGTGTCAGCATCCAAAACTTTTTGTACTCAACATACTGATTTAGGTTGCTTAAGTTGAGGATGGGTTTGAAGTCTCCCGTCTTTCTGGAACCAGGAAAAAAGTGGGAATAGAACCCTCTGCCCTTTGCCGGAGGGGAACGCGCTCTATTGCTGCCTTGAGCAAGAGGCTGTGAACCTCTTCTTGGACAAGAGGAGCTGATCCCTGGAGTAGGAAGACCAGTTTGGTGGAGATTCTGGGGGAAAGTCCAGAAAATCTATGGTGTGTCCAATGGGCAGAAGTTGCAGGACCCATTCGTCTGAGGTTATTGCCCTACATTCCTGCACGTGGAGGGCAAACCTCCCACAACAAGCACCTAGCCAGAGGGCTGAGGAGGTAGTGGGGTAGCAAGTCAGGAAGTGGCCAGACATTCAGGGGGAGGGCCCCCCTGCTCGTCTCTGGTTCTTGGAGGTCGAAGGTATGGCGGAACCCATGGCCTTGCGTTTGCCCTGGCGTCTAGCTGGGGCCTGCTTCCTCTGCCTCCAGGTCCATTTTCGAAAGGGCTGCTGCTGTTGAGTGCTCAATCAATACATGGACCTCACTGACCTAAGGGCAAGACCTCTGTCCTGGAGATCAGTGATAATGTCCTTGGTGTCCCCTCCACAAAGTACCGAACCCCGGTAGGAGGCATCTTGGATCGCCGACTGGACTTCATTAGCAAGTCCCAAGAGGCGAAGCCAGGAATGCTGTCTTAGAGCCACAGCAGTTGCCGAGGTGCAGGCTACAGAATCGACAGAGTCGTATGCAGCTCACAAGGCATGCCTACATGAGAATTTGGAAAGACGAAGATCCTTGACAAGCTCCTCTTTCAAACTCGAGGGTTCCATGGTCTGGACCCGAGCTTTCAACCTGGCCAAGGTAGTTTTCAGGTGGGACACCATATGGGCCACATAGTTAAGGGACCGGAGAGCACATGTGGCCAAAGCATAAACTTTTCTCCCATACTGGTCCATCTGCCTCGACTATTTGTCCGGTGGAGAGATGCTCATGTGCTTGGGTGCAGCGGAGCAGTCATGAGCAGCAGAAATGACAACAGAGTCAGCCTTAGGATGCACTTTCAAGAATGGGGCCTCCTTTGGTGTCCGGTAAAGCCTGTCCGCCCTCTTGGGGACAGCCAAGAGGGAATGAGGCATCTGCCAGATGGCAGAGGTGAGGTCCTGATGAGGTCCAATCCATGGAGGAATGGGGACCGGAGACAGGGACTCTAAGTCCAGGTGTTCTGCGAGCCTCTGTCTCACAGGGTCCTGATCCTCTGACTCCTAGTCAAAGAAATCCTTCATGGACCTCAGAAGGTCCGAAAAGGCAGGGTCCTCTGGTGGAGATTTAGGGGAAACCTTGCCTGACGGGCCCTCAGGCTCCTTCAAGACATCCTTCGCTGAATCATCGGCCCCTCCTCATCATCATCTGCCCCTTCGTCTGGACGGTGACGGATATCAGGAAGCGTGACATCCTGGCGAGTCTTCCCTGAAATGTGTACAGTAGCAACTGAAGAACTACTCGGGGATGGAGACCACGGAGACCATGGTAGAGGGAGTCTCGTCTCCAGGTCTGACACCAACTCCGACCGAGCCCCCGCCACCAAGACTGGATAAGGGTCTTGAAGTCCGGTGTAACTGGAGCAGGTGGAGGGGGAGGCGAAGGAGGTTTGAGGCTGAGGGGGTGGAGGAGGAGGCGGAGGTGGTACCATCAGTCGTGGTGGGTAATGGTAACCCTGGAATCCCTGGTAATGAGAGTAGGGATTGAACCTAGGGCAAAACTGTCCATAATGGCTCCAGTCCGGAGGGGGGCCAGCCGGGTAATGGTCCCCAGGGAACCCTAGTGGGTAATGGGGGACAGTTTGGGGTCTAGAGTAAATCCCCATCGTCAGATATGGTGGTGGGGGTACCCACATCTGACCTGTAGTGGTATAAATAGGCTGGGGGTCTGGCATTGGGATAGCCCACGTCAAGGGTACTGATGTCGGAACCAGCACCACCTGATCCGGCGCCAGGAACGGGGCCGGTGTCGGAGCCGGATGAAGGGGGCCTGAACATAGGACTGGATCTGGCATTGGAGCCAATGGCTGAGGCAGATTATTGGGTCCCAGCTGAGGAACCGTCATCGGGACGTCCGGCGTCGAAGCCAATGGCTGAGGCCGATCGCTAGGTCCCAGCTAAGGAACTGTCAATGGGACATCTGACATTGGAGCAGGATTTGCTGGGTCCGATGGCAGGATCTTGGCCAGTGTCGGCTCTATAGGGATCCCGCCCAGAGGAGAAGGGGCCTCCACTGTTAGGCCAGATGGCCGAGGAGAAGCCTCTTTCCCCTTGACCCCAAGGGGAGAGCATGGAGTAGACCCCGAAGATTCGACTATGTCGAGGGGTTCCCAGCTGTCTTCGCGGAGGTACCCACCAGAGAAGGGAAGGCACGGCGATGGGAAGAGGGGAGAGGCTTTCCCTGGTTCCACCGGGTTGTCGGGTGAGCGCGCTAGGCCCCGACAGGGAAACCACACCTCAGCGGCCACTGGGGACAGGCATCTTAACAGGTGGCGTCAGGTGGGCGGGGGAGGAGCCCCCGGCCGACTTATCGATGGGTGCCGGGTGGGTCCCCATAGGTTGGGGAGCTGGCTTACCGGTGGCCGCACGATCCCTGGAGGAACCGGGGGCCAACTAATCGGCTGGCACGGTTGTCAGAGGGGCTGACGATCGACTGACCTGCTACAGCCTTATCGTCCAATTTCTTCATCGGCGGCTGGGCCTTGCTCATCGAGGGCCGCGTGTTGTCTGCGGAGCGCTCCCGCTCCGGAGATTTCTCCTTGTGCCTCTTCAAAGGAGAAGATTTATCGGATGAGGACTCTCTTAATCGATCCATCTTCTTCTCAAGTGAAGCAAGGTGGGATTTTAAGAGATGGGCCTCCAAAGCCTGCTGTCTCCTTTTCTAAGTGGCCTGATTAAAAGTCTGGCACTCTGGACAGGAGGAGACAGGGTGGTCTGGGCCCAGACAGAGGACACGCGTAAGATGACCGTCCTTATGCGGAATCTGCGTGCCACAGGACGAGCACTTCTTCTTGGGCAAAGACATCAAGTACACGGTACAAAAATGGAAAAAATTTGGCGAAAGAAAAATCCAACACAAGACTCTTTTCACGACAATCGCTGTATGGAAGTCTGCAATGCGACTGACACGAGGTGACGGCGGGAAAGAACTGGAGGGCGGACTGCCCACTATATACGGTCACATTGACGTTGGTCATGTGATGTTGGGTGGGTAGTTCCCTGTCAGGGATTGCTAGAAAAGTCTGCTGTACGGCCCGACGCCAAGTGGCACCAGTCCTATATGTGATGACCTACTGAAGGAACCCTCTCGAAGTAAGATCTTTCTGATATTGCTGTGTCCCCTGCTACTCACTGATCAAGCTCCTCTAACCTTCTCCTACTAAACGGTGTTAAATTCAGGAGCAAGTTAGATGCCTCTGCATTTACCAGGGGTGTAGCCAGAAATTTTCATTTTGTACACATGCTCTCCAACTGCTACCCCCCCCCATTTAAAAAATGTACACAACCTCTCACACTGCTGCACCTCCCTCATTATAATAGGTGACTTGTCTAATCTCTAAACAGGCTGTACACATATTAATGCCATAAACAATAAAGGTTTAATCAAATACAGACACTACTCAGTAACCTACACTAACTCTAATACACCATATTGGAATGAGAATGGTAACAAATATAGTTTGGGCAGGTACTCAAAAAAAAAACTGTACACAAATGTGTACAGTGAGTATGCCTCCCTACACCCTTGGCATTTACAGCAGTACATCAGCACCACCTCATTGTAACGACTTGCAGAAGTTGTCCAAATTGCAGTCCGTTGTACCAGTTTCATATTTCAAACTCTTAATCAACTGACTGCCAGTGTTTGTAAATGTTCTGGTTAATGCTGTAAGCAAAGGGCCAGCAACAACATCATCTAACTGTACCAAACTGGATCCTATTGACGCATGAACATGTTACAGTGTAATTTTGTATTACTTTTGCAACATCGCAATTGTAAATGAGAGTTCATTCGTAACTGTAAACCTTAACCTTAATAAATAAATAAGTAAAATTCTACTGGACTGCTAGCTTTAATTACTTCCTCTGGCAACTCACTACATCTGTGTTTTTCCATTTCAGTGAAAATGTTCTACCTGGATTCCTTTAGTTTGGAAAGCAGCAGCTTCATTAGTCTGCAAAACATTTTAGCTTTTTTTGTTAGCAGTTAACGCACACTGCATATCCTTTGTTGTATCATCAGTGCAGTTTCAACCCTCTCAGATATTTTGTAAGACAGTTCATTTTACTAATCTTGCGTTTAATGACTCAAATCAATAAAGATGACCAACACTAGAAATGATTTACAACTCTTTTCCATTGAGGTTACTTTTTGACTGTACCTACTAGGTTCATATACTATGGATGTATTAAGAGAGTGCTAGCACAAGTTTCTGATGTAAATAGCCCATCATCACACCGAGATGGTTAATGTTCTCATGGTGAGCCTGGCAAGAGAGCAGGAACCCTTAAAAACTTCAAAACCACATATCCCAGTACAGCAGTGACGTAAAAGGAAATGGGCATATTAATGGTTTACCAGCAAGTCAGTATTACTAAAAAGTTACATTAGGTCAATCTCTTTTTCTTCAAGAAGAATAACGTTAATTTAACTTTTGCCCATAACTCAGATTCTTGAGACCTGGCATGACGTAATGTGCCCCTTGTTGCACCATCTGCAGTGCAATATAGAGGATACGTATGGGCAGCCACACACAACAAGCCTGTGTCTGCATTTTGAGGTTTCTATGGCAACCAGTTCCCTGATTGCTTTAGAAAACTCTACATGAAGTCACAGACTTGTTGGAGTATGGATGCCCTATACATCATCTTTTATAGTGCATGGGCATCCATCTCCACTTCAGAGACTCTGCTTCCTTTCAGTGAACTTGGCATTGGAGGTGGCACTTGAGGGTTGGTGACTGACTTAAATTACTGATTTAGTGTGCAGCTAGCAAATGCTGCTGTTTCTGTACATTCAAGTAAAAAAAAAATATATATAGGTTTCAGCTCGATTGTTTAAAGGAGAGCAGTTGTGAGGTGGCATTCTAAGCTGCTGTGCTGCCGTAGTGCATCACTGCTGCAGCACAACCACCATGTTCTAGGCATGGATTTCCACACAGAACAACATTCCACCATACACTATAAAATTCTAAGTTATAGTGATTGGTATTTATTTATTTAAAACTGTTGTCCAGGAAGTGCAACTCTATAAGTAATGCTGGAAATATTCAGTGGCAACATAAAACTGGCAAAGTGCACAAATATAGTACTGCAACAAAAATGACACAGCACTCAAAACACATTGGAGAATTATACAAGAGGCAAGGGGAGCAAAAAGAGAAAATGAGAGCCTAGAGTGGGAATGCTGCTTTTTTCACAAAAACGAGCAGTAACTGACTGTCAAGGTGGGGAAGGGGGGACATCTAGATCTTGAGAGTGGAGGAAGGGGGAGCAAAAAAAGAAAAGGGGAAGGAGATGCAAAAGTTGCACTGCATTCAATATGGTGTCTGGTCAATGCTTTATTTCTGTGCAACCCAGTACTTGGCCTATTTACTATGGTTAATCACTAAAGGTTTCAAGGACGTTTCACAAAAATTCCCAAATCTTCAAGGACCAGTTGGAGTAAAACCTCTGATTTCCTCTCCCACAGTTCAGTAACCTTTTTCACCTCTGATAAATGGTTAGTCTCTTTTTTTTCCTGCAACTCTGTGGTATCCTCAGAAGCTGACCTTAAGTTGCCCCTGGGCCATTTCGAGTTGTGTTCAGCGCTCTCACCACTGGACAGCAGTGCTCATCAGCTTCAGCTACAGTCCTCAAAAGAAAAGCTGCTCCAATTAGTCCAAAACTGAGGCTAGCAAGCAATTATGTGGCCAGCAACCCCTACTTTTACCAAGAACACGCGCAAAACTAGGCCACTTACTACAATAAATCTCATGAACGATATCCTTTTTTAATGGGTTGAGGACCAACAAAACGAGCTCAGAAAAAAACAAACAGCCTTAAATTCCTCTACTATGCAGCCAGTCTGTTGCCTGAGAACAGGAAGATGCAACGCTATAGGAAAAGACCATACTACACAAACAGCTGTTAGAAATGAAAAAAATATATATTTTTTATCTACTAGGAGGCTACAGAAATCTATCTACTTACTACTTTTTTCTTCTAATTTCCATAATGTTCAAAATAAGGCGTATGCTTCTATGGTGGATGGCAGCACAGCCTTGACATTGCATGTGACCATGCTCAGTCAGCAGGCTCACCTACAGTACAGTACAGTTATGGGAAGGTATCTTCAGACACAGGGTGGGGACATATGCCAAAAATGCCAGAAAAAGGTAGTGCCTGAAACACTGAGTGACTGTCCCACCTCCTACAGCAGCATGGGCTCAGTGTCTTTAGGACCACTCCTGAACCACAAGTACATGCAACATTGCTGCTTCCTCCCTGCTGGCAGCAGGAGGTACCACATGATGGGCTAGATCAGAGTTCATTGGTGGTGGAGGCACAGGGTGTCTGGGTGAGGTACCAGTAAGCCTGTGGAATAATCATACAGCAACCAGTCGTGTACCATCCCAGCCAGAGGAAGAGTGCAGCTGAGGCTACCAAAAAAAATCAGAATGGAGGACGGGGAAGCAAAATGGGAACAAAGAAATTAAGCATTTTCAACCACTGATATAGTGCATGGTAGCTCAAAGGTCTTCGCATGTCTCTGACCACCCCACCAACACCTATTTGTCATGGATATTAGAAAACATTGAGAAGAAATTAAAATGGTCCCCTTGCAGAAAAATCCTCAGTCTATCTCTCAGCAAGTACTTGGAACCTAGAGAAGAAGTGAGCCACCATTTAACAGGTAGTTAGCAGAAGGGTGAAGAAGCAAGCCACCATCTGACAGGTAGTCAGCAGAAAGGTGAAGAGGCAGAAGAACATTCACCCTCTCTAGAGCTGCCTCTTTCTATGACAGATAAAGGGACAAGAGAAGTGCAAGCATTAGCAGAAGTGGATGACCTGGAAACCTCTCCCCCACAACAGCTCATAAACTGCTGCTGCGATCCAGATGCTTGGAGGGAGGGAGTTCAGAAATAAATTTGTGTCCACCATCATAAGCCTCAAGACATGAATATGACAACAACATACCTTGCATCACTTGTAAACTGCAATGACATTCTTCATGGGTGCCAAAAGTGAAGTCATCAGTCTCAAACAATATACTGTATGTTAATACACAGTTCCCTATTCAGGTTTTTATTCATCTTATAAAAAACAGGCATTTTACCTCACAGAATGAACACAATAATGGCTGATCCTAGCATTAAGGGCACAAATACCTTTTTGCCTCTCATGCAACTTTCCCAATTCACACCTGGAAATTAGCTGTCCACAGTTTAGTATGACTTTCCTGGTCAAATATTACAAATAAATAAAAGTTTAGTTTCCTGCAAATATTATCAAATCAATTAAATGCTATGTCAGGAGAGGCAAAAAAGAGCAGAAAACCAGCAGCTACATTTACCTTCAGGTAAGCAAAATCAGCAGTCCAAGTCCCCGCAGTCACAGCCAGTAGCACCTTTGTGACATACTGTACTTAACCAATCTCCTTGAAGAAAAAAAACATGGGAGGAAAATGCAAAACTGTGCTAGACTAGATAATGAATCGGTAACTAGCAAAACTGGGAAACCCTAATATATAGTTTGACACGATTGTGTATGGAGAGCCATACTCTCAATTTCCTGTTAGTATACGGGCCAAATGCTGTTGTGCACAGATTGTATTGCTCCCACTGGTTGCTGCCTCGCGCACAGTGCTGTACTCGCTAACCTGAAATCACTTTTTTGGATTATTTTTGCTTCAGGTGGTGTGTTTTTTTCTAAGTAATGATTTTTTTTTGTTTTAGGGACAGTGATGCAGCTGTTTTGTTAGAGTCAGGGGAGAGAGGAACGCAGAGATTTTCTAGAGGTAGGAGGAGAGTGAGTGATGTAGCCCAGTGAGAGAAACTGCATCTGTAAATCATGAAGAAAGGAAGGGAGACAGAGAGACAGCGAGAGGCTGAGACAAAAAGAAGAGTGAGAGAGAAAAAGAGAGCAATCCGGGCATTTGGTACAACATGCAGCAACGTTGCATGCTGCCATGACTACCTCTAGGAGAGTCAGTAAAAGAGACAGTACAAGCGATATGAGGAAGCTACACAAAATACCATATGGTTTAAGAAAAAAAATGCTACTCAATGCCAAGTAACTGGTAGATAATATTTTGTGGCCCTTTACAATGTTTTTGTTGAGGTTTTTGAAGCTAGAAATCTAGAGGAAGAGGCTGAGGCAGCTGGGTGGGTGGTTTAGTGTGTGTGTGTGCGTCAGAGAAAGAAAAAATGCCTATTTTCTAGAAAACTATACACTACATATCTTGGGGATGAGATGACATCATGGACCTCACTTCGTTCTTCAAGTCCATATGATGTCATTTCAATCCCTTGATTTAAACACAGTCTTGTTATGTCTAGCTATCCATGCATTCTTCTTAAGATGTCTTTCAGAACCCCTGCCAAAGGTTATGCTGCCTATGTGTATACTATTCCCCTTTATTAAATACTAGTCTAAGGCCAGCTGTGTGGTGCTGAATGAAGGGGTTCACTCGGCATGATGGCGACCTGGGTTCGCACCCCGAGCCCAAGTACTAGGAGCGGAGACTGGCAGGGAGAGGGATTTACAAGCGTTCACTGGATGTTTCCCTCCTGGGGGGCTGGGGTGGGACTAGCCTTGGCAGTCCACCTTGCAAATGAGCCTTGCTCAATGGTGCCCGCGGGTGGATTGGGTGCCGTGCTTGGGGGATGTGCTGCCTCAATTTGCCCCGTGCACGTCCCCCCCCCCCAGATCGCCTGCACTCACGCAAGGCTGACAACTGTGGTGGGTGGGGCAGAAAAGGAGAAAATGGGCCCCCATCTGACCAGATGACGAGTGCAGACTCCTGCTGCCACGTAGCCCTGGAGTCAGCCCGAACCAGCCCCACAGCCCTGGGATGCAAAGTTGGCCGGTAAGGCACTCCCGGAAGAGAGGGACCCTCCCAACATAGGGATATGTTGGGCTACTCAGGTAAGCTGCAGTTGGGGCTGGTGGAAGGGGTTAGGAGGGCATCAGGAACCTAGGCACTCCAAAGAAGTGGCTGGACGCAGATGCCAGGGGAGTCACATAAACAGAAAATACAAACAAACAAAAAAAAAAACATACCAGTCTATATTAGCAATTTTTCAGAAAACAAGCTTATCAGGCCTAGATGATAAATCTCACTCTGTGCCTTCAGCATACTGTACATCCTACGCAAAAATACATCTGCATTCACCTCCAAATCCTAAAACAATGGGTCCTAAGCCTGTTTAGTCCCCGATGTAGTTATAACATAGTCCAGGATGGACAATTAGACCAAAACAAAATAAAACCGGAGGTGACCTGTGCCACTACACTCTGCTATACTGAGTCTGCAGGTACAGTTCAGTACACAGTGGTGCACTATGCTGTGTAAAATACAAATAATGAAGTGAACTGCTTTATGCTATTACTGCTACTGACAGGGATCTTTGCAGAGTTTAGCAGTGTAAGAATCATTTTATGTTTATTTAAAGTGTATTATCTTCAATGGAATCACCAACAATTTGGAAACACTAGAATAATTTCAAAAAAAAAGAAAAGTCCCCCAAGGTGTAGCCACCTCAGTTGCATCATAGCCCTGCTTTTTTATTTCCCCAAGAAAGGAGCTGCTTACTTTTTCCCCACTTTCAACCACTTATCTTTCAGACTGGTTCCAAGTTATTCAGGTTCAGGTTTGTTATATTTAGGAAAATAAATAACATCAAAACAGATTATAGCATCATGTTGCATGTTAGACAAATTGACATCAGTTACATACATAAAAATCAGACTGTACAATCCGTCATTAAAAATGCCATGCACATACAATCACAATACAGCACAGCAGCCTGTGGCACACGCCAACAACTTCTGTATGCCTAAGCTGTTGCTAGCACAAACATCAAGACTTGGAAAGAGACACTTTTAAGCAATATACCATGACAGAGAGTGGGTATACTGGTGGATTTACCATGTCTGGTGTGGTTCGGTCACGAGGCGCAGCCCAGTGACTTAACCACACCAGAAGTGGTAAATCCACCCATATACCCACTTTCTGTCATAGTATATTGCTATTACACAATGTTCAACTTGTTTTTTTGTTTTTATAGTGATATAAAACTTTTACAGTGGGTATACTGGAGGATTTATCACAGTCATGTGATGTGTTTTGACCAATGAGGTTACAAGATTTTCATATCCCACTGCATAATTATTATTTTAGGAAGGGTGTTTGGAGGTTGACTGGATCAACAGTTTGGTTTCTTTTTGTTGGCACACAGAATAAGGTATACCAAAACCCTAATTAATAAAATACAGCCAATGAAAATTTGTTTAGTGTATTTTCGTGGTTCCGAACCTAAGACTACCATGTGAAACATAACTCATATTTACAATTTGCTCCATAACTGATTGACTTTTTAATGCTTGCCTTATCTTTATGAATTTTTTTTAATAAGAAGTTTTTAATTTGAATTCTCCATCACAGCAGCCGCTCAGTGGCCTGGCTGCATAACAATGCACTCCCACACTGGTGACACAAGTTCAGGAGCAGATTCAGGAGCTGGCCAGGCAGCCGGGGGACAGAGCTCGCTCCTCTGCAGGGGCAAGCGACGTGTGTGCAAGTCTTACATGTTACTCCATATTAAATCTCCACTTGCATCACAGCGGGTGGGGGAACAGGTGGATGGGGTTGTGGGACCTGAGCAATCAACTGAAGCAGGCGCGCAATGGCAGCCAGGAGGCTAAACAGTTGGATAAAAAAAAAAAAACTGTCAGTCGGAGACTAGATCTAACGTGCGAGGTCTAAATCGAAACCTGCGCCACTCAGTTGTTATAGCTCCACTATCAGTGCCATTTGATATAGTTCTTTCCAGAGCTTGTCTTTTACACTACACTAAGTTTTTGAACAGCAATGTAGAAATGGATTGTGGCAAGAACTTTACACAGATAGATACATCAATGTTTTCATCAGAAAAAGGCCCTGCGGCCCATGCAGTCTGCCTACCCCAACTACTGCTTTAAATAATTCAGTTATCTTTACAATTTAATGTATTGAGCTTCTAAACTCTGGGTATTTCCGCAACAATTCAAGTTTCTCAATAACATCACTTTAACAGCTCCCAGTGAAAAGCACATCAACGTTGCAATTTCAACAAACATTTTTATAAGAACAGTGTGGCTATAATGAATGTTAATTTTCAGAATCATAGTAAGTTGGTTAAATAAGGAATTACTGCATCTTTTCAGCCCTCTTCTACATCTTAATGTATTCTTTATTTCCCCTTATCAACGGTGCAGCCCCCCATCCCTGGGTCATGCTCAGCCCCATGTCCCCAGCACTGACCTGTCTCTATGCCCTTTCGCGTAACCCCCCCTCCCCAAAAAGATCGGGCCTGGCCACAGCCAGGCAGTATCACCTACCCCCCCTCCTGAGTTCAGGGGCAGGAGAAGCCTTGGTGGAGGAGAGGCTGGTGGAGGGAAGTACGGCTTCAGAAGTCATCCTGGGCACACCTGGGGATTTCCTTCTTTCTAGGTCTCAGTCCGCAGGATGCCTGGCACACATGGAGCTCTGAGCATGCCACTGCATGCTTGTGTGGAGTCCAGACAGCATCCCCCTCCCTGAAGAACCCTCGCTGCACTACCACCTGTGGTCACCCAGGGGGCAGTGTTGCAGTAGAGGCAGTGACCCCCCCCCCTCTTTGGAGGAGAGCATCCCGAGGGACACTTGACCCTACCCCCGTGGCCGGCCTGACAACCCTGGCTCGTTCCCAAACCCAGGTCACTGGTGCCAGAAGCAACAGCTCTATCACTGTGCCAATGGAACGGCCCCTTTTCTACTTCATAGCAGCTGGACAGCAAACCCTATTTCATTCCTTAAAGCAGCAGTGCAAAGAAAAGTTGTAATTTTTGTACCAGCGATTTTAGTTTAGTTACAGGCTGCTTGATGTCTGTTTTACAATATTCTAAGGGTTTCCTTTGGTTCTTTATTATTTAGTAATTAATTTGCACGACATGTTTGTTCTCTTCATGTGACTTGTGGAGCAGTACATTAATTCACACAAATTAACTACAGTTTGTATTGAAGTAATAAAAAATAAAGAACCAAAGGAACCCCTTAGAATAACTTAAAATGGACATCAATCGGCATGTGACTAACTTAAAATTGCAAGTGACTGCAAAATTAAAACCTTTCATTGCACTGCTGCTTTAACTAACTTCCCACCCCAGATTACAATACACTAACATGTACTGCAGTTATTTAATTTACAGCCTGCTTAGTTCTTATAAGCACTGTTAGAAAATAACTGCTTAATAGTTTAAAAATATATTCTTACAGTGTTAGAAAATAACAGCTTAGCTTTATTATTGTATTTTTTTAATATTTTAGTTAACCTATTTTATTTAAAGAGCAGCTATCATGCTCATTTCTAAATCGCCCCACAAGAAATGCAAAAAACCCTTACCTGGCCCCAAATTAAATCAAGCAAAAATTTATTTTCAAAAACGTCCCCATGTTGGAAGGAAAGGGATAGTATTTTTGCTCCGTGGAGTTCTCTTGCAATCCTTCACTTCCTGGTACCTGTGCCTCGACTGATCCACCCTTTTCTACGTTTTGTGACATCACTGTTTGAGTAAGCGTGGGGGCGGTGTCCATTGCCAGAGATGGGCAGTTTAAAAGGTAAAGTTGGGTAGTTTAGATGACCAGTCGGGATAAATCATGGCCACCGCTTAAATAATAAGGCCTTATTGTTTAGCCGGTAGCCACTCCATTAAGCCTGACTGGTCCTCTGCAAATTGCCTAGGCTGCCCATTCAATCATCAGTTCCCCCGCTCTCAAACGTGATGTCAAGCGTGACAATCTTGGCGGATCAGTCAGGCACAGGTACCAAAGTGGAAGGGCTCGGCGTGGCATGGCTGCAGACAAAATGACGATCCCTTCCCTTCAAAATGAGGACAATTTCAAACAGAATATTTTGCAGGATTTAATTTGGGGGCAGGTAAGGGATATATGTGTTTCTTGGAGGCACCAGCTAGAAAGTTGCTCTTTAATAACCAGGAGAAAAAGATTTAAACAAATAGCCATGTTTCTGACCCCATCCAAGCTCAGGAGGTTGCAGGTGGCAAGCAGCACAGAACTGATACAATATAACATAAGGACCTGCATTTAACTCTCACTTTCAACAGCCCCGCAACAGTGGACATGTTGCAAAGACCTTTCGAGACCCTGACTACAAACTACATAATGCAGGTAGCATGGTGCCAGTAAGGAAATTAAGGATACAGAACTGCACCTTTAAACACACTAACTGTTCCAAGATAACTTTGAAACAGAAGCTCAGAGTCCATCTGTGAATATCTGTACTATTTTTACTATAACCTGTCGAAAGTACAACCACAATTTTGCAATGTTTCCAGACAGAGTCCTTTTTACAGCTTGCACTAATATCACTTTTTTTTGTGGATGACATTATACCTCCTCCTTCTAATATGTTCTGTTGAAAGAATTCACTGCTGCTTACTAAAACCACTAACTGCTAAAGTTAAGCAACAAAATGCACTCTTTTAAGCACTTCTTACCAGCATCTCGGTTAGGCACTCATTCAAGACTAAACTGCTCCGCAACCCCAAAAGCAAATAAAGAGAATATTAAATAGCAGAAAAACACATTAGTGGTGCCCCCCCCCCCCCGAAACAATATACATGAATGGGGTGGAAGCCAAGAGGCAAAGATAAAATACATACTATATACTCACCATATCTATTCTCTGATTCTTCTCTGCCAAATGTTTGCCTTTCCCTTTACACCTTTATTGATTTGTTTTTGGTAACCAGATGAGGCACACTAGACATAGAGATGCCTATTTTCAGACACGACCCGGGGAGGTTACAACATTCCATCTGTCCCCGGAAACGAGCCTCAGCTCAGCATGCCTCTTCTATTCAACATTTTTTTTAAATAAATAAAAAACAATTCCTTTCTTTTTCTAAGCTCTTATACTTTTTATCCCTGCAGTTTACATTCTTTCTATCTCCTTTTCTTTTTCTTCTCCATGTCCCAGTCCATAAGCATTGCAGCTGCAAGAAATGACACTTTTCTTTCTTATCATATAGGAAGCATGTGGGTTTACAAAAGCTCAGAGGTTCAAAGCAAAAGTAGTGGGGTACACCACCCTGCATAAATGATATAGGGGAACCACTGCCAAGGTTAACACTGCCAGTAAATATCTAGCACCTCTGGCAGGCAAAGCTTCTCATTAATAAGGGCTCCAATCTGCATATCTCTTGATTTGTGTCACTGGACCCAATCTGCCATTTTGTTTTCTTTTCAAGTGAGCACATATTGCTCTGTTACAGCTGCAATATGTCTTGGCAAACCTAAATGCAACAACATTTACAATAAAACATAATAAAAGCTACTACTGCTGGTTGGATAGTATCCTACCAGGTCGGATACCATCATTTTGGTAGGATATCGGATAGCCTCGGATAGCACAGACATCCGACCAAGGATTCAACCTCCTATGAGCCAGTGTAAGTATCCAAGGTATCCGCAGATCCAACCTGGATCCAATGGACCCAACCATCGGATCCAACTATCTGAGGTTATCCGATGGATCCAATCACCAGATCCAGCTATCTGAGGTTGGATTTGATGGATCTGATCACCAGATCCAACTATCCAAGGTTGGATCCAATGGATCCAACCACTGGATCCATTGGCCGGATCCTAGATTGAATACCAGCACTATCCGATGGAGGATAATCGGATCCACAAAAGCACTATCCGAGCAACACTAAAAACTACACAACTAATTCTTCAAGACACAAAATTCATTTGACAAACACTAATCTGCAGTGACCATCATACAATTCCACAAGGAACAGTCATGGAGAAAATGGTACAATATGAAATCCACAAAGTGTGCAGGGAGTGGATAGCAAATTGGCTGCCCGGAAGGAGGCAGAGAGGGGTGGTGGATGGTCAACCTTCCTAGCGGTGGGATGTGCTAAGAGGAGACAGTACCACCCAGAAGTCGATACTGAGTCTGGTGCCCTTCAACACATTTATTAGTGTCCTGGAGGAGGACGTTCAAAACAGACTGCTGAGGTTTGCTGATGACACTAAACTGGCAAGGGTGGGCACTGCAGAAATAGAGCTTACTGACCCGTAACCATAGTTCTGCTACTGGGCTTCAGTTCATGTCCACACTTGGGTAGTTTACTGGGTTGAGCTCAGTCAACAGAACAGTTTTCAAGATTGGCTCCTCCTACAACCCGTGATGTCATCTTCCAGCTCTTGCCTGCTTGATGTCAGATTGACAAGCTGGAAGCAGGAATCTGAGCATGTCTTGCTAAGGAAAGTCGGGTGGGTTGTGTGAATGGGAACTGAATACTCGTAACAGCACCATGGGTACAGGAAAGTAATTTCTATTTATGACTACCTAGATTCAGTTCCTTAACCACAGTAAAGACCACTATTATAGCAGATTTTATAACTCATTCCTCGGTCAGCTGGACATGCTTCACATGGAGACCTGACTTGGTGATGAGCCTGGTCCAGTTTCAGAGGTAGCTGCCCAGCTGGGTTCTCCGTGGTGCACTGCTCGAAGGATCATAGGGGTGGGTCATCTCTTTTAGATCTGAACTGAACCTCATGTTGCACCCTATGGGGGATAAAGTACAGTTACGTAAGAACTTACTGTAACAGTAGATCTTCGAGGACAGCTCTTGCAGCAGGTTACACCATTAGGACTGAAGCCGGCAGGCGTCAGGACCCCACGGAAATCTTCTAGCTAGCAGTCTTCAGCGGGGACCGCCTCCGACGTCGGTCCCGCCCCCGACGTCAGGCGTAGTACATAAGGAGGCGGTCCCGCCAGAATCCCCAGTTCTCCCGCCGGAGACTCCCGGCCGCTGGATGACATCAGAAAGGGAGACCGAGGACCTGCCATCTGATGGCCAAAACTAAGACGATCTTGTTAAGCGTAGGCTGGAACTTACCTCCTCCAAGGGGGAATGGTGGGCGGGAAGGTACCTGCTGCAAGAGCTGTTCTCGAAGATCTACTATTACAGTGGTTCTACATAACTGTACTATCTTCTTCGGTACAGCTCTTGCAGCAGGTTACACCATTAGGACTGATTCCCAAGCAATAGCGCCTAGAAAGGCCATAGGGAGGAGGCGAAAAAACTGAGATCCCAGCATGTCCTGATTCTAGGACAGGAGACCCTGCAGGACAGCAAGGCCGAAACCCGCTCTGCGCCTTGAGGCAATATCAAAGCTGTAATGCCTTATAAAGGTGTGCACGGAGCTCCAGGTGGCTGCAGCGCATATGGCCGATGTGGATACATTTCTAAGAGCTGCGAAGGAAGTAGCCACTCCCCTCGTCGAATGGCCCTTAACAGCCCCCGGAAGGGGTTTCTGTCAATTGTTGTAGCAAAGAGAAATGCACTGGATAAGCCAGCGAGAAAGGGTTTGTTTTGAGACTGAATGGCCCAACATCCTCTCAACGAAAGAGACGAACAGCTGTTCCGTTTTGCAGTGCTGTTTGGTCCTGGTCAAGTAATATCTCGGACACCGGTGAACATCCAGGGTGTGAAGCAAAGCCTCTCCTCTATTGGTGAACCTGGGGAAGTACACAGGCAAATCAATGTCTTGATTAAGGGTGAGGGCGGATACCACCTTAGGCAAGAACTTGGGATTCGTCCTCAGGGACACCCTGTCCTGGTGAAAAATCAAAAATAAGGCTCCTTACACATAAGAGCGTGTAGCCCGGAGATCCTCCTCGCCGAAGTAACAGCAACCAAAAATAACGTTTTCCATGACAGAAAACGTAGCTCGCAATCTGCGGCAGGCTCAAAAGGTGGCAGCATAAGCTGCTCCAGGACGAAAAGCAGGTCCCAAGGAGGGACGGGATCCTTGATGGGTGGTCTAAGGTGGAGCACCCCTCTTAAGAAGGCCCAAGAAGTATCCAATTGTGTCACCGTGCGTTGGCCTATAGGGGCATGGTAGGCTGAGATCGCACAAAGGTGCACCTTGATAGAGGAGTAGGCCAACCCTGATTGGAAAAGGGAGAGCAGGTATTCCAGAACTAGTTTTATGGGCAGTCTAAAGGGGAGAAGCCGCGTGCTTGAGACCATAGGCAGAACCTATGCCATTTCATGGCGTATGTAGCGTGTGTTGCCAGTTTTCTGGCGGCAGAAAGGACTTCTGCCACCTCTCATGGACCCCTGCAGTCAAAAATGGCTATGTCTCTAGGAGCCAAGCATGCAGGTTCAGTGAATGTAAGTCCGGTGGACTAATGAACCCTCCTGAGACAGTAGATAGGAGCTGATTGGTAAAGGAAGCGGAGGTTCCCGGGACAAGTGACTCAGAAGCGGGAACCAAATCTGTCTGGGCCAAAATGGCGCTATAAGAATCAGCATTGCGTGCTCCGTGCGAAGTTTGAGGACGACTCTTTGGATCAACGGGAAGGGAGGAAAGGCGTAAAGGAATCTGCCCGCCCAGGAGAGGGACAACGCGTCTCGCCAGAAAACACCAGGCCCTGGATCTAGCAAGCAAAAATTGGGCAGTTTTGCGTTGAATGGGGACGCAAACAAATCCAATTTTGGAGTGCCCCATCGGAGAAACAGATCCTCTGCCACCTCCTGCAGGAGTTCCCACTCGTGGACTCTGGCCTGAGAATGACTCAGGCTGTCTGCGATGATGTTGTCCACTCCGGGAACGTGAACAGTGATAAGGTTTGCGCCGTGTCGTATTACCCATTCCCACACTCTCATGACCTCCCAGCAGAGGGAATAGGAGTGTGTGCCTCCTTGTTTGTTGAGGTAATACATCACTGCCATATTGTCTGTTTGTAACAGAAGAGTACTCGGTGGAATGTCTGACTGGAAGGTTTGCAGGGCATAAAGGACCGCCCTCATCTCCAATATGTTGATATGGAGATGCGCTTCCTGAGGAGTCCATGTACCCTGAGACTTCAACCCGTTCAAGTGTGCTCTCCACCCCAGCCCTGAGGCGTCTGTGGAGAGTCTTACCACCGGGGACGGCGCAGTGAAAGGAACCCCCACAGAGAGAGTTCCCGGGTCTAGCCACCACTGCCAGTCCCGAATCATGGCCTTCGTGATTTGACTGGCTGCTGCAGATGGTCTTGCCTTTGGTCCCATTGCACTCTGAGCATCCACTGGGTTATCCGCATGTGGAGCCTTGCCATCGGGACTGTTGGAATGGCCGCACCCATGTGTCCGAGCAGGCGAAGGACCAGTCTGGCTGGGACTGTCTTCTTTGCCGATAGGTCCCTTATGAGGAACCGGATGCATTCCGCCCTGTCCTCGGGAAGAAAAGCTTTCCCTTGGACGGTGTCCAGAACTGCCCCTATGAATTGCAGTTTCTGGGACGGTACCGGGAGAGACTTCTCGTAGTTGATTAGGATGCCCAGAGACTGAAAAAGAGCCTGGGTCTGCTGAATATAGATCAACAGTGCCTCCTCCTCAGAGGCCATGAGAAGCCAATCGTCCACGAACGGGAACACATAGTGGCCCTGTCTCCTCATAGATGCTGCCACGACTGCCATGCACTTGGTAAAGACCCTGGGGGCCGATGACAGCCCGAAAGGGAGTGCTCTGAACTGATAGTGGTGGCCGAGAAACTCAAAGCGCAGGAACCTCCTGTGCGCCTGAGCAACGGGGATGTGCAGGTAAGCGTCCTGCATATCTAGGGACGCCAAGAAAGCATCCTTTTTCAGCATGGGTATTAGGCCCGGGAGGGTCACCATGCAGAAGTGTTTGTAGGCGACCGACATGTTGAGGTCGCTGAGGTCCAAGAATGGACGGAGGTCCCCTGTTTTCTTTGGAACCAGGAAGAAGTGGGAATAGTATCCTGCTCCTCGCTGGTTCCCTGGGACGTGTTCCACAGCTTCCTTCTGCAAAAGCGTGAGCACCTCTTGCTTGATGAGCGCTGTGTGCTGACCCGAGTAACGGGACAGCAGAGGAGGCCTTGTGGGTGGCTTGTCTATGAACTCTATATAGTGGCCTCTTTTGACCAACTGTTGCACCCACCTGTCGGTGGTGATCGACTGCCACACTGGCAGGTGGGCTGCGATGCGACCCCTGACCTTTGCTTCCCGTTGATCCGGAGGGCCGGGGGCTGGGAAGAAGTCATGCTGTGGCAGCAGAGGGTCCTGCAGGCTGGGCCGGTTTGGTGGGACGTTGGCCTCTGCCTGAGGACGACTTGCCCTGGGCCTTTTGGGTGAAGGAGCCCCTCTGTTGCTGGCTGGAATGAGACTGCTGTCTCTGAGCTCGGCCATAAAAACGACTCTGGTTCCTACGAAAGGAACTGAGTCTAGCTCTGTACATGGCTTGGACAGACCTAACGGCCTTCCTGGCCTCTTGCAGTTTGGTGATGACCTTCTCAGAAGCCTCACCAAACAGAACTTCGCCGTGAAAAGGACCGTCCAGGATGTTCCTCTGGACGTCCGGGGTGAATCCGGAGACACGGAGCCATGAGTGTCTCCGGTGGCATACGCCTGAGGCTGCCGCTCTGGCCGAGGAGTCCGCGGAGTCATACGCAGCTCATAGCACCTGGGTTCCCACGTCTGAACCTGTGCGGAGAAGCTGGAGGAGCTCCTCCTTCTGCTCACCGTCTGGCAACTTTTCTACCAGATCCTGTCCCTGTTCCCAGAGAGCGTTCAGAAACTGAACTATGTGGGTAAGGTAGTTCAGGGACCGGATGGCGCAGGTCGCAGCTGCGTAAGTGCACCTTCCCAATGCGTCCAACTGCTTGGACTCCGGGTCTGGTGGCTGGGTGCTCAGATGTTGCGGCCTCTGAGACCGGTCATGCAAGGCTGTGATGACCAGGGAGTCGGCCAGAGGATGATTTGCCAAGTACTGGTCCTCCCTTGGGGCCCTGTACAGGCGGTCAGCCTTCTTCGCGGCATCATCGGGAGCAAGTGTGGATGTTTCCATGCTGCCTTGGTGACGTCCACAAAGGTGTCCACCAAGGGTGGTACTACCACAGGCTTAGGATCTTTCTGCCGAAGATAATGGGCGAGGCGTAGCCTCTCGGGGTCGAGATCTTCTGCGTCCCACCCCATGTTCTCTTGGATGTGTCTCATAATCTCAGAGAACGATGGGTCATCTGGAGGAGACCTGGGGATTTCACGTGGGTCCAGAGAGGGGACGCTGATGGGAGAAGGAGATCCGGAGCCATCTGAGATGTCCGATCTGGAGTCCTCCGTAGACGGTGAATAACGACGTCTTCTGGGTCTCTAGGGGCTGGGTGACCCTGAAGAGGATCTGGATGGAGGCCTTCTCTTGTCCGTTGACCTGCCCTTAGGAGGTCCTGTGGGTTCCTGGGGGGAAGGTACTCGGCCTGCTGCCCCTTTGGGTGAAGGAGGGGGCGCTGGGGCCAGTGGAGCCGTGGGTGCGGGAGGAGGCTGCGTGGTGATCACATCTTTTTTGATGGTATCCCACCAGAAGGTGAATAGTTCCTTCACCTCTGAAATATTAAGGCCCGGCGACGGACCGGGCGCCAGTGGCCTGTCGTCGGGTCCTGGCGTCGGCTCCCCGGGGGTCTCCGGTTCTGGGGAGGGCTCATGTGGGGGCTCAATGGGACCAGGGTCGCCCACCTGGTCCTCGGGCTGGGTGGATTCCTCCTCCTCCGTCAACGCCTCCTGGCTGATGTCGGTAGGTGGCAGTGGGGTTCTTCCAGCTGCTGGGTCGGGCATCGGTCCCCCCGCCGGCGTCCGAGGTGGAGAGGGCCTAACCGGTGACAGGTGTCAGCCTGTCGACAGTTCTCGGGGTCTATGATGCTTAGCCGACGTCCGCTTCATCGAAGTCAGCTGCTTGGTCTTGCGTTGGGGAGGAGGAGGCAAGGAGACAGACCGGACGTCGGTGGCCGAGTGTTGGGAGGCAGACTTATGGTGGTCCCCTGACCTCAACAAGGCCTTAGACGAAGAGGAAGAAGGCCTGGAGGTCTTGGCAGGCCGCAGGGTGGAAGAACCACTGGAAGACTTGACCACGACCGGGGGGAGGCTGAGAGCGGGCCCGAGATGGAGAGCGGTCGGACCGAGAGCTGGAACTGCGGGAGTCCGAGGCCCTAGAAGGGGATCTAGGTCTCACCTTCTCCCTGTGTTTTTCGTGGTGCCTGCGGGATTTTTCTGAGGATTCCCCCTTGGAGGAAGGTTCCATGGCCTTCAGCTTCTCTTCCAACAAGTAAGCCTGGAGAGCCTTCTGTCGGTGGATCCGGGTCCGGCTGTTTAATCCCTGGCAAAAAGAACAGGTCCGGGTGTCGTGGTCTGGGCCCAGGCACCGGACGCA
Organism: Neoceratodus forsteri; assembly: GCA_016271365.2. NCBI lineage: Eukaryota > Metazoa > Chordata > Ceratodontiformes > Ceratodontidae > Neoceratodus > Neoceratodus forsteri. The sequence continues at coordinate 1,692,017,394 of CM057456.1, read as the reverse complement.
GGCCGAGTGGGGGTCTTTGAAGGGTATCTGCTTCCCACAGGCGCACTTGGACGGATGGCCTTCCACGGAGGTTGGGGAGGACATCAGATAGACAAAATTCGGAGAAAGGTATTTCTTGTAGAAGAAACGGTTTTCGAAGTTTTCCAATCATCGCGCGCTAGAAACTGACCGGAGGGTCGAGACATGCAAGTCGACAGCGGGAAAGAACTGGGGATTCTGGCAGGACCGCCTCCTTATGTACTACGCCTGACGTCGGGGGCGGGACCGACGTCGGAGGCGGTCCCCGCTGAAGACTGCTAGCTAGAAGATTTCCCGTGGGGTCCTGACGCCTGCCGGCTTCAGTCCTAATGGTGTAACCTGCTGCAAGAGCTGTACCTTGAAGAAGATCTCATCATTTGAATGTGTGGCTTTGCGTGGAGATCCCGGTGAAGGCTGCAGCATTCTCCTCGTTTACCTGCCTCCAGGATGCGAGGAGGATTTTCTGCAGGAAATTGTGGACTTCGTCACTAACATGGTTTTGCCGTCACCAAGATGGCAAATTTCTGCTGACTTCTATGCCTGGGTTGATGACAATCTCTTGCATTTTGGACGGGATTTCCTCCATGTAATGGAATTACTGGACATAACACAAGCTGCTGCGACTCCTCAACATGGGCATGCCTTGGACTTGGTATGTTCCATGAGGCTTGTGGTGGAAAACCTCAGGACTGATCCTATTAGCTGGTCAGATCACAGCACTATCAGGTTCGACTTCTGGGCACCCCTCTGTAGTCCACTCCCAGTGGACATGGTGTGGTACTGCCCTTTACTAGGGCTTTGACCAGATGGACTTATGCTCAACACCTCAGGTATGTTGGAGGTATGGGGGATTGGAGGAGGCGGTAGTGGCTTATAATACAGCTGCTGGAGCAGCCTTTGATCTTGTAGTGCCAGTTCATGTATACTCATTGGTTTCACACCTTGACTCACCGCTGGAGGAGACTGAGGACCCAGGAGGACCAACAGGCTTTGAATATTCACTACAGTGAATATCAGAGGGCAATGTCCCATAAGAACGTAGAATTCCTGTCCAGGGAGAGTGCTGCTGGACGGAACTCACCAGCTTAGCTTTTTCGTATGGTGGACAGGCTTCTCCATTCTGCCTGTTTGGAGTTTGTGGAGGCTGCTTCATTTGCTACGTGCGAGGAGTTTGCTTGGTTCTTTTCAGACAGGGTGTCCTCTATTCAAGGTGGTCTCTCATCAAGTGGGCCATTACAGCCCAACAGTATCAAGCCAGAGAGACACAATGGCAGTCAGTAGTGCTAGGGAAGTTCCTATCAGTGATGAAGGATAAGGTTTGGGGGGGGGGGGATCTTAGAGGTGTGCCCACAATTTTGTGAACTGGATCCAGGCCCGACTCAGCTACTAGTGACCTATGTCAGGCAGCTGGGCCCGGTGTTCACAGAGATTGTCCTGTGCTCACTATCAGAAGGAGTTTTCCTATTTGCATTGAAAAATGCATTGACGAAGCCCCTCTTACATACATACGAACACACAAAGAAGCCAGCAGAAGAAGGCCATTTGGTCTATCAAGTCTGCTCATATTGCAGGGTCCCCAACTTGAGCTAATGTCCCTGCCCTCCCTCCCCACTCCTCCCATCCTCCCTACCCATGATCGTTACCTTCCCCCTATGTCTATCCCAGCCTTTCTTAAAGCTGCCCACTGTCTTCAACGAGATGACCTCTTCCGGTAGCACATTCCAAGTGTCCACCACCCTCTCTGTGAAGAAGTGCTTCCTGACTTCCCTCCTAAACCTCCCACCCTCCAGCTTAAGACTGTGCCCCCTCGTGTTATGGTTGCCACTCAGCTTAAACAGACTCTCCTTATCAACCTTATTTATCCCTTTCAAGTACATGAAGGTCCCAATCATGTCCCCCCCTTTCTCTCTCCCCTGTCTTCCAGAGAGTACATGTGCAGTGCCCTCAACCTTTCCTCATAAGCCTTACCCTGCTGACTGGCTATCGTCTTTGTAGCCCTCCTCTGGACCTTATACAGCAGGTTAATGTCCTTTTTGAGGTGTGGGCACCAGTACAGAACTCCATACTCTAGGTGCAGCCTTACCAGTGACCTGTACAAGGGCAGTATAACCTCCTCTCTCCTACTACTGATCTCCCTAGCTATGCATCCCAGCATCTTGTTTGCCTTTGCTGCTGCTTTCTTGCACTGCGTAGAGTGCTTCAGGTCACTAGTGATCATCACTTCCAGGTCCTTCTCCTCCTCTGATGCAGATACTCGGACTCCATCCAGGTAGTACTCTGTCCTGGGATTCTTGGCTCCAATATGCATAACTCTGCATTTCTTGGCATTGAAGCCAAGCTGCCAGATCCTGGACCACCTCCCCAGCTTTTCCAGATCTTCTTGTAGGTCCTGTATGCCTTCAGCTGTGTCCACTCTCCCGCAGAGCTTGGTGTCACCCGCGAATAGGCACATTATGCCCTTAATGCCATCCCTAATGTCACTGATGAAGACATTGAACAACACCGGCCACAGCACAGAGCCCTGTAAGACCCCACTGGTTACCTCCCTGGTACCCTGATAACTCTCGACCCCACGACCATAGAAACATAGACTTTGTCGGCAGATAACGACCACTTGGCCCACCCAGTTTGCCCATTTCCCTACCTACTGGATAAGCTCCAGATTCTAGTTAACCAACAGCCTACCTCCTGCAACCCCCACTATAACTGCCTTATGTCTGTCCCATGCATGTTTGAATTCCCCCATTGTTTTAGACCCCACAACCTCTCTAGGAAGGCGGTTCCATGCATCCACCACTCTCTCCATGACAAAGAATTTCCTCACATTACCCCGAGCTGTCCCCCCTCTAACTTTAAATTGTGCCCCCTTGTTCTTACACATCTCTTTTTCTGAAAGATGCTACCCTCCTGGACTTTGCTGATTCCCTTGAGGTACTTTAAAAGTTTCTATCATGCCCCCCGTCCCTCCTTTCATCAAGGGTATACATATTAAGCTCTCTTCTCTCTTCATATGGTTTCTGATGTAGACCCTGCACCATTTTAGCTGCCCTCCTCTCGACTGCTTCCATCCTGTCTATGTCCTTGCATAGATGAGGTCTCCAAAACTGCACGCAGTACTCCAGATGGGGTCTCACCAACTGTCTGTACAGAGGGATAACCACTTCCCTTTTTCTACTTGTGATGCCCCTCCCTATGCATCCCAGTATCCCCCTGGCTCTCCTTACTGACTTCTCACATTGCTTACCCACCTTTAGGTCATCTGATATGACTACACCCAGATCCCTTTCCATTATTGTTGTTGTTAGTACCTCCCCTGCTATTGTGTACTCTTCTCCTGGATTTGTATTTCCCAGGTGCATTACTTTGCACTTCTTTGCATTGAATCTAAGTTGCCATATGTCTGACCATTCCTCCAACCTTGCGAAGTCCCTTCTCATCCTTTCTACCCCCCCTTGTGTATCAACTCTGTTACAGATCTTTGTGTCATCTGCAAAGAGGCATACCTTCCTTCCAGACCCTCTGCAATGTCACCTATAAAGAGGTTAAAGAGGACTGGACCCAGTACTGAGCCCTGAGGTACTCCACTAGTAACCCTCCTTTCTTCAGAATGTGTTTCATTCACTATTACCTTCGGTGTCCTGTTGTGCAGCCAGTTGGTTACCCAGGCTGCCACCCTGGGACCCACTCCCAGACTGGCTAACTTGATTATTAATCTTTTGTGCGGGACTGTGAAAAATGCCATGCTAAAGTCTAGGTAGGGCATATCCACAGCCCCTCCCTGGGCTATTACTTTGGTCACCAAAAGAAATTGAACAGATTCATCTGACATGACCTTCCTGCTGTGAATCCATGCTGCTTTGGGTCCTATGCCCCGCTGGCCTCTAGGTACTGAACAATTATTTCTCTCAGAAGTGATTCCATCACTTTCCCCACCACTGAGGTCAAACTAACAGGTCTGTAGTTTCCTGCTTCTGCCTTGCTCCCACTTTTGTGAAGAGGAATCACATCTGCCTTCCCCCAGTCCTCAGGAACCACCCCATCCTCCCATGATTTGTTAAAAAGTGTGGTCAGTGGTGTCACTAGGTCCTCCCTTAGTTCTTTTAGGATTCTAGGGTGAATCCCGTCAGGCCCCATTGCTTTGTCCACCTTGAGTTTTAGGAGTTCTTTCAGGACTCTTTCTTCTGTAAATGGACTGGCGCCAACCCCACTACCCAGAGTGCTTCTATTGTTTGGTTTAGGTAACTCCTCCTCTTTTCTTTTGTGAATACTGAGCAAAAGTATTTATTCAGTATCTCTGCCTTTTCACTGTCTCCCTCTGCCCACCTCCCCTCTCCTTTATTAATCTTCACTATCCCTCCCTTAACCTTTCTATCCTCCCTAATGTACCTATAAAAGATTTTATCCCCCTTCTTAACTGAGCTGGCTGTCTTTTCTTCGGTTTGGGCCTTTGCTTTTCTGACTGCCTTCCACACTTCTTTCTGCTTTAATTGATACAGTTCCCTGTCATGCTTCTTCTGTGATTCCTTATACTTTCTGAATGCATCCTTTTTCTCCTTAACATTCCCTGACACCTCTTTTGAGAACCATAGTGTTTTTTTATTCCTCTTTGTTTTCTTTATTTGTTCCACACAAAGGCTTGTTGCCTCCATGATGGCAGTTTTGATTTTTATCCATTGTTCTTCCACCCCTCCTTTCTGGCCATTTGCTAATGCATTCCTCAGGTATTCACCCATTATGACAAAGTCAGCCCTTCTAAAGTTCAGTATCCTTATCTTTGTATGGCTTGTCTCCATGGTTGTGTTTACTGTGAAGCACACTATGCAGTGGTCGCTTGTTCCCAGATGTCTACTGACTTCTAAATTTGTGATCCTCTCTCCATTTGAGAGTACCAGGTCTAATACTGCTCCTTCCCGAGTGGGTTCCACCACTAGCTGTCTAAGGCATGCCCCTTGTAGGGCATCGAGACTGACCCTGCTCTTGGATGTGGCTGCAGTCCATGTCATCCAGTTAACATCTGGCATATTCAGATCCCCCATCAACAGTATCTCCCCTTTTTCAGCCATTTTGAGAATGCCCTCCATCATTTTCTTGTCCATTTCCTCTCCTTGAGACAGGGGTCTGTATACAACCCCTGTGTGGACTATGATGCCATTCCCTGTCTCCAAGGTGACCCAGAGTGCCTCTTGTCCTCCCCCTTTACTTTTTAGTTCTGTAGCTTTGATCCCTTCCCTTTTGTAGAGAGCTACTCCACCTCCTCTTTTATCCTCCCTGTCCCTTCTGTAGATTGTGTACCCTGGTATGCTGACATCCCAGTCATGGTTCTCCATGTACCATGTCTCTGTGACTGCCACAATATCAAAGTGTTCCTCTTCCATCAGGGCTACTAGCTCTGGAAGCTTGTTTCCAAGACTATGGGCATTGGTACTCATTGCCCTTCATTTAATGTTGGCTTTATCCTTTTTTACCCCATCCCTGTTCTTATTGCCCTCGTCTATTTTTCCATTTACCTCTGTCCTGCCCTCTGTCAAGTTCTGTACCTCAGTGTTTACCCTACTACCTGCCATGTTTTGTGAGGGGAGGCTTGAACTTTCCTGTTTCTTATCAGCACCTCTCTCCTTGGCTAGTTTAAAAGCTTGCCAAGGAAGCCTCTAAACCTGTCACCTAGGAGCTTGTTTCCCTTCCTGGACAGATGTAGACCATCATGCCAGTACAGACCTTCATCTATCCAGGTAGACCCCAGTCCCCAATGAAGCCAAAGCCCTGTGCTCTGCACCAGTTTTGCAACCATTCATTAAACTGCATGGTGTGCAGTACCCTAGCCTCACCCCTGCCACAGACAGGCAGCACCTATGAGAAGGTTACCATGTTTGCTACTTGTCTGAGGCCCCTCCCCAACTCCACAAATTCATCCTGCACTGCACTGATCTCATGCCAAGCTAGGTCATTTGTCCCGAGGTGGACAATGATATCTAATTCCCTCTCCTGTGATGCTGCTTCTGCAATCCTGAGGATTTGCTTCCTGTCCCTCCAAGCCATGGCATCAGGCAGGCACCTTACTACTCTCCCTCTCCCTTCCCCAGGTCTACACCCCTAAAAATTGAGTCCCTATCAGAAGCTGTTTCTTTCCCCTGTGGTGTCCTTGCCACTCTTTTGTGGGCCTCCCTTGTGGATGTCCCAGCATTCTTTTTGTCTCCACTGAGGCATCATCATAGAGGAACCTTGATTTGCCAGACTGACATATGATTTGTAGTACACAACTAGGGGCTACGCCCCTGTTCCACCACCTTCACCCTCCCAGAACCCACTGTGGTCCATCTGCTCTTCACAAATGGCAACCTCAGAGGCAGTGGTTGTGGAACTGGTGCTCTTTGGGTGGGGGAGGCCTCCTTAGTCCTTGCCAGTTCAGCCTGGAGGTGGGCAACCTCCTCCCTCAGAGCTGACAGTTGCCTGCAAATAGGGCAGCAACACAGGTTCCAGAATGTCTCCCAGAAAACTGCCGTCCACAGCCAGTGCTGCCACCCTCTGGGTTCTGTCCCTCAGCCAGTTTTCCACTCATCTACCCATCTTTTCCCCAATCCTGAGAGCCACCAACTTCCTGATCAACCTTTTGTGAAGCACAGAGTCAAAGGCCTTGCTTAAATCAAGATAGAGGATGTCTACCACTTGGCCCCTGTCTACTGTTTTGGTGACACAGTCAAAGAAGCCAATCAGATTTGTTTGACACAATCTCTCCCCCCCCCCCATGAACCCATGCTGCCTCGCATCCTGGAGACCATGCTCCTCTAGATATTCAACCAACCTTTCCTTTAGTATGGTCTCCATGAGCTTGCCCACAATGAAGGTCAGACTGACTCTTGAAAAAGCCATCGCTAGACTCCGATACCTTGATAAAATACCAACCTGTCTCCAACCAGTCTTTTTAGGCAAGGTTACTGAGAAGGTGGCTGTGTTACAACCTGAGGCACACCTCATAGCTTTTGACATCCAGGAGCCTCTCCAGTCTGGTTTTAGGTCAAGGCACAGCACACAGACTGCACTGGTCAGGGTACATAAGAAAAAATTAATCACCTTAGTAATGTTGTTTCTTCTAATGGAGTCTTGCTATATTATGACATATGCAGTGAGTCCCAACCTTCGAACTGCTCCGGAGGTGAAAGAGTTAACTTTCCATGCCAGGCATGGAACTTTGAGCGCGACCTCAGTTGAAAACTCTGTCTGTTGTTAATCAAACTCAAACTGTCAGATCTTTATGAGCAAAACTCACTAAGGTTCTGTGTGGAAGCCGTAAACCTACACTAGCCAACTGGCTACTAAATATAAGAACACATTTTTCTTGGTCCCAAAACAAAGACTCAAGTCAGGGGATCCAAAAAATTAAAAACATAACACCCAAACACCCCAAAAAGGAGGGGTGAAAAAATAAGGTGGGCATCTACTAAGTGCCAACACTGCACTGCCCACCCACATCCCAAAAGCAGAGGTTCTGAGAGGGGCAGGCGGGGTCATAATATAGCAAGACTCCATTAGAAGAAACAACATTACTAAGGTGAGTAATTTTTTCTTCAAACAACATGAAGTCTTGCTATATTATGACATATGCAGACTACACAGCAGTACCTCCATGGAGGAGGGACAGAACCTACTTAGGAAATAGGCTCTGAAGCATTAGCTGTAAAACCGAGCATCACTCCTAGCCTGGATGTCCAGGGAGTAATGCTTGTAAAAGTGTGAACTGTTTTCCAGGTAGCTGCTTGACATATCTCAAGGATAGGATGTCCCTGGCAGCAGCCAGGACGCAGCTGTACCTCTGGTAGAGTGAGCCCTCAGGCCTGAGGGAGGAACCTTACCCAGTTTTTCATAGCAAAATTGGATACAAGAGACAATCCACCTGGCAATGGATCTTTAGTGGCAGGTTTCTTACCAACCTCACCATAAGTGAGGAACAGTTGAGGGAGTCAAACCCAGACCCTTGGTACTGCTCTATGTAGTAACTAAGGGCTCTTTTGACATCTAAATGTGCAGTCTCCTCTCGCCAGAGGAGGAATGGTCAGTGAAGTACACAGGAAGAGACATAGATTGATTAAGGTGGAAGTCTGAAACCACCTTAGGCAAGAACTTTCTGTTAGTCCTGAGGACTACCTTATCTCCATGAAAGGAGATAAAATCAGGTTCCACTGACAATGCTTGTAATTCACTTATGCGCCTGGCAGAAGTGATGGCTACCAAAAACACAATTTTCCAAGTCAAGTACTTAAGCTCTGCTGAAGACAAGGGCTCAAAAGGGAGTTGCATAAGCTGAGCAATGCAAATATTAAGATCCCAGGCAAGGGCAGGGTCCCTGAATGGAGGGTTGGTGTGAAGTAACCCCTTGAAAAACTTGGAGAATACAGGATGAGCCGAAAGAGAAGAGGGTTTACCTGCTGATAAGAAAGCAGACACGGCTGTCAGGTGCACTTTTAGGGTAGCTGGCCTCAGCCCCAAAGTATTCAAATGCACCATATAATCCAGGACTGTGGGTAAGTCAGCAGATTCTGGGGAAATATGCTTGCCAGAGCACCAAATGGAAAATCTCTTCCATTTGAAATTATAAGTAGCCTGTGGATGGCTTCCTAGAAGCCTTAATATATCCAATACACCTTGGGAGAGGTGTAGGTCAGCAAACTCTAACTCTTCAAGAGCCAGGCCTTGAGATTGAGAGATTTGAGATTCGGGTAAAAACCCTCCCCTGAGCACAGGTTAACAGGTTGTGATTCCTGGGAAGACACAGGGGAAGGTGGACTGCTAAGGACATAAGGGGTGGGTACCAGGGCTGTCTGGCCCAATCTGGAGCAATCAGGATCATCTTGCAGGGTTCAGATCTGATTTTGACTAGCACCTTGAACAGAAGAGGGAAGGGGGGAAGGCATAGAGAAACTTCCCTTCCCAACTGAGAAGGAAGGCATCCAGAGGGACTGAGCCCAACACTGGGGGCCTGCAGCAAAAAAGGGGAAGTTGGTGATTGTCTGGGGCTGCAAAAAGATCTATCTGCGGGGTGCCCCATCTGGCAAATACTACCTCCAATACTAGGGGATCCAGTGACCATTCATGATGGCCCTGGGAAATCCTGCTGAGAGCATCTGCCAGGACATTGTCCTTGCCTGGGAGATGAACTGCCGTAAGGGAGGTGTTCAGAATACACCAGAGACCACAACTTCATTGCTTCGTGCACAAGGTCAGACCGAGTGCCTCTTTGCTTGTTGATGTACCACATTGTAGTGGTGTTGTCTGTTCTGATCTGTACAACTTTGTTCTGAACAGAGGTGGAAAACTTTAAGTGCTAGAAAACTGCTCTGAGTTCCAACAGATTGATGTGGACAGAGATTCCTGAGGGGACCACAATCCCTGGGTAGTGGATCGCCATGTGAGCTCCCCACCCCAAGAGGGATGCATCTGTAGTAAGGATTAGGGAGTGAGACTGAGGGATGAAGGGACCCCTGTCTCAGATTGCTCTGGTCCTGCCACCACTGAAGGGCTTGGATCAGGTTCGAGTCACTGGGATCAATTTGGTCAGAGGGTCTCTCCTTGAGACCAAAAGGCTCTCAAATGGAACTGGATGTCCCTCATCTGAAATCTTGCTCCCTGCACAACTGCTGTAGAAGCAGCCATGTGCCCCAGAAGCTGCAGAAAATGCCTTGCTGGTCGAGAGACCTGCAGGGTGAAAGAGGAGGCCAGAGAGACCAAGGTCCTTGCTCTTTCCAGAGGAAGGAAGGCTCTGGCCTCTTTTGTGTTCAGTTCTGCACCTATGAAGGTGAGAAGCTGGACAGGCTCTAGAACTGACTTTAGAAGATTGAGAAGGAAACCTAGAGATGTGAGCAGTTGCTGAGTTACCTGAAGGTGTAGTTTGACTTGTTCTGGAGACTGGCCTACTACGAGCCAGTCGTCCAGGTAAGGAAAAATGGCAATCTTTTGCCTTCTTAAGTGGGCAACTGCTACTGCCAGGCATTTTATGAATACCCTCGGGGCAGAGGTGAGGCCGAAGGGCATTGCTCTGAACTGGTAATGGCCTGAGGGCAGTTCGAATCTGAGGTACTTTCGATGGGAGCTTCTGATAAGAACATGGAAGTAGGCATCCTTGAGGTCCAGGGACGCTAGCCAGTCCCCTGGCCTTAGAGAGGGTAAAATAACTCCCAGAGTCACCATTTTGAATTTTGGTTTTAAAAGGTGCTTGTTTAGGTATCTGAGATCCAGGATAGGCCGCCATTCTCCTGGTTTTTTGGGGGTAAGGAAGCACCTGTAGTACAACCCTTTGCCCTGGTGTAGGGGTAGAACCCTTTCCACAGCTCTGAGAGCCAGGAGGGTAGAAACGTCTGTTTCTAGGGCAAGTGCCTCTGATGGATTTGCAGGTGGAAAGGACCTGGCTCTCATCTTTGGAAATTTTTTGAAGCTGAGAACCAGTCCCTGGCTTACTACTTCCAGGACCCACTTGTCTGATGTTAGAGACTTCCAGTCCTGGACAAAGTAAGCCAGCCTGCCCCTACAGGTAGAGGAGAATCGGCCCTGGCTACCCCATCAGGGTGCCTTCTTGGCAGGGGCTTTGGGCTGAGGGGTAGAAGCAGGCTTGCTTGCACCCCGTCTGCCTCTCCCTCTAAAGAACCCCCTCTGGGCATAAGCAGAAGAGGAGGCCTGGACTTGGTAAAAGGCCTCATGAAAAGGCCTGCCCCTGCCCTTGGGATGCTTGCCTTTGAGGAGTGGCCTGCCTTCCTTGGCCTGTGCACTATAGGTGGTCCTCTATTCATCCATTTTTCATGTAATTCTCTGTCTGCTCCCAAACAGAGAATTGCCCACAACAGGAAAATCCATGGCCTTAGACTGGGCATCCTGTGACAGGGTAGTACATCTGAGCCAAGCCATTCTTGAGTGCCACAGATGTAGCCATGACCCTTGATGACACATCATTAGAGTCTACTGCAGCATGAAATTGCACCTTGATGCCTCAATACCATCTGCAGCCACCTGTTCCAGCTCCCTGGCAAGCTGGTCAGGACCTGTTTTGCTAGAGCCAGCACAGTATCCCATCTGGATTTCTGGTACCTAGCAGCATAAGCCATATAATTTGCCTGTCTGAGTCCCAAAGATGTTGCCATGTACTGTTTCTTTGCCATGGCATCAACCCTCCTGGAGTCCTTTTCAGGGGGGTGCGGAGCTAGAGGAATATTTGCCTTGTCACAGGCTGCAGCCTGCACTACCCCCACATGGCTGCATTGCTGTGTGAGGAACTCCGTATCAGAGCCTGATAATGTATACCTCTTGTCCATCCTTTTATCAACAGGAGGTATAGTGTGAGGAGTTTTTAGAATTTTTACTGTGTGTTTCCAAAAGATTTATGCAGAGGAATCGACAGTCTCCTAGACTCTGGAATATCCATCATTTCTACATAATCAGGCTCCTCCTGGTCATCAACAGCTTCCTCAACAGGGAGCTGGAGAGTTTCAGCAACTTTCTTATAGAACATAAAATGAGAAGGGGACTCAGATAGCCTAGGAGGAGAAACCCCTGACGGTCTGTCTGGAGAGATGTCCGGTTCAATGGGCACATCCAGACTTTCAAAACCACATCTCTCTCCTCATACTCCTTCCTCTCCTCCGGTTCATAAAAATCCTCAAAATCATAATCTTGAACTGGTGGAACCGTCAACCGAGCTCTTCCCTGATGGTGTTGGTTTGGTCGGAACCAGGGAAAGTGACTGGACAATTTGAATTGCTTTAGCTATTTCCTCAGCGGTTGGAGAAAAACCTTTTGGCACACTACCTGACTTTCTAGTCCTTTTAGTTGGAACCGGCTCCTCAGACCTGGCTCTTCGTTTGCCCGAGGAAGTATCGCCCTGGTCAGAGGGCACTCCCTCCAGTTCAGTTGGAACCGAACCGGGCTGGCCATCCGGGTCAGCGGACTTTTTGGCCTCCCTTTCCCTGAGCTTACCAACTCTCTTCTCTATGGTGGCAGCAGGAAAACTACTACATATCTGGCAGTCTGCATTGAGGTGGTCAAACCCCAGACAATACACACAGGTGGTGTGTGGGTCAGCCTTAGCAAAGGCTTCCCCACAAACACTACAGTGCTGAAACCCAGTGGGCCTGGTTTTTCTTTTGGGTTTCTCAGACATAGTGCCAGCCTAACCAACTTGCCCGTTTATGGCAATCCGCCAAGCAAGACTCCCTTATCGGTTCCCAACCGTGTCACGGGTCGTGGAAAAAAACGTAATGAAATCCGTTTTTTTTAGAACCGATAAGAACCGGGAACCGCACTCTAAATAAGGACTAGTAAAGTTTTAGAATAACCTGATCGGTTCAAACCGAACCGAAAGACGTTTACAAGTTCCACACAGAATTAAATAAATGTAAGCCTATCTATTACTTACAATACCACAGACAGAGCTTGAACCGACCGGTTGCGGTTTAATTTCGGTCAAAAAAACGATAAAATAATACTTTAACCGACAAAATGAACCGAGCAGAAGGAGAAATCTCCGGAGCGACTGTTCAGTGAGGCGGAGTAAAGAATCTGACAGTTTGAGTTTGATTAACAACAGTTTTCAACCGAGCTCACGCTCAAAGTTCCATGCCTGGCATGGAAAGTTAATTCTTTCACCTCCGGAGCAGTTCGAAAGTTGGGACTCACTGCGTATGTCATAATATAGCAAGACTTCACGTTGTTTGAATGAGCTGCTCAGGGCATGCCACAGAGAAGAGTGGTCAATTTTTGTCCTCCTCAATCTCTCATTGGCATTTGACACCATGGACCATGGGCTTTTACTGGATCGACTCAGGAAGTACATAGGACTCACAGGCAAATTCATCTGGTTTGAATCCTAACTCACGGGCAGAACACAAAGGGTACTTACGGTAAGTTTTTCCTCACTCCCAATGAACCTGCATTATGGTGTACCTTGGGGTCAGTCCTCTTACCCATGTTGTTTGCTGTGTACATGCTGCGCCTGAGTAGGATCATTAGACAGTATGGAGGTGCAGTACAGTGCTGTGGTTTAGGTCACTGAGTTGCAAACCTGGAGATCTGGGTTTGAATCCCACAGCTCCCCCTTGCATACTGTGACACCTTAAGCAAGTCACTTAACTTTCTGGTGCTCCCAGGTTGCACCTGGACACAAGTTTTGGCTTAATGTGCCTTTCCGGGTTAAACAATTTCCCCTTCCCTTCCTATCTGTCTTTTGCATTGGAGATATGTGGCATGGTAGCTGTGCTTAACAAGTAAGTGCCTGGCTGAGATGCAGGACTGGATATCTTCGAGCTGGCCGAGACTCAGCCGGGACAAGACTGAAGTACTGGTGATTGAGTCGGGTTGGATGTGGGGAGTGGCAGCTGCCAAGAGGGAGACAAAGCTTCAGTTCAGCTCCTCTGAGCTTTTGGCTGCTGCAAAGGTGAAGAATATGGGAGTCATTCAGGACAAGGGGCTGGCATTTGAGGCAAAGGTGTCGGAAGTAGTTCGGAATGGCTTTTACCACCTTAGGAACATCTGCCAGATTCGATCCCTTAGTCCCCCGGAGGACTTGCCCTCCAGGGCTCGCGTTAATGCACTAGTGATGTCCTCATATGGAAAAAATTACATTTTTGACGCACTGTTCTGCTTGCCCTGCATCTGATGCAGCGCTTTCTTTGTGGTCCAATTCATTTGATTTTTACGTGCTGCCTCTCGGAGTGCAATATCAGCCGCACGTCTGGATTTTCTATGGGACACGAGTCTAAGTGGGTGGGGATCATGTTTTTTTTTTAATTTTAAAAAAGGAACGCTGATTGGCGAGCGAGGAGTTGTAGGGGGTGGGGACCCAGCTGAGCAGGCGTGGCAAATGACTCTCGGTATAGGCAGCAATTTGTTGAAGAATCAGAGGGCGCAGTTCTGAGCACTGGCAAGCATTTACAGATCTGTTGTTCCGGTGGCATTCTTTGCTTCTAAACTGGCGTGCATTTGTGAAAACTAACTTCTCCAAGATGGTGTGCCAGAAGAGAAGGGAATGGCGACTGAAGCAAGACTGACAACACAGAATCACAAAGGTAGGGTCCAGAATAAGTTTCTTCAAATTCAGCCAGGGAAAAAATTACAGTGCAAGAGTAAAAGCAGCAGAATTATGCCAGCTTCTGGACTGTGAATAAGGGGGTCAGATAGCAAAACTATTTCAGTGATCATCATCTGTGTGTGGGCCGGTGAATGAGTTGTTAATTGGGAGAAAGTCAGACAGAGCTACTCCAGATGTGTCCAGGGTTCTGGAAAATAACAGACTCTTTGCTGAAAATCGAAGTTAGGGCCCTGTTTATTGATGTCCTTAGCTGTAATTTCAAGTCTCAGCAAGGCAAGTAGAATGACTATTTTCGGGGTACACTGCCCATACCAGTACTGTCGCTGTCAACCTGAAATGCTGAAATGCCTTTTTCCCTGTTTCTCCGGTCCACACAGTTCAGTTAGTACTTTTCTGCCTGACACACAGAAGAAAAAGTAAATGCAGTGTCACAGGTCGTACTGATGCTATTAGATTCCTGTAGTTTGATGCACCTCTTACAATACTGTGTTTGTAACAAGAGGGCAGTCCTACAGGAAGCACATCAGTACAATTGGTGACACCCTTCTTATGTTTTCTTTTGGGTGTAGTGTTAGGCAGCATAGTAGTAACTGTGTGGTCTGGAGTGAGAGGCAATAAGGCATATCAGGTTGACAGTAACAGAGTATGGGTATGCCTGGGCTGTACACCTAACCCCCCTGCCCCTGATCTCTATGTTCCCTTGACACTTTAAATTACAGCCTTGCACCTCACCAACAAACAGTGGTGGACTTGGTAATCACAATGGGTTGCATTTGAACTAAATATGAAAAAGCAATTGCTGAGGTTTGCTGAAGTTCAGTACAAGGCTCTGGAATGCTCTTTATTTTTTTTTTTGTTACTTTCAAATTTTGGTGCAGTGACCCCCAACTTTTGGATTCTGACCCCCTACTTTTAAAGCAGGGGGTCAGCCTGACCCTCTGATTTCCGACCCTAATGCAAGGCCTGCCCTCACTGACCCACACTTTTGTGACCTCACAGCTGGAATACTATAATGCTCTTTACCCTGGAGTCAGTGGAGGTATGTTGCAGTGCCTGCAGCTGGTGCTGAACACAGCTATTGGTTGTTGACTGGCCTTTCGGGATCAAGTCATAGCTCCCTGGCGCAGCATGTACTGCTCTGGCTGCCGGCTAGGTGGCGTATCTCCTATAAAGTTGGGTTCCTAACTTATAAGGCCCTACACAGCCTGGGCCTGGGTTACTCAAGTGATCTCCTGCACCCTTACACACCCCAGCGCCCCCTCTGCTCCACTGAGGAAGGCCTCTTGGTTGTCCTCAAGTCCAGCCTTAAAGCCTAAGGGGATCAGTCTTTTGAGATCACGGGTCCAGTTTTTTTGAATTCACTCCTGAGGGCCCTGAGAATGGCCTCCTCGGTGGAGGCCTTTAAAAGGGGCTTAAACTCATCAATTTGCACAGGCCTATGGGGAGTGAGAGTCCCTAATGGTCATCACAGTATGAGTTAGTAAGCTGTCATGCCACTATGATTTTAGATAGCAGCTGAACATTTTATTTCAGTATACTGTGATTTAATTTAAATTTATTATTTATTAATTAGGATATTGTATTTATTTGCCTACATTTGTTGCTGTCTCTGTTTTGTTGTCTGGTGTCCTGTGTCCAAGGAAGGGTGCCATAAAGAAATAAAATCATTTACTACTAGTACAGTAGACAGACTACTAGCAGTCCTTGAGGAGAAGGGGGGCAAGGAGGGCAGTCCAAATTTGGCAAAAAGAGACTGGAGGACTGATGTCCCAAATGAAGCACCGCAATGATGGAGAACATTGATGCTACAATGAGATACTGATGTATGCATACTGAACAAGGTAGCAGCCCTGCAGACCACCCTGTTCAGGCTGTACATGCCAGCAACAATGGAGGTAACAGCATTTCAGGTGGAGTGAGCCTTCAACCCCTTGGATGGCTTCTTTCCAGCCAACCTACAACACAGATTGATACAGAATGTGGACAACCTGCCAATCATCTGTTTCACTGTTTGTCTGCCTGCAGCACCTTAAGCACAGGTAAGTAACAGCTGGCGAGCCTCACTTAATACCCCTGCCATGAATTGCTTGTAACAAGAGTGACTGAAGTACATCCAACAACTTAAGCACATGCTCAGTGACTAAACATGCAGCTTAGGGAAGAAGATGAAGAGCTAAATCCCCTGGTTAAGGTCAAACTCTGAAAACCACCTTGGGCAGGAACTTCATATGGTGGCGAAGGATGACTTTCCTCCTGGCTGAAAACCAGGTACAGAGACTTCAACGAAAGGGCTTGGAGCACATTCAACCATCTGGCTGAGGTAATGGCTACTACTTGGGCAGGCAGTATAGCCTAGAGGTTAGAGGAACGAGGTGTGAACGAGCTTGGTACATTCAGTAGACCAGACCTGAGTTTGATTCTCATGACCTCCACTTGCATACTGTGTGACTCTGAGCAAGTCACTTAACCACCCAGTACTCCCAAGTCACCCCAGAAAACAGGCACTTGTGCCTAGTGGGCCTTACCCAGTTACCAAAGACAAAAAAAAATGCTGTATTCCACAACAGATGTAACATCTCACACTTCTTCATGGGCTCAAATAGTTTTCTCATCAGTTCTGCAAGCACCAGCAGTAGGTCCCACTGTGGTGGAGGCCCTCACACCAGAGGTGACAAGTGATTCACGCCTTTAAAAAAGCACCTAGCGACTTACTCCTGGCCCACAGTCAGCATACCAGCACAAGTCCGGTATATGGACATGGCAGCTAGGTATCCTTGAGGGACAGGGCGCGTCACCCTGACTGAGACAAGTATCAAAAGTAGTCTAGGATGCATGCCGCAGGACAGGGGAGGGGATCTACCTTTTGCCCTGAACACCAATCAGAAAACTTCATCCACTTAAATGGATGCATTTTATGAGTTGACTCCTTATGGTGTGCCTCCAGAACCTGGGTAACCTCCTACAAAACGCCCAGATCTTGGAACTCTAGCTGATAAGAACACTGTCAAACAGGTGTAGAAACTGTAAATCCAAATGTCGAACAGTCCTCCCTTATCTCGTCAGGTCTAGATGCACTGGAGGCTACCATGCCGGCTTGTTGATGAGGCCAAGGAGATCCTGCTATCAGAATATAAGTGGCCGTCCAGAAGTATCAGGATCAGGTTCAGCCTGTCCCTCTGCACCCTGAGAACCACCTTGTAGCTCAAGAGGAATGGAGGGAAGGCATACAAAAGGCCCAGGGTCCAGGGCTGAGAAATAACGTTCCCCATCATTGTTCCCATCTGAGGGGGCAGGCACAGAACAGCCTCGGTCTTCTGTTCTCCCATAAGGCACACAGGTCCACCAGAATTGTGCCTCACTGGGAAAACAGTTGTGTCACCACATCCTGATGTAAGGATCACTCGTACCATCTCTTTCACCTGACTGAGAGCAATTCGTCAACTGGTTGTCCCACCCAGCCAAGCGCACTGCAAGCATGCTAACTTGCAAGCTGTGTACCAGGGATTAAGTGCAGAGTGCTTCCAGTCACAAGGAAAAGGAGTGCATCCAGACTTGTTTGTTCCAGCAGAACATGTTGATTGTGTTGTTGGTGTTGATCGGCATGACATGACCCCTTCTCAGCGAAGCAAACTCCGTCAGTGCCAGGCACACTGTCTTACAAGCTCAAATGGGCAGACTAGGTGGGCCATAGGCCCTTATCTGCCGACACTGTCTATGTATCTATGGAGCTCCAGCAGGTTGATATGCTGGTGGGTCTTGTTCAGTGACCAGAACTTGAGGGCTTTGCGGTCCAACAAGTGGGCACATCACCTCACCAATGACAAATTCATCATTAATGTGAGCGATGGATCTGCCCAGACAAAGGGATTCCATCCAAGAGGTTCTGGGGACACAGCCACCATTCACTGGTGTCACACATCCATTTCAGTAACAAAAGTAGCAAGGCATGAATGCCTGTGAAGCTAGGGTGACTGGGAAATCCTTGATATCACTGCACTTGAAGAGCTAAACAACCTCACCCAGCAGTGCACTGTCAAGGGTCGATCTTAACATTGTTTTACTAGCCCAAACTCTAGTGCAAATTGACCAGGGCTAGTGCAGCTAACTCTCTACTTGTCCGTCTTGACTAGTGTAGGTTTTCATGGCCGTTAATGAAGTTAACAATGTCTCTACTTTAGCAGGCTCTAATCCTCGTGCTAATCTCTCTCAATGTTCCAGATGGCCTGGTGTGACCAACAGCTCATTAAGAGATGCAGTTATCTGGCAGCTCAAGGGGGGGGGGTCCCATAAAAGACTCAATGTGAGTCATTATCACTCCATTGTTAGGACTTTCAGCTAGTGTCCAGGGTGTGATCAAGGATAGAGTGCTGTTTAGTCACTAGCCTCAAGTTTTCTGAATGTGTCTCTAACAATCTGTTCCATATTATTGAGACCACTGCCCCTCATTTCCCTACATTTTGACTGTCTGTATCCAACATTTCAGTGACAAAATGTGAGGAGGTATACAAGGTCGGCCCTGCAGGTGGTGGGTTTTATCCCAGCCTCACCAAACTTCCATCTCCCCTCCAGATCTCTTAACTCTGTTTATTCCCTGGACACCACTGCAGACCAGACTCTAAAATGACCATCCAAAGATCCATGGCTGCCATTACTGGCAAGTGTAGGGGCCCCCAGCTCTTCTAAATGGACCATGCCAGCCATCACCATCCATGCAGTCCCACCCTTATCCCACCCAGCATGTCCTTTCATCCTAAAAACAAAGCTTTAGATTTATTTATTTAGTTTTTGTTAACCGGGTAGGTGCACTAGCCATAAAATTACTATTTTCAGGCACGACCCGGGAGAGTACAACAAAAAGAGAACAGTTGAACAACAGCAACATGGGTACAATAATACAAATAGAGGAACAGTACAGAAGTGCTACAAAAATAAAATGGGTATAAACAACAAAAAATAATGGCAAGCATTATACAGATAATGGCACTGCACAGGTATGGTATAAAAATAAACTTTAATAAAATACGTAATTTGAAAGCTTAAAATAGGCATTCCTGGGGTTCACAGATGATTCTGTATAGAAATAGAGATAGTATAGCATAGCATTATGCCTGTGTACTGTTTCCCCTGGGCTAATGAAAGGACAATGTTTAAGCAAAATATATTATTGTTGGGGCAGAGCATATTAAAATCAATGCTTTTAAAAATAAAAATTTCATAGTTTTATATTTCCTAAGCCCCTTAGATTTGTGTAGCCCCCCCCCCCCCCAAACAAATCTTAGATGTGCTCCTGGCTCACTTGAGACTATACAAAAACTTCCAGAAGTGCAAGTCTTCAGTTGACTACAGTATAGGGTGGGGGCTGAGAGTGTCTTTTTCTGCCTGTGGGTGGTGGTGACAGTGGGGTGAGGTGCATGAAAATGTCAGCGACTGTGTGTGTGCAGAGCGAGGACTGCTTGATTGAACATTTGCTGTTGTATAGTCCTCTGGTTTGGTGGTGGCAAGGGTGTAGGCAGTACATACACCATGTAAGCCATGGTGTATAAATTTGTTTTTGAAGGGAAACATTTTGCCTGACCCCAAGGGCACTGTTTGTTCCACCTTCTGATGTTATAATATGGTTGTTGGTGCCCTGTGTAAGCAATTTACTGTTCAAATACATACAACTGGGTGCTGTTTTATTTTTTCCCCATAAACAAAGCAGTGGGGTATACAACTGTAGATCAAACAAGTTACATCTACTAGGGGCAACAACCTGGGTGCAACAAGCAGGGTAGGAGGAGAAACAAAAAGGTTACAACTGGGTCAACAAAGAGTGTAGTGGACAACAAACAAGGTCATTGTGTCCAAAAGGGTGTACAAACGTTATGTTCCTAGCTACACCCCTGGGTGGTGGCGGGGGGGGAGGTAGAAAGAGGAAGAGAGGAGGCCATGGTACAAAACAATGGGGGGTCACTGTGTGTGATGGCATTGCAGACTTTTTTTTTTCTGCTGGGGAGCTTGAAGCAATGGTTAAATGTGCAATAATCAGAGTATTTCTTGGCTTGCATTGTTTCCTGAATAAGTGATCAAAATGTTGCATTATAATTGAGGGCTAATGCAACCATCTGCAGGCTAGTGCATATTTGAATCAACTTGCCCTGCTGGCTAGTGCAAAAAAAGATTAAGGTTGACCCCTGCAGTGCACTGCTCCAAGATGTCCGTTAAGGGGTAAGACTCCTGCTTCTGGAATTTCTCCAAAGGAATGTCTAAAGATGCAGACATATGTTGCAAGACAGATACAAAGGACACTGAGTCATGGGTGGGGTATACCGGTTGTCTGAAGAGTCGAGGTCTATCCAACTCTGACAGGAAGTCAAAGAGTTCTTAAAGTCAGACTCCTGATCCCTAAACAGAGGGTGGGGCAGCTGTGTGAGAATGCAGACTTCCTGCTTTGTTGAGGTGACATTCATTAGCAGGAGCTTACAAGGAGGGGCAAGCATTTCAATAATCGTGCTCACACAAAGGAAGTTTGTATTGAAATCAAAGCTAGTGTGGCACTCACCCCCTATTCAAAGAGACCAGAAAGCATCTGTGCTAATTCAAAGCAGTTTATTACTCAGACTGCTCACAGCAAGCAATCATGCAGCATAGGTGACGGGAAGAGTTAAGCTTGAAGACCGTTCCCGTGACTGACCTATGCCTAGTAAACTGCCTAAGTGTGGATAGCAAATTGCATCTAGGTAGTAAGAAAGGAGTAGTTCACTGCAGGGTGACTTGTACATATCAGGAGTGGGTTGAATAATGAGAGCTTAGATTTAATGTGGGGAAGAGTACAAGATACTGCACATAGGGCAAAGAATCTGGATTGAGTTTACACCCTGTGTAGTGCAACAGTGGACAGCACAACCAAGGAAAAGTTCTAGGGCAACTGTGGATAGGAAGCTGAAGCCAGGCAGGCAGTTTACTGCTGCAGTCAAGGAAACAAATTCAATGCCGGGATGCATTAGGAAGGGGTAAAAAGCAGGTAAAGGGAGGCAAGATAAATGGAAATGAATGGAAACATTACTTCATACAGGGGGTGGTTTACATGTGGAATAGTCTGTGTGGTTGTGCAAGCTAACACTGTTCAGGCTTTCAAAGTAGTAGTAGAAAAAGTTGTTAAAGAGGACAGCATTGAGGTTTTCACTGCGTAAGTAGGAGCAGCATAATGGCTGTCAAGTTTGGATGCATGTCCATATTTAAACTAGTTACAGTCACCGCCATGTGGCAGAAGGGGCAAACAAAATGGACCCCAACTCCCTTCTATCGTCACAATACTATGTTACTAGGACTGTTAGAGGAAGAACATGCAGCAGACTGGGTGCTGTTAAAGGGGCACTGTCAGCTTTGCCCTTTCATATTTTAAGAAATTCAAGCAGTGTGCCTCTTGGTACACATCTAATCATCCATTTACTCCAGAGTGCCTCTATGTATATAGAATTTCAGCCTTTATAGTGTGTTTCCTATTTTTTGCTTAAATATTTGGACACTCGGTCCGACAGTCCCTTGTGTTTCAATAAAATGCTGCTGGTATGACCGACTAAAAACCAAGCACTGCAAGGTATATAATTCCAATATGAAATTAGAAACTAAATCCTGCGCATGCGCTTTAGAGGCACGAATAAAGATCTCGCACATGCATGGGATTCTGGCTCCAATATCAAAATCTTTCAGGCTGTTTGCAGTTCCTAAGTCCTCCTCAGATACCCTATCCATTTCAGGATTCACTCCGGGACAATCTCACTCAAGCTCCTCTGCCAAGACTTTGCCTATACTTTCTTGTAACGCTCTCTCCACTGGTATTGTATACTAGGGATCCTCACTAGGCACTTAGTTGTCAAAACCTTCCAGTCTCCAGATCCTCATTAAACACAATTAAGAATACTTCATTTTTGGGCATGTGCCACCCCCAACCATCACAGTTATTAGCAGTCTGCTGGACCATCACAGCAACAGACATGGCTACACTTAGCCACATTCAGCACTGGGTGAATCAATAGCCACTGCCTGAACCTGAATCGGTACCTGGGAGCACATGTGTCAGTGGGGCTCAGCTGGTAGAACAACTGCCTCTAGGCCAACAGGTCATGGCTTCTAGTCCCACACTGGGATCAGGCTCATACCACAAATGCTAGCACCTGAGTGGAACACTAAAGGGATGCCAGACAGTCAGGGTGTGCCGTCCTTCGCAGGAGATGCTAAACATACGTCCTTTCTGCCTGTTTT
The DNA here is from genome assembly GCA_016271365.2 of Neoceratodus forsteri. Lineage (NCBI taxonomy): Eukaryota > Metazoa > Chordata > Ceratodontiformes > Ceratodontidae > Neoceratodus > Neoceratodus forsteri. Next base: position 1,691,995,067 of record CM057456.1, on the reverse strand, counting down.
GATGGTTGTTCAGGTGCACATTAAGGATCCCATGGCACTTCTCAGAAACAGTAGGGGTATTTCCCCATGTCTTGGCTAAATTTCCCCCATTCACTAAAATACCACAAAAGACACAACATTCATCAGAGTTTGTAGGGCCAAGATTTACTCACAGCACTTTGCTGGGCCACAGCAACAGAAAAATAAAGCATTTACCTTCTTCCAGGCTGCGTGGCATATGCAGGACTTGCCAGATCTAATTAAATGAGTGAAAATGTTCTACTGATCAAGTCGGGATGCTCATATACAAAGGAGTTTACAGCAGCGAAAAGTTTTGTTTTTTTTGAAACTGATGTCTTTCAGACATCCTTGGATTCATCATCACCACTGCATTTTTATACCCTTAGATATTTGAAAATCCATTTTCATTACTAGTTTTATAATAAATAACTCAATAAATATAGCCACAGCTAGCAAGTTTCAAAAAACCTGTTCCACCGAAGTTATTTTTTGACTGCTCATACCAAATTCATATTATAGCCATATTAGGATGGTGCTAATTAGCACATTTCTGATGGCAAACAGCACCACATCAATATATTTAATGTTTCATTGTGGGGCTGGCAAAGGAACAGGAACTTTTAAAAAGTTCCAAACCACACATCTCAGTAAAGGAATGAAGGAAAACGGGTATATTGATAGTTTTGTTATAAATACAAGAATGCTATATGATGAAATGTTTTGCTGACTAACAAATACTGTAGCTTTACAGTAGCCATAGCCACGACCAAAACGTGTCCTTTGTCGTTCTTTTCTTGGCCAGTTTCCCCGGATTCTGGCACTGTAAGCTGCATGAAGAAAGAGGACAAGACCCTAACCATTCAAACACTGACTGTGACTGCATCTGCTCTGGTGAGGACAGTGGACCAGACCTAGCACTTCAATAAGTAGCAGCTCGTTACGTGAAAAAAGGTCACTGTAACTTTTTTTCTCCCTTAAGCAGTTATTTGTATGCCAGATATCCTCAGTTTCAATCAATCAATCGATCAATCAAAATCTTTATTTATTCAGGCGAGCATCATTGAGCATAGCTCATTTACAAGATGGACCTGATTGGTCTTAACGATATAAGGTTACAGTTTTACACAAAAGACATGGTACTGATTGAACACAAATACAAAGATTTATGAACGAAACAGGTATACAAATATTTACATATGTACAAGGCAAAATTGACATTTGACCTAGATTATATTAAAAGGAAAGAAACAAACAGTATTGGAGGATAAAGCTAGGTAATGGGACTTGGGGGTCATTTTGTACAGAAGTAGGTTGGAGAACAAACTAGAAAAACAGAAAATAGGGGTAGTGTAAAGGGGTAGGGAAAGAGGGGTGTGAGAGGACTAGGCCTTATGGAAGCAATTGCATGATTCTGGGAAGAGACTAGTGTACAGTTTTTTGAAGGATGTTAATGGAATGAGGGTATCCAATTTCCAGGTCTTTTGAAGAGAATTCCAGATAAGTGCTGGGGAATAGTTGATTGCAGCCCTTCCATACCGGGTGCAGGTAATAGGAATCTTCAGCATGATGAGTTTATTGATCCTTAGGGTGTAAGGCCTGGATGTGATCTGGTTGAAACAATCTGAGATGTAGGAAGGGAGTTTGTTTGTCAGAGCTTTGTAGATCCAGACAGCAGCATTTTTGTTTCTTCTATGGTGTAGGGATGTCCAACTGACTGCATTGTAGAGAGAGCAATGATGGGTGCTGGAGGGAAGATCTGTAATGAATCTAATAGCTCTATGATACAAGGTGTCCAATTTATTTAAATGGGAGAGGGAACAGTGACCATAAAGGAAGTCAGCGTAATCAATGAGGGATAGGAATGATGCCAGGATTAACCTTTGTTTGGAATCTCTGGTCAGGTAGTGTTTGATCCTATAAAATAGGCCAAGTCTTTGTCTAAGCTTTTCAGGAGCTCTTCAATGTGGCTAGTATAGTCAAGTTTATTGTCAATCCAGACTCCGAGATATTTGAATTTGTCCACATATTCCAGATTTTCACCAAGGATGGTAGATAATTGTGGGAGGGTGAATGATGGGACAGCGGAAGAGAAGCTCTTGGTGGCAAAGAACATAGCTTTCGTTTTCTTAGCATTTAGTAGTAGTTTCTTTTCTAGTAAATTGTGCTGTAGGAGGGAGAACTCAGACTGTAAAAGCTCACAGGCTTTTGATGGTGAGGGATTACTGACATATAGTACAGTATCATCTGCAAAGAGGTGAATATTAGATTGTGAGAGACTGGAGTCAATATTGTTGATGTAAATGGCAAAGAGGATGGGGCCCAGGATGGAACCTTGCGGTACACCTCTTAGGAGTGGTTTAGAGGTAGATAGGTCACCTTCATTTTACCAGTTGTATTCTCCCAGAGAGATAGCATCTGAACCATTTAAGAGAGTGAGTCAAGGCCTATGGAGTTCAGAGAGGAGATTAGTAGTTCATGGTCCACAGTGTCAAAGGCTTTGCTTAGATCCAGAAACACAGCACAGGTGTTACTCTTTTTGTCTAAGGCAGTCTGCCAGTCATTTGTAACTTTTGCTAAGGCAGAGATGGTGCTGTGATAGATCTAAACCCAGATTGAGCTGGGTTAAGGAGATTATTGGTGTCAAGGTAGGCACTTAACTGGATGTTCACTAACTTTTCAAGCATTTTGGATAGTACTGGTAAGATGGAAATGGGCCTATAATTGTTGAGGTCCATGGGATCACCTGCCTTAAGTAGTGGAAACACTTGAGCTGTCTTCCATATTGAGGGAATAGAACCAGTGGCTAGGGACAGATTGAAAAGGTGAGTGAGGGGGGCAGCTAAGGCGTGCAATGCTACTTTTAGAAAGTAGGGATCCAGAGAGTCTGCACCTGCGCTTTTAGTTGTATCTAGTTGGAATAGTAGGTCTTCTACTTCTTTTAAAAGTATTGATTTGAAGGAGAATGTGGAAGCAGCCTTTGTCCCTCAGTAGATTGTAAGTTTAGTGATGACCTCATTAGATTTGCAGGTGAGGAATCAAAGCTAGCCAGCTGTAGAGAAATGATCGTTGAAGGCATTTAAGATTTCTTGCTTGTCAGTGATTTCAACACTATTTAGGTGCACTTTGGGTGGTAAGACAGGGGTAGAAGCTTGACCTAGGATCCCTTTATGGTACCCCAGAACCTGGAAGGGGTTGTGATAGGAGGCATCCAATTCAGCTGTGTAGAAGGCAGCCTTGGCATTTCTCACTTGTTTTGTGCAGGAGTTTCTGGCTTTTCTGAATTGAAGCCAGTCATTTGGATCCTTGGTCTTTCTTGCCCTTTTCCAGAGTTTATCTCTGGCAAGCAGTGCAGATTTAAGGTCAGCAGAGAACCAGCGACAAGATTTGAGTTTGGTTCTGACACTGGTGAGGGGTGCATGTATATTGAGGGCACTTATGATAATATCATTTAAGACCTGTAGAGCTGTCTCTATTGAAGCTGTGAGATAGAATTCTTGCCAACGTGTGGTGTGGCACAGATCATGAAGATATCCTGTGATATTAAAGTTCTTTTTAGACCTTCTTGGGAGAAATTTTGCAGGGTTGGGTGGCTTGATTGTTGATCTTATGCGGACGAGTGATCACTTATGTCACTGAGTAGTACTCCAGCATGAGAATACAGATGAGGCTTATTTACCAACATGATGTCCAGAAGTGTGCTGTTGAGTTTGTTCTTTGGATTATTCCTTGTTGGTTCTTTGATTAATTGAGTGAATCCATAAGTGTCACAAAAGGTTACTAGGGTGCAGATGCATTGGCTAGCCAATTTAAATTCAGGTCACCTAAAATGATGGTGTCTTCAGGGCCTAGTTTAAGTGTAGATCCTAGGTGGGATAGGAGCTTGAGGCCTGCAGAGGGGGCCTATAGCAGCCAATCAATTGAAAAGATGACATGTTGGGAAGGGTTATTTTAATTGATAAACATTGAATTCCTTCAGCTGTGATGTAGTATTGAGGCAGGATGCAGAGATGTTTGCTTTGACATAGATGGCTACCCACCGCCCTGGATGGACGGTCAGATCTGAAGAGCTGATAGTTGGGAAGATTTATTTCATGTCTTCGTTGCAGATTTGAGCCATGTTTCGGAGATAACCAGAAAGTCAGGTAAGGTGTGTGCAACCCAGGCCTGTATTAGTGAGAACTTTTTTAGGAGGCTGCAGGCGTTGATATGAAGAAAACTCAGGCCATTTATGGAGGCTAAGTCAGCTGGGGAGATAGAGCTTTCTGTGGGTCCAGGGTTGATTTCAACAGTGCCAACACAGATCAGCAGAAAGAAAATTAGTTTGATGAGGGCACCAAGTGATAGGAATAGGGAGTAGTCAGAGGACTTTCTCTTCTTGCTTGGGGTCCAATGTATAGTGGGCGATGATCCTGCTGTGTGATTATAAATTTTGTCATAAAGTACCAGCTTAATGGACAGGTATAGAGGGTCATTATAGTGCCAATAATGGAGCAGGGGGCTTGTAGAGTACAGAACAGGTTGTGAGCCTTTTTGTGGGATACCCCAAGGATTACAGTGCAGAAGCGCAGTATATACTGGGGAATTGAGGGACATCCACTGGGGACAGCAGAGGGGACAAGCCGAGTAGCCGCCTAATCACCATGTCGTGGGCTGCTTCAGTTTCCTCTTCTGGATCGAGGAAGGTGAGAGCAAAGCAGCAATAGGAGGAACAGTAGCATGGTGGAGGGTAGGTAGGGGTTAAAGATACTAAAGGTGTTGTGAAGAAATTAGCTCGGGAATTGGCTAGGAGATTAGCTATGGGCAGAGGTAAGAGATTCGGCGGGAAAGAGTGTATAAAAGAAACACCCGGGGGGGGGGCGAACAAAAATTTTGCGGCAGTCCCGTACCTTTCTGGCTGTCTCTCCCGGCCTCCTGGTTCCCTTCTCGGCTATGCGGTGTCCGCCCGCCCGCTGGTGGCTCGGAGCCCCTACGGTCTCTGGGTGCTCGAGGGCAGGGCCGGCTTTCTGGCTGTCTCTCCCGGCCTCCTGGTTCCCTTCTCGGCTATGATGGCGGCCCGCCCGCTGGTGGCTCGGAGCCCCTACAGTCTCTGGGTGCTCGAGGGCAGGGCCGGCTTTCTGGCTGTCTCTCCCGGCCTCCTGGTTCCCTTCTCGGCCACGAGTGGCCGCCCGCCCGCTGGCGGCTCGGAGCCCCCACTCTCTGGGTGCTCGAGGGCAGGGATGGCTTTCTGGCTGTCTCTCCCGGCCTCCTGGTTCCCTTCTCGGCTACGGTGGCCGCCCGCCCGCTGGCGGCTCGGAGCCCCTACGGTCTCTGGGTGCTCGAGGGCAGGGCCGGCTTTCTGGCTGTCTCTCCCGGCCTCCTGGTTCCCTTCTCGGCTATGCGGTGGCCACCCGCCCGCTGGCGGCTCGGAGCCCCTACGGTCTCTGGGTGCTCGAGGGCAGGGCCAGCTTTCTGGCTGTCTCTCCCGGCCTCCTGGTTCCCTTCTCGGCTACTGCGGTGGCCGCCCGCCCGCTGGCGGCTCGAAGCCCCTACGGTCTCTGGGTGCTCAAGGGCAGGGCCGGCTTTCTGGCTGTCTCTCCCGGCCTCCTGGTTCCCTTTCCGGCTACCCACTGGCGGCTCGGGGCCCCTACAATCTCTGGGTGCTCAAGGGCAGGGCCGGCTTTCTGGCTGTCTCTCCCGGCCTCCTGGTTCCCTTCTCGGCTGTCACGGTGGCCGCCCGCCCGCTGGCGGCCTCGGAGTATAGTCTCTGGGTGCTCGAGGGCAGGGCCGGCTTTCTGGCTGTCTCTCCCGGCCTCCTGGTTCCCTTCTCGGCTATGCGGTGGCCACCTGCCCGCTGGCAGCTCGGAGCCCCTACGGTCTCTGGGTGCTCGAGGGCAGGGCCGGCTTTCTGGCTGTCTCTCCCAGCCTCCTGGTTCCCTTCCTGGCTACGCGGTGGCCGCCCGCCCGCTGGTGGCTCGAAGCCCCTACGGTCTCTGGGTGCTCAAGGGCAGGGCTGGCTTTCTGGCTGTCTCTCCCGGCCTCCTGGTTCCCTTTTGGCTACCCGCTGGCGCTCGGGCCCCTACAGTCTCTGGGTGCTCGAGGCAGGGCCGGCTTTCAGCTGTCTCTCCCAGCCTCTGGTTCCCTTCTACGACTCTGTGGTGGCCGCCCACCCGCTGGCGGCTCGGAGCCCCTACGGTCTCTGGGTGCTCGAGGGCAGGGCCGGCTTTCTTTATTCTGGTGTTTTTAATTAATTTAATCATTGTTGCTAATAGTTTTGTAAGTTGTGGTACAGTACCTCAACTTACAAAACTATTAGCAACAATGACTGAATAAATTAAAAACACCACACTTCACCAAAGATGGGTGCCATAACGGTTCTAATAATCTACCCCCTAAGTCACTCTTCAGCTATGTATGCTGTATCCATGATTGAATGATTGATTGATTCAGAAGACTGGAGGAGGGCCAATGGTGTCCCTCTGCACAAGAGCACATCATGGAAGAGTCTAGCAACTAAGACCAGTCAGTCTGGCATCAGTAGAGGGAAAATGAAGGAAGTCCCTACTGAAGGAGAGACTGATGGAGTACCTGGAGACAAACTGGCTGCAGGACCACTGGCAGCACAGCTTCACATCGGGGAGATAATGTCAAACAAGTCTCATAGATTTCTCTGATTGGGTAACTAAGGCGGTGGATCAGGGGAGAGTAGAAGATGTGGCGTATCTGGACTTCAGTAGGGCCTTTGACACTTAGCATACAGGAGACTAATAAAGAAACTTAGCAGCCTGGGGGGGTGGAGGAGGAGGTGGTGAACTGGGTATCTAAATGGTTGAAGGACAAGAGGCAGAGGGTTGTGGTAAGTAAACAGCAGTCACTAGGAGGATGACAGAGTGACCAGTGGAGTACCACAGGGATTTTTACTGAGTCCTGTTCTCTTCAATGCCTTCATAAGTGACACAGCTGCAGAACTGGAGGGGAAGGTGCGTCTCTTTGCAGATGACATAAAAAATCTTCAACAGGGTGGACATCCAGGAGGAGGTGAAGAAAATGCAAAGGGATCCGGGGAAATGAGAAGAGTGGTCTAGGGAGTGGTAGCTGGGTTTCAGTGCCATGAAGTGCAAAGTCCTGCACCTGGAGCAGGGAAACACGGAGGCTGTGCATAAGATTTCTGGGGGAGGGGGTATTTATAGTTACCAAGCAAGAGAGGGACCATGAAGTAACCATATCTGATGATCTCAAGGTGGCAGGGCAGTGCAACAAGGCAGTAAGCAAGGCTAGCCAAATGCTGGGGTGCATAGTGAGGGGGATTTCTAGCAGGAGAAGGAAGGTGGTGGTGTCTCTCTATCACTCACTTGTTAGACATCACCTGGAGTACTGTGTCCAGTTCTAGAGGCTGCACCTCCATAAAGACAGACAGGGTGGAAGCAGTAAAGAGGAGAGCTACCAAAATGATGCAGGGGTTACACCACAAGCCATATGCGGAGAGAATGTGGAAGCTCAACATGTACTCCCTTAAAGAGAGGAGAGAGAGTGAGGGGACATGACATAAGGGGGTGAACAAGGTGCAGGAGGGGAGTCTCTTTCACAGGAGGAGGAGTAACAGAACATGGGGGCATGTTATGAAGCTTGGGCAGGTTTAGTTTAAGAGGGATGTGAGGAAATACTTTTTCACAGAAAAAGTAGTGGACGCCTGGAACAGTCTGCCAGAAGAGGCAGTAGGGGCGATGAGAGTGGGGAGCTTCAAACATGCATGGGATAGGCACATGGTATAATTAGAGGTAAGGGAGGATGGAGATACACCTGAAACCAGTTACGGTTCAGGATGTAGTAATAGGCTTGTAAATAGGGCAGACTAGACCGGCCTACCAGTCCTTTTCTGGCAACACATTCTGTGTTTCTATGACTGATTGATTTAGACTTTTTTTGGCAGGGAAAGTCACTATGAGCCAAAGTTCATTTTCAGGTACAACTGGGGAGAGGATAACATGGAGGTGAAACCACTTTCTTAAGGTCACATAGTATACAAACTGCAGCTGTGGAATTCAAACTTGGGTCTGCTCGGTCTCCAGGTTGACAGCTCTGTGCTCTTACCACTAGGCTATACTGCCTCCCATAATGTCAATATGATGCACAGGTTTCTGATGACTGACAGCACTGTACCAACTAGACCGCTTTAGACATATATCATGATAGACCTGGCAAGAGAGCAGAAGCATTTAAAAGCATCAAAAGCACTTACTGTCTTGCCTAGGGAGCCATAACAAAGGGGTATGTTTACATTTCATCTTTGTTAACTGGTAAATGGATTAATGTATTTTAACATTCTGTTTTTTAAATCTTCAACTATTACTGCTTTTGAACACGCTAATAAAATAATACTGCACACAGAATGGCGCTGGAGACAAAGTGAGTCCAAAATCCAGAGTAAGAAAAACCGTTTTGGAAACAATCTGTCGGCCACAAACAGTATTTTAAAAGGAACAGGCAAGTTCTTTTAATCTTTTAATTGTTAGCTAGTGCTACTTTTTGTATGAGCTACTTATCTAAATATTGCAAACGGTTTCTGAGTCTGTTAGTATTGTGTTGTATGTTTTGTATGTAAAGAATAGAGTGCATACACTATGAACCAACACAGTGGAAAATATATGTGCACATTACTGTATTATCTACAAATACATTTTCGCACATCTATTACAACCTGCCACCTTATCGCATGGCCCTGTCAGGGAGTGACCACCACTCAGTATGGCTCACATTGGATATGGGCAAAGAAGGAATGGAATCAGGCACAAGAGTGCTGGACTTCAGGAGGGCTGACTTTGGGAGGATGGGGGAAGTGGTAAAAGGGTACCTGGCCAGAATTCAATCTAGTATGGACACTAACCAGAGGTGGGAGCTCATAAAGCTGGGGATAGTGGAGGCAACCAAAACCTGCTGCAAGGCCCAGAGCAAGAAGGCTAGGGCTAAGAAACCGAGCTGGTTGAGCAAGGAGGTCATGGAAAAGGTAAGGAGGAAAACAGCTGCCTTTAGGAAGTACAAGAAAACAGGGAGAGGGGAGGGGAGGACAGGGAGGAGTACTTGACAGAACTGAAGGAGGTGACAAGGGCAGTAAGGGGAGCCAAGGCATCTACGGAACTCAGGCTGGCACAAGGCATTAAGAAGGGGGAGAAGGACTTCTTTAGGTACATCAGGGAGAAAAGGAGCTGTAAGGAACACATAGTAAGGATTAGGAAGGAGGGGGTTGGTGGAAGCAGGGTGCGATAAGGCAGAAGCACTAAATGAGTACTTCTGCTTAATATTTACTAAAGAGAAGAGGGGTGACACCCAAGGGGAGAAATGGCAGAAAGCGGGGGGTGACAGATGGGAAATCATGGAGGCAGAGTTTGGGAGGGTTTGAAGGCACTGAAGGTGGATAAGGCACCAGGCCCAGATGGCATCCACCCAGGGTACTGAAGGAGCTGGCAGAGGTCCTTGCAGGACCTTTGGCGAACCTATTTAATGCCTCATTACATTCGGGTGTGTACGTCAGGACTGGAGGATGGCTCATGTGGTGACCCTCCACAAGAGTGGCCCCAAGGATGAGCCGGAAACTACAGACCAGTGAGCCTCACATCCATCGTGGATAAGCTAATGGAGACTATCCTGAAGGAAAGGCTGGTGGCCCTCCTAGAGGCCAAAGGACTACAGGACAGCAGACAGCATGGCTTCATATGGGGCAGATCCTGCCAAACCAACTTGGTGGAGTTCTATGACTGGGTAACTACGCAATTGGACAGGGGCCATGCAGTGAATGTCCTGTATCTGGACTTCAGTAAGGCATTCGACTCGGTGCCACATGGAAGGCTGAGAAGTCAGTCAGTAGGCACAGGGGCAGGTGCAAAGCTGGTGAGATGGGTAGGGAACTGGCTTCAGGGAAGGCAACAGAGGGTGGTGGTGTGTGGGGAGCTCTCACACCCAAGGGTAGTGATGAGCAGTGTTCCACAGGGCTCAATGTTGGGACCAGTGTTGCTTGGGATATTCACTGCAGACATATCATTGGACATCAAGAGCAAGATCAGTCTGTTTGCTGATGATGCCAAGGTAGGAGCAGTGGTGGATAACCTAGGGGGATGGCAGGGGTTGCAGGATGATCTGCCAAAGCTTGAAACCTGGTCAGACACCTGGCAACTGGGGTTTAATGCCAAAAAATGCAAGGTGCTGCATTTTGAGATGAAGAACCCAAGGAGGAGTTACCAGCTTGGGGAGTGCAGCTAGCCCAGACAGAGGAGGAGGAGAAGGATCTGGGGGTGCTTATTACAGGGTCAATGAACAACTCGGCACAATGTAGGAAAGCAGCTGCAAAGGCCAACAAAATGCTGGGTTGTACTGCAAGGGGTATATCCTCGAGGAGGGAGAAGGTGATTCTGCCACTGTATAGGCCATTAGTTAGACCACACCTGGAGTACTACGTGCAGTACTGGGGCCCGTATCTGAAGAGGGACATTAAGTTACTGGAGGGGGACAAAGATGATCAAGGGGCTGGGGGACTTATTATACGAGAGGAGGCTGAGGGAGTTGAACATGTACTCACTGGAAGAGAGGAGGGATGGGGGAACATGATTGAAACCTTTAAATACATGAAAGGAATAAACAAGACAGGTACAGAGGGCTGTTCAAAGTAAGGGAGGGAGGACACCAGGGACCATGATATGAGACTGGAGGAGGAAGGTTCAGGAGGAGATGAGGAGACACTTTTTACAGAGAGGGTGGTGGCTGGGTGGAATCGTTACCTGCAGAAGTGGTATCCAGTAGAACAGTGGACTGCTTCAAAAGGGGATGGGACAGAACAAGGGAGAGGGTCAATGAAGGGGAAGGGTGGAAGGGAGGGGCAGCTGCAGAATAAGGGGTGCTAGCTGCACATTCGAGCAGACTTGATAGACCTCTAGGCCTTTATCTGTTGGCAAATTTCGTATGTTCACATGTTCGTAACCTGCAAAACTAGCAAAACTAGTTTTACAGCTACTACTCTAAGTTTCACAGTATTAAAATTTTCTGGTTGCTACCACTGCTTCTTTGAAGCTTTCCCCAGGAATAACTGAAAGTAGACCATCTTTGCTCTTCTCCGACAAAGTATGTGGCTTCATCCTCCAATGACTAGGATTAGCCTTGAGCCTTTTAATCTTTGGGACAGGGGCATCATTCGGGTGTTATTTAGCTGGGCAATTTATTTTTAGTGACACTGTACCTCCACCTAGGGAGACCTCTTAAAATACAGCAGGCACCCAGGATTTGACACCACAGGAAACCACATATTAGTCCCACACAGTCCCTCTCCACAATTCAGTAGCACAGTAACCAAGCAATATATAACAGCATAGTATGGAGGGGTCATGGGATTACAGATGGACCAGACACAGAACCTCAGGTTCAACACAAATCTCTGTGTGATGTTTATTTAAAACACAGGCTGACCTTAAGCAGTGGCATATCCCTTCTTCAATACAGTACATCAGTTTGCAGCAACAGACTATGTATGTCCTTCCTCAGCTCTTGATCAGCCCCTACTAACCCACTAATCTATCTCTTTAGTGAAAACTATTTCATTCCCTATGTTGGTCTTGTGCGCAGGGCCGCAGTAATGGGGGGAAAAGTGGGGATGTTGTCCGGGGCTCCGAGCTCAGGAGGGGTCCACCTGAGGAGCTGGCATTAGCTGGTTTGGGAAACAGGGGCCCATTTCAACTGACTTGTTTTGGGCCCCAAAATTCATAGCTGCAGCCCTGCTTGTGTGTTTGGGTGATGGGGAGCTCAAAAAAGAACCCCCCCCCAAAACAAGCTAAAGACAAAGAACCTCCGTGCAAAAGCACTGAAGCAAGGGTTACCCCAAAGGGCATCGGCAATGAAGCCAAGTTTCAAAGAAACACATCACATATACCCCTTAATGCAAAGCATCATGGGATATATATATATACAAATCACCATGACATTTTAGGCTGGTTCAGCTTAAAGCAGGAATGCATGGTACCAAAGGGCCTCTCAAGCAATCTGTATTTTATCTGCATTTTAAATAACACAACAGGGGGTTTCTGATATCTCTACCCCGGTAACTTTATTTCTATAACACAGTCACCTAGTACTTTTTACCTTTATCAAAAACACCTAGTGCTGTGGTATTTTCAACATTTACAGGTTTCATACACATAGAATCATAGAATCCCGATGGCAGAAAAAGACCCTCAGGCCCAGTCTGCCCTTTCCACACCTATATTTTTCATCCCCCTTCCCATTCCCACACAGCCCCTTATGTCTGTTCCATGCAATCTTGAACGCTGACACTGTTCTGACCCCCATCACAGCCTTCGGAAGCCTGTTCCATGCCTCCACCACCCCTTCTGTGAAGAACTGTCCTCTCACATTGCCTCGGAATCTCCCCTCTCCAGTCTCAAACTATGCCCCCTAAATACTGCACCGTCCTTCCTATGGACTAGACTCCCTGCCATAACCTTGTTGATCCCCTTGACATATCTGAACATTTCAATTATGTCCCCTCTGTCCCTTCTAGTTTCCAAGGAGTACTACCCCAATTCCCTGCATCTCTGCTCATACGGTTTACCCTGTATATCATGCACCACCTTAGTCATCCTCCTCTGAACCCCCCTCCAACCTGTCTATGTCCTTACGCAGACGTGGCCTCCAGAACTGGACTCCGTACTCCAGGCGTGTAATCACCATGGGTTTGTAGAGGGGCATCAGTACCTCGCTTCGTCTGCTAGTGATGCCACTGCCAAGACAAGCCAGCATCCCATTTGCTTTTCCCACTGCCCTGCTGCATTGGTTGCCCACCTTGAGGTTACCAGATACTATTACTCCTAAATCCTTCTCCTGTTCTGTAACCCTATTTTCCTCCCCGTCTAGCGTGTATCCTGCTTTCGGGGTTTTGTGCTCTAGGTGCATCACAGCACACTTTTTGACATTGAATTTTAGCTGCCTAGTCTCCGCCCATCCTTTTAAAGTCCTCAAGTCTTGTCTCATGTCCTGCACCCCCCCCCCACAGTGTCTACCCGACTGCTGATCTTTCTATCATCTGCATAAGGGCCCACCCATCCTCTCAGTCCTTCCGCTGTGTCACTAATGCAGATGTTGGAAAGGAGAGGGCCCAGTACTGACCCCTGTTGTACCCCACTCATCACTTGCCCTGTCCCCGAGTAAACCCGTTAACCACCACTCTCTGGCATCTATCTGCCAACCAGTTCTCTACCCACCTGGTTATTTTATCACCCACCCCTACACTTTCCAGCTTGTTCACTATCCTCCTGTGAGGAACAATGTCAAAGGCCTTGCTGAAATCTGGATAGGACACATCCCCCAGTCGACTACCTGTGTTACCCAGTCAAAGAATTCAATTAGGTTTGTCTGGCATAACCCCCCCTTTCGTAAATTCATGCTGTCATCTAGGAGCTCATTATCCTCTAGGTAGTCTATAGCCCTCTCCTTAATGAGTGCCTCCATGACCTTCCCCACCACTGAGGTGAAGCTGACAGGGCAGTAGTTCTCTTTCATCTCCCTGCTGCCCCCCTCATGCAACGGCATCACGTTCACCCTCCTCCAGTCCTCCAGCACCCTTCCTGAATCCAGAGACAGGTTGAAAATCCTCATCCACAGGGCTGCCAGCCCTTCCCCAACTCCCCAGAACACCTTTGTGTGCAGCCTGTCCATTCCCATGGCCTTATCCACCCACAACCTGCCTAATTCCTCCCTAACCCTCTCAACGCCGAAAGGACTTGGGTCTACCCTTCTGTCCCACCTCCCCCTCAGCTCTGGCCCTCCTACCCTCCCCCTCCACCATGAAAACTGAGCAAAACTACTTGTTTAGCTCTTCTGCTTTTTCAACGTCCTCTTCAGTTTGCACCCCATCCTCTCTCCTCAGCCTTGCAACCCCCTGCTTAGTCTTCCTCCTCCTGTCCCCCACATATCTAAAATACATTTTATCTCCTTTTCTGACACATTTTGGTATTCTCGCCTCTGCCTCCACCTTGGCCCTCCTTATCTCCTTCCCTAATAGCTTCCTCTTCTCCCTAAAGGCTTCCCTGTCCTCTACTTTCTGCGTTTCCTTATATTTCCTGAAGGCCCTCCTCCTGTCCCCTATTACCCTCACCACCTCCCTTGTGAACCAGAGTGGTCCCCCTTCTTCTTGGGCCCTTCCTTACCCTCCTTATGCACATCTCCATCGCTTTCTGCACCTGGTTCTTTATAAAGCCTGATAGTTTCTCCCCATCGTCTATCTCCTCCGTACCTAACATTTCCTCCCAAACTAGCAGTCTCATCCTGTCTAAGTCCGCGCTCTTGAAGTCCAGGACTGTTGTCATTATATGTCTTACCTCCCTCCCTGCTCTAACCCTGAACCTAACTGCCATGTGGTCACTGTTGCCCAGTGCCTCTCCCACCTCCACATCCTCCACACTCTCCCCATTTGTTAATACCACATCCAGCAGGTTGTTGCCCCTTGTAGGATCCTTGACCAAATTGCTGCAGGAAAGCTGCTTGTCGTATCTCCAGAAACCCCAGCTCCTCGCCGAGGTGGCCTCTGGGATGGACCAATCCACATCTGGGAGGTTTAGGTCCCCCACCAGAAGTGTTTCTCCTTTGACAGCCATCCTTTCGATTGATTGTGCCATTTGCCTGTCCTCTTCTTGCCCCTCCGAAGGTGATCTGTATACCACTCCTAGCCTTAAAGATTCCCTTGTCCCTTTGCTCAGCATGACCCATAGGAGTTCAGTCGCCCCTACTCCCTCTTGTCCATTCATAACAGCGATACCGTCTCTAATGTATAGTGCCACCCCTCCCCCCCTTCGTGTCTCCCCTGTCCTTTCTAAACAGTCTGTACCCAGGGACTGTCGTCTCCCATGTGTGATATTCCATCCACTATGTCTCAGCGTCTGCAACTAAATCTATACACATCAAGGTATTTTATGACATAGTGCTATTGCATACTAAATCCAACAACGAGGAACATAGTCACCTAGTACTTTTTACCATTATCAAAAACACCTAGTGCTGTGGTATTTTCAACATTTACAGGTTTCATAAACATGAGGTATATACATCAAGGTATTTTATGACATAGTGCTATTACATATTAAATCCAACAACATTAAACACAACCTGTTTTACATCAGCTCGGAGGTCACCACATAACCTCCCTGTATGAGGACCTGACAGGGAAAAGGAAAATTAAAGAAGACACTATAGCATAGTCAAGAAAGGGGAGGGGGTACCCACAGGTGGCCAACCTTATGGACTAGAAATTGTAAAGGATAAATTAGGCTAAGAAACAGAAGAACTGTTGTAACAGATTTAAGAAAAGGCAGGCCCTCAAGAGTGGCAGGTTTTCCCTGTCACACACGCTGGTGTTGGCCAGAATCAGATGCAGTGCCACAGTGTATCAAGAGTTTCCTGCATGTTGACAGTGACTGAATTGCACCATTTCCTGCAGAATTCTGCAGGATCGGGTGTCTGATACTGGCGGGCACCACTGTACATGGACATAAAACGCAAATAAAGGATAAGGTTTACTAAGGTAAGCAGGAACAAGGTTCCAGTGAATTGAAGAGCACCTTTCTCAGCGCTCAAAAGGATAAACAGGAGGCTCCCTTGCCTGAACGGGAGTCCTTCCATTGCTGTTTATAATTTTTTAATTTACCACCCTAAGGAAGGAAGGAAGGAATTATTATTTGTTCTTTGCCCCTGAGGGGCTAGCCCCCGATCCCTTCCACTTCCTGACTGCCAACTCTGCTCCAGCGTTTTGTGACATAAGAACAGGTTCAGCGCGGGGGCATGCTCTATGCAAGCCTAAGAAGTGTCTTTTCAAAAGCTGATTTTGTAACTTTAATCTGACTTTGGGTACAAATCATGGCCAGGGTTCAACTAACAGCAGCCTTGGTACTTGAACCCTGACTGCGATGTGTACCAAAAGTCTGATTACAACTGCAAAATCAGCTTTTAAAAAGATGTTCCATAGGTTTGCATGGAGCACACACCTGGCTGAACCTGTTCTTGTATCACAAAATGCCGGAGTGAGGAGGCGGTGATCAGGAAGTGGAAGAGATCAGTCAGCTAGCCCCTCCAGGGCAAACCATAATCCCTTCCCTCCCCTAGGAGGCTGAATCTAAAAATTCTAAAAAAGCAATGGAGGAACTCCCATTCAGGTAAGGGAGTCTTCCGTTTTTCCTTTCTACTTTTTTAAATAGAAAATCTTTAAAAGGAATGGAACTCTTCACCTAGACAGCCATTTCATTTTTAAGGTTAAGCAAAGGAAGACTCGAATTTCTAACGGAGCTACTGGAGGTAATTAATTGTTAAGCAAATAAAGAAGTCAATCAGCTGGTAATAAGCACTTCACCCCCAGCTCCGTCAGTCCCGTGATGTCTTGAAAGCTAACAACTAAAGCAGAGCTACTATCCCCAATACCCCTAGGGAGCTCCCTTAAAGTTGTTGGGTACCATCATTGTTGAATCCTTGTAAAGCTGACTCATCAAGCAGACAAGGTATACTGCATAAACAGCTACTGCATTCAAACACTGAGTAATCGCTATCTGTAATCCACAACAAGGCCCACTGTCATAAATGCAGGTCTTCTGCCTTGGCACTCCTAAAACAGATACAGTCCTGCCTAGCGATTCCGTCTCCCTTCAGCCCTAGCTATCTAATTTAAAGCTTGCAGAGTCAAGGAACTGATTAGGTACTCACAGTTTGCCGACCAAATCAAACCCTAGAAGGCCCCAGATGCTGGATGCTGGTATCTGTGGTGTGCAGTAGCAATAGCCGCAGTTTGGATGCTGTCCCTCTGGCTTTTGGGCAGACTAGGTGGACCAAGCGGTCCTTATCTGCTGTCAAAGTCCATGTTTCTATGTTTTGTCACAGGGTCACGGTACTGCAGGACGAGGGGCTTGCAGGTGTCAACTGTGGTTGAGTGACCCCAATCTTGCTGGTTTTCACCCTGCTTGGGGACTTTGTTCTTCACCTCTGAAAAGGGAATTTTTTTCCTCCTCTTCTGACCCATGTGGGGACTTCCTTGATAACAAGGATGATGACTGGGGTCAGTAGCTATTGGATGGTCTCTTTACTCTTTCTGGACAGCCTCTAGGTAGGACACACTCTGCAGCAAAGGCTTCAATCAGAATCAGTCACTGGCTATTTGGGAAATACTCCATGGGGTGGGAAACGTCTCTCAGGCAGACCTGTCCAACTTTAAACAACTTGGTTTTTCATTTTACCAGCTCAACAATGTCCTATAGCTGCTTCCTCCAATAGATCCGAAAGGGCACATTCTCTCAGGCCTTCAAATTCCTTACGGGACAGACATAGTACGTCTTGCTCCTCTCAGGCTACAGCAGGAAAAGCCCAGAATCCCTGGCTCCATAGACTTTTATAGTCTTCAACTGCTGGCTCGCAATTGACTGAAATTCAGGCACAAACTGTCCTGGCAAACAAAAGTTTGTGCTAAGGCAACACTGCAGGTGAAGAAACAACCCCAAGCTTGGGTATCTGATTCAAAAAAAAAATAAGTTTATTACTGTAGCTTAAAATTGCATGGTGCAGCACAACCACTGAAATATCAAACATTTTTGAGCACCCACTTGTGCTCTTTCTTATGGCCTTTGACGCCTTGAGAAAGAGCATGAGTGGGTACTCAAAAATGTTTGGTGTTTCAGTGGTTGTGCTGCACCATGCAGTTTTATGCTAATAAATGGTTTTTTTTGAATCAGACACCCAAGCATGAGGTTGTTTCTTCGCCTGCAGTGTTGCCTTACCACAAACTTGTCTATCAGTATTATTGTTCTGCTCAGAGCTTGGCAATCACCTGGGTGCTGCCTGCAACTGACTAAAAGGCACAACCTGTCCAAGTTTTGTGCATGGATAATTAATACTGTGACTGCAAAACTTCTGAGCTCCTTGTCTGTTTTTCTGACCCTTGATCCCTCTTCCAGAGAGTCCTGCAGTTCAGAGGTCACAAACATGGGCGCAGCCATCTTTGTTTACTCTTGGTCCCACACTGGTGGCTCTGGTTGATTGCTAATATGTCCTGAGGAGCAGTGAATCCAAATCCTAGCCCTGCTGCCTATTCTGGGGCCAGGAATCTGTTCCCCGCTGCAGGCTGTCTTTCTGAGCTCGTTCCTCAACAGCAGCACAGAGACACTCAACTGATCACCCCTGGCATGATGCTGAGGAAGACGTGCACTCTCACAGTTCTCTGCTCCTCACCTACTCTCTTTCTCTGCTGCTTGGTCTCCACTGCACAAAGTCCCTGGATGGGGACTGGGTGAAAAGGACATGTGTCAATGGTGGTGCAGGGGGCCCCAAACTGCCTGAAAGGCAAGTCCCAACCTGGGGGAGGGAAGAGGAGAGACATAAAAATTAGAGAAAAAAACAGCGAAGCAGAGCATAAAGTAAGATAGTTTTCATCTGACTGATGGAGGTTAGTTGCCTTTGTACACCAGGGAAGTGATGTCATTCAATAGGACAGAGCCTGCATTTAATAGTCTCTCTTAATGCAACAGTGCAGGGCAGTGGTGAAAACATTTGAGCTATACTGTTTTATTCTTTTTTTTTGTTTTTCTTTCACTTAGTATGCATAATACTTCTGGTGGTTTGCCCTGTCACCGCCCTGCTGCCGAACCAGGAGCCAGCCAGACACAGTGCCCCCTGGATTACGTCCCAAGGGCGGGGCCATTGGAGCCTCCCCTCACAGCCCCGATGGTGCTCTACAACGGGTGCAGTGGGGACTACCTCGGGTCCACTACAGCCAGGAGGACATCATGCTGCATACCAGAGGCCTTTTTTTCTTTAAGGAATGGTGTGCGTCACACTGAGTGTCACGGCACAACCACACCATGCATTCCGACCCCCCCCCCAAGGAGCCATGTTCACGGGTGCTCTGGTCGTGGCATGTCCCTTGGTCATCCAGAAGTACCGGACCAGAGACACTCAGGCCCTCCTCCCCCCTGCGGAGGTGAAAAGTGTGCAGTGGCTGCTCAATTCACCTCAGCCGGCCCTCAAGCGGCCTGAGTCTGCTACCAAACCCGGGTCACTCGTGTCACAGTGGTAAATCTTTCCGCTGCACTGGCGGGCCTATACTTTTTACCTTTGTTTTTCCGCTGCCCCCTCTGTGAACATGCATGTGGGAGGCAAGCACGTCACATTCCATACTTCTGTATCTCAAGACTCTGGCGCTGCCTCTGGCCTCACTAGGGGCAGCCAAGGAGCGGGATGATGGCCCACACCCCTGCCCCAGGAGAGGAGAGCAGTCCATCGACGCCCGATCCTCTCCCTCCCCTGCCGAGACCCCGCACAGCCTATACTTTTTAATTCTATTTTAGGCAAGGCAAGGCAAAATTTATTTAAAAGACGCCCAATTCATATTTCAAAAACAAATCAATAATAAAAAAAAAATATATATATATATATATATAAATATAGGCATATAAATAATTGACTTCTCATAAAAAACAGTTCCCATAAAAATAAACTAAACATCAAATTACCTACTACTATAATCAAATCTGTAAGTTGACAGCTTACTCCAAAAAGGCCTGGGTGAATAGGAGGGCCTTAAGGCAGGCCTTGAATACCTCCTAAGTGAGGGGCCTCTTAACCCCAAGGGGCAGCGAATTCCACTGGATGGGGGCAGCGACACTGAAGGCCCTGTCGCTAGCCAATTTCAACCTCATCCTGGGAATCGACAAGGGGCCTCCACAGGAGGAACGGAGGGGGCGAAATGAGAGAACAGGTGCAAGAAGGTCTATCAGGTAACTAGGGCCCTGACTGTGTAGGGCCATATAGGTGAGAAGACCCACCTTAAAGAGGATCCTCCACTTGACTGGCAGCCAGTGCAGCTCACGCAACACTGGTGTAATGTGGCAGAATTTTGGCTGCCCAGTAAGTAACAGTGCAGCTGCATTCTACACTAGCTGCAGTCTGTGGAGAGATCCTTCCGTGACCCCAAGGTACAGCGCGTTACAGTAGTCAAGCCTTGATGCAACTAAGGCATGCATCAAAGTGTGGAGATCCAGAGGCAGAACAAGGGGCTTTATCCTGGCGACATTTCTGAGATGGAAAAAGCAGGAGCGGACGGTGGAAGATATCTGCACCTCCACTGTCAAACTCCTATCCAGAATGACACCAAGATTTCTCACCCTAGAGGAGTTACTTCAATGGAACAGATCTCAGAACATGTCCAGTCTCTGATCCAGAGGCCATCCTATCATGCACTCTGTTCGACTCCACCACCAATACCTCCATCTTATCGGGGTTCAGTTGCAACCAGCTAGAGGCCATCCAGTTGTTGATCTCAGCAAGGCAGCTGTTTAGCACATCTACCGCATTGGATGTTCCTGGGGCAAAGGATAGGTATAGCTGGGTATCATCAGCATAGTAAGGAAAACCCAAGCCATACTTCCTAAAGATCCCTCCCAGGAGGTAGCATGTACATGGTGAACAAAACTGGAGGTAACACCGACCCCTGAGGTACTCCTCAAGATAGGGGGCTGGGGTGGAGGAGAAATTCCCCATCACAACATGTTGCTTCCTGAATGCCCATCTTGTCCTGACTTGTATAATACCATCTTTTGCCATTTTTGAGTCTGCCTTGGAACTTTTTTTTACAGTTGAAACAATAAAAGGAGACCTCCTGGGCCGGCCTGGTGGCACTGAGGGTTGAGGTGCTGGACGCCACACCTCGCACTGCGCCGGCGACCCAGGTTTGGGAACGAGCCTGGGTCACCAGGGGTCGGCGGGGAGGGTGAAGGATAGAGTGTCCACTGGACTGCTCTCCTTCCCCGGGGGGGCATGCTGGAGCTGATACCGGGAAGGTGTGCGTGCGGTAGCGTGTACGCACCTGTCCCTTGGCGTCATTACACGCCTCACACATCATGGGGAGAAATTGGGAAATTGGCACTGGTTGTGGTGGCATGATGGGCATCTCCGATGGTAGCAATGGCTCCAAGGGTACGCAGCGACACACTGGATCCAGTCTCAGCGGAGGGTGTAGGGGGGCCTGTTGCCACCCCGCCGTGGGGGGTAAGCCACGGGGGTACTAGCTGTGGGACCCAAACGGGAGCCGGGGATCCCTGGAGATGGCGTCCGGAAGACCTGAGGGGATGTCAGGATGGTGACAGAGGTAGGCAGACCAGGGGCCAAGGAAGAAAAATGATTAACAAAAAAAAAAGAGAGCTCCTTTTAATTCAAATCAGGTTTCTATCAGGACACAGTAAAAAGGACTGGATTTATTGCAACAATAGAGTGAATGCTAAATAAAGCAGCAAATAATTAAAAACCCAGAAAAATAAAACTATGGCCTTAACACACTAAGTAAAACTAATTCAAAATGCAAACTTAAATATTTAAAAACACCAGTTATATTGTTGGATCTGTAGTGGGGTGGCTAACGTTTACCACACAGTTGGACCTTGGGTACCAGCTCTCAGATACTGGATTATCAGGTGCTGAATCACTTGGTACTAAAACTCAGGTGCTCTGAATAACTCGGTCCGGACCTTGGATGCTGAATCACTTGGTGCTGAACCTCAGCTGCTAGATCATCTGGTACTGGACCTTACCTGAAAGTTCATTGACGAGAATAGTTAACAGGTGAGAGCACCCCCTTGCCAAATCCCATCCTTTTCATGCTTCCTTAAGTGATGTGTGCCTGTTCCTAGTCAACTGTCAGGCAGGCTTACTCCTACAACCAACCAGCCTTGGAGACTTCTACCTCAGATCCCACAATGGCATCCATAAGTAACTGTTAGCTCCTCAACAGTTACTCCTTTGCTACCCTGGGAGATGGTCACTGCTCTCTCACAGCTCACCAGGCTCTGACAAGCTTCCAGCAGCTGCCTTATTTACAACCCTGGGAGACACTACCTTCCCACAGGTCGTACCAGGCTCTGCCAAGCTTCCTCAGCAGACACCCTTCACTTAAATCCCTAGGGGCACCCTTAACAGGCAGAGGAAGTCGAATGATACCTGTAGTCACAGTGCACCTCTTTCTTTCTGTCTGCTACAATCCCACTGTATTGGTGAGGGCACCGGGTTTTTTTTTTTTTTTTGCAGTTGAGCGGTAATATATCAGCCTGTTAACCGCACCTTACTTGTAGATTTCAATTTTCTCAAGGTTAATTACAGTAATTTATTTGCTTTTTTGTTTGTTTTAATTTTAGAAGTTAACTCCCTCTAAGTCTCTCTGCTTTGTTATATATTTTTCTGCTTATCTGTAGACATCTTTATCTTTTCACTGCTTTTCTTTTCTTATTTCTTCAGCTCCATTTCCTTATGTCGTTCCCTTAACTCACTTAACTTTTTGTCTGTTGCAATTTCTTGTCACTTTTATTTCAAGACCTCATTTGATCTTTGCTTGCTGTTTTATTCTACTTCAGTTCTCTTTTAACAACATGTACAGTACCTTAATTCTGTTTCTTCCCAGCTTTTGTCTTTTGCTGCTGTCTTTCCTTTGTGACCTTCCCTGTTGCTAGCCAGTTTCTACAAGTATCGTCTCATGATGGGTCCCAAGATTAGGGCTGCAAGTTCAGTTTGACCTTAACCCCAAAAATGGTCGAACCGCAGCTGGACGAAGGCTGGGGGTAGTTACAAATTTGTAGGCACATCACGTGTTTGTTCCCCACTGGTAACCTGTCCATATCAGGAGGCTAGTTCGAATTTTGATGTGCGAGAAGCATGGTATCCAGTTAAGTGTATCACTCTTGTTGATGAGTGATGACAAGACAGTTTGAGATTGGACTTGTGTCAGGGCATCCTTTGCAATTAGACACGCTGACACAAATCCCACCCCAAACTGCACTGTTGTCACTCATACTCAGCAAGGCATATTGAAACAGCAGTCTTTTGCTGGATAGCGTGCTTCTACTCCCCCCACATAACAGGCAGCATCGAGCTAGCCTAGTTTGGGCAATTAGAGCAGAGGGAGCAAAGGGTGGGGGCACACACAGCTGTGCCCCAAGAAGACTGGGCCAACGGATTTTTTTTAAATAGCCCAGCACTCACTCTGGGAACAGAATAAAGTGATGGGAGGAACTGGTTGGGTTGGAAACTGAGCCCCCCCCCCCCCACCGCAGTACACAGAGGAGGGGGACTGAGGTTGGGGGGGGCACAAAATGCAGCTGTGCTATACCTCCTAAGACTTCCTCTGGCAAGGTAAGGGGTAAGGGAAGGAGGTGGGTTAGGGTGGGGAAAGGGTTTATGATGTGCTGTAACTTGGACCAGGTAGAACCTAGTTCTCCCTAGTAGAAGCAGGTAGAACCTTTGCATCTTGTAATGTTCGGCTTGAACCAGACAGAACTTGGTAGAACTTTTTCAGGTTTTATCCATAAAGTTCATGAGGTGGATATTTTAGAAGTTTGCAGTCCAACCTGAGATGCTGTTTGTTTACTGTACTCTCTCCTATGTCAGCTCAGCTTATTTCAAAAAACATCCATACTGAATATTCCATTTCTATCCTAAACATTCTCTGAGAACACAGACTTTTTTTTCTTCCTTTCAGTTTTTTCCAGGTAGGTGACTGAAAAGACTAAGCATGATCATTTTAGCAATGGTCCGGGATTCAAGCTTTAGCTCTTCCAGTTTGTGGTCACTACGGATGCTTCCCAGGTGCTGCACCTTAGCCCTGGTGGAAGCCTTCTCTGCACCCAGGACCATGAACTCCCTGCACACTGGGCATCCCCCCAGACTCCCATAGCACTCTCTCAAAGAGGCCTGAGCCACATCCACTGCAGCTAACCAACTGCCCACCTCAGCCTCGTACCTATGTGCACATGGTTTGTGTGAGGACTGCAAACCTGTACAACCTTTATACCAACAGAAGCTTCTGCCTCTGCCCCCTTCTGAACAAGTCTCTTTTCGCTTAGGTTAAGGCACTTAAACACATGGCATTTCAAGGAGCGTATGTGTCACACTGGAAGACTCACTATGCTCATGAGAACTTCCCTTGTTATACAAACTCTCCTATCAAAAGCGAAAAACAGGCTTCACTCAGGAATGCACCTTAATCCATCATACAATTACTGCCAAGCTAAAGTCCAAGGCTAGACAATCCTCATCCAGACCCAAAAATGGAAGAAAAGACACAGTTCTTTAATATTTCATGTTAATTGTGGGCTACTGTGGCTGGTCTCGGTTTACTTTAAAGACATCAATTCAAAATGCTTTCCCCACCACTTACCCTACTTCTTCTGTCGTTAAAAAACAATAAAACAACTCATCTGCTTAAATTGCTTTCCTCACCCCTGGCAGACTCTTAAGGCGTGTTTATTCAGCCTACCTTGGCTGCAGCTTTCCATGCTGCTCACTCCTTTCCTTTTCTGTTCCGATGCCAGAGGCGTGTCAACATGACCCCTCTCAGCACTGATGCAAGCTGCGCTCGAGAGGGGTCATTAGGACGGGCCTATGTTGGATAACAAGAATGCAGAAAGTCTCACAGCAGATCCAGCTCCCACAAACTATCCTTGCAGCAGTTCTCCACACATACCAAAACACGTCATGGTTTCCCCTGTCCCCAACCAAAGCAAAACTGACCTGGAGAGTCTTTAACCTGCCCCTCCCCTCTTGTGGTGCCAGTGCTCTGCGTCCCTGTGCTGCACTTTCTGCTTATCGTGCAGGAATCATAGGAGCACGATGGAGGATCATGGGAGCATGCTGGGGCACTGCAAGTGGTGCTGCTTACACTGCTCGCTCCATGACACGTTCCCAACTCCACTGCAGCTGTGGGAGCAGATTAAGGATTCACTTACCATGCTCGGGTGACTGTCCACAATGCCACAACAGGTCTGATCTAGCTGCTGCAGTACAAATGTAGCAGTATAAACACGGCGTAAGTTCTAAAGCACCTGCTTGCAGTAGTAAGATTTACATTAAAAAGAGGCTTTACTCAGGGATGTGGCTTGGTCCCTCTTCCAATTATTGCCTTGCTAAGGCCTCAGGTCAGACAACTGTCATCCAGACTCCAAAATTCAGGGCAAGACATAGCTCTAATATTTTGGGCCTCAGTTTACCCTATACACTCTGATTCAAAATGTTTGTCCACCAATTACCTCAGAATCACAAGTATAGGAAAAAATTGTGTGCTATATGGCTTACACTGAACACACAGACAGATAGCACAGGACAACACTATAATGGTGCAGCATATTAGTTATAGATGTATTTTGATATAAAAAGATTCCAGTCACAACAATTCTCCTACTTCTCTTAGCAACTGGCCTTCAGTTGGTCATGGGAGGGCACAACCATTCCAAGGAAGGGGTAGAAATAAAATGCAGTTAAAAAATGTAATACTTGTAAAGGGGATGTAATGAGATTGCTGCAGACTTAAATTCCTTTAACTACTGTACCCCCAGGCTAGGCACAGTGGCAATACAAACTTCCTCAGCTACACCACCAATGAAACATAGACAATGTTGGCAGAAAAAGACCATTGGTCCATCCAGTGTGCCTGGTTTTACCCTACTCTACCCTGTGACCCATGGTCTAGATGAGCTTTCACCCTCACCCCAAAATACAGGTTACTCACCTGTAACAGGAGTTCTAGGAATGGTATATGTTGTTCATCCACACTCATTGGCAGGTATCCTTGCCGCTTTAAATCTTGCCGGAAGGTCTTCAAGCTTGCTCCTCCCACCCACCCGGGTGGTATAACTCACGGCTCCGCCCCATGACGCCAGATCTGGCCCGCTGGAAGCTCAGGTTGTCGTCGAAGCGGGGAGGTCGGGTGGGTCGTGTGGATGAACAACATATACCATTCCTAGAACTCCTGTTACAGGTGAGTAACCTGTATTTCTAGGGACATGGATATGTTGTTCATCCACACTCATTGGCAGACTCCTAGCAGTTCTCCGGGAGGAGGGAGGCAAGACGCACACCCCCAATACTTACTTGGGAAAGAGAGACTGAGAACCGAGGCCCCAAAACCAGCATCCCGGCGTGACTCAAGGTCGATGTGGTAGTGGGTAATGAAGGTGTTTGCTGACTTCAGGTAGCAGCCCTGCAGATTTCCTGGATAGGGCGTCCCTGGAAGCAGCCACCGTTGCAGCAGTATGGCGGGTAGAATGAGCTCTTATCCTCTGGGAGGCTCCATGCCCGCTAACTTATAGCAGAGATCTATGCGGAGGTTACCCACCTGCTTATCGTCCGCTTGGCTGCAGGTCTGCCAGATGCGGCTTCAGCGTGGTGACAAACAGCTGGCGAACCTCTCCCAATTTCAGCCGTCGCTCCTTATAATAAGGCGCCCTTCTAGGGTCCAGAGTATGGAGCCTATATTCGACCTCAGGTGTGATTGGGGTAGAACACCGGCAGAGTCAACACCTGGTTAAGGTGAAACTCCGACACCACCTTGGAAGGAATTTCGGTGGGGCGCAGGACAACTCTGTCCCTGTGGAAGACCAGGTAAGGAGACTCGATGGAAGCGCCTGGAGCTCTCCCATCCTTCTGGCTGGACGTGATAGCCACCAAGAAGGCGGTCTTCCACGACAGGTGAGAGAGCACACCTGTGCATAGGTTCGAATGGCTTGCCCATGAGCTTTGCCAGTACCAGCAGTAGATCCCACGGAGGTGGGGGTTCCCGCACTGGAGGGGAAATGTGATCAAGGCCTTTGAAAAAGCGCCAGACCACCTTCTCCTGCGCCACCGACTGCTTCCCGGCCCGCGCCCGGTAAGCAGAGATGGCTGCCAGGTGCACCCTTAGGGTCATCGACCTAAGCCCTTGACTAGAAAGGGACCATAAATAGTCCAAGATGCTTGCCAAGGAACAGGAGGAAGGGTCCAAGCCCTTGCCCTGACACCAAATGGAAAACCTTTTCCATTTGAAGGCATAGCATTTTCTGGTCGACTCCTTACGGGACGCCTCAACTACATTGAGGACCTCGTCGGAAAGACCCAAGGCCTGGAACTCTAGCCAGCTCAGGAACCAGGCCGTCAGGTGCAGGATTGAAGGTCCGGATGGAACACCTTCCCTGATTGACTGAGAGCAGGTCGGGCGAGCTGGAAGCTGCCGCGGAGTCCTGGAGCTGAGACTGAGGAGATCTGGGTACCAGAACTGGCGAGGCCAGTCTGGGGCTATCAGAATCACCTGCGCCTTGTCCTCCTCGCCTTGAGAAGCACCTTGTGGATCAAGGGAAATGGGGAAAAGGCGTAAAAGGCCGGGGTCCATTGCCTCGAAGGCATCCCCTGCAGCGAGCCCTGCTGAGGCGGGCATGGAACAGACTCAACCCAGCGTTCTCCATGGAGCAAACAGGTCCACCTGAGGTGTGCCCCAAAGGGAGAACAGATGCTGACTACCTCCGGCAGGAGAGACCACTCGTGGGATGCAGCCCCTATCCGGCTCAGGGCATCGGCCAGGGTGTTGGAGGCTCCTGCCACGTGAATGGCTAGGAGATCCGCCTCCAGGCTGCGCCACGAGTGACCAAATCGCGGAGAGCTTCCTTGCATAGAAGCATGGAGCGTCCGCCCTGGCGGTTTAGATAGTACATGGTGGGTGGTATTGTCCGTCTGGACTCGGACCACTTGACCCGGAGGAGCGAACAAAGGCGGTGAGAGCTGAGGCGGACTCGGAGCTCACGCAGGTTGATGTGGCATCGGGACTCCCGCGGGGACCAGAGGCCATGCGCTCGGTGTTCCCCCAGATGGGCACCCCAACCCATCAGAGAGGCATCGGTCGACAGAGAGACCGTCGGCTCGGGGCGGACAAACGGGATGCCCTCCTGCAAATGATCTGGAGCGGTCCACCACTGGAGCGTTCCACATCCCTGTGTCACCGACACAAGCTGGTCAAGGGATCGCAGGCGTTGTGACCACTGGCTGGCCAGTCCCACT
This sequence comes from Neoceratodus forsteri, assembly GCA_016271365.2. Taxonomy (NCBI): domain Eukaryota; kingdom Metazoa; phylum Chordata; order Ceratodontiformes; family Ceratodontidae; genus Neoceratodus; species Neoceratodus forsteri. Next base: position 1,691,967,242 of record CM057456.1, on the reverse strand, counting down.
GAAGGGCGCATGTTCCAGCGGGCCCAGCGGACCACGCTGGTGCAGGCGCCATGAGACCCAGGGCGCAGGAAGTCCCGGGCAGGCGCAGTGCCCAACCAGAAATGATCGGGCAAAGGAGGAAAGAACCTCGGCCCTGTCCGCCGGGAGCCACGCTCTGGCTCGAAGAGAGTCGAGCTGCGCCCCGATGAATAGAATCACCTGCTTCGGCTCGAGTTCCGACTTGGCCTCGTTGATAAGGAGGCCCAGTTGAGAGCAGACCTGGAGGGCCAGATCTCTGGACCACTCCGCCTCCTTCCTGGAGGGAGCTGCTATCAGCCAGTCGTCCAGGTAAGGGTACACCGGACCCCTCGGCGCCGCAGGAATGCTGTCACCACTGCCATGCATTTGGTGAAGACCCTGGGAGCTGGAGACAAGCGAAGGGCATGGCTTGGAACTCGAAGAGGATCCTTCCTTTCGAGCGAAGGAATCTCTGGTGAGACAGACGGATAGGGACGTGAAAAACCCGTCCTGCAAGTCCAGAGAGCAGAACCACAGCGCGTTCCAAGGATGGTATTATCTGAGCCAAAGTGACCATCCTGAAGGTTCGAGACCTTAGGAACTTGTTTAGGTCGTGTGGAGTGAGAATGGGCGCCAGCCCCGTCCGTTCGGAACCAGGAAGTACCTGGACACAAACCCTGGGTCTGAAGGAGGTCCCACCTCTCTTACACCTCCTTCTGGAGGAGGAGAGCGATTCGGCTCGGCGAGCGCCAGTGAGCTGGGGATCCCGAAGCCCCGAGGCGGCGGCTCTGAAGGGTGGTGCCTGCTCGAATTCAGAGGCAGGCCTCTTCCCACCACCTCCAAGACCCACCTGTCCGTGGTAACAGCGGACCAGGCGGAACGGAGGTGCGGAGCCGTCCCCAGGGGACCCAGGAGTGAGTGGCGGGATGGGGCGACACCCTCAGCCCGTCACTGGGCAGGCTTGGAGGAGGGACCGGCCGAGGGACCTCCTGGGCCCTTCCTCCCTGCCTCCTGTTAGAGGAAGCCGTGGCTTGGGTTTGGGATGCCAAGGCCGAGCCTGCTGGCCCCTGGCGTTGCTGGGCAGGCGCGCCCGGGGGCACAGAAGGGCCGAAGGGCTTAGGCTGTGGTTTGCGACCTTTGTCCTTCTGGCGGAAGGCCCGAGTCAAGGTGGCATTGGACTTCTCGATCCTCTGCAGGTGACCTTCCACCCCAGGGCGAAGAGGTCAGTCCCAAAAGGAACATCCGCCAACTTGCTGGGTATCCAGTAAAGGTGGATATCCTCAGCCAAGCCATGACACATAGCCACTGCGGCCGCCACCGATCTGGCACATGAGTCCCCTATATCCAAAAGCAGTCTGGAGCTGCTGTTTGGCCACTGCCCTGCCCTGGTCCGCACCTGTAACCGTAGTCTGCAGATCGGCGGGAAGATGAGGATGACCTCATCCAGGGAGCCCAACAGGGCATGAGAAAATGTGCCATGAGGACGGCCGAACTGGCCACGAAGGCCGAGAGAGGAGCATAGCGTAGACTTTTCGCCCGACATAGTCAATTTCTTGGACTCCTTGTCAGGAGGTTTGTCCACATCCTGGCGTTGCCGTGCGCGAGCTGTCGGTAACCAACCCCTCAGCAGAGGGTGTTCGAAACGGACAAGGAACGGTAGGGACCGCATACTTCCTAGCCATCCTGGCCGGCGCCAGGGCAGGAAGCAGGCGCTGCCAAAGCTCCAGTGCCGGACCCACTATGGCCTCGGCCACCGGAAAGGCCTCCGTCGGAGAATCCCCTCGGTCCAGAATCTCCGTGAGGGGATACCTGGCCCGTTTGGAAACGGGTTTGAGCTCCATCCCGGTAGACTCCGAGATGAGCCGAAGCAGTCCTAGGAAGGATGACGGGCTATCGTCCATTGACTGACCTCCTGAAGACTCCAAGTCCAGTCGCTTGGAGAAAAAGGAGGAATCATCTTCGGACTCGGAAGAGGTCCTCGAAGAACTGCCTCTGGCCTGAGCCACCTTCACCTGCCGAGGTCGGTCGGGAGTGAGGGTAACTGACAAGCCGATGGGGTAGAACCTTAGCGACGAGAATCCTTGGTGGAGCCCCAATTGGTGGCTGTGGAGGCGGAGGTTCCACGAGATCGAGTGGAGCAGCTGGTTTGGCGAACAAGCCGGCCTGGGTATAGGCTCTCTCGGATAAGTCGGGGGTTGTGTCGGCCGTTCGGTGACAGCCACTTAATGGCGGGGAAGGCGGCGGGGTGGCTTATTCCGGCCAGGAGAACTGTTGCAACATAAGGTCTTACCGTCGGCGTAATTTCACTGAAGCCTCCCCTCATCCGAGGGGGCGAGCGGCGGCGACGCCGCTTACTGATGCGGGACGAGACCGCCTATGGCGGTGGGATCGGCTGGACCTTGAGGTCGAGACCGAGACCGAGAGTCCCGAATTTCCGAGGTCGGTGCGGGAGGTGTCGGCGGAACCGGCACCCCTTCCGGCTCGGATGGTCCATCCGAGGCTCGGAACCGGAGGCACAGGCGAGCCACGGGATCCTCAACTCCTCCCGGGGAACCGGGAGAGGGAATCTCGGCTGCTAAAGGCGACAGCCCGTCCAATGGGTCGAGAAAAATCTCGACTTCATTGGTGGAGTCTCGGTCAACTGACCTGAGGGGGACACCCGTGAGGCCAGTGGCAGCTTGACGGTCGACCCGAGCCGGCGGTCGGCGGCCGAGGAGAGGGACCTTTCCCGCTCCCAAGAGCGTCGACGGAGGACTTACCCTGTCCCTCTTTTGGACCGAGAATAAGGTCCAGCAGGCGTGAGCCCTTCTCCTTTAGTGGAGGGACAGACAAAGCTCCTTAAAAGAAGCCGTGTAGGAAGAACCCAGAAGGCGGGATAAATGCGGCCGAGAAGATCTGACCCGCGCCTCCTCTTGAGGCGACCATCCGCTCGAGCTGATCCGCCCGAACCCGCCCGCGCAGACACATGACACGGGCCTCCTTGGACTTCACGGAGAAACGCTTCTCGGGACGGCCCAGTTGCAATCGGGCAGCACGGTCTTCGAGGACGTAGGCCGAGAAAGATGAGCACAGGTCGCAAGCCTGCGGGTCGTGCTCAAGGCCTAAGCAGTAGACACACATGGAGTGTGGATCCGTCCGAGACATCTTCTGCCCGCATGGGCATCTCCGAAATCCAGGAGTCGATTTGTCCGCCATGGCCGCGAGGATAGAAGACTGAAGTCTTTTGCAAAATTTATTTTAAATCCATAAGACGGAGAAATAGGAACCAGTCACAACTAGGCGTAAGGAGGAAACCTGAGCCTGCCGTAAGGAAGATCTGGCGTCGTGGGGCGGAGCCGAGAGTTATACCACCCGGGTGGGTGGGAGAAGCAAGCTTGAAGACCTTCCGGCAAGATTTAAAGCGGCAAGGATACCTGCCAATGAGTGTGGATGAACAACATATCCATGTCCCTAGAACTCACTGCCTTACTGCAACCGCCCCTGAGTAAATATTAAGCCTGTTACTCTGCTGCAGCTCTGCTTTAACCCATTAATGGATTTCATGCCCACCACCTCTGCTGGTAGGCTGTTCCACAGCTCAACCACTCACTTTGTAAGGTAAAACTTTCTCACATCCCTCTTTATCACCCCCCCCCCCCGTCAGCTTACATTTATATCTCCTTGCTTTCGACCCACCATTCCTGCTAAATAATTCCTCTCAACTGACCTTGTTTATTCCTTTTAGGAACTTGAAGGTCTGTAGCCTGTCTCCCCCCCCCCACCTTCAGCGAGTACATGATCAGTGTCCTGGAGCTGATCCTCACAGGAGGCCATGAATTATTCTGGTAACTTTACACTGCACTGTTTCCATCCTGCCTCTGTCTTTCCTCAGGGGGGGACTCCAGAACTGGGCACAGTATTCCGGATGGGATCTTACCAGTCATCTATGGATGGAGAGAGATAGTATTACCATTTTCCTACTGCTATCAAAACTCCTTCCAATATATCCCAGCATTCCAGATGCCTTACTGTAGGACTTGTTACACTGGCTAGTTTGTTTTACAGAGTAACTTATGATGACCCCCAGGTCCCTTTCCTCTAAAGTAGTGGCCAACGTAACCCTCCCATCCAGTATTCCTTCCTGAAAGTCTTGTTCCCTATGTGCATCACTGTGCACTTTTGAATTTTTGAAGCAATGATTGATGGGCTACATCTCCTGGGGGTGGGTGGATAAGGTACCCTCCACTCTCATTTAATCCAAAGCCTGTTGTCTATGTCAAAAACTGTCCACTTTGCAGAACCAATCTAAATTACACTTGATGGTTCAGGGATCTGGACTACAGACAATTAGAAATACAGCTGCATCTACAAAACGTCTTGCTCATGACCTGGAACAAAAATAAAACTGGGTCTGCAGAAGGGATAAAACAAGTGGTGTCTAGTGTCTAATTCAGATGAAATTGGCAAACTGTGGATAAGGAAGAATAATGTGGTTCCAAAAAAGCCAAAGTTAACGTGACGGGTATTAATGTCTCTATCACTGTTACATGCACGCACTTCATGTTTTAGACACAATTTCACTTCTCAAGTGTTTCCGTCTGTGCAACAGTTAGTAAAAGCAACAGGTGATTTTCAATAATTATGAAAGCGATTACTGATAACTTCCATACGAGTGCTTCACTACTTCAGCTGTCAGATTAAATTTGTTTTCACTGTAACTGCCGAACACATTTTTTTTCACAACTCTGTAGCAACTATTTACAGTTTAACTAGTCATTAGCAGTGAGAGGCTGATGTAAACCACAAATATCGCTACCATTTTCCATCATATTGCCAATTTAAAGCAGCAATGCAGGTTCTGGTGAAAAATTTTACCTACACTTTTTATTTGTTTTAGACTGGGCCTTACCTCCTGTGTCATATATACCCTCTTCCCATCACCTTCAGCCTGATTTAGCACCTTTTTTACCATTTGAAATAATAAAATTAGCATTTTTTAATACAGCTAGCCCCATGTTTTTTTTCAGCTGTCTCCGTTTTTTTTTTTGTATACCCATTGTCCCATAAGGTCGAAAAGCATGCTAGTTCCTTTTGTCACAAATGAATATGATTATAAATAATGGATGGTCAAAAACAATAGAAAATACAGATGAAAACCTGGAGATAGCTATTTAATAGGAGTTCTCCTTTTATGTTGTAGTAGTAGTAGCAGTAACAGTAGAAGTGGGCAAGCCAGGAATATTTCACGTAGAGCCAACCCAGAGCCGAGCCAGGGGTCTGGCTTGTCTGTACAACATCCCCCATCCGCAATGCAACCTCACACATCCCTCTCCTCCCTCTTACATTACACCTACCAAACCTGCTCCTGACCTAACTTACCCTCCTCACTGTAGCCTAACTTCTTCCTCTAGTGTTCCTAACCCCACAATTTCCCACCTACCACTCCTCACCTCCGAAGTCCTACCCTACAACTATTTCAACCAAGTATCCCTCCTATGCTTTGGTCAGCTAAGCACTAACCCTCCTCTGGATATGCACCTTAGCCATGCAGCAGTAATGCTCTAACTAAAGTTGCAACTTCTGTTACAAGCTGACGCCTTTCCATGGCTGATCATTTTAATTCTTGCTGTAAATATTGCTGTATCCTTGCTGTAAATATCACTTCTATGCTACTATTACTTTAACTGTAATAATGTCACGGAATTTATGTAAATTGTACTCCTACTCCCCCACCCCCCAGGACGCATATGGAAACGAGCAACCTTGCTCAGTACGCCTTCCTGGTGAAACGTTTAAATAAATAAATAAAACATGAGCCGAGTCCTAGCTACTGCAGGCTGTTCTCTACAAAGGAGTTGATAATTTCAGACACTACACTAACTGCTCAGGCAGACAAAAAGGCTTACTTTGACCACAACTCGCTCAGCTTGACCATGGCTCTCAATTGCTTACAGAGGGCGAGTTGAGCTCAGCCAGGCACTAAGCTCGAGCCAGACTTCAGCCTGCTCTGGCTTGCCCACCTCTAGGTAATACTAGTATTGGTAGTAGCAGTAGTAAATATGCTTATTCAGGAAACTCAGAAATGGATTACACAACTGAGCCAAAGCTTATTTCCAACAGGTCCATAGCCATACACATTCACAGTTTTAATAAACAGCAATGACAAAAAACAGGTTACTTACATGTAACAGTAGTTCTAGGAGTGGTATATGTTGTTCATTCACACTTCTTGGTAGGTACCTTGCCGCTTTAAGATGTGCCAGAAAGTCTTCAAGCTGGCTCCTCCCACCAACCCGGGTGGTATAATCCTCAGCTCCACCCCATGACGCCAGATCTTGGCCCGCTGGAAGCCAGGAAGGTCAGGTGGGTCAGTGTGGATGAACATATACCACTCCTAGAACTACTGTTACAGGTGACTAACCTGTTTTTTCTAGAAGCGTGGATATGTTGTTCTAGCCACACTTCTTAGCAGACTCCTAGTAGTTCTCCAGGAGGAGGGAGGTAAGATGCACACCCCCTACTTAGGAAAGAGGGACTGGAGAACTGAGGCTCCAAAACCAGCATCCCGGCATGACTCGAGGTCAATGTGGTAACGGGAAATGAAAGTGTGTGCGCTGACTTCCAGTTAGCAGCCCTGCAGATTTCCTGGGTAGGGACATCCCTAGAAGCAGCAACCGAAGCAGCGGTATGGCAGGTGGAATGAGCCTTAAGCCCTACTGGAGGCTCCTAACCCACCAACCTATAGCAGAGGTCAATGCAAGATGTAATCCATCGAGCTACTGTCCACTTGGCTGCAGGTCTACCAGGTGCGGCTTCAGCGTAGGTGACAAACAGCTGGCGAACCACTCCCAAAACCTCTGCTGTTCACTCTTTGTAGTAGGCGAGCATTCGTCTCAGGTCCTGTACTCGGCCTCTGAGGTGTGATTGGGGTAGAACACTGGCAGAGCAATCACCTGATTAAGGTGAAACTCCGACACCGCCTTCGGAAGGAATATCGGGTGGGGGAGCAGGACAACCTTGTCCCTGTGTAAGACCAGGTAAGGAGACTCGATAGAGAGCGCCTGTAACTCCCCAGTCCTTCTGGCTGACATGATAGCCGCCAAGAAGGCGGTCTCCCACGACAAATGTGAGATGTTACATTTGTGCATCAGTTTGAATGGCTTGCCCATGAGCTTTGCCAAAACCAGCAGTAGATCCCATGGAGGAGGAGGAGGTTAACGCACCGGAGGGGATATGTGATCTAGGCGGAAGCGCCAGACCACCTTCTCCTGTGTCACTGACTGCTGACTAGCCCATGCCAGTAAGCAGAGATGGCTGCCAGGTGCACCTTTAGGGTCGTCAGCCAAAGTCCCTGCTGGGACAGGGACCAAAAGTAGTCCAAATGCTAGCCACTGGACAGTACGATGGGTCCAATCCTTTGCCCCAACACCAGATGGACAATCTCTTACATTTAAAGGCATAGCATTTTCTGGTCGATTCCTTACAGGAAGCCTCAACAACGTTGAAGACCTCATTGGAGAGACCTAAGGCCTGGAACTCTAGCCGCTCAGGAACCAGGCCATCAGGTGCAGGGACTGAAGGTCCGGGTGGAGTACCTTCCCCTGATTGATGGAGAGCAGGTCCGGGCGTGCTGGAAGCTGCCTCAGCTCCCTCACTTTGTGAATCAAGGGAAGGGGAGGGGAGGGAGGGCACAGAAGAAGCCTGGGGTTCATGGCCTCGAGAAAGCATCCCCTGCAGCTAATCCTGCTGAGGGTGGTGGGCATGATACAGCCACAGCTTTGCATTCTCCCTGGAGGTGAACAGGTCCATCTGAGGGGTACCCCAGTGGGAGAACAGATCTTGTACTACCTCCTGGTGGACAGACCACTCGTGAGATGCCCCGCCCATCCAGCTGAGGGCATCGGCCAGCTGATTCGAGGTTCCTGCCATGTGAATGGCTTAGAGATCTGCCTCCACACTAGGTGGGCCAAGCAGTCCTTATCTGCCGTCAAAGTCTATGTTTCCAGGCTGAGCATGAGGGACCAAATGCGGAGAGCTTCCTTGCAGAGGGGCAAGGAGCGCGTTCCACCCTGCTTGTTGAGACAGAACATGGTTGTTATGTTGTCCGTCTGGATCTGGACCACCTGACCCTGAACAAACGGAACGAATGTGACCAGGGCTAGTCGAACTGCTCGAAGCTCCAGCAGGTTGATGTGGTATCGGGATTTCTGGGGGGACCAGAGCCTGTGGGCTCTGTACTTCCCCAGATGGGCACCCCAACCCATCAGAGAGGCGTCAGTCATCAGGATGACCATTGGCTCGGGGCGCACAAATGGGATCCCTTCCTGTAGGTGGGATGGCATGAGCCATCACTGGAGGCCGTCCCACATCCTCTGGGTCACAGAGACCAGCTGGTCGAGATGACCTGAGCGCGGCGACCACTGGCTCACCAGTTCCCACTGGAGAGAACGCATATGCCAGTGGGCCCATCGGACCACACTGGTGCAGGCTGTCATGTAGCCCAGAAGACGCAGGAAGTCCTGGGCAGGGCACAATTGCCCAATCAGAAATGATTGGGCAAAGGAGGAGAGAACCTCTGCCCTGTCCGCTGGGAGCAGAGTTCTGGCTCGGCAGGAGTTGAGCTCTGCCCCGATGAACTGAATCACCTGCAAAGGCACAAGTTCTGACTAGGTCTCATTGATCTGAAGACCAAGGTCGAAGCAAGTCTGGAGGGCCAGATCCCTGGATCACTCCACCTCCCGCCTGGAGGAAACTGCTACCAGCCAACCATCCAAGTAAGGGTACACCCGGACCCCTCGGCCCCTCAGGTAAGCCGCAACCACTGCCATGCATTTGGTGAAGACCCTGGGGGCTGAAGACGGGTCGAAGGGCATGGCTTGGAACTCGTAAAGGGTTCCCTTGGCTCAGAAGCGGAGAAACCATCGATGGGACGGATGGATCAGGATGTGAAAGAACGCATCGAGAAGGTCTAGGGAGCAGAACCACATGCCTTGCTCCAGGAATGGTATAATCTAAGCCAGAGTTACCATACAGAAGGTGTGGGACCTGAGGAACTTGTTCATGTCATGCAGATCTAAAAAGGTGTGCCCCCCCCCGTCCGCTTCGGCACCAGGATGTACCTGGCAATGAACCCTGGGTCTGAAGGCGGGTCCACTACTCTGCACACCACCTCCTTGAGGAGGAGCTGAGCTAAGTCGTCTTGGAGAGCTGACTGAGAGGTTGCAGACACCAGAACCCACCGTGGGGCGTGGGCTCGAAATGGAGGGGCCTGCTCGAATTCCAGAGGCGGACCTCAACCGACCACTTCCAGAACCCAATGGTCTGTGGTGACAGCAGACCAGGTGGAAAGGAAGTGGCTGTGCTGGCCCCCCATGGGAGGTTCCAGAGGAGGTGTGATGGGATTGAGAGAGGCACTCCCCCAACCCATCACTGCGCAGGCTTGGAGGAGTGTCTAGCGAAGGAGCTGCCAGGACTTTCCCCCAGGCTTCCTGAATGAGGAGGCCACGGACTTGGACCGAGGACACCAAAATTGAGCCTGCTGGCCCTGCTGCTGCTGGGCTGGTCTGTCTGCAGGAGTGGACAAACGAAAGGGCCTGCGGTTCTGAAGCTTGGGGCCCTTGTCCTTCCGGGCAGATGTGGTGGAGTCCAAGGTAGAAATCGGAACCAGTTTTGACCCAGACAGGACCAACTGCTGCCACATTAGGTCTTCATAGCGTCGACGCAACTTGCGCCGGAGCCTCTCCTCACCTGAGGAGGACGAAGACAAGGAGTGGTGCCGCCGCTCACCATGGCATCGGGAGCAAAACTGCTGATGAGGGCAAGTCTTGTCCTACATCGAAGTCGAGGAATGAGACTGGGGCAGACGGGGGACCTCAGAAGGAGTCGAGGGGAACCTGCGGTTCCTCCTGGTCAGGTTCCTTGGGGGCACGGGTCCTGCCCAGCAGGCTGAGCCGACCCATCCGAGAGAGCCGGAAGCAGTGTCGTCCGAAATAGAGTCGTCGGCTGGATTGGGCGACAACCAACCGATCGGCTCGAGAAATATCTGGGCCGTGTCGACAGGCGTCTCAGCCGACTGGTCTGACGGGGTTACCATGAAACCAGCGGCCTTGGCTGCAACTTCGACCAAAGTCAAAACAAGGGTTTCCTGTGAGCAGGACCGCTCCCAGTCCTGAGATTGTCGACACTGTGACTTGTCCTTTTTCGACTTCTTCTTCCAAGAGCATGAAACATGCGAACCCGAAGGGCCCTCCCCCTTGGTAGAGAGAGACTGGCACAATTCCTTGAAGGAAGCTGAATAGGAGGATCCCAGTTGAAGCGGAATGAAGGTTGAAGCCGAAGAGGAACCCGCCACAGCCTGAGCCTCCTCCTCCTCGAAGGCCTTAAGCTGTTCCAGCTGCTCAGCGGACCCCACAGCCGTGGAGATCACCCAACAGGCATCCTTGGATTTAACCGGCGGGTAACGCTTTTCCGGTCACCCCAGCTGAAGTCGGGCAGCAGTCTTTCAGAACCGAAGGTGAAAAGGACCAACAGAGATTGCATGCCTGCAGATCATGGTCGTGTCCCAGACAGCAGATGCCCGCGGTGTGTGGATTGGTACGAGACTTCTTCTGCCCACAGGGGCTGCAGCGAAACCCAGGAACCAATTTGTCCTCCATCGCGATAGTGAGAGAAGAATGCAAAGACGAAATTTGAGAGAGTTTTAAAATAAGTTTTGGAAGCGAATCCAAAGATTCTAGAGCCGGGGCCTATTACATGTGGGCGCGCTAAGGCAGGAACCTGAACCTTCCAGCGGAAATGAAGATCTGGTATCATGGGGGAGAGCCGAGGGTTATACCACCCAGGTGGGTGGGAGGAGCCAGCTTGAAGACTTTCTGGCACATCTTAAAGCGGCAAGGTACCTGCCAAGAAGTATGGATAGAACAATATAGCCACGATCCTAGAAAACAGCGTTGTTTAAATAAAAAAGAAAGCAAATCACTAACGCTTTTATTATTTCAAGTTTTACAAAAATGACAAATCAAACTCAAAATGGGGGCACAAGGTTATTGTACAAAACAGGAGAAAAGGGACACTCCATAATACTGGTAGGTCAAACTTTCCACCACAAACATGCACTGCTGGCCTATACAGAAAACCAACAATTATTCATTTTTAATTTGACACATACACACTGAGCTTATTATGTTTAACTCTGAATTATTATTAGCTAATGAAAAAGATAAGAATTATATTAAGACTTCATCTCAAGTAATGATGGCGTGGGGATGAACTGAACCAAAAATGAAAACTATGCATCCACTGTTAGTAAAATAGATACTGTAGATGCATACATACATAAATAGATCACAAACTGCAGTGAGAAAGAAGTAGTGTGAACTACTGGTAATTGAACCCAGGCCTCCAGAACACCATCCCGGTGCTCTAACCACTGAGCAATAGGCTCACAACGTTGGACCTGGTGTTCCTGGACTTACTTCCTTTCTCTGGTATTGCATATTTTGCAACTAGGAATAATCAGGATGACATCTGGTACAATTAAGCAATATACCACAAGAGGGTGTGGGTGATGCCAGGATTTACCCACGCTTGGTGAGTTTGGTCACAAGGCCATGGGCTGAGTGAGCAAAACACACCAGGCATGGGTAAATCCTGGCATCTCCCACAGCCTCGAGTGGGATATTGCAATGTCCCTTCTTATGACAAAAAAGAAAAGTAGTTTTTGGATTGTAATAATGATGATCTTCTTTATTTATTACTGCGCCAGACAAAAGATTCCTTTGTTGCTAGGGAGACACTGACTGAGCTCTGTTTTTCTTTTTCTTTTTTTTTTTTTTTATATAAACAAAAACGGCAGCAGAGGGAAATATAGCCTGATAACATGATTTTTTAAATGAATGTCAAACACTAATTGTTGTGACAGGACTAAGATAAACGGAAAGTTGGTGGTGCGATCAGCTGCTGTACTGGATCGTGGTGAGCACAGTGACAGTACAAGCTGCCTGAAAAAGTTTCTACGGTGTGGGACTCTGTGTCCAAGAGACAGACTGTGAAAGGAGCGCATGAAGAGCGGGACTAAAGAGGAGAAACAGAATGGGAAAGGACCAGGGCGAGAGACGGTTTGTTTATAAGTGATGCAAGAGTCAGACAGAGCTGGTTTGTACCTGAGAGATGACCGCAGAGAGAGCGGGATGTGGGCAAAGAGCAAGCGACAGGTGAGGTGGCTGCAATCGGGGAGTGGTTATCATAAGAGATGATGTGGTATTCAGCAGAGAGGAAAACAAAAAAAAGGTTTGTGTTACAGTGACTTGAACTGTGACTATGAGGAGCACTGCACTGTGGAAAGTCTTTCTTAATGAAAAAAATGAGCACTAGAAGTAACAGAAATAAAGCCGAGCTGTGATACTGGGCATGTGCCTATGCATATGCTCACGTCCAGAATCACGGCTCGGTTTATTTCAGTTATTTCTGTAACTTCTACTGCTCATTTTTCATTAAAAAAGACGCTCTGCAGTACAGCGTTCGTTATTTTGTTAAAATGAGTCCTTAGCTGAATGGGGATAGTGCGTGTTCAGTGGCGTAGTTTCCCGGCGGCTAAGCGGGTTCTGATGTTGTAAGCGGGCTGGACAGATTTGAAACAAGGCTTTCTAAATGCGGCTGGCTGGCACTTTTTCCCGTGGGGTGATGCCATGATTTACAACGTGTAAATCGTGCCAGGCAGCCAATCAGGATATAGTATTTTTAGAGCCATTGTATAATTTGTGATTTAAATTGCTCAGCTGTGCCTAATACTGTACTGTACCAAATAAAAAAAAAAAAATCTGATTGTCATCTTAATTATTCCTAGTTGCAGGATATGCAATACCAAAGAAAGGACGTGTGTCCGGAAACCCCCTGGTCCAACCACGTGAACCTGTAGCTCAGTGATCAGTACAACGGGATGGTATTCTGAGGGCCTGGATTCAATTCCCAGTAGGTCACATTATTTCTTTCTCACAACAATTTGTGATTTAAATTGCTTAGCTGTGGCTAATATATGCACCAATGTGCATATGCAAATGAGGTGATCCTCCTGAATAAAGGGCACAGTGATATATTTAATGCGGTTCTGTAGCCCTAAAAGGCTGTCATGGCAGTGCTATTAACACTTCCAAAATCCTGCTCTAAATGTGCACAGTAGTGTTTGAACCCCCCCCATATAACACTTGTGCTTATGTAAAGAAAAAAACTTCCCCAAATTCTCCAGTCCCCTATAATATAAAATTCCAGGTGCTAGTTGTACCCCACCCCCAACACCACCACGATCCTCAGCAGGATATATCTATTTTTATATTCTACTCTGTGGTAGCCTACAGTAGTGGCTCCTCTCATTTAGATATCATTGTTGACACAGTAGGAAATCTCCATGGTGTACACTGATCTTTTCCCTGAATAACCTCCTGCCCCTCCACCCAATGCCACCCCGACAGAAGGTGGCTGGCTGGCACTTACCCTCCACTCACCAACCTGGCCACCTACCTGGCCATGCACAAGTATCATAGCATTATACCAAGCTGAATATCAATACAGCATTTGTGAACGGAAAAGTAACTAAGTCTGCCTAGAGATATTTTCATGTCCAAAAGTCCTGTAATGATATACAGCTTGATACATCACTACAGGGCTTGTGCGGGGTAGATGGCAACTGACTAGGGAGGTGAGCAGAGTGTAAGTGCCCCAACTCCTTGACCACCACCTAGCAGCCCAGTAACTCCCTGAATCCTGCTTTCTGAACGTGGGCACCCAAAATTTCTGCCACTTTGGCAGGCACTAAGTCATCCTATCTGGCCTGCGATTGCTGACATGGTGCACCCTGGTTGTCTAGAGAGTGCAGGGCACTTGAGGGGAAATGGAACCTGTTGTGACTGTGGTGGGTGGGCAGGGCATCATCTTTCTGAGGGGTAGCCAACAATTTTCGCGTTTTTCTGGGTCCGCCCCTTAAAGTGAGTGTGAGACATACAAACTGCTGGCATGCCTAACACACCAGCATCCCCCCATTCTACCTTCCCATGTACCTATATCCCACTGCACTGCCACCTGTGGTCACCCAGGTGTCATTACAGCACTATGTTAGTATGAGATGCGAGCTGGCGGCATGGGACTGGGAAAATTAATTCAACAACCAACCACTTGAATATATGTGGGATCTCTTGGTCAATAGGATTATATCCTTTGTTCAGACACATATGCCATTGGTCCATAAAGATAAAGGGCAAATTAAAATATGACCTCAGTGGTTGACACCTGTTGTGCGCACAATAATTAAAAGGAAAACTAGAGCATACAGCCATGCAAAGACGAGTGGGGACAGTAAAAGCTGGGACACCTATAAAAAGCTCCGTAAGGAAACTAAAATGTATATCAAAAATGCCAAACATAAACATGAACTCAAGTTGGCCAGTAGGGTGCAGGATAATTATAAATCATTCTATACCTATATTAATAATAAGAGGGGTATAAATAAAACTGTTGGGCCCCTTAAAGACCAAGATGGCAACATGATTACAGAAAATCATATAATGGCAGAGCACTATAACAAGTTATTTTCATCAGTTTTTAATAAAAAGACCCTACCCAAGAAGACTCATCTAGACCAAACCCTAGGAGCTAATACTGTACCATTATATGTAGAGAAGACGTCCTTAAGAGGCTACAAAAAATAGATCTAAATAAATCACAAGGCCCAGATGGAATACACCCCAAAGTGGTCAAAGAACTGCCTAACTTATTAGTGGGTCCCATTACAGCCATTTATCAGAAATCTTTGGAGAAGGGGCTGGTTTTGGAGGCCTGGAGACAGGCGGATGTGGTTCCGATTTACAAAAAAGATGCCAGACATGAGGTGGGAAATTACAGACCCATTAGTTTGACAGCAGTACTTGGCAAAATTATGGAGGGCATTATTAAAGATTATATCATTAACCATCTTAGGTTAACTAATGCATTAGATCATACACAGCATGGATTTACCCAGGGAAGGTCATGCCAAACTAACTTATTGGAGTTCTATGATAGGGTCAGCAAAGCCTTGGATGATAGGCAACTCAGTGGATGTTGTTTTCCTGGACTTCTCCAAAGTTTTTGATAAAGTCCCTCATGGGGAACTTGTGGATGCCCTAATTCATCAAGGAATCTCTGGTAATATAACCAGATGGATTGACGCTTGGCTATCTGGTAGAAGGCAAAAAGTTAGCACCAAGGGGACCTATTCTAACTGGGCAGAGGTGACAAATGGGGTGCCACAGGGCTCCGTTCTAGGGCCTTGTTTGTTTAATATCTCTATCTCTTCGATGAACAATACTGCAGGAGTATGGTAATCCAAATTCGCGGATGACAGTAGGTTTAGATATACTGTAGATACTAAAGAGAACACTGATATTCTACAGTTACCCTGAGAGAGTTAGAGAGCTGGGCGTTTGATAAGCAGCTGATGTTCAGTGTTGACAAGTGTAGTGTGATGCACTTTGGGAGAAACAACAGGCACGAATATTACATATTAGGCGGACAGACACTCAAAATAGTGGAGGACGCAAGAGACCTGGGCATCAGGATCAGTAATGACCTTAATTTTAAATCACAATATACTCAGGTCATAAAAAAAGCTGGTAGCATATTACACTGTATCACTAAACATATCAAATGCAGGAATAGAGAAGTCATGCTGCCACTGTACACTTCCTTAGTGCGGCCACATATGGAGTATGGTGCGCAGCTCTGGTCCCCTGGAAATAAAAGGGAAATACAGGCGCTGGAGAGAGTACAGAAAAGGTCAACATGGATGATTAGTGATGTAGAGGGACTAAATTACCAATCAAGACTTGAGAACTTGGGATTGTACTCACTGGAGGGGAGATTTGTGTCTAGTGTTTGGAGCATCTACAGACCCCCAGTTGTGGGACCTGTTAGGACAAGAGATTATGAATAAATCTTACAGTACTAGATCACACCCCCTTCAAACAGATATGGAAAGATTTAGAATTACCAAAAGGAGGCAGTGGTTTTTCTGTGAGAGTTATTAAAATCTGGAATGAGCTTCCACTTGCAGTGATAGCCTATAGTAGTATGACTAGCTTTAAAACACAGTTAGATGTTTATCTGAGTGAAATGAACATTTCAGGATATTTTTGATATGGCGAGCTATAATGGACTGCAGTCTAGTAAGAGTTCTGGATAACCTATGAAACCTATGAGATGACACCATTCCCCCAAGAGAAGAGTGTCATAAGCCAGCGTCATAAGCAGCAAATCCACTGCTGTACTGAAGGGCCAGAGAACTATACATTTATTGTTTACAATAAACATTTTTAATTTTTTATTTATTTGTTCTAGGATTACAAATACCTTTGAGCCGAGGCTCTTTTACAAAGGTTCCACGTCATTGGTACAATTGAGACAATCATAAGCAAAGATAACAGTTTATAAAATAAAAAAAAAAAAACAATCTTGTAGATGAAAAAAGAACAATAAGGTGAAACTTTGGGGAAGGGAAAGGGAAAGGAGGAGGGTGAAATCAGGGAGACTAAGTGGATGGGAGAAAAGGGGAGGTAGGTTGTGGGGTACAGGGAGAGGAGAGGTGGAAGGCGAATAAGAATAGAGGTAGTGCAGCCGGGTGGCATTTATCATGGGCCAGCAGGGGAGGTGAAGATGGGGGGGGGGGGTGCTGGCAAAGTGCAGGAGTAGATGTGGATCCAAAAGGGCATCTTCAGCTATGGAACCAAAAGACACGTTTGGCCACAACAGTCACAGAGGTTGGAGGCAGTCAGTGTTAGGCGGAGACGAGTCTTAACACAGAACATAAGAGACATGACATATAAGCAGTGAGGGAGCCACTCCTCACAGCATTCTCAATGGATCCGTCGTGTTATTAAGATATATCTTTGGTGGTAATAAAATATTTGAATTAAAGCCAGTCCATAGTCCATTATTTATTGTGGCTTGTAGAGTCCATCAGTTGCATGGTATCAATCCAAACTTAAGTCTCAATTTGAATATCAAGGGTTTTCTTTGCCTCCAAATGAAAGGAAGGATAAACTCACCAAGTTGTCTCAATTACTACGCACTGAAGGTGCAACCCCCTAGCTGGCAGAGCCGTATGCAACATTCCCATATTTGTAAGGTGCAAATGAATAACATCTAAAATACCTAGTACAATTAATATTTAACCAGCGTAACATACAGTAAGTACAACTTCAGCTCAGAGATTGATATAATCTTACTATTTTATCAGCTCACCTTACCATGACAGTAGGGGGTACATAACATTTTAAGTCTAACATATATAACTTTAGAGTGTGAGGCATCCCTAGGAAGATGTATGATGTCCAGATCTCACAAGGACAATTAATCCCGTCTGGTGTACCAGTGGATTAGCCTAAAACCCACCCTGGTTTAGCACTGAATGAAGCCTCAACTTGTTCCTGTATCTTCTTCAGAGAGGGAGTCTTCTAGTTCTGCACTCCAAGATCTTAGTAAAGCGTGTTTATGGGCCCATTTTAACACACCTGCTGGAGCTGAAAACAAAACACTTTGCCCTAATGCATGATTCGCAGCCTGCCCGGGAACCTCATACCATGTGAAATATCTGCCTCCCACAACATGAGCCTGGCATGGTTAAATTTCTTTTTTTTCTGTCTTGAGACAAAACTAATGTCCAAATACAACCAGACTGTCTGGCCATCTTGCAGTGTCCCCTTCTTCCCTGAAAGCAATCAAGAAGTCCCTAGTTTTGATGCCATCAGTCACCATCGCGATGGTGCGAAGGGCCTCAGGGTTATCAAGTTTCCCTTGTGGTGTCACCCTACAGGCCTTTTGGATGGTCAGGGACCTACTGGTGACTGCGTCACCAAGCTGTTCAGCAAGCCAGTCCTGCAGGAACAGGAGGAGATGATCTACTTCACAATCCTTGGGCATCCCGATAATTCGAACATTTGCTGCACATGCCTGATTCTCCAAGGTTTCTAATCGGGCAGGTGCATATTTTCCTTCAACACACTGGTTGCTGCCCCCATCGCCGCATCTGATCTCGTCTGCCTCAGCAACTGCTGTCTTAACCGAGACCACGGAAGTTTCCAAGCCAACAACTCTGTTGGTTAAGATGTCAGATTTGTCTGCCAGCTCAGCCACAGGTGAGCTGTGTTAACATCCAGTGTTTGTGAAGTTTCCTTAGATATCTCTTTTGCAGCATCTGCTGTGCAGCCTTGAGCTGCCCACATGGCAGGAGCTCCCTGGATGTTTACTTTTAGCTCACCCAGTTTAGGGTTTATCCTTCCATGGGTTACTCATACAGGTGAGCAGGATTACGGACACCAATACTACCAATTTGAGGACTGGCAAAAATAAAACAGCATCATTCGAAGACGTTTTTTCTCAAGTCTAGTTGCTGTGCTCTAAATCTAAGCAGCCATCTTGCTCAGGCTCCACAGTGCCCCCCTCCCAAAAAAAAACAACAACTTTTTTTTAACATTAAACAGAGATTAATGGGGAAGATCTTCTTTTCTACTGTTCCCACTTTCACTCCTTACGTTGTAATATATCTGGGGCCCCATATACAGTCACAAAGCCAATTGTCTGAATGATGAAATAGTGCTGGCCCTTAAACTTGCTTCCTGTTGTGCCATGCACAAAAGAGGTTTATAAGCCTTCCCTTGCATGATAGTGGGGAAAGAGGGTGGTGGCTGCCACGCACAAGACACTCTCTGCCATACCCAAAGCATGAGCTATGCGACATCTGCCACCTTTAAAATGCTAAAGGGCTGGCGAAAATGAGTGCTGCACTGCTGCCACAGTTTAAAGTGGAGGCAGCAGGCATGGGGATCAACGAGGGACCAGCAACTTCTCAATAGGGTTGGGGGACAGAGCTAGGGAGGGGGTAATACTGGATGCCAGTGACTACAGATAGAAAAATGGATTGGCGGTCAGTATCCCACCAAAGCATCATGATGGCAGCAAGAAAACTCACCAAACTGCCAACCTACATGGTGAGGGTCAGGTGGCCGGGGGGGGGGGGGATTTATGGCTGCTGGGCTGGGTCAGTGGAGCTCTTGGTAAGGCACAGCACCATGCAACTGGTGCTATGCCATGCCTAGACCTCCCTAGGTAGCAAAATCCACTAGGATCATAGGTGCACACCCTGATTGCACCCACAAATTCCTGGAAAGCACATTTGCATTCCCCCTTAGTCACTGGAATTTAATATTTGTGCACATCAGTTTCTGGTGGCTGCTCGACGGGGTGCCTGTTTGCAGCCAACATTTAATACACCTCCACCACTGTGATGTGTGTACATGGTTCCTGCTGTTTTCAATTTTTATATCCAGATATATTCAAATATTTACACAAACATAATGCTCTAATGAACTGAAACATATGATTAAAATAAAAATGACTCATCATACCTCTTAATCAGTTCAAGTTAACAGTTTTCATTTGTGTATTGACCTGTGACTAGTGTGTCATTCTGAAATCCGTATAATTTTTTTTATAAACATTTACCTACTGAAGCAAACTGCCAGTCCTGATCATTAACTATGAATAGGGCTATGGTTCAGTGCTTCCATTTTTTCCTCGCTACACAACAGAAAACAGCATATGTTAGGTACATTAGAGCACGCTGCCAGAACATCACTCTAGTAACTGAAATCGGGTATGTGTTTCTGTTTGCATCTTCTTTAACAGCTTCCACCACCGTTAGAAGTCGTGTTACTGGAATACAAGGCTGTTTTGTTTTCACCTAGTAACAACTTCATCATTGATTGACTAGATGGCGCTCAAAACATTTTTCCATATGCTCTTCTCAAAGACCATCTGACTTTAAAAAATGTGGTTTACCTTTACTAGTGAATGAAGGCTTTTTTCACCAAACATATCCCGGAGGAAAGTCAGGTCTTCCTGGCTGTCCACATGAGGCTGCAGCTGGATTGGCAGCGCAACCAGCAGTTCATACAGACCTGCAAAAATAAAAATAAAACAAAATTCAATGCAAGGGTGACCTTATCAATTTCACTTAACAGTTTTGTGTCACTTGCTGCCTAGGGCCTGTCATTTCAATTGGAAAGGGAGTCTGGTCTATTCAGCATAACATTAATTTAAGAAGTAAGAGTCAAATGCTTCCACTGAACCTTTCAAAATAATTCTGTCACTGCCACAGTTAAGAAATGATCTATACTGTAGGTGTGTTCACAGTAGCGCTGTGTTGCAACTCCCCTGTGAGGTGCACGGCACTGCAGACCTTTCCCATGTTCATAAACAGGAGCTTGGCAAGTTGCAAGCAGCCTAGCACCCTCCCCCAACCCTGTTATTGTTTTTTCCGAAATTAAAAAAACCCTACCACTCTCTCCCTCTGTAGGCTCCCACTTTCCAACCCTGTCTGGACCCCCCCAACGATTTTTTTTTAAATCTCACTCCCACTCTTTCAATCCACTGACCAAAAACCCCAACAATGGCAGCCGTGTCACCGCAGAGGATGGGGAGCACCCACACAACGGCAGAATAAACCTGCATCGTTTCTGCTCCCCACCCCTAAAGCAGTTCACCAGAGATGAAAAAGACCAGCTCCCAATGATCCCAGATCAGTCGTCACTGATCTGCTCACAGCAGAGCAGCAACTCTGCACCACAGTGAAAAGCAAATGTAAACAGACCTTGAGTGCGCATGTGTATACACACATTCACAATTAGACACATACACAAGTACACGCACACACGTAGGTGCATTCACAATTACACTCACACTCTGCATATTTAAAATTACATGTAAAACATTTCTAGAGGTACAAGAGAGAACGTCAAATTCATACAATATTCCTGTTAACATGCACCTATTTATCTCATCTGATTGGACAAATGAATACAGCTGAAAGAAAACCAAACTCTCGAATAACTTTGAAAAGCATTTATTTCAGTTCAAAATATAACAATTTCTTCCGCACCTGCATACAACTCGGACCAGGGTGACAGGACTCACTCTTTGCCAGATGACTTTATAAAACTGCCATGAAACACCCCCATCTGAATCCTGAGTGCTTATTGTTACAAGGTGTGGGTTAAAAACTTTACCATAAATCCTAACAGGATTGCAGACTCAGAGACTGATAGCCTAAGCAATGTGTTCTGTTTCATCTTTTATCTAGGCCAGATTTCCAAGATGTAATCTGACTGAATGGAGGAAGGTAGGTGTGGATGCCAGGAGGGACACCCCTAGGTGTGGTTGGGAGGGGTATCAGACTTGGGGGGATACTACTTGGCTTCATTTGACTGGGTCCCAGACAGTGCTGTGTTGGGGTCCACTCCTGCGGCACTCCCAACACCAGTAATCATGGCCCCCTTGTCCCGGCGGGTCTAATAGACTCAGAAATACCAAAATATATGGGAAGTCCCTGTATACATTTCGAACTTAGCATCTGGGCTGTTGGTCTACCCCACACACATTACAATTACACTGACTGGAGAGCCAGTTCACCTGTGACCCTTGAGTAGAAGGTTTGCTGACACAGTGTGAGTATATCCCAATTCTAGCTGAAACTTCAATGCTATTCTTAGAGAGAAGGAACATGGGAAGGGGCGCCTAGGTGATCAGAGTGTGGACCACAGATGGTTCACGCTCAGATGGAAGGAACCTGCTCATTATAATTAAGGGGTTTCAGCATGGACAACTCTGATCAAAGGAGCTATGGTACTGGCTTAGGCACAATCTGAGATGGCCAATATAACACATTTGGTGGGAGGGGCGATAATGAGGCCTGGACACCGCTGTCAAATTTGAGAAGTGGGGGAGCAAGTGATAGACACAACAATGATAAGCACTGAAATTGAGGTTCTGGGTCTGGACTGGGGAGGGGGGGCAAGGGATACTTGAAGGAAAGGAGCCTGCACTTCTCACCTTTGTGTGATGGAAGGGGCTCTCTGAAAGATGGCCGGGGAGAGGGGGCGGCTGCGCTTCGGCCATGCATGGCACAGAAAGTGAGGGATAATGACATATCTCTTTCGGGGTGCCAAATTACCACACCTATTGTAAATAAAAGGGAGTACTGATGCTTCCTCCTGAGTAACTACTATTTTTTATCCCTGGCTTACAGGGATCATAAGCGCTGTAAAGGAAGGCGGTTGCAATTTGGGGCCTGAAATGGTTAAAGATGGACATCGAACCTACTGCTCACAGCAGCTCATAACAATACCGTTGAGCCAACATCCAACCAGAAAAACTCCTGGAAGGAGTAAATTACTGGATAGAGAGGTCATTTCTGATTGACATCTCTCCACACTCCACCGTGTCAAACTTCTGTGGGTGTAGGTTAGGTTTAGAAACAATGAAGTTGTAAAGTTACTGTTTTTCTTTTGCCTTTGCCCTGCCGGTTGCTGGGCCCACAATAAGGTTCAGAGTTTTAGACTGGCATGCCCACAGTTCCACACCCTTTCCACTTCTTTTTTGCCCACAATGTTCAAATGGTTGACTTTACCCCAATTTCTTACAATGTAAGGGGAATTGACAGTCCCGTGAAGCAGGCAAGAATTCTCCAAAACCTGTAAAGGAACAAAGCCACTATTGCTTTCTTACAGGTGACACATTTAACACCCTCGGAGCACTTTAAGTTATGTAGGAGTTTTGAGACACAACCACAGAGACAAGTAGTAGTAGTAATATTAGTCAGACGTAACAGGCCATTGAAGGTGCTGCAGGAAGACAAGGACCTTGAGAGGGAAGCATCAAGTCTATTGTGCTAAACCCGCACAGCGATGGCACAATACCGACGCAGGTATTGTGCCGCCCATGCCCCCAGTGTTTTTCTGTGGGGGCTTGCCCCCCGCACCAAGATTCTTAACTCCGGGGATATAGCTTCATTAGTCTGGAGATGGGGCAGGACACTGGGGAAGCGAAACACGAGCGGACCATTACAGCGACTGTCGCTTTAGTGGTAATTTTCCGTGTTTCGGTGTCGGGCAAAAGGGGGCCACCCCCTTGAGAGACAGTTCATACAGATTAAAATCGAGTACAGAGGGCAGGCCTGTATATTTTTAAATCAGTATGCACCCAATGAGGAGGGTGAATGGACGCCATTCCTAAAAAAGGTGTTGGGGGATATGGCGAGGCATGCTCATATTCTGATAGTGACTAGGGGGAGATTTTAATTATGTACTGAACCCTTCATTAAATAAATTGGGCCTGGGTGCCCAACCATAGTCCAGAACAGGGAAACTACTGACCATATAGTGCTCAGAGCTGGCCTTAGTAGTTGCCTGGCAATTTCAACCCCCAAGAGACTGAGATTATTCACATTATTCTCCAAGGTGTGATTATGTATTCCAGGATAGATTATTCTTTGTTATCTTCCGCATGGGCACATCAATTGGGACTGGGACTATGATGACCTCTGATCATGCCCCTGTGGTACTGCGGCTGACCACCTTCCCAGTCCCTAAGAAAACCCTTTGGAGAATGAATGTTAGCCTTTTAAATCAGAAGACTTTGCCATCCTAATAAGGGTAAAGGTAACAGAATTCTTGAGATTAAATCCGACTGAGGATACCTAATCGGGAATCTGATGGGACACCCTTAAAAGCTCAATACGTGGAGAGATAATCGCTATTCCCCGCAGGTGAAAAAAGAGAGGGCACAGAAGAGAACAGACATTGAAAGACAGATGTCGGATCTGGAGTTTCAACATAAAATACTGCTAAATAAGACAGTTAAGGAGAATTGGAGCTGAAACAGAGACAACTGAACCAGATGTTGAATACTCAAATTGAAGGGCAACTTGGGTATTTTCAACAAAGGTATAGTATTTTGAACAGGCCGGGGAAATTATTAGCCTGGCAGCTCTGGAAGGAAGCAGCTAATAGAGCTGTAGCTAAACTAAAACACCCGAAAGATGGCACACTCACCTCCAACCCTCAAAAGATACAGCACACTTTTACACAGTTCTACTCAGACCTTTATGAGGCTGACAGACATCTTGACCATGGTGCTACAGTGAAACTTTTCTTAAATTCACTACATTATTCCGCACTCCCACAAGAAGACGCAGACACTCTGGGTGCACCAATAATGGTACAGGAGGTGGAAGCTAAGATTAAACAACTAAAGAAAGGGAAACCCCCTGGCACAGATATGGTGGCCTTCAGAATTTTGTAAAAATGTAGCTTCCTTGTTGTTGTTGACCTTAACGGAAACATTCAATGATCTCCAGGGGGTGCTCAGGATAGCTCCCGCCTTCCTGGAACCAAGTTCAAATCTCTGTAATACTGAAACCAGAAAAAGACCCGGAGAGATGAGAGTCTGTAAAGACCCATCTCCCTCTTGCCCATAAATCTTAAAATTTTTACAGGGATCCTCGTGGGTCAGTTGCAGAAATGTATCACCATGTTAATACACCACAGCCAGACAAGTTTTATCTCAGGGTAGACTGCTTCAGGACAACATTCAAAGATCCTTGAATATGATTTCATCCCAAAGGCAAAGGGAATCTTTCAACTAGCAATCAGCCTGGATGGTAAAAGGCTTTCGATAGGGTGGACTGGGTCTCCATGGCAGCCACTCTGGAGAAGTTTGCCTCCGGTCCACAGTTTATTGTGTCAGTCAACTCAGCCATGTGAATAAGAGCAAACGGCCACGCATCTGAAAGATTTTCATTGGGAAGGAGCACCTGTCAGGGGTGTCCCAGTCTCCACTGCTGTTCGCCAATGCTCAGATCAAGGGGGTGGCTGTGGGAGGGGCTGAGCAAAAGCTAGCCCTTTATGCTAACAAACTCCTTGTTTCATTTCTAAGAGACCCAGCATCCTCTCTCCTACATCTGTTACAATGCGTAAAACATTATGGGGAATTGGTGGGTTATGAGATAAATCTAACAAAATCAGAGGGTACTGAAAATTTTTAATTAGACTTTTTAGGGCTCATACGGTCACAAAACACTTTGATCCCAGCTATTTGGAAAATTGTTGGCAGTACTGCAGGGGAAGCAGGGGTACACACCACCACATTTCCTGGGTCTATCTGGTGTTGAAACCGTTCTGGATAGCTGTACATCAAGAAACAAAAATGATTGTAGGTTGCAATATTCCTATGTCCTTCACAGACCTGGTGCTGGGATCTCCCAGCCTCCTAACTAGCAGAAAGCAGAGCCCAAAACTGGGGGAGAATCTCAGCGTGGCAGCCCTAAAGTGTATCGCTATAAACTGGCTCTCCACAACCCATCCAACTGTGAAGCAGCGGAAGGCGAAAGTTAATGAACAGAAAGGATGGAAAGAATTATCAGCGTGTTGTGGTTGGAAACCGAGAAATTCCAGGATATGTGGCATCCCTGGCAAAACAAGAACTCATGGGGGGAGGCCAGAGAGTTGGAGAGTGTGGGAGATGAGGGACAGCTCCTTGAATGCAGCTAAAATATGGGGACTTTGTTAATCCTCTGAATTAATGTCACGGACACTGGGAAGAGGGGCACATGCCAGTCATGTTTGTTAAAAAGGTCATTAGGTAACATATAAACCTGTCTAGTGGAAATGAAATACTGTCAATGTGAAACCAGTTGCTTATCACTCAAATGTTATGTTACCCAGCTAGATGGTTGATCGTTAAGAATTGTACTGTGTTTTATCTTATTGTAATAGAATTATTACGAAGTTCAAAACAAAATATACAACACTCGGATAACAGCAATTTTTTGGGTGGTCAAAGAGGCCATTTTGAGTCTTAGCACACAATGTAAAGAAAAGGGACCAGACTTAAAATAATTAACATACCTAACTCTAATCTGTAAAATGGCCTGTGATTGTTAGTTCCACTGTTTTGTAGTTCTCCAGAATGCAGCCCTTGCAGCAGTTTCCTTGAAAGGGTTACATCGAATGCTGCTACCAGTTATTTGTGGTGCATCTGCCTGCCTGTCTCCTGGGGCAGACAGTAGCACACTGTTCCACAGTAGCATACAGGACAATCCATTCATCATGCACACACAGGCCATCAAACAGCAGTCCAAGAAATTACAGCAGCAATGCAAACAGGAGCCCCCTTTAGGGAGGTAACCTGACATAAACTGATGTCAATTCACAGCACGTTTCATTTTTCAGTGGGATTACTAGAGGTAAAAAGGACAAGCCACTGTTTTCTCCCATCTACCTTTCACAAAAAAAAAAAAAGAAAAAATCATCTCTTGGGACCTAAAGTATGTGATGTTGCTATTGCCAATACTTTGAAGAAGCACAGTTCCTATGCACTGCAAGAAGGCATACAATGTATTTAATTACAGGAATGTAACGTAATCTGTTACACGTTTTGGACTGCACCGCATGGCTATGCATATCTGTGGGGTCTATGGACACTGACTGTAGCTAAATTTCATTTAGAAGCTATAAACTATAACTTTTTCAGTGCTGTACATTTTATAAAAACATATTTAGTGCTTTTAAAACCCATCAGCAAAGCTAACTCACTGGCGCAATGGTAGTGCAACCACTGCAACACTGATGACCCAGGTTTGGGAACGAGCCCGAAGCATTGGGGGGGGGGGATGCAGTGCCAGCCCAGTGTCATGCTTACTCCTGGCAGAGGCTAGGAGTACAGCGGCCAGGATCTGCAAGAATAAGGGCAGGAGGTGATGGCAGACATCCACGCAATGTGCATGAGAGCAAGAACAGCAATGTCAGCACGTCATTACAAGTCTGCACCTCCATGGGGAAACCATAACAAGAAAATCCTCTATGACACGAGCATAGTGAAGCCTAGTTCTCATCGTCACACACACTCCGAATGATGCCTGGCATGTTGGGGAGGGAATAAAGCTAGATGCATTCTCTCCCCATGGTCCCTGAAGGACTGCCCCGCCATGGGGGGTAAGCCATGGGCCTCTTGTGTGGGCCAGATGGGTGCAGGTGGTGGCGGGACTCTCAGGGTTGATAAGGGGTACATCCCAGCTGAGCCATAGGAACAGAAACTAACTAAATAAAACCGAGGAGTCTCAGCCCTCCAAAGACACGCTTCTTACAGTGACCTAGGAAAGGACGCGAGGGTCTTGTTTGTGAACACCATGAGCAGAAATGCACCTCCAAAGCCATAACAGAACACTGCTATATTTGAAAACACATATTAGTTTAGATCACAGCAGTACAGCTTAGTTTAAGTCACAGTACTGTGGAACAATACCCTACAGATAAACAGTTTAACAGTCAGCTCTTAGCTCGCAGATGAATTCAGTTATAATACACTTCATCAAAAAACAATGCTGCAGAGAGAAATGGAAAACAGGTCTTGTAATTCATTTAATGTGACAATAATATGCTGACTTTCATTAGCGCTAAATGACTATTTGTTTCTGCTAATGTGTTACAAGCTACTGATGATACATTTTCCTCGAAATTACATACAGTAGGCATGCCTTTTAGTAAGCTACTCTGAAAGTCAATTCCTGATGGTTAATGACTCCTTGAGTCGCCAATCTAGCATTCCAAGATGTTTATAAACTTTTTTTAAATCACCAAAAAATGTTAATAGCAGGGTTGCTGTTGAGATGTCTACCCATGTTCATTTGACCGGTGGGGGGGGGGGTTACCAAGAGCAGCAGGTGGAAGCAAGACATCCATATCAGAGAGACCATATAAAAATATACTGGTGTAGGAATGGCACGATTTTTGGGAGGCAAGCAGGCATCTTATTTGAGTGGCCAGAAAATTAAAACTGAAACACGAAGAGAGGAAACCAGCAGTGGGACCTGAATTATATCTTTATTTAGTTTATTTATCTACTTTGTTTACCGGGTAAGACACACTGTGCCAAAGGCCCCGTTTCAGCAGAATGATGGTTTAAAATTTGACTTGAAAACATGGGTAAGTGAAATAGTGTATTCTGGTTGGCTGTTGCCAACCTATGCGCATTTATTTGTGTGCCAACACCTCCAAGTAATACTCTGGGGCTAGAATACATGTTACCAAAACAAAACTGCTGTAAACGTTTCTGCAAGTAACTCTTGAACAAATACTGAGGAGATCTGAACATTCCTTAAAACTTTAAGCAGTTAAACAACATATTGTTGTTGATGAGGTCATATTTTTTGGTCAGGTCCACAAACAGCACTCCAGTGAGAAAAGCAAGGCCACAGCCTTACTCACGTGGTCCATGAACCTGGCCAAGGCAACACCTGTGTCCCAAATTATTTTTTTTAATTCTGTGTTTCTCGCCTTCTGGGTCTGCCCGACTCAGCCCCCTAGCTCATCACTGACCTTCTCACGGACTTACTGGTTATCCACTACTTGTCTTCAGATAGGTTTAATTCTATATGAATGTGTGAAACAGTTTGTTCACTCAAGTGAAACTTTTCTTTATACCCCGCTATTGCCACAGATAGAAAATTTCTATTTTATAATTTTTAACACAGAATATTATCACATTTTTAACATGTACCTAAATGGGTGTTAAATCTAAATGGCTTGTGCTTAGTTAAGAGTGTATTTTCTTAACACAATTCTCATTCATTCTGTCAGTAAGTGAAACTGTCTGGTCCTTGAAGGATTCTCCTTATCTGCCTTTGTTGAAATTTGACCTTGAAGTGCTTCAGCAGCCAACTAGCTGACTAAAACTGGTTTCTTGTATTTAAACCTCTGTTCTGGTTTAAAAAAGGTATTTTAAGCCAATGAGAATTCTGTCAGGTTTTTTATGTATGATCTGGGTGTTAACAGAAAGTGATTTTCTGTGCAACTGTCATAAGCTTCCAAGGAAGGACTTGATTGGTTCGAAAGCTTCAGCAGTTTTATTTTGTAACATCTATGTTGGTCCAATAAAAGGTATCAAACCATGTGTTTCTGGATCTGTTCTTACAAGGGCCAATACGGCAACTAACTAATTCTGTGTCTCAAAAAGTAAGGGAATTCACTGCAAAAAACTGTATTAATGCATCAGTTAGAGTTCAGGATAAAACGTAAAAAGTAGGGAAATATGATGTTAGGGTTTTCAACCCTAACACCCCACCCTAAAGTCAGCAAATCAGGTGTGCCGTGGGGTTGTCAAACCTAACGCTCACCTCATTCCATTACTAAATAAGCGTAGATGTAGGATTCTAGCTTATTTACACTGCTCCTTCCACATCCTTCCTGCTTTTCCCAACCTCATTCCTTCTTGCATCATTGCATAATTTGTCCCTGAGCCACCTCTTTATTTACTGCCCTAAATCCTCCCTCCCACACCCACCTATCCTTGTATACTCACAGCACCTTATCCCTTCGCTCTTAGTATTATCCCAATTCCAGACCCCCCCCCACACTGCCTGCCCACTTCTCCTGACAAATGTCTCCTCCTTTATACACTTGGGTTTTATTAAATTGACTTATGTATTTCTCTCCGCTTGTAGCATCCAATACAGCTGCTCTCTTTGCTGGACTATAATGCCTTAACCTTACAGGAATACTAAACCATGAATGCTTGTTGAATCTAGTACCAATTTTTACTGACTTGCTACCCTATTGTTATATCTCCCTGTACACCTATACTGACTGTCTTCTACCTGAACATAAATGTATTTTTACTTGTCTTGTCTGATGCAGGCCCACCTGCACTGTTATACACTCAAGCCAAGAGTCAAGCCATACAAAAACAAGAGTACTGGATTTTAGGAAGGCTGACTTTGGGAAAATGAGAGAGTGCCTTAGAAAAGCACTAGCAAATGGGCAAGAGGGAGGGGTGGAGGAACAATGGGGAATAATCAAAACAGCCATTGCAGAGGCAACAAGCCTTTGTGTGAAGCAAATCAATAAAACAAAATGAAGGAAAAAACCACTATGGTTCTCAAAAGAGGTGGCAGGGACGGTTAAGGAGAAAAGGATAGCATTCAGGAAATATAAGGAAACACAGAAGGAGCAGGACAGAGAACTTTATCAGATAAAGCAGAAGGAGGCAGGGAAGGCAGTCAGAATAGCAAAGGCACAAACTGAGGAAAAGATAGCCAACTCTGTTAAGAAGGGGGATAAAACTTTTATAGGTACATTAGGGCGAAGAAAGACCAAGGGAGGGATACAGAGACTTAATAAAGGGGAGGGAATGTGGGCAGAGGGTGACAGTGAAAAAGCAGGGATGCTGAACGAATATTTCTGCTCAGTATTCACAACAGATGAGGAGGGGGAGGTGCCTAAACCAAACAAGGGGGAAACTCTGAATGGGGGGGTCGATACCAGTCCATTCACAGAAGAAAGGGTTTTGAAAGAACTCTTGAAACTGAGGGTGGACAAAGGAATGGAGCCTGATGGGATTCACCCAAGAATACTAAAAGAACTAAGGGTAGAACTAGTAATACCACTGACTACTCTCTAACAAATCATGGGAGGATGGAGTGGAACCCGAGGACTGGAGGAGGGCAAATGTGATTCCACTTCACAAAAGTGGGAGCAGGGCAGAGGCAGGAAACTACAGACCAGTTAGTTTGACTTCAGTGGTAGGGAAAATGATGGAATCACTTCTGAAGGAAAGAACTGATGAGTACCTAGAGGCCAGTGGGGCACAGGACCCAAGGCAGCATGGCTTCACAGCAGGAAGGTCATGTCGAGACGAACCTAATAGATTTCTTTGACTGGGTAACCAAAGTAGTAGACCAGGAGGGGCTGTGGATATGGCCTACCTAGATTTGTACAAGGCATTCGACACAGTCTCACACAAAAGATTAATATACAAGTTAGCCAGCCTTGGAGTGGGTCCCAAGGTGGTAGCCTGGATAAAAAACTGGCTGGACAACAGGACGCAAAAGGTAATAGTAAACGGAGTCCACAGTGAAGAAAGGAGGGTAACTAGCGGGGTACCGCAGGGTTCGGTACTGGGACCAGTCCTCTTTAATATCTTTATAAGTGACATTGGAGAGCACCTGGAAGGAAAGGTATGCCTCTTTGCAGATGACACAAAGATCTGCAACAGGGTTGATACACAAGGTGGGGTGGAAAGAATGCAAAGGGACTTGGCAAGGCTGGAGGAATGGTCAAATATGTGACAGCTCAGATTCAATGCAAAGAAGTGCAAGGTAATGCTTCTGGGAAACAAAAACCCAGTGGAAGAGTACACGATTGGGGGGTGAGTTAATAACAACAATAAAAATCGAAAGAGACCTAGGAGTAATTATATCAGATAACCTAAAGGTGGGCAAGCAATGTGAGAAGGCAGTAAGGAGGGCTGGGGGATACTGGGATGCATAGGGAGAGGCATCAACAGTAGAAAACAGGAAGTTGTTATCCCTCTGTACAGACAGTTAGTGAGACCCCATCCGGAGTACTGTGTGCAATTCTGAAGACCCCATCTCTGCAAAGACATAGAAAGAGTGGAGGCTGTTCAGAGGAGGGCAACCAAAATGGTGCAAGGTCTGCACCAGAAGACATACGAGGAGAGACTAAATCAGCTTAATATGTATACCCTTGAGGAAAGGAGGGAGAGGGGGGACATGATAGAAACTTTCAAGTATCTCAAGGGAATTAACAAGGTACAAGAGGGCACTATCTTTCAGAAGAAGAGATGTGCAAGAACAAGGGGGCACAATTTGAAGATAGAGGGGGGACGGCTTAGAGGTAATGTTAGAAAGTATTTTTTCACACAGAGAGTTGTGGATGCATGGAACAGCCTTCCTGAGGAGATTGTGGAGTCAGGAACAGTGGGAGAATTCAAGAATGCATGGGACAGGCATAAGGCAATTATAGTGGGGGGCAGGAAGAAGTAAGCTGTTGATTAACTAGAATCTGCAGCTTATCCGTCACGTAGGGAAATGGGCAGGCTGGGTGGGCCAAGCGGTCCTTATCTGCCGTCAAATTTTATGTTTCTAAGTTTACTTGCACTTACTGTTTATTTGCCTATATACAGTGCCTTCAGAAAGTATTCACCCCCCTTGGATTTTGTCACATTTTGTGATGTTGCAAACTCAAATTAAAATACATTTATATGGGATTTTTTTGTCATGTATCTACACAAATTACTCTATAATGTCAAAGTGGAATGAAACTTCTGGAATTTTTTGTACATGTAATTTAAAATAAAAACCTGAAATGTCTTGATTTGGTAAGTATTCACCCCCTTTGCTATGACACTCCAAATTAAGCTCAGGTGCATCCAATTTCCTTGTGAGATCACCCTAAAACTTGAATGGAGTCCACCTGTGGTCAGATCAAATGGTTGACATGATTTCAGAGGAAATATTTATTTTATTTAGCTTTTGTTTACCGGGTAGGTACACTAGACAAGTAGTATGCCTATTTTCAGGAACGACCCGGGAGAGTACAGAACATACAAGATACATACAAGGCAACTTAGGAGATACAGCTTATTACAGGAGGTACTAACAATTGTAGTAAAACATATACACAGGCAGTATTTACATCATATAACAGTAATTGCACCTGTCTATATAAGGTCCCACTGTTGACAGTGCATGTCAGAGCAGAAACTCTACCATGAAGACCAAGGAGCTGTCCGTAGAACTCCGTGATAGAATTGTGAGGAGGCATAGATCTGGGAAGGGGTATAAAAACATTTCTAGGGTGTTTGAAGTTCCCAGGAGCACAGTCAAGTCCATCATTAGGAAATGGAAAGATTACAGAACCACCCAGACTCTTCCTAGAACAGGCCGTCCTCCCAAACTGAGCAACCGGGCAAGAAGGGCCTTGGTCAGGGAAGTGACCAAGAACCCAATGACCACCCTGACAGAACTACAGAGTTCCGTGGCTGAGATGGGAGAACCTGTCCAGAGGACAACAATCTCTGCAGCACTTCACAGATGTAGCCTCTATGGAAGAGTGGCTAGGCGGAAGCCACTCCTGAGAAAAGGCCACATAATAGCATGCCTGGAGTTTGCAAGAAGGCATGTGGCAGACTCTTGAGACCATGTGGCAAAAGATTCTCTGGTCTGATGAAACAAAAATTGAACTCTTTGGCCTGAATGCAAAGCGCTATGCCTGGCGCAAACCGAACACAGCTCATCACCCGTGTAACACCATCCCTACCATGAAGCATGGTAGTGCAGCATCATGTTATGGGGATGCTTTTCAGCGGCAGGGACTGGGGCACTTGTCAGGATAGAGGGAACAATGAATGGAGCCAAATACAGGCACATCCTTGAGGAGAACCTGCATCAGTCTGCAACAGACCATGGACTAGGGCGAAGATTTACGTTCCAACAGGACAACGACCCCCAAGCATACAGCCAAAGCAACACTGGAGTGGCTTCAGAACAAGAAGGTGAATGTCCTTGAGTGGCCCAGCCAAAGCCCAGACTTGAATCCCATTGAGAATCTGTGGAAAGACTTAAAGATTGCGGTTCACCGACACTCCCCATCCAACTTGACAGAGCTTGAGCAAATCTGCAAGGAAGAATGGGCGACAATCCCAAATCCAGATGTGCAAAGCTGATACAGACATACCCAAGAAGACTCAAAGCTGTAATTGCTGCCAAAGGCGCTTCTACAAAGTATGGACTCAGGGGGGTGAATACTTAAGTAAACAAGATATTTCAGTTTTTAATGTTTCATAAATTTTTGTTACAAAAACTATTTTGGCCCCTTTAAATTGTTGAGTATGCTATGTGAATCAAGGGGGGAAAAATCATTTCAATGCATTCAAAATTCTGGTAGTAACACATCAAAATGTGACAAAATCCAAGGGGGTGAATACTTTCTGAAGGCACTGTATAAATGCATTGCTACTTGACCTTGTGTGATGCAGGTCCACCTTGTAAATGAGCTTGCACAATGGTGTTCGCCTGGATAAATAAAGAATTTGATTGACTGATTGATTGAGATGTGTACACTGAATGTAAATGGGGTGCGCATTAGGGCTGAGGACACCTGTGTTTCAAAACCAGTTGGAGGCTGTGGGTCCCTCTGGTGCCCCTTTGAAGAAGTAACTTGCACTTATATGAATAAAATATTCTTTAACTGCCATTCTTGTGTCTTGTGCTTTGGTGGGTGGTGCTGGAATAAGTAGCCTTATCAAATAGGATTCTACCTCCAATTGTAAGTTATTACTTATGTACTGTATGCTGAATCTCATGTTTTGTATGAGCCATCTGGATGGCCAGGGTCATTCCTGGAAATTGTCCCCCAGACCAGTGTACCTCCACATATACCAGATAAATACATAAAATAAATTGTCCTTTTGCTGCTTGGGGGGGGGGGGTTAGTGTTGGAAACCCTGACACCACATTTCCCTAATTTTATGTGGTTAAGTTGAACCCCAACTGGTGCATTAACACAGTTCTTTGCAAAGAATATATACTTATATTTTTTTATAAAATGAGTAGGTACGGTCCTGAATCTTGATTGGCTCAGACGGGATTCTATCTATGTCTTTGATTAATACTATATCACAGGTAAAAAAAAAAAAAAAGCCCCAGTACCTGTGACCTTAGTGCAGTCCAATATCCTTGAATGTGATTCAATTTTAAATGCTGCCATGTTGTGTGTGTGTAGCAATCAGCTGCCGCTTTCATCTGTTCAGTTGACATCAAATTAAAATAGATAGAGCATTGCACAGAAACACAAGCCACATGTTTATTTTTAAGGAAAAGATCCATGCGGCTTGTTTTCCCTATCCACAGCACTCACCTGGACATACCAGCACTGTCTCGCTCTAAGTCCTGAGCCATGGATGGTGAGACCAGCAGGGAGTTTTTCAGAATGTGCTATCACAGATAGTAGCATGCTTTTGGCAAGACAAGCAAAACCGTGGTCTTGCCAGTGGCCTAGCATAGGGACCCTGTGGCTCAGAGTCAAGCAGCTTGGCCCAGCCCAGCACCCACAGTGACAACTGGGCAACATGCAAGCACTGTAGAAAGTAGAGGGACTACAAAGTATAAATTTTAGGAATTTGTTTAATGAAGGACAATTTTTTTCAATCATATCATATTCATAAAGCATATACCCATTTTATAAGCACAATAACACACTCCGGGGTGTGGATTTGTCTGGATAAATGCACTTCTGGGGCAGTGAGATATTCAACCACACACTATGCCCCTAGGCGTGCATTTATCCAAACTAATCCACACCCCATCATGTGCTGTTGCTTACAGAGAGATACATACAGTATATGGTTACCCCTTGTTGTGCACAGATTTCCATCCTAGTTAAAAAGCTGTTGCACCACAGTTCAAAGGTCATAGAGTGCAGCTGCACCTTTCTGTGATGCAACAACATTTTTAATTAGATTTGAAACTCGTACCATCTGCTGTTTTACTTTCATTCCCCCCACACACACTCAGCAACCAAACATTCTCCTAACACAAACTCTTCTTTTCATAGGCATCATAGGTATCATCAAGCATCAAAGACTTTTGTCCATATCTCTTGCCAATCCCTCAATGTTTAGAACTTAGTTGTTCTTTCCCTACAAAATAGGTCCAATCTTAGTTTAAAGGCATCCATAGTCGGACTATCCACCACAGTAGAAGGAAGATCATATCAAGAGGAAATTACCCTTTGGCTAAACCAATATTTCCTTTTGTTAGAATTCCATTTGGACAAAAACAGTTGCTTACTATGTCTCCTTCCACTACACCAGCTTGTCTTAAGTGTGAAACCTAATTCCTCTCGCAACTTGGTGTCCCCCATTATTTTGTAGAGCATATACAAATCACCTCTAAGCCTCCTGTAATGTAATAAATAAAAGTTTAATTGCTCCAATCTGTCTGAATAAGGTATCTCTTTGAGCCCAACCACTGATCTCTTAGCTCTTCGCTGCACCCCCTCTCGTCTAAGAATATCCTCCCTTTTATATGAGGACCACACTTGAGCACAGTACTCCAAATGTGGCCTGACCAATGCACCATACAATGGGATCAAAACCTTCTCATCCCTACTGGAAATATGCTTAAAATACAGTTGAGGTTTTGGTTAGCTCTTTTAACCTGGTCTTTGTAGTGGGAACTAAACTTGAGATCGGCAGTAATCTTGATACCCAAATCCTTTTCCCCCTGGGTAACATTTAGGGTAACCCTCCCAGGTTTGTAAGCACAGTTGTTGTCATGAGGGCCCAAGTGCATAACCTTACACTGTGTTCAGTTCAAGTTTATTTGTCTCAGTCCACTGTAGGTTTTCATCACTAGCCCCTTGTAAGGATAGAGCCTCAAGTGGATTGTTCACGACTATACCCACCCTAGAATCATCTGCAAATTTAAATAACCAGATATTTGGGTCTTTATGTTTTAGAGTGGAATTGTAAATATTAAAGAGGCAGGGACGCAGGACCGATCACTGAGGGACCACACTAGAGATTGGTGCCCAATCCGACAGTGTCCCCTTAATAGTAACTCTGTTTCCTCCCCTTTAAAAATTCAAAGTTCCAGATTAGAATCCAGACTGAGCTCGGCTAATGTATTTAATAGCTCTAAATGAGGAAGTTTATCGAATGCCTTTGCCAAATCCATAAAGGCTACATCTACTGCATTTCCCTTGTCCAGCTCTCTATTAACTTTTTCATAAAAGCTAAGTAGATTCGTCTGACAAGACCTTGATTTAGTAAAGCCATGTTGTAAAGGATCGGACAGACTATGTTCATCTAGAAAAAACAATTTTTTTTCTTTTAAAATACCCTCCAAAACTTTCCCTACCAGTGAGGTTAAACTCACTAGCCTAAAGTTTGCTGGTACAGACTTGGGCCCTTTCTTTAGCAATGGAACCACAATGGCAACTCTACAATCCTGTGAGACTTCTTCTCTATCTAGAGAAGACTGGAATATATGAGTTAGGGGTAGTGTCAGAAGGTCAGCCAGCTCATATAGCACTCTGGGGTGTACATCATCTGGGCCTGGGGATTTGCTTATATCCAACTTCCGCAGTCTGTCTCAATCATCACTGGGGTCAGTTACAATTTGCCCAGGAGGTGACTGACAATTAAGTATACAAGGGGTTAAAACACTGTTGTTAAAGACTGAACAGAAGTATTTGTTTTGTATGTCAGCCATCTCTTTATCTGAAGCCAATGTGCCACTGCTATTCCTGAAGGGGCCTATGACACTAGAACTGCTTTTTATGCTGTTAATACAGGAAAAGAAGGATTTTTTATGGTCCTTCGCCCTTGTTGCTAAAAGGGCCTTCTGTTGGGCTTTCGTCTTTTTAATTGTGGATTTAACCTTCTTTGTAAGGTCTCTAAAGATCTGGTGATTGTACTGGGGTTTTATCCTTCTTATATTTTTTAAACATTCTGTTCTTTTTGTTAATCAGTCTTTTGTTAGATGAGTTCATCCAACCAGGCTTATTCTTCTTTTAGATATTACATTTGTGCGAACTTGGAATATATTTATTAGTTAGTACTTTTCATTTTATAAGAAACAAGTTCCACATCCCATCAACCAAACATCCATGAAAATCTTTTGCCCAATCCCATAGGGAAAATTCACCTCTAAACCATGCAAAGTCTGCCTTGGAAAAATTCAACTTTTTTGTAGAACCTGACTCAGTACGCGTATTAGTCCCATTGACGCTAAACAGGACCACAGAATGGTCACTGTTATCAAGTGGGGTATTAATCCTGACATTAGCAAGTAAGTCGCCCATATTTGTTAACACTATATCCAGTGTATTATTATGTCTTGTGCTGTCTAATACTTTTTGATCCAGTCCGATGTGATCAAACACATCCAGAAACATGGAATCTGTTTTGTTAGCTCCAGTGGTGCAAGCGGTAGACAAGAAGTACAGGAACTCAGGTACTGGCAATTATGAAATACAGAAAGAAGATCTTCAATCTAAAGGATAGTGGTGTCAAGGCACAACTATTTAATTTGACGCTAGTAGATTGTTAGAGATATTAAAGTATTTCTAGGAAAATAGCATTGTTGTACAAGTCAAATGGTGTTATGGAAACCCTGATAGCAGATCACAGATCCAGAAACTGTCACTATGTTGCTGGTTTAAGAATTTCAGTTTTAGTGTCAGTGGGGAGAAGTACAGGAACTCAGTTCCTGCTACAAAAAAGGTACAGTAACTGAGTTCCTGTGCGTTCTTGCTTGCTTTCATCACTGGTTAGCTCCTTTCAATAGTTTCCAGTTTATATTGGGTAGGCTTAAGTCCCCCAAGAGTACAATTCTGTCTGCTGGGTCTAATTTGCCTAGTTGGTTTAAAAAAAAACATATCATTAGCTGCTATTGCAGAGGGTGGTCTGTAAACTAGTCCGTTATTATTTTATGTCCATCATGGGGGAGTAATTTAACCCATAAAAGCTCCAACTCCGAGTCATCCTGATGAATCTCCACACTTTTAATTGAGTCATGGATATACATGGCAATATCATCCCCTTTCCTATATACTCTAGATTTATAATATAAATTAAATCCCTGTATAGATTTTGCCCAAGTATCATTATTGTCCCACCATGCCTCCGTAATAAAGGCCAAATGAATTGTTTGTGTTGTTAGTAATATTTTAAGCTCGTCAGATTTGTTCACCAGACTTCTGGCACTGATTAGCACTCCCTTCCAATCCAGTACTTCCCTAGCTCCTTTATTCCTGTGTGTACTAGAGCTGCTGTCAGTCACCAGGCTCCCCGCCCCCATCGCCAGTTTAAATGGAACTGAATTACCTCATAAATTTTTTTGCTTAATATCCTCGTACCTGTTTGATTGAGGTGGAGGCCATCTGATTTAAACAGGGATTTATTATTAAAAGTGACAGAACTGTCCATAAAACCGATGTTTTCATTTTTACAGTATTGTCTCAGCCAATTGTTAATATTTAAAATTGCCCCATTTTTATATGCCTGGTGACCAAAAGTTGGTAACAAACCGGATATTATGAATTTCCCATCTTTGTCTCTGATCCTGTTGGCTATATCACTAAGTTTGGTTTGTTAATCCTTGAAACCAGTTTCGTTAACATCATTTACAGTACACCTGTGTGCAGGATCACTAGCAGATTTTTTGTATGCTCCAGGAGCCCATCTAATAAATTAGACATGTCACCTATTTTAGCCCCAGGAAGTGTGCTAACTGTAGTATACGACTTCCTTCCATTACATACTGCAGAATCAATACCCTTTGTTATAGAGTCCCCAATAACCACTATACCCCTGGTTTGTATGTCTTTAAATATAGTCTGATGTGCTTTATTAGGGTCATGGGTAGGATTACCTTTAGCTCCAGACTTAGTTTTAGTTTGTATGTTATGGTCTACTGGTGCACCGTCAGTGTGCTGGCTAAGACTATCAAATTTGTTCTGCAACTTTAGGGGAGTTTGAACTGGCTGATTTGGGCGAAGTTCTCTGTTGGTGCATTTAACTTGTTCCCA
Source organism: Neoceratodus forsteri (assembly GCA_016271365.2). Taxonomy (NCBI): domain Eukaryota; kingdom Metazoa; phylum Chordata; order Ceratodontiformes; family Ceratodontidae; genus Neoceratodus; species Neoceratodus forsteri. Next base: position 1,691,928,015 of record CM057456.1, on the reverse strand, counting down.
AGGTAAATCATTTATGACCTGTGTATCCACTAATAGCTGTCCCTTTTCCTTTGCTAAATCAAACATTGTTGCCTCCTTACTATTAACATCTTGGGCTTGATTAATAATAAGATCCTGAGCTACTTTGTCTATGTAGCTCTCGAGGAGCTCAATTTTTTATGAGTCTCCAGTCTTGTTAACAATTATTCAATTTCTTCCTGCAGGGTACTAATTAATAAACAATTATCACATATAAAATCTTTACTAGCAGGTTCTTCTGTGTACATCCTGCATCTGGAACAAGCCTTTTTCTTGTTACCTCTTTTGTTTCTAACCTATGACATATTAAGGATAATTGGTAGTCCTTCTTATGACAAGGAGAAAGTCTATTGGAAACGTTCTGCCTTGTAGGGTAACACTTACCCTCAGCCTTTGTTTCTGCACACTCCTATACCCAGGTACCAAGCGTAACCAGCGGACACAGCTGACGCGTGCCCCGCTCACAGCAGTGCTGTTTAAATGCAGTGGCTCACCCAGAAGTGCTCTGTAAAGGTCACTCCCGAGAGCGAATGATATTGGTAATAAAAAACTTCTAAAGTGCAATAAAAAGTCCTAAAACAGAGCCCCTCATGCGTGACTCTGTCTGGAAATCAGCTCCATGTATTAAAATAGCAGGAGAAACTGTAAAAATCTTGTTTCTTCATTTTTATAAAACAGAAAGCTACACCTCTCCAGTGTGGGTTCTGAGTAGCTGGGTAAATTTTTTTTTATAATAAAAATTTAAAACCATAATTTCAGGGGAAGAAAAGAAAGCAGAATTTTTGTATGTTATGTTTCAAACCACATACTATGCAAAACATTTGGGCAACCACACACAGCTCAGTTATGGTTCCATCTTTTGAGTTCCGATGACATCCTGAACCTCTTGAGCTTCCTATGATATTATCACAACATCTCGATGGAAACACAGCCTAGATGTGCATGGTTACTCTTATTCGCCATTTATATACATAATTACAGTACTACATTTGGTGAGTTAGGACTTATGACAGTCAGCCGATAATTTTGTTGTCAACCAACATTACAGCAATTGCGACTGCTTTATGTCGACCACATTTGCGGTAGGCATAAAGGGAGTAATTTCAGACTGTGTTTTCTTCAGGGGCTTCACCCCCAGAACACCCCATGCAGAGGCTCTGCCCTCGCTACTAAATAATCAACTCCGGTGAATTTGCTTCGAGGAGGGGTGCAATACCCCCAGAAAGTAGTGCTGGAGTCCCATGTCGACACTACAGCGACCTGGCGCTGATGTCACTGTAGTGTCAGTTGCGGTAAAACTGTCACCATAGCGACAGCATACTGTGAGTTACAGCCTGTCTGCAGCTCTTCATGGGCACTGTTCAGTTCTGTGACAGAACAGATGCCTCACATGTGAATTTGTTTTCACAGGGTCCCATTCCAGGCCACAACGGTATTTCAGGTTGTTATACATAAAACCCCAAGTGGTAGGTTGGTTCCAGCCAACACAAGGGATGTTGACAGAACACCTACTTTGGCTTGTGATATTCCACTTACAGAATCTATTTTTTTGTGTGAAAAATTAATGAGTATGTTTTTCAAAGGGTATCTTCAGTCAGATTTATAAGATGTGACTAGAAATGCTGATATGTCTTCAAAGGAGAACTGTTCTGAACCTGTATTTCATTTTTAGGACTGCAGTAGGCTTAGCCCTGCAGTCCTTTTATGATCACTTAGGAAAAAGGACTCCGCATTCCTTCCAAACGAACAACATGTTGGACTGCATCACAGTCGCCTCCGCATTTGTGAAGCAGTCAGCCCATGTTGTCCCTACCGACTGCAGCACTACACTATTTCACTGTGCCGGTGGTCATGGCAGAATACATCATACTCTGTTGTGTCCAGATGACTGTTTGCATTGTACTGCGCGTGCACTCGCGAGCGCATGTGCAGTACCAAGCAGCCATCTTAGTCTGCAAGTCTCGTCATGTTCGGCCATTGACTGCGGCAGATATTTATATATTTTTAATATTATATAATTTCCCCGCCTGACCCTCCTTTCAGCACCACCACCCCACCCCAGAAACATAGAAATGACACTGGGGTGCCCAAGCCCAGTGTTGCAACTGGGGATCCTATGTCTTTTTCTGACATTGGGGGTGTCCAATCCCCCAGTGTCACGATTGTGGATTGTCGGTTCTCTTTTTTTTTTATTATTATTTTTTACCTATAAAAAAACAAAACAGCCCATCAATGTCTTCCCCAACATAACTGTGACACTGGGGGGTGCCCAATTCCCTAGTGTCGCAACTGGGGATCGTCTGTCGCTCTCTTTTTTTTCCACCTGTTTACAACAAAACAAAAAGGTACACCAATGTCTTTTGTGGCCGTTCCTTACCCCCACCCGATCCTCCCAATGACCCAGCACCTCCCCCCCAAGCCCTTACTTACCAATCAGGGGTCCTCCTCTCTGGACCACAGACACATCTTCACTCCTCAAAGCCAGACAGCGAACTGAAGACACAGGTATGCAATTCAATGTATTTCAATGGAGTTTTGAACTTAGTGGCATAACTTCTTGAATCTCTTATCCCTTTAAATGTGTTTCTAGTGCTCTGTGTAACATGGGGAAGTATGACACAGGCAGCAGACACATTCATGTAAAAGAAATCCCTTCTGATGCTGATGTGTTCATAATGAACAAGTAATTTATGTGCTAAACTCAGCAGAGCCTATCCTACAAGCCTCAGTTTAAATGTAACATACCAGTGCACATCACTGAAGGTCAGCTCCCTGCTTCTAGACTTGTAAAGGTTATTTCATCTGCATTGCACCCCTTTTGGTAGATCCACAGTTTACCTAAGAGTTCCTATTCTTTCCCATGAAATACATTTTTATTGGTTTGGTTGCTATGTCACAACTGTGTGCTAGCTGTCTTTGTTGACACATGGGAATGGTCCTTCTAAAATACTAAAACCATCTCATTCTAATTTTTTAACCTTCTTTTTACCTCCTGCAACTGACTACTAGTATGCCTGTTCTTTGGGGCTCACAACAGCATCTTCTGCCCAGCATACTTACCATTCACTACCACCAAGGGAACCTACGTGCAAGACCTCTAGCGCCCCGTCATCATTCTTTTTTTTCATAATCAATCCAGAGCTGCTTAGCTGAGAGCCAATATTTAAATTTTCAGTGAGATCCTGCTTTAACTCATTTTACAGCTTGATGGACAGAAGCACTGGGATGTTAAGTACTTTGCTCAGGGTCACACAGCGAGTAAGTAGTTCTCGTGGGATTTGAACCTTGGTCTTCCGTGTTCCCAAGGCAGTGCCCTAGCCACTGTACTATTCTGCTTCTAATGTACCATGTAGTAAATTAAGAGGCAAGTGGCATCATGGGGGTACTCAAACAGACAGAAGTTTCTCATTCGATGCAGGCTGGTGAAAACTGAACATTTCTTTCTGTCAGTCTGATCGTCTGGGAGAAGGTGGTCAGCCAGGTGTTAGCGCTCTTGATACATTTATAGTCTCGCCAACGTCCATCCCAACAGTTTGGTGTCGATTTTTATTTTTACTGTTTACTAATCTGGTTGTCCTACTAAAGCATAGTTACCATCAGCGGTGGGGGTTCTGCTGCTAGCAAACGAAGGTAAGTTAGCACTCAAGAAAAGTGACTCTCTGATGCAAAGTGCTAAGTTTAATCTGTGCAGACAGAGCCCCCTGTGGAAGTGCCATTTCATGAAGCACTGAGGGACTGACACTATCTATCCAACCAAATGCAGCACTGGCTGGTAGTGGCATGGTCTGTTTTGTTCAGATTGGGGTCCTACTTCTGCCTAGTTTTAACTGGTAAGCCCATAAGCACAGGAAGGTTAAGTTACTTTTCCAAAGTCATACTGCATATTTGTCGAGGCTATGAAAGGATTTGAATCCTCCATCTCCTACTGTGATTCACAGTTTCATACTGTAATCACTGGACCATACAGCCTTCTGAGGACCCACTTGTAGCTGAGTTACTAGGTTTACATGTTTACTCCTTTTTTTTTTGTTACAGAAGTAGGCAATTACTGTCCATCAAGACTGTCTCCCACTCCAAGTAGGTGTATCGTGTACTATGTGAAAATGATGGCAAGTACTTATCTAATTCTTTATTAAATGAAGTAATTTTCAGTAATTCTTGTGGCAGCGTGTTCCACATTTTCGGTGCCCGTACAGTAAAAAAAAAATTATCTTGTTTGTTGGTGTTTGCCCTAGATACTTATGTGGTGTTGTTTTTTTTCTCCAGTTTATTTACCCTGGATTGTCCAGCAAAGATTCACATCTCATTTTCAGTGGGGTCCTGCTTCTACCCCTTTCTGCAGATGGTCTGACTAGAATACTACATAGTTAAGGCAACAGTGCAAGTTATGGTGAAAAATTGTACCTATATAAGTATTTTATTCTATTTTTTTAATTGCCTTTATCTCTTGGTTTGTAAGATGCCCTTTTTGCCCCATGTCAGATCTGCTTTACTTTTTGTTTTAATTACATTTTTAATAATATAGGGAGCAGTCTGTTTAATACAGCTGTACCAGGTATTTATCATTATACTCAGCTGTTTTTCAGCATCCCTTTTCTTGTGACTTAGATGAACTAGCATACAGCAGACACTGCTTCCTGTCCACACAGGACAAGGAGTGCTCAAAATCAGGTAGAATAATGATGGAAACCTTGGGATAGCCATACTAAATGGAGTATTCCTTTAATCATTTCAAATGTAGAAAATCTATGAAAACAGATTTGAAACAAGATAAAAAAGCATATCACAAGACAGGAGACAAATTACAATCTAAAAAAAAGAATAAAAAAGTATAGGTTTTGTGTGTATCGTGCACTGCTGTTTTAAGTAACTTGCCCAAGTTCACCCAAGGAGTACTGTATTTGGCTTTAAACCTGGACTCTTCCGATTCCCTAGCCAGTGACTGAATCACTAGACCACAGTGCCTCCCATAGGCTGCACTACTTCACATGTTATTGTGGTACTCTCTTCAGTTTCTCCCTTTTTAGATGGAGGGCTGTGAAAGGTAGCTAGCCCCTGCCAATCAGTCCACTTTGTGCAACTCCTGGATTTCTTGCACGTTGACATTTTTTTTATATTCATATTTTATTGCATTTTCTAACATAAAACAACGCAACAACGTACAGTATTTACAAACGTATATCACCACTTATTCAAAACTATTTACTGTTTGGCAAAACACTTCATTTATACTTTATCTGATAATTCAGGGTTGTCTGGTATAGGGACGGTGTGTAATTTACTTACATACATTTAAGATCAGTTTATATATTTCATTTCACCACAATACAAAGGTGGAGTCTACATTCATAACGTAGAGACAGCGGTTCCATCTGTTTCCACCTTTTTTCTTTCTGATCTCGTACACTGTATGTTAAGCTTGCCAACTGATAGATGGGAGTTACTATCTGGACCCAGATATTTAATTTTGGAATTGCATTTGTTAACCATTTCTTAGTTATGCATTTTTTCACTGTTCTCATACAGATACCTGGTAGATATTTTATTGCTGGGTCTTTCAATTCAGGTTGGAAGACGTGGAACAAAACCAGTTCTTTTGTAAGAACTAACTGTGCTGTAAAAACCATATTCAGTGCACCCTCTATGTCTTGAAAGAAAGGAGATGGGGGACATTCCCAGTAAACATGAAAGTGTGTGGCTCTTGGCTCGCCACATTGTCTCCAGTAGTGGCCGTGGCTACAGCAGAAATATGCCCTGCTGCACTGGAGTGATAAAGAAATGAACCAGGCACCATACCTCTTAACCTTTCTTTACCAAAATGTGTGACAAATGAGCAAAATGTGTGTCATATCATCAAACATGTCACTGCAAGCTCAGAACACAATGGCTATCAGTGCACTAATGTTATTAATGTTTGCTGATAACTGAGCATACTGGATTATAATGAATTTCTGCTTTAAAGGCTCAGTGAGAAATGTGTAATATCACCTTCCCCATGTGGAACAAAGGATTTCTGAGAGGTAAAACGAGTGACATATTGTATCTTTTAATGTGTGACAGTTGAGAGGTATGCCAGGCACTTCCAGCTGAATTCCCTCCAGATCATGGACGAGGATATTTTGCATATATATGTACAACTGATTTCCCAAAAATTGTCTTCCTGAGGGGGGCAGACCCCCCCACACACACCATTTCTGGAATGCTCCCAGCAATGGGAATTTACTTAATTCCTGTAAGGCCTGATATAATATGAGTAATGGTGTGTTTCTGTATGGATTGTTGTACTATCCTGAACAGAGGATTGATCATATATGGACCTGCACCCCCATTCAACATCCGAGTTAGATATGCTCTCACTTGACAGTAATGAAAGATTTCCCTCTTCAGCAGGCCATATTCCTGTACAAGATTTTGAAATCATTTAATTGCCTTTCCCTGTAATAGTTGCCAAGGGAAGTACAGGCCCTTTCCATACCATATCTTGTAACCAGCATCGAATCTTGCTGGACTAAAATCAGGATGCATGTGTAAGGGAAGCAACCATAAGAGTAATTGTTTCATTTAATCTTTCTTTGCCCATTTTTTCCATATCCATATCTATAGGGGAGTTTGCAAAAATATGGAGCCACAAATCAGCACAAAATTCATGTCTGTAATTCTAGTAGAGTACCTTCAATGGGGCCTGTAGGTAGGCATTCTCTCATGTTGACAATCATTTAGATGGCTCAGTCAGAGTCAACATTCTTTCATGACGAAAATGAAGCAGCTTCCTGTCATTTATCTAGTATTTGTTTCCATATTTTTTTATGCAGGATATCCAAATAAGATACTGCATCGTTTTACAGTGGGATCCTACTTATACTCATGTTAACAGAGACTAGTGGCAGGATTTGCAAAGAAATTTACCATGATTTTAGCACAGTGTTTATGCAGTTGCCCAAATGTTTTTATGCTGTTAGAACACATAAAAGGTGGTTTATCTTTTGGGGCAAAAAGGATAATGCCTGTGTTGTTTATTTTACTCAAGCTGCCATCAATCACAGTATCACAAAAACTCAAACACCTTTGAGAATAAGGCACTCAAGTTATGGCACAATTGGCAGGATACTGACAGATGTGAAAATTACATTTGCATCAGTGCTCTCCACCTTTGACAGTCCTGTCCAATATCTTTATAAGGTCTGAAGGACAGGAGGCAACATGATCAAGGTTGCAAAGTGAACAGCTCAGACTGAAATCTTTAGCTTTCTTGGTGAAACTTTTAAATAAATAAATAAAATAAAGTATTGATTCCACCCTCCGATGTCCTATCGCCAACTCTGAGAACAAAAAAAAAGACGACAACCCTGGTACTGTATTGGTCCCACCCCCCGATGTCCGATCACCCTGGTAATCTAGTGGTCCTTCCCATGTGCAATCTCCGTAGTCTAGGACAGTACATTGTTAGAATTAGGTTACATATTACAACTGACTGGTTCCTCCTCCCCCGATGTCTGATCACCCTGGTAATCTAGTGGTCCCTCCCATGTGCAATCTCCGTAGTCTAGGACAGTACATTGTTAGAATTAGGTTACATATTACAACTGACTGGTTCCTCCTCCTCCCCGATGTCCGATCACCCTGGTAATCTAGTGGTCCCTCCCATGTGCAATCTCCGTAGTCTAGGACAGTACATTGTTAGAATTAGGTTACATATTACAACTGACTGGTTCCTCCTCCTCCCCGGATGTCTGATCACCCTGGTAATCTAGTGGTCCTCCCATGTGCAATCTCCGTAGTCTAGGACAGTACATTGTTAGAATTAGGTTACATATTACAACTGACTGGTTCCTCCCTCCCCGATGTCCGATCACCCTGGTAATCTAGTGGTCCCTCCCATGTGCAATCTCCGTAGTCTAGGACAGTACATTGTTAGAATTAGGTTACATATTACAACTGACTGGTTCCTCCTCCTCCCCCGATGTCTGATCACCCTGGTAATCTAGTGGTCCCTCCCATGTGCAATCTCCGTAGTCTAGGACAGTACATTGTTAGAATTAGGTTACATATTACAACTGACTGGTTCCTCCTCCTCCCCCGATGTCTGATCACCCTGGTAATCTAGTGGTCCCTCCCATGTGCAATCTCCGTAGTCTAGGACAGTACATTGTTAGAATTAGGTTACATATTACAACTGACTGGTTCCTCCCTCCTCCCCCGATGTCTGATCACCCTGGTAATCTAGTGGTCCTCCCATGTGCAATCTCCGTAGTCTAGGACAGTACATTGTTAGAATTAGGTTACATATTACAACTGACTGGTTCCTCCTCCTCCCCCGATGTCTGATCACCCTGGTAATCTAGTGGCCCTCCCATGTGCAATCTCCGTAGTCTAGGACAGTACATTGTTAGAATTAGGTTACATATTACAACTGACTGGTTCCTCCTCCTCCCCCGATGTCTGATCACCCTGGTAATCTAGTGGCCCTCCCCATCCCCCATGTGCGATTACTATAGTCTAGTTTTCTGAACTGATTCAGGAAGCTCAGTCTACTTTCTTCGTGAAACATTTAAATAACTAAATGAATAAATGCAATGAAGTATTGATTCCAACCCCCCGATGTCCGATTGGCAACTATGTAAACAAAAAAAAAAGAAGACCCTGGTACTGTACTCTACTGGTCCCCCCCTCGATGTCCGATTGCCCTGGTAGTCTAATGGTCCCTTCCCCATCCCTCCCATGTGCGATCACCGTAGTCTAGTTCTACACGGCATTACTTTTTACAAGTTACCGCTGACTCACTGTTTGGGGAGGTGCTTTCACTCACTATGCACTTGCCTGCCACAGTACATTGTTAGAATTAGGGTAACTATTACAACTGACTGGTCCCTGGTCCCTCCCCCTGACGTCAGATTGCCCTGGTAGTCTAGTGGTCCCTCCCCCGTCCCTCCCATGTGCAATCACCACAGTCTAGTTTTCTGAGCTGGTTCAGGAAATGACTTCTTGAGGAAGGCCTCTTTGTGCTGTCAGTTTGGGTGAGTTTCTATGTGGGAAAGCAATGGTCTACAGCTCTCCATTGCATTCTTGCTAGTTGTCTCTTAGTATTTCTAGACATACATCTGACTACTTTTTGTTTGTTTACTGGCTAACTAACAAAGAAAGGAAGACGTGGGATGCTCTCCTGTTTCCCCCATGATCTAAATGACATTTTATATGCTTGTCACTATGCATTTGTCTGCCACAGTATCTTGTTAGAATTAGGTTAAATATTACAACTGACTGGTCCCTCCCCTCTTCCCCTGATGTCCGATCACCCTGGTACTCTAGTGGTCTCTCACCCAACCCTCCCATGTGCAATCGTCATAGTCTAGTTATCTGAGCTGGTTCAGGAAGCTCAGTTTGCTTTCTTGGTGAAATTTTTAAATAACTAAAATAAATACAATAAAGTATTGATTCAACCCAATGATGTCCGATTGCTGACTCTGACTCTGTAAACAAAAAAAAGAAGATCCTGTTACTGTACTGGTCTCTCCCCCTGATGTCTGATTACCCTGGTAGTCTAGTGGTCCCTCCCATGTGCAATTGCCGTAGTCTAGTTTTACACGGCATTACTTTTTACAAGTTACCAGTGACTCATTGTTTGGGGAGGTGCTTTCACGCACTATGTACTTGTCTGCCACAGTACATTGTTAGAATTAGGGTAACTATTACAACTGACTGGTCCCTCCCCCCAATGTCCGATCGCCCTGGTAGTCTAGTGGTCCCTTCCCAATCTCTCCCATGTGCGATCGCCACAGTCTAGTTTTCTGAGCTGGTTCAGGAAATGACTTCTTGAGGAAGGCCTTTTGTGCTGTCAGTTTTGGCGAGTTTCTATGTGGGAAAGCAATGGTCTAAAGCTCTCCCTTGCGTTCATGCTAGTTGTATCTTAGTATTTCTAGACATACATCTGATTACTTTTTGCTTGTTTACTGCCTAACTAATAAAGAAAGGAAGACATGGGATGCCCTCCTGTTTCCCCTATGGTCTAAATGACATTTTATATGCTTGCTGTAGAAACATGAGCCCTGCAGAGGACGGTCTGGTGGGGAAACAGAGCACCACAACAAATTTAAGAAATGCTTACAGAACTACTTTTCTGCTGCTGTCCTACACAAACCATACAATACACAATACTTATTTCCCCAAATGTGGATACCAGCAAAATCTCCCTGCATATGACACCTGTGTTTATCCACTTATCTCCAAGCTCCAAAGAACTACTGGGAAGTCACCCTTTTTATCTTTTTATTTTTAATTTTGCCTGCTGATCACTGAATTTTATTGGGTTTTATACATGTCTAATGGTTTTCATCTTGTATGTTCAGTTTTGTAAGTTTTAAAAATTTTGCACCACTCGCATCACATGACAAGCCTTGTTAAAGTGCTCAGGTGCCGGTGTCTGGCAGATCAAACGCCAGAGCCGACCAACACTAAGCAAAAGGCAGTGGTAGCAATGTCAAGAGTCTGAATCTCAGTTTCTGAAGCCAAAGAAAGTGATCTATCCAGCTTTCAAATAGTTAAGGTAGATACAATTAACTGGAAAAGGCTACCCGGAGATAGCTTTTCTCTGTCCATCTTTCTATTCCCTCCTGCTCACTATTATTGCATCCCTGGATATTGGTCTAGGAGTGATTTAAAGCAAGGGAATCGCCCTCTAACAAGAGCCCCAGCCCACAAGAGCCCCACTGAGTGCAAGACACAATAAAGCTGCAAGCGGCATGAAAAACATAGAAACATAGAATTTGACGTCAGATAAGGACTGCTTGGCCCACCTAGTCTGCCCATTTCCCTACCTGATGGATAAGCTGCAGAACCTAGTTAACCAACAGCCTACTTCCTTCTACCCCCCACAAGAATTGCCTTATGTCTGTCCCATGCATTCTTGAATTCCTCCACTGTTTTTGACTCCACAAACTCCTCAGGAAGGCCATTCCATGCATCCACAACCCTCGCCATGAAAAAATACTTCTTCACATTGCCCCTGAGCCGTCCCCCTCTATCTGCAAATAGTGCCCCTTGTTCTTGCACATCTCTTTTTCTTAAAGATGCTACCCTCTTGGACTTTGTTGATTCCCTTGAGGTACTTGAAAGTTTTTATCATGCCCCCCCTCTCCCTCCTTTACTTGAGGGTATACATATTAAGCTCCTTTAGTCTATCTTCGCATGGCTTCTGGTGCAGACCCTGCACCATTTTAGTTGCCCTCCTCTGGACAGCCTCCATCCTGTCTATGTCTTTGCAGAGGAGTCGTCTCCAGAACTGCATGCAGTACTCCAGATGGGGTCTCACCAACTAAATGAGGGTCACCTTACAAGTAAACCCAATCCCGAGGGAAAACGTTAATAAGAAATGTTAAATACTGGGAAAGAGAATTTGCTCCCTGATTGCATCAATAAATTGAGGCGCTAGGCGCGCCCTGATATATTGTCAAGAGCCTTTAACTGTAAACTGTTACGCGATCCATGCCGAGGATTAGAATTGAATAATTGTGTACTCACTGGAAAACTCTTATCCACTGTATCGTGGCACCTCTTTCCTCCTCAACATAATACTTCTCTTACCACTGTCATTTCTGTTTATCCTGTTTTACCTGCCTTGCTTGCTTCTTTTGCTTCTGACAAAATGTTATTGCCAGCGTTTGGAGACTAAACATCTGCCCTTACTGCATTTGATCATGGTACTTTGCGCACTGAACATTGTACATTCTACATTATGTGACCTGTTTAAGTCTCACTGTCTGCAAGGTTTCTATATACTGTACTTGTTTTTGCACCTCTCAGATTATATTTTAATTTTTATGCATTTATTTTAGCCATTATTATTAATTATAATAGTTATTTACTGGTTGTTGAAAGCTTTTTTTAGCAGCATATCACACAGTTTAACATCAGATCGAGGACCATCTCCTTCGTCCTGCCAACCACTTTTGAGTGTTTTTCCTACACCTACAGGCCACACCTAGGCAGAACAATACTACCCAAAATGGTCACGACATGAGGGCAACAATATAAGCTGATGCGCTGGCCCGGTGGCGCTGAGGATTGAGGCGCTGGACGCCACACCTCATGCCATACCGGTGACCCGTGTTCAGGAACCGACTTGGGTCGTCGGGTGGTCAGCAGGGGAAGGGACAGAATCGAGCGTCCCAGACAGCTCTCCTCTCTCTGGGGTGAGTATGGGGCTTGCGTCGTTTTGCAGCGGCACCTGGCGGCTGTCGGGTGCTCTGCAAAGTTGCAGCGCATAGAAGAGGGTTGGAGCACACAATATGTTGTCACGCAAGCGTGCTGTATGTCATTGCACACCGGCTCCAAGGGAGAACATCAAAGGTGGAAAAATAGCGGGCTGGTCGCAGAGGCTGATGGCCGTGCACTGCACCCCAGGACCTGAGAGGTTCGCCCCAAGGTATTGGTTCCAGGTCCCTGAGGGGAGAGATACTGTGTGTGCACCAAGCCTGTGGAGGAAAGCATGTCGCTGTCCAGACTGGGCCCGGGGGGGGGGGCAGGTGCCAGCGGCCAGATGACCTGCCATGCCTGCGCCGCAGGAGGAGAGAGAAACAATGATATGATTAAAAAAAAAAAAAAAAAGAACACAAGTTGATGCTGGCTAATATTTTAGGTAGCAAGAAAAATACTGGAGAAATTAGTATCCCTACAAAGAATGGCAGCAATAGAAAGAAAAATAATAATCCTCCCCCTTGAATATACTAAAATATTTTGCTATTGTCCCTCTCATCAAATATTTTGTGTTATTTTCCCTCCTTTCTTACTCCCCTCTTCCACTCCTCCCACTCCCTTCCCCGTTTCTGCCCCATGTTTTCCCGAGCCCCCAGCACCTGCCACAAATACACCCTTTCTGTGTGTTCTCCTCAAGCTTCTTCCCTTTCACTGGCTGCCACTGTATTAAATGTTTTCCTGTTTATAAACCTGCTGTAATTAAGTGTATTAACTAAGTATATATACTGTATTATTCCTCACCTCACTGTTTGATGTTTCAACTTGTGCGGTCTATACTTTTTTGTTCAATTTTTTTGTAAAAATATCTGTACAACTGGACGTTTATGTAAATGAGCATTTTTGCTCACATACTCTTATATAAAATAAAATTGATTCATTGATAAGGAAGAGATATGCAAAAATAACAAAAATCAACAAAACATTACTTCTTTATTAAAGTTTAAACCCAAAAATGAAGGCTGTGGGATTGGTAATCATAGATTAGGCAGCGTAAATGAGACAGTCTCGGAATTCAAAATTATAACTTCTACTGCTAAGCTCCAAAATACTTGGACTTTGCAGGGAAGATCTCAGAAAACAAACTGAAATGTAATACCTCTTGAATAATAAAAATCCAAAAAGTGTAGTTAGTGATAGTGCTCAACAACAAAATACTCTTAAACAAATGCAAAAAACTGAGAAATGATGGGCTAATAGCAACAACAGAATGACAGACGAGGGGTATGAGTATGACAATACAAGCCTTCTTGATCCTGATGCCAATATTCTATCACAGAGTTTCTTTTCTCTGCCAGAGGGAAACTCATTAATTGAGAATTCCCAAATCACCCAACTGCTGCCACCTTTTCTGGCAAGCCTGCTGCAATCATGGCAGCCAGCAATGAAACAGAGGTAGAACCTAATAAAACATCACTACTGAAATATGTCTTAACTGATCTGAATAATACAATCCAGGGCCTTAAAAAATAAGATCCCTATAATAAAGGCAAGACAGCTGTAACCGAATCAATCCCCGGAGAACGGTCATTGGCATCCATCTTAGATGCAACCACTGGTTCAAGGAATGGTATCCCTCTGGGAACTAGCCAAGATAATGAAGAGAACATTTTTTATGAATCCTTAGCTTACTTCCCATTGTATCTAAGTGAAAATATAATCAAAATAATGAAAAATCAATATGCAGCTAACTTAACTTTGATAGAGCACATGGTGATTGTTAGGAATGAACTAGAAACACTTAGAGAGGACTTAGCTACATAAACAGATCCAGGTTAGACGATGACCTAAGAATTTTAAATGTCCTTCATCTCCCCAAAGAACCAGTGGAACCTACCTATCTGGAACCTGGTCATAATGACATTTACTAGTGTCTGCCCTTCTTCATGAGACAGGGTCATAACAAGGCTATGTTGAAAATGTGGCGTGAAAAACAACAAATATATGAGTCTACATTACATGTTGCGAATGCAGGCGCGTAACTTTGATAACTTTCAAGATCTTGTTACAGCAGAAGTTACTTTTAAATACTGGTTCCCATTATGTTTGAGTTACATCTTTACTGTGGCCTTTTAGTAAACTCAGTGGGTGTTTCTCACTACACACTGGTGACAAGTATTGTTTTAGAACTGTCTGATGCAGCTAATGTCCTAGTCAAACTCTTACACTGTTGATGCAATGCAAATGTGTTCCACTGTACAACTCTGTGACTGAAAGGGACATAACTACAGCATACAGTTGTACAATGGTATCTAGCAACAGTGTGCAACTCAGACACATCGACTGAGTTTATTTAAAATCCAGGAAAGCTGAGCCGTCCAGGTGGTGCTGGAGGTTGAGGCACTGGTCGCTACACTTCACGCCATGTCAGCAACCCCGGTTCGGGAACGAGCCCAGGCCACCGGGGCTCGGCAGGGGTGAGGGAGGATTGAGTGTCTGGAGGATTGCTCTCCTCTATTGAAGGAGGGAGACTGGTCATCCTTGCTCACTGACTGCCCTACGGCGGTGGCCAGAGGGCAGTACGAGTCGGGAAGACACCCACTGACGTCATCATGTCAGTGGGGGGGGGGGGGCAGGAGAAAAAGGAAAATCGGAGCTGGCCGGCTCCATGATGGTCTCACCAGCACCCTGACCGGCCCCCCGATATCTGGCTTTTGCTCCAGGAGTGGGGGTAAAGCTGGTGTCCCTTCACCCCAGCCCTGCCATGGGGGGGGGACCTGTGGAAGATTTAGGGGGGTGTCGGGTCGGGGAAATGGTGTAGTCAGAGACGGAGTCCCTCCAAGGGAGGGACCAGAGCCGCCTGTCTGTCTTGGGGAGCCATAAACAGCTCTATGGGGAAACAATCCAGAAAGTTGGAAAAACAACAATATTTGAACCAGTACTGCATTGGAAAAACATATTTTATGGGACAAATGAATTGCAGCTTCACTGCAGCGCTCCTTTAAAGGAGCAGCATATGGCCGACCCAGCGGTGTGGCTGGCTGAGGTACTGGACGCCACACTACCATCCATGACGGTGACCCGGATTCAGAAGCGGACTCAGGTCACTGGATGTCAGCCGGGGGGGGGAATGAGCATCTGTTGACTGCTCTCCTCTCATTTGAAGGTGACAGGCCATGCCACTCATCACTGCCACCATGTGAAAGCACGGTGGTAGAGCAGCGGGACCAACTTAGTAGGGGACAGCCATTGGGAGGCTTGTCGTATATGCATATGCCTCAATGCAGCTGTGTGACTGCATCCTGCATGCTGCTGGTCCAGGAGAACATGGAAAATTGAACCAGCTGATGAAACCTGGCTCGCCTACCTGCCACCAGGGACCACCTAATCTGGATGCAGTCATATGGGGGGGGGGGACAGTCCTTTACCTTTTGGCCTTGCCATGGGGAGAAATCCGTGGTGGCTTGTGAGGACAGTCCTGAGGTGGAAGTCACAGGGCAGGTGGGCTGGGGCTGAGCAATGCACAAGCTCCACGAGAAAATGGATGACGAAAAAAAGATTAGCATATGCTGATCTAAGAACTAAGCATAAGCCGATGACATCATCACTAGCTCAGGCACAGCAAAATTTTGTATGTTTTGAAAAGTTTCTTTTGCTTTGCAGTCTTTGGAGGTGGTGGTGCCTTGCCCTTTAATTTGAAGTTGTATTTGTCTGTAGGTGCACACAATGGAAAGCTGCAGCTGGCTTTTTTGTTTCTGTTGGGGGTTGGGGGTGTTTACTACAAAGAATCTGCATTCTGGATTTACCTTGCATATTTTTTTATAGATAATTCCTAAAGAAATCCTATGGTCTAAAACATTTTTTTTTTATAGTAACACTTTATTGAGCTGTGTTTTGTTTTTACACTGGCAAACAGAACAATGCATGAATACAGACAGATGTGAAGGAGGTGCTGCTGCTGAAGGAATAAAGTCATTTATCAGGCTCGGTGTAGTTTCTTTCAAATACATACATGAAATGTTCTGTTTCAAGCCAGGACATGAGTAAACAGGAGTCAAAATGGGAGACAGGCTTCCCCGTTGCCCATAAGTATCAGCCTGTTCTTCAGCTTTCCTCCCGTGTTTGCTGCATGACTGAAATAGTAGAAATGGGTTCTGTCTGGGCCCAGTTAGACAGGCAATAACAGACACAAATAAATAAGTACAGTACAGTCATTACAGGTATAAGTACAGTACAGGCAGACTTTAAATAAGTTTGCCTGTACTATACGACCAGCAATGGACACATTAATTTCGTAAGTAAAGGATTTATATAATTCAGTATGTCAAATTGCTTTGTCTGGTCCTAAAACTACTCATCACTGTACATTACCTAGTTTCTTGCATTGGTTTTCATTTTAAGAAAGATGTTTGTGTTTTATTTTATTAAATGGACACTGTCAGCTTTTTGCTGCATTTTGTGGCAAAGCTCAAGAAGGTACCTGTAGCCATCTGTAAGCCTTGAGGTTTCAAGTTATGGTCCTCGATAGCAATACATTCTCAGTTTATTAGATATTTGATCATATTTACTACTACAGTCCGTTGAACTTTCTCTCCAGCTGCCAGAGCCACCTGTAGATTCACTTCACAAAATGGTGCTTATGCCTCTACAAACTTGTGCACGGACGAGTGGGGCAAATGTTATGAGCTATTACCTGAACATTTTGTACAAAACTAAGCAGTGAGCTGACTGCTAAAGATCAAGTCCCATGTAAAACCAAGCACTATGAGATGCTCTAATGAATGCCTAAAATGGAAAGCCGTGACCCCAGGCAGATGAAACCCATGCTGCAACAGTGTGAGTCGCCGGGAAGAGAAATTCACTACAGTACTGCTACACACAAACATCGGGTGCTCATCTACTAAAAAAATACAGGTACTGTTTAATACTGTTGCTCTCACAATTCCACTAGTTAGGCAGTGTAGGGGAAACATCATTCAACCCATGTGGTGAGTGCACTGTGGTAACAAGTGTTGTTTTGCAGTGGCATAAACGGCTGATAATATGAAACTCAGGAAGTAAGAGTGAAGAAATACTGACTCATACAGGCAGGTTGTTAGAAACATGCTGCTAAATCTGTTAATTTAACACCCTTCTGTGATGGTGTGTAACTGTTGTGAAACTTTGAGGGAAACGATATGTGCCCACTACTGGTTCTACAGCTTCTTAACAGTGCAGGAACAGGAAAAAGACATGGGGAAGACCATGTGTATGCACAGTACCATTGATTAAGATGCTTTAATGAATGCTTAAAATTGAAAACCATGAATACAGGCATGTATATAGAAACATAGACTTTGACGGCAGAAAAGGACCATTTGGCCCACCAAGTCTGCCCATTTCCCCTACCTATAGCCAACCTGGGAGTGGGTCCCAGGGTGGTAGCCTGTGTAGCAAACTGGCTGCACAACAGGACACAGAAGGTAATAGTGAATGGAACACATTCTGAAGAAAGTGGGGTTACTAGTGGAGTACCTCAGGGCTCAGTACTGGGTCCAGTCCTCTTTAACGTCTTTATAGGTGACATTGCAGAGGGTCTAGGGTTTAATGTTCAACCACGTGGGCTAGCAAATGTATCTAAACACACACGACACTTCAGTTTGCCAAGTACTGACACATTTCTCCCATTAGTCACCTTCACAATTATCAATGCAGCATTGCACAGTGCAGTGCAGTTTAGCGTTGTGTCTCAAATAAGTCTGTCCCTTCCATGCTGTGTATCGCAAGACTGATATCTTTACAAGTTAGACAGTGCTGATGCAGACCAAAGTAGCAGAGTTATTGGCAGCATGAAACGTGTACCACGCAGTCTGTGAGGCAGATTTTTTAAAAACTTGCCAACTAATCAATCATACCTCTCAAGTGTCCCTGATTTTCAGGGATGTCCCTGATTTTGCCTCAAAATTTTACTCTGTCCCTCCTAAAATTTGTGTTTTTGTGGCTAAACAGTGGGGATTGTAAGCACAAAACAATGTCAAGCATTAAAGTTACAGACATGTTCTTCTTTAGAAAATTCATTTAGCACTAAGCCCCATATTCTACTAGCTTTCTGGGTGGATAGCTCTAATTTTGAAGATGTGTCCCTGATTTTTGTCCTTTGTCCCTAATTTTTGTAAGCCTTGTCCCTGATTTATGAGGCAGGAGGTTGAGAGGTATGTAATCAATATGCACATCTCTTTCAATATACTGGGAGAGATCCCTGTGGACACATGACTGGAAACATAGTTCAGTGAAAAAAACAGCATTTCTGCTTACAGAAAGTGCAAAATAGAGGAAGGACAACAGTGCCCTGCACAGCAGTCTACAAAACAATGCAGCTTTACAGAGGAGTCCTGGGAACAAAGAATTCAGCAGTCCACTGCTGCGAAGCAACATTACCTGGGTTACATGCAGCTTCACAAAGCAACAACAACACAGTCAGTACACAATTCCATTTCTATTAGTATGCATTCTCCTGTAAAAAGCAGCACAGTGGGCTCATGTAGCACCATGCAGAGCTCATGATGACCGTCGGTTGCATGAGCACAGACAACTGTAATTTTCTCTTCCACACAGAAAAAAGACATAGTGAATGTTTCCATGTCCCCTTTCCCAATTGTGAGCACCGCAGACATGCCCTGATTTCCTGTATCCTCCCCCAGTGCATGGATCGAGCAGACGACGGTGGTACTTCTCTGTGGTTGTAGAAATCAGCTAGAAGACATGAAGGGACTGACATTTGAGGAAAAATTTCACAATGAGGTAACATCGTTAAATAGAACAATTTTTAGAGCTGTTCCTTGTAATTTGTGACGTGTGCAACAATCGTTTGTCCTGTGCTTCTCCATTGGACCACACATTGGAAATGGAATGTCCGACCACGGAGCTGAGCTAGGAACCAAAAATGTAAATGTAAAGGGTTTGAAATTTATGTTTCACGACCATGATAGGTTACTGTAACATGGTGAAGAGAAAAAGCGAACGGAGCCGAGCCCTTTCTCTTCCCCATGTTACAAGTAAATTAACCCACTCCAGAGCATGGGTCTACTTGGGAATTAATCAACGGCTGGGTAGTTGGAACCACTTGGCCTGCGGTCTTGTGGTCCAACCTACCCCAGTTGTTGATTACTTCCTAAACAGACCCACGCTCTGTCATGGGTTAATCCTTACTTATGGCGCTCAGTTTTATATGGGGCTTGCTTTTAACAATCTGTTCACTGTATAGTTTTGTCTAATATATTCAGGTAATAGCTCATTTGCCCAACTTGTCCATGCACAAGACTGCAGGGGCATAGGCACCATGTTATGATGTGAATGCTCCAGTTGCTGGGAAGAAAGTCAGAATGACTGAAATGGTAAATATGATAAAATATTTAATAAACTGGGAATGTACTGCTATCAGGGACCATGACTTGAAACCTCAAAGCTTACAGATGGCGGCAGGTACCTTTCGGTGCATTACCAAAACAATGCAGCAAAAAGTTGACAGTGTCCTCACAAGTTTCAAGAGGTTACTCTTTAATTCAACATCATTTATCTTTATGAGTTTTACAACTAGTAATTTAAGTTCTCGTTCTACCAGTTCAGGGATCAGTTCAGGGAAGACAGTGCAAACCTATTCTTTAAAACAGCTTTGGGTCAGAAATTCTATCTTTGCAGAGCCATCACAGGCTGGAATTCTCTTTTTATGAACATATGAATTGCCATCGGAAACAGGCCACATGGTGTATTGAGTCTGCTCGATTGTGCAGCTAGCCCCTCAGCATACAACTGCCCCAACCTACCTCCCCCTCACGTTCCCCCCCTCACTCATTTCCATCCCTCTTGAAGCTGCCCACCATCCTGCAGGAAACCACCTCCTTGGGTACAGTGTTCCGCTTGGCTACCACCTTCTCCATGAAATAATGTCTCCTAATTTCCCTCCTGAATTTACCCCCTTCCAACTTTAGTTGATGCCCTCTAGTATCCCTCCCGCTTCTGATCTGGAATATCTCACCTGTATTAGCCTTGTTTATTCCTGTCAGGTACTTAAAGGCCTCGATCATATCTCCCGTGTCTCTCCTCTCCTCCCATTTATTGGGTTAAACATGTTCAGCCTTTCTTCGTATGAATTCCCTTCCAAACCCTGAATCATCTTTGTTCTTCTGCATTGCACCCCCTACAACAGCCTGATGTCCTTCTTCAGAAATGGGTGCCACTACTGCATGCATTACTCCAGGTGTGGCCTGACCAGTGACCTGTACAAGGGAAGGATCACCTTGCTATGTCTAAAGGAGATCCTCCCTGCTATACAGCCCAGCATCTTGTTGGCCTTCACTGCTGGCTTCCTGCACTGAGCCGAGTTGTTTATATTTCCCATTATAATCACCCCCAGGTCCTTTTCCTCCTCTGTGCTCTCCAACTGTACCCCACCCAGCTGATAGCTCCTCCTCTGGTTCTTAGTTCCGAAGTGCATTACCTTGCACTTCTTGGCACTGAACCCCAACTGCCATTTTTCCAACCACTCCTGTAGTTTAGTCAGGTCCCACTGCAGTCTGCTCCACCCCTCAATGTCACCCACCACAGCTCCCATCTTGATATCGTCTGCAAACAGACTGATCTTACTCTGGGTCCCATGCAAGATATCTGCTATGAATATCCCAAACAGCACTGGCCCCAGTACCTATCCCTGTGGCACCCTGCTTGTTACCACTCTTGGTGATGAGAGTTTCCCCTCCACCACCACCCTTTGCTGCCTGCCCCTCAGCCAGTTTGTGATCCATCTGACCATCTTTGTACCCACCCCTGCATCTTCCAGCTTCCCCCAGCCTCCCATGCGGCATGGAATCGAAGGCCTTGCTGAAGTCCAAGTACAGGACATCCACTGCAGGGCCCCTGTCCAGCTCCCTGGTCACCCAATCATAGTACTCAATCAGGTTTGTCTGACAGGACCTGCCCGAGACAAACCCGTCCTGCTGCTTGTCCTGGAGACCACTGTCTTCCAAAAATGCCACGAGTCTCTCTTTAAGGATAGTCTCCATGAGCTTACATACAATTGATGTGAGGCTCACTGATCTGTAGTTACCTGGATCATCCTTTGGTCCACCTTTATGAATGGGCACCACTTGGGCCAATCTTCAGTCTTGTGGTACGCATCCTGTGTGCAGAGAGGTGTTGAACAGGTCAGCCAGTGGTTCTGCCAAGCTCCCTGCCAGTTCCCTAAGTATCCCAGGGTGAATGTCATCAGGTCCCGGTGCCTTGTCCACCCGCAGTGCCCTTAGCCCTTCCAGTACTCTTCCCTCTGTAATTTCTCCGTCACTCCCTCCCTTCCCCTACCGCCTCCATCACTCCCATGAGGTATCTGTCCCCCCCCAACCGTGAATACAGAGCAGAAGTACTCATTCAGTGCCTCTGCCTGCTCCCCCTTCTCTACCCATCCCCTGTCCTTCTTAATTTTCACTATCTGGTCCCTGTTCTTCCTTCTTTCACCAATGTATCTGAAGAAGTCCTTCTCTCCGTCTCTAATGCCCCATGCCAGCCTCAGCTCTCTGGCTGCCTTGGAGGCTCTGACTAGTTTTGTAACCTCCCTGGACTTCTTTGTATACTCCCCCCCATCTTGCCCCTTCCCTGATCGCCTGAATCTTTGGGAAGCTCTCCTCTTGGCTCTCATCCCCTCCATTACCTCCTTGGCCAGCCAGCTGGGCTTCTTTGCCCTTCCCTTCTTACTCTGTGCCCTGGTACATATCCCAGTAACCTCTGCCAGCCCTGCCCTAAAAATACTCCATTTTTGATTGGCATCCATGGTGGGTTGGATTCCTTCCAGATGCCTTATCAGGGTGCAAAATATACAATCAGAGAAGGTGCTTAAGTCAGAATTACAAAAACTGTGTTTAAATAAGTCTGCTTGTACTTGCTTTGAATGAGTATCTCATGTACTTTTGCTGTTCGAGTTATGTATTTGTGTTGTGATGCTATAGAGCGCATGTTTTGCGTGTATTCAAATGTATGTCCCGGGTCACCCTTAAAATTGGGTATTTATGCCCTGGTGGTGCTGAGGGTTGAGGTGCTGGAGCGCCACACCTCGCGCTACGGCGGCCGGGTTGAGAGCAGGCCGGGTCGTCGAGAGCCGGCTGAGGAGGACAGGGTTGAGCACCGAGAGCAGCTCTCCTAGTCCTGGGAGGCTGGGGAGTCCCCACCGTGCTGCAGCGACCCTTGGGATGCCAGGAGTACTACTTGCGCTGGTGTGACTTGAGAGGCGGCAGGCGTCGGCTTAGCAGTAAAGCAGGACGTCATTGCACATCTGCGCTCCCAATGGGAGAAAAGTGGAAATGGCTGGGCGCGACCGTGCGCCCTGCATTGCCGGGAGGACTCGCGTGGAATTGCACTGGGTGGGTCCAGAGCCGGTCTGGCTGGATAGGGTATGGGGAGACCCTCCAGCAGATCGGCAACGGCTGTGCTGGATCCCCCATCATGTGAGTGAGCCTGGTGCTCTCCCAGCGGGCAGGACTGGGCTGGCAGCTGGATGCCCCCACCGGTAGTCGCTGCAGCAGGCAGATAAATAAGAATAATAATAAAAAAAAAAAAAAATGGGCATTTATGCTCAAGAGTTTTTACCAGCAAACACTAAGGTACAGGAGAGAGGCATGCTGCACAGTAAGAGAAGCTCAGGGACAAGGGGGCACAATATGAAGCTGCAATGGGGGAGACTTTGAGGGGATGTGAGGATATACTTCTTCACGGAAAGGGTAGTGGACACCTGGAACAGCCTCCCAGCAGAGGTGGGGGCAGTACCGAAACAGTAACAGGTTTCAAACATACATGGGATAGACACAGGAGGACCATAAAGGGGGGGGGGGCAGAGCTCAGTTAGGGTCTAGGTAGTACAGTAGGTAGGGACTTTAGGGCATAGTGGATGGGTCTAGCGGTCCTTTTCTGCCACTCGCTTCTCTGTTTCTATTTTTAAATAACATAAATAATAACAGACTTCTGCAGTACATTACTGGTATACCATTAATGTGATCGGCAAGCTTCAATGGTCAACAGATACAGTAACAGGGCCCATTCTCCCCCTCTGCAAATCCCTTTGAAATTTACACTTGGCAGAGAGATCACTCTTTCCCAGCCATTTTGGGAAATCACTATGAATTTACTGAGTATGTTGAACATAGGATGCAGGTAAGGGGACGTTCCATCGGCATGAGCAACTCCCCCCCAAAAAGATCTGTCTTTCTTTCAAGTGTGCCATGGTGGAACTGAATCCCAAGTACAGTAATAGTAAAATTGTATTTTTTATAAGACGCCTCCCCCTACCCCAGCCCCCAATGTTTGAAGTGCCTATAGAAAAAAGATCCAAAAGAAATTCCAAGTGAAATTTATGGAATGAATATAGGTTCCTTACTCATTACATGGTGAATCCAGGAGACCCACTGTCCAGAAACGGTGTCATACCATAACTGAGTGAAAAAGTGATCCACTCCATTTTATAGACTGGGGTTACTATGTCCCTCCATTCCTCGATGGTGGGAATTTCAGCCTGGTTATGGCTTATTTCTGCCTCCATGTAGCTAGGGAATGGTTGAAGGGACTCACAGTCCCACAGCACAAGTGTGTGGCTCTGTTTTCCAATCAAAGATTCTTTCCTTTTCTTTCTTTCTCTTTCTCTCCCCTTCCTTTCTAAACTGGTGACCAGCAGAGGCACACTGAGCCAAGGCTCATTTCCAGCTGCGAGCCAGGGGAGGGGAAACAAGGGGAGAAGTAGTACAATACACCATAATAACCCAGATTAGCAATCATTTGTAAATAGGCTGGTCCAACAGTGAATAAATACAAAAGTAAAAAATAAATACTGGATTAGTACACAAAGCAAAGTGCAGTCACAGTTCAAGTTGGGGAGGCAGTATAGCGCAGTGGTTTAAGGCTCTGAGCTGCAAATCTGGAGACCTGAGTTTGAATCCCACAGCCCCCACTTGCATACTGTGTGACCCTAAGCAAGTCACGTAACTTCTCTGTGCTCCCAGGTTGCACCTGTAAACAAGCTTTCAGCTTAGTGTGTCTCACCTGGTTAAACAATCAGAAAAAAAAAAGTAGGTATGCCCAAACAAGTGTAATCAAGGAACTAGCAGCAAAACCTGGTATTTAAATCCTAACACAGGTTGGGGGGGAGGGTGTAAGGAGGAAAGGTAACAGGAACTAGTTGGATGGGACTGAAGTTTCAACTGATGCCTGGGGAAGCCAGGAGATGAGGAAAGGTGGATGGAGGAGGAGAGTTGGTCCCAGAGTGAGGGAAGTCGATAGGAGAAGGCAGACTGCCCGGTGGAGGAGTGGGGGTGAGGAGTGGTGAAACTGTAATGATCTCTGGAATGGAAGTGTAACCCTCCTACAAATGGGGGTTCCCAAGAAGTCTTCCTTGAGCTTGCCTAAATGCTCATTGCCAGGCTGGTGTCCAGCGTTTTAGCAGTTTAAATGTGATTACCAGAGCCTGTATAGCCTCTGTGTACTGTCTCTTTAAGAGCTGCCTGATTGCAGCATAAGTAACCTGAGAGGGAGCTCTGTTGAAAGATGTAACTATTTGCTGAAAATCATTTACAGTGATAATGATAATGTAATTTGTCTAACATGCTTTCTTTGCAGCAAGGACTGTTTTGTTTGTCTCCACTATCTTGGTCCTGGACTGCAAATTGGACCAATCAGTTCTGGTGGGACCTAAAATGTAGCCGGTCTACAGGAGCAGTCTGAATTCAAATCTGTAGGAATTGTAGTTTTGAACTTTTTGCACCTTTTTTGCAACTGAAGGGGGAGCTCTTGCTTTGACTGACAGCCAAATCAGCCAACCAAACCGTTTGGATCTTGGGGAAGTCCCGTGCTGCTTGCAGTTTTCAGTTAGATCTAAGCTGGAAGCTGAACAAGAAGGAGCTGAAGTCATTCTGAGCAGCAATCCTGAGTGGATTCACATGGGAGAACTGTGAGAAGGCTACGTTTTTGGCCTGCATTTCTGCCTGCTGCTCCTGAGAGGGAGAGAAGAGAATTATTTTGGGCTAAATCCAAGTTTGTGTGACTAAAGTAAGCTACTGAAGTGGGCCAGGCTCAACCTGAAGAAGACCGAAGAGTTTGCTGAATGCGATCGGCCTGTCAGGAGTTCCAACTACCCCTAAGCTCCCGGTGTGTGCAGAGACTTGGCGATTGTGACCGGGGAGCACTTTACCTGGTACAGTAGAATTCCCTTACATGTAAATGTGGTATGAGTTGCTAGTGGGTTGTTAGTTAGTTCCCCACTGTGTGAACTGTGTTTTGCTTGCTGGAAGCTGTATCCAGCCCAAAACGGACTGCATCCAAATTTGTCTCCATGCGGTCTGGGCCTTGCCAGCCAGACTACCCGCTGCACAGAGAAGCCATCGACGAGAGACCTGCCTGGGGATCAGCCCCCTGCTCCACGCTTGAACAGGAATGACGCCTCTGCGACTCGTGTGGGCCCTGCTTCTCCTGGCATTCCAGATCAACCACCTGCAGTCTTGATTTTCGTCCAGCCTGTGTCCAGTCTTGGGTATCGTGAGTAAATAAAAGGGTAGCTCCCTGCAACAACGGCTTAATCAGAGTGTGTCATCTGATTGTTTTGTTTTTTCGTTTCCTTTACGAACTGAGCCCTCTGGCTCCGGATTACAAATATTGTGTACTGTGCATATTGTGTTTTCCATTACAGGGCCCCAACGAGCTGCAACGCCAGCCAACCCCGGGCAACAGTCCTGGCTAGCCCATCTCTTCTCCACCTGGGTACCCAGAGGTGTGACTGTGTGGGGAGACTCAAAGCGCATGCATAACTGCTTGATTGATATAACCTTTAAGCTAATTAACCTGATTTTGCCCCTCCCTTGTTCAAGTCCCCTGAATAAATCAGATCTAACTTTTTCTGCATGTAATCTGACTGTGGTTCCAGTTTGTGCTCAAAGTACTGTACTGTTGCTATTTGCTGTGCATAACCTTGTTTTACAGGGGTCTCCAAGGTCGAAGCCAGAGGAACCAGCCCTGGTGGTAAGTGCAAACACTGTGGGTACTTTGTGGTGTGAAAGTGATTATTGTACAGTGTTCAGGCCACTAGAGGGAAAAGGGGGGGTTACAGTGTCCCGGAGGGCTGTGCCCAGGTTAGCTTGACCACTACCAACCCTGATCTCTGGGTAGAGGCACCCATTTCAGAACTCAGGCCCCTTAACCTGCTAATAGCCAAGCAGGCAGGGGTAGTAGCCCTTGGGATAGCGCCACCTAGGGGTTACAGAGGGAACAGGAGGGAGTTGGGAGAGAAGAGGTAAGAAGGAAGGGTACCAAACCAGAATCTGGATATGAAGGTGGGACAGTGCACCTGGTGACATGCAGGCAGAGGGAGGATAGATAGGAAGGAATAGATGGAGCAATGGTGGGTGCCAATCTGTGGCAAAACAGCAGAAGGAGTTACACAAGGTACAGGGCACTGAACTTTGGATGGAGTTTGGCCTGAAGTGCATCAATGTGGGCTCAGAAGTCAAACTTACTGTCAAGCCACAAACCGAGGTGCTTGAAGGACTGAAATGGTTCAGGAGGGGTGCCATCCAGTGCACTGAACACGGGGGGGGGGGCAGATTAGTCTGGCTAGTTTCTGACTGACACCAAAGCTCACAGATACTGTTTTTTTAGTGCTGATCTGGAGCTGGTTGGATTGGAACAAGTGCATAACACTGTTGAAGTCCTGCTGTAGCACGCCTTCCACAGCTGCAGTTGAGAGACTGGAGGTGAAGGTGACTGTGTCATCCTCATACATGTGAATATGCAAGTTGACATAGACAGAGGGGAGGTCATTCAGGAAAATAGGAAAGAGGATGGGATCCAGGGTGGAGCCTTGTAGGACCCCCGCCTTGATGGGTAGTGGGAGTGACAGGACACCTCCAACCTGTACCGAATGTTGACAGCCCATGAGGTAGAAACAGAACCAATCAACAGTGGGAGCTGAGAGGCCAACAGAACTCCGATTGTCCAGGAGGACTAGATGGGATACCAAATCGAAAGCTTTAGCCAAATCAACAAAAATGGCAGCAGTTATGTGCCCCTGATCCACCCCAGAGAAGACAGAAGCAGTGACATGCAATAGGTGGGAGATAATGGAAAGGTGCTTCTGGAAACCAGACTGGAAGGGTGAGAGGCAGCTCAAGGATGAAAGGAAGTTGAGGAGCCTGGCATGCACCAGTTTCTCTTGCAGTTTAGAGAGGGAGGGTAGGAGAGAGATGGGGCAGACACAGGTGCCGGAACTAGGGGGGGAGGAGCGTCAGCCCCCTCAGTTTTTTGTGCAGTAGGAGATTGCCCCCGCCTAGCCCCTTTCATATTATTAGTGTTGCAGAAAGAATATTGCATGACACAGTACTGCAGTGACTCTTGCCTGTGAAACTGCTGCTGCCGCACCTCCGCCCCTGCCCCGCTACTAAAACAAAAGTTAAGAATTAAACACCTGCCTCTGTTAAATGCCTACCAGCAAAGTTGTAAAGTAAAGTCATTACTATAACAACTCTACTTTACAACTTTGGAACTTTAACACATCTGTTAATTCAAGGAACCCAGTGCCTCTTAACACCTCTCTCCTCTTTTCTTTGTTTTTGGGGAGTAAGGACTTGTCTTAGCACCTAGCCAGCCCAGATTACCATCATAACCCTTAATCACTTATATTGATATGTCCAGCCTCCACGAAATCGCTGGCGGCTCTAGGTCTAACAGTAACACAACTTCAAAGTAAGCTCAACAGTAGTAGAAATTTTTTTTTTCTTTTGAATGTCCCGACTCCCGTGAAAGTTCCAAGAATGAGAAGAGAGCAAAGCCAGACTGGCTAGCAACTCCCAAGACAAGGGGTACAAAGATAATGACACCACAGGGCCAAATCCTAAAATCCCATTTCTCCTGACTACTCCTTAGCCCTTCTTGTAATTGGCTGCCTTGTTTTTGTTGGACTGAGTGTTGTCTTGGAGTCGGATTTACTCTTGCTGAATTTGCCGTTCTGAGAACTTCAAGCCGCCGAACCCGAGAAAGGGAGACCACGGTCCAGACTGCCTTGCTGACTGACTGACTCCATGTTGGTGTTACGCTGCTACTCAGAGTGCCACTGCTGAAGTCAAAGCCTACTCTGGTCCAATTTTTTTTTTCTTAATTTAGAGAGTTGGCACTGGTAGTTTATTTTTTTGTTCCCCTCTGAGCAGAGCGCTCCTCTGAGTCTGACCGTGACCGCAAGACATAACTAATTGCCCAGACTGGGCTGAATGGGCGACACGACCGGGCCATGGCTTTTCCTTTGTGAGTGGCACTGTGCTGGTGCTGTGTGTGTTGCTTGCTCACTGCCTTCTGTTCCGTTGCCTGACGACCCACCCGATGGTCCCGGCTACTACCATAGTTAATCCATACCATAGTTAATCCATGACGGTATTGGTATTATAACAAGTGAAGTTGAAGTAAGTCAGTCAGAGACAAGTCCCGGTGGTCCCCGACTCCCATAAGTGACTTGCAACTACTTCAACTTTGTTGCTTTTGTACTTATTAATCTTCCGTTGTTCTTCTGACTCCAGGGGTCATAGTAATCATACCGTAAAAACCCGCCCGCTTGCCCTTTCTTTGCCCACTACCCACATAGCCCAAAAGTACTGTATCTGCCCTTGCCCAGCTAGATTAGAAAAAAGAGAAAGTCAGGCAGTCAACTCATCAAGAAGCAAGAGAACCGGCGATGGGCGACTCGAGGAGAGGAAACTCCAAATAGGCTACACTGCCTGGACCAGACCTGTTCAGCTATTTACAGGTAAAAATAAAAGCAACATCAATTTTTCTTTAGTGACGGTATATTCTGCAAAACAAGACAGGCAGTTTCCAGTTTACTAAATTCTGTAAAAAACATGGCATGCTGTTGTTTTTTTTGTAGGCATAATGCATCTATTCTTTATATAAAACTGCACTATTTATAACAGGATATATTATAACCCTGACAGTTTCAGACAAGTTTGTCTTACTGTTTTAATGTTTCCATTATTGGATGGAGACTGGAGATGGAGAGCAAGTTCACAATATGGTGTGAAGAAAAGCAGTAAACACTTTCAAGGCTTTAATTTAATTAACAGCACTGTATGTACTGCCTGTGTAAACAAGACTACTACAGTACAAGGGGATTCATTTATGACATGGAAAAAAGAGACAGCAACACTGGCTCTAAATTATATTGTAACACGGCATTATGGACAGCCGTGCCAGGGAGCCCCGCGATAGGCGCAACGCCGTCACGTGAGTGTAGGAAGCAACACGCATTGTGAGCCGATAATGCCGTGTTATGCTATGCGGGAAGTGCGGCATCGAGCTCAACTCGCATTATTTCTCATAATACCGTGATGTTTTGCGCTGTTTCCTTTGAGCTTCAAACACGGCATTATTTCTCATAATGCCGGCTGGTCTTGCTGCTCGCTCGAGCCCAACACGGCATTATCGCCTCATAATGCCGTGTTGCTCCTGCAGTGGCGACAACAGCCACTGGGTCGCAAGTGGCGCTGTGCCGGCCGGGGGTTAGCGAGAGAAACGAGTGATGGAGCCAGCGAGCAGTGAAACTGTGCCGGAGGAATGCAGGACACACATAGGGAGAGAAAGGTAGGGAGCCCTAGACCTTGTCCGTGTTACAAGGGCATTAGTCACCCAGCAGCGTCGGGCTTTTACCGGTGATTAATACACGGCTGGGGTTGAACCCTGGAGCTCGCCTCGTGTAACAACGCTTAGCGAAAAGTATTAATCACCGGTAAGCCTCCTCTGCCGTGATTAATGCCTACGTAAGTGTGGAAGTGTATGCATGCCTACTGGACATGCGGGTTAATTTTGTGATTTGTTTTTTTAGTTACCTGCAAGACTGGTGGCACCACAGTCAGTACTTGCTGAAGCCAGTGGATCATGAGTACAGATAGAGTCCAGGTTCATTTCTCTGCTCTGCAGGCAGTGGGACTCAAACATTTTTGCCCAAAGATAGACATCTAGATAACAGAAGCTTTTTTTTTTTAAACAAACTACAATAAGTTGGGCAAAGGGTATAGAGAGACATAGAAAACAATGCAGTCTTTTACAGGACAAACAGATTGCAAGTACCACAGTATGTTTTTAAATTTTCAAGTTAATTTCCTTCCAACAAATGCCTCCTAATTTGATTTTTTAATATTTAGAAAATCTCACTGTATAGTTTTAATTAAAACTCCCTGACAGATTTTTTTACCAAACATTTCTGACTGTGGGTGCCAATTTGCAGGCCCTAAGTTAAGACACCCGAGTTATAAATTATAAGTGGCAAAAAATACTGGTTTAACACAAAACTGTTATGATGCGACATGTATTACATGGTGCGTACGCACATTTGTATGGGCAGTGAGCGCACAGATAATGTCAGAAAGACACAGATTTTTATTATTCATAGAGAGGTAGATATATGGATAGACTGATTCTATAAAATTCATCCAGGCCCGTGCCAAAAGGAATCTATACATATAAAGTCCCAATTATGCCATCATAAAATTAGTAAAACATATTCATTTTAATTTATTATTCAAACCATTCACAGAACAGCCAATTATATCACTGAATATATGTTGAAAAATCAGAAGGGAAAAAGGATTTAAACTGATGCAACCACTGAGTCATTAGTCTAACTATACTCCCAGACCACCATGAATACTTAGTGTTAATGCAGTGAAATATACATTTATATAAAGACTGAATTACGTATTGTACCAAAGTGTTCAGTTTGCTGTTTTTCAGTAGGATAAAAAGTGCAGTAGATGGACTGACATCTTGCTGCTTTCCACTGAATGTCAATGTGTTTGTGAACTTGGGGAACAGGCATCAAATTAGTGCAAAAAGATATGCAGGCCCTACATGAAGCATCTTGTCTTGGGCACAGGACTAACCTCAGTTGCCTTATGCTGAATGCCTATGTGATTATGTATGTTTATGTTTATACAGAGTGACATGGAATAACTGAAAAGCAGCATAGTCATAGTGCGTGATCAAGCAATTAAAAAATAGAGAATACTGGCTGGGCAACTATGCACAACCAGTGTGTTCTGCCACAGAGGGGTTCTGTTTCATTCTGACCTCGAGACCAAAACTTGAGAGAGGAATCAGAAGCCTGAGGTGACAGAACACACTGGTTGTGCATAAAGTTGCTCATCCTGTATTTTTATAGTGTCTAATATTATGTGAAATGTGTGCATTGTGTTTTTTCTTTTTCACAATGAAACTGACTTGTGCAGTCTTTAGAGGTTCTAGAATGCAGTTCTACCACAGAAGGGTACAATAGCATTCTATGACCTTTGAAATGTGGCACAACAGCATTTTATTTATTTAGTTAGTTAATTTTTGTTAACCGGGTAGGTATACTAGACAGCATAGCTGCCTATGTTCAGGTATGACCTGGGAGATTACAACAAAGGGTAGGTAGATAATAGTAGATACAAGAAAACATCATGGGAACAAATAGAAGTCAGAGATAGTACACTTATACAAAATTTTCAGCAATGACAGTATATTTGCAGGAATCTATATGTAGTAACAAAACAAAAATGTAGGCACATAACTAACAGTCATAAGTCATACAACTAGTGAGTAAGTGCTAGAAAAGAGGAAATAACAAGATCTCCAGGCAGGTTTGAGAGTAGAGGCTGGGCCGGTAGGCAGAGCAGGAGGAACCAGTACAGGAGTAGGTGGATGAGGACAGGAGCAAGGTTCAGAGCTTAGAAGAGCCATATGAGCTCCTGTTTGAAGCTGTGTAGAGAAGGGGAGATTCCTGGACTCAGTGGAAGGGAGTTCCACAGTTTAGGGGCCCAGCTAAAGAAAGCATTCTCCCCCATTTTGGTTTTACATCTCGGCTGGACAAGAAGGGATTTGTCAGCTGATCTCAGTGGGTAGGCAGAGGTCACAGGTTTGAGCAGTAGAGTCAGTTTGTCAGGATTTGGGACGAGATTATATTCTTCATAAAACAGTAGGAAGTAAACTGTCAGAAGGCTGAGGGGGTAAACCATCCCAGACTGGAGTATAGTGTGCATCAGTGAGTAAGTTTGGGCAAAGACAACGCAAAACGGCAAATGCTGTTGTAGCAGACATCCTACTTTCGGAGGAGCCCTGCAATAGCTCCCGGAAAGGCTATTTACCCATACGCCAATTTGGGTCTCAGGATCCCCTGTGCAATGGGCATCCTCGCCGTGGATGTTAGGCTATGTCTCACCCTATATGCCAGTCCAAGTTGGAATACTGACAGATTTAATGACTGAGGCTAGGTGCAGGTCAAAAACCAAGTGGATCAAGGGTTTCCTAGGTATTTAAAAGAGGTAACTGTGTTAAGGGATAGCCAACATGCTCGATACTTAATGGTTGGGTGCAGGACCAATTTTGAACCTGAACTGAAGAGCATAGTCACCGTTAGCATATTCATTTAAGACAAGCTTGTTTTGCAAATAGCCAGCTCTAAAAGCATTAAAAGGATTGATTTCTGTATAGAAAAAGGCTCAATATAAACTATAAGTAGATAAATGCATAATTGCGCCCAGTCCAGCAGTTGTCATAACAGTTAACAGTGTGGAAAGGAGGGAAGGAGTAAGAGACACTAAGAGGGGTAAAAAGACTGACTTTGATTTGTCTGTTGGAAGCTGAGAACCTTGCTACACTGCAAAGAACCAACTATAACTCCGTTTAGGACCTGGAAACCTGGTAAGGCATAATATTGTTGGGGACTTGTTAAGAAGGGGAGCTACGCGCTTACAAAAGTTTCTTTTTTTTTTTCCTTATTGGCATTAAGGAGAACTGCAGGATCCCATTAAAGTGTAGTAATTTTATAACCAGAGGGAGTGAGATACAACTGAATTTGCTTTGATTGCTGGGGTTGAGACCCAGGATTTCAAGAATATTTTTACACATTTCAAAGTGTCTCTGGCTGAGGAGTGAATTCATTTTTATCCCTGGACCTGCAGAGTGGTTTGTGTAGGAGCAGTGGTCTAGTAAACTGTGGTGTAGTTGAATTATTATAAAGGCAGCACTCACCAGGGTGGTGGAGCAGTTGTGTATTTGATTGTTTCTACAGTCACCAGTGGCTGTGGACTATCCCCTTCCCACACACCCCAGGCTTGGCATTTCCTTTATAGCCAAAGTTCTGACATCACCTCCTCAACAGATCTTGGGGCAGAACTGTCATATTCTTAATAACCCAGCACAGTGCATAAACGGTGATCACTTCACAAATAATAACAACAAAAAAATTACATATTGTATAATAGGAGAGAGGGACATGTGAGGGTGGTGCAATGCACTGGCTGTGGGGCAGCAGTTTTCCAGGAGACATTCTGGAAACTGAGCTGCTGTCCTATTTGCAGGCAAATGTCAGCTCTGAGGGAGGAGGCTGCCCATCTCCAGACTGAACCAGCAAGGACTAAGGAGTCCTCCCCCACCCAAAGAGCACCACTGCCACACCCACTGCCTCAGAGGTTGCCAAGTATGAAGAGCAGTTGGACCACAGTGGGTTCTGGGAGGGTGTGGGTGGTGGACCAGAGGCGAAGCTCCACAGTTGTACCTCTACACAAATCATATGCCATTCTGGCAGAGCAAGGTTCCTCTATGATGGCACCCTCAGTGGAGACCCAGAGAATGCTGAGGACATCCACAAGGAGACCCACAAAGGGGTGGCAAAGGACACCACAGGGAAGGAAACAACTTTTGATAGGGGACTCAATTGTTGGGGAAACTGGGAAAGGGAAAGGAGAAGGAAGTAAGGTGCCTGCCTGGTGCTATGGCTTGGAGGGACAGGAAGTGAATCCTCAGGACTGCAGAAGCAGCATCACAGGAAAGGGAACTAGATATCATTGTCCACCTTGGGACAAATGACCTAGCTAGGCATGGGATCAGTGCAGTGCAGAATGAATTTGTGGAGTTGGGGAGGGGCCTCAGACGGGTAGCAAGCACTGTAACCTTCTCAGAGGTGCTGCCAGTTCATGGCAGGAGTGAGGTTAGGGTACTGCACACCAGGCAGTTTAATGAATGGTTGCAAAACTGGTGCAGAGCACAGGGCTTTGGCTTCATTGGGGACTGGGGGTCTACCTGGAGAGATAAAGGTCTATACTGGCATGCTGATCTGCATCTGTCCACGAAGGGAACCAAGCTCCTAGGTGACAGGTTTAAATCCTTCCTTGGCAAGCTTCTAAACTAGCCAAGGGGGGGGGGGTGCTGATAAAAGGCAGGAAATGTCAAGCCTCCCCCCACAAAACAGGGCAGGTAGTATGGTAAACACTGAGGTACAGAGCTCAACACAGGACAGGACAGGGGTAAATGGAAAAATAGACAAGGGAGGTAAGAACAGGGATGGGGGATAAAAGGATAAAGCCAACATTAAATGGACGGCAATGAGTACCAATGCCCATAGTCTGGGAAACAAGCTTTCTGAGCTAGTAGCCCTGATGGAAGATGAACAATTGGATATTGTGGCAGTCATGGAAACATGGTACATGGAGAACCATGACTGGGATGTCAACATACCAGGGTACACAGTCTACAGAAGGGACAGGAAAGGTAAAAGAGGAGGTGGAGTAGCTCTATACATAAGGGAAGGGATCAAAGCTACAGAATTAAAAAGTAAAGGGAGAGGACAAGAGGCACTCTGGGTCAACTTGGAGACAGGGAATGGCCTCACAATCTGCACAGGGGTTGTATACAGACCCCCGTCTCAAGGGAGGAAATGGACAAGAAAATTATAGAGGACATTTCAAAATGGCTGAAAAAGGGGAGATACTGTTGATGTGGGACCTGAATATGCCAGATGTTAACTGGATGACATGTACTGCAGCCACATCCAAGAGCAGGGTCATTCTCAATGCCCTGCAGGGGGCAGGCCTTAGACAGCTAGTGCTGGAACCCACTCGGAAGGGAGCAATATTAGACCTGGTACTCTCAAATGGAGAGAGGATCACAAATTTAGAAGTCATTAGACATCTGGGGACAAGCGACCACTGCACAGTGTGCTTCACAATGAGCACAACCATGGAGATAAGCCATACAAAAACAAGGATACTGGACTTTAAAGGGCTGACTTTGGCAAAATGGGTGAATACCTGAGGACTGCACTAGCAAATGGCCAAAAAGGAGGGGTGGAAGAACAATGGAGAAAAATCAAAACTGCTATCATACAGGCAACAAGCCTTTGTGTGAAACAGATAAAGAAAACAAAGCAGAGTCAAAAAAACATTATGGTTCTCAAATTAGGTGGCAGGGAAGGTTACGGAAAAAAAGGCTGCATTCAAAAAGTATAAGGAATCAGAGAAGGAGCACAACAGGGAACTGTAACAATTAAAGCAGAAAGAAGTAGGGAAGGCAGTCAGAATAGCAAAGGCCCAAACAGAGGAAAAAATAGCCAACTCAGTTAAGAAGGGGGATAAAACCTTTACAGGTACATTAGGAAGCACAGAAAGGTTAAGGAGGGATAGCGAAGATTAATAAAGAAGAGGGAGGTCGGCAGAGGAGACAGTGAAAGGAAGAATATTGAATGAATACTTTTGCTCAGTATTCACAAAAGAAGATGAGGAGTTACCTAAACCAGACAACAGAAGCACTCTGGGTAGGGGGTTGACACCAGTCCGTTCACAGAAGGGTCCTGAAAGAACTCCTAAAACTCAAGGTGGACAAAGCAATGGGCCTGACAGGATTCACCCCAGAATCCTAAAAAGAACTAAGGAGGACCCAGTGACACCACTGACCACGCTTTTTAACAAATCATGGGAGGATGGGGTGGTACCTGAGGACTGGAGGAGGGCAGATGTGATTCCCTTCACAAAAGTGGGAGCAAGGCAGTAGCAGGAAACTACAGACCTGTAAGTTTGACCTCAGTGGTAGGGAAAATGATGGAATCACTTCTGAAAGAAAGAATTATTGAGTACCTAGAGGCCAGCAGGGCACAGGACCCAAAGCAGCATGGATTTACAGCAGGAAGGTCATGTCAGACGAATCTAATTAATTTCTTTGACTGGGTGACCAAAGTAATAGACCAGGGAGGGGCTGTGGATATGGCCTACCTAGACTTTAGCAAGGCATTTGACACAGTCCAGCACAAAGATTAATAATCAGTTAGCCAGCCTGGGAGGGGTCCCAGGGTGGTAGCCTGGTAGCAAACTGACTGCACAACAGGACACAGAAGGCAATAGTGAATGGAACACATTCCAAGAAAGGGGGCTACTAGTGGAATACCTCAGGTTCAGTACTGGGTTCAGTCCCTTAACATCTTTATAGGTGACACTGCAGAGGGTCTGAGGAAAGGTATGCCTCTTGCAGATGACACAAAGATCTGTAACAGACTTGATACACAAGAGGGGTAGAAAAGATGAGAAGGGACTTGGCAAGTTTGGAGGATGGTCAGACATATGGCAACTTAGATTCAATGCAAAGAAGTGCAAAGTAATGCACCTGGGAAACAAAAACCCAGGAGAAGAGTACACAATAGCAGGGGAGGTACTAACAACAACAAAAATGGAAAGAGACCTGGGGGTAGTCATATCAAATGATGTAAAGGTGGGTAAGCAATGTGAAAAGTCAGTAAGGAGAGCCAGGGGGATACTGGGATGCATAGGAAGGGGCATCACAAGTAGAAAAAGGGAAGTGGTTATCCCTCTGTACAGACAGTTGGAGAGACCCCATCTGGAGTACTAAGTCAAGTTTTGGAGACCTCATCTACGCAAGGACATAGACAGGATGGAAGCAGTCCAGAGGAGGGCAACTAAAATGGTGCAGGGTCTGCAGCAGAAACCATATGAAGATAGACTGAGAGAGCTTAATATGTATACTCTTGATGAAAGGAGGGACGGGGGGACATGATAGAAACTTACAAGTACCTCAAGGGAATCAACAAAGTCCAGGAGGGTAGCATCTTTCAGAAAAAGAGGTGTGTAAGAACAAGGGGGCACAATTTAAAGATAGAGGGGGGACAGCTCAGGGTAATGTGAGGAATTTTTTTTCACTGAGAGAGTGGTGGATACATGGAACCGTCTTCCTGGGGAGGTTGTTGGGTCTAAAACAGTGGGGGAATTCAAACATGCATGGGACAGACATAAGGCAATTATAGCGGGGGGTTGCAGGAAGTAGGCTGTTGGTTAGCTAGAATCTGCAGCTTATCCAGCAGGTAGGGAAATGGGCAGACTGGGTGGGCCAAGTGGTCCTTATCTGCCGTCAAAGTCTATGTTTCTATGTAACAGGATGAAGAAGAACTAGGGAAAAATAAGCAAGTTAGTGTTCAAAAGAGACTAGAGACAATGAATGGCTTATTAATTTATTCATTTATTTATTTATGAATTTTAACATGACATTCTCTTGAGCAACATCTCATTTTGGAGGTAGCTCTGACCAAAAGAGTGAAAGCTAAGTGGTCTGAAAGCTTAGGCATCATTTTCTTTTTGTAATGTCTATGTTGGTCCAATAAAAGGTGGTATCAAACCATTTGCTGCTGGATGTATTTTATCCTACAGTCAGCCACAGATGTGTAAAGAGTTCTTTCAACTAAACACATTAGCTCCTTTATTGGTTACTGTCTGATGTGCTGAATGTGAAACAGCATGGATGACATTTGTATTCATCTATACAAAAATGTGGTGATACATTGTTTACTGGTGTGTCCTGGGACACACACACATGCACGCACACACAGTGACATCCTTCCCTGCCTGGAAAGAACCTGGCGTCCGCATCCAGTCCATGCTCACAATAACGTTATTTGAAGTTACTGTACTTATACAAAATATTTGCCTCATTACTATACATATCCAAAATGGCTAATACATATGATTATATATATGTTATGGCAACAGTTATGCATTTTCCATACATTCAATAATGATTTTACTGTGATTTACACAGTAATATTACTGTACTCATTCATGTTATAGTTTCTTGCATTTTAAACAACAAGGGTGGTCTGTTTCTGCTGGCACATATGTATGTTCACAATATACTGCAATAAATCTTCCTTTATGGTATAACTGCATTCTTAGCATTACGATCTTCATCGTAAGTGTACATTTATTGTAATTTTGTATGGCAAAAATGAGTGTAGAAAAAGTGCCCTTTTTACCCTTGTAAGTGCCCCTCCAAGCCTCCGCCCCTTCAGCTTTTGCTATCTTCCGGCACCTATGGGGGCAGAAGTTACCAGGAGAGGAGGGTCACCCCCTTTGTGCAATGTAATAACTCTGGCCAACTTCCAGGATTGAGAAACAGTGCAGAGAGAGAAGGAGAAGTAAAGTATGTGTGAAGAGCTGCAATGGCAATAGCTGAGAGGCAGAGGAGCTTGGGGTCTAGATTGTCGGGGCTGGACTTAGCAGGGTTGAGGATGGAGCGGGAAATCAGTGTTTCCACAGATACATACATAGACAGTGTCGGCAGATAAGGGCCTATGGCCCACCCAGTCTGCCCATTTAAGTTTGTAAGTTCAGTTTATGTTTTCCAGGAAGTCTGTTGCCCCTTACCCCTGACCTCTAGAATTCCTTTATGTCTATCCCATGCATTCTTAAATCCTGTGATTGTTTCAGCCCCCACCACTTCCTCTGGCAGGGTGTTCCACTTGTCCACCACCCGTTCTGTGAAGAAATTCTTCCTCATGTTTCCTCTGAATCGTCCTCCCTCCAACTTCATCCCATGCCCTCTAGTCCTGGAACATCTTTTCGCTTAAAATAATGCATTCCTGCACCCTGTTCCTCCCTGTAAGATACTTGTATGTCTTTATCATATCCCTCCTCCCTCCTTCCTCCAGGGAGTACATGTTCAGTGCCTTCAACCTGTCCTCATAGGACTTGTTGATGCAATCCATGCACCATCTTTGTTGCCCTCCCTCTGAACCTTCTCTACCCTGTCTATGTCCTTACGTAGGTAAGGCTCCAGAACTGCACAGTGTACTCCAGGTGCGGCCTCACTAGTGTCTTGTATAGTGGAATTATGACCTCCCTTCCTACTGGTGATGCCCCTGCCTATGCATCCCAGCATCCTATTTGCTTTACCTGCTGCCTTGTCACACTGTTTCCCTGCCTTGAGGTCATCAGAGATGATAACTCCAAGATCCCTTTCCTGCTTGGTGCATGCTATATCCTCACCCCCCAACTGATATATTGTGCCAGGGTTTTTGTGCCCCATATGCATTATCTTGCACTTCCTTGCATTGAATTTCAACTGCCAAACCCCTGACCATTCTTCAAGTTTCTGCAGGTCCCTTCTCATTCTGTCTACACCCTCTGGTGTGTCTACTCTGTTACAGAGCTTTGTGTCATCAGCGAACAGTGAAATTCTGCCTTCTAGGTCCTGTGCAATGTCACTGATGATGACATTCCAGGATGGTGACAGTGGAAAATTAAATCTGGGAAGGGGAGGGAGGAGAGAAGTTAGGAGGGGGAGAAGAAGAAATGGTGCAGGTTGTTAAAAACTCATTGAAATGAGCAGCAACTCAGAAAGGGTCAGACACGGGTGAAGCATTAACCAAGAGCACTGGGGGAGTGGACTGGACAGGGGGCTCAAAAAGAGAGTGGATAACCCTCCACAATTTAGCTGGGGAATTAAGGTTGTTCTGGAGACTGGCCTTGAAATAGTGGAATTTCGCAGTCCGGACAGCCTTCGTTCCATATAGCCCTGCAGGAACTGAAGTCAGGAAAGGAGTGGGATTGTTTGAAGTGGGCCCATGTGAGATCACGGGACTTGGACAGGTCGATGATATCAGAAGTAATCCAAGGGTGGTGGGGAGTTTTGACTCTGGATTTCCCAAGGGGGGGGGCATCCTTGTCCCAGTTGGATGAGAATTTGGAGTGGAATGAGGCGAAGGTCACATCGATGTCACAGGCAGAGAGGATGACTGACCAGTCTGTTGCAGCAAGGTTGCTCAGTAAAGCATCAATGTTTAGCGACTGGAGAGACCCTGACCTGATGTAGTTTGGGGAGGAGGGGGGACGCCAGATTTTCGTGACACAGAATGTCAGAATGGTCACTAAATGAGTTCTGCAATATACCTGCTGCAACAATGTGGTGAGGGTAGAAGGTTAGAACCCAGTCCAAAAGGGTATGGTTGGTGGAATGGGGATTGAGCAGAGTAGGTTCTGAAACAATCTGGGAGAGATTTAGGGACTCAATCCCATGAGTGGTAGATTTGGAGGATAGAGAGAGGCAATTTTCATTGACATCCCCAAGGAGGACGAGTTTACCTGAGGAGGAGTGGGAGGAGATGGAGGCAAGAGTCAGCCATGGAGGAGTGTGAAATCTTACAAAAAACACCAATGAATAAAGGTACGGATGAGAGGAAAGAGCCTAACTAGGAGAGATTTGTGAGAAGATGGTATGGTCTCCCTAAAAGCCACTGTACATGACAGGCTATGGCAGACATAGATAGCAATGTCTC
The DNA here is from genome assembly GCA_016271365.2 of Neoceratodus forsteri. Classification (NCBI taxonomy): domain Eukaryota; kingdom Metazoa; phylum Chordata; order Ceratodontiformes; family Ceratodontidae; genus Neoceratodus; species Neoceratodus forsteri. Next base: position 1,691,887,400 of record CM057456.1, on the reverse strand, counting down.
CTCCACGTTTTCTCCTGCCTATGTGAAGAGCTGGAAATCAAGAAGGGCCAGGCTATCGTCCAGAATCCTGGAGGAGAGCCAGGATTCAGAAATACAGAGGACTTCAGGAGAAGGTAGTTGAACACAGACAGAGAGAAGATCAAACTTGGGGAAGAGGCTTCTAGCATTCAGAAGGTAGATGTAAGACCCTTAGCAGAAGAGAGGGAAGGGGACCAGGATTTGTCTCTACATCGCCAGAAAGAAGCAGGAGGAAGGAGGAGGATGGAGTGGAGCTTCCTACCACAGAAGTGGGTAGGACAGCAGGCAGGAGAGGGATGGCGAGAGGAAGAGGAGGGCATGGTGGAAAAAATTCTAGGTTGGAGGAGGCCAGGATGGATAGGAAGGGAAGGGAGGAGGGAGGGGAGAAAGTGGAGGATACGGGTAAAGGGGAGGAAGGCGGGAGGAGAATTGGATGGGGAGGGAGGGGAGGGGAGGGAGGAGAAAGTGGAGATGGAGAAGGCAGAGGAATGCGATGAACATAGTGGTCAGGACGAGGCAGGCAAAACAGTTAGCAAGTAGTAACCACTGAATGTGCGTAATAGCAGGCCTGGTTAGATAGCTACAAACTGAGACTAGCAATAAGATGGTAATGCTGAGTAGGCAAATAAACAGTGGAGCAGTGAAGTAAATCAGTTAGGTTAGGTAAATGAACAATAACAGGTGGTCAACAATAAACCTGTAAAGGTAACCCGGATAGGGGGTTATGACAAATGAGCAAATTCAATGCAGGAGCTATGCTAAATTATGTACAGCTAAGCAGTACAAACAGGAGCTATGCTAAATTATGTACGGCTAAGCAGTGCAAACAGGAGCTATGCTAAATTAGGTACAGCTAAGCAGTGCAAACAGGAGCTATGATAAATTATGTACAACTAAGCAGTGAAAAAAGGAGCTATGCTAAATTATGTACAGCTAAGCAGTGCAAACAGGAGCTATGTACAGCTAAGCAGTGCAAAAATGAGCTATGCTAAATTATGTACAGCTAAGCAGTGCAAACAGGAGCTATGCTAAATTATGTACAGCTAAGCAGTGCAAACAGGAGCTATGCTAAATTAGGTACAACTAAGCAGTGCAAACAGGGGCTATGCTAAATTATGTTCAGCTAAGCAGTGCAAACAGGAGCTATGCTAAATTACGTACAGCTAAGCAGTGCAAAAAGGAGCTATGCTAAATTATGTACACCTAAGCAGTGCAAACAGAGAACGCAAACACAAAATGACAATAACTAAGCTAGGCGAACAAAAAGCAGCTGGTGGCTAGGACAAAAGTAGCATGTGGAGGAGACCAAGACAGACAGTAACAATAATAACAGATATATGTACCTTCAGGGATTAGCTCAAGCAAAGATGCCAATGCAGAACAGGCATAGGGTAGTTTTTTTTTTTTTTTGGGAGTGTCTGGGAGGATTATGGGCCTAGCCCCTAAAGGGTTACATTTCCCACTGCCTTTTGGGAGGTCTCTGCAATTGGCTGGAGCCGCCTGGAGGGTGGGGATTTCTGGCTATGAAAGGGGAGCCTGGGAAGGATCCAAGGAGTTCCAAGGCGGGACTGGGGCAGATTGCCCACTCCAGTACATTTTGTCACCGTTTTCCATGTGGCCTAGTAAAATCTTCTGAGAGGATGTGGTGGTGGCCGTTGCCTTCCAAGACCCCATAGCAGAAGAATTTCGAGTCTGTTTTAGCCTAGGTGAGAACAGATCCCAGGGAGTATGGGCTGCTAGTTGATGAAGTGAACTTGTTCATGGGACTGCCTAGTCCATGATGGGGAAGCCTCCACTAGTCAGTGGATCTCCAAAGCAGTTGGAGGCTTGCTAGCTGCAACACAGCCTGATTGCTGGAGAGAGGGAGAGCTTTAGAAAGTGGGGGGGTGCAGAGAAGGGTGCCCCTGGGGTATATGCCGCCCGAATAAAGGTGTTGGAGTGGAAGCATCGTAATATCCCTTCTGAGAATTTTAGGAGCTGGGAGGAACATCTCAGTGAGAGAGAAGGAGGGAGAACTGATGTCTCATAATTCGTGGGAGGACACCCAGCCCCAGTGAATGCTGGATGTACCGAGGAGACTTCAGCGAAAATGAGTAATGCAGATGGCCATTCCGGGAGCTGTCTATGCCATCTGAGCAAAAGGAGTGGGGTGGTGGGGTAGAAATGTTCAAGCTGCCTGTCTGGGAACTTATTAAGTGTGGGAAGTGTCAAGCTGCCATAAAGTAGTTTACTCGTCTGGATTTTATGCATGCTTTGAGGGATAAATGAAGAACAGACTATGCAAGAATGGACTAAAATGGACAATGCATGGACACTGAAACTGGGGATCCCTGGTCCATAAAACTGCTCCATCTGTGGGATAATTAATCTTAACTTCCCCCTGGAATGTCTCTATGGAGATGCAAACAGTTATTAATTAAAGGATCCTTGTGTAATAGTTCTTCAGTTGCAGTTTCCACTTGTTCCTGCTGTTGCATCATAAAGTAGTTACTAACCAACTTTGCCTTCTAGCCCAGTGCCCGTAAGGAGCCTGTGCCCAGTCCTGAGGAACAAACGTAATTCAGAAGGCATTTCTTGTTGTGGTCGCCCCTCTCCCCATGGACAGTTCCACCAGCATGCCCCTACACACTGGGGGGGGGGGCTACACTAACATTGAGTACCCTTGTTTGGGGGTGAAGTGGGCTGTGATAATTGGTGTTTGGAAATACTGAAGCAACTGCCTCCAAGCATATTCCTGCCAGATGTGGGAGGAAGTCACTCTAGATGTTCTTGTACAGGCCTTCTGACAGTCATTTTTGGTGATTACCAACAGTTTCTGTTTCTCATTATTGTGCTACCTTTAGGGAGGAATCCTTCTGTATGCGCTGTAGGAATCTGTAAATACAGGAACTCAAATGTGCTGTCCCTCCCCATGTAGAAACTGCACAAAGACTTGAATCAGCAGCAGGCAGCTAGCTAGGTCGAGAATATCCGGGGTTAGTCAGTAAATAGATATAATTCTGCAGTTATTTATTAAAGTCGGGTTGTTGTAGCCCATATTTTTCCTGGAGGTACTGAAAGGGCAACAGTGGACTATCCTGCAAAAATTGAAAAACATACACAACACCCAGTATATCCAATGTTTTTAAATGTATGGCCCTGTGTGGCTGGGATGAAGTTTTCTGTGTATGGAATTGGACAGAGTGCAATTAGCTAGCGCCTTAGCTGTACGTGACATAGTACCAAGTCCCAAATCTTTTAATGTGGCAACTATCCATGTATTCAGTGTGAGCCATACCAACATGTCCCTCTGAAAGTAAAGGGGGAGCTGTGCCCCCATGCTTGTTCGTAAAAACAATTGTTCCATTTCTACCCACTGCACCTTCAGATCGGGGTGGTGCTATAACAAGATGGCCTTAATCTGGACAGCAGAATGGTACAGCCCAAGATCTGGCAAAGTCAGTCCACCTCGGTTCTTAGGTAGAGTTAAGGTCTTAGAACAAATCCAGAGTCTTTACAAGCCCAGATGTACCTTGATATAATTTGGTGCCATTTTGCCCAGCTGGATTCCCTCACATGGTATGGTAAATTCTGAAACGGATGTAAGACCCCCGGTAGGGTAACCGTTCTAACCGAACCTATCCTTCTGACTAATCTGAGTGGTAAAGTGCCCCATCTAAGCAGGTCCTCCTCCATCGGTTTAGTGGTTGGAAGATAATTTGCATCGTATAGGTCAGGGAGATGTCTAGTTAGAGTTGGCATTTCACTAATCACAATGTCCACTTGTAGGGGAATTTTTCAGCAAGTTTCAAAGTGGTTGAAAGTTTTAAGTCAGAGCCTCTGTCTTGCTCATATTCAGTTTGTACCCTGGCAGTTTACTGAAGGTGCATAGTATGTCAGACACTGCCAGGAGGGATCTCTCAGAGTCACCGATGTATAGAAGGACATCATCCACGTAGAGTTCCTGGTGGCAGTCCCTCCCCACCATCTGAACTTCTCCAATGTTAGAATCCTGCCTAATGGCTTGGGCCATGGGCTCTATATAGACAGCGAAAAGAAGTGGGGAGAGTCGGCCACCCTGGTGCGTGCCTCTACAAAGCTGAAAAAAAATGGGGGCCCACGCCTGTTGGGTTTTTTCTGCTGACTGTGGTGAGGAGTACAGGTTCCCTAAGATGTGTCTGAGTTGAGGGGGGGAGCCAAATGTCTCCAGAGCTCTGAAGAAAAATGACCATGAGATGCAGTCAAATGGCTTCTCTGTGTCAAGGCTAACTAAAATACGAGGCAGTTCGATCATATCCACATGCACCATAATCTGCAGGGTTTTCCTGATGTTTGCCGGGTCCTCATAAACCCAGTGTGATCATTATGGATGAGCTCCAGCTGTAAACCATCCCGGTGATGTGCCATGATAGCCATGATGACCTTGTATTCTATGTTTAGAATGAATATGGGTGGTATGAGCTATAGTCATTCAATGGCTACCAGATTTGGCATGATGGATATTGTGGCATACCACCAGGTGTCTGGCATATGGTCCCCTACAGCACCGTGTTAGAGTCGAAACATAGAGTCTAACTTTAGTTTCAACATGTATTTAAGATTATCATTTTGCTGTGTGTGTGTGTGTGTGCTTATGCTAGTCTGTGCATTTCACTTTATTTAACAAAGATGCATTTTTTTGGGAGTTGGACACTGCATGTAATGGAAAGGCTGAGCTGGCTCTTTTTTTACGGCTGCATAATGAGAGCTATGCAACATATTGCTAAAAGGTGGAAAGGGAGCAGGACAGACAGGAACATGAACAGGCACATATTACCTTCTACAGTTCTTCCACAGTGGAACCTCATCGCATCATTGCTATGCATGAGATCCCTGCTCTTCTGTATTTTTTGTGCCCCATCCCCTTACTCCTATGAGATCTACTTTATTCATAAATCTAGGGCTATGGTACTTGTTTCTGTTTTCTGTGCCACCTCTACAGCTGGAAGAATGCCGCGGACTACACACAATACTTAACATACGGGGGCAAGGTTCAGTGACTAAAGATCAATTCTATCATCTATTGTAGATCTGGAATAGAAACATTTGTTTTACCTCCACAGTAAGTACTGAGAGACTAGACAAATGGAGGGGACTGACAATCACAAGCAGTGATTAGAGTATGCTGATAATGGCTCCAATTTACATAGGTATGCAGCAATGACACTGTAAACTGAAACCTGAGCTACAGTACAGTATTGCACTGCTGCCTCTCGCAGCAAAAAGCTTACTACCTAGTTCGGCTTGTTAAAGCTATGGATGCAGCACTGATCACCAAGAAACTCTACCATTGATTGTATTTAACTACTGTAAGGTTGCTTAGTTAGAACTGTGACTGCAGTGTATCAGATATCTGTCAGGGAACTGTACCAATTCAAAACCGTAATACTAATAATTGCTTTACTTTGCATCAGATTAGGAACAGCACATATAGGCAGCACTCAAAACTCAATTTCACAGACTTCAGCACGAAGTCGAGGTTATCTGGCGAGTGTGATCAACTCACAGCACTGCTCCCCAGCACTTTGATTCTATGTGTGATTCTTTGTTAGTCCCCTGATGAAGAGTCACGCATATACTTTAAGTGTTGGGGTAGTACTGTGGGTTCAGTCCACTTTTGCATACACTGAATGGTCTGACTTTTGTATTTCTAAAGTCTGTACTTTGGTTTTTGAGTGCTGCATATACAGTATGTGCTATTCCTGCCTGCTTGTGTCCGGCTAGCACCTGCTCGTTTCCATGAGAGCTGTTCCACCTGTGAATTACTTTGCACCAGATTAGATGGGGAAAAAACAACAGAAGCAGAGCAGAACCCAGTTTAACTTGTTGCAAAACAATGTACTAATTCCTGGTATTTCATGAACCTTGTTCTTATACTTAGAGCTGCTACAGTTTGCATGGGGGTAACAGTGAGTTGTCCACACTGCACTGAAAATATGTAATGTTTTAAAACCATTAAAGTCTGAAAGGCCCTGTCTATACTGCCTTGGAAATCCCCTCTGTAACTTTACAGAGGGCCAAACAGTTACCATAACGGTTTGCCTTTACACTGGTAACATTACAGAAAGTGTTTTCATAAGCGTTATAGAAACCTGTTGTGAGGTAGTTTCAACAATGGTCTCTGTAATGGTTTCAAAGCTCTGTTTAACCCTGTCCACACTACACAAGTAAAATTCTGTAATGTTTTCAAAACATTTTCAGTGGTGTGTGGATGCACTGTAACATTTCCAGTCTGTACCGGTTTCAAACGTTACAGATTCTCAGAGCAGTGTAGACAGGGCCAAAATGTTACAGTGCATCCACTCTACCACTGAAAACATTACAGGATTTTACTTACGTAGTGTAGACAGGCCCAAAATATCAGTTTTGAAAACGCTTTCTGTGACGATACCAGTGTAAATGCAAACTGTTACTGTAACAGTTTGGACCCTCTGTAATGTTAGAGGGATTTTTCTGGTGTAGTGTGGACAAGGGCTAAGTGGCTCTGGTGGATTTGAACCTGAACGTGCTGGTTCCCAAGCCTGTGGTCTAACCACTAGACCCTAAGGCCCTGTCCACACTACACCAGTAAAACCGTTCGGTAACGCTACAGAGGGCTTAAACCGTTACCGTAATGGTTTGCACTTACACTGGTAACATTACAGAAGGTGTTTTCAGAACTGTTATAGAAACCTGTTGTGAGGTGGTTTCAACAACGGTCCCTGTAACGGTTGCAGTTCTGTAACGTTACCAGTGTGTGTCTAAACGCTCCACCGTGTAGCCTCCAGTCTCCCACCACACCTGCATGCATTGCAGCACTGGTGTAATGCATGCGGGGGGGCGGAGGCTACCAGGGCGTACCAATGGCAGTGTGAGGCATGAGTGTAGGCTGCAATAGTGGGCAGCCTCCATAGCAGGGTAATCCAACCTACAGCGGTATGCCCACCCCTGGAGTTACCCATGTGTCCCCACTTGACCTACCCCCCGTCCTGACATGCCTCCCTGAGAGCTGCCTCCTGAAGCATCCATAAACGTCCATGATGACGCCTCTCACTGTGACGGGCGCTGGGAGTACCCCGCCTGCCCATCAGAGCTGTGGCATCAATACTACCTGTGGAACGGTGCCAGTAGCGCACACATACAGCGGTTGAGCTCCTGAGTGCATCATGTAACACCGCTGCGGTGGCCAATAGATGTGTGGCACTGTGTACAGGGGAGTGGTGGAGTACACCGATGGCAGTAGTGGAGGGGCTGCCATCAGCCATTCGGCAGCAGTACCTGACCGGCTGTCATGCCCTGGTGCCCTACCCCTGTTGAACATGTTGCCATGTCACACACACTCCCTCCCTCAATCCACCATGCAGACCCCCCCCGCACCTTCTCCCTGTCACCTCCTCACTATAGGTGTGTAACAGATCATTATCATACTGTATGTTGCACATTATGGCTTGTACAGATGCACACTATCCCATATGTATTGCGGGTAGGTGCCTCTCATCAAAGCTTTCTTCACCAGGTGCACCATGGGATATGCTCTGCTTCGACTGGGTTGGGACCACACATATTATCACACACAATGTGGACAGACTATACCGTTTTCAATCCTTTATCAAACTGTTCACTGGCAGTGTGGACACACTGTACCTTTTACGGTCTGTAACGGTTTGGAACCGTTACAGATTTTAAGTGGTGTAGTGTGGACGGGGCCTTATACCATTCCTCTGCTTTAAGCTTCACTAATCAGCCTTAAAAATGTGACAGACCATAGTGGAAATGGGAGGGGAGCTCAGTTCCAGGAGTGAAATTAAGTCTGACTCAATTCCAGGGAAAAAAATGAGGAAGGACTGAATCTATGTAAAATGCATACCCCTAAAGGCATAAAACTGACTAAAGAAAGTGTAAAAATGCAACATTACCAGACCTCTGTTAGATATGTCCAATTCTAGATCAAAGGTGATGGTTTCTCTCAGTGAGTTCTTTCCATTTCCAACACTGACATCAGACTTCTAGTTAGTCGTCCATTGGGCGTGGCCAAAACTGGAAAAAGTGAACATTGCTGTTTTGATCCCTCTAAGAGAAAAAGTCAGCGGGGTGCCTACCACAGCACAGTTGTCACGCAATGTTACAGACTGCGCAGGAATCTATACCATTCAATACCAGTCGCCTGACCCCTCCCCCTCATTTCAAGTAGTTCCTGGAGGGTAGCTGAATCCATGCCCAAAAACCTTTCTCCTCTTGTCACATAAATGTGGGATTTTTACACCACAATAATATAAGTAAATTACAAGCAAGTCACACATTATTCTATATCCCTTGTTAGACTAACAAATAAGTAGCCGTATTGGCTATGCCCAGCATTTCTTTTCCCTGGAGGGTTGGAGTATATATGTCATATGGCTGTTATTTTACAGTACATAATGAACTTTTGACCTTAAGCATTATACTTTATATTTGTTTATCACACTGCAATTGCAGATCATCAGGAGAACCTAATGGGCTGAAGTTCATTATAAAACGATGCTAAAAACAGATCAATATAAAAAAATGTACATTATAGATGGCAGAAGTGTCCCAGACCAATCACAATGCTTCCTTCAGCTGCGTGTGAGGTACTCTTATTGCCGTAAGAGTATCTCACATGCTAAGCACTGTAACAGGCTTCTCAATAAATGCCACTCATGCCACAGAAAGAGAGCGCAAAAAGGATATATATATATTTTTTTTGTTAATCGTGGCACAATCTATAATAAATTTATAGGGGTACTAGGATATAAGGGTGTTGCCTCTTGCATTATTAGTGCACCAGAACTGCTCACTTTCAGTTCTCAGTTCTCTTGCCCTAAGAACGAGTGAGGTGACACTCGTATCCACAACAGGCCCTGTTAGTACCCTATAAACTTATACTGTATACACAGCATCATACATAGTAATAACAAAAAAAAAAAAAACTATACACTGAGAAACTATCCAATACATGAAATTCATCACATACCACAAAAATCCTATATTGCGCACATATAGATTTACATATAGTATATACTGTATATTTTTAAAGGAGAAGATCGAAAAATACAAACAGGTAACTATGCCTACCAAGCCTCCTCATATTATCATTCTTAAAGGTGTACGAAAAACCTAAGTGCAAGCAGGGGTCCAGATAATTTTTAGGGTAGGGATGTACTTACTGCTAGCTTTTCCCACCTGGTAGTATTTTCATCTAAATGGTAGTAATACCATACATGGCCTGCCTTGGACCCCCCACCTCTAAATCAACTATCATACCCACTGGGCAACTGCAGCCACTAACTCTGAGTCTGATACTGCTGTGGAGTATTGAGATACTTCCACACTGCTGTGCAGTGCTGTGACCCTAGTTTTAACATTCTGCCATGTTCACAGTTGTCCTTCTGGCCAGTCAGTGAGCAGTTGCTGACCATGTCTCCTGCACTGTACAAAGCTGATACTTACTGTAGGTCACCAACTGTGTTGCTTACACTGTTAGTTTGTGTATCGATGACTGGTAGCATTGCATTATGCTACTAATTTTGCGACTATATATATCAAGCAGTGTAAATGTGCAAGGAGGGAAACAAATTCCTAAAATCAGAAAGTGGGAGTAAATCAAGCAAAAACGGTAGCAAAATACTTCTTTACTCCACTTATCTGTTTCCCTGAATGCAAGAAATAAATGGTGGTGGTGAGGGAATTATATTTCTCTTTCCTCATAGTTAGCTAGCATTCACCAGTCATGTGTTACCCAGTTAGCATAACCCTTTGTGACCAGGATTTGACCAACCGAGGCGCAAAATTAATCAGACCCCATTCAATAAACACATGTCAAACACACGAACACACACACACATACACCAAAACACACTGCCAGTTCAGCATATAGATACCTATATACCACACCAGTGACTAATAAAGTGGATAAATAAATTATGGCATCTTTGGACTTTTATTTTCACTTAGAACACATGTTATTACACTTAGAACACATGCTATTTCACTTAGAACACATTATTTCCATTCAGAATCTGGAAATAGAATGCAAAGAACAATGGGTCAGATAAAGTTTACATGGAAAGAAAGGCAGTTTTGTGCTAAAACAAGGTAAATACCAATAAAAACACTACAAATTGTGTGGTATATAGCAAGTACATAATGGACTGAAGTGGAATAACACATTTATCGCCACACAAGTGATAAGACCTTCATAACTAACATGTGGCTTTTCCACTCGTGAGTTATGGGTCTTACCACTAATTAGTGAAGATAATGGGTTTTTCCACTGCAACCCATTATGTATTCCCTGTGACTCCACAATGTTTAGGACTATGGCACCATTACTTGATGGAGTGGGCGTTTTTTGTTTATTTACTGTGTTTTTCACCCTCTGACACTAACTGGACCCTTTCTGCCCCCCCCCCCACACACACACACACACTCAATCCCATCACCCGCCTTTTCTGAGAATTACCTCTCTCCTGTGTTCCCTCAAGGATGACCCTCCCCAGGAAGGGACCTCTCAGGGAGTTGATGTGTCAGTCAAGACAGTGAGTCCTTGTTGGTGGCATGGGACTTGCGGCAGAGCAGCAGGCGGCTTCCTGTGCTGTCGGGGATTTTCTGTTTTTCTTCCCCTTCCTCTTGACTGTTACGAGGATTCTGCATCTGACACCAAGATGTCAGAACGCTGGCACTCCCCTCCCTACATACTGCCTCTGTGGCACTACCATCTGTGGTCAACCCGATGACAGTGTTGCAGTGGAGAGTAGAATCCTGCCCACCCCCAAGGCAAGCATCCATGGGACCCTCAACTATCCTCCCCTGACCGGCCCTCCACCAGCCCAGGCTCGCTCCTGAACCTAGATCTCTGGCTTCGCAGGTAGCGCTGCAGTTGTGCGGGTCGGTCGGCCTAAGAGAAGGAGCTTTTAATACATGCAACTAGCCATCCTGCCATAAATTATAACCTCTCTTCTCTTTTGTGACTATGGTAATTTCTGTAAGAACGTAGCACAAGTCAATGCAGGAATGCCAACGTTTAGGAATCTTTGTGGGTGCTCATTGCCAGTAGGTAGTATTTTACCTGTGACCAGTTTCCCTAATAATTCTTTGTTGCAGGCTGTGCTCAAAATATTGAGGGTGCTTATTTCAACTTTGTGGGTGCTAGAGCACCCAAGGACTCATGGAGTCGGCCCCTATGAGTCAATGTATATAAGATAGATGTTGCTGTAAAAACTGCCATCATCTACTGTAAATAGCTAAGAGCTGAAAGTTACTTGCTGGTTCAATAAAATGTTTCATAGCATTAAAGCATGGGTTTGGGAACAGGGTGATCACAGGTTCAAACCCACTAGAACCAAATACTCCCTGTGTGACCTTGGACAAGTCACTTAAACCTCCCAGTGCTTCAATCCGCCCACCTACAAAATTGGAAAGAAACATGACCCCACTGGAAATGAGATGTTACATCTTAGATGTGCTATTTTGGGAAAAAAAATGGTCAAACAAAAGAAATAAAACCACAACGGTCTACTCTGAGGAGGTAATATAGTCTAAAGGTTAGAGTACAAAGCTGTAAGCCTGGAGTCCCTGGAGACTTGGGTTTAAAACCCACAACAGTCAACTACGTTTTCCTGAGCAAGTCACTTAAAGAGCAGTTTTAGCATACTCCCCAAACATATATCACCAGCAACCTGGCCAGGAGTTGCTGGACAATCTTTCTTCAAACTTCTTTCATTTTAAAAAGTTATTTTACTCATAATTTTATTCCCAGACCACGCTGATAAAAACAGAGCCATGTCCCTATACTGGAGCCATGCCCCCATGCTGGCAGCCCCGTTTTGTGATGTCAATAAACCAAGGCTGCATGTGCGTGCTCCACTGATTTGAATAGGGACTATTTTCTTATGCATATTATTACCATTTAGTGTTGGGATTTAACGGGTCCCTGTTAGTCGAGCGGTCGCTTTGATTAATTAAAATCCCAACACTAAACAGTACTAATATGCATAAGAAATAGCCTCTTTTCAAATCAATGGAGTGCGCACACAGAGCCTTCGTTTACTGACATCACAAAATGAGGCTGTGTGTGCTGGCGTGGGGGCATGGTTCCAGTTTAGGGAAGTGGCTCCATTTTTATCAGTGTGGTCTGGGAATAAAATTATGAGTAAAATAACTTTTTAAAATGGAAGACATCTGAAGAAAGATTTTTATCCAGCAACTCCTGGCCAGGTCAGTTGTGATACATATTTGGGGGAGCGGTTCTTTAACACCCGTGTGCTCGTGGAATGCACCTGGAAAGTAGTATGGCTCAGTGCACCTTTCCTGGCCAAAAATTTACAATAAAGTACTAGTAACACAAACACTAACCCCCAAAACAAATGTACCAAACTTCATCCTAAATTTAGGGCCCCCTATCGCCACAAAGACTTCCTCCCTAGACCAACATGTCAAGACCTAGTCACCAAAACTATTCTACCCATAATCAGCTATGCTGATATTGTCCACGGCTCTGCACCTGCAACCTCCCTTGCCAGACTTGACACTTTTACTAAATTCATTCTGTCAGTTCGCCACCTCCACCCCCCTCACCACTGTCTCTTCTACTCCTCCCTATCCCTAATGCTTCTACCCTCCAGGCACCAGGTCCGCAGCCTCTTCATTGCCAGATTCTGGTTTGGGACACTCCACTCTCACCTCACCTCACGCCTATCGCCAGCTAGCTCATCTACGTACTCCCTTCCATCTAGGGATGCTCGAACTTTCTCCCTTCCCCATCCTCGCAAATGCTCAGGCCAGGCAGCTTTCTCCTACCGATTCCCCCACCTCTGGAATCAGCTTCCCTGTTCCATTTGCCACTCCCCAACTTCCACTGCCCTGAAATCTCTGCTCCCAATGGTTCTTTCCACTAGTTGCTCTTGTCTTTTACCTTCCTCCGTTCCCCTCCTGCATCCCCTTCCCCTTCTACTGCATGTTCCTTCCTTTGCACATAAGATGCCCTAGTCCCCTGATCTGACCCCTCTGTTGCCTTGTGTTCTGTATCATAACTATGAAACCTACATTATCTACTTTTAAATAAATGAGTTATAGTCTTCTTCCTCCCATCCTGCACCATAATGCACGTAAATGTATTTACCTTTGCTGCTGTACATTCTCACATATTGCCATCCTGCACTGTGGTGCACGTAACTGTATTTACCCTTTGCTGCTGTACATACTCACGTATTGCCATCCTGCACCATGGTGCACGTAGATGTATCTACCCTTTACTGCTGTACATACTCACGTATTGCCATCCTGCACTGTGGTGCACGTAACTGTATTTACCCTTTGCTGCTGTACATTCTCACGTATAGCCATCCTGCACTGTGGTGCACGTAACTGTATTTACCCTTTGCTGCTGTACATTCTCACGTAATGCCATCCTGCACTGTGGTGCACGAAACTGTATTTACCCTTTGCTGCTGTACATTCTCACGTATTGCCATCCTGCACCGTGGTGCACGTAAATGTATTTACCCTTTGCTGCTGTACATTCTCACGAATTGCCATCCTGCACCGTGGTGCATGTAACTGTATTTACCCTTTGCTGCTGTACATACTCGCGTATTGCCATCCTGCACCATGATGCACATAAATGTATTTACCTTTGCTGCTGTACATACTCACGTATTGCCATCCTGCACCGCGATGCACGTCAATGTATTTACCCTTTGCTGCTGTACATTCTCACATATTGCCATCCTGCACCATGGTACACGTAAATGTATTTACCCTTTGCTGCTGTACATACTCACGTATTGCCATCCTGCACCGTGGTGCACGTAAATGTATTTACCCTTTGCTGCTGTACATACTCACGTGATACATCCTGCAACGTGGTGCACGAAATGTATTACCCTTTGCTGCTGTACATTCTCATCAGATACATCCTGCACCGTGGTGCATGTAACTGTATTTACCCTTTGCTGCTGTACATTCTCACGTATTGCCATCCTGCACCGTGGTGCATGTAACTGTATTTACCCTTTGCTGCTGTACATACTCACGTAATGCCATCCTGCACTGTGATGCACATTATTGTATAATTTTCCTTGCTATTGTATATACTCCTGTATTACTATTCTGTACTCGAAATTCGCACAAAACTGTGTTTTTTATATTGTACCGTATTCCAATTGTTCTGCCTCTCAGTACATGTCTCACACCTGGGTCGCACCAGGAAACGAGCCACGGCTCAATATGACTTTCCCGGTTACCAGTTTTTAAATAAATAATAAAAAGGTAAAGGACAGTATTAAAAAACAAACAAAAAAAGCTGGATTTACCAAACCTTTTAAGAGTACTTTTCTTAGCATTTTTTAAAACTCCCCATCTGGCAACCACCTTAAACACTGATAAAATTCAGAAATTATATCGTGAAACACATCTACTCACCATATATATTTGGTTAGAAAATGAACTTAAAAATTACTGTATGCTGATTGGCTAAGAGTCGCATCTAGGCATACATTTAATTTTTTTTTCAACAATGCTCACTGAAAAACAAGTCCCAGCTGGCAGTGCCTAATTACCTTGTGCCCACCTCCCAATTCAAAACAAACTTGGCGTCTTTTTTCCACTTGCTTAGCGAGCACCCCCCCGACAGCTTGCCGAGTACTCCCCCACACACACACACACACACACACACACACAGAGCAGCAGAATGGCAAGGTGTACACTGTGCCGCACAGTTACACTTTTTAATAATATTTCCCCCTTTGAAGAAAAAAAGGTTTTCTACTTCAAAGTATCAGCCTATTAGTAGCACTAGCATGCCTCGTGCTCAGCGCTACTGTGAGAAAACCCAACTCGCCTTGCGTTCACCCAGAGTACACAAAAGCTCAGTAAAGAAACTTTTTTTCCCTTTTTTATCAAACACATCACCTTTTAAAATGAAACATTTACACGCTGTAAGGTTTCTCCACACCCTTGCACTCCATCTGCCGGGTGCACTCCATCACACTCTCTGACTTGCTGACACACCACAAAGTCATGAAAGGAATGGAAAAATCAATAAATAAATAAAACACAGCACCGGTGAGAGAGAGGAAAGTAAATCCAAAAATAAATAAAACACAGCAGAAGTAACCTTTCAACAAGTAAAGCAAATAACCCTCCGAAAAGAAAACGACACTTAACTAGGTACACAGTTCAGCACCTGTGAAATGCTGCAGCACCCTTTACTGGTAAGTGTTCTAGAAGAAGGACCACTTTACCAACAAAATAACGTTCAAATGATTTCTACTTATTTCTTATATATTTTTTCTAATTTTATCAATCATACATAGAAATGTCACATGTAGCTCATTTTCTATGTGCAATATTACCCTCCAGAGTGGGTGGTATGGGCTATACTGGACCTTCCAGGGGCTATAAGGCCCTCCGTCTGCGGCGTCGGGTTTCATTATGCCCCTGGGTGGTCCAGTATACCCCAATACTGCCCACCCTGTCAGGTATTATTGCTCACTTATACCATGTTCTTCTTTGTAGGCCTTAATTCACAGCATTGATTCATTCTAAGCATCTACCAATAGAGCCTCCTTTTCAGGCCGCTACCCCCTCCCCCCAATGATCTTTATCTATGTTCTCTGCTGAGACAGCTTTCCGACCATATGGATAAAGCTATATTTTATTTATATTATATTTGTCCACCAGGCCAACAGTACTTTGTAATGATGGAACTCCCTGTACCTGACACACTAAGCTGGGGGGAGTGGTATAGAATATGGAGAGGGGACTGATCGGTAGCGAAGTGTGAGTGTAATCAGGTCTGAGTAGTAACAAAGCTGATGTAGTACCTGTTGAAGGAAAGACTGGAGTGCCTGGAGGCAAACGGCCTGCAGGACAACCGGCAGCACCTCTTCACAATGGGGAGGTCATGTCAAACACATCTCACAGATTTCTTTGACTGGATAACTTGCGAGGTGGATCGGGAAGGGAAGTGGATGTGACCTATCTGGACTTCAGTAAGGCCTTTGATACTGTACCATACAGGAGGCTGATTAAGAAACGTAACAACCTTGGGGTGGAGGAAAACATGGTGAGCTGGCTATCTAACTGGTAGAAAAACAGGAGGCAGAGGGTGGTGGTAAAAGGCAGTCACTCAAGAGTGAAACCTGGTGTAATGATAACCATGACTGGGAGATGGCCATACCTGGCTACAACATATTCAGAAGAGACAGAGCAGGCAGGAAGGGAGGAGGAGTGGCACTGTATGTGAAAAATGACATAAGGGCCACAGAGATCCAGGAGGAACAAAATGGGGGAGAGATACTGTGGGTTAATCTGGAAAGGAAAATGGGACAGCCATCCGCACAGGTGTGGTCTATAGACCACCAGCCCAGGAGGAAGAAACAAATAGGAGTTGATGCTAGCCATCCAAAGGATGGCAGACAAGGGTGAGGTAGTACTGGTTGGAGACTTCAATATTCCAGACGTGGACTGGAGCATCCCAGCAGCAGCATCAACTAGGAGCAGATTTATCCTGGACTCCTTCAGGGTGCCTTCCTCACAACTGGTCATGGAACCAACTCGGCAGAAGGCAATACTGGACCTTGTGCTCACAAACAGGGACAGTGTGATGGGGGTAACAGTGGGGAGCACCTGGGTAACAGTGACTACCAGTCATTGTGGTTTGAAATCACACAAAGAGTAGAACCAAACCACACAAAACACGTATCCTGGATTTTAGAGGGCAGACTTTGGGAAAATGGGAGATACTTGAAAGAGGCATTAAGGGAATGGGACAGGAATCAGGGGTTGAGGAACAGTGGGCAGTATTTAAAATGGGGATTATAAGAACAACAGAATTATGCATTAAGCAGGTTAGCAAGAGGAAAAGGAAGAGGAGACCATTATGGTTTTCCAAAGAGGTAGCAAAGAAAGTGAAAGCCAAAAAGATTGCATTCAGGGCAATACAAAAGACACAGGCAGAAGGGGATAGGGAGAAGTACCAGGAGAAACAAAGGGAGGCAGGGAAGTCAGTAAGGGAAGCCAAAGCTAGGACAGAAGAACACATTGCAAAATCAGTGGGTAAGGGACAAAACCTTTTACAGGTACATAAGTGAAAAAGAAAGACAAAGGAGGATAGTGAGACTGAAGGGGAGGATGGGAGTCACTGGAGGATGACAACAGTAAAGCTGACATATTGAACAGGTATTTCTGCTCAGTCTTTACTGAGGAAGAGGGGGTAATGGGTCTGAAGGGAGTACAAGGTGATAATGGTGCAGAAATGGACACAAGTCCCTTTTACACGAGAAAGGGTCCTGAAGGAACTGGAAGTACAGAGTTGATAAAGCTAATGGGGCCAGACGGGTGCACCCCAGGGTCCTTAAAGAGCTAAGAGAGGTGGTGGTTGAACCTCTGGCTATCCTGTTTAGCCGATCACTGGAAACAGGGAGGTACCCAAAGACTGAGGACAGCAGATGTAGTCCCCTTTATACAAAAGTGGAACAAAGAGGAAGCAGGGAACTGAGACCAGTCAGCCTCACCTCGGTAGTGGGGAAGATCATGGAAGCACTACTGAAGGAGAGATTGCTGGAACATCTGGTTATCAATGGACTACAGGACCCAAGGCAGCATGGTTTCACCAGGGGAGGTCATGTCAGACCAACCTCATTGAATTTTTGACTGGGTGACTAGGGAGGTGGATCAGGGAGGGCAGTGGACATGGCTATCTGGACTTCAGCAAGGCCTTGACACTGTGCCCATAGAGACTATTACACAAACTGGGGAATATGGGTGTGGGCAGGACAGTAGTGTGGTGGGTAGGTAACTGGCTGGGTGGCAGGACACAGAGGGTGGTGGTAAATGGCTGTCACTCCACAGAGGGAAGAGTGACCAGTGGGGTACCACAGGGATCAGTGCTGGGACCGGTCCTATTCAACATCTTCATCAGTGATATTGCGCAGGATCTAGAAGGCAGAATTTCACTGTTCGCTGATGACACAAAGCTCTGTAACAGAGTAGACACACCAGAGGGTGTAGACAGAATGAGAAGCGACCTGCAGAAACTTGAAGAATGGTCAGGGTTTGGCAGCTGAAATTCAATGCAAAAGTGCAAGATAATGCATATGGGTAAAAAACTGACACAATATATCAGTTGGGGGTGAGGATATAGCATGCACCAAGCAGGAAAGGGATCTTGGGGTTGTCATCTCTGATGACCTCAAGGTAGGGAAACAGTGTGACAAGGCAGCAGGTAAAGCAAATAGGATGCTGGGATGTATAGGCAGGTGCATCACCAGCAGGAAAAGGAGGTCATAATTCAGCTATACAAGACACTAGTGAGGCCCACGTGGAGTACAGTGTACAGTTCTGGAGACCATACCTCACGTAAGGACATAGACAGGGTAGAGAAGGTTCAGAGGAGGGCAAACAAAGATGGTGCATGGATTGCATCACAAGTCCTATGAAGACAGGTTGAAGGAACTGAACATGTACTCCTGTAGGAGAGGAGGGAGAGAGGGATATGATAGAGACATACAAGTATCTTACAGGGAGGAACAGGGTGCAGGAAAACACTATTTTAAGTGAAAAGATGTTCCAGGACTAGAGGGCATGGGATGAAGTTGGAGGAAGGACGATTCAGAGGAAACATAAGAAAGAATTTCTTCACAGAACGGGTGGTGGACAAGTGGAACACC
The DNA here is from genome assembly GCA_016271365.2 of Neoceratodus forsteri. Lineage (NCBI taxonomy): Eukaryota > Metazoa > Chordata > Ceratodontiformes > Ceratodontidae > Neoceratodus > Neoceratodus forsteri. The sequence continues at coordinate 1,691,868,696 of CM057456.1, read as the reverse complement.
CTGCCAGAGGAAGTGGTGGGGGCTGAAACAATCACGGGATTTAAGAATGCATGGGATAGACATAAAGGAATTCTAGAGGTCAGGGGTAAGGGGAAACAGACTTCTAGGAAAACAAACTGAACTTACAAGCTCAAATGGGCAGACTGGGTGGGCCATAGGCCCTTATCTGCCGACACTGTCTATGTATCTATGTATCTATGTAAGAGGACGAGAGACTGACTGGTGGAGTAGCACAAGGATAGGTACTTGATCCAGTCCTCTTCAATGCCTTCGTAAGAGACACTGCTCATAAACTGGAGGGGGAGGTGTCTCTCTTTGAGGAGGACACAAAAATCTGCAACAGGATGGACATGCAGGCATGGGTGGAAAGAATGCAAAGGGATCTAGGGAAACTAGAGGAGTGGTCTAGGGAGTGGCAGCTGCGTTTCCGTGCCAATAAGTGCAAAGTCATGCACCTGGAGTGAGGAAACCAGGGGACTGTATATAAGATGTAGGGAAGGTGCTTACAGTTACCAAGCAAGAGAAAGATCTTAGGGCAATCTTATGTAATGAATTCAAGGTGGCACTGCAGTGCAATAAGGTAGTAAAGCAAGGCTAGCCCGACGCTGAGGTGCACAGGGAAGGGGATTTCTAGTAGGATTAGGGAGATGGTGTTGCCTCAGTATCACTCACTTGTGAGACCCCAGCTGGAGTACTGTGCCCAGTTCTGGAGGTTGCATCTCTGCAAGTACAGACAGGACGGAAGCAGTCCAGAGGACAGCTACCAAAATTATGTAGGCAGTGCATGAGAACCCATACAAGGAGAGGTTACTGGAGCTCGACGGTTACTCCCTGGAGGACAGCAGAGCAGGAGGGGACATGATGGAGTCCTACAAGTACCTCATGGGTGGGGGGGTAAACAAAGTGCAGGAGGGGAGTCTCTTTCACAGGAAGAGGAAAACCAGAACAAGGGAGCATGCTATGAAGATTGGGGAAGGGGGGATTTAAAAGGGATGTGAGGAAATACTTCTTAACAGAAAGGGAGTAGATGCCTAGAATAGCCTGCCAGAAGAGGTGGTCAAAGTGGATGCAGTGGGGAGCTTCAAACATGCGTGGGATAGGCACATTGGTGTAATAAGTAGAGGTAAGGGAGGAGGGAAGAACACCTGTGACCAGAGTCCAGGGTGTAGTAGCAGGCAGAGAAAATAGAGCAGACTAGATGGGCCCTCTGGTCCTTTTCTGACAACACATTTTATTTGTACGCTGTTTTTCCTGCTTTTAACAATATATCTGAACATAAACAGTGCCAAGTGGTAGTGAAGCTGCTGTTTTATTCCCACTTTTAGCCATGTATTTATTTGACTCACTCAGTTTGGGGAAAACAGTATCCATTATCTTTTTTTATGTTTATGTAGGCGCCACTCATGACCGGCCACAGCAGTACTCTACATGCAGCATTACTCTGCTTTAGATCGGAACTGAACCTGGTGGAGGTACCAGTGGGAACCACCAACTCCTTTGAATGTATCATGGGCGAGGGTGTGGGGTGCAGGATTCTTCTCATCTACCATCCACCAGGAGATGGGAATGTTTTCCTGTGGGAAGTCGCGGACTTCATTGTCGACCTGACACTGGGATCCCCGAGATGGCTGATCCTGGGGGATTTCAATGCCTGCGTTGACGATGAACTCTCGCAATTTGGTCAAGACTTCCTCCCGCTAATAAATTTGCTGGGCGTCACACAGGTTATTTCCTCCTCGACCCATATTGGTGGTCATTCATTTGGTGTTTCTCCTGGGAATGGAGATATTTGACTTGGTGGTGGAACCAGTCGGGTGGTCCAACCATCATGCCATTGGGTTCAGTTTCGCGGCCCCTCTAGTAGGCCAGCCTCTACGGAGATGGTCCAGTATCGCCCTTTGAGGGGTGTTTCCCCGTTGGCCTGATGACGGTGCTGGACCGATCGGGTTTACTGATTGAGTGCATGGATCCTGGGGACCTGGTACTTACCTATAGTAAGGCAGTGGTAGGGGCCCTGGATTCCATTGCTCCTGTTCGTGTTCGTCCCCTCACTCTTCACCCCAGGTCTACTTGGTTTGATGAGACCTTGACGGAGTTGAGGAGAGTGGGACGAAGTCTACAGAGGTGTTGGCGGAAGTCGGGCCTGGAGTGTGACAGACTTAGATTGATGGACCATTATGGGGTCTATCAATCAGCAATTACCCATAAGAAAGCAGAATTCCTGTCCAGGGAAATTGTTGCTATGCAGAATTGACCAGCCCAGCTCTTCTGGACTGTGGACAGATTATGCAATCCAATCGATCTCCAGCCTGGAAGTGCTTTTTCACAATAGCCATATGAGGAGTTTGCTCGATTCTTCACTGATAAGGTTGCCACAATCAGGTGCGGCATCCACGCGACCCTCTCTAATGGGAGTTGTGGTGGTCGGCAGGAGATGTCGGACACCCAGTTTGTGTGGTTTGACTTCTGTCTGCCCATAATCAATGACACTGTGATGGTCATCCAGTCTTTGCAACCGACCAACTGCAGTTTGGACCCAGGCCATACACGCCTCTTAGTAGGCTGTGTGGATAAAACTGGCCCGGTCCTTGCTGAGACAGTCTGGATGTCTTTGGAGAGGAGGATCTTTCTGGATCCCCTGAAGGAGGCCGTGGTTCGGCCCCTCCTTAAAAAGCCCTCCTTGGACCCGGACTATCTGGCAAACTACAGGCCTGTCTCTAACGTGCCCTTTGTGACAGCCCTTGCCCAGGTATTGGAGATCGAAAGACCTGTTTCATCTTGGTCCTTCTAGGTCTCTCTGCAGCATCTGACACTGTAGACCATGGTGCTCTTCATCTGTGAACTGTCTGGTACGGTCCTCAGATGGTTTCGAACATTCCTCGAGGGTAGGACTCAGGGGGTGGTGTCTGGGACTTTTTCCTCGGCACCACTCCCCCTATTCTGCGGGGTGCTGCAGGGCTCCATCTTGGCACCCATGTTGTTTGCGGTGTTCATCCTGCCGTTAGGAGCGATTATTAGGTGGTACGGCTTGAGTTTTCACTGCTATGCAGGTGATGCTCAGCTGTAACTGTCCTTTGTACCTGGTCAAGATGATGCTGTTTCAGTCTTTAACAACTGTCTCACCAAGATCCAGGACTGGATGAGCGTGAGCTGGCTGTGGTCAAACCCGGAAAAAACTGAGGTGTTGGTTGTGGACCCAGGTCATCGGGAGGCGGGTTTATTGGCAGGATTACCTTCAGGACTATGGCTTGGGGGAGTTCAGCTAACTACCTCAAACCGGGTGCAGAACCTGGGCGTTATTTTTGATGACTGCCTGACCCTTAAATCTCAGGTGTTAGCAGTCGTCAAAACCTCTTTTTACCATCTGAGGAACATCGCCCGGGTGAAGCAACTGGTTTCTTCCGACAACCTTCCAACTTTGGTCCATACCTTCATTACCTCCCGCCTTGACTACTGCAACGTTTTTTACCTAGGGCTACTGGGGGTTGATATCAGTGTGCAGCTAGTGCAGAATGTGGCGGCCAGGCTATTGACTGGTACCTCTAAGACCAGTCATATAACACCTGTGCTCCGCGGACTACACTGGCTGCCAGTACATTGGTGGATCACCTTCAAGGTCAATTTGCTGACCTATAAGGCCCTACATGACCAGGGACCTAGTTACCTGCAAGATCTCCTTCACCCCTACTGTTCCCCGCGCTCTCTCCGATCCACCAACAAGGGATTGCTAGAGATTCCCAGGGTCCGTTTACAGACATCTGGAGCTAGGTCATTTAGTTTTATGGCCCCGACCCTGTGGAATTCTCTACCTTGTCGGTGCGAGATTGCCCGACAGTCCAAAGTTTTAAAGCTGCTCTTAAAACCGTCTTATTTAGTCCAGCCTATCCTAAGTTTTAATGCCGCTGCTGTATTTATTGGTTTTTAATTTGCTGTGTCTGTTATTTATTGATGTATTTTATTTACTTATTGTGTTGTACAAGTGCCTTGGTTTTAGAAAGGCGCTTTTCATAAATAAAGATTGCTTTGCTACTCAAAGGGGCATATCTCTCTCTCTATCTGAAGACATCTCTCCATTAAAAAAAAAAAACCTAGGATAGCAAGGCTTTTCACAACTGGCCAAAAAGTGCCACATAATGGCACACTAGCACAATAGCAACATGCTGTTGAAAACTATTTTGTCACCGACTATATAAAGTTTTTTTTTTTTCTTTCTAGTTTTAAACTTTGCTTTTCTGTATTATAACTGTAGTGCATGTGTGTGTGTGTGTGGGGGGGCTCATGTAGCCAGAGCAGAATGGCAGCAAAATTTGTTTGCTCCACTTCCCAGACAGAGAATCGCATTAAAACTTGCTTTTTTGTCACATAAACTTCAAAAATTTTATATTACTGGTTTATGGACACACTAGGTGACTACTATGGGTAATCCAAGAAAGATAAAGCTGCTGCTGATGGAGGAAAAGGAACAAATGTTTCGGCTGCTCAGCCCTCACGGTCTGACACTAACGCCATGGCTGTGCATGGCTTGGAGGAAACCCTCACTACACTGGGGTTGAAAATGCAGAAACCAATCTTATCAGTTACAGAACTTAAAACAAAAATGGATAATTTAATTTCAAGGGTGATTGTCATGGAGACGGCCATTGACTCTCTTAAGCAGGACATGCAAGAAGTGCAGTGCCAATCCACAGCCTCTTCCGCTGCAATAGCCCTTATAATTAAAGAAAATGCACATTTCAGAGCATGGTTGGAAATGCTCAAAAACCAAGCTTGTTCCTTGCATATTCGAATTTTGGGTCATCTGAAGGGGAATGAGGGGATCATCTCCTTATGTTCCTCAAAGAATAGCTAGCTGAAAACCTTTGCCAGAAGGGCAGTCTTTTGACTTTAACTTATAACAGAAAGCTTATCGAATCACTCCATGAGGCCAAAGAGAGGATACTACTGAATCTCGTACTATATTGTTAGTTATGGACAGTGCTGGCACTCAGGACAGGATTCCCTACCTTGCAAGATGCCAAGGGCCCATTATGCATGAGGATAAAAACATTTATTTGTTCCCTGATCTTAGCTATGCAACCCCCCAAAGGCGCAAGACGTTTGATGGGGTCCGCAAGCAACTACATGATTTTTCAATTATATATTCTATGATTTATCCAGCGAGGCTGCGGATAGTTCACGAAGACAAGGTTGGGCATTTTCTGATACTAATGAAGCAAGCAAGTGGGTAACTAGGGCCTTTTCAGATCGATGCAATACTGCTTCTACAGAGGATGATCCGCATCCACCATCGGAGGTTACCTGACCTGCTGGGGGTAATGTACTGTTTATTTCCCACTACTTATGCTGGATAGCTGTCTCCTGAACATTTCCACCTGCTCATAATTATTTTCTTTATGACTCGGACATTATCATAGAGACTTTTAGTTTAGATCAGTATACATTTAATGGCTCTGACGAATCCTATTACTTAGATTTTTGTGTTAGTGTCAAAAGATGTGGGCAATGATCTAGTAATTAGTTTATTAGCATGTAGGCAATTCACATAACAGCTCTATATGTTTCCCAGGTAATAACAAGGATGTTTCTTTTTCCTCCAGCTCATGGTTATTATTACCAAACTTTTACTTATCTTTCATTATTAGCAGTGTATACTTTAACTGATTAGTCCCGGTTTGTGGACTACACACAATTTATTCGGTTCTCTGTTTTGGGGAGGGGGGCAACTCACTTTTTTACTGTGATGGGTAATAATTCTTATTTTTATTTGTGGGAAGTTTCTAAACACTTAAGTGTTGTGATAGAACTATTGGAAAAGCAAAGTACTTCTGTTTATATACTACAATGGAAACTCAAACAACGTCAGGGATGCTGTGATACTTTTACAGATCGGAACCAAATGTGAAGGACACAATGGGTGGGATATTCAGACTGCGCCAAGCAGGGGCACAAGCCTGGGCGCAGCACAACTAGGCTGTGCCAGGGCATGGACCAGGTGATATTCAACAGTGCTGTGCCATGGCTCAGCACCGCTGAATATGGCACTAAGGGTGCACACACTGTGCACAGCGCAGTGGCACTGTGCCAGCACAAGTGGCAGGAGGAGAGCCGGGGGATGCGCCAGCGCAAGTGCAGTTGCACTAGGCACATCAACTGTGATGTTCAGCACTGGGCATGCAAATGAGGCCATTATGCATGCAAGGCAGGGACCAACACCTTGCAGTCCCTAGGCGGACCCCACACACCTGATCATGGGCATAAGGTCAATATATCCCTGGTGGTCCAGTAAACTGCTCACCATCGCCTGATGGTGGGCATAAGTTCTATTCAACCCTGGTGGTCCAGTGGACCGCTTGCCATCGCCATGGACCACCAGGGAGTTATTGTACTGATGCCCACAATCGGGCGATGGGCCGGGGGGGCACAGCGCTCCCAGGGCAGGGAGCTTATGGACAGTGTTCTTGGTGGGCGGGTAGCCAACCACGGCTGGTGTCTGCCGTGTTGCGCCCTGCAATACGGCAGCTCGCCTGTGTGTGGCCAGGACTTGCTCCTGGTTTTACCAGGCACATCTCTGTGCCCCCCTGAGCGGCGCAAGGCAGGTTTGTGCCGGCATATGCACCGCACATCCCAGGCTGAATATCGGGACGTGCCGCATATGCATGGGCATGCCCCCTGCACTTGCGCTGCATACATTACCAATGCACCCCTGTGCATCGGGAGTTGCGCAGCGCAACATGCCCCTAAGAATATCGCGCAGGGGCGCAACCCTCTTGTGCTATGCGCAACCCTTTTGAATATCCCACCCAATATGTATAACAAAATATGTTTTCTCGATAGTTTACTACTTGAAAAGTGAAAAATTCATTGAGTAAAGGAAAAACAAAATACAAGTACGCAGAGTTTGAGCAATGAACACGATTAGGTGAACTTGCCCATTTTTATGGGCTAAGATGAATATTATTTCAGTTGTAAATGAGATTGAAATCACAGGTGTTGGTGACATTTTATACAGGGTGCAATAGTTCACTATTAGGAGACATCACATTAAGACTAAGGGTGCTTTAGATGTGGGAGATGGTGATTTTCTGCCATAAGATGAGCAGTATGCCTTAGGATGAGTAACATTTTTAAAGAATAATGAATGGCAACATATTACTTTATGATGAGCATCATGTTTTGAAGATTAATGACTGTTTTAATGTTATTAGGAGATTTGCCTGCTCTGTTTATTGCTTCGCGTATGGGAATGAGAAATTACAATAATAAGATAGCACTTGGAGTGCTTTAGAATGTTATACAAATTATTAAAATATGCAACATATGGTGTTAGGGGATACTATGGTAAAGTGATGCAAAAATGGAATAGATGATATTCTTAAAGTACACGGTTTATAGTTTTGAACAGAACAACTCAGTTATGGGGCTGATGAAGCAGTGATGCCACAAAACTGTCACACGTGGGTGCTGGAATATTAATAGACTACTGAAACCTTACTAGTAGTGGAGTTCATCCTACTTTCTTGATTGGTTTATTTTTGGAGGACCTAAGACACTGAACATTTTCCCAGGGAACAGGCAGCCTGAACCTATACAGAATATAATAATTCTTATATTTACTGCCATATACAGTAGATTGAAGTTTTAGATACTTAAGTTATACAGTACAACACCATTTAGCCTTTCGGTAGGACATGCAAAGTTAGGAATTTCTTTTGCTATAAATAACATTAAAAATGAGTTTTACTATTCTTGGGCTTCTTCTACAGCAATACTACTGGAACCGGAGTTATATTATTTATATGGTACACCCTCCAATGTGGTATCGCAATATACTGAATATGTTATATTTCCTGTGATTAAGGAGCTTAGGCTCTGAGACAAATACGATTGTAATGGTCTCTTTAGTACACGGTTTACTGTCATGTAAATATAACAGCTGAAATTATAAAAATAAAGTATATTAAAAACAACTGTTTGCAAATAGACCCACATAAGCACAATGAGACTCTCCGGGGGTGGTGATTGTTATGGGTTAATGCACACCCCGGGGCAGAAGCCACTCGGCACAAGCGCCTGACGTCTCACAACACTCCTAGGATGTGCATTAACCCACAACAACCACCACCCCGTCATGCCTTACTGCTAACTATGCAAAAATAAAACATTTTTCCATATTTTAAAGTAAGGAGACAATATGGTGCTTACTGTATACGTAGACTGGCTTCAAATGGAAATTTGAATTACTTTGAAAAGTAAGAACAGACTAGGGTGTAGAATCAATGCAAGTAAAACTAAGATCTTCATATCTGGACAAAACAGAAGGGAAGACTCCATTATGTCTGGGAGTTTAGAACAGGGGACAGTGAAGCAATATAATTAGTTAGGTGTTTGGTCCGGCAGAATACATTTCTGAGACATGCACTTAGTTGCCTTAATCAGTACCTACTAGCACCATTAGGGCAGCAATGGGAACATACCCTGTGCAGATATCTTCGTAAATGCCACAAGTTAGGTACTAGAAGAAGATTTTGGGAAATAAGCCAAATAGATTACCAGCAATGTGTTGTAAAGAATAGAAAGGACTCCTTTTGCTGCCTCGAAATGTTTACCTAGTTAGCCAGTTAACTGTGTACTATATGATATATAGTGTTGGTCTGGAGTATTTATAGTTTGGCACAGAACGGAATATTCTGATAGACGAAAAGATGACAAGACATCAGTGCTGGCAAACTATAAATGTTAATACAGCTACTCAAATTTAAGAAAGATGTTGGAGCAAGAATAATATGCTGCAAAATGTGCTACAGAAGACATCAGGATTTTAATAATTACGGAATTTAGACTGAATTATTACCTTTGGCTGCCTCAAGTAGAAGCTACTGTGGGCTGTAGATAAAATAAAAAAAAAAAAACCACAAGAGTGTGCATCTGTGATAACAAAAGCCTGCAAGATGTTACTCGTGTTTTATTTTTTGTTTAATATATGGAGATACAGGAGATGAATTTAGCCCAAGTTCTTTCCACATGCTATACGTCAAAGGGACACACTGTAGAACAGCTGATGAGTCTTTAAAAACGTGATAAAACTACAGGCAGTTACTGATATTCAGACTGCTCTCAGGAATCAGAAGGAATAAGGAATGTACAGCTGAATTAAATGGGTGTTGTAACAGGGCATTATTCGGAAGTCTAGGAGAGAGTCCCGCGATAGGCTCAACGCCGTCACGTGGTGCAGGACCAACACGGCATTGTGAGCCGATAATGCCGTGTTGCTGTCCTGGGAAGCGCGTTCCACGCAAGTCCAACACGGCATTATTTCTCATAATGCCGTGTTGGAGCTGAAGCAGCATAAAGACCAACGGCATTATGAGAAATAATGCCATGTTGGAAGTCGTAAACAGCGCTTCTGAGCATAGCAACACGGCATTATTGGCTCACAATGCCGTGCTGCTCCTGCACCAGGTGACGGTGTTGCACCTATCGCGGCGCCCGTCATAGAGCCTTCAGTACAATAAGAGTAAAGTGTATGGAGATTACCTCCGTCTCCGGCGCCTTTTGCACTGTGATCATCCTAGTAGACCTCGCGCTTGTCCCTGTTACAAGAGCATTAATCACCGGCAGCCTCGGCGTCTACCGGTGATTAATGCCCGCTGGGGGGTTGAACCTCGGGGCCGCCTCGTGCAACAACGGCCCCAGCGGGCATTAATCCCGGAGACGCCTCTGCCGGTGATGATTAATGCTTACCTGTCAACCTCTTTACATCACATTACTTCTAGTTAAAAACCTACATTTTACAATTGCTTACCTTCTCTAAAATTAATTGATGTTTCTGTTTTATCTGCTCCTTAGCAGAAATGAAATGCTAATAGTGTTATAATACCCAACCTTGTTTTCTTTCAAATCTTTGACCTACTCTTGCTGCATACTGTTTGATCATGAGAACACCCCCTAACAGTGCATCCACTCAGGATGCAATAATCTTCTCTCCTCCACTGCATAACGAATGGCTAGACTGTGTTAAGGGTGTTCCAAGTCCAGGAAACATGCAGTGGGAGTTGATCAAAGAATGTAAACAAACATGTTTTTGTGTGGTAACACCAGTATGGTGGGCAGTCTGTTTTTTACAAAACAAGCATTTGTAAACGCTGAACGTTTGTTTGCAGTGCGACAAGGCTTTAAAGAGTCACTGATGTTGTTGGGACAACTCTGAAAAACATAATCTCTGGGGGGTGCTGTTCAGCTCGCCTACTGACAAAATGCATTTGTGGGCTGCTCTACACATCGAGGAGCATTTTATTAGAAACAACTGAACATTTCTAACTTTTTTCATACAACGGACGACAACTCTGTAAAGCTTACAGTTTCCTGATCAGCTGCATATTGGATGGTACTATACAGCACTCTCAGAAAGCTGCGGGGAGCTGTCCCAAGAATCCGCATGTTACTGAAAGTCAGGCCGCTGCTACCACCACGTCATTGGCTGAATCGGATCCCCCTTGGAAGGCCTTGCAGACTTTTATGCAGGCGACTGATTTAAAAGTGGAGTCTATTTTACAACGCTTCATGGAGCAGGACGCCAAACTAGAACTCACCTCTAAAGCTGCTGCTTCCACTGAAAGTATTGCTACACAAGCCTTAACAATGACATCTAAATTGGTGCAGGAAAACACGCCCCTGCGCTATAGACTGGAGGCTCTGGAGAACACCAACAGGGCTTCCAAAGTTCATCTTGTTGGACTTCCTGAAGGATGCAAAGGGGACAATCCTTTGGGATTTTTACAGGCTTAGTTACCAGAAGCACTCAAAATTATTTTGGACCCTGTTCTTTGTGGCTTTTGTATCGAATCCCTCCTCGCACAGCTGGTCCTCAAAGTTACCTACCTAGGAGAGTGTTATTGGTGACTGCCAGTGCTTCAGTTCGGGTTCATCTTTTGAGTGCTGCCAGGTTTACCACTCCCTCAACTGCACCGGGGTGACCATTCATCTCTTCCCAGATTTATCCTACGCTACTCGAGCTCGTCGGAAGAAATATGACACTGTCTGGGTGAGGCTCTGGAGCCTTGGGATTAATCATTCTCTATTGATGCCTGCTCATTTGAGATTCCATTATGGTGGACATATTTTTCAATTTACAGATCCTGTGGAAGCAGGAAAAAAAAACTGAAGCCCTTGCTCGGGAGTTTGTGGCTACCAAACCTCAGTTACAGTCGGACAGAGTCAGAGAGCAAAACTTGACCGGAGACAATTTGTATGTACTTTCTATAATTAGTGCCACTGTTAGCAGTGCATTTTCCAGTTGAACGCTATTTGTCTGGGTACTAAATTATACCAATCTGTCATACAATTCAATTTACCTTTTGGTCATTACGGTTATTTGTGGCAGAGTCCTTGTTGTTATGGGACAGGGCCTGTTCATTTATTTAAATTGTTTAAATATTTAATCTTCCTCTACTAATACAGCTTTAGATATGCTGACTTTTCCCTCTCAAATGTTACCCATGCTATGGACTACCTATGTTCGAAGTTGGGGTAACACTGGCACTGAATGTTGAATCCTACCATTTCTGAGACATTCATTTTCAGTTTGACTACAAAAAGTCTTGTGGGGTGCAGTATATGTGGACTTTTTCCTGGATCTAGTTTATATTTTTGATTTCCCCCACTTTCGTAAGCCAGACTGTATAGGCTGTGATATCCTGTTTACATTTGATGTATTTGTATGTAATGTGATGCCTTATAGGAGTTTACTGTATGTAATGTGATGCCTTACAGGAGTTTACTGTATGTAATTGCTTCTTTTTTTTGTACTTTATGCTCCTCGGGTCAACCTTCCCCCTTCCCCCAGTCCCCCCAGCCCCAACACCCCAGTGTCCACTGGGTCTTACCTTGGTGGCACAAGGTGTCCAGCTGACCCAGTGGGGAGCCCACAGGAAATCAGTGTCATCCTGCTGGCCACCTGCTTTTTCCAGGTTTCTGTTCCCTTGCTCCCCATTGGCGGGGCACAGACATCAGTGTGTGGACGTGGAGGAACGTGCACGTTATGGGCCCCATGGGACCCTCCCATCCATTGGTGTCCCCAACTCACACTGCCCTCAGGCCTCCACCTGGGGGCAATCATTCTGCAAAACTACCAATCCACCCTCCCCAAGTGAGGAGTGTTGTCCTCCAGACACTCAATTCTTTCCCTCCTCGGCCGACCCCCAGCAACCCGCTCACTCTACGAACATGGGTTGCCGGAGTGGCAGGAGGTAAGATATGGATGCCTCAGCCCTCCATGCCACTGGACCGTAATTGCTTCTTTTCTAACAGCAATAAACATGAAGTATATTAAAAAAAAAAAAAAAATAATAGCTAGACTCAGTTTAGTTTATATTTCACAATTTTTTTTATAATTGTCACCCTTATTTACTACTAAGGATATCTGCATGAAAACAGGATCTCTGCCCCATTTGCTCTGTCTGCTTGTCTAATTCTGCAGTCACAGTTCTGTTTCCAACATACCAATCTGTTTCTGTGGAGATAATTATGATATCACAAACAGGATATTATGATATCATGTGTAGACAAGTAGCCAAAGTTAATAAAGTCTGAAGGACACTAATCTTGTTATTATGCCACTTTCTGCAGTAATAAAGAAAAACAACAAATAATTGCAAAAATAGAGCTCTGGCTGAATGGTACAGAGAGTAAAAAGCAGAGAACTATAAAACAGTGGGTTGCAGGTTCAGTCCCCCTCAGAGTCATAAACAATACTGCCTAAGGAAATCAGAGCTCCAGTAAACCTACAGCTGGCCCAATGACATGAAAGGCTGAGGAAATGGATGCCTCAACTCCCACCACACAGGCGCCCTGGGCTCGGCAATGGACCAAGATCGCTCGGGGGCTAGCGAGAGGAGGAGGATTTGGCACACACTGACGTATGTCCTCCTTCGGGTTGGGGTGGACAGTGTGTACTGCTGCTTGACTGCCACCTAGTGAAGGGTAGGGGGCACAGCAGCAGTCACTAGAATTGAAAGTCAGAGGTGGGGTCAAAAGCATGTATCATCTTCATGATCTATGTGTGCGCCATTGCAGGATGCTGGCTGTGACTCACGGGGAGTAACGGGCAGAAAAGAACCCCTCTCTGCAGAATTATGCTGCAACCCTGAAGGTACCGCACCACCACCATCAATGGCAGCCACTCACACAATGAGGCAGCCACTCACACAATGAGGTAAGAGATAGATGGGGTAAGTCCTGGAGGTGGAGTGAAGGGGCTGGGAGTCTACAGCAGAAGCGAGCCAATGGGGAAAAGAAGGACTGCAAAAATATTTTAACGATGAACTGAACTGTGTCTCTCACATTTCTCAACGATATCTAACTGCTATCAGAGGCTATTTAAAGGGAACATAATCAACATGTAATTTAAATCATCTATTGCTGGTGTTTTCTGGTCATCATGGACAGGGTGTTAACATATCTGAAGCTATTATATTTGCATTCCGCATGCTGTTGTTTTCCTCTAACTCTGTGTGATCCTTTCAAACAGGTGGTTTCCTGTCTGTGACTAGGGGAAAACACACACACACACACCTACACACCGCGAGGCTTGATGCTCATCTTCAAAGCCTGATGATGTCTGCTAGCTGGCTAAAGGGCACAAAACCTGTGTGATTGGTGGGGCTTTATCCTTTCAACTACAAGAGGTTTATGCCCATCAGCCAGCTGGACACTGTAATCATCAGTCTTCTCGCACTGGCTTCTGAGAAGCAAGTCTGCTGCATTTCTACATCCATAGGCTGATTTGGTTAGTTATTTAGTTAGTTAGTTAAAATTGGTAACCAGGAGAGGCACACTGAGCAGAGGCTTGTTTCAGGTGCGACATGGGGGAAGGGGAAGAGGAAGGTGACAAGCACAGTTACAAACAAAATACAACCAGTCAGGTGATGTGGGTACAATGAGGATGCATGTAAAGCATAACCTGAGTGTAGTACAGACAAAATGACAAAACATTGCACACGGAGGATAAATGAATTAGCATACAAATCATCTGTGCAGATTGGGCAAATTCAAAGTACATGGTGCCAGAATGAAGGGAGGCTGAGCTGGTGCTGAAAGTAGGAATTAAAACAGGTTGATAAACTTCAACGAGACTGCTGTAACTATTAGGTTAAGAGGAGAGGTAAGGATTGGTCAAAAGCCAGGCAAGGACAAGGAAGGGTTCAGGAAGAGGGTTAGCAGGAGCAGGGGGGAAGTGGGGAGGAGTTTTAGCTGGCATTTAAAGAAGGGAAGGGAAGGGAAGGGGGCGGGCCAGATGAAGGAGGGTATCTGGTTCCAGAGGGAAGGAAGTCGGTATGAGAAAGCAGACTTCCCAGAAGAGTGTGAGCAGGGAAGGGAGAATGTGCGTAGGTCTCTTGAGTGCAGGGAGTAGAAGATGGTATAGGTATGAGGGGATGGACCCAAACTAGTATTTAGAGATGGTGGAAGCACAGTGGAACTGGCAACGTGAGTGGAGAGCGAGGAGTAAAGGGAGCAGTGGTGAGTATGAGGGGTTGAGTTAGTAGCAAAGTGGCAGAAGGTATTGCCGAGGGTGTCCAGTAAAGCAAAGGAGGTGGAGGAGTCAGTGGCATAAACCACATCCACATAGTTGAAAACCGGGAGAACCATTCTGACCAGCTCCCAGCAGACCTGGGGAAAACGGCAGTCCTTATTGTGGTACAGGGCACTAAGTTTTGGGGCAGAGTTTGGCACAGATGGCATCAATGTGGGCACAGAAGTTAAGCCTGCTATCTAGCCACACCCCAAGGTACTTAAAAGCTGGCACTACTTCAAGTGGTGTGCCATCCAGCATGGAGAAGACAAGGAGGCTTCCACACTTACACAACCCCTACACTACAATGACTTTGTTCCCTTTGCAAATGCGCACATAAAAAAACATAAAAAGTAATCAGAATCAAACTACCAGCTACATCAGCAAATTCTATAGAATGTGAACAACCATAAGATTTGTTTTCTAAATTAGGGACACTCTGAGTGAGGCCTAAGGGGGCTGACAGTGTCCCTTTAAAATATACCAGAATGTAGGATGTTGTAAGGTTGAATAATACATAGAAGGTGAACACTAGCTGCTTAAATAACACAACAATTTATAATCTAAAATACTTAGAAAAAATGGGGCAATACAATAATTGTGGTGGTTTAATATGGATTTTAAAATTAGTGGGAATGAAGCTGGAGGGATAAGAACTCTATGTATAAAAATACTTTTGTGACAATCAACAGAGTTACACAAAAGGTGCAATATGAATCATTGTTTTAAATTGAAACCACGGATATTTGTAAGTACTGATGGTTTTTATATATTCTGATGTGTGCTACGCTGCTGCTGCTGATGGATGACTAACCATAAAACACTGAATTAACTGTTCAGACTCAGAGCTGTATAACTTCACTTCCAGAAATGACTTTAAAAAAAGACTACATTATCAACATATTTAAGTTATGCCTAAAATACTACTGGAAGATATTGATAAAACAAGTTTAGTAAAATCTTTTCATATCCTAGTTCAACCTTAAAAAAATACTCCTAAACAAATAGGAGTGGATTTCCTAAAAATAAAATGATTACAGTAGCAAGCACTACCAGCCTCTTCTGTACCTAGGCAGGGAAAGGAAAGGAATTTGGTGTTCTACTTTACACACTCTCTCACAAAGTACAGTACTTTACAATCCGTGAACAGGTGGCAGCAGTCATGAGGAATTTGAAGTGAGAATGAAGGAGGTTAAGGAAGTGAAGCACAACAACACAAAGAATAAGAGAGAGGAGAGACTTAAACACAGGTCGGATAAGTGAATTGTTTAAGGTGAGTAAGAGGCAGTGGAGGATTACATACCCCAGTCTCCAGGTTCACTGCCCTCCAGGCTACCACTAGCTTACACTGCCACCCTGAAGGTAAAGCCCAGCATTTTCTGACTGGAGAGCAAATTCAACAAGCTCAACCATTTAAAAAAGAAATAAATCTCACAATGACAATTTTGAGCAAATACCATTTAATTCCATTTCTGATTGTGCTTTTTCTCCTATCTAGTAAGATGATGCCTCCCCCCATTTAGAGTGTTTATCATTTTTTTGTATTTATATAATTAAAAGGAATGCTCCTTTTAACATCCTATCTCCAGGTTTTCACTAGTATTCTCAGCTGTTTTTCAACTTCCATTGTTTAACATTATTTGTTCATGCGACTAAGGTGAACTAGAATGCAACAGACACCATTCCCTAACCTTGCAGGAGAACAGCTGTTCAAAACAAAAACCAGCCATGAACATGGATGAAAACGTGTGTATAGCCCTATTAAAGAGCTACCAATGCCTCAAAGAAAACTTTGAAAAACATAATAACTAGGTACAATTCAGCTCGCATTCCATATATATTCTGTATATTTATTTTCCCATTATTTATTGGAGTTAATTTGTATAAATACATGATCTTTATCCCTTAAGAGTTCCCTTAGAATTCACCTGCCTCTTTGGCTTACTCCCTACTTTGTCATAACTGTAATCCTTTGTTGTGACATCACAATGTGTTGCCATGAGAGCAACTGTGATGTCACAAGCAGTGCAGTACAACCTCAGGTAGGGAGAAAGCAAAAGGAATAGATGAACTCTTCAGGAAGAAACATTTTGTTTTAATGCAAATGACCTCAGTAATAAATAATAGGGAGAAGGAACACAGAATTAACCTGAAATACAAGCTGAACAGTGTCTAAATATTATGGCTTGTTAAAGTTGTCCTGAACGTATCAGCTGCTTTTTAAAATAAGTGCTCCATTTAATGATTTCAAATCTAAAAACAAATTCTAAAGCAGTTTCAAAATAGAGAAAAAGGATATCTAAACTGGAATAAAAAGGAACAGGTTCATATTTTCCATGTAACATGCACTGCTTCCTTAAAAATAATGACAGACAGTCCCACAACATTAATTTCAGGGGAACCAACTCAGTAGGGGGTGCACAGGAACACTAATCCCCAACCATATCATATACGGAGATGATCTGAAATAAGTTCTGGGGAAGAAACAGACCCTGAAGTTAAAAGTGTCTTTATTACAGAACGCTGGCAATTTTAGTCAAACTGAATAGCTCCCACTATGAATAAAACAGTGAATAAAATACAAATACTGTTTTCAGGTAGTAAGAATATTGTTTGGTGGGAAGGTGATATACCCGTTATGGAGTCTGGATTCTACGTTTTCCTTCTCAAAATTACCATGCAGTAGTCCTCATCCATTTATGTCCCCAAAAAAAAAAAAAATCTAATGGGTCATTGTTATAACATTAGCAATGATCTAGTCTGGAAAAGCTTGCATAGCAATTAACAGCTTTAATTATGCTGAAGAATGTAACCTGTGGAACTCTACAACAGGAAACATTAAGGAAATTTTCCAGTGCCAGTCAACTGTTTGTGTTAAAATATTAGATTCTATATGGCTGAGTGCTAGATCCAGCAAAGAGGATAAATGACTAAGAAATTGACAAAAGTGTTCCTGTAGTGAGCCACTCACTAACACTGCAGATTCCAGATGCTTAACATTCTTGACATCAGAATGGAAAAATTTACTGTTAGTCTAGAGAAATTTAATATCACCATTCTTGTCATAGCCCTCATAGCTTCATTATTAGGACAGGTCTGTAGAAGCTATAAACCAGAGTTAAATGATAAAAAAATATGTTCTCTGCGTTCCATCATTCTTGCTTATTACTAAGGCTAACCCTGTTAGGAATGATATAGCGAGAAACGACAAGGACGAAAAGCTTACATATTTACCTTTTGCTATGATTTTTCCTCATTTACATTCTCCATGCTGGCTAGGTAGTTTTCAGAATAATGCTTTATTACTACAAAGGGGGCAATAAACGCTGAAGAACATACAGCTAAAGCCTAGAATAACACTGTAAAAGTTTATGGCATTAATAAAATGGGGACACACCAACCTTAAAATTTTCCACTCCGTCAAAGGTAAAGTCATCAGCAGTGTTCAGTGCCATTGTGACAGCTGTAGTACACATTTATCAAATATAATATTATTTCAAGATGAAATGGCACAAGTTTCTACAGAAAGGAAAACAACTCATTCTTATGCTTGATTTGATTGGCTCCCCAATCACCGTGAACAAAACACTTTTCATAAAGAAAACTATTACTTTGCGGTTTCACCTGAAAAACGGACCTGTGGGGCCCCAAAAGCTTGTGTACTGCACCATCTTTGTACAAGACATACTGTATGTAGGTTCAATAAAAGGTATCAAACTATCTAGTGACTCCTGGTTTCCAAGGAGCAATACGGCTGAAACCTCTTTTTACTGGTAATGCCCACGGCACTCAAATAAGTGACAGGGGCTTTATATTACAAAATATGTTTTTGAATTCCATATTTTGGCATTAATATAGAAGTTCTTGTTCCTTGTCGCACAACTTAATTATTGAGAAAATTTACTGCAGTCTATATGTCGATCTGCCATGTACCTGAAATAATCCAGGCAAGTTGCAAGAAACACTCTCTCTCTCCTCCCAACCCAAACCAAACTCCCCTATGGAATATAAAAACAACACCACAGTTAAGTCTAACCTTGCCATTCCGCTAAGAACAATGAATACTCAGAAATGCCTGTGCTTTACATTTTTCAAAATATTTCCCCTTTTAAATATAGATTTTGATTTTCATCATAAGACCATGTGGAAAGTCTTTTAGGTGGACTCCTGCCAAGGCAGTGAACTTTAAATCTTCACAGAAAAAAAATGTTAATTTGAGCCATTATCGACATAATTGTTTTTTCAAGGTGTTCTCTGGTTTTTAACACTGTTTCAAAGTTCACTTTTTTTTTTTTTTTTTTTTTTAACAAGAATTCCTTGGTGGGTTGAGGGTTGAACTAATGCAACTCAACTGCCATTCTGAGTGGTATTGTACAGTAGGTACACAGAAGGAATACTGTGACCTACTCATCTGACCTAGGAAACACATAAGCCATTTAAGGTGCCTCTGGTCCTAACGATTCAACACATCTTACCAAGGCTTTATTTGGAATATGTGGGCCCAACACAGACTCCTCAATCCACTTTAATATTTCCAATCATGATAGGTAAACGCAATGCAATCTTAACGTTTTAATTGGTGATAGGGCACTCACTCCTAATTGACCTGGGAATTTCAAATGTTCGGTACCTATAAAAGTATACCTAAAGAAAATAAATGCATTCCATTGCTGGCTGAAAGCAATGTCATCATCAGGTATGAATGAGAAAGTAATGTAGCATCATGCAGGTGATTACTGGGGGTTATTGTGCTGCACAATTACCATAGAATGTTTATAGAATGGAAAATTATCAGGAGTGGAAAATCTTGAGACACAATGAGTTATCGTGACATGCATACAGGTAACAACTCAGTTTAACTAGTGGGCTGTGAGGGCACCTCACAGATCATCAGGATGTAACCATGTGAAAACTTCAATGTAAGTCAGCCCGTCGTAGCTCTACTGCTCGCGAGGCAGGCAACTCGTGTTTGGGAACAAACACGGGTCGTCAATCACTGGCAAGAGAGAGGAGGACTAAGCATCCCAGATGATAGTCACCTCCTCAGTGGAGGGAGGGCAGCCAGCTCCGCAGCTGTACTGGCATCTGAGGGTCCAAAGGGGGCAGTGCAACAAAGCAGCTACGGAGAGGGAAGGCCCAGGCTAGTGCCATGCTATGCACACTTGTGTGTGTGCGCATGTGTACCCGAACCACCTGCATTTTGAGGGAAGGGAGTAACAGAAGGAGGACCCCCCCCCCAATCAGGTGCAGCATGACAGCTCCACCCTACACGCAGGCCTCGCACTCTCTGACTGGATCTTATGACCCCGAGTGACCTGGCCTGGTTGGAAGGCTCCACAGTGGTGGTAAACCATGGGGGTAATATGAGTAGAAGGTAAGACCCAGGAGAAAGCGAGGTGATGGGGCTGGAATGTGGTGGGGGCTTGAGAGCGGGTCAAGTGCCTAGGGAGTGAGGCACATTAAAAAAAAAACTTCTGTTCCTTCTGTAATATGAAACATTAAATCCCTTAATTTTCGGTAGCACAGCATACTGGATAAAAATCTACTTTACTACTTTTCATGTTAATAATTTATTTTGGACTGCACATATGAAAAATATTCAGCTAAGAACAAATCCAGCTAAGTAACTAGCCACATAAAAAGAGACTTAAAGCAATCCATTATGTACACTATTAAATTCACATAAAACAAATAGAATTCTTATGGCAAAAAGGCCTAGGGCTGAGCAAAACCAAGCTTGTATCCTTGACAGCACTCTGTCTACAGTTTTAGAAATAACTGGATAAGACGGGTTAATTTCTTTTTTATTAGATTTGCAGATGTTATTATTTGAAGCCATCCACAGTATGAAGAAATATTTGAACCAACATGCTTGGCAGGAACTATGCTAAATGACCATTACTCAAAGTGAAATCAACAATAAACAAATTGCAACTTTAACAACAGACATCAGTAGTATAATATATGACACTTCACCTCAATGCATTTGATTTTCAGACCATAATTAAACTTCACGTGTAGTGTATTCCATGAAATAAAAAAGAAACGCACAGCACTGTACACAACATGCATGCAATATACGTTTTGCTCAGTTTACGCTTTATCTAAATGATAGAACAGTCTATTAGAAAGTTGCGATTTGCAGAATGCAGTGGGTCAGAGAGAGAGATGTGGACAGACCCAGATGCTCAACAACATGCTGCAGTCTGGGAGACGGGGGTTCGCATGCCAGCTCTGGAATCCCACACCGGGGACAGTGAAAGCTTAGAGCAGCACAGATTTAAGCATTAGGACCCAAAGGAATGGTGTGGGCACAGGGGTGCTTGGGCACCTCCTGCCAGCTGACCGCAGAGCGCTAGTGAGGTCAGCTGTGAAGGCAGCCACTAGCACATCCTCCTGGTCCAACGAAGGCTGCACTTACAGTGGCCCAAATAGTCAAGGGCAGGGGATGGGAAAATGGAAAAACATTACCACCAAATAACACTTCCCCTGCTTTATAAGCATACAGCTATATCATTTTATTAAGAAAAAGGACACCTAAAAGACACACTGTGACAAAGCCAGCAGAATTTCTAACTTCCCAGTTTTTTGTTTTAACTCAGGACAGAACACTCAGCTGGTTGAACAACAGGTTAAGCAATATTAACAATATTCTGTTAGTGACTGGGCACAGAACTACATGATGCATTTAGCTGCAATCAAGTTATGCCACCCTGTGGTTCAGTTAAATGGTCTTGTTCTTCAACCATTTCTCACGTGAGTATTTATAGATATATATGCTCTACAGGCAGACACACAGACACAGACAGACTGATAAACAGGATATCATAAAACTGCTTATTTACTGCAATATTTAACCATAAGTAATAGACTAAATATCTTATGAGTGGCACAACTGCAAGTGATTTATGTAAGTTTCTCTCATGGGGCAACTAATGTCATATTACAAAGCAACATTGTGAGCTATATTTACACAGTATGTGTTTTTACACATTTTTAAGCTACAGTTACACTCTGTGGTAGTGTTATGACCTTTCCTTTTTTTGGTTTCTTTTGGATTCTGGCTTGGAATGTGCGGAATCTCTGAACTGTAACAGTCTGGACAAGGCTGATTTTCACGGTCGATATCACACACTGGTGTTATGGAATGTAAGCCATGAACAGGTATTATCTGGGAGTAATTGCACTCATTTTTATCATCACTCACACAACTCCACACTAACTATACAGACACGCAAATATATTTTCACATGTTGTATTTATTTTTATTTTATTCTTTGGTAACCGGGTAAGGCCCATTAGGCACAGGTGCCTGTTTTCAGGGGTGACCTGGGAGCACTGGGAAGGTTACGTGGCTTGCTCAGAGTCACACAGTATGCAAGTGAAGATTGTGGGAATCAAACCCAGGTCTGTTTGCAGGATGTACCAAGCTCATTTGCAGCTCATTACTCTTAACCTCTAGGCTATACTGCCAGTGTGGGCTTCTGAAATGTCATCATATTGATGATGTCACGGTGTCTGACCCCTATTTTAGTATGTTATGTGGTATTCATCCTATTCATGAGCAAAACCATATATAGCTCAATTCTGGTACAAATTCCAAATACTGTACTGTAGGAGTCTTGTCTCGCATGCCAGTTTCTTGTGTTCATGGATGTCTTTCCCAAGATGTGTATTCTATTGCTGAATTGTTTTTAATGGTTCCTTTTTCTTGATTACAAATGTTTTGTCTGGAGCTTACTAGGAATGAACACAGTGAACTGCGCTTTCTTCTTATTCCAAGACAAGACACCCAACTGGAATTTTACTTTCAATGGTACAAGTCAGTTTTGTGACCAATGACACAGTAATAAATAACAAGCACTATTATGATGCATTTGGATGCCCTGCCTTACTATTCAGCATTTTACAGTTTAAGTGTGTCATTCATGCACAACGGACGTATCACAATGGCAACAGATGCTAAACTTGATAAGATGTGATTATGTAAGTAATAATACCCGACAGGGTGGGCGTTATTGGGATATAACGGACCGCCCAGGGGCGTAATGAGGCCCGACGCCGCAGGCGGAGGGCCTTATAGCCCCTGGAAGGTCCGTTATATCCCATAACGCCCACCCTGGAGGGTATTATTACACTTAGATAATGGAAAATGGGCAACTGTGTTTTAAATATTTGAAAAAAGTAATTTTATTTAGATGTTAAGAATATGAGCATTTCATGTATTTGTGTGATAAAATAGTTCCTTTGCCTGCATTTTACTGCCTTTTTTTCCTAGGGATTTTTGTCTTAGTAGAGCACCCGTACTTTTAAGTTTTGGTTACTGGTTGTTATGGTGTCAGCTCCCCGCCTCTAGAGACGCACACACACAGAGCTTCGGAGATGGAACGAGCGAGTGCAACAACGTAAAAGTATTTATTTTTAAAGCTTTCATTTTCAAAGGTTTTGTCAAGATTGGGTCAAGGAGCGGAGCCGGGAGTTCTGTAGTATGTACTGCGCAGATACAAGAAGCGCTGCCGTCTGCCTTATACTACATCAGCCAGCTTTGATAAGACTGTGGATGCGAGTATCTGTCTTACAGGACGGCGCTTTGGTAAGACTGAAACTGTCTTTTTTTGCCAGTAAGAATGCTTTCTTTTTTGGTTTGATAGGTTTACTGTAGCGCTGGCGTGTTGCAGGAATAAAAAAAATACACTGGGTTTTGGGAGAGCGGGGGTCACAAGTCTCGTAAGCAAGTGTGAAAAATGGCGACTGACGGTTTCTAAGCGTCTGGCAAGTTTCGGTTCCAAATGATTGAGCTGGCACTTTTTCTGAGCGGGTCGTTGTTAAGAAATAACAGCCCGGGTGCCAGGCTCTTTCAGCCAATCAGGATGTGAGTTTGCATTTACCCATTATCTAAATATTAATTTACACTGATTTATGGCCCACTGAGAACTTTACCGAGGCACCTTGCTGATGGCAACAGGTAACAGTTTAATAGACAGCACTAACATACAATACACAGTTACTGTATATGTTCATTAACAAGACATTTAAAAAGAATCACATTCTGCCTTGTAATGTTCTTCATATGTTTTGCTGAACATACGAAAAGAGTTAATATTACGGAATGAAAGAGAAAGTGAATTCAACCAACAGGCAGAGGAGTAACTCAATGTCAGCTATGG
This sequence comes from Neoceratodus forsteri, assembly GCA_016271365.2. Taxonomy (NCBI): domain Eukaryota; kingdom Metazoa; phylum Chordata; order Ceratodontiformes; family Ceratodontidae; genus Neoceratodus; species Neoceratodus forsteri. Next base: position 1,691,844,963 of record CM057456.1, on the reverse strand, counting down.
ATAAGTCGATATTTAAAAAATAAAGTTCACAGAGCAGGAGCCACCCGATGGCCAAGTGGGTAGTGCTTGGTGCTTCTGCGTTGGTGAATCAGGTTCAACAGCTGACTCAGAAGCTGGGCTGGGCTGTTCTCAGAGCTGGTAATGTGCTACTGTGTGGCAGTGCTTCCAGCTGTGGGAGAAATGGCTTCAAGATCTGCTGCTCTGGTGACCCTTGCAGTGGGCCTGGGAGCCTGCTCCTCTGCAGAGCATATCATCAGCATGCGAGGCTGGCTGTAGGCTGTGCCAGACATCAGGAAGGTGAGCAAGGCAAAGGCGTGCAAGGCGAACACAGAAAAGAAAGCCGGTGAGTGAAGCCTGGCCCATTCCCTGGCCTGTGCTGCCACCTAGGTCCAGAGATTCTGGATGTGTGTATCTGGTGGGGTAGGTCAGATCTCACCTCACAGGCCACTGTCACAGAAAGGCAATCTGTGGAGGATTCACACTTGTAAGTCCTCTGCGCTCCCGCGCTGGTAACCCAGGTTCTGGAGTGGAATCAGAAGCTTCTCTTGGGTTAGCCCAAGAGCTGAGAAGGGACTACCACGTGGTAGTGCTGCCAGCTGTGGGAGGGATGGCTTCAAGATCTGCCACTCCGGCGACCCCTGCAGTGGGCCTGGGAGCTTGCTCATCCGCGGGGCATATAAGCAGCATGCGAGGCTGGCTAAGGGCTGTGCCAGATGTCGGGGAGATGGGTGAGGTGAACACAGAAAAGGGAGCTGGTGAGTGAAGCCTGGTCCATTCCCTGGCCTGTGCTGCCACCTAGGCCCAGAGATTCTGGATGTGTGTACCCGGTGGTGGTGGACAGATCTCACCTTGCTGGCCACTGTCACGGGAGGGCAATCCATGCAGGAATTACACCGGTAAGTCCGGGGGGAAGCACCCGGACTCTTCTGCCTCATGCCTTCTTATCCTCCAGTTCCGGTCTCCTGCCTGTGGGACTATGTCCTGGGTTACCCACACTCTGGGTCTCAATGCGGTGTGCATCGCATTTTTTCCTTAATGGGGCCTATTTGTTCGTGTGAGCAGCCACACAGGGGAGGAGGTGCTTTGCTGACTTGAATCAGAAAGGGACACTGCAGGAGGAGGAGGATCTTACTGAGCATGCTCTGTGTTGCTGTAGGTGAGGAAGAGCAGCCATCATTCAACAGGAGGGTTAGCCTTTTTCCTGTATTCAGCCCCCAACCCCCCCATGGCACACGGCAGTGATGTCAGTTTTTAATGGAATATCAGATTTAATTGGGGGGGGGTTGTCTCACAATATCTGTTTAAGCTTAATTTGTGAGCAACTAAGCTAGCTAAATATCTGTATATGAGAAATAAAGATGTTAACCAATCGTTTCACCAAGGAAACATAACATCAAAAGTATGGAATTTTTTATACCCTCAAACCTTTTTCTTCCCGTGGCGCCAGCCTGGTGCTTCACGATGCATACTGATGCTCCTGATGCATTCTGGTTCTCCCCAGTGCAAACTGGTGCTCCCCAACACATACTGATGTGCCCTATGCATTCTGATGCTCCCCGATGTATGCTCATACCAAAAATGAGATATAGAAGCTACTTTGTTTGAAAGTCGGACACCATTTTTGTAACCCTGATTTCACTGCCTGTTCAAAAAGTCTGGTTTCTGTGAAGAGTTGATGATGATGTCAGCTTCAGAGTTCACACCCTAGTCCTCCCAGCCAGCCACCTTATACGACTTATATTTCTCCAATGTGTAATAGATTGTAGTTATACTAATTGGGGGGGGGGGGACTGAAACTAGCTTGGGTGCAGTGTATTTGGTTTCAGAATGTTTAGATGCATGGTGCTGCACTTTAGAATGCAGTGGGAAAGTGGTTATGGAATGCAGTAGGACAAAGCTTTGGAATTCTGGTGCCTCTACTTGAAAACTACTGGAGGGGGTGCAGCGCAAGGCAACAAAAATGATCCTGGGGTTGGGGGACAGACCATATAAGGAGAGACTGAGCGAGCTCAATATCTATACCCTGGAGGAAAGAAGGGAGAGAGGGGATATGATTGAGACCTTCAAGTACCTGAAGGGTTTGAACAAAGTAGACACCAGGTGTATGTTCAATCTGAAAGGCGGACGGGAAACCAGGGGACTCTTTATGAAGCTGGAAGGGGGCAGGTTCAAGAGGGAACTGAGGAGGCACTACTTCACAGAAAAGGTGGTAGAAGGGTGGAACGCTCTTGCCAGAGGAAGTTGTTTTGTTGCAGAGTGTTGGGGGCTTCAAGAGGGGGTGGGACAGATTCAAGGAGAGGGTACAAATCGGAAGGGGGAGGGCATATGGGGGGGCAGCTGTAGTCTAATGGACTGAAGTGCTACACACTCGAGCTGACTAGACAGACTGAATGACCTGTATCTGCTGGCAATTTCGTATGTTCGTATATCAAAGTTGCGTGCAATTTCTGAATGCAGCAGTGATGATATTTCAGCATGTGGCAGAGTCAAAATGCTGCTATTCAACAGTGACACAGTTTCAGAATGCAGTATGGACATAACATTTTAGAATGCGGCTGGAACAGTAATTTCAGAATGTAGGCGGACACAATTTCAGAATGAGGAACATGCAATTTTGAAATGTTGCAAGGATACGCAATCCCAAACAGCACAGAGATACGACTCAACTCACCCTGAATGTTAGAAAATTATTTTTATAAAAAAGAAAATTGCTGAAACAACAGTATGACAAATACCAATGTTTTGCGATGCAATGACAGTTCATTGGGATGCCATACAGTTTTAAACTGAAGCCTCCTTTACATCCCCCTGTTGAAATTTGTTCTCAGTCTTTTTTTTTTTCTTTCAATTTTTCCAATTTTTAATTAAAGAAGTCTTTATGTTCTGTGCCTGGGCGGCTATGGTAGGCTCAAAGCCTTTAAAATGTGAAACATGATTTCAGATGGCTCTGGCAAAGATGTTTGGAGGACACGCAATAAGAGAATATGGCAGGGAGCCTGGGACGTGCAATCTCAGAACATATCGTGAAAGCATAAACTCAGAATGTAGTGCGGACATGCTGTCTCAGAATGTGGCAAGAGCATATAATGTCAGAATGTGATGGGCATGCAATCTAAGAATGGGGGACGCATAATTTAGGAATGAGGGATATGCAACATGCAATCTCAGAAAGTGGTGCGGACATGCAATGTTCAGAATATGGCGAAAGCACAGAATCTCAGAATGTGGTGGAGACACGGTATCTCACTCAGAATGTAGCAGGGACACAATGTTGAAATAAGGGGCACACAGTCTCAAAATGTGATAGCGATACACTTTCTCGAAATGGGCTGTAACATGCATTCCTGTAATGAGGCAGGGACATGAATCTCAGAACATGACATGACGGTTCAACCTTGGAATGTGTGGGGAGATGTGCAATTTCTGAATGTGGTGGGATGGGTAATTTGGGAATATGGCAGAGACAGGCAATCCCAGACCATTGTGTAGATGCAGATTTTCAGAATGTAGTGGAATGTGCAATGCCAAAATGTGGCATGACACACTATTTTATTCTAAAATTGCTTGTCCCTGCCACATTCTGAAATTGTACACACCCACCACATTCAAAACTGCACAAACCTTACTGCAGTTTGACATTGTGTGTCCCTGCCATATTCCAAAATTGCATATCCCAGCCACATTCTGAAAATGCACATACCTGCCACATTCCAAGACTGCACATCTCCACTACATTCTGCAAGTGTACCACCTTCCTACCACAAAATGAAATTCTGGGTCCCTGTCACATTTAAGATTTAGGTCACCACTACATTTTAGAATTGTGCATCCCCGCCACATTCTCGAATTCTATTTCCCCACCGCTTTGTGAAGCTGAATGTTGTCACCATAACCTGAAACTGAGCATCATACCACGGTTTATAATGAGGCACCACTATCACATGCCAATATTGTGTATCCCTGCCACATTACAAAACGGCATATCCCCGACATATTCTGCAACTGTGTCCACCCCATTCCGAAACTGCATCTCGGCCACAGTCTAAAAATTTGTGATACTGACACACTGAATTTCAGCATCACTGCTACATTCCAAAATATTGTCTCTTTGCTGCATTCCAAAACTGCAACCTGGAGGCATTCTGAAATCTCATCACTGCAGTATTCTAAAATTTCACACAAACTTGGCATTCCAAAGTCATGTCTACCGCTGCTTTCCAGACGCATCTTCCCTGCCACATTCTGAAGTAGCTTGCATGCTCATATTCTGGGAACGCATGCACCGCACTACTCAGTTTGTGCTTTACTTTTTCAAATGTTTACTACAACTAGAGTTTTATTTAAAGAGTTAGTATACTGCCTGGAATTAATTGTAACTTTCAGATGTAGTCAGCTATCACTTCTTATACCACAAGTATTTTTACTTTTCTGCTTGCTAATTACAAGATTTTCCTCCTGGCAGTACTGGGGTGATGTGTGGAGCAGCACTCTTGATTGAGCCTAAAAAAAGTCAGTTCTGTTCCTCACACTACATCAACACTGAGACCACAATGACTGTGACATGACTGGTAACCAGTGAGAATCATTTCCCACTACCAGATTATTCTCTTTCACATGAAGCAGCATGCAGGTACTGGCTCTTCTTGATTACTAGTGATGTCACAGTTTCCTCCATTTTGATTGGTAACTTGTGAAAGTCATTGCTCAGACTGCAAGGATTGTGGTGCCTCAATGTGTTTGGTCACATTTCTGATGATGTAGTGGGAGGAATAGAACTGACTTTTTTTTAGCCTCCAAACAGAGTGCTGCTCCACACATCAGCCCAGTACTGCCAGGTGGAAAATAAACAGGTTACTCAGCTGTAACAGTAGTTCTAGGAGTGGTATATGTTGTTCATCCACACTTTCTGGTATGTCCTTTCCCTTTAAATATCTTGCCAGATGGTCTTCAAGCTAGCTCCTCCCACCCACCCGAGTGGTATAACCCTCGGCTCCGCCCCATGACACCAGATCTTACCCGCTGGAAGCAGAGGTTGTGCGTCGAAGCTGGGGAGGTCGGGTGGGTCCGTGTGGATGAAATACAGGTTACTCACCTGTAACAGGAGTTCTAGGAATGGTATATGTTGTTCATCCACACTCATTGGCAGGTATCCTTGCCGCTTTAAATCTTGCCGGAAGGTCTTCAAGCTTGCTCCTCCCACCCACCCGGGTGGTATAACTCTCGGCTCCGCCCCATGACGCCAGATCTGGCCCGCTGAAGCCTCAGGCTAAAGGCCGGCCGGGAGGAAGTCAGGGTCGTAGGATGAACAACATATACCATTTCTAGAACTCCTGTTACAGGTGAGTAACCTGTATTTCTAGTGACATGGATATGTTGTTCATCCACACTCATTGGCAGACTCCTAGCAGTTCTCCGGGAGGAGGGAGGCAAGACGCACACCCCAATACTTACTTGGGAAAGAGAGACTGAGAACCGAGGCCCCAAAACCAGCATCCCGCGTGACTCAAGGTCGATGTGGTAGTGGGTAATGAAGGTGTTTGCTGACTTCAGGTAGCAGCCCTGCAGATTTCCTGGATAGGGACGTCCCTGAAGCAGCCAACTGCTAGCAGTATGGCGGGTAGAATGAGCTCTTATCCTCTGGGAGGCTCCATGCCCGCCAACTTATAGCAGAGATCTATGCAGGAGGTTACCCACCTGCTTATCGTCCGCTTGGCTGCAGGTCTGCCAGATGCGGCTTCAGCATAGGTGACAAACAGCTGGCGAACCTCCTCCTCGAATTTCAGCTGCAAGGCCCTTATAATAAGCGAGCGCCTTCTAGGGTCCAGAGTATGGAGCCTATATTCGCCTCCGAGGTGTGATTGGGGTAGAACACCGCAGAGTCAACACCTGGTTAAGGTGAAACTCCACACCACCTTCGGAAGGAATTTCGGGGGGCGCAGGGACAACCTTGTCCCTGTGGAAGACCAGGTAAGGAGACTCGATGGAAAGCGCCTGGAGCTCTCATCCTTCTGGCTGGCGTGATAGCCACCAAGAAGCGGTCTTCCACGACAGGTGAGAGAGAGCACACCTGTTACATAGGTTCAATGGCTTGCCCATGAGCTTTGCCAGTACCAGCAGTAGATCCCACGGAGGTGGGGGTTCCCGCAGTGGAGGGGAAATGTGATCAAGGCCTTTGAAAAAGCGCCAGACCACCTTCTCCTGCGCCACCGACTGCTTCCCGGCCCGCGCCCGGTAAGCAGAGATGGCTGCCAGGTGCACCCTTAATGTCGTCGACCTAAGCCCTTGACTAGAAAGGGACCATAAATAGTCCAAGATGCTTGCCAAGGAACAGGAGGAAGGGTCCAAGCCCTTGCCCTGACACCAAATGGAAAACCTTTTCCATTTGAAGGCATAGCATTTTCTGGTCGACTCTACGACGCCCAACTACATTGAGGACCTGGCCGGAAAGACCAAGGCCTGGAACTCTAGCCGCCAGGAACCAGGCCGTCAGGTGCAGGGATTGAAGGTCCGGATGGAACACCTTCCCTGATTGACTGAGAGCAGGTCCGGGCGAGCTGGAAGCGCCGCGGAGTCCTGGAGCTGAGACTGAGGAGATCTGGTACCAGAACTGGCGAGGCCAGTCTGGGGCTATCAGAATCACCTGCGCCTTGTCCTCCTCGCCTTGAGAAGCACCTTGTGGATCAAGGGAAATGGGGAAAGGCGTAAAGAGGCCCGGGGTCCATTGCCCCGAGAAGGCATCCCCAGCGCAGCCCTGCTGAGGGGGCGGCATGGAACAGACTCAGCTTCGCTGCTCCCCTGGAGGCAAACAGGTCCACCTGAGGTGTGCCCCAAAGGGAGAACAGATGCTGTACTACCTCCGCAGGAGAGACCACTGTGATGCAGCCCCTATCCGCTCAGGGCATCGGCCAGGGTGTTGGAGGCTCCTGCCACGTGAATGGCTAGGAGATCCGCCTCCAGGCTGCGCAACGAGTGACCAAATGCGGAGAGCTTCCTTGCATAGAAGCATGGAGCTGCCCCGCCCTGGCGGTTTAGATAGTACATGGTCGTGGTATTGTCCGTCTGGACTCGGACCACTTGACCCGGAGGAACGGAGCAAAGGCGGTGAGAGCTAGGCGGACCGCCGGAGCTCCAGCAGGTTGATGTGGCATCGGACTCGCTGGGACCAGAGGCCATGAGCCCGTGTTCCCCAGATGGGCACCCCAACCCATCAGAGAGGCATCGGTCGACAGAGAGACCCGGCTGCGGGCGGACAACGGGATGCCCCTCCTGCAAATGATCTGGAACGGTCCACCACTGAGAGCTGCCCACATCCCTGTGTCACCGACACAAGCTGGTCCAAGGGATCGCAGTGCCAGACCACTGGCTGGCCAGTCCCACTGAAGGACGCATGTTCCAGCGGGCCCAACGGACCACGCTTGCAGCAGGCCGCCATGAGACCCAGGAGGCGAGGAAGTCCCGGTAGGGCGCAATTGCCCAACCAGAAATGATCGGGCAAAGGAGGAAAAGAACCTCGCCCTGTCCGCGCCGGGAGCCGGCCTGGCTCGAAGAGAGTCGAGCTGCGCCCGATGAATAGAATCACCTGCTTGGCTCGAGTTCCGACTTGGCCTCGCTTGATAAGGAGGCCCAGTTGAGAGCAGACCTGGAGGGCCAGATCTCTGACCACTCCGCCTCCTTCCTGGAGAGCTGCTATCAGCCAGTCGTCCAGGTAGGTACACCGGACCGGGCGCAGAGGAATGCTGTCACCACAGCCATGCATTTGGTGAAGACCCTGGGAGCTGGAGACATGTCAAGGGCATGGCTTGAACTCAAGAGGGATCCTTCCGCCGGAAGCGAAGGAATCTCTGGTTAGACGGACGGATAGGGACGTGAAAAACGCGCCCTGCAAGTCCAGAGAGCAGAACCACACGCGCTCCAAGGATGGTATTATCTGAGCCAGAGTGACCATCCTGAAGGTTCGAGACCTTAGGAACTTGTTTAGGTCGTGTAGGTCGAGAATGGGGCGCCAGCCCCCCGTCCGTTTCGGAACCAGGAAGTACCTGGACACAAACCCTGGGTCTGAAGGAGGGTCCACCACCTCTCTTACCACCTCCTTCTGGAGGAGGAGAGCGATGTCGGCTCGACGAGCCGCCAGTGAGGCTGGGGATCCCGAAGCCCCCCGAGGGGCGACGGCTCTGAAGGGTGGTGCCTGCTCGAATTCCAGAGGCAGGCCTCTTCCCACCACCTCCAAGACCCACCTGTCCGTGGTAACAGCGGACCAGGCGGAACGGAAGTGTGAGCTGCCTCCCACGGGGACCTAGGGTAAGGTGACGGGAATGGGGCGACACCCTCAGCCGTCACTGGGCAGGCTTGGAGGAGGGACCGCCGAGGACCTCCTGGGCCCTTTCCTCCTGCCTCCTGTTAGAGGAAGCCGGCGGCTTGGGTTTGGGATGCCAAGGCCGAGCCTGCTGGCCCTGACGTGCTGGGCCGGGCGCCTGGGGCACAGAAGGACTAAAGGGCTTAGGCTGAGGTTCATGCCTTTGTCCTTCTGAGCGGAAGAGACCGAGTCCAAGGTGGCATTGGACTTCTCGATCCTCTGCAGGTGACCTTCCACCCCAGGGCCAAGAGGTCAGTCCCCAAAAGGAACATCCGCCAACTTGTGCTGGGTATCCGGCAAAGGTGGATATCCTCAGCCAAGCCCTCGACGATAGCCACTCGCGGTCGCCACCGATCTGGCACATGAGTCCCTATATCCAAAGCAGTCTGGAGCTGCTGTTTGGCCACTGCCCTGCTTCTGGTCCCGCACCTGCTTAACCGTGAGTCTGCAGATCGGGCGGAAGATGAGGGATGACTCATCCAGGGAGCCCAACAGGGCATGAGAAAATGTGCTATGAGGACGGCCAACTGGCCTGACTAAGGCAGAGAGGACGCAGCGAGACTTTTCGACCGACATAGTCCAATTTCTTGGACTCCTTGTCAGGAGGTTTGTCCACATCCTGGCATTGCCGGCGCTACTGAAAACGCTGTCGGTAACCAACCTTCAGCAGAGGGTGTTCCAAAACCGACAAGGAACCGTGGACTCGATACCTCTGGCCATCCTGGGCCGAGGCGCAGGGCAGGAAGCAGGGCGCCGTCAAAGCTCCAGTGCCGACCCACTATGGCCTCGGCCACCGGAAAGGCCTCCGTCGGAGAACCTCGGTCCAGAATTCCGTGAGGGGATACCTGGCCTGCTTTGGAACGTGGTTCAGCCCATCCCGAGACTCGAGATGAGCCAACAGTCCCAGGAAGGACGACGGGCTATCGCCCATTGACTGACCTCCTGAAGACCCAAGTCCAGTCGCTTGGAGAAAAAGGAGGAATCATCTTCGACTCGGAAGAGTCCTCAAGAGCTGCTCTGGCCTGAGCCACCCTTCACCCGCCGAGGTCGGTCGGGAGTGAGGGTAACTGACAGCGATGGGTAGACCTTAGCCGACCGAGAATCCTTGGTCGGAGCCCCAATTGGTGGCTGTGGAGGCGGAGGTTCCACCGGAATCGGTGGAGCAGCTGGTTTTGCGAACAACCGCCTGCATAGGCCTCGGATAAGTCGAGGGGTTGTGTCGGCTGCCCGTGACAGTTACTTAATGGCGGGAAGGCTGACGGGCCGGCTTATTCCCGCCAGGAGGAGCTGTTAGAACATAAGGTTCTCGCATCGTCGACGTACTTACGGGCAAGCTTCCCTCATCCGAGGAGGAGGACGAGGACGGCGGCACGCCGCTTACTGCTGTGCCGAGATCCGAGACCGCCGGTGACGGTGGGATCGCTGGACCGCGAAGAGGTCCGGACCGAGACCGAGAGTCCCGGAATTTCGGAGGTCGGTGCGGGAGGTGTCGGCCGAACCGCACTCCTTCGCCCGGATGGTCCATCCGAGGCTCGGAACCGAGGCACAGGCGAGCCCACGGATCCTCAACTCTCCGGGGAACCGGGAGAGGGAATCTCGGCTGCTAAAGGCGATAGCTCATTCAATGGGTCGAGAAAAATCTCGACTTCATCGGTGGGAGTCTCGTCAACTGACCTGACGGGACACCGTGGAGGCCAGTGGCCGGCCGAGCGGTCGACAGGAAGCCGCACGGCCCACGGCCCGGGAGGGACCTTTCCGCCCCAAGAGCGCCGACGGGAGGGACTTACTCCTGTCCTCTTGGACCGAGAATAAGGTCCAGCAGACGCAGGCCCTTCTCCTTTAGTGGAGAGGGACAGACAAAGCTCCTTAAAAGAAGCCGTGTAGGAAGAACCCAGAGAGAGCGGGATAAATGCCGCGGCCGAGGAAGATACGGCCCGCGCCGCCTCCTCTTCGAGGGCGACCATCCGCTCGAGCTGATCCGCCGAGCCCGCCACCGCGGACACCGCCAACCGGGCCTCCTTGGACTTCACCGGAGGGAAACGCCGGACGGCCCAGTTGCACGGGCAGCACGGTCTTCGAGGACGAGGGCCGAGAAAGATGAGTACAGGTCGCGAAGCCCGCGGTCGCTCAAGGCCTGGCAGTAGACACACGCGGAGTGTGGATCCGCCCCGAGACATCTTTCACCGCATGGGCATCTCCAAAAATCCGGGAGTCGATGGTCCATCGAGTCAGCTGAGGGATAGAAGACTGAAGTCTTTTGCAAAATTTATTTTAAACCGCAACGGAGAAATAGGAACTAGTCACAAACGCAGAGCGTTAAGGAGGGAACCTGAGCTTCCAAGCGTAAGGAAGATTCAAGGCCAAGGGGCGGAGCCGAGTTATACCACCTGGTGGGTGGAGGAGCAAGCTTGAAGACCTTCCGGCAAGATTTAAAGCGGCAAGGATACCTGCCAATGAGTGTGGATGAACAACATATCCATGTCCCTAGAACAACATATATCACTCCTAGAACTACTGTCGCAGCTGAGTAACCTGTTTTTCTTGGGATATGGATATGTTGTTCTATCCACACTTTCTGGCAGACTCCTAGCAGTTTTCTGGGAGGAGAGAGGCAAGGCGCACATCTCCTACTTCAGGAATAGAGACTGGAGAACTGAGGCTCCAGAACCAGCATCCCGGCATGACTCAAGGTTGATGCGGTAATGGGTAATGAAGGTTGTTTGCTGACTTCCAGGTAGCAGCCCTGCAGACATCCTGGATAGGGATGTCCCTAGAAGCTGCCACCGACGCAGCAGTATGGCAGGTGGAATGAGCCCTTAGCCCTACAGGAGGCTCCCTAACCGCCAACGTACAGCAGAGAGCAATGCATGATGTAATCCATCTGCCAAACATTTGCTTTGCTGCAGGTCTGCCAGGAGCAGCTTTAGCGTAGGTGACAAACAGCTATCGAAGCTCTCCCAGAACTTTAGCCGTCCGCTCCTTATAATAAGAGAGCTCTCGTCCCAGGTCCAGAGTATGAAGCCTGTACTCGGTCTCCGTGGTGTAGTTCCAGTAGAACACAGGCTGAGTTAAGACCTGGCTATGGTGAAATTCTGACACCACCGACAGAAGGAACTTCGGGTTGGGGCGCAGGACAACCTTGCCTCTGTGGAAGACCAAATAAGGAGACTCCACCGAGAGAGCTTGGAGATTCCCAGTCCTTCTGGCTGACATAATAGCCACCAGGAAGGCGGTCTTCCACGACAGGTGTGACATCTCACACCTGTGCATCGGTTCGAATGGCTTGCCCATGAGTTTAGCCAGTACCAGCAGTAGATCCGACGGAGGTGGAGGTTCACGCACCGGAGGGGATATGTGATTGAGGCGCTTGAGAAGGTGCCAGACCACTGTCTCCTGCACCACCGTCCACTGACAAGCCACGCCCGGTAAGCGGAGATGGCTGCCAGGTGCACCTTAAGGGTAGTCGTCTGAAGACTCCCTTTGGAGAGGGACCAAAGTAGTTGAGGATACAGGCCACAGGACAGGAACTAGGGTCTAAGCCCTTGCCCTGACACCAAATGGAAAATCTTTTCCATCTAAAGGCACAGCACCTCCTGGTCGAGTCCTTCCTAGATGCCTCAACTTCGCTGAGGACATCGCTGGAAAGACCCAAAGCATGGAACTCTAGCCGCTCAGGTACCAGGCTGTCATGTGCAGGGACTGAAGGTCCTGATAGAATACCTTGCCCTGACTGATATCAGGTCGGGGCATGCTGAAAGATGCCTCAGGAGCCTGTTGTTAAGGCTGAGGAGATCTGGATATCAGAACGGACGTGGCCAATCTGGGGCTACCAGGATCACCTTCGCCTTGTCCTTCTTCACCTTGAGAAGCACCTTGTGGATCGAGGGAAATGGAGGGAAGGTGTAGAAGAGGTCTGGGGTCCATGACCTTGAGAAGGCACCCCCCTGCAGCGAGCTCTGCTAAGGAGAGTGGGCATGAAACAGCCTCAGCTTTGTGTTTTCCCTGCAGGCAAACAGGTCCACCTGAGGGGTGCCCCACAGGGAGAACAGGCTGCAAGCTACCTGTGGGTGAAGAGAACACTCGTGGGATGCCTCGCCTACATGGCTGAGGACATCCACCAGGTGGTTTGAAGCTCCTGCCACATGAATGACTAGGAGATCTGCCTCCAGTCGACTCACAAGGGCCTAGATGTAGAGCGTTTCCCTGCACAGAGGCCGGGAGTGCATGCCACCCTGTTTGTTGAGACAGTGCATGGTTGTGGTGTTGTCTGTCTGGACCTGGATCACTTGACCCCGCAGGAATGGAGCTAATGCAGTCAGTGACAGCTGTACTGTTCGGAGCTCTAGTAGGTTGATGTGGCATCAGGATTCCTCTGGGCTCCAGAGCCCGTGGACTCTGTGGTTCCCCATGTGGGCTTCCCAGCCTGTAAGAGAGACATCGGTTGTCAGGACGACCATTGTCTCTGAGTGGACAAACGGGATCCTTCCCTGCAGAAGTTCTGGGACGGTCCACCATTGGAAGGCATCCCAAAGCCTCTGGGTTACCACGACCAGCTGGTCAAAATTACCTAGATGCTGGGACCACTGGCTGGCCAGGCCCCATTAAATGGGACGCATATGCCACTGGTCCCACCGGACCATGGTGGTGCAGACCACCATGTAACCCAGAAGACACAGGAAGTATCGGGCAGGGTGCAACTGCCCAACCAGAAATGACTGGGCAAAGGAGGTGAGAACCTCCACCCTGTCCACCGGGAACCGGGCTCTGGCTAGGCAACAGTCAAGCTGTACCCCAGTGAAGCAGATCACCCATGTAGGGCACGAGTTTCGACATTGCCTCGCCTGACCAGGAGACCAAGTTCGAGATTCGTCTGGAGGCCAGATCCTTGGACCTCTCCACCTCCCATCTGGAGGGAGCCACTATGAGCCAATCATCGAGGTGAGAGTACACCCCGACCCCTCAATGCCAAAGATGGGCTGCCACCACTGCAATGCATTTGGTGAAGACCCGGGCAGCCAATGACAGGCCGGACGACATGGCTTGGAACTCGAACAGGGCTAACTCCACTCGGAAGCGGAGGAACCTTCGGTGTGATGGACGGATCAGGATGTGGAAGAACATATCCTGAAGATCCAGGGAGTAAAACCAGATGTTCTGCTCGAGGGATGGTATGATCTGGGACAGAGTTACAATCTGAAAGGTGCGCGACCTGAGATACTGGCTCAGGTCGTGCAGATCCAGAATGGGGCCCCAGCCCCTCGTCCGTTTCGGGACTAGGAAGTACCTGGAAATTAACCCTGGGTCGACCGGGTGATCTGTCACTCACGCCACTACCTCCTTGAGGAGGAGTTGGGCTATGTTGTCTCTCAGAGCCAACCGGGTGTAGACTGATACATAGAAACATAGACTTTGACGGCAGATAAGGACCGCTTGGCCCATCTAGTCTGCCTGTTTCCCTACCTGCAGGATCCTAGTTAACCAACAGCCTATTTCTTCCTACCCCCGACAAGAATTGCCTTATGTCTGTCCCATGCATTCTTGAATTCTCCCACAGTTTTAGACCCCACAACCTCCTCAGGAAGGCTGTTCCATGCATCCACTACCCTCTCTGTGAAATAATACTTCCTCACATTGCCCCTGAACTGGCCTCCTATCTTTAAATTGTGTCCCCTTGTTCTTGCAAGTCTCTTTTTCTGAAAGATGCTACCCTCTTGGACTTTGTTGATTCCACTGAGGTACTTAAAGGTTTCTATCATGTCCCACCTCTCCCTTCTTTCCTCCAGGGTATACATATTAAGCTCCTTTAGTCTCTCCTCATACGGCTTCTCTTCAGACCCTGCACCATTTTAGTTGCCCTCCTCTGGACTACCTCTATCCTGTCTATGTCCTTGCGGAGATGGGGTCTCCAGAACTGGACACAGTACTCCAGATGGGGTCTCACCAACTGTCTGTACAGAAGGATAACAACTTCCTGTTTTCTGCTGCTGATGTCTCTCCCTGTACATCCCAGTGTACCCCAAGCCCTCCCTACTGCCTTCTCGCATTGCTTGCTAACCTTAAGGTCATCTGATATGATTACTCCCAGGTCCCTTTCCTTTTTGTTGTTGTTACTACCTCCCACCCATTGTGTATTCTTCCCTGGGTTCTTGTTTCCCAGGTGCATTATTTCACTTCTTTACATTGAATCCTAGCTTATACTTCTGACCATTCCTCCAACCTTGCCAAGTCCCTTTTCATCCTTTCCATGCCTCCTTGTGTATCAACCCTGTTGCATATCTTTGTGTCATCTGAAAAGGCATACTTTCCTTCCAGTCCTCTGCAATGTCACTTATGAAGACATTAAAAGGACTGGACCCAATACTGAACCCTCGGTACACCCTACTAGTAACCCCTCTTTCTTCAGAGTGGACTCTATTTACAATTACCTTCTGTGTCCTGTTGTGCAGCCAATGTTTTATCGCAGGCTACCACCCTGGAACCCACTCCCAGGCTGGTTAATTTGACTATTAATCTTTTGTGTGGGACTGTGTCAAATGCCTTGCTAAAGTCTAGGTAGGCCATGTCCACAGCCCCTCCCTGGTCTACTACTTTGGTCACCCAGTCAAAGAAATCTATTAGATTCGTCTGACATGACCTTCCCTCTGTGAACCCATGCTGCCTTGGGTCCTGTGCCCCACTGGCCTCTAGGTACTCAACTATTCTTTCCTTCCAGAAGTGACTCCATCACTTTCCCTACCACAGAGGTCAGACTGACAGGTCTGTAGTTTCCTGCCTCTGTCTTGGTCCCACTTTTGTGAAGGGGAATCACATCTGCCTTCCTCCAGTCCTCGGGTACCACACCATCCTCCCATGATTTGTTAAAAAGAGTAGCCAGTGGTTTCACTAGTTCCTCCCTTAATTCTTTTAGAATTCTGGGGTGAATTTGATCAGGACCCATTGCTTTGTCCACCTTCAGTTTTAGGAGTTCTTGCAGAACCCTTTCTTCTGTTAAAGGACTGGGATCGACTTCCCTATCAAGAGTGCTTCTGTTAATTGGATTAGGCACTTCCCCCTCCTCTTTTGTGAATACTGAGCAGAAATACTTGTTCAGTATCCCTGCTTTTTCACTGTCCCCCTCTGCCCACCCACCGTTCATTCTATTCAGCCTCACTATCCCTCCCTTTGTCTTTCTATGCTCGCTGATGTACCTATAAAAGGTTTTATCCCCCTTCTTAACTGAGTTGGCTATCTTTCCTCAGTTTGGGCCTTTGCTATTCTGACTTCCCTCCTGCTTCCTTCTGCCTTAACTGGTACAGCTCTCTGTCCTGCTCCTTCTGTGTTTCCTTATACTTCGGAATGCTATCTTTTTCTTCCTGACTTTCACAGCCACCTCTTTGAGAACCATAGTGGCTTTTTCTTCGCTTTGATTTGTTTATTTGCTTCACACAAAGGCTTGTTACCTCTGTGATGGCAGTTTGATGATTCTCCATTGTTGCTCCACACCTCCTTCTAGCCTGTTTGCTAGTGCTTTTCTGAGGCACTCTCCCATCTTGCCAAAGTCAGCCCTCCTAAAGTCCAGTACCCTCACTTTTGTATGGCTTGACTCTGTAGTCGAGTTTAACGTGAACCACACTGTTTGATGGTCACTTGTCCCCAGATGGCAACCCACTTCTAGATCTGAGATCCTCTCACTGCCCCCGTTTGAGAGTACAAGGTCTAAGATTGCTCCCTCACGAGTGGGATCCGAAACTAGCTGTCTAAGGCCTGCCACCTGTAGGGCATCAAGAATGGCCCTGCTCTTGGATGTGGCTGCAGCAAACGTGCTCCAGTTAACAGCTGGCATATTCAGGTCTCCCATCAACAGTATCTCCCCTTTCTCGGCCATTCTAAGAATGCCTTCTCTCATATCCTTGTCCATTCCCTCCCCCTGACATGGGGGTCTGTACACAACCCCTGTGCGGATTGTGGTGACCTTTCCAGTCTCCAAGGTGACCCACAGTGCCTCCTCTCCTCCCTGTTTATTCTTTTGTTCAGTTGCTTTTATCCCTTACTTTACGTAGAGAGCTACTCCTCCCCCTCTTCCCCCCTGCCTGTCTCTCCTGTAGGTTATGTACCTTGGTATGTTAACATCCCAGTCATGGTTCTCTGTGTACCATGTTTCTGTGACTGCTACGATATCCAGGCATCCCTCTTCCATTAAGGCCTCCAGCTCAGGGAGCTTGTTGCCCAGACTACGGGCATTGGTACTCATTACCCTCCATTTCCTGATGGCCTTACTCCCTTTTGCCCCATTCCTGTCCTTCTTGCCTTTGTCACTTTCCCCATTTACCCCTGCCCTTCTCCCTATTGACACCTCTATGTTGGTGTTTGCCGCACTTACTACCGTGATTATTTGGGGGGGCTAGGATTTTCCTGCTCCTTTCCAGTGCCTCCCCTTGGCTAGTTTAAAAGCTTGCCAATGAAGCATTTAAACCTATCACCTAGGATCCTGGTTCCCTTCCGGACAGATGCAGCCCATCATGCCAGTATAGGCTTGCATCACTCCAGGTGGACCCCCAGTCCCCAATGAAGCCAAATCCCTCAGCTCCACACCAGTTTTTCAACCACTGATTGAATCCCATGGTGCGGAACACCCTAGCCTCTCCTATGCCATAGATGGGCAACACCTCCGAGAAGGTTACCGTGCGTGCTACTTGACTAAGGCCCCTCCCCAATTCCACAAACTCTTCTTGCACTTCTCTAATCCCTTTCTTAGCCAGGTCATTTGTCCCTAGGTGGACAATGACATCCAGCTCCCTCCCCTGTGCAGCTGCTCTGGCAATCCTGAGGATTCGCTCCCTGTCCCTCAAGCCATGGCGCCAGGCAGGCACCTTACCTCCTCTCCCTTCCTCCCCAGTTCTACCTTCCTAACAATGGAGTCCCCACCAGGAGTTGTTTCCTTCCCCTGCAGGGTCCCCTGCCACCCTCCTGTGGGTCTCCTTTGTGGAGGTTCCCAACATCCTCCTTGGTCTTCACTGCAGGTGCCTCCATAGAGGAACCACACTTTGCCAGAATGGCATAGGAGTTGTGAGAGGGTACAACTGGAGGATGCGCCTCTTCCACCACCCTCACCCTCCCTAAGCCCACTGTGGTCCAACCGCTCCTCTTTCTTGGCAACCTCTGAGGCAACGGCAGTGGCACTGGTGGTCCCTGGATGGAAGAGGAGGTCCCACAAATCCTGGCCAACTCAGCCTGGAGATGAGCAACCTCCTCCCTCAGCCCAGAGAGGTGCCTGCAGATGGGACAACACTGCATCCTCCAGAACGTCTCCCGGAAGACTGCTGCTCCACAGCCACTGCACTGCATCACTCCAATCATGTCTTATTTCTGGCCCCTTAACTGTTTGCAATCCTTACTCTTTCCTCTGTTTTTTTTTCTCTCTCTCCTTACTTTCTGCCTATGTGCTCTTTAAGCTCCTGATTGTCCTGTTCTGAGACAAGAACATCCTATATTTCTCAGTATACCACTTACTTACTCAGAGGCAGACCCTCCAGCAGCTAGAGGGGGCCGAGAGCTATTCTGCCCTTCTAGGATGGTGGGTCTTTGGTGGTTCTGTGATCACTCACTTCCTGCTCCCAAACAGGAAGTTCCTGTTGTCAGTCAAATCCTGTGCATATAAAAACAGAACTAGCTTTCGGTGGAGGGGAGGGAAGGAGGGCAATATACTCCCAGCAGAGAAGTCCAGTCACACAGCATTCCTTTCTCCTGGTGTCTTCTGCCAAGCTATTAGCAGCATCTTTCTAAGGCAGTCTTTAAATGTAGCTTCCTTCTAGCTAAGCCACTCCCCCTACTTACTAGATCTTTCTACAAGTAATTTAAACCTCACAGCTATTTAATCCTTTCAATCACCTGAGATTTTCACCTAGACAACTGTTCAGATACCCATTCAGTTCAGTTAACCCAGACAAACACACACTTTTTTTTGTTTGTTAGTTTTTTTTTACCTTAAATGAAAGGTCCAAATACAAAAGTTCTTCTTCTTTAGTCCCAGCAGAGAAGTCCAGTCACACAGCAGTCCTTTCTCCTGGTGTCTTCTGCTAAGCTATTAGCAGAATCTTTCTAAGGCAGTCTTTAAATGTAGCTTTCTTCTAGCTAAGCCACTCCCCCTACTTGCTAGATCTTTCTACAAGTAATTTAAACCTCACAGCTATTTAATCCTTTCAATCACCTGAGATTTTCACCTAGATAACTGTTCCGATACCCATTCAGTTCAGTTAACCCAGACAAACACACACTTTTTTTTTGTTTTGTTTGTTAGTTTTTTTTTACCCTAAATGAAAGGTCCAAGTACAAAAGTTCTTCTTCTTTAGTCCCAGCAGAGAAGTCCAGTCACACAGCAGTCCTTTCTCCTGGTGTCTTCTGCCAAGCTATTAGCTTTCCTCACATGGGGCGTGGGCTCGGCTTGGTGGGTACTGCTCGAATTCTAGAGGCAGTCCCTGACCGACCACTTCCAACACCCACCTGTCTGTGGTAACAGCAGACCAGGTGGAAAGGAAGTGGCGGAGCTGGACCCGCACAGGAGGACCCAGAGTGGCTATGACGAGTATGGGACTGGTCACCCCGATCCCGTCACTGAGCAGGCCTGGAAGAGGAAGGTCCATAAGCGGGACTGCTAGGACCTTTCCTTCCCGGTTTGCACATCTGAGCGCCTGATTTGTGCCAAGGGCGCCAAGACTGGGCCTGCTGCTGCTGGCCAGACTGAACCTGCGGCTGCTTGGCCGCAGGGGCAGGAGGTCAAAGTGTCTTCTTCTTCTTCTGCTTTTTGGAACCCTGGGATTCCTTTTGGGCAGACATAGTGGAGTCCAACGTGATACTGGATGTCTCGATATGTTCCAGGTGACAGTCTACTCCTGGACCAAACTCGTAGGTACCTAGGAACGGGACATCTGCCAACTTGTGCTGGGCGTTGCCCATGAAAGTCGAGACCCACAGACAAGTACTGTGGTGCATGGTAATCGCAGCTGCAACCAAACAGGCACAGAAATCCCTGATGTCTAAAGCCGTTTGGAGCTGCTGTCTGGCAACAGCCCGGCCCTGATCCCGGACCTGCTTGACCGTGGTCTGAGGGTCCATGGGAAGGTGAGGAAGCACCTCATCTAAGGATATTAACAGGGCATGGGAGAAGTGTGCCATGATTACTGCTGAGCTCACCTGACGGAGGCCCAGCGGGAAAGCAGCATAGACCTTTCAGGTGGAGCGATCCAGCTTCTTGGATTCTCTGTTCATCGGAGTCTCCTGAGTTCCCAACCCACCTGAACACAGACTCAGTCACCACTCCCTCAGCCAAGGGATGCTGTGAAAATCCCAAAAGGGAGCCAGTAGGTACAGCGTACTTGTGGGCCATCCTGGTGGACGGTGCGGGACAGGAGGCTGGGTGTTGCCTGAGCTCCAGAGCTGGGCCAAAAATGGCTTCAGCTACTGGAAAGGCCTTGGTCGGGGAATCCCCTATCCTGAGAATATCAGTTAGGATGTATTCTACCCATTTCTCAACAGGCTCAAGCTTCATCCCTGTAGACTCAGAGATGAGGCGGAGAATGCCCATAAAAGAAGTGGGCCCCTCCTCGGCAGATAGACTCATGGCATCATCATCCCAAGAACGGGATGCCAAATCCAAGTCTTCAGACTCAGATGAGTCCAGATACAACAATCTGCCACCAGAGTCACTATGAATCCACCACGGGCAGTCGGGAGTCAGGGTAATGGACAGCCTGTGTGGAAGGCTTGAAGCAGGTTGAGACTCCTTGGGAGGATCACGGTGGCTCCACCAGAATAGGTGGAGACACTGGCATCAACAGAGTCAGGAGTGATGTTGCCAGCTCCGCCAGTGAGGGGGTCACAACGACGGACTCCAGAGTGGTAAACTTCGGCCTGGGAGGCAACAGCCAGGTACTAGCAGGGGTGGAAGGGATCACTTTCGGCCCAGCCAGAACAAGCTGTTGCCACATCATGTCCTTGTAGTGCCGGCACAACTTGCTTCGGAGCTTCCGCTCATCCGAGGAGGACGAGAACAAATGGCGGCAGTGCTGCTTCTTAGAGTGCCATTTATGCAACTTCCTCAGCCTTTCTGTTGAGGATGTTCTAGACCTGGACATCGACCATCAGAGGGGACCAACGGGGATGCTCGGGAGAAGGTGGGGAGAACCCCGGCTCCTCTGGGTCAGGGGATGACCACTGCCTGGGGCTTCCCAGCTGGCTAGGTCGCTTCATCAGCGAGGTCCAAAAGTACCGGAGTCCTAAATAAGGAGTTGTCTGTCTCTTCGGTTAACGATGGGGTCAAGGATTACCTTGACCGGATCGTCGTCCAGCATTTGGGCCGGCTGACATGACAGGGGGACCATGAGGTCAGCGGCAGAGGCCACAACTTCGACCAAAGTCAAAGAGGAGACTCCTGGGATCGAGATCGCTCTCTGTCCCAAGAGCGACGTCAACGAGACATGGTTTATCTCGGTTCCTTCGATTCCTTCTTACGGGATCTGGAGATGTGCGAGCCAGGGCCTTCCCCATGAGTGGGAAGGGATTGGACCAGCTCCTTGAAGGAACCAGAGAAAGAGGAGCCCAGTTTTAGAAGAACAAAAACCAAGGATGAACATAAGAGCTCAGCGGCACAAGCCGCCTCTTCTTTGAAAGCCTTCATCTGTTCCAGCTGTTCCACAGACCCCGTGGCCGTGGAGATCGCACGGTGGGCATCCTACGATATGACCAGCGGGTGCCGTTTTTCCGGATGTCCGAGCTGGAGACATGCAAGGCGATCATCCAAAACATTTGGATGAAAAGAGTGACAAAGGTCGCAGGCCTGAGTGTCATGATCGAGACCCAGGCAGTACATGCATGTGGCATGCGGGTCAGTCCTAGACATTTTCTGCCCCGCAGAGACACCGGTGGAACCCGGGCGAGGACTTGTCCTCCACCGCGGTCGCTATTTCGAAAAAATTCAGAGATATTCTGCGAATCTTGATCGGTAAAACCAAGTTTTGGCGTGCCAGGGCCTACTGCACATGGGAGCGAGAAGGAAGGAACCTTTACCTTCCAGCGGAAAGGAAGATCTGGCATCATGGGGCAGAGCCGAGGGTTATACCACCTGGGTGGGTGGGAGGAGCCAGCTTGAAGACCTTCCAGCAAAATATTTAATAGGGAAAGGACATGCCAGAAAGTGTAGATAAAACAACATATCCACATCCCTAGAACTTATAATTAGCAAACAGAAAATAAAAAAATACTTCGGATATAGGAAGTGATAGCTGACTGCATGTGAAAATTACTATTAATTGAAGACAATACACTAGCTCTTTAACTTGAGAGAAACAAGACACATGAGGTGCTAGCAGAGAAGACTAGGTTGTGATTTTTGGAGATGACACCATCAACCATCTTTTCTGAAAAGGCAGTGAAATCAGGGTTAGAAAATGGATTGTAACTGCTATACAAAGTAATGCAGGCCGGCCCGGGGGCGCTGAGGTGTTGTAATGCACCTTACCTCGCCCCATGCCAGCGACCCGAGTTTATGTATGGGCTCAGGCTGCTGGGGGTCAGTCAGGGTGGGAGGGCTGTGAGAGGACTGAGCGGCCGTCAGGCAGCTCTCCAGGAAGCGGCATGACATCGGGGAGACCACAAAAAGCCTGCACTCCGAAACAATACCACAGCATAAGTCTTGGCCAGACACCCAAGAGTTATATAGGCCCTTTCCTATGGTGGTGAACCCACTGTGAGGGGTAAGTCAAGACACTCCTGGATTGGGTAGCTGGGGAAGGGAGGAAGAGTGCCAGGGTGGTTGACAGCTTGTGGAGTCCTGGGTTGATATGAGGTACATCCCAATTCTGGCCACAGTGCCAGAAAAAGAACTGAAAGAAAAAAAGTATTTGGCTGATACCAGCTGACATCATATTGCTTACTGCGACAACTGACCATGATGCCACAAACAGTAGCTGTAAGGTCAATTGGGGACAGTCATTCTTTTTGAAAGGCACAGTTAAATAAATACGGCATTATCTGAAATATCTGATGTGCCAGTAGCAGGAGAGAAAACTGTTGTAAATGTCATAATTTCTGGCCTATTATTTTTGTAGCTACTTCCTCATTGACATAAAATCCTCAGCTCTGGAGTGTCTTATCCCATTTATAAAATGTTTCATGTTTTTTTTTTAAATAGAAACTGACATCAGATAAGGGCTGTCAGGCCCACCCCGTCTGCCCATTTTGTCCACATGCTGTAGAATCCAGACCCTACTTGATCTCTGGCTTTGATCTCCTTCCTCTCACTAGGGTTCCCCTATGCCTATCCCACGCATATTTGAATTCCCCTACTGAATTTGTCCCCACCACTTCTGCTGGGAGGTTGTTCAATGCATTCAGCACCCTTTCTATGAAGAAATACTTCAGGTTGCCCCTTAGTCTACCCCTTCCAGCCTCATGTCTTGACCCCTTGGTTCTAGAGCATCTCTTTTTTCTAAAGATGCTACCCTCCTGTGTCTTTTTTATGCCCTTCAGATACTTGAAAGTCTCCATCTTATCCCCTCTCTCCCTCCTTTCCTATAGGGTATACATATTGAGGTCCTCCAGTCTCTCCTCATATGACTTATGGTGCAGACCCTGCACCACTTTTGTTGCCTTTCTCTGAACTGCCTCCATCCTGTCTATGTCCTTATGAAGATGCAGCCTCCAGAACAGGACATAGTACTACAGCTGAGGTCACACCAATGATTTATACAGAGGCATCACTACCTCCTTCCTCCTGCTGGTGATACCTCTCCCTATACACCCCACTACCACATTATTTGGCCACCTTTAGGTCATCTGATATGATTACTGCCAGATCCCTTTCCAGTTTGGTGTCTGTCAGTACCTCTTCTCCATCATGTAAGCCACCCCCGGGTTCCCGTGCCCCAAATGCTCAATAAATATTTGACACCAGACACTAGGCTAATACTTACACATAAGTTTTTTACTCTTCCTGACGAACTGCGGTTCTATAATTTACTCATTCTCATCACACAGAATACTTAATAAGTTGAAGACTACTTATCATAGCATCATTCGTTTTGCAACAGGACTCCCAAGAACATACCACTGTCTCCTATATAGGTCATTCGGTCGTTTATCTTTTACAGATGCATTTAAACTTAGAACATTGATTTTTTTGTATAAGACACATCTGGGTCTGCTAACCGGCTGTATTATTAGTTTATTTCCCAAAATTTCCAATGTGGTTTTTACTAGGTCACAGACTATACACACTTTATATGTTTCTTTTTTTCATACAGCATTTGCACAAAATTCAATTGAATTTCTTGGTACAAAACTGTACAATAAATTGACAAACTACAGTGTTGACTGTACCAAGATTTCTTCCTTTAAGAGGTCCCTTAAAAATTATTTGCTCATTGATTCTGTGTTTTAGTTAACTAGTATATAAATTATTAGACAAAGAACCTCTGTGCGCAAACACTGAGGCAAGGGTTACCCCAAAGGGCATTTGGCTGGGAAGCCAAGTTTCAAGAAAATACAAAATCACACATGCCCACACAATGCAAAGCATCATGGACTGCATCACAACATATCCAAGACACACTGTCTTAGGGTAGCTGGTCCATTCCACTGGGGTGTCAAACAGACAAGGCATACTTATGAATCCTGGTAGGACGAAACACGTGTCTACGTCTTCTGTTAGCACCCTTTGCAAACTGTGTGAGAGGCCTTTCGGCACCATGCAATTCTGCTTAAAGTTGGACCAGCATAACATTCTGTGGTGATTTGCATATGCAGCCCATGATGCTTTGCATAGAAATAATTTATGTTTATATGTGTTATATATCATATAATGCTGGAATATATGTTTATGTATTTTACGTTTTTTGTCACTGGACGCTTGTGAAAACGGGCAGTTTTGCTCACGGGCTTTTTCAGAATAAAATAAAAATGAAACGAACTGCATTCTTTTGCACTTTATAGCACTGAATCTTAGTTGCCACACTCTTGACCATTCCTCTAGTTTTCTTAGGTCCCGCCTCATTTTTTCCACTCCTCCCAAAGTGTCTACCTTGTTGCAGATCTTAGTGACATCTGCAAAGAGGCATACCTTTCCTTCCAGCCCCTCTGCAATGTCACTTATGAAGACACTGAATAGGACTGGCCCCAGAAATTATCCTTGTGGCGCCCCACTGGTCACCCTCCTTTCCTCAGAATGAGCTCCATTTGCCACCACCCTCTGTGTTCTATCCCTCAGCCAGTTACTAACCTAGTTTACCACCTTGGGACCCATTCCCAGGCTGCCTAGTTTGCTTATGATGATAGATTTAATTATAAATCAAGAGTGTTTTAAAGGGTACTTTCGGTGCTCTTGGCCTTGTAAACAAAGACACAGAAACATAGACTTTGACGGCAGATAAGGACTGTTTGGCCCACCCAGTCTGCCCATTTCCCTACCTAGAGGATAAGCTGCAGATCCTATTTAACCAACAGCCTATTTCTTCCTACCCCCCACAAAAATGTCCTTATGTCTGTCCCATGCATTCTTGAATTCTCCCACAGTTTTAGACCCCACAACCTCCTCAGGAAGCCTGTTCCATGCGTCCACCATTCTCTCCGTGAAAAAATACATCCTCACATTGCCCCTGAGCTGTCCCCCCTCTATCTTCAGAGTGTGTCTCCTTGTTCTTGCACATCTCTTTTTCTGAAATATGCTACCCTCTTGGACTTTGTTGATTCCACTGAGGTACTTAAACGTTTCTATCATGTCCCTCCTTTCCTCAAGGGTATACATATTAAGCTCCTTTAGCCTCTCCTCGTATGGCTTCTCTTGCAGACCCTGCACCATTTTAGTTGCCCTCCTCTGAACTGCCTCCATCCTGTCTATGTCCTTGCGGAGATGGGGTCTCCAGAACTGGACGCAGTACTCCAGATGGGGTCTCACCAACTGTCTGTACAAGGGGATAACAACTTCCTGTTTTCTGCTGGTGATGCCTCTCCCTATACATCCCAGTATCCCCCAAGCCCTCCCTACTGCCTTTTCACATTGCTTGCCATCCGATAGGATTACTCCCATGTCCCTTTCCATTTTTGTTGTTGTTACTACCCCCCCCCCCCATTGTGTAATCTTCCCCTGGGTTTTTGTTTCCCAGGTGCATTACTTTGCACTTCTTTGCATTGAATCCAAACTGCCATACTTCTGACCATTCCTCCAACCTTGCCAAGTCCCTTCTCATCCTTGTGTATCAACCCTGTTGCAGATCTTTGTGTCATCTGCAAAGAGGTATACTTTTCCTTCCAGTCCCTCTGCAATGTCACTTATAAAGGCATTAAAAAGGACTGGACCCAGTACTAAACCCTGCAGTACCCCACTAGTAACCCCTCTTTCTTCAGAGTGGATTCCATTTGCAATTACTTTCTGTGTCCTGTTGTTCAGCCAATGTTTTACCCAGGCTACCACCCGGGGATCCACTACAAGGCTGGTTAATTTGACTACTAATCTTTTGTGTGGGACTGTGTCAAATGCCTTGCTAAAGTCTAGGTTGGCCACGTCCACAGTCCCTCCCTGGTCTACTACTTTGGTCACCCAGTCAAAGAAATCAATTAGATTTGTCTGACATGACCTTCCTGCTGTGAACCCATGCTGCCTTGGGTCCTGTGCCCCACTGGTCTCTAGGTACTTAACAATTCTTTCCTTCAGAAGTGATTCCATCACTTTCCCTACCACAGAGGTCAAACGGACAGGTCTGTAGTTTCCTGCCTCTGTCTTGCTCCCACTTTTGTGAAGGGGAATCACATCAGCCTTCTTCCAGTCCTCAGGTACCACACCATCCTCCCATGATTTGTTAAAAGGGTAGTCAGTGGTGTCACTAGTTCTCTGCTTAATTCTTTTAGAATTCTGGGGTGAATTCCATCTGGCCCCATTGCTTTGTCCACCTTCAGTTTTAGGAGTTCTTTCAGAACCCTTTCTTCTGTGAAAGGACTGGGATCGACCCTCCCTCTCCAGAGTGCTTCTGTTAATTGGATTAGTCACCTCCCCCACTTCTTCTTTTGTGAATACTGAACAGAAGAATTCATTCAGTATCCCTGCTTTTCCACTGTCACTCTCTGCCCACCCACCAGCCATTCTATTCAGCCTCACTATCCCTCCCTTTGTCTTTCTACACTCTCTGATATACCCATAAAAGGTTTTATCCCCCTTCTTAACCGAGTTGGCTATATTTTCCTCAGTTTGTGCCTTTGCTATTCTGACTACCCTCCCTGCTTCCTTCTGCCTTAACTGGTACAGTTCTCTGTTATGCTCCTTCTGTGTTTCCTTATACTTTCTAAATGCTGTCTTTTTCTCCCTAACCTTCATAGACACTTCTTTTGAGAACCACAGTGGCTTTTTCTTTCGTTTTGATTGTTTATTTGCTTCACACAACGGCTTGTTGCCTCTGTGATGGCAGTTTTGATATTTTCCCATTGTTACTCCACCCCTCCTTCTAGCTTGCTTGCTAGTGCTTTTCTAAGGCACTCTCCCATCTAGCCAAAGTCAGCCCTCCTGAAGTCCAGAACCCTCACTTTTGTATGGCTTGACTCTGTAGCTGAGTTTATAGTGAACCACACTGTTTGGTGGTCACTTGTTCCCAAATGGCTACCCACTTCTAGATCTGAGATCCTCTCACTGTCACCATTTGAGAGTACGAGGTCTAAAATTGCTCCCTCATGAGTAGGTTCCAAAACTAGCTGTCTGAGGCATGCTACCCGAAGGGCATCAAGAATGGTCCTGCTTTTGGATGTGGCTGCAGCAAAGGTGCTCCAGTTAACATCTGGCATACTAAGAGTGGCATCCAATGCTGCAGCCCTT
The DNA here is from genome assembly GCA_016271365.2 of Neoceratodus forsteri. Lineage (NCBI taxonomy): Eukaryota > Metazoa > Chordata > Ceratodontiformes > Ceratodontidae > Neoceratodus > Neoceratodus forsteri. The sequence continues at coordinate 1,691,817,781 of CM057456.1, read as the reverse complement.
TTAAGAGTGGCTATGGTTGATGACATCATTCTGCTTCCTAGTGAGTGTGATCTATGGCTCACGACAAAACTATTTTTTTTGGTTTGGAGAGAAGATGTGTAAGTCAGGTATTTTATGGCTTTTCTAACATCTCGAGCACTGGTGATGGACATGTAGTATTGCTGCTATTAGTTGTTTGGTCTATGTGTTTGTTTTTTGAGGAATTTCTGTGTTTGTGATGGTTTACAATATTTTATTTTTGTGGGCATTTTGGATCAATTTTTGTTTACATTTCTCCCTGAGGGTGGGGCTGTTCTTTAAGTTGGTGAAGGGCTGCTTGTATGTGGATTTGTCGCATGGTTGTGTTTGGTCTGCGTAATGACATTTTAAATCGAAAGACTTAAGTTTTCTGTCAACACAGCTATGCCCGGGATACAACTTTACTACCTACAAACTGTGCACAGATTATATAATAAACACAGGGTTACTGAAAACTTGGATGAAGCCAGGCACTCTCCACCTCATTTAAAGAAGAATGCAACACCAGAGTGCTATTTTAAAACATATTTAAAAACATTTATTTAATGTAACAAGGCCAAACAAATTATACCTGATGCGTGTTGGACACGAGGTCCTTTGGTGATTGAGCAAGTGGGTGAGCCGTTTAGCTGGATGTTGGGAGGCACGCAAGCTGCCTGGTCTTTACTGGGTCGGACCTCTGTGTGCTGGGGTCGGTATTGTACACCTAGTGCCCGCTGTTCCTGTCTTCTGCTCCAGATTACTTGCAATTGCTGCAGAAAGGGACAAACAAGATCCACCAACGGGGAAGGGGGGGAAGCTGCAGGAGGGTATAGGAGGGGAAGAAACAGCCAGCAGGGGGCATGGCTTAGACAACTGCTGCTGAATTACCACGAATTCTCACTTCTCACTCTCACACCAGTGGAGAGTGACAAGCTAAAACCAGGGGATTGTGACACAGCACCAGAGAAACAACAGCTCAGGGACAACTTTGTACAGACACAAAACTACTGTTGTATCTTCTGTGGTTGCGCCTCCCACCCCCACCCCACTGTCACAGGATGGCTAACGGCACAAAGACAGCACACTGTACTACTTCTGTATTTTTCGCCCTGTCACTGGCTCTCTCTTTCTCGTCCCGGTGTCCCTCACGTCTCTGTGTCACGATGCGAATGAGGGACTGTGAAGACATTTGCAGCCATGTGCTGCACTGTCACACTGCTGAGCGCTGCACCGGTCTATTTTAATGGCTGCCTTTTGGAACGGATTGTCCGCACACATAATGAGTGCATCTGCCCACTGATCTCTCTCCACGGTACTTCTCAGCAATTGTGCGGTACCAGACATTAATGAACAGTCATGTGCTGTTGTTCAGCCAATTGGCTTAACAGTTTATATTAGGGTGTACGTTAACCTAATCAATGCATGCCCCAGGTTTAGAGCATATTTCTCAACCTCTCAGCATTAAAAATCATAGCACTGGCCTTCAAAAAATCATAGCAAAGGGCCAGAATGTGTAGCACTTTGTTATTTTAAACAATATTATGTCGACAGATAGAGGGCCCCATATAGTTAGTGATAAGGAATGTTTCTATCAACTTGATTTAATGATTTAATAGTTTATGTGTCCAGAAATACCTCTAACATTATGAGGAACATCAGCAAACCTGTGAGGAGCAAGGGTAAATTTGAGTGCGAAAATCATAGCGCTATGAGGAATTCATAGCAGTTGAGAGGTATGGTTTAGAGGCATGAGGCAGTGTCAAGTGCCCTAAGCACCTAGCAGTGCATTACATTGTGCTTATAAAATGGCTTTATAGGTAGGTTTTGGTGTATTGGCTATTAGTAAACTGCACAGTGCATTAAGTGTATTAAAACATGGTCATGTGACCAGATTCTTTCCATCATAGTACAGGACTTCTCTTACCCATTTTATAAAAGTGTTAATACACCTCATGTGACCAGGTTTCAATCAATCAGGAGGCAAGACTGGCAAGACCCCATTCTATAAATATTTATAAAATGTAAACCCCTCCAACTAATTCAGAAATCATTCAGTTTTAGAATAGCTATGTACTTTTTCTTCTGTCTTTTCTATTACTGCCCCCTCTGTCTGGAATAACCTTCCACTCTCTCTGTTGCCGCTTCACTGATTCTTGGATTCTCTTCCTCATTTCAAATCTCATCCAAAAAGTTATCTCTTCTCCCTTGCCTTAAACTCTTACCACAACCCCACTGTCTTGTAGACCCCTGGTGAGTGAACCTTGACCATTGTGCCACTGTGCCTCTTATGTTTAGTTTTTTGCTAAACCTGCAGAGCGTTCTGTGATACATTTTTGTATGACAGATGCTACAGAAAATAAAATTGCATTGTACTGTATTATTTACTTCTGACAAATTTCCTGACAATAATAATGAGCTGTGCATTGAAATGGTAATGGTAAGCCTCTACTGAACTGCCAAAGGAAAGAAACAGCAGTTCACTTCATTAGTTCAACAATCAAACCTCATTTCCTTTATTTTTCTTAGACCATATGGTTTGAACTGAATGATAGGGCTATCATCACCCTGTTTAGACCAAGGTAATTGGGAATTTTGAACATAGTTAAACAAGGATTTGGTATCTAAGATGGCATGAGTCTGAATTAGCAATTTATTTAAAAACGGAGTGCCAGTCTTCCTTAACGCAAGGGGTAATTGGCATGCTTACATTGATAGGGCAACTGTACAAGTCTTAGTGGGCTCACCTGCAACAGTAGAACATTTAATGGTTCAATAATTCATATGTACTGCTTGTTAAATGTTAATAATGTATAAGGTACTTGTGAAAGTAGCAACGGTACAGTTTCCACTTAACTGTAGAGCAGACTGAATAATAGCTATCAGTATGTAGGATTCATAAAACAAAATAGTGGCTAGGAGAACAAAAGATGAGGTAATAGAAAAAAATTAAATGCGAAAAGTATGTAATGTATTAGCACTAGCTGCATGGAATTTTCACCTTAAAAAAAGAAAATAAATCCTTAGTAAAAACTGCTCTGCCAACTTGCAACTTTCCTTTTGGGAATTCTTCCATTTTTTCATGGGCAAAAGCTCTTGCATAGTATGCGTTTTGTTTTTACTGAGCAACTTCCGTGACAGAATGCTGGAGACGCCATGAAACTGCTCCTAGCAGTACCTGAGCCCTGGAGTGCTCCCAGTCAGCCGATTCACCAGACTCTGCCCAAGGCCAGCAGCATGAGCTGCTGCCCATCACCTGTAGCCAGCCAATCAACTGCTGGGGAGTCCAGTTCTTCTCACTTGCCCTCACGAGTAATCTCCAGCACTGCAATCCACTGCAGGATGCCTACATGGGTGCAGCATGGTGTTACAGCATGTCTATGCCAGACTCACTCTTGCTCCCCCGCTCTTAAGGCAATTGCATTTTTAGTCTTGTCTGCATATGAAGTGCTGGTCCAATTGGTGTAACCTATGCCTATTTCCTGTTATTTACTAAGCACAGATTTCATCTGTCAATCTAGGCTGCAACCTTGCAATTCCTAATCAATCACCTTTGTTATGCCATCTCTCTCCTGCTTAGCCAGTTTTGGGCATCAAGTCACTGTTTTTATAGTAGCTGGGTGATAGCAATTGTATTCTCATTCTCTTATCTGAGTTTACCTCTCTCACCTGACCCTTACTGCATCTCAGTTCACCCCAGGCTACGCAATAGCTATCATCTACTTTCTCCAGTTCTGCTTCACCCCTCTGAGCCCAACTCCTCCTTAACCTCTCCTAACAGTTAGCTGCACTCCCATAACCTGTTTGCCCCTTCCCCTACCCCATCACCACTAATTCTTTTTTCCATTGTTCTCTCCTGTCCAGATCTCATTCCCCCCACTCTGTTCACCTCACCTCCTCCATCGCCTGCGACTTATCTCTTTTTATACCCCATGACCTCTCCTAACCCAGTCACTTCTTACATTTCTCCTCTCTCCTCTGCCATCTGTCTTCAGTATGATTCTCTTGTACTCCTTTGTTCTGTTCCTGTCCCTTCCTCCTTTTTTCTTCTCCACTTACGTCCCCCTCTCACCTCCTACCCTTGCCCTATCAGCAATAGCCTCCTCTCTACTCCTTCTTGCAATCTGAAACCACTACGGAGGTCTTTTTCCCACTACTCTCCACCACCTCCCCCCTCACTTTTCTATCTCCCTCTCTTCCAGGAAAATCTCTCTCCTTTAGGCTTATCATCTCGTTGTTTCTGATGTTTTAAGATTTTGAGCTTAACCCTGCCCTCCTCCCCCATTAGTTACCTTTCTTAAAGTGTTTTTCTACATGAACTCTCAAAGCTTAGCTCCTGCATTGGACCAGCTTTGGCTGTGGGCCCTACAATACCAGCCTGACATCCTTGTAGTTAAGAGTTCCATCTCTCTGCAAGGCTGAATGTTGGGGACATTGCCACTTCTGGTTACACAGTTCAGACAGGATCGTGGGAAGTGAGGGGCAGCACAACTATGTATGTTACTCTTCATCTCAGTTGTGGCATCATAACAGTTCCATATTCGGAAAGGGCACCCAAATATTCAGGAGCCCTATTATTTGTTGTATTTGGGAAATGCTATTTGGCCCCTGCATACCCCTAGTTCCTACAATGCATAACTCAAACTGCACAAAGGTTGGAAATAAACTACCAGGGCTGTAAACACAATGCCTGCAGAGTTCGGAAATGTGAAGCTTGTTACAATCAACTGTTGCCATCTGCCCTGGAATTCTATTCCAGATGCCTGTCTCCTCCATAGAATTTTTTTTTTTTTTTTTACTTTATTTCTTTATCTCTTCTGTCTGCTCTCGGAGCCCACTCCTTCCGTCCACTCATTCCCCCATTCCAGGGCTGCCGAGAGGTGTTTTCCATTTTCTCCCTGATTTCCCCTACCCTCTGGGACGTCGAGCGCTAGGACATAAGTCCCGAGTGGTGGCGTGCACCGTCGACGTCCCCCCTCCCCGGCTCCAACAAACGGAGCCGCCTCCATCCCCTTCAATGTCGGTGCTTCCACCGGCTACGAAGGGGATGTAAACGCAGATGTGTTCTTGGTCTCCCACCCTGAGAGAGAGGAGAGCATCCGTTGGGACGCCGATCCTCCTCTCCTGCCGACACCCCCGCCACCCGAGTCCGCTCTCAACCCGGCCGCCGGCGTAATGCGAGGTGTGGCGTCCAGCGCCTCAGCCCTCAGCGCCACCGGGCCCGCTCCTCCATAGAATTTAACGGCATATAAGGACCGCTTGTCCCACCCAGTCTGCCCATTTTTTCTCTGCTATAATGTCACTGCTGACCCTATTTGATCTCCTGACATTTCACCTGTATCATCCTCATTTCAGTCACACTGCTTGTCTCCTTCTCCGGTCATCCTTTTGTATCCCGAGGAACTGTATTTAGTCTGATGCTGTTTTTCCTTTAAGATATTTGAAGACTGTGACAAGTTCACCTCTGAAACTTTTTCCATGGAAAACTACTCCATTTCCATCAGCTGGTCCTTGTACCCCAGGTTTTCCAAACCTTCTACCATTTTTCTGTAGGGGCTCTCCTCAGTACTGTCTCAATTATGTCAACATTATTTCTCAAGTATGGGGATCAGGTACACTGAATTCAACAGAAATCCTTGCAAACTTCCTGTAATTGCTACACATGAAATATTAATTTCCAAAGACTTGTATTCCAAGGGCAATATGGAAGATATATGTTGTACTAGTTTTTAGTATGCATGTTCAATGTGTATTTATGTATTTTGTACAGGTCATATTTTGAAAACAGGGATTTTCTCTCTAAATGTATGTATCTGGATAAAAATAACATTTTTATCATCATCATCAATAACATGGGGTCAGACCAGCCAACGTGTGGGGCACCAGAACACTTCTAGTCTTCCTTAGAAAGTTTGTCTGAATGAATGACTTGATTTTGTTTCCCCTGCTAGCTGTTGCTCCACATTCTTGTTCCCATTTACAGTTGCCACTGATCAGTACTCCCAGGGCCCTGCACTTCCATATTGTTATGGATGCAAAGAATTTGTGGTGCTGTCTAGGGGGCTGCCAAAGCACAGGGCCCTCTGGGCCCTTCACTTCCATGTGGCTACAAGATGGAGATGTGCAGGGCGAAAAGTCCATCTGGCTGCAGAAGTGCAGGGTCCTCTTGGCCCTCTGCTTCCTTGCAGCTGTGGGTGTAGAGATGCAGGGCCCTCTGGGTCCAATGCCAAGAGAAGACTTCTTTTCACGATATAGTTAATTGCTGTCCATGCAGCCAACACTGCACCATCCCTCCTCAGGCTGGGGGTGGTGACATATGGCAGCTCCATCCCCCCATACTTAGCCCATCCAGCTGGCTCACTGAGTTTGAGGCCAAACTCTACTCACTGGCACGGGATCACAATGCACTACCCGCTGTGCCTGAGGCCAACACTGCACGCATGTCCTTTTTTTGACATTTTGACCCCATGTCATGAACTTGGATGACAGAATGTGTTAAATCCCATCCAAAAGATGGTTTCGCAGAGAGATTTCAAAATCACCTTTCAACCTGTATCTGCAAATTCTATCCTTGTTTATAAGGTAGGGTCATATGAACAATATATTCCACATTTGGGACTCAAAAATTGTAAAATGGCCAAGTTATAAGTAAAGGTATGTGAAAGACAAAAACATTTTCATGCGCACTACAAATGGAATTCTTGGGACGGACATGCATATGCAACTGAATGATTTTTCATATGAATCAAAAATGGAATAGTGTGACCTATAAATTCCAATTTTGGTGCGCATGAAAAATTCTTGCATCGCACTTAAATGTGCAAACCAAGAATTAGCAGCTCATGCCACAAGAATTTTTCACAAAACCTTCGAAAGACACGCCCTTGGGACAAGCCCCCTTCTGCCCTGAAAGTTTCAGAACAAAATTCCATGCTGTCTTGGCTGTAGAAGAGAGCAAAATATGTGCCAAAAGTGGCATTTTTATGTAATTTTGAAGTTGCCAGATCTCAGTCTGGTTAAGCGTCCATCGCAAAACTTCCCACGTCTCAAGAACTTGCCACCCAGAGTGCATGTGACATATTTCGCGCAATTTCATTAAACACTGCCAAAGTTATTAAGGTGCAAAAATTGTGGTTTCATATTGCACATTCTGCTCAGCCCTAACTATACTCGTGCTGCCACACATGTGTAATCTATATCCGATTTTATGCATTATGTATGTTTGTTGTTCTTGCAGCCCCTTAACATTACTGTATTAATAAAGGTGCTTTTTAGTTCTGCATTTTAACCTCATGTATTTTAATAAACAGTGATTATAATACACAGTATATATTGTTATACCATATATGTACTACACAGCGAAGTCTGGGTTGCCCCAAAGCATTTGATCTTGTATCCCAGGGTAGTGGCTTGGTTATTACTAATCTATTAAACTAAACTAATGCACATCCCCTCCTCTTCCACCCTAACCCCAAATCGCATCTAAAAATGAGCCATAGCTCAGGGTGCCCTTCCTTGACAAACTTTCTAAATAAAAATTAATAAATCAATAAATAATGTATGGGAACAGTGTAGACATTAATGTTAAAAACAAACAAACTGGTGCTGTGGTGCTAAGCAGCGGGGTATGGGGGCAACCCAGGTTATGTTTCAAGCCCAGGATGACAGCAGATGATGCTGGCAAATAGGACACAGAATACCCATCTAAGATGCTCTCTTCCCAGGGTGGGTGGTCGCATGGCACCATTCAAGAAGCAAGACCTAGTGGTGGAATGGTGCAATGGTCTTGGTGACGTGGGTGACCACACACTGCAGCCCCCCCCCCCCCAAAAAAAAAGCCTGCTGCAACCATACAGAATCACGAGAGGGCTGGGTGGGACCTTTAAAAAAATATGGGGTAAAATCCTTCTTGCTTGGCAGTGGTATGTTGTGGTGGGACCAATAGCTACCCATGCCCCAAGAGCACAAAGGAACAGTTTTCCTCTCCCCTGTCACTGAATGTCAAGCTAAGGAGATCAATATCGGTCTCCTGTGTCCCCAGATTGAAATAGGGAATACCACCTTTTGGCAGTATGGCTCCAGTCAAGTGCTGGAGGGTTGGGGCAGAAAACAGTGAAAGATCCCAGTTCACTAAGTAAGCATAATGAAGAAAAATGAACACAGAGTACTGAAAAATTCACATCTACATGCAAAACAGATGTGACAAGCCCTATTATTAATGCACTTCGTTAGTACCCATCTTTAGAAAAAAAAAACTCATCAATCAGGAAGCCTACAGAATGAAGAGATCGAGGGGTCAAGCATCAAATGGCACAGCAGAAGAGTTCCAGATGTTAATATGCTATGCAAAGAAGCCTCTCTTACAAACAGATGCAGTAACTGTGGGGTTACACTTGACTTTGCACTACTGAGCCATTACATGTCATTGGAATCAAACCGCATAGCTTTTATGAAAGAGGATGCACTCACTCTTAGCTTATGCCTGGGTGTTACCCAATTTCAAAACATTGGACTTAGCAAGCAATCTGATCTATGTTTAAAAAAATAAAATTATCAAGTCATTTTTTTAAAACGTAGATCCACTGGGTGCAGCCAAACAAGTCAGTCATGACCACCAAATCCAATGATCATTTATTTTATTTATTTAAAAACTGGTAACCGGGAAAGGCACACTGTGCCAAGGCTCATTTCCAGGTGCAACCCAGGAGAGTGAGGAAAGGGAATTCAGAGAGAATAAAAATTACAGTACAACAGACAGTGGTTACACAGGTAAAATTGCACATGTAGGAGCTCGTGGATAACAAGTGTAAAAACAACAGCATGATGTAACGTAGTAATAAATGGACATTCATACAAAAAAAAGAAAACAGTAAAAGTGCTCAGCGCCTGATGGGGTAGATGACAGTGCTAGTGGGGTCAGAAGACAGATCGAGGGTGGACTTACAATTAGCAACAGTAAAGGGGGTCCGAGTAAGAGGGGGTAAGAAGAGGGTGAAAAGTCAAGAAGGATAGACAGTACTGTAACAGAAGGAAGCAGGAAGATGCCTTATCATGCATTTAAAGGCAGAAAGTGAGGGGGAGAGGCAGACAGGAGAGGGGAGCTGGTTGCAGAGGGGGGGGGTAGGAGAAAGCAGCTTGTCCAGCAGATGAGTGAGAGCGGGGGATAGAGAAGGTACAGGAATCCCTGGAGAGGAGTGGAGAGTGTAAGAGGATGGGGCAGGAGAGATAAGTGAGGAATGGTAGGAAGGAAGGGATCCAAACCAGCATTTAGCAGTAAGGGAGGCAGAGTGGGACTGACGATGAGATGGTAGTGGGAGGACAGAGAGGGAGGAATAGAGGGAGCAGTGATGAGTATGGAGTGGAGAGTTGGTAGCAAAGCTACAGTCAACACTATATGGTGCCAACAGAAGAAATTAACTTCATACCTACTATCATTTCCTTTTCTGTTAGCTCCAACATTGTCAATGGGTAATCTTTACAACTGGGTATCGTGCACCCCTATCAGGGGAATGGCACAGCCCAGGATTTAGAATGTTAGACACCTGAGGATTCCATGCACTAACAGCAACTCCCCAGTTACTACTCAGCAGTGTCATGAGAGCTACACATACAGTGATGAAAGTGAACAGGAACGCACAGGAACAGAGTTCCTGTACCTTTTTTGCAGCAGGAACAGAGTTCCTATACTTCTTAACAATGATATTGGAACTGAGATTCTTAAAATAACAATATAATGGTCATTTCGGGGCTTGTGATTTGAAATCAGGTGTTTCCATGACAAAATTTGACTTGTACAATAATGTAATTGTCCTAGATAAATTAGATCTACTAGTACCATACACATAGATGTGTCTTGATTGAAAGAGTTATCCTTCAGATGGAGGATTTTAATTCTGCGTTTCATATGTTCTAATGTCTGAGTTCCTGTACTTCGTGTCTACCACTTTCACCATAATCAAAAAACAATCACATATTCACAATAATAAAAAACTGTCTTACCTTCCTATCTGATATTCGGAGAAGGGATGCATTTCATGGGCCCAAAAATGATGCCTGAAGCAGTCAGATCTTGTAGTGAAAAACATGCAGTCGTAAGATGCTTCACAAGCTCAACACATCTCACAGGAGACATCTCATCTGTGAACGGAATCTAATCTACAATGAGATGTGCTCTTCATCTTTTTTTTTTAATAAGGCAGAGAACTAAATTGCAACAGGAAATGCACCTTAATTAACTAACTAAACTGGTTAACCTGTGGTCGCAGATAATTAATAAATCAGCATATAAAAGATACCTATCCGAGCTCAGTGCAGAAGAAAGAGAGAGAGAGAGAGAGAGAGAGAGAGAGCGCAAGAGATCCACGTAGGGGATTTTACTAAAAAAATAGACCTCTCTCTCCTAGCATGCAGGATAAGGTTCTCCCTCAGGAGCCATGCTCCTGTGTGGGTCCCATTGATAATGTTGGAGCAAACAGAAAACGAAATTAAGGTAAATATGAAGTTAATTTCTTCTTTCTATAGTGCTCCACATTGTCAATAGGTAATCCTTACAAATGGGTTCTAAGAAGCAGTACCCAGACAAAAAAAACGGGAAGGTGGGGGGAGAATGTTATCCCACATGCCAGATGCTATTCCAGCAGAAGTGGTGGATGCGAAAACAGTACCAGTGTTCAAGAGTGCATGGGCTAGACATAAGGGTACCCTGGAGAAGTGCAGAGCAGAAGAGCCACAGATCAAATAGGATCTGGGGCTGCACCAGTGAGTAGGGAAATGGGCAGACTAGGTGGGCCGTATGGTCCTTAACTGCCGACAGATTCTATGTTGCTGTGTTTAGAATTACTTGCGAACTGCTGCTTGCAGCACTCTGTGACCAAAAGCTGCATCAGCAGAACTCTAAACATCCAATTTATGTTTTGTGAATGTGTGGACTGAGGTCCACGTAGCTGCCTTGCATAGTTCTGAAACTCTGGCCTCAACCCTCTTCACCCAGGAAGTTGCCAATGCCCTGGTGGAGTGAGTCATGATAAGAGCTGGAGGCCCCTTCTTTTTGGCCACATAGGCCTTAGCAACAAAGCCTGTAACCACCTAGCTAGGGTGGATTTAGAGGCCTTTTGTCCTTGCTTGGCTGCCCCAAAAAGCACAAACAGACTATCTGACTTACAAAATTCAGAGGTACGTTTAAGATAGATCCTAACTGCCCACCTTAGGTCCAGTTTATGCAACTCCTTCTCCTTGGGGTGAGAAGGATGCGGACAGAAGGATGGAAGGCAAATCTCCTGGTTCACATAGAAAGCCGTGGGCACTTTAGGGATGAAGGATGGAACAGTCCTTATGCATATAAAGTAAGGCTCCTTATAAGACAAGGCCTGGAGTTCGCCCACTCTCCTGGCTGAACACATGGCCACTAAAAAACATACCCTGTAGGACAACACATCCAGTGGCACGGATGACAACGGTTCGAAAGGTTTAAAACAGAGAGCATTCAGAACCAAGTTAAGATCCCACGCGGGAACTGAGGATCGAAACAGCGGTTGGCTCCTGCCAACAACACGCAGAAAATGAGCAACCTCTCTATTTGTTCCTAGGAAGAAACCATGGAAGTTCGAGAGCAGAAACCTGACCTCGAAGCGTGCTCAATGCCAGCCCTTTATCTGCTCCATCCTGAAGAAACTCCAGGATTTGAGCAATTGAGGCTTTGAAAGGTTTAATTCCTCTCTCTGGTCCAAGAAGAAAAAATGGTCCAGACTCGGGTGTAAACAGCTGAAGTACAGATTTTTCTTGCCACCATCAAGGTTTTCACTACCCTCAGGGAAAAACCTAATTTTAAGAGTCTCCTCCTTTCAGGAGTCAGGCTACGAGTTGCATTGCGCTAGGTTTCGGACAGAGAATGGGGCCTTGCAGCAGGAGATCCCTTCGTACCAGAAGGCAGAAGGGAACTTGCTGGGCTAGGTTCACTAGATCTGAGAACCGTGCTCGTCTTGGCCACTCTGGGGGTATCAGAAGAAAGTTTCCACTTAAGTGTCTTATTTTTTGTAAGACTTTCTGGAGGAGAGGCAGTGGTGGAAAAGCATACGCTCTGTGGAAGTACCACACCTGAGTCTGGGCGTCCACTGCCTCTGCGTGAGGACACCGATATCGACTGAAGAACCTGTGAGTCTGAGCATTGTTGCTTGAAGCAAACAGATTTATCTGCGGTTGCCAGAACCGATTGCTTAGTAGTGTGAACACCTCCGGGTTCAACAGCCACTCTCCAGAGTGAACATCCCTGCGACTCAGTCAGTCCATCTGAACGATCAATTTCTCCACCAGATGTATTACTGACAGAGAGAGAGAGAAGATTCTACTCTGCCCAGCTCAGTAGGTTGGAGGCCTCCCGAAGCAGTGCCCTGCTTTTTGTGCCTTCTTGGTTGTTTATATATGCCACTGTGACAGCATTGTCCAATCACACCTTTACTGTGGTGTTCCTCAGTCTGGATTGAAAAAGAAGCAGAGCTAAGTGAACTGCCTGCATCTCCAGGACATTTATGTGGAGACGCTGTTTCTGTAGTGCCCAAATCCCCTGAATGGGATGTTGGTCCAGGGCTGCTCCCCAGCCCTGCAGGCTTGCATCCGTTATGAGAATCACCTCCAGTGGTAATTCCAATGGAACTCCCTTGTTGAGATTCTGCACATTTAGCCACCAACTCAGGGAGTGATGAAGCTTAGTGGTGAGGAGGATCCTGGCTTGATAGTCCTCTGATGATGGGTCCCAGGCCATCAGCAGCCCCGTCTGAAGAGGCCGCATGTGGAAGCAGGCCCAGGGAACTAAATCTATTGCTGCTGCCATGAGGCCCAGAATCTGCAGCAGAGTGTGGTCCGACACTGAGGACTGAATCCTGAGTCACCATATCTCTGACAGTAACATCTCCTCCTGGGAGGGTGATAGGAACACCCTTCCTATTTTCATGTTGAAGATCTCCCCCAAGTGCTCAAAGGACTGCGATGGCTCTAAGGAGCTCTTCTCCCAGTTCATCATCCAGCCATGTGATTCCAGGATCTCCAGGGTCCTAGACACCAATCTATTTGCAAGAAGCATCGTCGGTGCTCGAATGAGCAGGTCGTCCAGATAAGGGTAGACATGATGACCCTCCTGTCATAGCTGAGCCACCCGAACAATCAATACCTTCGAGAAAACTCAAGGGGCTATTGCAAGGCCAAACAGTAGAACCCTGTACTGAAAATGTTGGTCCAGAATCAAGAACCTGAGATACCTCTGGTGGGACTCACAGGTGGGAATGTGAAGGTAAGCATCCATCAGATCTACTGAGGTTAAGAAATGCCCCGGTTGAACAACCCAAATTATTGCCCTCAGAGACACAATTTTTGAATGTCTTGTGGTGCACAAACTTGTTCTGATGCTTCAGATCCAAAATGGGCCTGAACCCCCCCCCCGGACTTCTTGGGAACTACGAAGTAAAGGGAGTAGAACTCTTGACCCCGCTCATTTAGGGGAACTGGAACTATGGCCCCGATTTGAATGAGATGGGTCAGTGTGTCTGACACTGCCTGCCATTCTGCTACTTGCTCTGAAACCAGGGATGGCAGAAAACATCTCCTTGAGGGAACCGTTGAGATTCTATTCTATTCTATGGCATAGCCTAGGTGAAGGGTTTCCAGAACCCAGGTGTCTGATGTTGTTTGGGCCCATCTTGCAAGAAATTCCTGTAGTCTTCCACCAAGGGGAAGGGGGCAGGGATGGGCCTGCGTACCATCATTGTGAGGTACCAGGCCTTTGTGCTGGTCCTCCTCCACAGTGCCTGGGAAAGGAGCCTCTGCTGCCATATCCTCTATTGCCTCTGTTCCTTTGGGTACCGAAATTCCGAATGGTACGAAATCCTCCCAAGGGACTGTCTGCACCGACCATCGCCCTGGCCTTGTTGAGGAGCTGTGACCTTGCGTTGCTGTTTTGACACTTGGAGGTGGCCCTTCTTATCCTTCACATCCTGCAAGATAGAATCCAGACCAGAAACAAACAAACTTCCTTCAAAAGAAAGACTAATCAGTTTCGTCTTAGAAGACTGATCAGCAGACCAATGTCTGAGCCACACCGCCTTCATGGCCAACACAGTGTGGTAGGCCAGGCAAGCTGACAAGTGTAAATTGTCCACTGTGGAACCCCCACTGTGGAAGGACGGAGGATGCCATGGCCACCAACTGAAAAATACTCGCACCCTCCGAATCAGGAGGGATGTAGTCGGTCAGCGTAGTGACCCAGAGGTTCAAGGCTCTGGCAACAATAAATGAAGTCTGGGCAGTACAAATGTTTGTGCCTGAAGCAGCGAAAGCCCTCCTGCATGAGGTATCCATCCGTTTGTCATGAGAGTCTGATCGTACCAGAGCCCCCTCCATTGGAATGCTAGTGTGTTTTATAGAATTATAAACAGTCTTGTCTGCTGGGAGGGTCCCACTTGCGAGACTTTTCCTCTAAAAAAAGGATAATTCTTTGTTCTTGGTTTTGGGAGATTTCTTCTCTCATCCACACCTGCCCATTCCTGTTCAATAATTTGGTCACAGTGGAGAAAACCTGGTAAACATTGTGGAGTAGAGGAGGGCGCTGACAAAATTGGATTAACCTCCAGTGTCTCCATGGACTGCTCCTCCTTGAGCTGTAAAGATCTACATGCCTCAGCTATCAACAAGCATTTGTCAATGCCGAATGTTTGCTTGCTGGTATTGGTATTGGTAATGCAGGAGTTAGAGAGATGCATAACAGGAATGGCAGAGAAGTACTGAAGTAACGCCAACCCCCACCCCCACCCTGCAGAGAATGACAAGCGATGGGGGGGGGGGTGCCTTTGGGTCATCGGCCATAACACTCATGCCATTCCACCTCACCCCACTCTGCAGACACAGACAGGTGTTGCAGTGTGCCTTGAGGTCTTCAGCCCTTATGTTCACCCCCATTCCATAAGGAAATAAGCTGAGATGGGTGCAGTATAGGAGAATGAGGTGAATGTTAGGCGAAGACCAAGGCACACTCGATGCCTGTCAGTGGCTGCAAGGTGGGGTGGAATAGCATGAGCATTATGGCGAATGACCCAAGTCACCCCGATGTCTGTCAGTTTGTACAGGGTGGGCGCCAGGTTGGAAACCCTAACACCTCAGGCGTTTGTTGGGATTTTTGCTCCAAATTTTCAACATAGGCTTTTTGGGACCCCATCTCATGAACAGTGGTAGTATCATTTTGTTACTCAATCCCAATCCCAAAAAGTGATGTTGCACAGCTAGTGTGCCACTTGGTGCCACAGGTGCGAAAACACATTCTGGGCAGGAAGTGAAAAATGACAGCTATACTGTTCATGAGACATGGCAGTGTTGAAAATCTGGAGTGAAAATATGAAAAAGTGGTGAAGTTAGGAGTGTGCATAGAAATTGTGCAATGACTGCTCGCAACACAGTCATTTTTTGGAATGTTTTCACCAAAATTTCAATATGGCCTTTTTGGGACCTCCCCTTATGAACAGTTGCACTGTGATTTCCTTAATCTGTCCCAAAAGTTGATTTCGCACAGCGACTGCGCCATTCTGCACCACAGGTGCAAAAACACATTTCAGGAAGGATGGGAAAAATGACAGCTGTACTGTTCATAAGGGGGTGTGAAAAAATGGCAATGATGGAAATCTGCAGTGAAAATATAAAAAATTGGTTAAGTTACGAGCATGCGTAGAAACTGTGCAACGGATGCCCATAACGAGTCATTTCAAGGAATTTTTCATCAGATTTGCAACAGGGCTTTTTGGGACCCATCCTCATGAACAGTGGCACTGTCGTTTCATCAACTGGTCCCAAAAGGTGATTCTGTGCAGTGACCGCAAATTCACCTTTCAGGACTGAGAAACGAAATGACAGTGCCAGTGTTCATGAGGTGGGGTCCCAAGAACCCCATGTTGAAAATTTAGGATCAAAACTCCAAACATTGGCTGAGATATCAACCTAAGTTGAAAACCCCCACTGACTGCCATTATAGGGTTTACCGTCATTTCTTCAGTTCCCGGTTGGTCTTTGAAGAGTGCAGACATGTTCCCGGTCCACAGACGATTGCTGCTCCTGACCTCCAGAGGTAAGTATGGGTGGGGGGTGCGGGAGGTGGGGTACTTAGAGGGAGGGTGCAGGTTGGGGGAGGGGGCCGCAGGATGAGGGACTGTTTTCTTCTTTTTCAGGTTAAAAATAAAAGCGTGGGACTGTTTTTTTTTTTTTTTTTACAGGTGAAATATTAACAAAAACGGATTTTGGCACACTGGGGTGGGCTCCCCGTGTGCCAGAGTACTGGGGCGGGTCAATGCTGACCCAGGGATTGGGCACCCCGAGGTTGGCTGAGAACATAGGGGTGTGGGGGGGCGGCAGCGTATCCAACAACAGGAGTGGGCATCCTGGTGTCGGAAACATCAAAGAAGTATACTTTGGCACACCGGGGTGGGCTCCCAGTGTGCCACATTAAAAGGGGGAGAGGGGATACATGCCGACATGGGTATTGAGCACCCCAAAGTCAGCAG
The DNA here is from genome assembly GCA_016271365.2 of Neoceratodus forsteri. Lineage (NCBI taxonomy): Eukaryota > Metazoa > Chordata > Ceratodontiformes > Ceratodontidae > Neoceratodus > Neoceratodus forsteri. Next base: position 1,691,801,252 of record CM057456.1, on the reverse strand, counting down.
GGGATGGAGAATGGAGGGTGCGGGGCAGGCAGCAGCAGTGGGAGGGAGCTAACATTTAAATTTGTTGTCCTGCTGTATGCCTGGTTGGGAGGGAGAGGGGACTGCCGCTGCAATGACGAAACTGCTCCTGACTGCGGCGGCAGATTTCTTTCAAGTGCAGTGCTCACTCTGAAACTGCCATCATCGGCAGCTTCAGCATTAATTGCTGGCTGAGGGACGCGCCCATTAAAGCATCTGCTGCACTGGCCACAACACTGCCACACCTCTGCAATGCTCTATCTCAATATGTTTCTTGCGTACTGCATGCGCAAGCAAACATAAAAAGGACAAGGACTTATTATCAAAGAGGGTTGGGTATGTACCCACAGGAGAGGGCCTCATCACCCTTCTGCAGGTCTTACATCATTTTATGTATGGTCTCCTGAAAGTCATGGTGCCAAAACCAAAAAAAATTGTGGCAGAAATCCTTGATTTTAAACTGTCTTTAAGATAGTTGCTCCACAACTGAAAAACTGTAATAGATTTTTAAACTAAATTGTGAGAAAACCACAACCGCCAGCCAACTGTAAAATCTTCCAGCAGCTTGAAAAGCTGTAACTGAGTATGGGCTTGCCCTCTAGGCTCGTGGGGACATAAGCGTTGCAAAAGGAAAGGCAGTGCGTAATCGCCAGTATCTCGCCTACCGGCGGAAAACTGTAATGATGAAGATGCGCACACCCAGTTCTAATGGTAGCTGCGTAAGTGTAAAAAAACAGAGGTTAAAGCGGGAAAATACAAAAACACCTCACAAGTTGGCAATCACAAAATATTTTTTTGGCAGAAAACACAGAAAAACACAGAAAACCCAAACAAACTTCAAGCTGGGGCGGGGGGGAGGCGAGGAACCAACGCTAAAGATGAGTGACCACTCAAGAGGCCCTATACTCCAAGAAATAAATCTGTACCTACCTCAGGCACCTTTTTTTTTCATTTTTAAAGGACTGTAATAGGAGACCACAGAAAACACCCTAGCAAGGCAGAAGTAACTCCCAGTTCACACGGGAAGTGAGAAAAAAGGCAAGTTATTCAATTTTAAAGCCTCAGCTTAACAGGCACGATTTAAATTTTGGGGTGCTCCCCGAAACAGGTAAACCCAACCTGTAGAGCAGAACTGCAGCCCCAACTGAAGTCTTGAATCTTGAAATTCTTTAGAGACTAGAGAAAATAGCTCTGTCCCCTTTGAATGGTACAGCACAACTGGGGAGTTGCCGTTAGTGCATGGAATCCTCAGGTGCCCAACATTCTAAAGCTTGGGCTGTGCCATTCCCCTGGTAGAGGTGCACTATACCCAGTTGTAAGGATTACTCATTGACAATGTGGAGCGCTACAAAAAGGCCTCACACGCAATTTCCAAGGACTGAAAACTAGAGACTACAGACAATATTTCTTCCTTGTTAAGACTCATCTGCGTGCCACAGCCTAAAGGAGGGGGAACCAGCTAGACTGTATCAATAGGTTGGGTAATGGTGAGCCCAAAATAGGAAAGCAATCTGAGAGAAAAGACCCCCAGTGAAAAGGCAATGAAGCACGGTGTAATGCAGAAGAATACTGGCAACAGAGCCAAGTTTCAAACACATACAACATCACACATACCTCCAAATGCAAAGTATAATGGGCAGCACAAGTAAATTCCCAATCAGCACTAGAGATGCTTGGAAAGTGCACTATTCATGGGTGGCATATGCAAATCAGATCAGCACTACAGATGCTCGGACACGGAATTAATCATGGGTGGCATCTACAATCAGGTCAATGCAAGATACGCTCATACAGTGCCCTAATCATGGGTAGCTTATGCAAATCAGACCAGTGCTACAGATGCTTAGATAGGGAATTAATCATGGGTGGCATACGCAAAATCACCCATCAGCGCTAGAGATTCTTGGACAGTACATTATTCACGGATGGCATATACAAATCAGATCAGCGCTAGAGATTCTCAGACAGTGCATTATTCATGGATGGCATATACAAATCAGATAAGTGCTAGAGATTCTCGGACAGTGCATTATTCATGGATGGCATATACAAATCAGATAAGGATGGCATATGCAAATCAGATCAGTACTAGAGATGCTCGGACATGGCATTAATCTTGATGGCATATGCAGATCAGATCAGTGCTAGAAATGCTGGATAGAGCACTGGTTACCGGGCACGACTCAGTTGGTAGCACATCCACCTCTGGACCAGAAGGTTGTGGGTTCTCATCCCACACCAGGATTAGACTCATACCTAAACGCTGGCACCCAAGTGCAGTATTAGGGGGGTGCTGTACTGTAGGGGTGTGCCGTCCTTCGGATGAGACGCTAAACTGAGGTCCCTTCTACCCATCCTGTGCTGTCCTGGTGGGTGTCCAAGTGGTAGTAAAAGAACCCAGGGCATTCTTCGCAAAGAGTTGGGGACATTCCCAGTGTGCACGCCAATATTCCCCCTCCCATAAAACCGGTCCATACAATTGTCCAGGCTGTGTGTGCGTGTTGATGTGCGATATGGCCGCTACTACTCATTTAGTCACTTCACTACCAGTCTAGCATTGCTTATAAAGTGCTTTGGGATATACTGTGTATGAAAAGCGCTATATAAATGCTGGTTCTTCTAATCATGGATGGCATATGCAAATCAGATCAGGGCTTTGATAGTGCATTAATCATCGGTGACGTATGCAAATCACGAATCAGTGTCAGAGATGCTTGGACAGGGCATTAATCATGGCTGGAATATGCAAATCAGATCAGCACTAGACATGCTCAGATAATAAATCATGGGTGGCATATGTAAATCAGCGCTAGAGATGTTTGGATAGTGCACTAATCATGGGTGGCATATGTAAATCAGCACTACAGATGTTGGGACAGTGCATTAATCATAGGTGGTGAATGCAAATCCGATCAGCACTAGAGATCATGGGACAGTGCATTAATCATGGGTGGTGAATGCAAATCCGATGAGCGGTAGAGATGTTGGGACAGTGCATTAATCATCAGTGGTATATACAAATCAGATCAGGGCCAACAATGCTCAGACAGCATTAATCATGGGTGGCATATACAAATCGGATCAGGGCTAATGATGCTTGCATTGCATTAATCATGGGTGGCATATACAAATCAGATCAGGGCTAATGATGCTCAGACGGCATTAATCATATATAGCATAAACAAATCAGATAAGGGCTAATGATGCTCAGACGGCATTAATCATGGGTGGCATATACAAGGACAAGGAGACGCCCCGTGGCGAAATGGGTCCAGGAAAGGGGTCCGCCCTGTCTGGTTCCCCTACCCAAAAGTTCTGCTTGTAGTCGGCAGGTAGCACGGTCATACTCGGATTCTCATCCTACTCGGGTGGTGTTATGCAATGCCAGGTCTATTAAAAACAAAACCGCTATTATAGCGGATTTTGTTGGATCATGTGACCTGGCGTGCATCACCGAGACCTGGCTGGATGAGAATGCTGGCCCAGTTCTGGCATCAGCAATTCCAGCCGGGCACTTGGTGATACACCGCCCTAGGATGGATCGCAGGGGCAGGGGTGTTGCTATCTGTTTTAGATCAGCACTGGGCCTAGTGGAGGTACCAGTGGGAACTACCAACGCCTTTGAATGTATTATGGGCGAGGGTGTGGGGTGTAGGATACTTCTCGTTTACTGTCCACCAGATGACAGGAATGTTTTCCTGCGGGAAGTCGCAGACTTCATTGTCAAACTGACATTGGGATCCCCCAGATGGTTGGTTCTGGGGGACTTCAATGCCTGGGTCGACAATGAACTCTCACAGTTTGGTCAGGACATCCGCCAGTTAATGATTTCACTGGGCTTCACACAGGTAATTTCCTCCTCGACCCATACTGGTGGTCATTCATTGGACTTGGTGTTCTTACTGGGGATGGAGATATCTGACTTGGTGGTGGAACCAGTTGGGTGGTCTGACCATCACACTATTGGGTTCAGTTTTGAGGCCACCCCTAGTAGGCCAGCCCCTATGGAGATGGTCCAGTACCGCCCTTTGAGGGGTGTTTCCCCAGATGCCCTGATGGCGGTACTGGACCTATCGGGTTTACCGAGTGATTGCATGGATCCAGGGGACTTGGTACTTGCCTATAATAAGGCGGTAGTAGGGGCCCTGGATTCCATTGCTCCTGTTCGTGTTCGTCCCCTCACTTTTTGCCCCAGGTCTCCTTGGTTTGATGAGACTGAGGGTGTTGAGGTGAGTCAGACGAAGGTTAGAGAGGTGCTGATGGAAATCGGGCCTGGATTGTGACAAACTTAGTTTGATAGACCATTATGTGGTCTATCAATCAGCAATCTCTTGTAAGAAAGCAGAATTCCTGTCCAGAGAAATTGCTGCTGCACAGAATTGACCAGCTCAGCTTTTCCGGACTGTGGACAAATTGTGCAATCCAATCTGTCTTCAGCCCAGAACAGCCTTTTCTCAAGAATGGTGTGAGGAGTTTGCTCAATTCTTTTCAGATAAGTTGCCACAATCAGGTCTGATATCTGCTTGACCCTCCCTAACGGGAGCTGTGATGGTCGGCAGGAGATGTCGGACACCCAAGTTGTGTGGTCTGACTTTAGCCTTCCCACAATCAGTGACACTGTGATGGTCATCCAGTCATTGCGTCCGACTGACTGTGGTTTGGACCTGGGCCTCACACGTCTCTTAGTGGGCTGTGTGGATAAAATCGGTCCGGCTCTTGCTGAGATAGTGTGGAGGTCTTTGGAGAGGGGGATTTTTTCAGATCCTCTGAAGGAGGCTGTGGTTCAGCCCCTTCTTAAGAAGTCCCCCTTGGACCCAGATTGTCTGGCTAACTACAGACCTGTCTCTAACCTGCCCTTCGTGGGTAAGGTTATTGAGAAGGTGGTCGCATCGCAGCTGGATGATCATTTGACCAGCCACGATGTCTATGATTCACTCCAGTCCAGATTTAGGAAGAGACATAGTACCGAGACAGCTCTTGTCTGAGTACTAAATGACCTCCTAATAGCGAGAGATCGAAGGACCCGTTCCATCTTGGTCCTTCTTGATCTCTCTGCAGCATTTGACACCGTGGACCATGGTGTGCTATTGGAACGCCTGCAGTTTATCTGTGGGCTGTCTGGTACAGTCCTCAGCTGGCATCGATCTTTCCTCGAGGGTAGGACTCAGAGGGTGTCGTCTGGGATTCTTTCCTCGGCATCATTCCCCCTATCCTCTGGGGTGCTGCAAGGCTCCATTTTGGCGCCCATGTTGTTTGCGGTGTACATGCTGCCGTTGGGAGCTATTATTAGGTGGTACAGTTTGAGTTTTCACTGCAATGCAGATGATACTCAACTGTACATGTCCTTTGTGCCCGGCCAAGGTGCTGCCATTTCGGTCTTTAACAACTGTCTAGCCGAAATCCAGGACTGGATGAATGTGAGTTGGCTGCGGTTCAATCCAGGAAAAACTGAGGTGTTGGTTGTGGACCCAGGTCGCTGGGAGGCGAGTTTGTTGGCGGGATCACGCTCGGGTTTATGGCTTGGGGGTGTTCAGCTAACTACCTCAGACCGGGTGCGGAACCTAGGCGTTGTGTTCGATGACTGTTTGACACTTAAATCTCAGGTGTTGGCAGTTGTCAAAGCCTCTTTTTACCATCTGAGGAACATCGCCCGGGTGAAGCACCTGGTTTCTCCTGATGATCTTTCTACTTTGGTCCACGCCTTCGTTACTTCCCGCCTTGACTACTGCAACACCCTTTATCTTGGGCTACCGGGGGTTCATATTCACCATCTGCAGCTTGTGCAGAATGCGGCAACCAGCCTACTGACTGGTTCTTCTAGGGCCAGTCCTATAACGTCTGTGCTCCACAGACTGCACTGGCTGCCAATATGCTGGCGAAACACCTTCAAGGTCAGTTTGCTGACATATAAGACCCTACACGATCAGGGACCTGGTTACCTGAAAGATCTCCTTTGTCCCTACTGTCCCTCCCACTCTCTCCGATCCACTGATGAGGGATTGCTGGAGATTCCCAGGGTTCATTTAAAGACATCTGGGGCCAGATCTTTTAGTTTTATGGCCCCAACCCTGTGGAATTCTCTACCTCGTCAGGTGCGAGATTGCCCGACTGTCCAAAGCTTTAAGGGGGCATTAAAAACATTTCTTTTTAGCCTTGCATATAATGATTTTTAATGTTGCTGCCTTGGATTAATTTTAACATTGTTTTAATTATTTATTGATTTTTATTATGTTATATACAGGCGCCTTGGTTTTAGAAAGGCACCTTTTACATATAAAGTTTGATTTGATTTGATTTACAAATCAGATCGGGGCTAAAGACGCTCTGACGGCATTAATCATGGGTGGCATATACAAATCGGATCAGCGCTAATGATGCTTAGATGGCATTAATCATGAGTGGTATATACAAATCAGATCAGGGCTAAAGATGCTTGAATAGTGCACTGCAAATCACTGATCAGCACTAGAGATGCACTGACCTTTTCAGATCACTGTCTGTGGATAGCTCAAGTATCCATATGTGGGCATATAGGACTGGATAACAGATTATTTTACCAGATATTACCGAGTAATTATTTTTTACATTTTTTTTTGTGTTTTTTTTTTTGTCCCTGTTTATGCCCTCATCCCCATTCTCGGGCGTGAACGTGTGGAGGCACTGGCACGTTGCATCCCGAGACCTCCTGACTTACCGCCATCGAACCTCCACCTGGTGGCAGCGGAACTACAGCATGGGGGGTTGACCTCCCCAGGAGAAGAGAGCTGCCGTTGGATGCTCGATCCTGCTGCCCCCCCCCCCCCAGTGCCAGCACCCCGACGACCCGAGGTAATTTCTGAACCCAGGTCGCCAGCGTAGACTAGATATTACCAAATAATTTAATCAGGATAACGGCCCAGATACCTTGTGCTCAGGTAAAATGAATCTAGGCCTGCAATTACCCTTATCCAGGTAACTGAAAGATACCATGAATTATCAATGTATCTGTAGCACACATCACCAAATGTATGATGCATTAGATGTGATGAAGAAATACAGAAACATTTGTTTTTCCTGAAAACCATTTGGTGGTGGATGCGTGTGTACACAGATAGTAGTTCAATAATTAGGCACTGCAAAAAAAGTGGTAGAATAAGAATGTCCCACCAGTAAGTCCCTAATTACTGTAATTGCTACATACAGTGCCACCCAGCAGTCTCAGGCACTCTGTATGTGATGTCACAGTTTACTGCATGACAAACTGGAGTAACTGCCATTGAATTACACAAAGTTCCTACAGCTTCCTGCAATATATCACAACAGATGAAATACATGCATGCATACATACATGCATGCATACATACATACATACATACATATTTTGGGGGGGGTGGAATCAGTGGTCCATCGAATTCCTCCTTCCCATTAGCTCAGTGGGAATACCACCACCCCATTTTCTTCAAAGTACTAGCTCAGTCTGAGCTTGATGGTTATTAAAATATCAGGCGATACCACATGTTCTGGCAGTCGGTGTCAAGTACTTCTCACCACTCATTCTGTGAAGTAGTGCTTTCAGATGGTTCCCTTGAATTATATACCCTTCAGTGACATTGCGCGTCCCCTTTTCCTTCCATCCTCGTGCATCTTGAAGAGATGTACATAGCCTGACTGCGTAGTCCTGGTTAGATAATTAAATACTATAATCATGTCTCCAGAGCCTTCTCCTTTCCATTAAAAACAGACCCAATTCTGCCACTCCGTCCTCACAGCCCCTATTCTCCAAGCCATCACCAACTTGGTTGCTCCCCTCTGTACCCTCTCATGGCAATATCGTTCCTCGCATGTTGGGACTAGAACAACACACTGTTCTCAGGAGGGGGCCCAACCAAGGACCTGTATAAGGGCATTATAACATGCCTAGCCCTACTTATGGAGTTTCTCATAACACACTGCGTGATTCTATTTGCTTTGCTAGCTGCTGCCTCAAACTGGTGCTCAGACTCAAAGTTGCTGTTGATCAGTACTCCGTCTTTCCTGTTCGATTTCAGTAATCCGTTATATTCATGTCATTCAAGTGGTGTTTTGAATTCATATTTCTTCCCTAAATGCATCATTTTGCACTTCTCAACATTAAAGTTCATCATTTTCCTGCCCCTTTCACAAACCTGTCCACATTTTTACTGCATTTCATTAATCTTCTGCTGTGATCTTCCCATCCTGATGTTATCAGCAAATCTGGTGACCCAACTACTAGTACCTACCTCTAGATCACTTCAGAATATATGAAGTGGTCAATAAATAAAAATGTAACGGGACTTTCGCAACAGACACATCCTCACTGTAACTGCAACACTGAGGGTATATTTCTCTTACCCAACAACTAATAGCACTATTTTCTGTATGCCTAATAACAGATTTATTTTTTTTAATTAGAGAAAGACCTTTTGGGTAGAACATATCTTTCAGCAACTTTCAGACTCTACTGGCTACCTTCTTTTGCTAAAGGTGGTGAGGGTCTCTTTTAGGCTATACCCAATAGTCCTCACTGTTCCACGTTACTCACTGCAACAGAACAAGAGTTGCAGAACTGCAAGGACCCTGCAGATCATTGGTAAACTCAAGACACCTCACTCACTGCAGCTGTGATGCCATCCATTATACACCACACTGCTGGTTCATGCATGTGTGCACACATTATCCCTGTTTAGAGAGGTAGCTTACATTTTGACATTATTCCGTTTGTGATATTACATTTAATCGTAGGAACTGAAATGTCTATTTGCTATATACTGCTTGTTAACTTGTGTGTGCCATGTAAGAACCTTGTACTCATTCTGGACGAGTCACTATTGTAAATGAGCATCAGCTCAATGGCCTTTTTTTTTTTAAATTCTTTAATTATGCCCCCTTTATCTGGTCATGCCTCAACATGTCAGCCTCTCTCAGCCCCATCACCTGGCTTTTCATGAACTTACCCGATAATACCGACTATACTCTGTGGTATACCCCATCCTCATTGGCACAGACATGCATCCAGGCACACAGAGGAGCACCACATCACCGGTGTGGGGCCTGTGGGAGGTTGCAGTGTCATCCTGTTCTGGCTGTTCTCGTCCCTTGTCTGAAGGCAGCAAAGGTGCACATGCATAGGCATACAAGTATGTGTAACATGGCATGAGCCTGTGTTCCCCCCTGCACTGCCACCTGTGGTTACCCAGATGGCAGTACAGCCTCGGAGCTGACTGCCCACCCTCCTTGCAGGAGGAGAATGTTTTGAGGGATGCTCAAACCTCTTCCCCCTGGCCAGCCCTGACTCATTCTTAAACCCAGCTCACAACTGTCACAAGCAGTAGCGTACTGCTGTACAGATGTGCCAGCTAATGCTCAATGGTCTCTTTTCCCATTCGATGATTTTAAGACACTGACTGATTGATCTGCTAGTGACAACAACTTAATCCTTCATCTCTGTGAGACATTTTTAAAATACGATTTCAAGAGTAATTAAATAAAGTCCACAAAATTCAAAGCTGTACCTTAAAAAACCTTTACTGAACTGCACGTTCTTCTGGCAATCCAGAAGAAGTAATGGAAAAAAGCAACAAGTAAACCGGGGATCTCAGGATCAGCAGGGCAGGGGATGCCAGATTTTTTTTCCAGTGTAGTGTGCCAAGTCTTGGGAGTTTGTGGATAGTGTCTATATGGTAGGAGCAGTCGAGAAGGTGATCCAGTCAGACCTCCAGGTAAGGAGCAGACTTCCTCAAGGAGGGAGCCATAACTGGTTGAACTTTGTTAAAGTTATGCTGAAGCTGTGCTGCAAGTTCACCAGATGAGGGTCCACAGGAAAAAAGCACAGTATTGTCTGTGTACGTACGAATATGTGAGGAGACAAAGGCAGAAGAGTGGTCATGGAGAGTGATGGAAAACAGCACAGGGCACAAGATGGAATGCCTGACCCAATTAGGGGGTGGGGCACTAGGGGAAGGGAATCAAATTCAAAGACAACTTGAGGCCTTTCAACCATAGGACCTGAACCATATGACCACAAGCTAAGAAAGACTAGCACTAGCAAGCCTGTCTAATAGAAGAGGGTGAGCAATAATGTCAAACGCCTTTGCAAGGTCAGCCAAAGATGGCTAATGTAAGCATGCTATCACAAACTGTATTATATACAGGGAGCATAAGATGGGAAGAGATGGTGGAGCAGGTCTACCTGATTAGATACTGAAAAGGGCACACACAGGGGAAGTAAACAGTGGGTACCAAGAGGCTGAGAAGTCTGGGATCAAGTCAATCTGGAGCATTACGTTTTGTAGGATACTATGTATCTGTGTACCTATTATTTCTGAAAACTCTGCTCCCACTGGAGTGCAGCCTTCACTAAAGTAGTTGTGACATTTTTAGAGTGAGCTAAGCTGACATTCTAAGCCACTGTCTCTGGAGATCACTACATGGGTCTCCGAGTAGTCCTGCCCAAGGCAATGCAGATGTGTTTTTTTTCTGGCCTGGTAGATACATTTGTGCAGGCACCAGTCTCAGACACAACCCAGGTACTACATTACATAAACAGTAAAATGATGATACAGTACATGATGCAGTAGCAAGAAACAATATGAATAAGAAATACATCACAAGTTACAACAAAGTGACACAGTTTTACATTTTTACATTCAGTAGTGCAAAAGAGGTATGCATGTAATAGTACAGTATGTATGACAAATATGACTGGCGCAGCATACAGTGGTGACTGGGCTAGTTATAATTTAAAGCAGGGAGCAAAATTTACAAGACACAAGAGCAGGCATTATGGTTTAGCAGATGATCCTTCATTTTGAGCACAAAAGCCTTGGAAGAGGAGGACAGTCTGATGTACATACGAACATATGAAACTGCCAGCAGAAACAGGCCTCATGGTCTATCGAGTCTGCTCGAGTGTGCAGCTAGCACCTCATCACACAGCTGCCCCTCCCACCCCCCTTCCCAGTATCCCTTCCCCTGTCCCAACCCGTCTTAAAACTGCCCACCATCTTACAGGACACCATCTCGTCTGGTAAGGTGTTCCATTTGTCCACCACTCTTTCCATGAAAAAAGGTCTCCTCATCTCCCTCTTGAATCTTCCCCCCTCCAATCTCAGTCCATGCCCTCTCATGTCCTTCCCCCTTCTCATCTGAAAAATCCCTTCTGTGTTGGTCTTGTTTATCCCCTTCAGATACTTAAAGGTCTCGCTCATATTCCCCCATCCCTCCTCTCCTCCAGTGAATACATATTCAGCTCTTCTAGCCTGTCCTCGTAGGGCTTGTGCTCCAGTCCCTGGATCATCTTTGTGGCTCTACGCTGCACCCCCTCCAACAATCTCGTGTCCTTCTTCAGGAATGGGCACCAGTACTGCACACAGTATTCCAGGTGGGGCCTGATCAATGACCTGTACAGGGGCAGGATAACATCCCTCCTTATGAAGGAGATCCCTCTTGCAATATACCCCAGCACTTTGTTGGCTTTTCCTGCCGCCTTCCGGCATTGAGCAGAGTTGTTCATGCTCCCCGTAATGATCACTCCTAGGTCCTTCTCCTCTGTAGAGCTCCCTAACTGTACTCCATTCAGTGATGATCCCTCCCCTGGTTCCTGGCTCCAAAGTGTAGAACCTTGCACTTCTAGGAGTTGAACCCCAACTACCATGTTTCCGCCCACTCCTGCAGCTTAGACAGGTCCTCCTGCAACCCCTTCCACCCCTCTGTGTCATCGACCACAGCTCCCATCTTGGTATCTTCTGCAAACAGACTGATCTTGCTCCAGATCCAGTGAGAGGTATCTGTAATAAAAATCCCAAACAGCATCGTTCCCAGTATCGATCCCTGTGGTACTCCGCTCGTCATCGCTCTCAGTTAGTGGGTATGGAATTGCAGAGGGAGACAACTTGGAAGCTGAAGGATTTCTGCCCCATGCCAGTTTTTATAAGTGGGATCTTTAGAGACTTGTTCACTGTGGTGCAGGAGTGAGGGAAGTTAACAGGTATAAGCAGGCTGGTGAGGCTCTGAGGCATATTTCCATGTAACGTTTTGTACACGAAGTTGGCAAATGTAAGCTGGGTTCTAGGTTCCTGTTGCAACCAGCCGATCTTCTTGAGACTGGTGCAATGATGGGACCTTGGGCCTACAGAAGTGGCAGATCTGGCCTCTTTGTGGTATACTGCTTTTTTCTTTGCCCAGGCACTCTTAGAAATGGCATATGTTACGATGGGACCATACTCTAATAGTGGGAGAAGGCTGCTTTGTACAGTCCTTACTCCGATGTCTGCTGTGAGGTGTCTCTGAATGGACTAAAGCTGCCACAGTTTCTGATGTATCGTCTTAACAGTGTTGTTCAGATGGATGTCAAAAGAGAAGCAAGGATGTAGGGTTATGTCTAAGTATTTAAATTCAACGATTGATTTGAGATGGGTACCATTCAAGGTAAAGACGTTGAGGTCTTGGGCGTGCCATTTGATTCTGGGAGCTGAACCAAGGAGCACGGCTTTTGTCTTGGGAACATTCAGGAGCAGTTTTTCTTTATGGAGCCAATGTTGAAGAGACAGAAATTTTGCTCAAGGGCTTTGTTGATGTCAACCATATCTCTCTTTTGGACACAGATAACTGCATCGTCTGCATATAGCAGGGATTTGCAGAAGTACAGGTTGAAGGCAGGTTGTTAATAAAGACAGTGAACAAAAGGGCTCCTAGGATAGATCCCTGTGGTACACCATGGGTGATGGTGTTGGCACCAGAGGCTACTTTGCCAAGCTTGATTGCATGGGACCTATTTTGAGAGTCACTCAAGAACCACTGAGAAGCTGCACAGCCCAGCCCCAAGGTATGAAGTTTCTGTAATAGAAGCATGTGATCTACCAGGTCAAAAGCTTTTGTCAGGTACATCACTGAAGTTGTGTTTGAGGTCATTAGTCTTTTGAGTTTAAGGAAGTACATCTCTCCATGAACCTGAGCCACCAGAATGAATTACAAAAAAAGAAAAATAATAATTCGGACCAGGGTCTGTTGGAAAGGGAGGCAGGCAGGCACTGGTTTCCAAGGACACTAGTTCCATCCTGATGGTGGTTAGGTTTTCTGTTAAGGACAGCTAGAACTTCTCTCGATACTGGAGAAGATCTCAACAGGAGGATTAATGTGATCCAAAATTAAGAAGTTCTGTGATGTTGCGTGATCCAACAGAGGACTACTGGGATTATCAAATCACTGAAGCAGAGGTAAACTTTTAACAGCTGTCTGCAAAGGACCATAACCAGTGGCAGACATGTCATAAAATATCTGGCAACAGAAAAAAAAAAGACCAACAAGATCTTATACAGGTAGATGGAAGCTCTGACTGAGAAAAAGAGGAACCAGCAGTGGGTTTCCTTGGTAGTGATATGAAAACAAGACTGGAGATGGAACACCAGTTCCAAACAGTTAATGATTTGACCAAAACAACTTTTGTTTACTTGCTGTGTCTGTTCAAGAAACATATGTCCAGTATATTTGTTCCAGACGCTTCCAATAACCCCCCTCCCTACTTTTTTACATCCTGGAATAAAATCTTATCATGGTTTGTCTGGACGGGTCACTGTCCTCACATCCACTGGTCACTTCTTCAGTTGCCAGTACATATAGGTGGCTTGGGCCTCCCAGATTTACTGGGCTATCACAGGGTAGTGGCTACCAGAACGATTTTGTTATGGCTAAACCTCTCATACTTAGAAATTTGTAAATATACTGAATTTGTATTAAATTATTTGTTTGAGATAGGAGAGATTGTGTTTGCCCCCGACGTCCCCTCCTGATTTTAAAACCTTCCTGTTTGCTATGGCAAATACCTTATGATCTTGGTTTAAAATTCATGCACTTCCCTCTTTGGCCCCCATATTTTATTTTGTTTACTTATTGTCGACTGAAACCAACTTTCTGCCAGCACGATCTGACCATACTTTTTGAAGGTTGTACCAGCTGGGGTTGTCTTACATTTTACACTTCCTGGACACCCAAGGAGTGATCCCCTTTGCCCACCTACAGACCTCCCAACATCTGACCCAGCGCAAACATTTTTGATATTTACAAGTCCGTACTTTTTTTTGCACAAGGAATCCCACCAGAAGTAAGCTCCCTCATCCAATGCCTCAGCTCTTGAAGATTTGCTAGATTCACTTAGAGGGATATCCTGACCTCACTTAATTGGTCATGCCTATAAAGGCCTGAGAGATTATTTGAGTAATTCCACTCAGTCTATTCTGAATACCTGGAATGCGGAACTTTTCACTGATATTTCCTACGAGGCATGGATAAAATCCATCCTCTCCTTGATGAAAATCTCCAGGCCCCACATTGGCACGAGCTTATATGGAAGTGCCATATTTAATTTTTTAACACTCCTGATAAGACTAGTGAAATATCTTCCTATCACTTATGGTGCATGCTGGAGGGACTGCGGGGAAACCACGGCCAACCAAGTTCACATTTTTTGGCACTGTCCGATTATTTCCCCTTTTTGGCGGGTGGTGGAGAACAGAAACATGCAACTTGTGGAAGCTGAAGCAGTATTATCCCTGGAATTAGTGCTTTTGTTGATTCCTTCTAGGGACCGTTGTCCAGAACTTCTGGAAAAAGGCTTTATATTTATTTAACAGCTGCTAAAAAGGTCCATACCAGTCTCTGGCACCGGCCGACTCCCACGACGCTTGCCCAATGGCACACAATTGTAAATGATATTTACTATATTGAAAAACTAATTACTCGCTGTAATGGCCAGTAAGCACGTTTTGAACTGCGCCGGAGGGCATGGGTATTTTACATCTCTGTGGAAGATTACTTATTTGTCCCGTGATTCCTGAGTATTTTTTAGGTGTGGACTTTACAATCGGAGAGAGGGGACCAGGGTGGGACTGGGGTGCTTTTTGTTATCATGGACCTGATATATAATCTTGGGGTATTATAACTAGTAATATGCCATACTAATTTACTTGTTGCTTTAGCGTGGGAAGAGATAGTGGGTAATTATTTTATAGCAAGATTATACCTGTTATTTAAACGTATAAGCATTTGTAGTATTTGGTATTAATGGAAGAACAGATTTGTAGCCTTAAAGTCCTGTTACCAATGGTAAATTTATGCTTTTTCTTTGATAACACTTATTAGTTTGTACTCTCTGGATATATAAATAAAAAGTTTTAAAAAAAGAAACATAGGTCCAGGATAAGATACTCCTCCCCTGACATTCTGGTCAGCAGTAAGTAAAAGAATGGTTCTCTTTCCTTATTATTTTGTTTCTGCCCCCAGGTGTGCTGTTACCTCCTGCTCCACCTGGTTAGAAGAACTCCCTTTTTTGTCTAAATCTGGATGGATTATATTGCTTAAAAGCTTAAGACTTCAGCATTTTATTCTGGGGGATACCCCTCCATTCCTTAAGGGACAAAATTAAAAATATTTATCATTTATTCCAAATCTTAATCAGCTGTGCTGCCAAGACGATAATGCAAAAACGACTGCGGGGAAGGGGGAAGTATGTAAACAGGTATGGGTTATGGTGTCCATCACAGCACATCTCCACTTCGGGTGGGACAAACACACTGCACGGTGGTTGCCCTTTACGCATTACCTAGTGCACCTTACTGGCTAGTCAGCATTGAACCAATTGGCAGGTCCAGACCATTCCCCGTAGAAGGTCCTGGCCCAGGTACCTCTCTTGACGCCACAGTCCCCACCTGGCAGATAAGGCCTAATTTCTCAATACAGTGCTGGCAGTTCACCCACTTATGAATTAGGTAGCTTTAGTATGGATAATATTATCTTTAGTTACCCCCACTGACAAATCTCTTTACTGAATACCATTTTGTGATGCCTGTAAGTGGTTCTTTTTTTTTCTTTCATGTCTCTGTTATGTTATTGTAATTGTCCATTGTTGGTTATCTGTTAAGTGGTGGAGTAAAATATGTGCGGTACAACTGTGCCAGGTATCAACAGAGTATGTATCATGTTATATGTTTTATGTACATGTTCAAAAACATTTTCAATAAAAAGTTATTACAAAAAAAAAAAAGCTCAAGTCCTTCACCACGTCATGCTAACTAGCTTTATGACATCTCTCTGGACATTATCTGTGGATGGGAGGGAGATGGACAACAACTCCAGAACTAAATCTGTTCTTTCCACCACCACTACCAACAAAAACCTTTCTGTGAGCCAGTCCAATAGTACTGAGGGGTGAGGCACTGGATGCTACACCTCGCAGCACGCCGGCAAACTGGGTTGGGGAGCAAGCCCAAGGTGTCAGGGATCAGCCGGGGGGAGAAGGTTTGAGCATGCAACAGACAGCTCACCTTCTCCGAGGTGAGTGGGTAGAGGGCTACAGCAACACTATACCTCCTAACGGAGGCTGGGCGGTACTGCAATGACAGTCCTCAGCACTACAGGGTGGTGGGATGCGGCGGATATCGGTGTGACGTGCACGCCTTCCCTGGATATCACTGCACATCAGCGCTGACCAATGGGGAGTGGGGAAGTTACCACACCAGAACAAGGAAAAGCCCCGAAGACTGGACGGATGATGCTGCACCACAGTTCCACGCCCACCACTGGATCTTGCCCTCCTAGGTCCTGTCTCCCCCTAATCTTCACCTCCACCTGCAGGTAATTAGATATTTGTAAGGAAGCACCAAGGAGCAGAAGGTGGTCCTGCCTCAGGTGGCACAAGCTGAGTGGTTGCCTGCAGGTGTGTCATGGGTGAGTTGGAGGTCTGGGGTCCCCAGGTAGGGACGGTCTTAGGCTGGGTGGGAGTAGCTGGGATGATTACTGAGAGAAGGGCCACTGGTCAGTGGCCAGAAGGAAAAAGAAATGGAAAAAAAAAATCCAAAAAACTTTCTGTAGCTATAGAGGACCCCAGCTGAAGAAAATGTGTATTACTCCTCCCCAAATGAAGCTCCACTGATAGCAATATATCACATAAATTCTCATCTTCCAGACAGAAGAAATAAACAGTGTTTCAAAAAGGGCAAAGAATGTGAATCACCCACTCATTCATTAATTTTGTTTACTGGGATGGCACACTGATCAAATGGCCCTTTATCAGGTGCAGCCACAGCTGGAAACACATATAGAGGTTACAGTAATGAGCTCTGAATGAGCCTGGCACACCCAGCTAACCTCCGTTTGATTCTGAAAACCTCCACCTGCATACTTTGTGACTCTGAGCAAGTCACTTAACCTCCCCAGAGCTCCCAGGTCACCCCTGAAAACAGGCACTTGTGCCTAGTGGGCCTTACCCAGTTACCACTGCAAAACAATAAATTACATCTTGCAATATGAAGGGAATACTTTTAGATAAGAACACTTAACAATGAAGCTAAAAGCTTTCACAACATGAATTGGTAAGCAGAATGTTTTTCAGCTGCTGTTTAAAAGATCAATATGAGTCTCATTACAGAGGTTGAAGGTCCCACCGGCTCAGCATCCCCATGTGTTGCATACAATAAGTGCCTGATCTGCCTAGCAAGTTAAAAACATGAGGAGCAGAAAGCGCTTCAGAAAACAGGAAATAGCAATTTAACCTTTAGGCAAGGTAAAATATAAAACTGCATTCATATGAATGGATGGCTGATGACTAATGTTAAAAACAAGTCTTCCATTCATCCTAGTCTATGGAAGTAGTCTGTGTTTATCCATATTTGCAAGGCACACTGAGGCAAGGGGAAGGGCATGCACAAATTAAATAAAAATCAATCAATAAGTGCCATGAAAGGGCTTTAATTTTTTACCTGCCAAATGAATGGCCAATTTGCTGAGAGGATGGACTCCAGAAGAGGGAGGGTTTCTGGACCGCTGCTGGTACCTTCTCAGACGTTCAGCAAAAGCCTAAATGGATTTTGAAGTAGATTTACATGCTTTTGTAAGGAAGTACTGTCTGAGGCTCAAGCAGGTAAGATCCATCAAAGGTGAGCTCAAACACCTTTAGTTCAATTTAAAAGAGAAAGGGGGATCTGCAAAGCCAAGAATACCACATCATATGGACTAGTGACCACATACTATATGCTGTACAGTCTCAAGTATCATAGTCCATCTGAAAGAGGTGTATGAATAGATCGAAACCATACTCAAGTCATGTGACATTTTTACCAGCTCTTTTTTTCCTCCAGCCCTTCTCCCAAACCCTATAAAACACTGACCTGCCACCTAGGCTCCTTATCTTCAATATTTGTTGCATCTTTGGGGTATGCTGGTGTTTGACGCCATCATTCTGCAGTCCCATCATATATGAAATTGTGAGGTGAGTGGGTGCTGTGATTCTACTATTATATTTTAAAAACATGTCCTGTCTTCTAGGGCACACCAATGTCTGGTATTTCCAGGTAAGTCTGTTGCAAATTCAAAATTTGCTTGTGAATTGCAGCAAATTCACATTCTATATGCTATGCGTATTATTCGTGTAGTGTGCACTATGAAAATTTGCCACAACTGAGCACATTTTACTATGCAAATCATGCACTACACACTTTGTGGTGAATTTTTGATGCAAACTGCGACAATAATTTGCCACAAAGTGGGTGAGTTGTGTCAATTCATATAGTTAAATTTGCTCTGTTGTGGCAAACAGTGTAGTGCAAGTTGATGCAATTCGCACGACACTTCACAAATACTGGATTTTTTTTAATTCACCCACTGCCAATCCTTGGGGGGGATATGCATCATACGGTATGTAGCACGGTTGGCAGCAGGCTGTGGGACTTCCAAACACATGGTGGGGGTAGCGTTCCAGTGGAGATCAGTGTTTTCAGTGGCAGAGCTTCCAGACACCAAATGCAAAGGAAATCTTATGAAAGCCCTGATCCAACATTATGACTTCGAACGAAACTCTTGACTTCACACAGCCACCTGGGAACACGACAATTCTCTCCTGACATTTCACTCTGGCGTCAACACGCCTATAACAACACGCTCCCCTGAAAACTCACTCCCATGGACTGGCCATGTCAATGAAATGTGAAATGTCGGGGAGCGAACTGTCGGGAGCATAACAGCTACAGGAACTACAGTGACAGCCAGTCTGTAAAAGAATAAGAAAGCGACTGAATCAGAAACGAGGCAGACATAGAAAAAAAATTTAATAAGAGGGGCGAGCACCAGGTCGAAGACGGAATTGTCTCGAGAAGAATGCCCTCGCTAAAGGCTTGACCTTTGTCATCACAGCTGTTCTCAATAACTTTCAAATCAGAGGTTCCATAGATAACTATTAGAGAATAGGGAGCCGTGCACTGCCAGCTACTGGTACCAGCCGGTGCAACTCTTCCACAGGTAAGACTCGAATGCTGGAGTTATGTAGAGGAGGGAAACTGACATTCTTCGGCTCCTGACTGTATTTGCTAAAACCAGAGGCGAGGTCCTTAAGAAGCAGGGGGAGCAATCTGCTGTCAGTGTGGGATGGGGTATACATGCTCAGTACATTAAAATTGGACAGTCTAACTTGGTGGTGCTGCAGTATTCAGAGGTTGTGAAGTATTGGAGTTGCTGCTAAATGGAAGTCAGGATCGCAGCTTGGCAATGGTGCCCCCCCCCCCCAAACAGCTCCCCTGACAGCTCGCTCCCATGGAAATTGAATAAATAAATATTTACTGGATATAATTAAAGGGGAAATAAAAAAATTACAAAAAACAATTGTGCAGAGTGTTGTGATTTGTACCAGGAGTGAACTGACAGGGATGGATTGGGGAGGAGCTAGTTGACATGGGAGTTAACTGTCGGGAGTGAAATGTCGGGGAGCTAATTGGTCGGGAGTGAATTATCATGTACCCCACCAGGGAACACGACAATTCGCTCCTTAGACTGAGCTTTGAGCAACCAGTCATACAGATGCGGAAGACGTATGGTCCCTCCCTCCTAAGGGCTGCCGCTACTACCACCACTAAGCATTTCGTAAAGACTTGTGGCACAGATGACAAACCAAAGAGCAATACCCTGAACTGGTAGTGCTCCCCCTGAAACAGGAAACTGAGGTACTACTTCCTGTGGGAGGTGCAAACCTTTGTGTGCAAGTATGCATCCTGCATGTCTAGGGAGCATATCCAGTCTCCCTGTTGTAGTAGGGGCAGCAGGCCTTGCAGGGTTACTATCCTGAACTTCTTGTACTGGATACAGGTTTCGGATTTCTCAGGTCCGGGATGGGCCTCAAATCCCCTGTGCACTTGGGGACTAGAAAGAAGAGTGGGAACAGAACCCTCTGATCCCTGGGAACAGACCCTATACCCTCATCTACAGCAGTATGCAAACTTCCTCCAGTAACATTGGTATGTGGTCTGGAGGGTAGCTTGAATGAACTGGAGGTACGTCTGGAGGCCACTCCAGAAGTTCTAGAGTGTGACCCTGCTCTATGAGCTGCAGGACTAAGGCATCTGTTGTGATCTCCCTCTACCTGTCCAGGTGGCGGGAGAAGCAACCCCCTACCACCCCCTCCTGGAATACTGGAGGCTGGGGGTCTAGTAAGGAGTCATGAGGAAGCAGGCCCAGTGGCCGAGGGTGTAACTCCACCTCTAGGGGGCCTTTCCTGTGGTGGAGGTAGGGGCAAGCAGGGCTGCACCCGCTCTGTGCTTGCCCTGCTGTCCAGCTCCCACCTTGGGTCTGTGGGAGGCATGACTAAAGTGCGCCCTCTGCCCACTTTTTGGTTGGGTGTGGTAAAGCGAGTGGACAGATGACAGAGTTCTTCCCGAGGTCTGCAGGTCAGGCAAAATGTCCTGCACATCTGCTTGAAAAGTTTGTAACCTCTGAAGGGGGCATTCAAAATGGATTGCTGGACATCACTAGCAAATCCAGATACCCAAAGCCAAGAATGCCTTCTTAGGCAGATGCCAGCCACAACTGACCTGGCTGAGGCATCTGAAATATCATAGGTAGACCTCAAGAGGTGCTTACCTACATCAACCTCACTCTGGTGGGCCTTAAGCATCTCCAGCTGCTGCTTTGGTCTTTTACCAGAGGGTGTTCTGGAATTTTACCATATCTGCCTGATAATTGGCTATTCTGAGGCCCGGTGTGGCAGAAGAGAAGGTGCTTTTGCTCATGAGATCCAATTTTTTTGACTTCCTGTCAGGAAGAAGAGAACTGAGGTGTTGAGGTCTCAGACCTATCATAGGCTGCATTTATCACTACTGAATCCGCGTGGTTGCCCAGCAAAAAAAGACTTCTCTGAACTGGCTTGGTACAGTTTATCTGCCTTTCTAGGCATGGCAAGGATTATACTTGGCCGGTACCATGCAGCCATTGTGGCATCCTCTAACATGGCCAACAAAGGAGGAATAATCAGAGGGAGAGACTTTGGTAGTTCCAGAAATTTGACCAGGTTCCTTTTGGTGATGTCTTGCTCCTCGGCATCAAACAATATAGTGGTTTAGAGCTGCTTCATCACTGAAACAAAGGAGGGGTCATCAGGAAGGGACCTCGGGTATATCTGGTGGGGTCCTCACCTCCTGAGGAAACAGTGGAGGTAGATCTAGATGGGCTCTTATGCCCATCTTCCTCCTTCTCCTCCTCTTGTGGGATGAGATCAGGATTATACACCTGATCCTGGTTGACGGGCTCGTAGTAGTGCAAAGAAGGCAATGAGGACACTGATGCCCTGGAGGGAGCAGGGCATATCGATGTGGAAGGTGTCAAGTGGGGGCTGGCCTGGCAGGTCCCAGCATCATCGGCCTCAGAAGAGGAGCAAGGCGCTGAATGAGCTTCAGAAAAGAGGAGAACGTGGTCAGAATGTCAGCAGTGGTCAGCGTCACCTTGTGGTGTTGACAGGGGAGACTGGGTTCCCGGCGTTGACAAGGGAGGCAGAAACTCTGACATCGACAGGCCATTGCCGGCCAAAGTAGGTTCAGCAAAGCCCGCTGCTGGCCACCCCTGAGAAAAGGAGAGGTCCAAGTGCAGGGGTTGCAGCGTTGGCGGGGGTGTTAAAAGGCTCAACGTCAACGAGTCATCACCGAGCTGGCGCTGAGGGCTGAGGCACTGGACGTCTTACCTCATGCCACGCTGGCAACCTGGGTTCAAGAATGGACTCGGGTCATCAGGGTGCTGGCACGAGGCGCGGAAGCAGGATCAAGCAGCCAGAAGGCGGCTCTCCTCTCCTGGGGAGTGACCGCCGCCCCCGTAGTCCTGCTGCCACGGGTGGAGGTCCGATTGGTCAGTGTAGGTGGAAGGGCATGTAGCAGGAGAGTACCTTGAAACGTGGCGTGCACATGCCTCCACTGTCGTGCGCACGCGTCCAAGGTAGGGGGCTGGGATCGCAGAGAAAACGAACAAAAAAAAAAATACTATAAAAATATGAAGAAGGAGTCATCACTGGCCACAGAAGGTCTGGCAGAACTCACTGCCAGAGCCAACTCTGTAGTAGTGAGGGTACAGGCAGCAGGAGGTGTTGCCACTGAAGCAAACAATGACGCTGCAGTGGCCAGCACCCGTAGCAGTGACCGAGAGCATGCTGGGGGCACTTTTCCTTGCTTCTCTCCCTCTCCCGGTGCTTGTGTTTCCCAGAAGACTTGTCCTGGGCCCTTGAAGGACTGGGAGCCCATGGCCGATGCCAGCGACATGGAGGAGCTTCTTTCCTGGAGCTCCCTCTTCATTCTGGCTACCTCCTGTACAAGGAGGAAGGACTACAGGAACTTTCTGATGGTGCCACCAGGTAGCCTGATTGAAGCCACAGCAGATCTCACAGGACTTAATGCTGTGGGCCTCGCTGAAACAGTGGACGCAGGCATCGCAGTTATCATGGTTGTAGAGCTTCCCACTGCATTAACAATATCTGAAGAGTTTTGCGGAGTCAGTCATCATACACAATCATGTACTGTAGATTACTTTAAAAAATAAAGTGATAACAGACTAGGGTGAGAAAAAATAATAAAAGATGAAAAATCAAAGATTTGGTGGTCGGCTGAAGTGACCGTGTCTCCATTGAGTCCAACAAGCAATGGTTGACGGCGGGAAAAGAACTGATGAAGGCGCGGGGTCGATGTAGGAAATCGCTGGGGGTGGCCCCTAGAGAACTGCTAGCAAAAAGGTTTCCATGTGGTCCTAGTGCCTAGCGGCTATAGTTCCACAGGTGTGGCCTGATGAAAGAGATATCCTCGAAGAAGGTCAGGAATCTTAGAGATCAATGAAGCTTCGATCTCCCCTTCCAAGATCCAGTCGACCGGCTTGAGAAAAATGTTGACCAGTTCCTTGACTGGAGTTGAGATCAAAAGCTCTGACAGGTCCGCTATGGAAGCTTCAAAGAAGCTCTACCATCACCAGAGCCATACTGTACTACCACCCCATACAACTATGTATGGGATGGGGGGCCCACAATAAACTGGAAGGGAGCACTAGGAAGACACAATGAATATTACAGAGCAGAGGGAGATGTGAAAGGGGTGGGTAGTGTTTTATAGGGTTGGAGTGGTAGGATATTTTTGCTGTGTGTTTGGGAAGGAGGGAAATTCTAAAACATCACTTTCTATTCTCTGTGATGTGGAAACTTCACAAAGCCTTTCCCACATTTTGAAAACCCAGGCAACGTCTGACGATTTTGCACAGCTTTAGGCACAACATGGACATGGTTGTACTTGATGAAACAATCATAATCAGTTGTCTTTCACATTTCTTCTATACATTTTCCTACCTTTGTAGTCTAAATTTCCAGACTGCTTATTAAAAGCAGTAAAGTTAGCCCAGTACTGCAGTGTCAGTCTTCTGCACTGCCACATGGGAGAACTGGGTCTGTATGCAGACTTGGGTGTCCTACCATAGGACCAATATGGGCCAGGTTAACAGCGGAGGTTAGGCACTCATGTCCTGGGCAGGAAACTGGCCTCAAAGCAATTGCATGCCCCTTGCTAGCTGACCACAGAGTTACACTGATGTCATCTGTAAGTGCAGCCGCCCACCCTCTGGGCCAGAGAGCAAGGAAAGGAAATGAGTTAAATGATTCAAATCAAAGAAAGAAAGAAATGATCGTCTACGCAGCCTGTCCATCGAGGAAAGAAATTATCGTCTATACAGCCTGTCCATCAAGGAAAGAAATGATCGTCTACACAGCCTGTCCATCAAGGAAAGAAATGATTGTCTATACAGCCTGTCTGTACAGAAAACAAATCTGATTTTGTTTTTTGTATGGACAAGCTCCACAGATGAGCTACAGTCATTTCATGCATACCTGAACAACCTGAATTCTAATATTCAATTCAATTCACCTTACAATATGATGAGAAAAGTATGTCCTTCCTTGATCTGGAAATCTACAAGTAAGGCTCAAGTTTAGGAAGCAGACTTTACAGGAAGCCTAGTGACAAAAATGCATTGTTGAGATCACAGTCACCATCCCAAGAGTCTTACTATAAATATACTTTAAGATTTCAGTCAATCAAGCTACAGCAACAGACCTAGATCACAGGTTTAGAGAGAGGGGTTATGACAGAGACACCATCAGTCTGGCAAAAAATAGAGCTGCTGTGGCTCCCCCAGAACAGCTGTTACAGCCCTCCATTAGAGACACAACTCTCCCTGGTGTGTTTTTTTTTCCTACTGCTTACAACAGGTCCCACAGGACTGGTAAAAGGCTACAGTTATTCCTCTACACAAGAGCGGGAGCAAGGAAAGTGCAAGCAACTATAGACCACTAAGCTGCACCTCAATTGTGGGCAAAATAATGGAAACTATTCTCAAGGAGAGGATTATATCCTTTCTCAAGGACAAAAATAAATCAGACACAGAGCAGCATGGCTTTACCATGGGAAGGTCATGCCAAACCAGTCAAGTTGACTTTTGTAACTGGGTGACAAAAATAATAGACTAGGGCGGTGCAGTAGACATAGTATACCTGGATTTCAGCAAGGCCTTGGACTTGGTCCCACACAGAAGGCTACTCAACAAGTCGGACAGCATGGGAGTAGAGCAGCAAGTGATTAATTGGGTACGCAGCTGACTTACTGGAAGGACCCAGAGGGTACTAGTAAATGGCTCACTTTCAGAAGAAATAGGAGTAGCTAGTGGAGTGCCACAGAGATCAGTGCTCGGTCCGATCCTATTCAATATTTTTATTAGTGACATATCTAAGGGACTATAGAGGAAGGTGAATTTGACACAAAAATAAGCAATAGGGTAGACACTCCAGATGGAGTGGAAAAGATGAATGTCCACCTTAGGACTCTGGATATATGGTCAAAAACATGGCAACTGAATTTTAATACAAAAAAATGCAAAATCATGCATCTTGGAAGAGCTAACCCAGGAGAGGATTACTACCTAGGAGGAGTAAAACTGGAATCCTCTAAACAGGAAAGGGAACTGGGAGTAATCATAGCAGATGACCTAAAAATGTCCAAATAATGCGAGAATGCAGCACTATGGTATGTTGGGCTGCATAGGCAGGGGGATTACCAGCACAGATCACTGGTGAGACTGCACCTGGAGTGAGTATAGTGTACAGTTCTGGAGACCACACCTTAAAAAGGATATTCAAAGACTGGAAACAGTGCAAAGGAGAGCTACAAAAATAATACATGGACTACAGAACAAAACTTATGAAGAGCATCTGCATGACCTGAACATGTATTCCCTGGAGCAGCGGAGGCATGATCGAGACCTTCAAGTTCCTAAATGGAATAAACAAGGTGTAGGTTCAGGACCTATTCCAGGTCAAAAATCACAAAAGAACTAGGGGGCACAATATGAAGCTGGAGGGGGGCAAATTCAGAAGTAACACACACAAGTTCTTCTTTACCGAGAGGGTGGCAGATGCATAGAACTGCCTTCCTTGGGTAGTGGTGGAGGTGAAAATGGTGGGAAGTTTTAAAAAACACTTGAGGTAGGTACAAGGGCACCATAATACTGAACACTGAATAACAGTTAAGGGAAGGGGGTAGGCCTATGGGCAGTCTAGATGGGCCATATGGTCTCCTTCTGCCGTCACTTTCTATGTTCCTATGTAACAGTGCATTTAGACAAATTAAACATAATAAAATGGGATTTGCATGTTCTGAAGACAACGGAGCAAGAGAAAGAGCATTTAGAGATCCACCTTTGGTTGTGACTGAAAGGAAACCTTAAGAAACAAACTTGTACATTCTGATTATAGTGTACTCCCAAACAGGTTAAGGAAACAGGTTTTTCATTTGGACCACCACCAAATGGAAATTACCTGTGTGGGCACTGCGCCGCCCAGTGTAGTAACACAAAGAACCATGGAAGTGTACAATCCAAACAGGGATGAGCACATACAAATTAGCACATAACTTGTAGCTCCACGTTTGGATGTATTTAATTAAATGTAACTGTGACAAACTTTACATAGGATCCACACAAACATATCATTTGATTTCTTTTGTAACAACTCTGTTGGTCCAATAAAAAGTAACAGGTGCTTTTAGCTTTCGGATTACATAGAATCCTTCATCAGAAATCAATGGCAGTTGGTTTGGAAGAATATACTTTCTCAAAACTCAGATCATAACAAAAAAAAAAAAAGATGAAAAGTTGTTATGGATCTCCATTGGCTAAATCTGCATTCAATAAAACCATATAAAGACAGCAAAGTTACATCAAAAGAAGGGTATTCCAAGGTCAAATGTCACAGAAATGAAAGCTCACTCCCTGAGAACAGTCATAAAACTACTAAAACTGGAGCTGATTAAGAATCTCAGAACACATATCTATGATTAGGAGAAGGGATGCAGCATCTAGCCTGGCCAGACATTTTAATGAAACTAACCATCGGGTATCATCACTGAAATTTCTGGGAATAGAGATGGCTGAACCACACAACAGAGATGGCAACAGGGACTAAAAACTTCTAATGAGAGAGGCATATTGTATTGAGCAATTTGGCACCTTAAAGAGTACACCTAGTCTCAATGAAGAAACTGATTGGTTGCCATTATTATAAGATTGTAAGACAACTGCTATTACCCTTGAAACAAGTGACAAATATTGGCGGCATAGAAGATACAGAATTTATAACACAGTAATTTACCTGATGCGCGGCTGTGAGCAGGATGTGGATTACCACAAATCAAATAATTCACACATGGCTGTGAATAGGATGCGATTACAACACTACAAAGAGTGTTGGATTCCTGGAACAGTCTTCCAGCAGAGGTGGTAGGGGTGAAAACAGTGGTGGGGTTCAAGAATGCATGGGGTAGAGATAAGAGAATCTCAGGGAAAGGGAAGGGGGACTGAATAGACTGGGGATCAAGTAGGATCTGCAGTGATACTATAGAAACTATAGGCAGGGGGGAAATGGGCAGACTAGATGAGCCGGTGGTCCTTATCTGCCTACAAATTCTATGTTTCTACCATACCTCTCAAGTGCTATGAATTTTGCATAGCGCTATGATTTTTTATACTCAAATTTATCCTTGCTCTGCAAAGGCTTACTAATGTTTTTAACAATATTGGAGCTATTTCTGGACACACAAACTATTAAATCACTGAACTAACTTGATAGAAGCACTCACTGATACTAAATGTATGGGGCTCACTATTTATTGACATGTTATTCTTTAAAATAAAAAAGTGCTCCACATTCTGCCATTTGTTCTGATTTTTGAAGGCCAGTGCAATGAATTTTAAAGCTGAGAGGTTGAGAGGTATGGTTTCTATCAAAAATCAATCATGTTAAAGAGAACTATTTGTCACTTGAGTCTTGATTTCAGCTTGCCGAGGAATACTATGGATTGATGAAACTTTATTATATTTGTTTAACTATTTCTTCATTTTGTTTTATGATTAATGTATACATTTATTTAAGTTTCTTGTTGTTTTTGGTTTTTTTTAATTAGAATAGAGCTAAGAAACTGCATTAGCAGTTTAGAGGAATTATCATGACACTTGTTGTCTGATTAACTTTTGACCATATCTTTCAAGTTTACTGAACTGGACCTCCCATCAAGCCTACACAGAAGTTAAAGATCTCAAAGTAAATTCTAAGTATTAGCAAATTTTAAATTATGGGCTAACCAAATTTAAGAATTCGGCCAGCCAAACTTAAACAAGCTTAAATACTGGTAATGTGCTTTAAGTTTCATCCACTAATTTTTGGGTACATGGGAGGCTATTACTAGTTCATTCTAGTAACCAGCTGTCAATATGCACACCCAAGTGAGTGCTAACAGCGTCAACAGTATGTCATGGTCAGACGCACAGCACGTGACGTTATGATGTGGGATGGCAGCAGCTTCATAAATGAGCAAGAAGAAGCATGCAGCCAGATTTGCACTGTCATGGAAGTATATGTTCATGAAACTATCTCAGTGGACCTTAACGGAAATCCTCTGGGAGTGACTGAATTTGGATCTCCCCCCTACTTTTCTGGACTGAATATCAACTGCCAAATACTGGACCATTTCTCCAGTCTTCTCACATCCTGTTTCAAGTTGTGAACTCCTTTACTATCATAGGAACACAGAATCTGTTGGTTGAAAAGGGCCTCTTGGACCATCCTGTCTGCCATTCCTACCTTTACCAAACCGTTCCATCTGTGCCATCCTCTTTTGAATCTCTCAACGGATTTGCCACAGACCACCTCCTCTGGCAGCCAATTCCACTCTCTGCCCCCTTCTCCATGAAATGTACTTCCTAGTTTCTCTCTTAACCTTGCCCCTCTCACTAGCTTCATTGGGTTGCACCTGGTGCTTGTGTTTCCACTTACTCTGAACAAGCCCCCCCCCCATCTAGTTCAGAGGTGTTTATATGTTTCAGTCATATCCCCTCTTTTCCCTTCTCACGTCACATGTGTACATGTTAAGATCTGCTAACTTCTTCTTGTATGCCCCTTTCAGTGGTCTCTGTATCATCTTGGTTAGAAAAATGGACACAAAAGCACCTTACCAGTCCAAGGAATGAGTCTCAAACTGACTTAAACGTTGGTAATTTTCCAGTGTTGCTTATGTTATGGTTAAAATCCCAATACTGACACTGTAGTGCAGCATGAAGGGGATGCTGCACTCCTAAAGTGCCGTCTTTTGGATGAGACCTTAAACCGAGGTCCCGTCTGTCTGTTCGCGTGGTGGTTTAGATGGATGTTAAAGAGCAGCTGACACCTTCAGGAGAACTTTAACAAAATATAATATTTAGACATAGTTTAGCTTGTATTTCACATTAGTTCTATATTCCTCCTTCCCATTATTTATCAATGAGGTCATTTGCATGAAAACAGGATCTTTGCTCCTGAACAGTTGATCTATTCCTATTGCTTTCTTCTTACCTGAGGTCATAATGCACTGCTTGTGACATCAGAGTTTCTCTCATGGCAACAAACTGTGATGTCACAACAGAGGACAATGACTTGAAATAGGGAATAAGCTATAGAGGCAAATGAAATGCAAGGGAACTCTACAGCATAAAGATCATATATTCATGCAAACTGACTCAGTAATAAACAATGGAAATAGAAATATACAGAATATATATGGAGTGCAAGCTAAATTGTACCTAATTATTATGTTTTTCAAAGTTTTCCTTGAGACGTCAGTAACTCTTTAAAGATCCCACTGTACCTCTCGAAAAGACTACGAGAATTTCCCCAATGTCCTGTTCAAATTTCCCCTATTCACTAAAAATACCACCACCAAGTTAATCTGATTCAATTTAAGTTGGCTATTTGTGTCTACCCCTATCCCACCCTGGGTGAAGGCTGAAAATAGAGAAGACTGCCTAGTCAACTTTTTCGGATAAAAAATAAATAAATGAAAAAAAAAAAATGTAAGTTTTATTCAGGACGCAGCAAAAATACATGTGCAGTAGTAGTAGTAGTAAGTAGAAGCTGCAGTTTTATTTCTTTGGGTGCCCTTCCCCGCAGGCCCAGGGCACAATTACAACATGCACATGGTAGAAGCACAGAACAAAAGCACCATCAACACGTTAATAAATGATAAACTAAACTATGTGTTCAATACATCAGTAATTAATTCAATAAAGAACCTAAATCAGACCAATAATTACTGGGGAACAGCTTAACATGGGGACCATCATCCCCTATAAGCCCGTGCAAAAGGATAGGTCCTAAGAGCCCTTTTAAAGGCCTCAGCCGATGGGCCTCCCTCAAGGCCCTTGCAAGAGAGTTCTATAGGACCAGTCCGGGCCCACCACTTCAAAGGCCCAGTCCCCTGAGTTTTTAAGCCTGGTCTTTGGGGCAACAAGAAGACCTTCTCCAATGTAGTGAGGAGGGCACAAGGACATAAAAGGATGCAGGAGATCTGACAGGTAACCCAAGCCCAGCCTGTGTGGCCCATTCAACGTCGGGGAGACATGACAGCCTAGAAAGGCAGGTCAGCAGCTAAGCAGCTGTGTTCTGCAGCAGCTACAAGTCCCGCAGCATACCTCCACTAACCCCAAGGCAAACAGCATTACAGTAGTCAAGTCTTGAGGTCAAAATGCATGCACCAGTGTGGCCAGGTCACCAATGGGCATTAAGGATTTAATCCAGTTGATGTTCCTTAGATGGTAAAAGCCATTCTGGACTACGGGTGACCCCTGAGCCTCGTATGTCAGCCCTCGTCCAGAATGACTCCCAGATTTCTCACCTTTGCAGCATCCACATGCCCAGTGGAGCCAAGCCAAAGCTCAGTCTCCCTCTTGGCAACTGCTATTCCCCCCCCTCAGCTCAGGTCAACCACTAGTACTTCAGTTTTGTCAGTGTTTAGTCTCAGCCAGCTGATGACATCCAGTCTTGGATCTGATGGATGGATACTGCACAGTTTTGACTTTCCCTTCCTAAACTAGGGCATGAAAACTTTCCTTCTTCTGTCCCAACCACTTGTCTCCCAATTTAAATACACCAACACTGTTCGGTGTATTCTACTTGCCAGGATATCTACCCCGCTCCCTTTTGTTCAGATGGGCCCATACCTCCTATATAGGTCACCCCTAGTTCAAAAGGCTTCAAGTGGCTTTGGGAACATAGACCTTGACTTCTTACGCCATACACTTAGGCTGTCGAAATACTCTCTGCCTTTCCTGTTTTGCACACAATATAGGAAGTATTTCTGAGACTACCACCAGGGAGGTCCTGCTCCTGCCCTTTTTCCCAAGCTTCCTACATTTTGATTGGGGGACTTTTGACCTGCACTTTTCAATGCTGTTTTTGCCAGTACAGAGGACAACCACCAGCTCCTCCTTCTCCACACTCCCTAGCAATTTATCAATCCAGGTAGTAACATCTTTGACCCATGCACCTGGGAGGCAACTGACTACACAGTTCTCACAGTGCTGGATGCATAATACCCAATCTGTGACTCTAATAAGAGAATTTCCTACCACCACAGTCTACCTTTATGCTCACTATTTTCTCCTCCCTCCCTGACAGGCTGTGGGGCAAATAACATATAAGGCAAAATATAACTAATATAATTTCTTGCAAATAAATATATAGTTTGTTAGAAATTAACCTCTTATTTTAATTCTTAAAATGGGTGAAAAAACTGGAAGTGCAACCAAAAAAACAAGTACTTGTCTATGTGCTTCACAACAAAATATTATACAAGTGTTATATATGTAAATCAAAAGATAAGAATAGTGGCAGCAAGTGGCTCGTCCATCAGTGCAGTAGCACTGCTGCTTGAGACACTAGTGCCCCAGAATTTGGAACAAGTCCGGGACACTGGTAGGTCAACAAGGAAGGAAGACTTGAGTATCTCAAGAGGATGCTCATCTTCTCTGTGGTAGGTGGTCTGCTGACTCCCCTTCTCTACCGCCATCTGAGTGACCACAGGTTGGGATGCAAATCAGAGTGGCATTAGGGTTGGGGGATGCTGGCTCAGAGCACTGTATTTGCATGCATGAACCCATGGAGCCATCTGTGCTGGCACCCTGTATGGGAGGGAGGGAGGACAGAGGAAACTGCCAAATCCTCCTTGGATGACGCTGCCGGGCACTCTCAGTACCTGCGGTCACAGTATGAACCTGGAAGGTCTGCCCAAGGTACTTGTTCCTGAGGAGAGTGCCACCCTGAAGGGCCCCAATAAGAAAAGGTAAGTAAAGGGGTAGTTTCTTAGTAGGGTTGAACTTGGGTGATGGGGTGGGGTGTTCACTAGGGCAACTGATGAGGGGAGAGCTCAATTTTGTAGGAGAATTAGTAGTAAATAAAAACAAAAATTAAAAACATTTTTAAAACATGCAAAACAATGTGAATATATCTCTGGTTCTTAAGAGTTATTACACTGGCAATTATTAATACAAACTTTTAAAAGCAGTGAGGGGTAAGCCAGCCTGGTGGCACAGAGGGCTGAGGCGCTGGATGCCACACCTCACGCTATGCCGGTGACCTGGGTTTGGGAACACCCTCGGGTCATCGTGGTGCCGGTGTTGGGGGGAGCATACCATCGGGCAGCTCTCCTCTTCCGAGGGTGGTGAGGATGGTCCGACACCCCCCCCCCCGTAGTTCTGTTCCCACCGGGTGGAGGTCCAGTGGGTAGCATAGGTGGAGAAGGGGCAGCAAACAGCTATGGGAGGTGAAAGGGGCTGAGCTGACACCATGGGGTGTGTAGCGTGCCTCCATACGCTCGTACGGCCATGTGCAGGGGCCTCGGTGGGTTAGGGGAGAAAACCTCTAAAAATACCTGTGTCTCCCCGTCGCCAGTTGGCGGGAGGAGGCGACGGGAACCAAACAGCTCTAATAATAAAAAAAAATAAATAAAAAAAAGCCTGTAAGCAGGGCTCCAAATAAGGGGAGTACAGATCTGTTTTACTCCCCTCATTTTAGGAAATACTCATCACATCAGGAAATGTTTTTAATGAGTACCAGTACTCACTCAACATTTGTAAAATACCCTATACTCCAAAGAATAGTGCTTTATAACATAACTGGGGATTCAAAATAGCAATTTTTTCCAGATTTACAGCACACGTATGCATCCCATTTTTGTTTTACTCATTATATTTTAAAACTGGTGAGTAAATTACTTCTACCTGCCAACATCATCTGGAGAATTGTTGGCAATTGATAGTACAGTTACGTAAGAACTTACCGTAACAGTAGATCTTCGAGAACAGCTCTTGCAGCAGGTTACACCATTAGGACTGAAGCCGTCAGGCAGCAGTACCCAAGGAAAACTTCTAGCTAGCTACCTGGCGGGGGACCACCCCTGGCAGCCACGGCCCATACGGCGTCCCCGCCCACGGCGTCACATACATCATAAAAGGGGCGGTCACCCAGTTCTCCCGCTGGAGACTCTGGCATAGCAATGTGATTCTGATGGGGAGACCAAGGATCCGCTTAGAAATTATTATTATTGCTAAAATAGCTGACCTCCTGAGGGGAAGGTGGGTGGGAAAGTACCTGCTGCAAGAGCTGTTCTCGAAGAGCTACTGTTACGGTAAGTTCTTATGTAACTGTACTATCTTACTTCAAGAAACAGCTCTCGCAGCAGGTTACACCATTAGAACTGAGTCCCAAGCAGTGATGGGTATTACCCTTAAATTTGGGAGGAGGATAGGAGAAGGGGAAAGGGAACCCCTCATGAAAGAAGCCCCTGCAGAACTGCAAGGCCAAAGCCCGCTCTGCGCCTAGAGGCAATGTCCAGACTGTAGTGTCTGATGAATGTGTGAACTGTACTCCAAGTAGCTGCTGCAGAAATGGTAGGTGCTGAAACATTTTTCAGGCAAGTGAAAGAGGTTGCTACCCCCCTAGTGGAGTGGCCCTTTACCGGTCCCGGTAAAGGTTTGTTTCACTTCTGGTAACAGAACACGATGCAGTTCACCAACCATTTTGAGAGTGTCTGTTTTGATACCGGTACCCCTAACATCCTGTGGGCAAAGGACAAAAACAACTGATCAGACTGTCGGTGCGGCCTGGTCCTGGTCAGGTAGAACCTGAGAATCCTGTGTACATCCAGTGTGTGTACGAGAGATTCTCCTTAGTTGGAATACCTTGGATAGTAGACTGGTAGGTCTATACCCTGGTTAAGGGTTAATTAGGACACTACCTTAGAAAGAAACTTAGGATTGGTTCTTAAGGCTCTTTGCACATAAGTGATTGGAGCTCTAAAATTCTCCTTGCCAAAGTAACTGCAACTAAAAATAACGCCTT
Organism: Neoceratodus forsteri; assembly: GCA_016271365.2. Taxonomy (NCBI): domain Eukaryota; kingdom Metazoa; phylum Chordata; order Ceratodontiformes; family Ceratodontidae; genus Neoceratodus; species Neoceratodus forsteri. The sequence continues at coordinate 1,691,767,207 of CM057456.1, read as the reverse complement.
CAAGAGAGAAGGCATAGCTCGCAATCTGTGGCAGGTTTAAAGGGAGGTAGTGTGAGCTGTTCTAAAATGAAGAGAAGATCCCAAGGAGGACTTGGATCTCTAATGGGTGGCCTCAAATGGAGGATGCCAAACAAGAAGGTGCATGACAAATCTAGTTGGGCCAACGATTTGTCCCCAAAAGGTGCATGATACACCGATATGGCACAAAGATGCACCTTTATTGAAGAGTAGCTCAGTCCTGCCTGGGGCAAAGAAAGAAGCTACTCCAAAACTGATCTGACCGGGCAAGACAGTGGGTCTAGGTCCCAGGCCGATGACCAAAGGTAGAACCTGCGCCATTTCATGGCGTATGTGGGGTGAGTGGAGGGCTTCCTTGCTGCCATTAGGACGTCTGCCACACTGTCCGACACACCGTGGTGAGACACTGCTAGGTCTTTAGGAGCAAGGCATGCAGGTGCAAGGACCTGAGGTTCGGGTGAATCAGAGACCCGTTGTCTTGTGAGAGCAAGTGCAAGCTGAATGGAAGAGGAAGTGGTGGTTTGCTCCCTAGCCCTTGCAGAAGAGGAAACCATATCTGTCTGGGCCAATATGGGGTCATCAGAATCATGACTGTGCTCCGTCGTCCTGCAGTTTGAGCAGGACCCTGTGGATCAAAGGAAATGGAAGAAAGGCACAGAGGAATCTGCCTGTCCACAAGAGGGACAACGCATCTTACCAGAAAACACCAGGCCATGGATCTAGCGAGCAGAAATTGGCAGTTTTACGTTATATGGGGAGGCAAACAGATTCAAATCTGGCTTTCCCCATTTTTCGAAAAGCATTTCCGCTACTGGTTGTAGGAGCTCCCATTCGTGTGCGCTGGATCAAGATCTGTGCTAACAGATCCGCCAGCGTGTTCTGTAATCCGGGAACATGCACTGCAGACAGCGTGTGATGTTGTGCTCTATTGCCCAGTACCACACTCTCTTGGCCTCTCGACAGAGTTGGTAGGAGTGAGTGCCTCCTTGCTTGTTGATGTAGAACACTAATGACATGTTGTCTGTTTGGATTGGTAAGTGTCCTGGGGTTATGTCTGTTTGTAAGACTTGAAGGGTGTGAAGAACTGCCTTATCTCACGGACGTTTATGTGAAGGGCTCCTTCGGTCCCTGACCATAGTCCCAGAGTCTTTTTGCCACCCAAATGGGCGCCCCAACCTGATCCTGATGCGTCTGTGGTCAGAATCAGGGAGTGGATAGGAGATAGGAAGGGAATCCCTACCGAGAGGTGCTCTGGAATCATCCACCATTGCAGGACTCTGAGAAGAGAGTTGGGGATCAAGACTAGCTGGTCAAAGTTGTCTTGGAGTTGGTCCCACTGGACCCTGAGTGTCCACTGAATGGCTCTCATGTGGAGACGTGAAAGGGGTACAGTGACTATGGCGGTTGCCATATGCCCCAGAAGGTGCAATATGGTCCTCGCTGGGACCTGACGCTGAGCTCTGATATGTGTTATCAGAGCTCGTAGATGCTCTGCCCTGTCTTCTGGTAGGAAGACTCTTCCCTTGCTGGTGTCCAGCACCGCGTCAATGAACTGAAGCATTTGGGCAGGGTGTGAGGATCGATTTGGCCAAGCTGATCATGACACCTAGGGAGTTGAACAGTGAATAGGTCTCTTGTAGAGCGTTAACTCTCTCTCTGTAATGCTGCCATCAGAAGCCAGTCATCCAAACAGGGGAAGACATAGCGGCCCTTTCTCCTGAGTGCTGTCGCTACCACTGCCAGGCATTTGGTGAATACCCTCGGAGCTGACGACAGACCAAAAGGTAGGGCTCGGAACTGGTAGTGGCGACCCTGGAATTCAAATTGCAGGAACCTCCAATGATGTTTCACGATTGGAATGTGGAGGTAGGCATCTTGCATGTCCAGTGATGCAAGTCAAGCATCCAGGCGTAGCATCGGGATCAAGCCTGGTAGGGTCACCATCCTGAAGCATTTGTATGCCACAAAGGTGTTGAAATTGCTTAGGTCTAGGATGGGACGTAGGTCTCCAGTCTTCTTTGGCACCAGAAAGAAGTGGGAATAATACCCTTTCCCTCCCTGGATCCATGGGACCTTTTCTATGGCTTCTTTTTCGAGACGGGAAGCTATCTCTTCTCGAATTAGTATGGCATGTTGGGCGGAATACTGGGAACACAGTGGAGGTCTGGGTGGTGGTTGTCCTATGAACTCAACAGAATGCCCTCTTTGAAAGAGTTGGAGCACCCACTGATCTGACGTGATTTGCTGCCACCCTAGCAGGTGGTTTGCGACATGACCTCCGACCTTCTCTTCCCTTTGAACCAGAGGGGGAGGAGGGGTCTGCAGTGAGTCAGGCAGTGTTGGGGAGGGTAGCCTGAGGAGTTTTTGTGTTCCTGGCACCTTGACCTCCAGTAGAGCGAGGCTGGCCTTGCCGATTAAAGCCATCTCTCTGCTGTTGTCCAAATTGGGGCTGTTGACACTGTTTGCCCTTGAATCTGTTCTGCTGCCTCCGAAATGGCTTCTGTTTAGGTCTGTACATAGCCTGTACTGATCTGACTGCCTTACCGGCATCCTGAAGTTTCGTTATCTTCTCGGACTCTTCGCCAAACAGAACCGAGACTTTGAATGGGACGTCTAGGATACCCTTCTGGATGTCAGGTTTAAAACTCGAGACTCTCAGTTAAGAGCGTCTTGTAAGACAAACTCCTGATGCCGCACTTCTGGACGCTGAGCCTGTGGAATCATAAGCCGCTCTGAGTACCTGTGTTCCCACATCACAGCCTGTCTGGAGGAGTTTTATTATCTCTTCTTTTTGTATCCCTCCAGGAAGTCTTTTACTAGGTCTTGACCTTGTTCCCAAAAGGCATTTTGAAAATGCACCATGTGGGTCGGGAAATTAAGTGACCATATGGAGCAAGTTGCAAATGCATACATTTTTCTCCCCATGGAGTCGAGTTGTTTTGATTCTCGGTCTGGAAGTTGTGTACTGAGATGTTGTGGTCTTTGAGACTTGTCGTGAGTGGCCGTTATGATCATAGAGTCTGCCACTGGTTGTTCTCCTAAATAGGGATCATCAAGAGGGCCCCTGTACAGGTGATCTGCCTTTTCAGGGACTGTGGAAGTGTAGAAGGGGTGCTTCCAAGCAGCTTCCGTTACGTCTTGGAAGGTGTCCACTAATGGGGGGACCACCGCTGGCTTGGGGTCCTTTTGTCTTAACTATTTTGCCAGACGGCGTCATTCGGGGTGTAAGTCTTCAGTGTCCCAGTCCATACTGTCTTGGATATGTCGCATAATATCCATAAATGTTAGATCATCCGGGGGCTTTGGCAGATCCCGTGGGTATGGAGAAGGAAAACCAAAGGGTTATGCCAACCTGGACGATTCAGAGGATCAGAAGTGAGACTCATCCGATGATGAAGAGTCTGATCTCCTATGGTGTTTCATAGGCCTGTGTGCACTAGGAGAGTGGGAAGGGGTCTGGGAGGGGAGATCTCAGCCGCTTTCTATCCTTGCGAGACCTTTTGTCCTTAGGTCTGCCCCTACGTATCTGACTCTCTTCTCTAGGGAGTGGTCTGTCCGGGCTTTTTTCTTTTGAAGGAGGTAAGTTCTTCACTGTAAGCTTTGTGAGAACTACGTTCTTCCTAATGGTTTCCAACCAATAGGAAAACAATTCCTTTACTTCACTTATGTTGAGACCCGCCGACTGACCTGGCATCTGTTCCTCTCTAGGTGTCTGTCCATCGCCCTTATCAGGCTTTTTGTGGCCTGACACACCCATCGACTGGTCCTTGGGTGGCATCAAGTCATGTGGGAGGTTTATTTCCTCCTTGTCTCCTGACGCCGGGTCGTCACCGATTTGTTCAACACCAGCATCGGTACCATCGTCGACCAAATGTCCTGGATGTCCGACATCCGGTACAGATGAGGTAAAGTCCCTCTGGCAAATGAGGACTTCTGACTGGTCCTTGGGATGTTTGGTGGTCGTCTGCTCCGATGCCTGCTTCTAGTCTGAGGTCCGCCAGATCTGTGGTCCGTTTAACGGACATCTCTATGGAACCCCTGGGGAGTTGGGAGGCCAACTTGCCATGGTCGGTGTCCTGGCGCCGGTCCAGGGAGTCTCGGTCTGCAATAGCAGCCTACTTGGAATGCGCCTTGGGTGGGCAATCTGTCGACGCAGATCGGCCTGAAGAACCCTAAGATCAGCTATGCGATGAGTCCTTGGGTCAGATCTTAAGAGCAGATATCTTCTCTGTACCACCCAACGTCTGGACTTTAGACGGCAGAGGCTGGGTCTTTGCCCCCGAGATCTGGTGGAGCGGGCAGAGTCCGAGCTTGCCCTGGAGTCGGACGTCGAGCTCTCTGTCTCCTTCTTGCTCCTTTTATCCTTGTATTTCCCCTATCTGTGGGATGACTCTTCTCGAGAGGAGGAACTTCTCTACATGGCTGCTAATCTTCTTTCTAAAAGGAAGGTCTCCAAAACTTTCTGTCTGCGGATCCTCATGCGGCTGTTAAAGTTTTGGCAAATGGGGTGGGCCTTAGTGTCGTGTTTTGGGCCTAGGCACCTGACACAGGCTGTGTGCCGGTCCTTAAAAGGAATATGTTTGCCAAAAGCACACTTAGAGGCGTGCTTTTCGACAGAGGACATCGAGGAAGATGACATGCAAAGGAAGATAAGAAAATCTAACTGGTTAGAGAAAAAATAAGAAAAAGGAAGGAAATATTTAAATGATGGAGTCATTCCATAGCTGAAGGCGTCCATGGAGCCGATGCTTGTGAGTCAACGGAGGGAAATGAACTGAGGGATGCTGGGGAACCGCCCCATGTGATGCTGGGGGCGGGGCCAACGTCGGGAGCAGTCCCCCACTGTATGTAGCTAGCAAGAAGTTTTCCATGGGACCCTGCTGCCTGACGGCTTCGGTCCTAATGATGTAACCTGCTGCAAGAGTTGTTTCTCAAAGTAAGATCAATTCTTTATTTAAAAAAAAAAAATGACATTGTTTTTAAAAAAGTACTCCTCACTCCACTCTGTCCAGACACTTGTACGCATCTGAATTTGGTTTTACTCACCTTACTTTCAAAATGAGGAGTACAGTACTCATCCCCAAAAATCTTACCTGGAGCACTACCTGACAGTATTAGTTATGATGTGTGGCACAGCTCTCTGCCTTGAGGCTGACATGTCTAGTTCTACTCCCCTTCATACCTCATCAGCACTGTGACCTTACAGACTGTGATATCAAAACAGGACAAGAAGAGCCAATCACCTGCTGCCAAGTCAGTCACCTATGATGTCACAATAGGTGAGGTTATGCTGATGAGGTATGATGGAGAAAACAAGAAGAAATGTCAACAGCCAGAAAAATACTGCTCTTCACATCACACCTAATTTTACCTGCTAGAAAACCTAATGAGCAAGTGAGAAAAAAAAAAATACTCCAGAAATGAAAACTAACAGCTGGCTACTTTTAAATGTGAATAATATTTCCTTTCTACTATTGTTGGCGCGGTTAACTCTTTAAAAAGGTTAATGGTCACATCGGCTCAGCATTGCAATATGCTGTATAGGTGGCTGATCTGTCTAGCAGATTTAAAATATAAGCAGTAGCAGAAAGTGCTTATGAAATCAGCAAATAGTAATTTTACCTTTGGACAAGGTAAAATATTACCAGCTCAATTCATGTAGATGTCTGACTCATGTTAAGAACAGGTCTTTAGTTCATCCCATTTCTTTCACTACGTTAAGATCCCAACTGAAGTGCTATGAAAGTGCTTCTGTTTTCTACCTGCTCAATGGCTGGTCTGACAGTGTTTCCAAAGGGAAGCATTTGAAATAACACAGAACATGTCTGGTGTGAAAGCAGCAATAGATAAACAAGGTCACTGAGATCAGTGTAAAAATACTAGGGAATCTAGTTTGCATATTTTGTGGGTTTAAGAGAGGCAATTACTGTACTGTCGCCAGGCAAAGAAAATAAAAATCTAAGGAGCATGCCAAATGTAAGACTATTGCAATACCTCACTGGTATCTTCACTTCCCTGGTGAAGCTAGGAAAATAACATTTGCAAGCCAGAACACTTTGGTGCTCTTTGTTGCTTCCCTATCCCACTGCAGACATGCCCAATTTATCACCCGCTGCCCATGTACATGCTATATCATACTTAAAGAACTGCACAATAATAGCAAAATATACAGCAAACAATATAACACTACTTAATTGTATGCATTTAACATTATGTTTACTTTAAACAGGGCAACTGAAAAAAGAAAAGATAAAAACAACAGTATGAACCAGCTTCTTGGATTCCTTATTGGACGGCTGGTGCACGTTTGAACGACCAAGTTGGACACCAGCCCTTCCACAGATGGCTACCAATAGGGACCACATACTTGCAGACCATGCGGATGAAAAGTGCCGGGCAGGATGCTAGGGGCTGCAGCAGGTCTAAATCTGGGTCCATGATGACTTCTGCCATGGGAGGCTCATGCCCAGGAAGTCATCCTTGTCCAGAATGTTGGTGAAGGAGTATTTAGCCACATCTGTACCAGCTCCAAGGGGACATCCAAGGACTCCAACATGCTCTGTAGGAGAGCTGCAAAGAGAGTCAACCCTGACTGATAGGATCAACTATCCAAGGTCAACAGGATGTGTTTGACTCGAGACAATCAAGGACGCTTCATCAGAGTCTGAGATTTCCTCGAGACCAACTAAGACCATCTGTTGGGGGTGTGGACTGAGTACTGATGACCACCATGGACTTTTGACTAGGCAAGCTGGCCGCCAGTCGGGAATCTTTCATGGGGGGCTCCCTCAGTGAGCAGTGGAAGAGAGGGCTCCACCACCACAAAGAGGAGGAGTGGACACTGCAACCTGCAGAGCCACCTGCTGGGGCCAGTTCCTAGAGCAACCCATAGCATCCAGAGTCCTGGAAGCAGAGACTTACCCCTCACTACCATAGCCCATTGCTGCCAAAGAAAGTCTTTATAATGTTGATGAAGATGGCATTAAAAAAGGACTTTGGGAAGAGGACAACATACCCAGTGGGTGTTAGGGTCAATGCCAATCCTAAGACTCAGAGCAGAATGGTGCCTGAACCTCGACTGTCAACAGGCATCTACTGGGGGGCTGTGTAGACCATGTGCTTTAGCAGACAGACTACAATGGGTAGTGAAGTGGGAACTGAAGAGGTTACCATGGAAGTAAGCAAGATCCAGGCAGGTTGAAAAAAGGGTAAAGACTGAGCTGTCTTCTCCTGGGAGAGCACCGAGAGAACAGGGATCTTTGAGACTGATGAATCTTCAATTTCCCCTTCTGAAAATCGGTCAACCAGCTCAAGAAAAATGTTGACCAGTTCCTTGACCGAAGTTTTGATAAGGCTCCTGTGGGTCCACCATGGAAGCCTTGACTCACCCCTTGTCCAGTGGAAGCTCAACCAAGGTTGACAGGCCAGGGCACTCGAGAAAGTGAAAAGAGTGTGAGTGCTCCTGGTCCCACAATCAATGATGATGACTCTTCTCCTTCAAGGCCACCACTCAACAAACAAGGGCCTTGATTTGTCAACCTCAAACCTCTGAAGTATAGGGAACTTTCTAAAACCTGGCCCTGTTGTAGTCTACAGTATGGAGCACACACCAGCGCTCTCCTTAGTCTTACATCCTAAAATGTGGTAACATAGTGGACTGTCTCTGAAAAGTGAAGTGAAAGGGATCGGGCTCTTGGATCCAAGGGGCCACAATATCCTTTCCCTCACAATATGCAGGTAGCAATAATTTATAACTTACACAGTAGACAACTTGGAGCCAGTTAAGGGCCTTTATTTGGTTCTGTGGGACAATTCCGAAAAGAGCAGGAACAGTGCTGTTTAATACCCAAACAAACCACCCCAAGAACACATGTAACAAGCCCCGTAATAACACATCTAACAAGCTCCTTCATAACAAATGTAACAGCCACCCCACCTCCCGAACTCCTACCTGAAGAAACCTACCCTGCACATCTTGCTCACCAAAGCAGTCCTCGAAATCCAGGTCCAGGGCCTTCCATGCTGCTGCCACTCTAAACTATCCGGACAGGTCCCAAGATGCTTTCACTTTGTCAGTCCAGTAAAGGTTGCTCCAGTCATATGAAAAGCCACTTCTGGCCCACTCCTGACTGCAAACCATGTCGTAAGTCCCTCCTGACCACGTCAGCTGCACGTTGTTCCTGAGATCGCAACATACCACTCTACAGAGAAAAACTGATGGCAAAGTGTGATATATAAGGAAATAATACTGTTGAGGGGTGTTCGACACCAAGATGGTATTATTTCACAAGTATGCCAGACTATGCCATCTTTTATTGTATATAATGCAGTAGATTGGACACTTTTTGCTGTGTCCCATATTTTAACATAATATGGTTATTTTCCATAGTGTAGTGGTTTGTGTTAGTGTTTTTCCACAGCTTCCATACTTTAGTGACTTTCCACAGTTTCCATACTTTAGTGACTTTCCATAGTGTAGTGGTCAAGTACCTTTAAAACGGTACTTAATATTTTCCCGTAGTATAGTGGGTTTTTAAGAGACTGCCTTTTATTGTCCCAGTAGTGTTTCTGTAGTGTAGGGGCCTCCTATTGAAGAAAGCATGGTTCCAGTGATCTTTCATATACTGGAGCAATGGCAGGAGTCATGTTTGATGGTCTCAGGAGGCTGGTTCAGTCGGGAGGAGTATGTGACGTGGTCTGTGGTTGAGAGTGGGCCACGAGTGGCTCTTTATATGGCTGAAGTGACCTTTACTAGCAAGGTACAGTAAGAGCATCTTGGGATCTGTCAAAATAGTTTAGAATGGTGGCAACATGGAGGGCCTTGGACCTAGATATTCAATAGACTGCTTTGGTGAGGGATATGAAAGGGAGGCTGTGTTTTCCTGTAGGTTAGGGTAGGTTTCTGCAGGCAGGGTTGGGGGTAGGGTGGCTGGCTGTTACATGTGTTATGAAGGGCTGTGTTATGAAGAGTCTTGTTATATGTGTTATTGGGGTGGTTTGTAGTGTGTTGGATATTAATGTGTTATTAAGGTGTAAATTACACATTAATACAGTGTAATTAGCTAATGGGCAACATAACATGCTAATTGGCTACCATCATTAGTACAACAAGAGTCAGGCACTCGCCACCTCTGAGGAATAGAACACCAATCTGAAGATTAAATCATCATTGTATTGCACAGACAACAATACAGCATAACAGGTACAGGTGAACCGCCTGACGCGTTTCGGATCTAATGATCCTTTATCATAAAAAAGTGCCTGAATCTTGTTGTACTAATAGTGAATTAACTGTCATGAGCACCCCCCAACCCAGTGCAAGATCTCCTTTTTGTTTTGTTTTTCTGGCTACCATCATATACGAGGAAATACAGGATGTCACTTTTTCAATGGGCATACAATATATATGCATGTAGATATGTGTGTATATATTGTAACAGATAATCCCCAACATGGTGTGCAGTTGTGCTCTGATATACATATGTCTTGGTGTGCATTGTGAGGCATGGGGCTGCAGGCCAAATGCATCAACCACCCAAGGCGTGCATATAACAAAACATGACAGCACACCTTGTAGTGGATTATCTGTCTTATAAAATGGACAAAATTTCTTTGGAGATGGGATGAAAACTAGAAAGAAGTGCAGGTGTGCAGTCGTTGTGGGATAATGCATGGTCATGTGGTGTGTTTCATCCAATCAGGAAACAGCATTTTTACTAATATCTTCCAATATGCTTTAAGCAGCTTTTCTTCGTTGTCTTCCTCATCACTGCAGAGTTTCTTTGTCAGCTAGTTTTGTAAAAAGATTTGGAGGTCAACTTCCTCTAACTCCTCTCGCAACCCGGTAATGCAGATATTGGTCTTTTATGTCTGATTTTCAAGATGCTCAAGACGTAAGTTCATCACCGAGCTATCCTTCACTAGGCCTGGCGCTAATCCCTACAGATGCTTTGCCTCTACAAATGCAGTCTTTGCTATTTGGTTATCTTATATTATCTTAGCAACCCAGCCTGCCCATTTTCTCCCCTGCATATACTGTCACTGCAGACCCTACTTGACGGTATGTGGTAAAATTAAATTGTGGATTACCAGAGAAAACAGTAGAGGTTGGGGGAAGGATACTGGGCATGGGAGCAAAAAAAGGGAAAGAAAAGTATATGGATTCAAGGCAAACTCAAAGGGCAGGATGACGGGCAGAAACAGGAGTCAACATCAAAGAATATAATCTAAAAATATGACTTGATATAAGTGAAAAATATGTAACTACCTTAATGCACAAGTTATGTGACAAACATAACAAAATGTGATCTTAGAGTTTTTTAAACCCTAACTCCATCCACACGATCTGCCATACCTGTGAACCCCACTGAATTGATTGCTAAAGCACAACCCAGGTTTCATGCACATGTTTTAACATTATAAATAAATAACATGGTATTAGGGACACAGTTACACAGCCTGATGAACACTACACTGTTGTACTGAGAGACAGAAGAACACCCGTCAAGGTGTCCGGGTGTACTCTGATATACGGATGTCTTGGGTGCATCGCAAGGCTAGAGGTGTACGTGGAGTACCTTCAGCCACCCGAGAAGTCCATATATCACAGCACACCTGGATACCTCGGAGGGTGTTATTCCACTTATAAAATAAGACTTGTTTAGCAGTTACAATAAGAAACAAATTGACGTTTTGAAGTTTTAACAAATTTGCAATTTAAATATAATATATTAAAAAAATAGTTCACAAATATAATAATTGATACCGCTGGTGTGTTCTCTTGAAATGTCTGTTCAGACGCTCTGATTATTTTTGTGCTTTATGTTTCGCTGGTGGATCTTTACCATCCATTGGCTGGTGTTGTTTTGTGGGTGTCTAATATCACAGGACCGTAGCGTCGGCATCACTAACTAGTTTGGGATGGGGCAGCCTAACGTCATCACCGACACTCTAATTCATTTTTTATTTTACACTCTGGTAGGCCATAGGGTAAGGTAGATTGATTTTTTTTTTTTTTATGTACAACTCACAAACAAGTCCTCATTGCAGCATATATAGATGACAATGTGGGGGCAGGTGGCTGGCATTCACAAGCACTATGTAATGGAATAAATCGATGGACCTGTCAATTTTGTCACTGTATCTCTGGCAGGCAGGGGCAGCAGTACCATCATTCCACAGTGGTCAGCGGTTCCCTCGTATCACGAACTGTAGCACATCTCTAACATTAACAGACAAGAACATGTCGAGGGATGACAGTAATGAGAAGTGCTGATATCACCATTAGAAATCTCTGTTAAAAACAGGACCGTATTGCTCTCGCCATTTGAACAGGAGTTACTTATGCAGAATACAGTCAACTCTGCTGTTGATGACAGAGCGATTCATGCTAAGGTTGAGGAAGGTGAGTGCGAAGCGGTGGAGGTTGGTGACAGAAGTCAGAGCAGTTACCTGGATTTGCAGAGACATGTGAATAGTTGTATGAATTTTATTCACTCAAAAGTTTTGGAATAAGTCTTCTTTTATTTCCACGTACACAATAATGGACTACGTTTCATGGGCATGCCACTTCATCAGGCCCTTGTGTTTCACTCCCATGGGGTTGTGTTGTCTTGTCTTCTTTTTGGCTCCAAACCTCTCCTTTTTTAATTATGCCACAAGATTCCTTGGCTTCAACTCCCTGTAAGACAGCATACAGCCATGCCACCCTCGTGCAGGTGACAATGTTCCCAGAATGGGAACACAGCACAGAGGAAACATTTTAGGGTAAAATAGCCCAGCTGAAATTGAAGAAAAAAGATATAGGAATCTTGTGGCATAAATTAAAAAAGGAGAGGTTTGGAGCCAAAAGGAAAAAATGACAATACAACCCCATGGGAGTGAAACACGAGGGCCTGATAAAGTGGCATGCCCACGGAACACTGCCCATTATTGTGTATGTGGAAATAAAAGAAGACTTATTCAAAACCTTTTGAGTGAATGGAGTTTATTCAGACCTTTTGCTTTACGATTATCTGATTGGTCAGTTTTTCCTGGATTATCTAAGCATTTCATAAACTTTCCTCAGATCAGCGGTGTGGCAGCCGGAACAGTACTCCTGTGATAGGTGTATGAATTGGCAGTTTTGGTTGCAGCTATTTGTGCTTTTTGTTTTGGGAGTCGTGAGTTGACGCCACTGCCATTCAAGATTTCTACTCAGGACAGAGTCAGCAGCTGCTTTCAAGAGAATGTTGAGAGCAGGCCCCATATGGAGACTGATAAAACTATTTATAAGACCTTTCACAGAAAATAAGACTTTCTCAAAGCTTATAGCTAATGGTTAATACTTCATTCCGAAGAGCCCAGCAGATTTACAGATTTTGTACTGTAGGCAAGGATGATTTATTGTGACTGACTGATACTGGATAGAAGTCTAAATACAAGACATTGGTGTATCCCAGCTCCCAGGAACATGGAACTCTACAGAGTAAGGCAGGTTCTGTCACCCCTCCAAAAGCCTGCAGTTATACCAGCACCTTGTCAAATGTAAGGCAGTATCAAAAATCGCATAGGGATATATCAGATACTTGTATCTGAATGAATAATACGAGCATGTCTCACAGTTTTCACAAAAGTTTTTTGTTCTTTTTATTTCTTTAATATATTATGAAACTGCACATTTCCCAAATCCTGATTGACTGTATATTCCTTTGGATCTCTTCTTATTGTAACCCCCTCTACAAATGGGGGTTCCCGAAAAGTCTTCCTTGATCTTGCTTAAATGTTCATGGCCAGGCTGGAGTCCTGCGTTTTAGCAGTTTAAATGTATTGCCAGAGAGTGCCTGTATAGCCTGTTTACTGTCTCTTTAAGAGCTGCCTGGATTGCAGTCATAATTAATCTGAGATGGAGCTCTATTAGAAGATGTACTTGTTTGCAGATAATTTGTTAGAGTAGTAATAATAATGCAGTTTGTTCTAACCTGCCTTCTTTGCAGCATAGACACTTCTGTTTATTTCCTTCATCTTGGTCCTGGACTGTCAGAATAGGCCAATCAATACATTTGGGACTCTAAAATGGAGTCTGCCTACAGGGGCTTGGTGGGACAAGAACTTGTAGGAATTGTAGTTTTAGGTTTTTGGTGACTAAAATAACCTGGAGGGGGAGCCCCTGTTGTGACTGACAGACATATCAGCCAACCAAACCTTTTGGTTCTTGGGGAAAGTCCCACACTGCTTGCAGTTTCAGTTAGATCTGAGTTGGGAAGTGAAGAAGCAACAGCTCGAGATAGTTTGAGCAGCAATCCATAGTGGATTCGCGCGGGAGAACTGTGGAAAGGCCCGAGTTTGGCCTGCATGCCTGGCTGCTGTTCCTGAGAGGGAACTTGTGCTTTTTTCAGACTGAATCTGAATTTGGAGAGCGAATTAAGCTACTGAATTGTGACCAGGCTTTAACCTGAAGAAGACCGAAGATTTGCTGAATGCGATCGACCTGTCAGGACTTCCAGCTACCTCTGAACTCCCAGAATGTGCAGAGACTCTGTAATTGTGACCGGAGAGCCATTTGCCTGGTACAGTGAAATTTCCTTACATGTGAATGTGCTGTGGGCTTATAGTGGGTCATGATTTGGTTCCCCACTGTGTGTCTGAACTCTGTTTTGTTTGCTGGAGGCTGTATCACGCTCCATGGACTGAATCCATATCCAATTCCGTTTGCCTGGGCCCTGCTACACTGACCCAGCCAGAATACCTGCTACGCAGAGAAAGTTATCGACAAGAGACCGGCCTGGGGATCAGCCTCCTGCTCAATGCCTTGAACAGGAACGACGCCTCGGTGATTCGTATGGGCTCTGCTTCTCCGGGCACTCCAGCTCAACAGCCTGCAGTCTCGATTTTGTCTTGGCTGTGTCCAGTATTGGGTATCGTGAGTAAACATCAGGGTAGCTCCCTGCAACAACAGCTGAATCTAAAAGTGTTGTCATCTGATTGTCTTGTTGTTTTTCTTTCACAAACTGAGCCCTCCGGCTCCGGATTACAAATACTGTGTGTTGTGCATGTTGCTTTCTTCCATCACAGGGCCCCAACTACCTGCAACGTTCCTGGCTAGCCCACCGTTTTCCTACCTGGGTACCCAGAATGTGTGACGGCGTAGGGACTATGAACTGCATGCATAACTGTCTGATTAATATAGCTTTTAAGCAAATCAACCGGATTACGTCCCTCCCTTGTTCAAGTCCCCTGAATAAATCAGATTTAACTTTGTTTGCATTTAACCGGACTGTGGTTCCAGTTTGTGCCAAAAGTATTGTACTGTTGCTATTTGCTGTGCTTGACCTTGTTTTACAGGGGGTCCCCAGGGTCAAGCTAGAGGAACCAGCCCTGGTGGTAAGTACAAACAGTGCAGGTAATTGCCTGGTGAATAAGGATCATTTTGAAAGTAATTATTATATATTGTTCAAGCCACTAGAAGGGAAAGAGGGGGGTTACAGTGTCCCGGAGGGCTGTGCCCAGGTTAGCTTGACCAATAACAACCCTGACCTCCGGGTGGAGGCACGTGTTTCATTTCCCACACCCCATAACCTGCTACTAGCCAAGCAGGCAGGGGTTGTAGCCCTTGGGTTAGCGCCACCTAGGGGATACATTATAAAATTATATCCAGCATTCACAATGCACTTTTTGTTTTAAAGTTCAAAGATAGTGCTCCATGGTGCATTTAAATAGACAGTGTCTTGCAAAGCAAAAAGCTCAGAGTTTGAAAGCTATTCACTACCTGGTAGTGTTATATCACTCAGTACAGGCCACTGCGACAATTCATAAAGTGCTACATGCAGATAATAATACCGAAAAAAATTTCAGTCAGAGATAAGTAGCCAAAAAGTTATTAAAAAAAAACATGGAAGATGACAAGAAATGTTTCATTTAGCATCTTTCAAAATTCAATTAGAAAGGTTACTGGATAGGGAGAAAATAGTCACTAAATCATTAAAATAGCAATGCTGTTGACCTACAGTCTCCATAGTGTTTAACAGCCATAGCTCAAGACTTTATTGTCTCATTTTCCCTTCTCCAACCGGGGGGGAGGGGGAACCTGCTCTCAAGTACCCCATCACAACAACCGCGGCTGGCACTCAGATTTCACCTGTTCTTGCAGATGGTGTGTCAATCTCCCTTATTTTATCACGTTGTAAATAATTATCAACTTGTAAATGATTATCTTTTTTTTTTCATTACATAGGTCTGCCTCTAATCTTTACAGCAGTAGCCAGGAACATTACGTAGCTCCATTCTACCACAGGACAGGCAGGATAATTATAACTGTTCACATTGTTTCACTGCAATATTCAAAAACCAACTACTTTATCTTGATGTAGATTGTCATCTCCACATACTGAAGTGAAAAAGTACAATTCTGAACAGAAAATAGCCAAAAATACTCCATGTTAAAAAAATCATTGAGGCATTCAGCTCCAACAGTGGCGCTCATGTCTGCAAAGTGTGCAAGGGACAATGATGACGTTTTGAGTGGACCCCTTCATCAGACCAATGGCTATTCTACATTACCACCATTTAAATTTACAGAAGTGTGACATGCACAAAGGAAGAAATGTGGGAGCCAGTGTTTTCAGAGCATCCATAGGTGTCAGGTGTTAGCGTGGCTTAGTTGGGTAGCACATCCGCCTCTGACTCAGAAGGTCGTGGGTTCTCATCCCACACCAGGATTGGACTTGCACCTAAAATGCTGGCATCCGAGTGCAGTATTAGGGAGGTGCTGTACTGCGCCACCCTTTGGATGAGATGTTAAACCAAGGTCCCTTCCACCCATCCCGGTGTTGTCCAGGTGGAAATAAAAAAAAAAACAGAGCACTCTTCGCAAAGAGTAGGGGACATACCCGGTGTCCTGGCCAACATTCCCCTTCCCATAAAACTGGTTCATGCAATTGTCCAGGCTGTGTGTGGGTGTTGATGTGTGATATGGCCGCCACTACACATTCAGTCACTACCAGTCTAGCATTGCTTGTAGAGCAAACCGGACACTGTAGCAAAAATGCAGGCAAATGTATCAAAATCTATAGCGAGCTCAAAGAAATGTCATTTGCAAATACTCCAGGTCCAACTATGTGAGCCTATAGCCCAGTGGTTAGAGCACTGTGATGGTATTTTGGGGACCAAAGTTCAATTCTTAGTAGGTCACATTATTTCTTTCTCTCTACAATTTGTGATTTAAATTGTTTAGCAGTGGCACCAAAAAACATCTAATTGTCATCTTGATTATTCCTAGTCACAGGATATGCAATATCAGAGAAAGGAAGTGTGTCCGGGAACCCCAGGTCCAACTCTGTGATTGGTACAATGGGACGGGACGCTGTTCTGGGGGCCTGGGTCCAATTTCCAGTAGATCACATTATTTCCTTCTCACTACAGTCTGAGATTTAAACTGCCTAGCAGTGGCTAATACTGCACCAAAAAACATCCAACTGTGGTTTGATTATTCCTACTTGTAGGATATGCAATACAACAGAAAGGAAGTATGTTCTGGAACCCCAGTCCAACCATGTGAGCCTGTAGCCTAGTGGTTAGAGCACCGGGATGGTACTCAGAGGGCCTGGGTTCAATTCCCTGTAGGTCACATTATTTCTTTGTCACTACAATGTGCGATTTAAACTGCTTAGCTGTGACTAATACTGCACTAAAAAACATCTAACTGTCAACCTGTATGGAGAGTAATTTTCAACATCATGTAAACGTTTAGCAATAACGTCGGAGTTGATGAAAAATGTAACTGGTAGCTCTTTTTTTATATTTTCTTATAATGTATGACTGATTTTTTTTTACATGCTGTGGAAATTTTTTAATGGATTTGTAAAGATTTTAAAAAGCTACCAAAAGCAATAAGCATCTAGTGAACAAACAAACAAAAAAAAGTAAGATTCTGAGCAGGGAATCTTGGGACAGACTAGATGACCAGTTCAGGTCTCTTTCTGTCCTTCTTTTTTGTATATAAAGACTGAACAATCTTCGACCACAGCATCATTAATAAACTGCAGACAACATAAAAAAATCTAATTCTGAAAAGCAAAGGTAGCCTTTCTGAATCAGCAGGACAATGTACTGGACAAAAAACAATATTTAGGAGACATTTTATTCAAAAAAGCGCTGCATGTTTCTCAGTGATTGCAATATTAAAATATAACCAACAGCAGTAGGTATGGCAAAAGGGGTATGTATCCTTTTACATATGTTCAGACAAAACAAGCGCTTCATTGTAAAACAAGCAACTGTGTGGTCGCTTCTGGGAGAACTCAAATGCAAAATAACTGAATGCCATCCAAAAGACTTCTATGCAGAAGCTGATTACATTTTATTTTTTGCTGCTGCAGCACAATGCCAGGTAACATTTTTCTCAAAGATTCACAGGCTTCCAGCTCACAGTACCTGTGTCATTTCCAGATCCAGTTGATAGAGCCGGCATGGTTCTGTCTGAGGAATATCACACAGGAATGTCAGAGTAACACTTTATAGCCAGAAGGCAGCAGTCTGTTTCAGTTTCAACCTCTTGTGGTCAGGTTGTCTCGGAAGATTTATGCCATCTGTAAACTTCCACAAGTTCCCCTAGAAAGAGCAAAAACATTATTGGACAGTAAGAATCTGTGTGAAATTGAAAACTGCAGTGGACTTCAGGTTACTCTATGCATGACAAATCATTTAACTTTATCGGTTTAGTAACTTGTAGACACCAAAAAAGTTAATAAGGATAACATATAATTCAAGATTTGGTGTGATCATGTCACACTTCGCACAAATTGATTCTTTTTTTTTAAACAACAAACAGAGGTTCAGATTTGCAATTGTTGTTCTACAGACCTGCTTTTTCATTAATAATATTTCACAGGTTGTTTTGCAATGTGTTTGTTTTTCTAGGCCCTTTTCAACCACGGTGCACTGCAGAACTAATTTAACAAGCTCTCCCCTACATAAATCACACGTTTTTAACCCTACAAATGTCAAGACCCATTGAGCACAACACAGCAATTTTTTTTAATTACTGCAATTACGTTTAATTGCTCACACTGTACAACTCACATTGTTAGTACTGTAGTAGTGTCTATTCTAATTTTTATTTACACAAACCCCCCCCTTGAGACATGCTGCTCTAATGTACATTAGATTACATCTTTTCATTTATACTGTAGTCTGCATTGTGTCCCATATTTTAAAAGCTGATAGTTGTTTAACACAGTGTGGTATACACAAACCCCAGAACAAAATATTAAACAAATTAGTCTGACATAGCAAAACTGACATCTTCCTTCCCCACCCCAGTGAATGACCAGAACAATGAACTTCAGTACAATAAAGGGCTTGTTTCATATTTGCCAATTAAATGAATGCTATGTACCCAATGAACTGGCTAGTTAAAGGAAGGAGGTCATTATCAAAAAAAAGAGCTGGGGGCCTCAGTTCACACCAAGCCCAGATTCCAGTCGGGACTTGCAGAGCCCGAGCACAGTCCCCTGGGCCACATGTTGCCTCTAGAGTGGGTTTGCAACTCAACTGGCATGTGGGTACTCAGAAAAACAGCACCCTTTCCTCACTTCTCCCAAGGCATTCAGTTGGGGGCTATAAGCAGGTCCAATGCAGTCATCCTGGCTCATCCTCTAACTGTGGACATCACAAGCTCAGGCCTGCCATCCTCAACAGCGGTGAGGTTGCTCACCATCTCCCCCTGGGTGGGACATTGGGATAGAGTTATGGAGATTCACTGATGTTGAGAAGAGAATGCACCTGGAGGGGATCTTCCCCACAAGCAGTTACAAGGGCCAATGCAGGCAGGAGGGTGGGGGAATTCCACTGGGGAACACACCAGGGAAAAGTCAAATTAAAAAAAGGGACAGTGCTGCTGTCTCCATTTGCCCAGTGCCAAGCTGTAATTCTTAACTCTGTCTAATTAAAATAAATGGTTGTTCACTTGATCAAGCCCTAACCTAAGTGAGGAAAGTGCATCGTTCTCTTCTGCTGTTCTCTGAATCCTCACAGTCTGAATGAGAATATTAAAGGGACTAGAGAACATGGTGTCCTCCTGAACGTTGGTGTGAAGAGTGTAGAGAAGGGAGTGGGAAACTGCAGATTAGAGAACTAAGCCTGATTTTAGAAAACAAATAATGAGAAAAAAAGAGTTACCATCAAACAAATATTTAGAGATCAAGTTCGGAATGAGCAGTAGCTGGCAGGAGACAGCAGCACGCTCATTTTTGATAGTGAACGCCTTTCTTAAATTCTGACTTATAGCTAAAATATGTCCCTGCATTCCATAAAGCTGGGAGAAGGAGGAAATAACAGTTATACAGCCTTAATAAAACCAGGCGGTCATACTTTCCAATAGTGTAAGGAATGAGACTGCAAATGTTGTGTCTCAAGTACAAATGAAGAAGTGTTTGCATGTGTACATGTCTGTGTGTGTGTGGACGGGTATGTATGTGCAAGCAATAAGACACAAGCGGTTATTTATGCTGAGATAATGCACACCCAGGGGTGTAGTTAGGCAGAGATATCACAATTTCAGGGGCTTTAAGGTCCTAACACACCTTGGAGTGTCTTACCGTGGGAGGGCAACACACCTTGAGTCTCGCTGAGCTTATAAAACAGAATGAGGCATTAAATTGAGGTCCTGTCTATCTGTTCTGGTGGTTATTCAGTCAATCATTAAAATCCCACAGCATAACAGGAAAGCTGCTGTGTAGTGTGGCAGCTGGTTGCACTCAGTGGTGGTTTGATGTTGGGTTTTGTACTGACTGTAAAGTTCTTCGAGATGCTCATATAAAAGGCGTTATTTAAATGCAAATGGTATGGTACAGAATAATAAGGACAGTCTCACTCCAGATAGGTAATAAGCTTTTATTCTTACACCAGCTACACCATTAGTTACATCATCCAGCAACACTGCTGGTGTGTTGGACTATTGTAGGGCTGACGGCTCTTTTAACAAATCAGCACCTTTAAAATGAAGGTTCACATCACTTTGAATGTCCCTTTTACTTTTTAAAGAGCGGACTCACTGACCATGTTGGATTTCCTCAGCTGGTTTAATTTTTAAGGGGAAAAATGATGACTAAACCATACAATATCAAAAAGGGCAGCCAGTTGTTGAAAAGAGATACAATGCTATTGTTCTGAAACTGCTGAACTACGTTTAGGCTAGAATCTAGTCAAACAGTACCACGGTGCAGAGGTGGGCAAGTCAGTCATTTTTAACCTAGATCCCAGCAAGAGCCAAGCCAACGGTCTGGCTCAACGCTGCAAGCCAAAGCTGGAGTGGAGCCATGCGTGCTGCAGGCTGTCCTCCACTCTCCTATACTGACAGTGTTGCTTATGAGATGCAAGACAGGAACTGAAAGTTCGCGACAGTGCACAAACTTTTTAGGCTGACAAAAATGCTTGTTTTGAACATAACTAGCTCTGCTTGGCATTCACTATTAGTTTTTCATAAAGGTCGAACCAAGACAGAACCAGGTACTAGACTTGGGCCAAGCTCATTCCTGCCTTAGCCTGACCCCCTTTACCACACTGCAATAAGTTGGGTCTTACCCCACTGAATGGGGCTGACCACCCACAAGCAAAACCAGTTGGATCTCTCCTGAAAAGTGAGAGGGAGGCAGGGGACCCAAAGATCTTGCACTGCCAGTGAACAGCAAGGGCATGGCAGAATCACCTGCCTTGTACCACTGAGGGTTTTCTCTCCCACTGTATCCCAGCCCCACCCCACCCCACTAGGTCATGATACAGTATCAGCTGGGAGACCTTTACAGCCAATTTGAAGATGGCTTGTGCCATGCCAGTCCACCACACACTCAAACAGATACCACCTCTGTTTCATACATCAACACCATGGGACACACACTGGCAACAGGGGTTTACCCGCTGGTTAGAGCTATGGATTCCTATCCACACTACTCTAGGACTGTGTCCAGGATTTTAGGGTCCACTGCACAAAATAATGATTTGATGGGCCCACCAGCAAACAGTTCAGTCGTCCCCCTGGTCCAATGGTCCACCTGAAAAAATCTCCCCCCAACAGTGTTGTTTTGTAGCTCCAAAACAAAATGAAACAGGCACACACAAATCTGACAGATAAGCTCTTGGAAACAAAAAAAAAAAAAAAAAAAAAATAATGGTAGTTTAAAATCTAACTGGTATAAAAGGAATAAAATAGCCTTATTAGAAATTATTCATCTTAATTTAGTTCAAACATTTTACCAGGAAAAACGTAGTAGCTCATTTCCAGATGCACCCTGTGAGGAGGGGGGCAGGGAGAACAGTGCAAAAAGCAAAACATCAATAATGCGCATACATACATAATAAACACAAACATATCCGAGGTCGAAAAAAAGTAGCTGCAAAAGATGTCACTACAATACGGCAAGTGCGATAACACTGTAAATGTACAGGAAGGTACAAGGCACAGAGCAGTTACGAAATCCGCACCGTGACATGTTGTTTATGTTCTTTGGTGTCCATGTAAATTGACATATACTGGAAAAACTATTCGGCCTCTCAAACAACGTATTCAAGAACACGTTAGGTCAATTTTAAATAATAGACAAGACACTCCGGTTGGCAAGCACTTTTCACAACATCATGATTCATCACCAGAAACTTTGAGATTTACGGGCCTTGAATGGATACCCCCTTCTTTCCTAGGTAGGGACAGACCAAACAGATTACTTCAACAGGAGAGTATGTGGATTTTCAAACTTAAGAGTGTGAAGCCAGCAGCTCTAAATGATAAATGGGATATAAAACCTTTCTTAAAAAAGTGAAAAAAATGAAAAAAGTGAGTTTGATTTATCATAAAATATGAATTAAGGTTTTTCACAAAGTAGTATGACTAGCACTTATTACATTTTCTTATTTTTTGGGATAATATCCTGTTAGAGGTTAATTTTCAAATAGTAAGAATGTATTGATTTATAACTTTTTCTCCTTCCTCCTACAGGAACCCTGTCATGTTTGGTCCTGGAACTCCTTCCTACCCGGAGAAATTTACATTCGAGTCAGCATGGCTGTATTGGTACCAGCCTTCCAGGACCTTCTGACTATGGTTCTTTGGTTAAAGGTTTTCTTTGTGTATTTTTGATAATGAATGATTAGACATATGGTTAATATGATGAATATGTGTATTATGAGTGATGTCATGCACATTTAGAGGTTTAATGAATATGTATTGAATGCTTTGCATCTGGAATATACAGGGAAATAAGTGTTTAAAAAGTAAATTAGTGTTTAAAAAAAATGATGACATCATTAAGCATAATTAATTATTCATGATATATGTTTAAATACCCATGTGTTCCCCATCAGCAGCACCCCCTCTGAAGACTCGTGGGAGTCGAGGCGAGGCTTTGGATGTATTTGCTTGTTCTGTTTTTATATATGCAGCGTGGTGAAAAAACACAGTAAAATTTGCATTTGTGCAGCTTAATTGCGAGTGTTGAAGTTTCTTTAATACATGCTGCATCTATTTCCTTTATGCGCGCACTACATTTTGGTCTAGTGGTTAGAACCCCAGTTTAGGAACAAGGCAGATTCAGGTTCAAATCCCTCTAGAGCCAAATACTCACTGTGTCACCTTGGGCAAGACACTAAATTTCTCAGTGCACCACTTCACCCAGCTGTGGAAAACTGGTAGAAGGAGGACCCCACTGGAAACAAAAGGCATCTTTACATGCAGTGATATGTACCACAACCAGCGGTACAGATCAACTGCAATGTTCCCATTCTGGCGTGTACAGGCAATCCATTCCGGACGAGAAACTAACGTTTGCCGATTTTGCATTCCCTGCTTTCCTGGGTTCACAGAGTTTTGTTCTGTTCTATCCAGCCGTGTACCAGTGTCCTTCCTCTCATTTCTGTCCCAACAGGGAATCCCGTGCTCTCGGGGCCGTTACGGAGCGGATCGCCTGTAGATGGCACAAAGAGGGAAAGGTTACAGTTGATCTGTACCACTCGTTCTGATACAGATCAAAGCATGTGAAGGCCATCCACTCCACAACAGACCAAGCAGAACAAATCGCCATCGCGGAACGAGTGCCACGTGTAAAAGCGCCTACAATCTTGCATCTCAGGTGGCCTATCCTGGGTAAATAAACTGTAATATCAGTGTAATTAGTATCAGTGGCTCAGCAGGTCACACGCTTCCTTCTGGGGCCAAAAGACTGGAAAGCTGTGGGATCTAGACCCACACCAGGTACTTGGGTAATACCCGTAACTGAAACTGTAGTGCTACATGAGGGGAGTGCTGCACTGGTAAGGTTCCACCCTTCAGATGAGACAGTAAACCAAGGTCCCGTCTACCCATCTCTGGTCACTGTACAAGCGGAAGTTAAAGATCCCAGGGTGCTTATCAAAGATGAGCAGGGGAGGTTCTCTGGTGCCATGGACAATGTTCCCCATATTACTATAACAGGTCACTGTAACCCCAACCCAGGACATACCTGGGAACAAGCTACCTATCCTGGTGAAAACATTATAAATAAAGAAAAGAAAAAGAAAAAATATGCACTAATTTCTAATCTCCAGTGTTTCCTCACATTCCCACGATGAGGGGGAGGTGCGCACTGATATGTAGCAATCATCAGATTGTCCTAACCAATACTTGACAGCGCTATCAAAATACTGTGCATAATGGGGGAGGGGGAGATATTAACTATAACAAAATGGAAAGGGACCTACGGGTAGTCATATCAGATGACCTAAAGGTAGGCAAGCAATGTGAGAAGGCAGTAAGGAGGGCTGGAGTGTTACTGGGATGCATAGGGAGAGGCATCACCAGTAGAAAACAGGAAGTTGTCATCCCTCTGTACAGACAGTTGGTGAGACCCCACCTGGAGTACTGTGTGCAGTTCTGGAGACCCCATCTCTGCAAAGACATAGACAGGATAGAGGCAGTCCCAGAGGAGGGCAACTAAAATGGTGCAGGGTCTGTACAGTACCAGAAGCCATACGAAGAGAGACTAAAAGAGCTTAATATGTATACTCTCGAGGAAAGGAGGGAGAGGGGAGACATGATAGAAACTTTCAAGTACCTCAAGGGAATCAACAAAGTCCAAAAGGGTAGCATCTTTCAGAAAAAGAGATGTGCAAGAACAAAGAGGCACAATTTGAAGATAGAGGGGAGGGGGGGGATGGCTCAGGGACAACATAAGGAAGTATTTTTTCACGGAGAGGGTGGTGGACTCATGGAAAGGCCTTCTGAGGAGGTCGTGTGGGGTCAAAAACAGAGGGAGAATTTATGAATGCATGGAACAGACATAAGGCAATTCTAGTGGGAGGTAGGAGGAAGTAGGATGTTGATAAAACTAGGATCTGCAGCTTATCCGAAAGGTAGGGAAATGGACAGACTGGGTGGGCCAAGCTGTCCTCATCTGCCATCAAAGTCTAGGTTTCTCTGTTTCTGTGTACCACAATAATCATCTCAAGTAGCCTTCCGTCACACACTGTAAGTTTCAGAAAAAAAAAACATACTCCCAGGTCAGCATGAAGTGATTCTTTCTGCAACTACAGGTTGATCCTCCAGTGAAGCCTTTTCTTTATTTCAACCTATAAACTGCTGCATTTTCCAGAAGAAAAAATAAACTCTTGCGGTAACCCTTTTCCCTGCAATGTCTGTAAAATACTGGAATTCCTCTGGTGCTGGAAACCCTGGCTGTACCACTGGTTTACCCAAAGTTATTAAACAATGACAGGAAACCCCCAAAGGAAGTTCCAATTTCACTTTTGCCTACTTTGGTATGCAATACGATGATATGAGCCGTTTCTGCTATTTTCCCTTTTCCTTACAAGGAAAAAATGTAATCAAAAGCTTGAAATATTGTATTAGTTAACTACATGCCACATAAAGCAGCAGCTAGTAACATTTTCCACCCAGTTACAAGGCTTTAATGAAAAATAAATGACACGATGCAGTCCTCACCAGTAAAATATTTAATAATTCAGTGGAATGAAAGTGCCACTTTTTTCCACAACCTGTAAATTAAGCTACATTTTTGCACTGATGATGTTATTTTCCTTGGCCAAATTCACCGAAAATGCTTTGAGTTTTTGTCAGAATCCAGCCATATGTAACAGTAACGGCTGTATGGAATCGATTTGCTGCAATGCAGAAATACCAGCTGTTGCAGCATGTCCTGAGAGGGATTACCGAATTTTCTTAAACTGAAGTCCAATCCATCTTTCCATAAAAAACAGCCTAAAACCAGGAACCGAACAGCAGTATCAAGTGCACCTGAGGCATTTACAATACCCAACAGGGCTGTTACAACAACTGCCTTCAAAAAAGGCTTCTTTTTGAAACGACATTATTCCAGTTGTACCTCACTTCTATATATCACACAGTATCGGGTTCTTTTGGCATTTGTTCATGTGGAAATAGCAAAATGCCTCAAGTACGGAGATACGCTGCTGAATTTCCACCAGGCCCTTAGTAACCTCTTAGCCTCCTGTGGTACTTGCACCATCTAGTGGGCACCCAGCATACTAACAGGCAAGACAAGAAACCGCAGTCCATTTGTACAGCTGCCACACACAAGCCTCATTTACATAGGAAGCTTCTAGGAAGTCAGGCTTTCCCATAAGAGACTTTCCTTGAGCCTGCAGTCCTCACTGCAGAGTTTGCATGCAGTCAGCCTTGTACAGAGCTTTAAGTGTGCCAGGTCTGACAGTCTCACCCCTTAAACTATTTTTTGGGTGATTTGAGGGAAGTCTCACAGGGTCGCAAATGAGGATCATCCTTTTTTTTTTTTTTTGCCCTTTGCCATAACTTCAAGTGGGGTTAGTATGCAGAGCTATATTTCGGGTTCTGAGACAAGATTTAGCCAAACTGTCCTTACTTGGCCTGGCTGAAAATTAGATTAAAAACCCCTAATAATGTCCATAATGGGAGACTGTTACACAGTTTGACCACCCTTTGTGTAAAAAATAATTTCGTATTTGTCGTCCTGAAATGTTTGTTTATTTACTGAATTTTGTTAACCAGACAGGCCCACTGGAACAAAAGTCCCTTTTTCAGGGGCGACCTGGATTTAATTACACATAATATAGATTATACAGAGTCAGAGTACACAAGAACAATGTACCAAGCCAAGTACATTCAAGATATATATCCAGTATACACAGGGGTGCAGGAGATTAGTACAAAAGCAAAAACAAATTACAGGTCAGGGCAATAACGCAGAAAAATACATTCAAGATGGGTACCACGATGGTATGCTGTAGTTCAAAGTACAATAAGGAGGTATAACGTCACCATGTACAGACCAGGGGCACAGAGGTGAAGCAGCAGCCGCAGGTCAGTGATTACACAAGCACAGGCTGTGCTACAGTAGATATACCTTTAGGCCTTTTTTAAAGCCTCCAAGTGAGGAGCAGTTTTGGAGGGAATCAGGCAGAGTATTCCATAGGGATGGAGCTAAACCACCAAAGGATCTCACTCCTGCACTAGACCTAACCCTGGGTATTTCTAACAAGGGGCAACCAGAGGACCTGAGCACTCTCCATAATGGTTTAAGCTGCCTTGGAGGCAGGGAGGGGTAGAACCTTTTACATTTTTGTATCTGAGCCAGAGGAGAGGACATTCCAGCTTGCCGTCCAAGGATGGCCAATTCAGAGGGAGGAAGACATTGCAGCGATGCATCCTCGGTGGGGCACCCAGGGCAAATCAGCCAGTCTTACTGTACAGTACTTTAAGTTTATTAGGTTCAGTGCTTCTCAAGGAGTCAAGAGCTGGGGCTCCATATTGTTCAAGTTCAAGTTTATTTTACTAGGATGAGACTCCACTGAGCCAGCTCATTTTCAAGGAGGTCCTGGGTAGGATAACATACAGTATATCATAAGTACATATTGTAAGAGGGGGTGCAGCATGCTCCTGGCAATAACCCGTTGAGATTCCTTGGATAGGTCACTGCCTGAGCGATACAGCAAACCAATTTATTTGGTGCAGGGGTTTAGAAACATAATCAATATGGGTTCTGAAGGAGACTTCTTGGTCCAGGTATACCCCTAGGTATTTAATTGCCTCAACCGCCTCAAAGAGGTCACCACCAAATGTGGATTAGAACTAGTGGGTACTGCCTGGCTGTACCCAAATGTCTGGGGCCAAACAGTATGGCTTTTGTCTTTTTGATGTAAAGAACCAATTCACTGGACGATAACCACCTTTAGAGAGTCACTATGTACTCAGCAAGAAGGTAGTTAATGAGGGGGGACATCTTCTGAAACTCCTATAGCTAAAGCTGAATGTGCACCCCTCCACAGTGACCAGGTAAATCATTTGCAAATAGGGAAAAGAGCAATGGGCCTAAGACAGACCGCAGAAGGACACCATCAATGGTCAGTTACAGGTTGTAGTGTGGATTGTGTCTCTTCCCATTTCACTTTCTGAGCTCTGTCAGTCAGGTAATGTGTGTACCACCAGCAGGACAAGCTATCTAGACTAAGCATCCTGAGTGTTTTCTTTAGCAAGAGATCATGATTAACTAGATATAATGTTTTAGTGAGATCTAGAAAGATCACACCAGTCATGCACCAGTCTTACTGGGCTTATCTGCAAGTTACGCCGTCTTAGTGCACATAATTCCTGCCCTTCCATGCAATTTAGTTTGTCCATTAGTTCCTTATCTTCATGAACTGAGAATAATAAATCTCCCCTTATGCGCCTCTGATCCAGACTTTGCAACTCCAAGTCCCCCAATCTTTCCTCATATGTTTTATTTTCTAAAGCACAGATCATCTTTGTCACATTATGTTGCATTTTTTCTATTCTGAGGTTATCACCCACAGTCAGACCTCCCCATACTTGTGACCTGTAGTCTGTAAGTGGCTTCACATAACTACGATACAGTGTTAGTGTCACCTCTCATAACCTGTGCGAAAAATGTCTCTTAACAGTATTCAGTAAATTGTTAGCTTTATTGCACACTGAATTGACAGGTTTCCGATTCTGTAAATCATCTGTAATAAAAAGTCCTAAATCCTTCTCACCGTCTGTTACTCATAGTTTATTCCCATTTATGCAACACATGTGTGAGGACAAACACCAAGGTAAAAAGTGTCATCTGGACCTCCTGTGAAGATAATGTCTTGCACAGTACAATACGTCATCCTGTTACCGTCTGATGTCACCTACATCACTGGTATCAGAATGCCCTACCCAGCCGAAGCTCCCAATTCAATTGCCTCAAAAGTAAGAGTGTGTCTGTTTGAACCACGTGGTTCTCAGAAATGCAAGCTGCTGTGCAGCTCTCACACTCAGCAACTGCCAACTCTGCTCGACTGTCCTGTTACCTTACCCAAGGCTACAAATTTCACTTACACCCGCTGCAGCGAGGATTTTAATGTTCACGATCCGGCAAACAGCCCGCATGTCACCCACACCCAACTTTGCTCCCTCCCGCCTACATGCCTACCTTGCACCCTGCAGCACGCATGCCTGCCTGCCTTGCTCCCTACTGTCCGTACGCCTGACTGTCTTGCTCCATCCATCCCATCTTTCAACCACTGACCAGCTTTTGATGATTGAAAACAATGGAGAAACCTAAAACCGAAGTAGTCTGAAGCACAAAGGAGAAAAAAAGTGCAGTCTACCAACCTTGTTCCCAGACCACAACACTGTTCTCTGTCGCGTTCCATTTTTCAAGGAAAATACAACAGCATTAAAGTAAAACAAAACAAACAGCTAGAAAAGCTGACTAGCTCCAAAAAAAGAAAAAAAAAACAAAACTCTGTTTAGTTTAAAATTACAGTTTGCTCTGGCGACATCTAGAGGGGGAGCTTAAAAATACAGCCTATTTTACCTGTTGTAGCTATCTAGTTACTCCCTTCGTTCAGTGGCACAGTGGCATTTTGGCCCTCACACACATGTTGTAAAAACAGAACATGACATGACATGGCCTGACTGAAGATCATAGTTCTCTTCATTCAAGGTCACTGATATTAAGAAATCTCACTCGTGACTTTGACATTCATGAGATATCATGGTATCAGTGGCCTCTCATGAACATACATATGTTTGTTTGTTTATTATACTAAACGGGTAAGCAGGTAAGCACACTGGACATTTAGTCCATTTACAGGTGCTACCCAACACATACAGACATGTCATAAACATACATTAATACAACCATTAGCATACATAACATATAATAAAAACACATGAATCAAATTAATCATAACATGTTCAGACAAAGACAAAAAATGCTGAAACAACATTCTGAAAAACAATGTACTTGATTCAATATTCCTAATGTCAACAGGGACAGCATTCCAGTTATTAGGGCCAGCATAAGCAAACGACCGTTGCCCACAGGACATTTTCATAAAAGGAAGTTTAAATATATTATTAACTGTTCTAGCTCTAGAGTGGTATTGAGAATGATATAATTGAAAATAATTTAGCAAACTTTGAGGGGCACCATAAAATATGATATAACTATGATATCTTCAGTCAGGCCATGTCATATCCCCTATTTATACAGTAATCAGATTGTGTATTATTTCTTCCTAAGTGTATACTAAAATATTTGACTACATTGAATTCCATATTCCATGTCTCAGTCCATGCCACCATTTTGTTCAGGGTAGGGCTTCTGCATCCTTACGAGTGTTAACTCTCCCTCCTAGTTTAGTGTCCTCTGCAAACTTACTGCAGAATTTGTTTATGCCTATACCTTGGTCATGTATGAAGATTCCAAACAATGTAGGGCCCAGTACTGAACCCTGCGGAAACCCACTAGTAACACTGTCTTCAAATTAAGTACTGCCCTTCACCCTCACCTTTTGATTTTTCTCCTCCAATCAATTCTTTATTAAGTTGACTATTTTTTTTATTTAGCCCAATGTCCAATATTTGCATGATTAATTTTCCATTTTGTACAACATCAAAGCCCTTGCAGAAATCCAGAAAGACAATGTCCATAGCACTGGCCTTTTCCAGTTCCCAGCTATAATGTATTGTCAGTTAAATGTTTTTTCACTTAGTATTTATCCCATTTACACCTGCCTGCCCCTATCTGGCCACTCCCCTCCCCAGCCCAGTCAGCCACTATTCCTGGAACATACCCTGTTCCTAAGACTTGCCCCTTGTTGCAGGGTTGGTGGGCTTTGCGCCCCCTTCCAAAGCGGGAACCAGTTGGTGCCCAGTCGGTGGTGCCAGGCCTGCAGAAGGGCTGTCCCTCATCCTACTGTGGCTGGGATTCTTCCTCCATTTTCTTGCCCCTGGGACAGCATGCAAGGATGAAGATCATGTATCAACATCCTATACCTTTCAGGGCCCCCCTTCTGCCATGGCACCTAGCCTCCGCTAGTATGGCACATTGCTGGACGTACAACCTTCCCTGGGAGAGAAAAGCAGTCCTCACAACACTCGATCCTCTCTTTCCCCCTGCGTGAGGAGAGCAGTCCTCATAACACTCGATTCTCTCTTTCCCCCTGCATGAGGAGAGCAGTCCTCACAACACTCAATCCTCTCTTTACCCCTGGGTCAGGACAGCAGTCCTCACAACACTCGATCCTCTCTTTCCCCTGAGAGAGGAGAGCAGTCCTCACAACACTCGATCCTCTCTTTCCCCCTGGGAGAGGAGAGCAGTCCTCACAACACTCGATCCTCTCTTTCCCCCTGGGACAGGAGAGTAGTCCTCACAATGCTCAATCCTCTCTTTCCCCCTGGGAGAGGAGAGCAGTCCTCACAATGCTCGATTCTCTATTTCCCCCTGGGAGAGGAGAGCAGTCCTCACAATGCTTGATCCTCTCTTCCTAACCTGGGAGAGGACAGCAGTCCTCACAATGCTCAATCCTCTCTTCCCACCCTGGGAGAGGAGAGAAGGGCAGTCCTCACAACACTCAGTCCTCTCCTTCCCACCCTGGTAGGGAAGCGCAATCCTCACAACACTCGATCCTCTCTTTCCCCTCTGGGACAGGAGAGCAATCCTCACAACACTCGATCCTCTCTTCCCCCTGGATGACCACTGGAGACTCAAGTACTCTACTGAACCTGGGTCACTGGCATAGCAGGCAGAAGCACTACCAGTGTGTCACCAAGCTAGCCCTGTCAGTTTAATTTTTAACTTGCTTACAACATTATTTTTCCCCATGTCAGTTCCTTCTTCCCTTAGTGTCCTGCGCTGCAAAAAAAAAAAAAGTGTGTTTGTCCGAGTTGGGTTATGGAATTTTTGTCTGTGCAGTTAGCTGGTAAAGAAAGATGCTGTGAATTAGGGGAAGTGGCTTAGAGAGAAGGAAGCCAGGTGTTTGCATTTAAAAACTGACCTAGATAGCTTTGTGGCAGAGAACAGCAAGAGGAAGAAGTTGTTAGAACTGTACTACTCTACTGGACTAAAGAACTAGAACTCTACTACTGGGAATTTCAATTTAGGGTAAAAACAAACAAAACAAAGTGTTTGTCCGAATTGGGTGAAGGAATTGTTATCTGTGCAGTCAGCTAGGTGAAGAAAGAAACTGAATTAGGAGGAGTGGCTTAGAGAGAAAGAAGCCAGTGTTTGCATTTAAAAACTGACATAGATAGCTTTGTGGCAGAGAACAACAAGAGGAAGAAGTTTCTTTTAGAACTTTACTGGGACTATACTGCCCTCCATCCCTAGCCAGTTCTACTTTTATAGGCACAGGATTTGACTGACAACAGGGACTTCCTGTTTGGGAGCAGGAAGGGAATGATCACAGAGCCACAAAAGACTCACCATCCTAGAAGGGAAAGAACAGCTCCCAACCCCCAGCTGCTGGAGGTCTGACTCTGAGCAAGTAAGGAGGAGATTACTGAAGAATATAGGAACTTACTGTCCTAGAACAGGAAGATCAGGAGCTTTATGGGCACGGAGGCAGTAGGAAAGTAGGGAGGGAAAAAAAAATGATATTAAAAAAAATAAATAAATAAACAAAGAGAGGAAAGAGTAAGTATACAAAAACAGTTAAGGGACCATAAAGAACACATGATGGGAGTGGTGCAGTGCAGTGGTTGTGGAGCAGCAGTCTTCAGGGAGATATTCTGGAGGATGCGGTGTTGTCCCATCTGCAGGCACCTCTCTGGGCTGAGGAAGGAGGTTGCTCATCTCCATGCTGAGTTGGCCAGGAATCGGGGGAATCTCCTTTCCTACCCAGGGACCATCAGGGCCACCACCGCTGCCTCAGAGGTTGCCAAGAAAGAGGAGCGGTTGGACCACAGTGGCCTCAGGGAGGGTGAGGGTGGTGGAACAGAGGCACATCCCTCCAGTTGTACCTCTCCACAATTCATATACCATTCTGGCAGAGTGTGGTTCCTCTATGGAGGCACCCGCAGTAGAGACCAAGGAGGATGCTGGGAACCTCCACAAAGGAGACCTACAGGAGGGTAGCATGGAACCCCATAGGGGAAGGAAACAACTCCTGCTGGGGGACTCCATTATTAGGAGGGTAGAACTGGGGGAGAGGAAGGTAAGGTGCCTGCCTGGCACCATGGCTTGGAAGGACAGGGAGCAAATCCTCACTATCGCAGGAGCAGCTGCACGGGAGAGGGAGCTGGATGTCACTGTCCACCTAGGGACAAATGACCTGGCTGGGAAAGGGATCAGAGCAGTGCAGGAGCATTTACGGAGTTGGGAAGGGGCCTTAGACAAGTAGCATGAACGGTAACCTGCTCAGAGGTGCTGCCTGTTTATGGTATGGGTGAGGCTAGGGTGCTCCGTACCATGGGATCTAATCAGTGGTTGAAAAACTGGTGCAGAGGTCAGGGTTTTGGCTTTATTGGGTACTGGGGGTCCACCTAGAGGGATGCAGGCCTATACTGGTGTGATGGTCTGCATCTGTCCAGGAGAAGAACAAGGATCCTAGGTGATAGGTTTAAATGCTTTATTGGCAAGCATTTAAACTTGCCAAGGGGGGAGGCACTGAAAAGGAGAAGGGAAATCCTAGCCCCCCCCCCCAAAAAAAAATCATAGTAGTTAGTGAGGTAAACACCAAGATAGAGAAGTCAATAGGGACAAGGGCAGGGGTACATGGAGAAAAAGACAAAGGCAGTAAGGACAGGGATGGGGCAAAAAGGGGTATGGCCATCAACAAATGGAGGGTAATGAGTACCAATGCCCGCAGTCTAGGTAACAAGCTCCCTGAACTGGTGGCCTTGATGGAACAGGGATGCCTGGATATCGTGGCAGTCACAGAAACATGGTACACAGAGAACTATGATTGGGATGTCAACACACCAGGGTACACAATCTACAGGAAGGACAGGCAAGGTGGAAGAGGAGGAGGAGTAGCTCTCTATGTAAGGGAAGGGATCAACGCAATGGAACAAAAATGTAAACAGGGAGGCGAGATGGCACTGTATGTCACCCTGAAGACTGGAAAGGGCACCACAATCCACATGGGAATCGTATAAGACCCCCCTCTCAGGGGGAGGAAATGGACAAGGAAATGACAGAAGGCATCCTTAGGATGGCAGAGAAAGGGGAGATATTGTTGATGGGGGACCTGAATATGCCAGATGTTAACAGGAGCACCATTACTGCAGCCATATCCAAGAGCAGGGCCATTCTTGATGCACTACAGGGGGCATGCCTCAGACAGCTAGTGTTGGAACCCACTCGGGAGGGAGCAATCTTAGACCTGGTATTCTCAAATGGGGACGGAGCAAGGATCTCAGACCTAGAAATGGGTAGCCATCTGGGAACAAGTGACCACCAAACAGTGTGGTTCACGATAAACTCAGCTGTAGAGCCAAGCCATACAAAAGTGAAGATACTGGACATCAGCGGGGCTGATTTTGTCAAAATGGGAGAATGCCTCAGAAAAGCACTAGCAAACAGGCAAGATGGAGGGGTGGAGCAACACTGGGGAAACATCAAAACCGCCATCACAGAGGCAACAAGCCTTTGTGTGAAGCAAATAAATCAAAATGAAAGAAAAAAACACTATGGTTCTCAAAGGAAGTGGTGGGGAAGGTTAGGGAGAAAAATATAGCATTCAGGAAGTACAACGAAACACAGAAGGAGCAGGACAGAGAACTGTACCAGTTAAAGCAGAAGGAAGCGGGGAAGACAGTCAGAACAGCAAAGGCCCAACCTGAGAAAAGATAGCCAACTCGGTTAAGAAGGGGGATAAAACCTTTTATAGGTACATTAGGGAGCGAAGAAAGACAAAGGGAGGGATACTGAGGCTGAATAAAGAGCAGGGTGGGTGGGGAGAGAGGGATAATGAAAAAGCAGGGATACTAAATGAATACTTCTGTTCAGTATTCACAAAGGAAGAGGAGAAGGAGGTACCAAATCCAGTCAATAGAAGCACTATGGAAAGGGGGTTGATAACAGTCCTTTCACATAAGAAAGGGTTCTGAAAGAACTCCTAAAACTGAAAGTGGACAAAGCGATGGGGCCTGATGGGATTCAACCCAGAATTCTAAAAGAACTAAGGGGAGAATTAGTAACACCACTGACTACCCTTTTTAACAAATCATGGGAGGATGGTGTGGTACCTGAGGACTGGAGGAGGGCGGATGTGTTTCCCCTTCACAAAAGTGAGAGCAAGACAGAGGCAGGAAACTACAAACCTGCCAGTTTGTCCTCAGTGGTAGGGAAAATGATGGAATCACTTCTGAAAGAAAGAATATTTTAATACTTAGAGGCCAGTGGGGCAGAGGACCCAAGGCAGCATGGATTCACAGCAGGAAGGTCACGTCAGATGAATCTAATCGATTTCTTTGACTGGGTGACCAAAGTCGTAGACCAGGGAGGGGCTGTGGAGGGCTGGGGGATACTGGGATGCGTAGGAGAGGCATCACCAGTAGAAAACAGTAAGGATGTCATCCCTCCGTACAGACAGTTGGTGAGACCCCATCTGGAGTACTGCATGCAGTTCTGGAGACCCCATCTCCGCAAAGACAGACAGGGTGGAGGCTGCCCAGAGGAGGGCAACCAAAATGGTACAGGCTCTGCACCAGAAGACATACAAAGATAGACTAAAGGAGGTTAATATGTATACCCTCGAGGACAGGAGGGAGAGGGGGGACATGATAGAAACTTTCAAGTACCTCAAAGGAATCAACAAAGTCCAAGAGAGTAGCATCTTTCAGAAAAAGGGATGTGCAAGAACAAGGGGACACAATTTGAAGATAATGGGTGGACAACTCAGAGGTAATGTGAGGAAGTATTTTTTCACGTAGAGGGTTGTGGATGCATGGAACAGCCTTCCTGAGGAGGTCGTGGAGTCAAAAACTGGGGGAATTCAAGAATGCATGGGACAGACATAAGGCAATTCTAGTGAGAGGCAGGAGGAAGTAGGCTGTTGGTTAACTAGGATCTGCAGCTTATCCATTAGGCAGGGAAGTGGGCAGACTAGATGGGCCAAGCGGTCCTTATCTGCCATCAAATTCTATGTTTCTATGTCTTCCTGTTTTTTGCTGATCACGCTGTTTTAAAATGAAAACAAAAATGGCTGTTTAGTTTTCAACTGTGTATTTTTGTTCCATGCAATGATGTAAAATGGGCTGCCATAAAATGACTCCGTCCAGTGTTCCAAATCACGGCCCCTACAGACTCAGTAGTTTTTTCTGCACACTTTAAGCCTTTACCTTACGGGAAACCCTTGCCTCCTACACAGATCTGAGGGAAGACAAAAGTTGCATCAACCAGCTTGCTCATCACAGGTTTGCACAGAACTAATATTCAAAACAGGCAGCTCAGGACCAGATGACAGAGCCAAGCAGTAACAGAAGTATTTTCAAACTGCAGTGAAGATGCACGGCTGCCTATCTAAACCTCCACACAAATCCAATGTTAGGATACTTTAAATTAATACTTTGTTAAAGTGCACAAAGAAAGTAGGACTTTCATAGTGTATGCAGCCGTGCAGCTTCTCTGTGGTTTCAAAATACTTGCATAGAAACAAACAGCTTGACAGAGTGGTTGTGAAACAGAGAGTCCCCTTCTGTACTTGCTTTAGCCGGGAGCCCATATTCAGGGCTACAAGACCAATTTGAAGCAAACTTCTGCAGCCTAGGTGACCCAATTACAGGCACAAATGAATATCAATTTCTGCAAGCTAGCACAGATGAATAACCCAACTTTCACACGTACAATTTTGAAAATAGGTTACGCTTAAAAAAAATTGGCTACTCCCCGAACTTGGATCCAAAGTTTTTTTTTGGTCAGTTTCATTTGTAGGCTACTTAACAAAAATCAGCCTTTAGAATCAGTTAAATTGCTTAAGCCTGCTGACAGCGGCTTCTACTCCAAATGTATTCGTCAAAATCGGTTACATGTGCCACTGATGCAAATTAACATGGGGCAGCAGTCCTTCAGTTATCAAACAGCAACTGCATGGAATTCTACTCCCTTAACCATTCAAAACTCTCCTCCAATGGTTTTACCAAATCACTGACAGAGCATTTTTATTTGTGAATGTCTGTATATATACACCACATGACCTCTATCTCTGTACAACTGTACCTGTGATATTTTGTTTATTCTGTATGCATGCTGTACTAGTTACACTTCAAGTGTCCGTTAACTACACTGTAGTTAAGGTGTAACTACACTAACTGCAATGTAGTTGCATGCAACAAACATGCCAACTATTGTGTAATTACACTGTTGCATGTAATGATTAGTTAGCTTGTGCCTGAAAAAATCCCTTTTGGTTCCAGTGCACTTACCCCAATAACAAAATAATACACTATACTCAATATATTTACAAGGGAGTAAGGCAGAATATATACACTGCATGCAATTCAATTAAAAAGGTAGACAATTATCAACTCAAATGTAACCCAGATGAAGAATAAACTTCATGCAGTCACGTAAGTGATATTTATCAAGCACAGTGAAGAGGAGTAAATAATGTGTTGCAAGTGACTCTACTGTAATCTCATTACTTTTTCTAGTAATGCCAACTGGAATGGATTACTTGTTCAGAAAAGTGATGCTGTAAAATAAGTATATGTAGAACGCATGGGGAGGGTGTGTGTAACAAGGATTTTTTTTTTGGTTTGTTACACACACAAGCTGTGGAATATCCAGTAAACCACAAGAACAAAGCTTGAGTGGTTTATAAGGGAATCCCACACTGAAGGTGAGTGAAATATCTGAGTTGCCACTCTTCCCATGCTTTATTTATTTATTTATTTTAACTGGTACAAAAAAAACGCAGTCACAACATGTCTTGACAACAAACGAGAAGCAACACAGTACACCTTTTCTAGTTTCCAGCCGTAGTTACTAGCTTAGCAATGTGTGCTGTCTCGCTTGTTCTGGCAAAAAACCTTACTGTTAAAGTCATCAATGTCACCATGTCTCCACCTTGTGGTCAGCGGATGGGTCTCCTAAAACACCCACATACACACAGCAACAGGCAACTTGCCGATGAACAAAGTTGTTGCTAATCGGTTTGCAAGTAAACCTCATAAGGAAGCACAATATAGATTACCTGCATTCCTCTGCCTTCCTTCCACGGCTGCACTTGGTCCATGGTTTTCTATAGCCTGTCAGCCACAATCAGCAGTTGATGTCTTTGTTACTCTCTTTTAACAAGGCATTGTGCTGTGTGACTGAATATCTCAATGAATGTACGGCGCTGCTCCCACTACCCTGACTAGTAGTACTCCCAGAGCCCATCGACAGTGCAGGATCCAGGTTTGCATCCTGTCAGAAAAAAGAGGCTTGCACCTCAGAAAAGCATGATCAGCTGAGTAGTTTGACAGTTGCTGTGTGAGAATGGAGAAAGTATTTTCTGTCTCTGAAATGCCTGATAGAGTTCTGGTATATTACTGTAGCTCCATTATATATCCCCTGTTGTACACAGGTGTGCGTTTAACAGAGTTTGACAGGGTCTGAAAATGGTGCATAATCAGGGCACACCATATTACATTTTCATACACAGTAACACATTACTGTAATGCATTTCTACTGTTACTCCTTCCCCATACAAAACACTATCTGGTTCCACCACTCACCTCCTCCAACCCCAATGCTCCTACCTCATACAATAATTTCAGGGCTGAGGGCTTGGACCCTCCATCTCCACCAGTTCAAGTGCCTCCATATAACCTTCATCCATCCACGCCTTACTGGCCAGCCCAGTCTCATGGTAAGCACTTCTGGACACGTAGGGAAACATAGAAACATAGAATTTGATGGCAGATAAGGACCGCTTGGCCCACCCAGTCTGCCCATTTCCCTACCTACTGGATAAGCTGCAGATCCTAGTTAACCAGCAGCCTACTTCTTTCTACCTCCACCCCCCAGAATTGCCTTATGACTATCCCATGCATGCTTGAATTCCACCACTGATTTTGACTCCACAACCTCCTCCGGAAGGCCATTCCATGCATCCACAACCCTCTCTGTGAAAAAATACTTCCTTAAATTACCTCTGAGCCGCCCCTCTATCTTCAAATTCTGCCCTCTTGTTCTTGCACACCTCTTTTTTGAAAGATGCTACCCTCTTGGACTTTGTTGATTCCCTTGAGGTGCCTGAAAGTTTCTATCATGTCCCCCTCTCCCTCCTTTCCTCGAGGCTATACATATTAAGCTCCTTAAATCTCTCTTCATATGTCTCTCCGTGCAGACCCTGCACCATTTTAGTCTCCTCCTCTGGACAGCTTCCATCCTGTCTATGTCTTTGTGAGATTGGGTCTCCAGAACTGCACACAGTACTCCAGATGGGGTCTCACCAGCTGTCTGTACAGAGGGATAATAACTTCCTGTTTTCTACTGGTGATGCCTCTCCCTATGCATCCTAGTATCTCCCCAGCCCTCCTTGCTGCCTTCTCACATTGCTTGCCCACCTTTAGGTCATCTGATATGACTACCCCCAGGTCCCTTTCCATTTTTGTTGTTGTTAATATCTCACCCCCCATTGTGTACTCTTCCCCTGGGTTTTTGTTTCCCAGGTGCATTACCCTGCACTTCTTAGCATTGAATCTAAGCTGCCATACATTTGACCATTCCTCTAACCTTGCCAAGTCCCTCTCATCCTTTCCACCCCACCCTGTGCATCAACTCTGTTGCAGATCTAGGTGTCATCTGCAAAGAGACATCTTTTCCTTCCAGTCCTTCTGCAATGTCGCTATAAAGACATTGAAGAGGACTGTCCTATACTGAACCCTCATGTACCCCGCTAGTAACCCTCCTTTCTTCTGAGGGACTCCATTTACTATTACTCTCTGTGTCCTATTCTCCAGCCAATTCTTTACCCAGGCTGTCATCTTGGGACCCACTCCCAGGCTGGCTAACTTATATATTATCTTGTGTGGGACTGTGTCAAATGCCTTGCTAAAGTCTAGGTAGGCCATGTCCACAGCCCCTCCTGATCTACTACTTTGGTCACCCAGTCAAAGAAATCTATCAGATTCAGCTGGCATGACCTTCCCGCTGTGAATCCATGCTGCCTAGGGTCTTGTGCCCTCTGACCTCTAGATACTCGACAGTTCTTTCCTTTAGAAGTGATTCCATCATTTTCCCTATCACTGAGGTTAAACTAACAGGTCTATAGTTTCCTGCTTCTGCCTTGCTCCCACTTTTGTGAAGAGGAATCACATCTGCCCTCCTCCAGTCCTCGGGTACCACCCCATCCTCCCATGATTTGTTAAAGAGGGTAGTCAGTGGTGTCACTAGTTCTACCCTTAGTTCTTTTAGAATTCTGGGATGAATCCCATCAGGCCCCATTGCTTTGTCCACCTTCAGTTTTAAGAGTTCTTTCAGAATCCTTTCTTCTGTAAATGGGCTGGTATCAACTTCTGTATCCAGAGTGTTACTACTGTTTGTTTTATGTACCTCCCCCTCTTCCTTTGTAAATACTGAGCAAAAATATTTGTTTAGTATCTCTGCCTTTTCACATTCTCCCTCTGCCCACCCTCCCTTCCCTTTATTAAGCCTCACTATCCCTCCCTTGGTCTTCCTTTGCTCCCTGATGTACCTATAAAAGGTTTTATTCCCCTTCTTAACTGAGTTGGCTATCTTTTCCTCAGTTTGGGCCTTTGCTGTTCTGTCTGCCTTCCCAGCCTCCTTTTGCTTTAACTGATACAGTTCTCTGTCCTGCTCCTGCTGAGATTCCTTGTACTTCCTGAATGCTTTCTTTTTCTCTTGAACCTTCACTGCCACTTTCTTTGAGAACCATAGTGGTTTCTTACATACGTCTTGTTTTGTTTATTTGCTTCACACAAAGGCTCGTTACCTCTGTGATGGCAGTTTTATTATTCCCCATTGTTCTTCACCCTCCTTCCACCCATTTGCTAGTGCATTCCTTAGGCACTCACCCATTTTGGCAAAGTCAGCCCTCCTAAAGTCCAGTACTTTTGTCTTTGTATGGCTTGACTCTATTGCTGTGTTTATTGTGAACCACACTGTTCGATGGTCGCTAGTTCCCAGATGGCTACCCACTTCTACATCTGTGATCCTCTCTCCATCTCCATTTGAGAGTATCAAGTCTAATATTGCTCCCTCTCGAGTGGGCTCCAGTACTAGTTGTCTAAGGCATGCCCCCTGTAGGGCATCTAGAATAACTGCACTCTTCGAAGTGGCAGCTGCAAGGGAGAAACTTATCGTTGGACTGGGCTGGTCAGTAAGGTGTGAAGGTGCAGATGGCAGTCAGACTGGAGGAGCTGGAGGGTTGGAGCACTGAGCTCTGACAGTATTCTGTAAGACTGGCTTGGGGGGGGGGGCGTGGGAGTTGAGAAAGTCGGGACAGGAGACCAGAGAGATTTTTTTGAGTCTTAGGAGGAACTGGAGAATGGGACAGCAGGATACCAGAGATATGTTCTGAGTGTTAGGGGGAACTGGGGAGGAGGGCAGCAACGTACAAGATATAGTTGTATACGGGGGTGGGGGGTGCAGGACATGCAATATAATCTTATATTCTGAGGGGCAATGGGAGCAGCAGAATGACAGATATCTGGAGTTGGGGAGAAGGCTAAAGAAGAGGTTTGACACGCGTTACCCTGAAGAAAACACTAAACCCGCTAGAGCTGAATACTCACTGTGTGACCTTGGGCAACTCACATAACCACTCAGTGCTCCAGTCCACCCAGATACAGAAATAGGTAGAAGCAGGACCCACTGCAAACAAGATGCTGCGTCTAAGCTGGACTATCCTTGGTAAATAAACTATAATTTCAAAAACAAAATTTCAGGTTGTGGCAGGGTTTGGCAGTCAAGTTGTCCGAGTGGCTTGGGTGACAGATGGGCCAGATAAGTAGTTGGTTGTTTTTAAAATCAGGGAGGTGGAGGAGGCCAGGGAAAACAAAAAGCAATACAGTACTGTAAAGTAATACAAAAAATATGCATTACAGTTACAGTACACTTTGTATACAAACTGCAACAAGTAATGGTAACACATTACGATTTTTATTTAGTTTTTGTTTACCAGGTAGGTGCACTAGACAATACAATGTCTATTTTCAGGCACAACCTGGGAGACATGCAACATCAAACAACAGTATCACAGTGAAAGACAGTTGTACATTTATCAATGGTAGTAGACAAACAATTCAATGGTACAAAAAACATATGAGCAAACACAACATGCGCACCACTGGAAAAAGTCCAATTACAGCAGCAAACGCAGTGTGTCAGGTATATGAGCATTTATGAGAGGACTGTAGGAACTTTGGGAGAAACTGGTAACTTTGTCACTTTTAAAAAGTAGTTTCTGCACTGGAGGGCTCACGTACTGGCACCTCATCTGCCTCCACGCTGCCAACCCGAGTTCGGGAATGGACCAGGGTCGGCCGGGGGGGGGGGTTGGAGGATTGAGTGTCCCACAGGATGCTCTCCTCCTCTGGTGGAGGGAGGACAGTGGACTCTGCTGCGACACCGCCACCTGGGTGACCACAGGTGGTAGTGCAAGCACAGCCATATGGGGACCGGGGTGCTTCCAGACTGGGACACACGTGTTGCGTGAGTCTGCTCAATCCACGCCCACGGGGCACCCAAGGGAGGGGAGGAAATGGAAGAAAAATCTGAGGCCCCACAGAATTATGGCACACTCCCTTCCTGTCGTAGACCCAAGAATTTGGAGTTTTGACTATGTCACATCATGGTTTCAGAACTGTGGGCACTGTACAATACGGCAACAAGTTTTTCTGTGGCTTCACAGCTTCAGAAATGTTAGCAGGAACTTATCAGTACAGTGCCCATGGTTCTGAAACCATGACGTGACATAGTAAAAACTCCAAATTCTTGGTTCCATGAAAGGAACTGCACAGAATGTTGTCCGTACAAAGAACACAATACAAAACACAACTGACAGATTCAGCTTTTATTGAGGCACAGTTAAATAGGGATCCTTTAGCGGTATTAATATAATTTATGAAAATAGAGACATTACAAGCAGCTGCACATAAGTAATCAATTCCTGTCCCCTTTAATCTAACCCTAGGAAATAATAAGGCACAAGGTGAAGTCAAGTGCCTTACACTGCTAGAGTTAGTTCAATCCCTGGAGTGTGTTACTGCTACTATTAAACTAAACTGTTTTTATGGTTTAAGAAGAATGTTTGGATA
Source organism: Neoceratodus forsteri (assembly GCA_016271365.2). NCBI lineage: Eukaryota > Metazoa > Chordata > Ceratodontiformes > Ceratodontidae > Neoceratodus > Neoceratodus forsteri. Next base: position 1,691,724,687 of record CM057456.1, on the reverse strand, counting down.
GCTTAAAGTCTAACGGATTTGTTGTCTATGAGGGTTGCCAGATGTAAACCTAACCCTTTCAGAATGCAGTCACTCAGACTGCTCCACCTACAGACATTATATAAATGTGGTCTGTGAATGGTATATTGTGAAATGCTAGGCAAAGGGACAATTTACAGGAAGGACACAAATGATGTACAAAGCGTAGTCGGACATCTGAAAAAGTCTGTAATATACATAGCCTAAAGTGCATAGCATAGCTAAAGTGTCATGCTGATGTCTGGTTACAGTGAGCGAGGAGATACGAAGACGCAAGAACAAATGATTCCCTTCATTTATTCACTGTGTCATTTCTTACTGTATGTTCAAAGCCAGACTGAAATCTCAGTGTATTAATGCAGTTGCACATAAATGTTTTATTTGCTGGAGGTCTGTTATTTATTAGCTTATTTGGTTTGTACATTTTTGTCTCCAAATGTTGTTTGTATATTTTTCAATTGAGTCCCCCTTGAAAATGGGCATTGGATGCCCTTGTGTTCTTACCCGATAAAAAAGGAAAAAAGATGAATGGAAACAAAGATAAATGTAGTGTTTGAGCTAATCAGGGGCAGCACATTTTTTATTTAAATCAGACTGCTTTCAACTCAATTCTTCCAATAGCACTTTTGGAGGTCTGAACATTCCATCACTTAACCTTCATACAAGTGAAGTGTCAGTGGCTCAGAAGGTTGCACACTCGCCTCTGGGGCCAAAAGATTGAAAGGTCCTGAGTTTTAGCCCCACAGCAGGTACCTGGGGTAATACCCATAACTGACATGGTAGTGCAATATAAAGAGGGTGCTGCACTGCTGAGGTGCTGTCCCTCAGATGATGTTAAACCAAGGTCACTTTGGACTATCTAGTCGTACAGTGTTCCGGCACTGAGCAGGCTCTCCCCTGGACTCAAATAAATCAGACATTCTGAAGTTAGAGCCAGATTCATTTTGTGCATCAGAATGAGGTAAAGGGTCCTTACTGTAAGTAGGTAGGGTTTTGGTGGGGCCCGTAGATTCCTCAGACATGTCCGACTGCCTGCTAGCATTGTCACTGGTGATTGGAGGAGCTGTTGATGCACTCACAGGGTCCGTGGTCACAGCAGAGTCCCACATTGCAGGTTACAAACTAAGCACGAAGTCCCATGTCATAGCAGAAATAATTTTGGCTGCCGTAACCAGTCTTGGAGAGGTCAAGGGCGTCTCGCCCAAGATTGCTGCCACCCAGCAGCTCGAAGAGCGGCTTCAGGAGTCCAGGTGCTGTTTTGCCTCAGGGTGCGGTTGAGATGTAGTTCATAAGTGAAGCTGAGACCTCGGGGTGGCCTGAGAAGTAGACGCAATGGCAGGGTTTACAGTCCGTGACTTGTGGCTCTTAGAAAATTCAGCCTCAGGTATCTCATCCAGTGTGGATGGGTCATCCTGTATCAATTTCAGGATGAACTGTTTATGCCAGTGAAACATTTGTCATAACTGAGGTTCAGAGACCTCCTCACAATCAGAGTATACTGGGTCAATTATCTCAACACTGCTAGATGTTCTTAATACCTCAGTTGTAGAAGTTCCATGTGCAGTATCAAACTTTGTAAAATCATCTGTTGCCTTCTGCTGAGCCATTGAGTCACTCTGAGCAATCTTCTCGGTTTCAGTAGGTGGATATCCAGAGCTTGTGGGGAGAGCAGTGCCTCCACCACCTTCTCCTCCATCTTGCATGTCGGCCATCATGGTCAGTGGGACAAGAGGGGAGTTTCCCCAGTGTCATGGCTAGCATTCCCACCCCAAAGACGCACCTAGAAACAAGGTATCACAGCTTAATGTGCCTTTCCTGGTCAAAAATTAGAAATAAATAAATAACTGCAAAATGGCCACCACGGAGGACTTTAACAATAGAACAATACTCCCTACGAACAACAACGTTATATTACGTTGTTGTTTTTTTTATCTGACATCTAACACAGGAGAAAACTTCAGACAGCCACAACATGACAACTACTGTGAAGAGTTTCAAGTGTAGCGTTAAAGAGGTTTTCAGCCAGGAGTAGAGAAGTCGGTTGCCAGACAGCGGTGCTCAAGTGATTTAGGACCTTTGGACACTTCGGCAGGTTTCATTTTAAACCAAATGGGAAATACTGCTTGCGCTGCACATGGACATTCAGATGTGGTGGGACTGCACAGTAATGCCAAGGCACTGGCAGCTTTTCTCTCTGCAAGACAAGTTAAAATAGCCCTCTAACTTTCTCTGTGGAAAATGTAAAAACAAAATATCTGCACTCCCATTGTCAACAGCTTTTCTTGCAGTCAACCCAAGTATCTTTCTGGCACAACTGTCAGGCGTTTCATCATTCTGTTTTTTTTTTTTTTTTTTTATATTGCGGCTTCACCCTTGGCTAACACCCCCTCCTTAGCCAGAAAGGGTATGCTAGATTAAATGGTGCAACTGTACAATTCCTGACACGTGTCTTTAGATAATATAAATTCATAAGGGATCTCAATAAAACAAAAAAAAAAAAAAAACAGGTATAGGTATTATATAACAGCTGAACAACATTTTCATGCATACTCAAGAATAATTCCCACAGTACTGCACATACTTCAATGAAATGTAGTAGGACTTACTGTTAGTACCTGTCAGTGTCAGTGGCCCAGTAGGTAGCACACTCGCCTCTGAGGCCAGGAGATCAGAGGGCTGTGGGTTCAGTTCCCACATCTAGCACTTGGGTTAATATCCCAATACTGACACTGTAGTGCAGCATGAGAGGGGTGCTGCACTTCTGAGGTGCCGTCTTTCGGATGAGACGTTAAACCAAGGTCCCATCTGCCTGGATTGGTGGTAGTTCAGGTGGATGTTAAAGATCCCATGGCACTTATCGCAAAGAGTAGGGAATTTCCCTGGTGTCCTGGCCAAATTTCCCTCATTCACTAAAAATACCACCAACAGCTTCATCTGGTTCAAGGTCAGTTGGCATTCATCTGTATCCCTCTCCCCCGGGTCGTGCCTGAAAATAGGCAGGATTTGTCTAGTGCACTTACCCGGTCAACAAAAACGAAATAAAAATGTCAAATAAAAACTAGTTTATACAATAATAGTATTTATCAATTACAGAACTGGTAGAGTGTTTTCTACATCCAAAATGGTTGAGAAGATTCCAAAGCAGAGATGTTCAGGACTAGGAACCACAGTGCTTCACACTTCCTCCAGCAACAAGGAATGTTACACATTAACATAATCAGTCCCTCCCAAAAAGTTTCTAAAACAATATCTGGTAGTCATTTCTTACTTCATAATACTTGTTCAAAACAATAAGTTCACATTTAGGGATGTCATGATAACATGATATGATGATATATCATGATTATTACCACTGACAATTTATCGTTGTAAAAAAAAAAAAAACAGTATTGCGGTTATCGTGCAGCACGACATACCGTGATATACAGTGATCAGGCACCTCAGCTTGCTTTCCTAGCATCGCATCCCTTTCCATGTGCAACCATGATTCCCAATTCCCCACCATCCTCCTATCAGATTTTTAGTATTTTTCCTTAAAATAACAAATGCAGTGCTGGCCATGTGGCGTGGAATTTTGAAGGCTTGGGCACCTCATCTGTTGCCATGCTGGTAAACCAGGTTCAAGAATAGAGCTGGGTCGCTCGAGGGCTACTGCATGAAGAAGAACTGAGCATCCATTGACGGATCTCCTTCTTTGAGGAGGGGGCAGTGCAAGCTTGATCGCCATCTAGTGGAGGCTGGATGATGCAGCAGTAACAGCCTTCTGACTGTTTGGGTGCAGGGGCCGAGTATGTGCAACATCTTTACATCACACACCTGCACCATCGCACGTGTACCAGTCCGAGGGAAGGGGAAAAATAAATGGGTGGGAAGGTATGTACACCAGTCGACTTACTTACATAGAAACATAGACACTGATGGCAGATGAGGACTGCTTGGCCCACCTAGTCTGCCCATTTTCCCTACCTACTGTAATACTGCAGTCCCTGTTTGGCATCGGGCTTTACCCTCCCTTTCCTAACCAGTAAGGTTCCCTTATGCCTATCCTATGCATTCTTGAATCTCGTTACCGTTTGTGCCCCAACCACCACTGCTGGGAGGCTTTTCCAGGTATCCACCACTCTTTCTGTCAAGAAGTACATCCTCACATTTACTCTAAATCTACCCCCTCCAGCATCACAGCATGACCCGTTTTTCTTGAGCATCTTTTTTTCTGAAAAATGCTTTCCTCTTGTACCCTATGTATACCCGTGAGGTATTTGAAAGTCTCTATCATACCCCCCCCCCTTTTCTCCAGGGTGTATATATTGAGGTCCTTTAGCCTCTCCTCATAGGGCTTTTGATGCAGGACCTGCACCATTTTAGTTGCACTCCTCTGGACTGCCTCTACTCTGTCATTTCGGAGATGTGGTCTCCAGAACTGGATACAGTACTCTATATGAGGTCTCACCAATGATTTATACAGCGGTATCACCACCTTCCTGTTTCTACCCCTCCCTATGCACCCTAGCATCCCACTAGCTCTCCCCACTGCCTTGTCACACTGTTTGGCCACATTTAGGTTGTCCAATACAATTACCCCTGGTCTTTTTGGTCTTTTTCCAGCTTGATGGTCCTCTCTACCAATCCTCCCAATCTTGTGCTCTGCCCTAGGTTTCTTTGCCCCAAGTGTATGATTTTGCACTTCTTAGCATAGAATCTTAGTTGCCACACTTTTGACCGGTCCTCAAGCTTTCGTTGATCTCTATTAATTCTTCCCTCTCTCACACCCCCCCCCACCCCCGGGCATGTGTACCCTACTGCACGTCTTTGTGTCCTCTGCAAAAAGGCATACCTTCCCTCCTAGCCCCTCTGCAATGTTGTTAATAAAGATATTAAAAAGAGGACCAGTCCCAGTACTGATCCTAGTGGCACCCAGCTGGTCACTTTCTCTTACTCAGAGTGAGCTCCGTTCACCACCACTCTCTGTCGTCTATCCCCCAGCCAGTTTCTTACCCTGAGGATACTACCTTTGGAGCCACTCCCAGGCTGCCCAGCTTCTTTATGAGCCTCCTATGTGGAATGGTATTGGAGGCCTTACTGAAATCTAGGCAGGCTACATCCAAGGCTCCACACTGATCTAACAAAAGTAACAAGGATTGTGTTACTTGAATACTGACTCCGATTTGTACTACAAGTTGGGTAAAAATCGAAAAAATACGTTTTAAAATGCCACCCCATAGACTTGCATGGAGCATGTCCCCACACTAGGCATATAATGACCTTACAAAACAAGGACGAGTAGGGACAGTGTTGGAGATCAGAAAGTGGAAGGGATTGAGCAGATAACCTCCCTCCAGTGCAAATACGATCCCTTGCCTTCCTTAGGGGACTAAAGAGAACATTTTTTCAACTATTACGGAGGAACTCCCAGTCAGGCAAGGGAGTCTCCTGATGATTTAGTAGGCAAGGAGAAAAATCCAGGAAAGGTGCTCTTTAAACAAGCAAGTAAAAATATTTGCTCATTCAAATTTTAAAATGTATTGTACTCTGTGTGTAGAACACATGTATCAATTGTGTTTTGAATTATGTAAAAAAATGCAAGTAATTTTATAAAGTTCAGAGATTTTAATGTGAAAAAATAAAATACTTATTTTTTTAAATATTTTACTCTTTGCATTATTTTACAACACAGACTTCAAAGTAATGTGTATAAACGCATAACACTGCTTAAAAAAAGTCAAATATGTAAATTATGTAAAAGAAAGTTGAATTTAAATACTTTTCTAACATTGTTGTACAAGTGACAAAATTACTGTGATAAGGGTTATCGCGATAATTTCATCATGGTTATCGTATCGTCTGAATACGATTACCGTGACACGCCTAGTTGACTCATTCTTTAGTCCAGACCACCCTACTCACACTATGTAAGTAAAATAACTAATTTAATGCCCACTTCCTTTCTTCTTCTTCTTGTTTGTTCTTACTAGTAGTTGAAGCCCTTGAATTCCCCCAGTGTTCCCCACAGGTTCCTGCTCCCACCCAAAATTCACTTTACACCCAGACATCCCCCGACTCTCTCCTATTACATCTCAACATTACACAACATTTTTTGGAATAAAAATAAAAAAACAAGACAGTCTTGGAACTGGTCCAGACTATCCCTGCACATAATTCTAACATTTTCCCTCTCTGGACTTTGAAATCACTTACATTTTTTTAGCTTGTCAAAGTTATGAAATTTATATTGTGAATATTTTAATGATTTTCTATAATTGCTACAATATTTAAAGCGCTAATATTTGCTAGTGGCAAAAAAATTTCAACATGTTTTAATAGTAATGTATTTCTGGCAAAATATCGCTTTTTTCGTTTCATTTTCTTTTACTCCTGAACTGAAGTACTGTATATGGTTTGAATTTTGTAAACTTGCCCACTCGCTTGCCATGCCTACCGTGAGTAAATAAAAAATCCTGGTGTGATTATGTGCTGTTTGCCATCAGAAGCATGTACTAGCACCGTCTTAATACATTTAAAGTATGGCTCCAGTTTGTCTAGTCAAAAATCAACCTCAGCAGAAGATTTTTAAAAAGTGACAGTGACGGCCATCTTTAGTGACTTGAGTCCTTAATTACAATATTAGTAAGAAAAGCTTTTTTTTTCCCCCCAATTTTTAACCAGGAGTAGCACACTAAGCTGAAAGCTTGTTTACAGGTGCGACCTGGGAGCACAGGGAAGTTAAGTGATTCGCTCAGGGTCACACAGTATGCAAGTGAGGGCTGTGGGATTCAAACCCAGGTCTCCAGATTTGCAGCTCAGAGCCTTAAACCACTGCGCTATACTGCTTCCCAAGCTGCTTTAAAACTATACATGGAAATTAAAAACACATTTATGGCTGGCCCAGTGGCATGGCAGGCTGAGGTGCTGGCAGCCTCGCTGCCTGCCACACCAGCGAGTCAGGTTTAGCAACAGACAGGTATTCACATGGGGTCAGCTGGGGGAAGGAGGACCAAGTGTTTAGCAACAGCTCTCCGTCTTCAGGGAGGAGGCACAGCGCGAGCCACTGCTCAGCTGCCAACTAACGTGGGCTTGGTGGCACAGTAGTGGTTGCCTTGTTTGACAGCTGACATGGGTGCTGGGGCACGTAGCACCTTCACGCTGCCCGTGCACTCCGTTGCATGCATGCCAGCAGCAGAATGGGGAGAAACAGGGGGAAAAACAACTCCTCCAGCAGGATAACACTGGCAATAACGAAGGCTCCACACCCTGTACTGGGCACTCACTCACCCGTGGAGGTCAAGAAGTAGACGGGTAACTCCCAAGTAAAGAAGGTGACGGGGCCAGGAGTAGCTGGCCGACGGTAGCCATCAGAGTGGGACAGGATAAATAAAAAAATCACTGATGATTAATCTAAATGTGTCAGAAACACTTTACTGTTAAAAACTACATGATGACATTTTCTGCACAGTAACGCACTGCTGCTTTAAATTATGAATTATTAGGTAGTATTCGTAGCACTTTAAGGCAATACCGAATTTTTTAAGTGTTCATGTTTTATATACACACCGATTATAATTATTGAGTACTCTGTTAGAAAATGCTGCAGCTTAGTTCTCCAGCAGGTGTCTCTCTCTCCCCCACTGTAAATCTGGAGTACAGTATTAAATATCAGACACATATTGGGATTTGTCCCTCTAAATTTTGGCGCTACCATATGAGACTGAGTAACAGCTGGTCTACTTTTTGTTTTTTTTCCCAATTGTTTAACCAGGTGAGACACACTAAGCTGAAAGCTTGTTTACAGGTGCAACCTGTGAGCACAGAGAAGTTAAGTGACTTGCTCAGGGTCACACAGTATGCAAGTGGGAGCTGTGGGATTCAAACCCAGGTCTCCAGATTTGCAGCTCAGAGCCTTAAACCACTGCGCTATACTGCCTCCCTGCAAGTGGGGGCTGTGGGATTCAAACCCAGGAAACTTCTACTTAGCAGGCAGTAGTCATAAAGCACCAGGGCAATTGTGGCTATCAGCCAGGCTGGTAACATTTTCACTGCTGCCACTGTTTTGCCATTTTTTGTATGAATAAGAATTTTGTTACTGGCTGCGACTTGCATGGACTGCACTGTTCCTATGTGATATGTTGGTCTCCCTAAAAGATAGATTTGTTAACTGCAATTAAAACATCTGTAGGCAGCGAAAAAAAAAAAATTCAGTGTAGATGCTCTCACCACTCAGAATTGTTAGGAGCTACTCTACCTTCAGTAGTGTTCCTGAGTGCATGTTTTTCCTGTTTCGTTTTTTTATATACACGTGTCTGACATGTTTTCTCATATCCTGGGCTAGATCAGGACATTAAAAACTGCTGCATTCTGGCACTAATCTTCTGTTCACTGTGAATGTCACCTAACTTCTGACCACAAAAAAAGCACCCTGTACCCCCCAACTGCAGTAAGGATCCACATTAAATACTTCCTCCAAGGTAAATTCCTTACAATGTCAGGTCACGTTTTTAAGTGTTAGTTTTAATGTAACTGCAAGGCAGGTAATCATTAACTACATGCAACAAGGGTTATAATATCTTAGTTACATGTTTATTGCATGTAACTACGTTACAATGCCATTACAGTAGTGAAGGAAAGTAAGTGTTACCCAAAGTCATACTGTTAGGCTGATCTAGTACCACGTGACATACTGGTACAAATGAACCGCCACTCCCACTACAAACTTTCACACCTTCAAACAGTACCAACAGGTCCACCACAGCAGATTTTATTTTTAACTTACTTTTATACCCCTTGTTGCCGGCTATGCCCCATCGTGTCTAACTGCCCAGTCCCGTAGTCTGACTTCTCTTGAATTTACCAGCGACTCCAGTTACCTCGTGGCCTTCCTCCTGTGGGGGGGGGGGGCTCCCCATCTCCCACTATGGAACAGGTACCAAATCCAGAGGAGGGCCAAGTCACCGGTACAGGCCTGCGGGAGGTTGGAAGGTCATCCTGCACTGGCGGGGGTTGGGCTTTTGTTCCCCTGCCTTCAGGATGCTGGAGACTAGAGTGCACATGCACAGGCAAGCAGGTAGGCGTAGAGTGGCACCAGCCAGCATCCCACCTCCCCATGAAGCTGATCCAACTGCACTGCAACCTGCGGTCTCCTGGGTGGTAGTATCCCAGCGGAGCCAGCTGCCCACCCTCCACAGAGAAAGAGAGCATCCGCCAGGGTGCTTGATCTTCCTTTCCCTGGTCAGCCCCCGAAAATACAAGTTCATTCCTGAACCCAGGTCACCAGTGTCACAAGGGGGCCGGCCCTATAGGACAGGCTTTAATTAATATTTAAATATGGTTCACTGGAAAGCAAGAACAGCACAGAAAAAGCACCCAGATCGGAGCTTATATATATTAAAAACACTACATCCTACACCATGGCACCAAAGAGACTTGCTGGACCAACAACTTTATGCTCCCTCTAATCAGTTTTGGACATAGTCCCACTTTGAGCCTAATCTCACAATAACATTCTCAGATGTCTGTCCCACTCCTCAAGAATAAACCGCACTGATAGACTACTTTTGAAAGTGCCATAAAACTTTTACCTTACTCTGAAACACTGGCAGGCAACAGACTCGAATTTGTTTCACTAACAAATACAGTGTTAGTGCCCTCTACTGGCAGCTGTGACAGCCAAGCCATGGCAGCCAGCTGTAGAGGTATGCTATACATTCATAACAAACTTGAAAACAACATATTTTTACACTTTAGAACGTATTACATTTTTAATATTTTAAAAAAAATTGCAACAAAACCCGTTTTATAAGCACAACAAGCTACTTCAGGGTGTGGGCTCTTATTCAGGAACTGTATTTCCAGGTGGGTGAGCACTGTGCGCAAGTGTTTTGTACCTCGCAATGCACCTGGAAGAGTGTGCAGTTCATGTATACGAACCCACACCCTGCTGTGACTTATTGCTTACTTAGCATCCTATTTTAGAGGGATTTGCAGGTATGCTCATTTATTCTGGGGTACATATGGTACTGTGCTGCCAACTGAGCATGCATATACAAAAATGATCACACAATTTAGCAAGTCCTGAGTAACATTCCAGGAACTGATAAAGTATTCAGAAATGCTTTTCTTGGGCTGAATGAGCTCTAATTTCAAAAATTTCTCTCATTGTGTTCGTCAGTGCTCCCTGATGCATACTGGTGCTCCCCAATGTGCACTGTGCCCCTGATGCATACTGGTGCTCCCTGATGCTGCTCCCTGGTGCATACAGGTACTCCCTGATACACAGTGGTGCTCCACGATATATAATGGTGTTTCCCGATGCATACTGGTTCTGCCTGATGCTGCTCCCCCATGGTATATAATGGTGTTTCCTGATGCATATTGGTCCTGCCTGATGCTGCTCCCCAATGCATACTGGTGCTCCCTGTTGCTGCTCACCAATGCATACCCATACTCCCTGGTGCATACTGGTGCTCCCTGCTGCTGCTCGCCATACTTCTACAACCTACAATTGAGCTGCTGAAGGCCCACTATGCTGATTTAAAGGCCTGACAAGTCAAAATGAAGTAACAGCAATATGCCGTAATTTTGATTGAAGCCTACAGTTTTCTTTTTTTATCATTTTGGTAATCCAAGGCCCATATCCTCATTTGCTAAGGACACAATGAATGAGCTGTTTTGAAAATGCAGCTGGCGTCAGAACAATAACCGCCATTTCCTGCTGCAGTACACAATGATCAATGCAGGGTGTCACATTTTGTGTGTGCCCCAGTAGGACAGCTAGCATTTCCCTCTTAATACTGGCTCCTTTAGTGATGGCACCAGTCCAGGCTTTGGGACAGAACAGAAGTTGGATTCATATACTGTAGTGCCTTTCATTCAGACTGTATCTCAAAGTTCAGACATGGGGTAGATACTTGTAGCGCAGGGGACTATGTGCGGCATATGTGCAGCAGTAATAAACATGTTAATACTTTATACCTTGCCGCAATGCATTAGAACTGAATGTTGGCCAGAACACCGGGGAGAACTTCTGCCTGAGTAGCCACCAAGAGATATCAGTTTAAAGCAGTTTTTCAGTGTCCAGGACAACTTTTTAAAATATAATATTCAGACATGAATATATATTCAATTCACTTTCTGTCTTTATTTCTTCTCATTCGTTATTGCTGAGGACATTTGCATGAAAACATTATCTTTGTTCCCCAGACTTTTAACGGAGCAAGAAGCAGGAGGATAACTCAAGGTAAACAGTGCTCAGTTTGTGAGGCCACTGACATTTGCACAGCAAGAGACTGACATCACATATAATAATAATAATATTTATTTAATTAAGCGCCTTTCAGAGTTTCAAAGCGCTGTACAGTATTAATATAAAAACAAACATATATTCAAATATATACGGTATTAAATCAGAATAAAACAGGAAACGCCTTTCCCCATAAAAATTTCTTTAGTGCCTGCTTAAAACTCCCCACCGTCCTGCACTCCCAGAGCTGACGGGGCAGAGAAGTCCAGTGGGTAGGTGCCGCAAATCCAAAGGCACGAGCGCCAGATGACTTCAAGTTTACCCTCGGAATCTCCAGCAATCCCTCGTCAGCCGAGCGGAGCTGTCACAAAGGGGTGTAAGGCACCAGGAGCTCTTTCAAGTAATCAGGACCCAAACTGTGTAGGGCTTTGTAGGTCAAAAGACCTACCTTAAAGGTGATCCGCCACTGTATTGGCAGCCAGTGCAGAGCATGCAGCACCGGGGTGATGTGAGATCTTCTTGATGCCCCAGTCAACAAACGTGCTACCGCATTCTGCACTAGCTGCAAGTGGCGGATATCAACCCCAGGAAGCCCTAGATAAAGGGAGTTACAGTAATCAAGGCATGACGTCACAAAAGCATGGACCAAAACAGGCAGGTCACTGGGTGGAATAAGGTGCCTAATCCTGGCAATGTTCCTAAGATGGAAAAAGGCCAGCCTGACGACTGCCGACACCTGATGTCGAAGAGTCAGACCAATGTCACGCTCCACTCCCAGGTTACACACCTGTTCAGAGATGAGAATCTGGTCCTCCCCAGGACTAAACTGGAAGGAAGCCCAGTCCTCAATCCCTCTGCCCTATGACCCGGGTCCACGACCAAAACCTCAGTCTTCCTGGGTTCAACTTTAGACCGCTGGAATTCATCCAACCTTGGATTTCTGTGAGGCAGTTGTTCAGTATCAAGATAGCACCAACCTGGTCAGGTGCAAAAGACAGGTAGAGCTGGGTATCATTAGCATAGCAGTAAAACCTCAGCTCATACAGTCTTACAATGTCTCCGAGGGGTAGCATATATACTGTGAATAACATTGGGGACAGCACCGAGCCCAGAGGCACCCCACATGGCAAAGAGAAGGTCCCGGATGAAAACAAACCCGAGACCACTCTCTGCGTTCTCCCTGCGAGGAAAGATGAAAACCACCTGAGGACTGTGCCCGACAGCCCACAGATGAACCTCAGGCATTCGAGCAGAACCCCATGATCCACAGTATCAAAAGCTGATGATAGATCTAGGAGAACCAAGACAGAATGGTGTCTCCGATCTCTCGCCATCAGGAGATCATTGAGCACCCGAACCAGAGCGGTCTCAGTACTATGCCTCTTACGAAAACCAGACTGGAGAGGTTCGTATAAACTATGGATGGTTAAATGATTATCCAATTGAGCAGCCACAACTTTCTCAATAACCTTCCCCACAAAAGGGAGGTTGGAGACAGGCCTGTAGTTTGCTAGGTTCTCCGGGTCTAAAGAAGCTTTTTTCAGAAGGGAGATCACCACCCCCTCCTTCAGGGAGCTAGGGAACACTCCCGTATCTAAAGAGCATCGGACAATCCGAGCTAAGATCGGGCCAATGATCTCACTACAACCCAAGATCAGGGAAGTAGGGCCTGGGTCTAAACTACAGCACATGGGGCGCATCTCCTGGACAATCCTCATGATATCTACGAAGTCCAGCAGGTCAAAGGCACTCCAGGAAACTCCGGGCTCTGTGGCAGGGCACCGATCAACGGCAACTCCTTAGAGTGAAGTTCGTGGTACTCCCTCCTGATGTCTTCAACCTTATTCGCAAAGAAGCGAGCAATCTCATCACAATCAGTTTGTGTAAAAACTCGACGGAGCTGCTGACAGACTGGGTTGCACAGTCTGTCAACAGTTCTGAACAGTTGGGCCAGTCAATTCCGTGTGACAGAGATTTCTCTGGACAGGAATTCTGCCTTCTTATGGGAAATTTCTGTTTGGTAGAGTTTATAATGCTCTAGCAAAATACGGTGGTCGGCATCAGCGGCAGTCTTCCTCCAACGACGCTCTAACCTACGCCCCAACCTCCGTAACTCTCTCAGAACCCCGTCAAACCACGGGGCTCCAGGACGACGCGGAACGGGGCGAACACGGACAGGTGCAATCTGAATGAGAGCTATTGATATGGCCCCATTATAGGCCACTACCAACTGCTCAGGATCAGTGCAAGACTCGTCCAACAATGAGAGGTCAATAACCACCATCAGGTCTTCAGGGACCACGTCCCACGAAAGGCGGTACCTGACCAACTCCACAGGGGCCGACCTACCCAGGAGGGCCTCAAAATTGAACCCAACTGAGTAGTGATCGGACCAACTGACTGGTTCCACCACCAGATCGGAGGCCTTGATCCCCAGGAGGAAGACCAGGTCAAGAGAATAACCTCCCTTGTGTGTAGCTGAGGAAACAACCTGTGTAAAGCCCAGGGATGTCATCACCTGGAGGAAATGTTGACCCAAAAGCGAAGATTCGTCATTGACCCAAGCACCGAAGTTGCCCAGAACCATCAGTCTGGGCGACTCCAAAGCCATGTCGGCAGTGAAATCTGCTATTTCCTGCAAGAAAAGCTTCTCATCACCTGGTGGATGGTAGATGAGGGTAATCCTGCACCTTACACCAGCTACCGCAGTACACTCAAATGACCTGGCCTCCTCAACTGGTACACCAGTTAGGCCCAATTCAGTCTTGAAACAGACTGCAACCACCACCACCCCCCCGCGATCCAATCTCGGGCGATGTATAACCGAGTACACAGTGGGAACAGCGGCCTCTAAAAAAGGGGCCGCATTCCCATCCAACCAGGTCTCGGTAATGCAAGCCAGATCTGCCCTCGCAACAAAGCCTGAAATAAGACCAGTCTTGTTGCAGACAGATCTGGAATTGCATAACAGTGCCTGAGTCGGACGAGGCTGGTGAGTTGTCCCAACCACTTGCCCCCACAAACTGGAGGTGCCCTTGGGTATGGGAACCAGAACTGAATCACCACGTTCTAGATACCACTTCACCCCAGGGCGTCTTCTGGGCCTAACCACCCCTATGGGAGAGCTCCGCTCGCTCTGCTGTCCGTAACCCCCGACCCCACGAGCAATCCCCAACACCCGGCAGCGGTGATAGGTAATGAGCAGGTGAGGAGAAGGGCGAGGGGCAACTAAGAGCGGAGGCCTAATAGCACAGGACAGGAGGGTAAGCAGGCACATCTAGCTGCTCAGTTTACAACACCGTAAATATTATATAAAATCCCAAAGATCACCACCTACCCTAAACCTCTCTCACACTTCCCACAACTAAATAATTATACTACTTCAAATTAAAATAAAATAACAAACAACTAAATTAAATTAAACTAAACCATCTAAACACATAAACCTCCCTAACACATAATATTATTTATTGATTAAACCCACAGGTCCTCTCACAACCTGGGGGTCAACCAAATTAAAACTAACCAAAAACAATTTTATTGCACCCAGGTCCTCTCACTACTTGGTGACTACTAAAACTAAGCACTCTCACTGCTTATTAAAAAATAAACAAGTATCAAAATAATATTAACATTAAAATAATAGTAATAATAAACAAAGTAAATAATTAAGAAACCACCCTCCAGATAATATCTCTCACAATATCGGGAAACAGGTGGATTCAAAGATGTTACAGAGCACTCTCACTGCTCACATTATTTCCATTAAATAAGTATGTAAAGGAAAAGTACTTGCAGTCAGCAGAGGTCCCGTCTAGCTGTGAACACCTCCAAACACAGCCTTATATAAGCCCAGGATACAAAAGGTCAGTATACCAGCCCCAATGTCAGCAGAAAAACAGCGAGCAATATAGTTCCAATCTTCAGATCTCAGACTTCCAGTTCCACCTCCGATTCCAACCTCAGAAAGGCCACCAGCAGGCCGCAGGTCCCTATCAACTTTCCGAAGGAAAATTACCCCAGTAAGTCAGTGGCCCACTACTTCAACTCAAGGAAGCATTATGACTTCAGTGAAGGAGAAGCAGGAGGATAAGAGGACGTTTGAGACCCAGAGAAACTCTTTCATGTAACTGTCCTAGTAATAAAGAATGAGGGAATACAGCATCCCAGACAACGCTCTGCTCCTGTTCTGGGAAGGGGGGGGAAGAGAGAGTTGTCTCCTTTGCTGCAGCACTGCCACCTGGGTGACTACAAGTTGTATTTCAACTGGAGGAACACATACAGGGGAGGAGGCCTGCCACACTGCCTTGGGGGGATACCAGGAGCAAGAAAAATATCCTGGCACTGGGGGCTGGCAGCCCCAGTGTATTCATCCCCCATTCTCAACTGGGATGTCCCACATAGAAGGGCCTACAATGCAGACTGTTTTGGAGGCAGGCCTGTCACCCCTCCGACCCTGCTTGGTGGGTGTCCATGGCTATGTGGTAGCCTGGGTAGATCCTTGGTGAGTGGCAATGGGGATCCAGGTGCCAGAAATGTAAAGGGGGGCATACACAGCAAGATGAAACAAAAAAAAAAAGAATAAGGGGTCATGCACATAGAAAATGAACCATATATATATATGTTGAACTGTGTCAGATTACAATATTTCAGAAAGTTTTCCTGGATACTGGAAAACCAGTTTTAGGTTTCATCCTAAAGAAGACACCTCCAACCGTGCAGCACTGCAGTGTCACTGCTGAGTATTAGCCCAGGTTTCTGGTGCAGGAATGCGACTTGAACCCACAACCACCAGATCATCCTGGGCCAGAGGTACAAGTGCTACCAACTGAGCCCGACGGGAACACTTTAAACTTGTCCTAAAGCCAAGTTAAACCAATCCACGTACAGCTGTAGTGGACTGGAGCAAAAGACAGCTGGATCTGTCACGCCCCGATTCCTGTAATGCAAATGATGCTAAAGCACGGAAGCCATGTCAGCCCAGAATATACAATGACTCCTGAGCTGGCCCGTTGGTGCGGAGGGTTGAGGCGCTGGATGCCACACCTCGTGCCATGCTGACGACCCGGGTTCGAGTACAACCCTGGTTCGGCCAAGGGAAGGGGGAGGGAGTTGAACTGAGCAGCTGAAGGCGCTCTCCCTCTCCTGGGGGAGGGACCTTGTCACCCGCTTGGTCTGACTGCCCCAGAGGCCTGAGGGCAGTGTAGATGGCCCGGGTGGCACGAATGGGGAGGGAGCTTCAGTACCGCGGCGCATACATGCCTCCACATGCGTAAACGTGGCGGCAGGGATCAGAAAATTGAAAAAAATGGAGCTGGCAGTGGCACCATGAAGCCCCCGGCCGTGATGGGGTTGCGGGTCCCCGTTTGGGGGGGGGGCGCAGAGCCTGCCTGCCAGCTCCCGGGGGATAAAATGTAGACTTAAAAAAAACAATAATCCACTAGTTTGGGTCCGGGATTGTAAAATGCTTTGGTATACAGTCTGTATAAAAGGTGCTATACAGAACCAATTCCCTTTCCTCTCCTCAGACAAGCACTAATTTGGATCCAATACCAAGCTGAACGGGCCGGGGTAGGGTAAATTATTCCACTATAACATATAATTTGTGATAAACTGTCTCTTAGAAGAGTGATTCTATAAACTGTCAAAAGTAGAAGTTTCTCAGTAACTCCTGATCCACCTGTTCAGTAGTAACCCATCACATGATCAGTGGCTTCTAAATCATTAGTCCACGAAGATGCCATTCTTATCAACCCCAGAGAAAGTTTTCTTTCCAGGAAAGGCATACTGAGCTAGAGCTCGTCTCCAAGGGAGGTGGTAGTGGTGGTGGTGGGTTAAGTATATCAGAATAAAAGAAGTGGGAGAAGGATATGTAGTACATCATAACCGTACAAAAACCAGACAAGCATGTATACAATGAATACTAAACGGTGTTTCATGGGTTGTTTTTAGGTTGCAGGGTACAGTGAGTAGGCTGTAGTTAGTACCAGCAAGCATGCATGCAATAAATGCTAAACAGTTTATCCTAATACATTTATTTACTTTTGCTGCTGTATCATTATTTCATACATCAGTGTATCCAACACGTGTAAATGTTGTACTATCCTTCGTCTTGCAACCTTTGTAATAACTGTTTTTTTTTTTCTGTACTGTCACTGTCTTAACTAGGACCTCCTTGTAAATGAGCATCACTCAGCTGAGCTTTTCCTGGTAAAACAAATAAATAAAAATAAATACATTGGCTGTTAATAATCCACTAAACTGATTGGCTGAGATGACTTTCTACTTGTAGTGATATCCACTCATAAACCACTGGTAGAAACTAGTTCCTTTCCTTACAGCCCTGTCACATGAATGAAAGTATTGTAAATCGTCACTCACTTTTTTGATCTATGATCTACCTCATCAGCCTGCCACAGTTCAAAATGACAGCAGTGCTCCCTGTACTGAGTTGGCAGGGAGTACAGAGGGAGCCATGCACAGATCTGACAGCAGCACCACTTACATTCCCAAGTCACATATCAGCGGCCTGATCGGGGCCTCCCACAACTTTCGCTTCAAGCAGTTATCTCAGGCAGCTCTCTTCAAAGGTTTGACATGAACTTCACATAACTGCTGCTCACAGCAGCTCTGTTCAAAAGCCTGATCACAGCTTTCGGATACTACCGTTCAAAGCTGCTTCCTTCAAAGTCCCGATCGTGGCTTCAGATAATTGCCTCTCTTCGAAAGCCCAGTTTTGGCTCTCCTTAACTGCTGTTCAAAGTGGCTTTATTCAAAGGCAGATTATGGACTCACTAGCAACATTCTTTTCAAACAAGCCATTAAACTTAATAATAATAATAAAAAAAAAATCTGACTTTGTAGTATCGGGGTGGGGGTGGGGGGATCTGCACAGAACACAGACATGCACACAATACAACCCAGAGCTGCAGCTCCACTGTAACACCACCAACACTTCTGCAACAACACTATCTACTCACCACAAGAAAAATTTAAGAATGTGAAAATACACAAAAGTTATGATAAAAATAATGTAAAAACGTATTTTTGTATTTACACAAAAAAAGATCCGCTAAATAACTGTAATACTACACTCCAGGGTATGGGATACGGTAGCTATTACCACTTCTTGGGAGCACAAAGCACTCGGGCTTGTGGACTTGTGCTTCATTACATTCCCAAGTATGCAATATACCACCATATTCTACACTCTGAGTGTATTACTACTTAATTATAAAATGGGTAAGAGAAATTCTGCACTGTGTTTGGTGGAATGCAGTCACATAACTTTACAGTTACTACAGTACACCCACATGGATCAGTTAAAAGATTTTTTCTTTTTGCCTTTTTTCAGCATTCTGTAAGTGCAATAACACACACTAGGGTTGCAATTATACTGTACCAACTGCACTTCCCAGGTGGTTGAAGGCACTTGGCTGTGCGATCGAGCCTCACAACCCACCACTTTCAACTATTTCACGAATGTTACAAGTGTAATAATCGACTCCGGCTGTGCATCAATGCTGTAATAACCTCTCAGTCCACCTAGTTCATTTGGTTATTACAGTGTCGTGGATTATTCCTTACATAACCACACAACATACTGTGTGTTATTACCTATGTAAAATAACATTAATAGTTCAGAAAGAGTTGGTGTGAGCAAAGACAGCTAAGGCAGCAGTACTGACATACACAGATATGTTGATTAAAGAGCTACTGACGCCTCCAGGAGAACTTTGAAAAACATAATAGGTTGACAAAATTCAGCTTACATTTCTCATTGTGTTTGTTTTCCTTCACTACAGTGTTTGTTACTGAGGTCATATGCATGAAAACAGGATCTCTGTTCCTTGCGGGTTCATCAGCTCCTACTACTTCTTCTTCCCACCCTGATTTCATAATACTCTAACATAGAAACATAGAATTTGACGGCAGATAAGGACCGCTTGGCCCTCCCAGTCTGCCCATTTCCCTACCTACTGGACAAGCTGCAGATCCTAGTTAACCAGCAGCCTACTTCTTCCTACCCCCACCCCCTAGAATGGCCTTATGACTGTCCCATGCATGCTTGAATTCCACCACTGATTTTGACTCCACAACCTCCGGAAGGCCGTTCCATGCATCCACAACCCTCTCTGTGAAAAAATACTTCCTTAAATTACCTCTGAGCCACCCCTCTATCTTCAAATTGTGCCCTCTTGTTCTTGCACACCTCTTTTTTTGAAAGATGCTACCCTCTTGGACTTTGTTGATTCCCTTGAGGTACTTGAACGTTTCTATCATGTCCCCCCTCTCCCTCCTTTCCTCGAGGCTATACATATTAAGCTCCTTTCATCTCTCTTCATATGTCTTCCAGTGCAGACCCTGCACCATTTTAGTTGCCCTCCTCTGACAGCTTCCATCCTGTCTATGTCTCTCATGGAGACTGGGTCTCCAGAACTGCACACAGTACTCATAGATGGGGTCTCACAAGCTGTCTGTACAGAGGGATAATAACTTCCTGTTTTCTACTGGTGATGCCTCTCCCTATGCATCCCAGTATCCCCCCAGCCCTCCTTGCTGCCCTCTCACATTGCTTGCCCACCTTTAGGTCATCTGATATGACTACCCCAGGTCCCTTTCCATTTTTGTTACTGTTAGTATCTCACCCCCCATTGTGTACTCTTCCCCTGGGTTTTTGTTTCCCAGGTGCATTACCTTGCACTTCTTAGCACTGAATCTAAGCTGCCATACATTTGACCATTCCTCTAACCTTGACAAGTCCCTTCATCCTTTTTCCACCCCACCCTGTGCATCAACTCTGTTGCAGATCTTTGTGTCATCTGCAAAGAGGCATGCTTTCCTTCCAGTCCCTCTGCAATGTACGCTTATAAAGATATTGAAGAGGACCGTCCTAATACTGAACTCCTCATGTACCCCACTAGTAACCCTCCTTTCTTCTGAGTGGACCCATTTACTATTACCTCTGTGTCCTATTCTCTAGCCAATTCTTTACCCAGACTGTCATCTTGGGACCCACTCCCAGGCTGGCTAACTTGTATATTAATCTTTTGTGTGGGACTGTGTCAAATGCCTTGCTAAAGTCTAGGTAGGCCATGTCCACAGCCCCTCCCTGATCTACTACTTTGGTCACCCAGTCAAAGAAATCTATCAGATTCGTCTGGCATGACCTTCCCGCTGTGAATCCATGCTGCCTAGGGTCCTGTGCCCCTCTGGCCTCTAGATTCTCGACAATTCTTTCCTTCAGAAGTGATTCCATCATTTTCCCTATCACTGAGGTTAAACTAACAGGTCTGTAGTTTCCTGCTTCTGCCTTGCTCCCACTTTTGTGAAGGGGAATCACATCTGCCCTCCTCCAGTCCTCGGGTACCACCCCATCCTCCCATGATTTGTTAAAAGGGTAGTCAGTGGTGTCACTAGTTCTACCCTTAGTTCTTTTAGAATTCTGGGATGAATCCCATCAGGCCCCATTGCTTTGTCCACCTTCAGTTTTAAGAGTTCTTTCAGAACCTTTCATCTGTAAATGGGCTGGTATCAACTTCTGTATCCAGAGTGTTTCTACTGTTTGTTTTAGGTACCTCCTCTTCATTTGTAAATACTGAGCAAAATATTTGTTTAGTATCTCTGCCTTTTCACAGTCTCCCTCTGCCCACCCTCCCTCCCTCCCTTTATTAAACCTCACTATCCCTCCCTTGGTCTTCCTTCGCTCCCTGATGTACCTATAAAAGGTTTTATCCCCTTCTTAACTGAGTTGGCTATCTTTTCCTCAGTTTGGGCCTTTGCTGTTCTGACTGCCTCCCAGACTCCTTTTGCTTTAACTGATACAGTTCTCTGTCCTGCTCCTTCTGCGATTTCTTGTACTTCCTGAATGCTTTCTTTTTCTCTTGAACCTTCACTGCCACTTCCTTTGAGAACCATAGTGGTTTCTTACATTGTTTTGTTTTGTTTATTTGCTTCACACAAAGGCTTGTTACCTCTGTGATGGCAGTTTTTATTATTCCCCATTGTTCTTCCACCCCTCCTTCCTGCCCATTTGCTAGTGCATTCCTTAGGCACTCACCCATTTTGGCAAAGTCAGCCCTCCTAAAGTCCAGTACTTTTGCCTTTGTGTGGCTTGACTCTATTGCTGTGTTTATTGTGAACCATACTGTTCGATGGTCTCTAGTTCCCAGATGGCTACCCACTTCTACATCTGTGATCCTCTCTCCATCTCCATTTGAGAGAACCAGGTCTAAGATTGCTCCCTCTCGAGTGGGCTCCAATACTAGTTGTCTAAGGCATGCCCCCTGTAGGGCATCTAGAATAACCCCACTCTTCGAAGTGGCTGCTGCAACTGCACTCCAGTTAACATCTGGCATATTCAGATCACCCATCAGCAATATTTCCCCCTTTTCTGCCATTCTAAGTATACTTATGCTCTGCTGGTGACATCACAGTTATTCTTATGGCAACAGACTGTGATCTCACAACTGCATTTTGATTTCAAATAGCGAATACACTGTAGAGGCAGATGAACTCAGAAGGATGCACATCCGTTTTTTTGTGGGAACATCCTCAGTCCTAAATAAGGGGGAGGAGAAATCTATATGAAATATAAGCAGAATCGCCCTCAAATAAATGGGTTGGTTACTCGCCTGTAACCACAATTCTAGGAGTGGTTTACAGTTCACATTCACATCCACTCTGGCAGTTCCACATGAACAGGCTTTCCATTGGATGTCTTTCAGCTAAGCTTCTCCCATTACCCAGGCGGTATATCCCCCGACTCCACCCCATGACATCAGATCTTTGTACACTGAAAATAGGGATCCATATGCCAGTTGCCAGACGAGGTGGGTGGGTTGTGTGGATGTGAACTGTATACCACTTCTAGAACTACAGTTACAGATAAGTAACCTATTTTACAGAGGCGTGGATACAGTTCATTATCCACACTCCGGCAGACTCCTAGCACTTCTCTGGAAGGAGGGGGCAAGGCTTGCACAGCTATCTGGTAAACAGAGGCTGCAGAATCAAGGTCCCAACAGCAGCATCCCAATGAGACTCAAGGTCGATACTGTAGTGGGAAATGAAGGTGTGTGAAGACTTCCAGGTAGCAGCCCTACAGAGCTCCTGTATGGGGATGTCTCTGGAAGCAGCCACCAAGGCAGCTGTATGTCTGGTGGAATTGAGTCCTAGCCCTGCAGGGAGCTCCCTACCAGCCAACTTATAGCAGAGGTTGATGCAGGATGTTAGCCACCTGCCAATCATCTGCTTTGCTGCCAGTCTCCTGGGCATGCCTTCAGTGTACATTACAAGCAGCTGGCAAGCCTCATTCCATTCTCCAGCCATGCGCTGTTTATAGCAAGACAGCACCCTCCATAGGTCCAGGGTACGGAGCCTGCAGTCGGCCTCCAAAGAAAGGTTGATGACATATACTAGAATGTTCATCACCTGGTTAAGGTGAAACTCAGATACTACCTTCGGGAGGAACTTCGAGTGGGGGGGGGGTGAAAGATGACCTTGTCCTTGTGGAAGACCAGATAAGAAGATTCCACAGAGAGTGCCTGAAGCTCACCGATCCTTATGGTTGATGTGATGGCCACAAAGAAGGCAGTCTTCGGCTCAAATGGCTTGCCATGAACATAGCCAGCACCAGCAGCAGGTACGACGGCAGTGATGGTTCACGCACCAGAGAGGACAGGTGGTCCAGGCCTTTTTAAAAGCACCCACCACCTTCTCCTGGGCCACTGCCTGTGCCCTGTAAGCAGAGATGACTGCCAGGTACAGCTTAGGGGTCATCATTTGCAGTCCCAACTGGGAGAGGGATCAGAGGTATTCCAAGATGCTCGCCACAGGGCAGGCAAGGGGATCAAGCTCCTTTGCCCTGGCATCATATGGAGAACCTCTTCTATTTAAGTGCACAGCATTGGCAAGTTGACTCCTTTTAAGAGACATTCACAGTGTAGAGCACACCTTTTGACAGACCCATGGCCTGGAATTCCAGTCACTCAAGAACCAGGTCAAGACGTGCAGGGATGTCAGGTCTGGGTGCAGGAACGTCCCATGTTGTCTGATCAGCAGGTCCGGGCAAAGAGGAAGCTGCCACAGAGGTTTGTTGCTGAGGAGATCAGGCTACCAGAACTACACTGGCCAGTCTGAAGCTACCAGGATCATCTGTGCCTTGTCCTTTTGGGCCTTGGTCCCTATCTTGTGGATCAAGGGGAAGGGAAGGAAGTGTACACAAGACATGGGTCCCAGGGCCTCCTGAAGGCATCTGTCAACAGTGTCCCAGACTGTGGGGGGTGGTCACAAAACAGCCTTAATTTGGTGTTCTCCCAGGAAGCAAACAGATCCACCAGAGAAGTGCCACACAGGAAGAAAGTACTGTGACGTAAGAACTTACCGTAACAGTAGATCTTCGAGAGAGGCTCTTGCAGTAGGTAATTACATATAGGACTGACGCTGGCTGGCAGCAGGACCCCACGGAAAAATTTCTAGCTAGCAGTCCCTGGAGAGGGACCGCCCAGTCAGGTGACCGGCATCAGGAGACGTCGGAATAAAGGGGCGGTCCCAGACATCCGCCTTCCAGTTCTTTCCCACCACAGGCCAAAAGAGGCCGGATGAGAGAGGAGTGGATATTTCCCTCAATGGAAAAGGAGCTGAAAAAGCCTAGGGGATGGAGGGCGGGAAGGTATAACCTACTGCAAGAGCCTCTCTCGAAGATCTACTGTTACAGTAAGTTCTTACGTAACTGTATTATCTTACTTCGAGAGGGCTCTTGCAGGAGGTAATTACATATAGGACTGAATCCCAAGCAGTCTGGAACAAAGAAAGGCACTGGGAGGAGGAAAACTACTCAAAAGTTCTGGTTGTGCAAGTCTGAAGATTGGAGGCCTTGCAAAACAGCCAGCTCGAAGCCTGCTCTACGACGAGAGGCAACATCCAAACTGTAGTGTTTCGTGAAGGTATGGACGGAAGTCCAGGTGGCAGCAGCGCAGATGTCTGCCGCAGACACATTCTTCAAACAAGCCGCAGAGGCAGCTACTCCTCTTGTGGAGTGGCCTCGACTTGACCCGGGAGGGTCTTGTTGTATTTGTCATAACAGAAAGTGATGCAATGAGCCAACCACTTAGACAGGCATTGCTTGGAAACGGCATTGCCTTCCTTTTTGTGAGCAAAAGAGACGAACAACTGATCATTCTTTCTGAGATCCTTCGTCCTGTTGGTGTAGTATCTCAGAATCCGGTCAACATCCATAGGATGGAGTAAATACTCCCCTTCATTAGAGTACTGCGTAAAAAAGGCAGGTAACTCTATTGACTGATTTAAGGTAGACTCTGCTACTACTTTAGGTAGAAACTTAGGATTAGATAGAGAGCCATTCTTCTGCCTGTGAAAAATCAAGTGAGGATTTTACATTATCAGGCCTGGAGCTCGGAGATTCTTCGAGCTGAAGTAATGGCCACCAGGAAGATCGTCTTCCACGAAAGGAACTTCAAATCCGCAGAAGCTGCAGGTTCGAAAGGAGGAAGAATAAGTTTCTCGAGAACAAAGTTCAAGTCCTAAGGGGGAGCAGGAGTACGGATGGGGGGTCTCAGAAGGAGGATCCCTCTGAGAAAGGTCTTGGAGACCTCCAGTTGAGCAAAAGCCTTGTCTGCGAAGGGAACATGATAGGCCGAAATGGCTGCCATGTGTACCTTCAGAGAGCAATGGCTGAGACCCAGGTCAAACAGATGACATAGATACTCCAGCAGAAGCCCCGCTGAACAGGAGAAAGGTTCCACGTTCTTGGAAGTGGCCCAAATAGTGAATCTTTTCCACTTCATGGCATAAGTGGATCTGGTGGAGGGTTTTCTGGCCTCCATTAAAATCTCTGCCACTTTGGGAGACACTCCAAAACGGGATTGGGCTAGGTCTGCAAGAGCCATGCATGCAGTTGAAGGGATTTGAGGCCTGGATGGACCAGGGTCCCCTGATCCTGGGTCAATAAACCTCGAGATAGCCGAAGAGGAGGATCCTCTGAATATTGTTGTAGAAGAGAGAACCAGATTTGCCTGGGCCAGAAAGGAGCGATCAGAATCATTCCCACTCCTTCTGAAGCTAGCTTCTGCAAGACTCGTGGGATAAGTGGAATTGGGGGAAAGGCATAGACGAATCTGTCCTTCCAATCTAGAGACAGAGCGTCGCTCCAAAAAGCGCCTCGTTCTGGCACAAGTGAGCAGAAGATGGGAAGTTTTGCGTTAAGGGGGGATGCGAACAGATCGACCTGTGGTGTTCCCCAAAGCTGGAAGATGTTGTCTAGGACCTCTTGGTCCAGTTCCCACTCGTGAGTCAGAGCAGAAGAACGACTTAGTTTGTCTGCCAGGGTGTTGTCGACTCCCCGGAACTTGAATCGCCGTGAGGTGAAGGTCGTGTTGTGTTGCCTAATCCCAAACCCTCATTGCCTCCCTGCATAGAGGGTAGGACCCGAGTCCCTCCCTGCTTGTTGATATACCACACCACACACATGTTGTCTGTCTGGACGGCTAGGTGGCCAGGAAGGATGTATTGGTGAAGGGCTTAGAAAGCGTACAACACTGCCCGAAGCTCGAGCACATTGATGTGGAGAGCTTGTTCTAGCTTGGACCAGGAGCCCTGGGTCCGATGAGGGCCTAGATGGGCTCCCCAACCTTCGCCTGAGGCATCTGTGGTTAGAGTCTGGGGGGGGGGGGATGAAAGAAAAGAACTCCATGAAAAAGGTTCTCTCGAACCATCCACCATTGCAAGTCTCGCATCGTCTGCGAGGAGATCAGAACTGAGTGATCTAGGTCGTCCAGTAGCTGATCCCACTGAAAGCGTAGAGTCCACTGAGAGATCCTCATGTGGAGTCGAGCGCGAGGAACCGTCGGGATAGCAGCCACCAAGAGCACGAGAAGGCAAAGGACTGACCTCGCAGAGACCATCCCGTAGTTGGACAATAGACTTATTTGGGTCTGAAGGGTGGCCGCCCTGTCCAGAGGCAGGAAGGCCTTGTCCATGGTCGTTTCGAGGATCGCCCCAATAAACTGTAGCCTCTGGGATGAGTCCAGATGAGACTTGGAATGGATGATGGTAATACCCAGGCAGGCAAAAACCTGCTGGGTAAGGGAGAGAAAACGCAGGAGTTCCTCCCTGGATGAGGCCGCCAGGAGCCAGTCGTCCAGGTAAGGGAAAACCTGCACTCCCTTGGTACGCAGGTGGGCTGCCACCGCTACCAGGCATTTGGTAAATACTCGGGGGGCCGAGGATAGACCAAACAGGAGCACCTTGAACTGGCAGTGGTCCCCCTGGAACGCAAAACGAAGGTATTTGCGATGAGATGGGCGAATGGGAATGTGCAGATAAGCATCCTGCATATCCAGAGCACAAAGCCATTGACCTGGCCGGAGGAGGGGCAGAAGGCTCTGCAAAGAGAGCATCCTGAACCTTTTGTACTGTACGTAAAGATTCAGGGAACTTCGGGCGCTAGAGCCGGCTTCAGTGCAGGACGTGCCTTCAACAGCTCTGTGAGATTTTAACACCTTGCCACAAAACTACATTTAAAGGTTTTGAACTGATATTAGAGAGACCTCTTCAGAGTCCTCTTGATCTGCAATACGATCGATACCAAATTTAACACGGGCGACTAAGAACAACCAGCCCTCTACTTCAGAGTGCAGCGCCTACAGGAACGTAAGCGACACGAGCAGGGGAATGGAGTCGGTGGATGGTCCTGCTATTTCGGCCACACAAAGAACCACCATGGCAGACAATTTTGGATTCGGTGAGGGCTATGGACAGTAAAATAGAAAGAGCATTGCAGAAGTTGGAGGTGCAGGATGCAGCAATCAAAGAACTGACCTCTTCTTCGAACAAGTCGACAAAGAGATCTTTGTCTGCGCAGAGGCCATCAGCGCCCAAATAGTCAGGAGAACCAGCAACTGAGAAGCAGGTGGAAGCACCTCAAAATGCCATGCGGGCGGAAAATGGATTGTAGGCCTCCCTGAGGGACCGAGGTGCTGATCTATTATTTTTAAAGATCAATAGCGAGAACTTACAAATCCCTGAGCAAATCGACTGGGTACAACTGCGCCAGGCATTTAGAATTAAACCCAGAATTCGACCCACTGACCCTAACTTGCCTCAAGAATAATTTTGAAAACGCCGGGTCCTGAGGTTCGAGACGTGTTGATGGAGCAGCACGAAGCGGCCTACCCATTATATGTTCAAGATCAAGAAGTGAAATTTTTCCGGACTTATCCTTCCAAACTCAGCATCGTCAAAACAATTTGATGGGGTGAGACAGAGACTCGACGCTGGGAATAATTCACTCTTTATGCTGCCGGCCTCCCGAGTTACTTACGGTGGGAAAATGTGGCAGTTTACTGATCCTCAGGACGCGAGCCG
The DNA here is from genome assembly GCA_016271365.2 of Neoceratodus forsteri. Taxonomy (NCBI): domain Eukaryota; kingdom Metazoa; phylum Chordata; order Ceratodontiformes; family Ceratodontidae; genus Neoceratodus; species Neoceratodus forsteri. The sequence goes on along the minus strand of CM057456.1, from coordinate 1,691,697,053 downwards.
ATGGGTTGAGAAGACGGAGAAGGAGTTTCAGGCTCGGCCTCAAGGATGCAGCACGGCGAGCTCAGATATTGAAGAGGACTGAGTGACTTTTATTTATCTTTTCTTTGCTCATGCATTAATTGCCTATTTCTTACTAAGAGGTTACAAATTTGGTGGTTTAGATGAGGTTTATAAGAGCTGGTAACCAGTTGGGGATGAGGGTAGAGGGGTGAAAAGTTTTGCTCTTACCTATTTTGTTATTAATGTCTTCCTACTACTCCTAGGAAAGTTTAATTTAGATGTACTAGCTCACAATTTTAATTTCAGATGTTAGAATTCTGATTAGATTTAAACTGTAACCTCTATTATATTATTTTGGAATTTCTGGCTGGGGGTTGGAATTGACAGAGCTGGGGGGGACCTAGCTAATGTAAAAATTTACTGGAATATAAGGTCAATGGCACTGTTAAGTAGTGCAGGTTCACTATATAGATCTGTTTCCTCTAAAGACTCTAACCTTAGCCATGAAGCGGCTGGCATTTACTATGGACTTTAATGGACCTTAGCACAGATGTGCTGTTATTTTTGGTTTATCCCCCATCTCCTACTGTGCCAGAAGCAAGAGAGATATAATGTTCCTTTTTTCAAATCTTTCCTATGTAATTTGTTCCTCTTGCATGAGGATATGGAGTGTATTTCTTAATTATACAAAAGAAATAAACAGAAAATTACAAAAAAAAAAAGATTAAGGGAACTGAGATCCAAAATTGGTCTGAGATCTCCTGTCTTGTTTGGGACCAGGAAGAAATGGGAAAAGTAACCCGTCCCCTGTAGATGAAGGGGGCCAGGCTCTATCGCTTGCTTCGGCAGAAAAGCCAAGATTTCCTCCTGGACCAAAGGAAGATGTTCCCGTGAATACGTTGACTTCAGAGTGGGGTGGCGGGGTGGTTTCTGAAGAAACTCTATGGAGTGTCCTTCTGCTATGAGCTGGAGCACCAAAGAATTTGTGGTTATCCTCTCCCGTCCCAGAAGGTGGAGGGAAACCTCCCTCCTACCGGTTCCTCCGGGGAGTCCAGAGGCAGTGGGAGAGGAAAGGAGTCAGGTGGTGTGGGGCAGCGCCGCAGCTGAAACACCCACTGCTTTTTCGGGCAGGGGGCTGGCATCGGCGGGGCCCATGCTTTAGGCCTGCTTCCTGGGTTTCGCTTTGGCAGATTCCGTCGCGAAGGACGGCGCTGCTGCTGATGGGGCGGTACATGAAATCAACTGACTTCAGAGTCAGTTCCTTTCTGCAAATCGTTAAATATGTCCTTGACATCACCCCAAGCACCGACTCGAAGGGTGCTTTCTGATAGAAGATTGCACCCGGACCAAACCTGACAAGCTGAGCTACATGACGCCGTAGGGCTCTATAGCGAAAGCTGAGCTCCGCCCAGCAGTGTCCACTGCATTGTATATCGCACGTAGCATGTGTCAACTGGCCGAACGAGCAGAGCGGACGAGATCAGCCAACTCCTGCTTTACTTGAAAGTCAGGCAAGGAGTCCATTTTTGGCTTCTGCCTGAGTCAGGATGGCCTTCTGGTAGTCCCCCATGTGGCCGACATAGTTCAGGGCCTTGATCCCCAGTGTGGAGGAAGCATAAAGCTTTCTCCCATACTGGTCCAGAAGGCGAAATTCCTTATCAGGAGGTGACAAGCTAAGATGTTTAGGGTTCGCCAACCAGCCATGAGCGGCACTAATCACGACCGAGTCCATACGAGGGTGAGAATCCAGGAAACCAACACCCTCTGGAGCCTGATATAACCGGTTTGACTTCCTAGGAAGTGGGGTTAAGGCCGACGGCTGTTTCCATATTGTGGTAACAAGGTAGGCGTGAGGCTCTATCCAGGGTGGCACCAAGGTAGGAGCTGTCACGGGGCAGATCCAGATGTTCAGCGAGTTTCAGACGCTGAGGATCTGGTTCCAGGGAGTGCCACTGATGAACCTCCTGGATTTTCCTAAGCAACTCCGTAAAAGACGGATCCTCCGGAGGAGACTTTGGAGGAGTCCTTGGCCTGGGCTTCGACGGAGAGCGAGGCTCGTCGTCTCTCTCGGAGCAGCCGTCGGAAGAATCCGAGAAGTCCGAGAGCGAAGAGGAGGATGAAGAAGAGAAAGACTCCCTTTCCCAACCCGGGGGAGGAACGGACCACTTGGGAAGTCCCCAGGGAAGCGTGTCCTGCCCTTCTCTGGATCCAGACGGAAGAACCCTGGAGTCCGGAGGTGGTGAGGGAGTGTGTCGCCTCAGGCATATGGGAACCTGGGATGGCATCGTCGCTGGAAGGCAGCTCTCGACCTCTTTGGTGAGCTGAGCCTTGGCCTCAGCCCACCAAGAGGCCAGAGTCTCCTGTAGGTCCACCGCGCCATGAGGGCGGTGGAGGAGGAGGAAGTGGTGGATAAGGATACAGGTTATAACCGTATGGAGCGTATCCAAAACCCGGCTGCGGGTAGCCTGGCATCGGGTATTGTAGCGTCGAGTACTGCAGCATCGGGAAGCCCGGCGTCGGGTACTGTGGTGCCGGATACTGCATTCCCGGGTATGCCGGCGTCGAATAAGACGGAGGATACCCAGAAGCCGAGAGGGGGGGCTGCCGGAGCAGACGGCCCGTCCGGAGGCCTCACGGGCAGGTCCATAGTGTAGAACCCGAGGGCCCGATGGGGAGCAGAATATCTCCCGAGTCGGTAAGGCCGACGGCCAGGCTTGATTTTCGCAAGGAGGCCCTGGTGCCGGAGGTACCGACGCCGGAGGGCCAGCGCCTGGGGGCTCGACGCCAGGTCCAGCACTCCAGGTGGAGGAAGGACTGATGGAGGCAAAAGATCCCCAGCTTCACCCGGGGACGGCAGGGATAAGTCCCCGGGGGCAGGTTGGGGAGACTCTGGTTCCCCAGACAGCAGTGAAGGCTGCGGGGAACCGGGAACGACGGACGTTGGGAGGTCCGTCGTCGGTTCCTTCGCCGGCCGGACGAGCCGACTTGAGGCTTAGTGGCGGGCGCCGGAGGAGCAGATGTCTGACTTACGAGAGCCGTCACCGGAGGCAGGCCAAGTAGCGTGATCGGCCTGGTCCGGTGGGGAGGAGGCCGCACGTCGCCCTGGAGGGTCAGACATCTTACTGGCCCTCTCTGGGCGGACGTCAGAGGAGCAGACACCCGGCTTACCAGAGTCGCCCACAGTGGTAGGCCGCGAGCCTGCGGCCGAACCAGGGGCGGAGGCCTCCAACTGCCCGGAGGCGACCGCAAGGCCCGAGTGCAAGCCAGATGGGCGGACGGCGCCCCTCAGAAACCTCCGGGCGCCGTGAGTGATCCCCGGAGGGGATGTTACCCTACATTCCAGCGACTTCAGGAGACGCTGGTGGAGGAGCCCCTTGTCCCGGTGCCTCTCCTTCCTTCTTCTTCCGATGTCCTTCAGGGAATTGACTGCCTCAGTTTTTTGAGCTCCTTCTCCATAGAACTAATTTTCTTCTTTAGAATATGGGCTTCCAGGGATTGCTGCCGCCTTTACTGGGTAGCCGCGTTAAAACTGAGGCAGTGCTGACACTTCTCGACCAGGTGATCAGGGCCTAGGCAGAACAGGCACAGGGAGTGGCCGTCCTTGTGCGCCGCATGAATCGCACTTATTCTTGTGCTCGGAGGGTGTAGGGGACGACATACACTGACCCTAGTACTGACGTTAGTCGAAAAATAACGAGTTTTTCAGTAAAAAAAAAACGTCGAAGGTAGAGCTGACGAAGCACAGACCCTGCCCCCACCCCTACTCCCCCCAGCTGATTCAGAACCAGGAAGTACCTGGACACGTAACCCTAACTGACCAGGGTGTGAGGTACATGTGCAACGGCTCCTTTTGCAAGGAGCTGAAAGATGTCCTCCTGAAGGGTGAACAGCGTGTCATGCTACACCCTGAACTCCCGAGAAGTGTAAACTCAGTAAGACAGGACAGCCTTGGAGTTCAGAGGCAGCCCTCTGCTCACCACTCCTAACACCGCATTGTGATAGCAGACCAACATGGCAAGAAGTGATTTAACTGACACCCGACGGGAAGCGCAGACCAGGACAGGGCAGGTGCAGGGATGACACCCCCTAACTTGTCACTTTGCAGCTTTTGCGGGGGTGCCAGACACTATGGCTGGAGGGACACCACCACCCCTGCCCCCACCTCTCTTGGGGCCCTGGCCACCGAACTTGGGCATCAGGCCAGGTACTGCCCTTGCCGGGACTGCTGCAAAGGAGGCTGTGGCCGAAAGGGCCAATACTGGAAAGCCTTTTTCTTAGGTTTTTGTTTCTGAGCCTTCTGGAACAGTGCCACAGAGTCAAGGGTGACAATGGACTTCTCTAAACGTGTGAGATGTTCCTCCACCCCAGGGCCAAAGAGGTCAGTGCCCAGGAAAGGGACACCAGCCAGCTTATGCTCAGTGTCCACCGTAAAGGTGGAGAGATGCAGCCAGGCCCTGTGACACATGGAGACTGCTGCTGCCATGGCAAGGGCACAGGAGTCACCCATGTCCAAAGTCATCTGGAGCTGGTGTTTACCCAGCTACTGACCTTGGTTTCGAACCATCTTCATCAGTAACTGCTGGTCAGCAAGGAGGTGAGAGAGGATTTCATTACACTCCCCAGAGAGAGTGACTGAAGCTAGCCATCATGATGGAACAACTCACCTGAAGGTAACCCCAGGACACTGCAGCATACATTTTTTTTGTGGTGTGGTCAATCTTTCTTGACTCTTTGTCCAGAGGCTTGCCACTTCCCCTTGGTGCCTAGATATGCAGAAGGTAAAGTCAGAGACCAGCCTTTCAGCCAAATGAGAATCCAGAGAGGGACCCAGTAGGAATCATATACTTGCAGGCCATATGGGTGAATCATGCCGGGCAGGATGCTGAACGCTGGCAAAGCTCCAGAGCTGGTCCCATTGTAGCCTCAGCCATGGGAAAGGCAACGCCCGGAGATTCATCCCTGTCCAAGATGTCCATGAAAGGGTACTTGGTCCTTTTCTGGACAGGATCTAGAAGGAGAGTCATGGTCTCCAACATCAGTCGGATGAGAGGCCCAAAAGTCACCAGCCCGTGGCCAGTGGTCAGCTCCTCGACCGAGCTCCGGTTAAGGATGCGAGTCCCAGAGGAGGCTATGAACGACTGATCAGAGTCGTCCAAAGACTCCTTGAAAATGGCCCTCGACCAATTCTCACCACAAACCACCAAAGCAGCCTCAGAGTGGGTGACCTCCACTGATAATCGGTATGGAAAACCAGTTGCTGATCAGACCTGCTTGGTCAGATCACCCATCTTCAGCTGCAGTGTCAGAAGCTCCACTCTTAGGTGTGGGGAAGTAGTTTAGGGAAGTACCTGCAATAAGTGGACTGGGGAGGGCATCAGTGGTGACTGCCATGTGACCAAAGATCCAGAAGGTACAGCCCCACCCCGCCACGCTATGGCCAACTGTTGCCAAAAAAGTTTCTCATGGCACCAGCACATCTTCCAGTAGTGCCTCTCTTCACCCGAGTATGAGGAGGTCAAGGAGTGTTAACAACGATGCTTCCCAGACATCGATGACTGGAGGGTCAGCCTTCCAGCTGGTCATGGTAGACCACATGCCTTGCTATATTCAGTGACAGAGATTTTGAAGGCTCGACTGTCAGTGGAGGCAACTCCTGAGGTGATCTGGTCGGGGATACTGACCGTCCACATCCTCCTGCATGGGGACTGGGAGAACAGTGGTCTGGGAGATCGAATCCTTAATATTATCTGACAACTTGTTGACAGGCTCGATGAAAATCTCCACAACCTGCTTGACCGGCATTAAGGCTGACAAGCCTGATGGGGGTACCAAGGAGTTCTCAACCTTTCCTCAATCGAAGAGGTTTCGACCAACATCAACCAGTTGGATAGTCTAGGGAGTGGGGGACCTCGATCTCTCCTAATCCCACAGCTGGTACCGGTGGCACTTGTGCTTCTTGCCACGGTGGGCAGGGCTCTTCCCCAAGGTCTGGAGGGCCATACACATCTCCAGGAATCCCTCCGAGAATGACCTCTGCTGCTAGCCCCAGCCAGGAACAGTGCCGAGACCCAGGAGGTACCTACCACAGTGGCCGCCATTTCCTTTTCGAAGGCCACAAGTTGCAATGCTGACCCATCGGCCACCGATGCCTGCTTATGGCCCCTAGGCCAGGTTTTCACATCCCACTCGAAAGGTCAGCCATGGGTGTGCCAATGCTTCCTGTCTTCAAAGGACACAGGAAGCATCAAGAGGCAAAGGCCGCACCTGGCCATGTCGTGCTGTCTGCCCAGGCATTACAGGCACATGTCATGTGGATTGTGACAGACATCTTCTGCAGGCACCACATAAAACTTGAATCCCGGCTTCTGTGACTCTATCGTCAATCACTAGTGGAAGACTAAGGACAGAGACATATACTGAAAATTTCAAATAGTGAAGATCACCGATGGCGCAATATCAAAAGCAGGAACTGCCAAGGATATAACCTGTTCTTCCAGCGGAAAGAAAGAGCTGGTATCATGGGGTGGAGTTGGGGATATACTAACCGGGGTAGTGGGAGGAGCTTAGCTTAAAGACATTCGATGGAAAGCTTGTTCCAGTAGAAATGCCAGAGTATGGATAGTGAACTGTATCCACACCCCTAGAAATTATGTTTACCAATGTTTTCTCAGAGGTGTTAGCAGCTGTTTAAGTAGTGAGTGTCATAAGTGATGGAAGGACAAGAAACAGCAGCAAAAGTGAGAAGAGGCTTCGCAGAGCAAGGATCTGAAGGAAGAGTGAAAAGGAGGAACGAAGACAAACGGAGATTATTGCAGCGAAGTGGAATTCAGGAAGAGTAGGCAGCTGACCAGCAAAGGTTTTAAAGCGAAAGGTCAGAAATGACCAGGAGTCAGAGAATCTGAAGGATTCAGTTCAGTTTATCTCCATAAAGGCAATGTAAAATACATACACAAAAATAATCAGAAACACAGTCATTTACAAACATCGTTTTCAGGGTTTTCATCATTCTTCTTTTAAAAACAATGGTTTTGTTCAGAAGGCTGTAAGTCATGGTTGGACGTAATATAAAAGACTATTTGCAAAGAGCAAATTTCAAGAGTATACATTATTTTAACAGCTTCCATCCCACTATCATTAGCCAAAAGTGCAATATATCTGTGCAAACCTATTAAACATAACACATATTACTAGGGGTACAAGAAAAGAGATCTAACTACTATTTTATATATATATATATATATATATAAAATATTTTATTAGGTCATTCAAATAAATACAGATATTAAAACATAATGTAGTACAGTCATATATTGTACATTCTTAGTTGACACAGCTAACGTGTTCATTTATCAGGTGGTTCTTTTCAATCAGGTGTAATCAAACAATCTTACTTAATACATAGATACATGGGTACATTAAAGAATGGCTCTTCATTTGTATCATGTCATTCAGTCCTTTACCCTGCAACTATACCATCTGGGGTCTTTTGTCTCTTAATTGTTCCCCAACTGTCACTTTTTATCTTTTTCCCATTCATCCACGCCCCTCTAGCCTCCCTGTCTCTCCTCCTGCAGGGGTTTCCTCCTGTTTGTCTTACAGCACAAAATCTGGGTGATGAGCCAGTTGATATGTAACACATCTGCTCCATTTGGTATTGAACCTCTCAAGTCGATCACTCAGTCTAGCCGAGAGGTGTTCCCAGGCATAAATCTCCCGCACTTGGGAATTCCAAACCTCCTTGGTGGGTGCAGTCTTTGTGTGCCAATGTTTAGCAAGAGCCTTTCTGGCTGCTAGGATCAGCAGGTTTACCTGCTTGTATGTGGTTTTAGGTACTCGAATCCCCCTGGGGGGTTGCCATAAGTATAAAGATTGGGGTTAGGAGCTCTGGGCACTCATATATATTTATAATGTTTTATGTAATTTCTGCCCAATAGGCTAAGTTTCAACAGCCCCAGAAAATGTGGGCCTGGCCCACTGCGGTGTGTCCACACTCTCCAGCAGTAGGCCCTGGCTTCAACTGAGAATCTGGCCACCACCACAGGGGTGTAAAAAATCTGCTACGGAGTTTCCAAGCAAACTCTCTCCAGTAAGATGAACTGGAGGTTTTAAAATTTGTGAGACAGTGGGCATTCCAGTTCCCTTCTGTGATGGCCAGCTGGAGCTCTCAGGACCATGCTTCTCTCATACTGCCATTCGACTCAGCGCTGCAACTAATAAGATCCTTACAGATATAACTTACTAGGTGATCTGAGTGTTTACCCTGTCTTTGGGCTTGGATGAGGGTGATCATCACCGTGGGGTTCTCCACTAGGGCTGCTAGCTCTTCTTCTGAAGATTGTAAATATGACTTAAGTTGTAGATAACTGTGAAAGTATCATTGGGGGAGTCCATGTTTGGCTGTAAGGTATGCAAAAGAGTGTAGTTCAGATGGGCCCGCCAGTTGATGTACATATTGTAGGCCAAATTGTTTCCATTTGTCCAGGGTTCTACCTAAGTTGTTTGGGAGGAAATGTGTGTCTGCTGCGATGGTTCCAAGATAGAGGCCTTCTGTTCGGGTAAGATATTTTTTTTAGTAGTGTCAGCCAGTGCTAGAATAGTTCGGCTTTATATGTGGGAAATATTGTGAGGGGGAAGCAGTTAGGGGGGTAACAAAACAGATAAGTGGATAGGTTGTATAAGTTGCTCCAAGCTAGCTTGAATTGTTTCCAGTGGGTGTCATACCCAGGGTTAAGCCAATTTAATATGGTTCGAATATGTGAGGCCAGGAAATATAATCAGAGATTCGGTACACTGAGGCCTCCTCTCTCCCTAGGTAGTTGTAATATGGAGAATCTGATTCTAGGAGGGCGGCCCTTCCAGACAAATTGAGATATCATATGGTCCCATGCCTGGAAATAGGTCTTGTCTGGCACAATGGGTAGGGTCTACAAGAATAATAATATGCGGGGAAAGATATTTTGTTGAACTATTTCAATCCTAGCTACGAAGCTGAGTGGGAGCTGCTCCTATCTGGTTATATCCTCCTGCAACTGTTGAGTAATTGGCTCAAAGTTAAGGAGACCAGTGTGTATTGAATGTTTAGTAAGTTTGATTCCTAAGTAGCGCATAGCCAACTTATGCCATTTGAAGGGAAATCTCAACTTCAAAGGTCTCGAGGGAGAATAGTTATACAGTAGTACTTCTGTTTTCTGCACAGTAACTTTATATCCTGATATTAAGCCAAAAAGTTCAAGCTGTTCCCAGACTTTTTGGGTAGATTGTTCTGGGTGGGCTAGGGTCAGCAGGATGTCATCGGCAATAACAGATATTTTATAGGGCCTTCCCCCCATGTCAATGCCCTCTATATCCCGATTGCTCCTGATGGCCTGTGCCAGGGGTTCAAGATACAGAGCAAAAAGGGGTGGGGGGACAACGGACATCCCTGTCTGGTGCCCCGACCGAGAGTGATGAGGTCAGATATGGCTCCATCCAGTCTCCGGTATGATTGGGGGGCATCATATATGTTCTGTAATTGTGTTATAATCTCTTTTAGGAAGCCAAAATGAGACAGAGTCTCCCATAAAAAAGGCAAGGAGACCCTGTCAAAGGCTTTTTCTGCATCTAGTCCCAGGAGCACTAGTGGAATCTTCCGTTGTGAGGCACAGTCGACCACTAAGTAGGTACGTCTTACTACGTCATGTGCCTGCCATTGTGTAATAAAGCCTACCTGATCAGGATTGACCAACGTGGAGAGCAGGGCCTCAATTTTGTGGGCTAATATGCTCATATAAATTTTTTAATCAAAGTTTAACATGGATATTGGCCTATATGAGGCCGCTATTTGGAGTTCTTCTGGGGTTTGGGTATGGCTATCAGTATTGCGTATTTCCACGAGGGGGTGGTCTGTTTCCCTCCTGCACTTTGTGGAATGATTCTAATGGGGGGGGGTCAAAGAAGTTCTCTAAACTGCTTACAAAATTCTGAGGAGTACCCATCTGGGTCTGGGGCCTTGCAAGTTTTAGCCTTTCCCAACACCAGCTCCAGTTCTGAACTTGAAATGGGTATCAGGAGAGATGCCAACTGATTCGGGGTTAATTTGGCGAGGAATAGTGTTTGCAAGTAGTCTTTCACCTTCTCTTTATTGGGGGAGAATCAGCCACATACAGTGTTTGATAATATTTAGCCATAGCCTGGCGGATCTGCTGTGGATGGATTAAATGTCTACCTGCGTCTGGGTCTATAAGGTGATGACACAGGCCTTAGCTTTGTGGAATCACAGTCTGCAAACCAGATTCCTGGCCCCTCTGGGACCTCCCTTATGATGCTGAAGTTTCAGGTAAAACAGCTGTTGCTTTATCTTCTCGTCTATCAGCTTTTGAAGCTTCTGTTTTATTACCAATATCTGGGGTTTAACTGTTTTATCGCCTTCAGTGTAGATAGCTTGCAATGTTTGTAATTCTGTCTGGAGTTCTCTACAGGGAGCTTCCCTCTCTCTTTTTTCCTCACTGAATAAGCTATTATTTTCTCCCCCAGATGGTAGCTTTTAGGGTATCCCACAATATCACTGACAATGTCTCTGGCTGTTTATCTTCACTTAAAATTTGTGGTATTGCATCTTAAACCTTTTGTTTAAATTCTGGGTCTCATATGTATCAGATTCAGATGCCAGAACAACGTTCCCCTCCTATCACCCAGCTGGAACCTGGCACACATCAGGGCATGGTCTGAAAGAAAAGTCAGGCCATGCCAGACCATCTTGCAGAGTTTGTAAATGTTCTGCTGACGTAAATATATAATCAATACATGATGCCACCCCCGAACCTAAGGTCATATGGGTATAACCTCTGGTTGTTGGGAAACAGCGACGCCACATGTCTACAATACCTAGTGTCTTTAGAGTCTGTTCAAGGTATTTCTGGAGGGGATTCACTCAGTAACTCATAAAGGCTGACACATCTAGAATGGGGTTAAGAGCTGCATTTAATTCCCCTCCTAGTATAAGTTGGCCCTGCCCAACTTCCAATAACTGGAAAAAGACTTTTTGTGCCACTGTTTTGGAGGAGCCCGGGGGAGATAAGTTAATGCCAGCATGACCGTGTGCGCATAAAGTCTGCCTGCTGCAATGGCATATCTGCCTTCTGGATCCTCCACTTGGTTCAACAATTCAAAAGGGACCACTCTCAGGATAAGGATTGCAGTTTCCCTTTTCTTGCCGAGGGGTGGGCTGAAGCTATGACTATTGGGAAGCCCAGGTTTTTCAACTTAATATGCTCTCCTTGAGACACATGAGTCTCCTGTAGGAGAACCACCCCCGGTCTATCTTTTTTAAGGAATTGCAGTAGTCAGGAGCATTTGATGGGGTTGGATATCCCCCATTAATATTAATGGACAAGATTAGTGTAGACCTATCCATATCGAGGGCAGTGAGAATGAGCCTGGGGAGTGTTATCCCTCCTCCTCCTATGATAACGACCAAGTCTTCCTAGCAGTGCTTCTGGTGTTCCCCATTTTCCGTCAGCTTTCAATAACACCTGTATCAACATCTCATTACTGCAGCACTCCTGGTTACAAGAACCAACTGCTAAAGTTAAACCCACCAAACTTTCTATATACCATGTATCAAGCCTATACATTAATGGAAAGTCATAAGGAGGGCCCACAGTGTGAGCTAGAACAATGTATGTAGTAAATATGCCCTTTGGAACTAGCGGGGCTTCACAATAAAACAATGAAAACCAAAATATGATTGTACCAACGGGTATTGGTCTATGAATGTGTCACCGAGGCACTGGTCAGGAAGCATAGGAAAAACCAGGAGCAGCTGTAGACTTCGCAAAAGTGTTTATTAGTACTAGCAGTAACATAAAAAAATAAAATTGTTCATAATAACTATTTACAAAGGCAGATTAAACAGACAAGATCCATCTGAGTTTTCCATCAATCTCTGTGTCTCTCAAAACATTGCAGCTGACTCTCTCTTATAAGTCTTTGCAACCCCCCTCCTTAACAAGAATCCTGTTTTTTTCTGAAATGTTCTTTCATGTTTCAGGCAGGTGCAGCAAGAACACAATGTCCCAGAAGTGAGGCCCCATCTCCACAGCTTCTGAAAAAGGGCTTAAAAACTGCTCTCTCAGGTTAACCCCTTGAGTTCCCAATAGCTTTTTGCAATCATCTCAAACTATTATTATACACATTACAACAGTAACACTGCAGAATTTCTAAACAAAGGGATCCCAATATCAATTATATTTCCACATAATGATTTGCATATATTTTTATACCAGCAGATAAGCAAGGGAGAAAAAGACAAACAGCAAGGTAAGATTGAGAGACAGTGAGAGGCAAAGAACTGCGAGACTGTTGGGGTGATCAAGTCCTAGGTCTCACAAGAACATTTGGTTGCGCAAAACTCTCCATAACAACTGGGGCAAGGTCCTATTCAACCCTGTCACAGAATGGCCTGAGATGAGTGCCAACAGGGCAAATGAAAAACAGATCAATTAATGTTTGGATATATATATATATATATATATATACTGTAGAACAGTTTCTTATATTCAGCTCTAGTTGACTTCCTGGGTAGGGAGGTATCTAGTGAGCCTCCTTTTGGGGGGGTCTAGGTAGACTCCCACAGGAGTAGTGCCAAGTTGTTTTTGTGGGCCCCGACCCACCACTAAAACCAACAGTGGTGGAGTTCGATGCACTCTATGTGACCTAAACCGGAGTGGATATGCTGGGACGGTATTCCCTCCACCCCCGCCTTCAGCTGCTACCGAGTAACACCAGGATTAAACATCCTACCGCAGCGTATGCAGCAAGGAAAAAGGTAAAAGGAGATGATACCCATCTAGGCTATGGTCTCATGACTCCCAGATCCCTATCAGTGTAAGGGGATCAATGGGTCTAGGTGGTCCTAGGGATGGTTTTGATTAAAATTTAAGTTGCTGCTTTCTGGGGAGGAGGGGGGAGTCCCAGGTAGTTGCTTCCCTCTGGAATTGCTGCAAGAGTTCCTTGACATCTTTCAGTGTAGCCTGGCCTTGTTGTCTACACAACTGATTGTTCTGTGTGGTAAACCAGGCCTTCTCTCTCGGGTCACGTTCTTGGTCTTGGGGTCCCGTTCGTTTGGGTAGCGAGATGGTAATGCCTTTACTGTTTGTTTTTATTGCTTCTTCTGGAGTGTCGAAATACTGTGGACCTTCTGGGAACATAATACTGAGCCTGGCTGGGTAGGGTGTAAAGAACCGCAGCTGTTGCTGTTTCAGGACTCTGAGGATTGGTGCATACTCTCGGCGTCTCGCCAAGACCGCAGGCGAGTAATCGTTGTCAAAATATATCCTTTTGCCTTTGTAGTTTAGTTATTTCATGCGTCATGCTCGCAATAACATTTTTTGCTTAACTGCGTAGTTCAAGAACTTTAGTACAACGGAGCAGGGCCTTTGGTCTGGATGCTGTGGCCTCAAGGCGAGTGCCCGGTGAGCGTGTTCTATGTCTAGAGGTAGGGATGGATCCAGCTGAAGCAGATCCCTCAGAAACTGATCCAAAAAAGCACACATGTCCCCTCTTCCTTTTTCTTCCTCTTGAATGCCATGTATGTGTAGACTGCATCGCTGTGATCTATTTTCTAGATCTTCGCATTTTGAGGCCAGGTCTTTTTGTTCGTCCAGGACATGAAGAACAATGCGCTCCAACCAGTCTGCTAGAGTGTCTAGCTCAGTTTGATTCTGTTCTATATCTGCCATTTTTGAGTAACTTTGTTGAGTTCAGCTGTGAGTTTGCCCCGGAATGTGTGCACTTTCACCCGAAAATCACACAGTTTGGCCAGAACAGCTGCACTGCTGGGTTGTGAATCTCCGGCCTGCATCTCCGCCATGGCCCGCGTGATTTCTTCAGGAGTGTTGGTCAGACTTTCTTAATTTTTCTGTATCCGTGGTTATATCTTTCTTTTTAATTTTCCGGCGACCACCCATTAACTCTATGCGGCTCCAAGGCTAAAGGTTTTTATGTTTTGATCTGAAAATTTGGAGCTTTCTTAGGGTCGGGGAGTCAGAGCTCTGTAGCTAGTGCTGCATTCGCTACAATGACATCACCGGAAGTCCATTTAACTACTATTTAAATGTAATATTGGGTGATTTCTTTTTTTTTTTTTTTTTTGCTACTGGCTGGCTGATTTCATCAGTCCATCCCCTGCCGCCCCATCCCTCGGGACTTACCCTCTGCTCCTCCTAGAGTGCACCCTGGCTTACCCCCCAGGGCAGGGCCATCGGAAAGGAGAGACTACTCCCCAATGGAAGACTAAAGGTGATCCTGGAGAAGCGAGGCACCTCGGTCTTGCTGAGTGAGGCTCAGCAGGATGGACATCCTCGTTGCTCCGCCTGGTGATTTTTTTTTGTACTGGGTTCCCCGTGGAGTTGAGGCGTGCAATAGCGTTAAGGCACGCAGCTAAACGTCTGACACACCTCCCAAGTTGGAGAGCTCCAGCTGGCATACCCCTAGTCTCTGCTAGGGGCTAGTAGAGCACTGAGTGCTTACCCTCCCCGGAGTACAAGAGTGGTCCCTAGGATGCTTAATCCTCCTTCTCCCAGCTGGCCCTCTGACTCCCAGGTTTGCGTCCGGATCCGGATCGTTGACGTTACAAGTGGTATAACTACCACTGCATCGGTGAGCCAGCAAAATTGGGGGATTTAACTAGGGAAGTACCATAACACATATACTGCTAATCCCTATATAAAATGAGATATCTGGATAGTTCAGGCTGGTTACCTACACAAAGTCCCAGTACAGCCTGTATTCTCCTTTTCCTGTAAAGATCTGCATGACCTAAAAAAAAGGTGCATCAACTCTAAGAGCCCACTAAACAACAAAACTCTTGCAAGATTATTTTCCTTGGAAGTGCTTTAATAAAACCCAGCATTCTTTGTAGCTTATGTGGATCATTTGCTGTAAACAGTCTATAACAGTTTTATTCATGAGAAACAGATACACCATTGAGTCAGGGACTCTTTTACAATGAATCATTTTCTGGCGTGTTCTGGAAGCACAGGGCAGTTAAGTGACTTGCTCAGGGTCACACAGTATGCAAGTGAAGGTTGTGGGAATCAAACCCAGGTCTACTGGATGCAGCAAGCTCATCCACAGCTTGTTACTATAACCTCTAGCCTATACTGCCAGTGGTAACTAATGCAAATTTGCCAAAATATTACCCATATATACATTTCTCTGCCTTTCATAAAGTTGGCATATTAAAACTACATGGTAGGCTGCCAATCATATTGTTCTCACAGTTACTGAACTGTGTAAGAGACAGCTATCTGGTTTGTTATATCTTCTTTTAAAAACGTTACTGTTACATCATTCAAATCTGAAATGCACTGGCATTTTATCTGATGAATTTGTAATCATTTTTAGACATGCTTCCAATTTAATCTTCTTTCTTATTTTACATAATCTAAACATGTGCCTTTTGTGCTTTTAGATTTGCTTGTTCCTGTTGAATATATGTATCCTCTATTCTTTTTTCCCCATTTTTAACTATATTGTAATTTATGGTTCAAATTTTGGAAATGAAAATAGATACCCCAAACCTAGTTTATTTAACTTACATGAAGGTAATGCAAGGAAGAAAAAATTCATCCCTGTATTAACGTGACATTTCTTTTACTACTAGGTTTACCCAGCTTGTTTCAGGAAAGGACACAACTTGTAGCCAGTATTTTTAATTTTTTTTTACAATCTATTTATGCACTGGTGGACCAGGACATCTCTCGGGTGTGCCCACGCAGCCACTGTCTCAACTCCCAGCCTGAAGCCACCTTCCCCGGGAGACACATTGCTGAACACCTCCCTCTCCAGACCCACGGACCTATCCAGCTCCCCAGATCACCCCGGGGGAGGGCCCGCCTCACCTACCTGACAGCTTTTCTGGAATTAGAGGGACGGTCCTGGGCTGGGTCGAGAGGCTCGGGAGGGAGAGCCAGTGGAAGGCTGATTCGGCGTCAGGGTGTGGGCCTGGGCTCCCAAGGCCTCCGTCGCCTCCTTAAGTCACCAGGGTTTTTTTATGTATGTTTCCCCTGGAGCACAGATGTGCAACGACGTCTGCACACATAGCATGCTGACGTCCACCACTGCTCCGCCCCCATGTTACGGCATCACTACCTGCAGGACCCCCGATCTCCATCGGGGGCCGCTGAGGAGCGATGCGACCCCTACTACCCACCCCGGGAAGGGAGAGCAGTCCTACAGGTGCTCAATCCCTTCCTTCCACAGCCAATCCCCAGAGGCCCGAGTCCATTCCCAAACCCGGGTCGCTGGTGTGGCGCGAGGTGTGGCATCCAGCATCTCAACCCTCAGCAATACCGGGCCGGATGTAGCCAATATTTTAAGACTCTTTTGTTCATTAATGCTTGGAGTTTCCATAACCCCAATTCTGATAAAGTACTGTAAATGATGTGGAGGTAGATTCTGGTACTCCCAAGAGATTCTTATAAATGTATTCTAATTAATGGTTTATCTAACACTCCGTAAGGTCCCATACCCCACATTTCACATCTGTACAGTATATGGGCTTCTGTTTTTGCCCTGATTACTTTTGTTTCTTCTTTTACATCCATCCCACCATATCTGTAGTAGAATCTCTGTATTTCAGCAGTTTGTTTTCTGTGTCTTATAATATTTAATAAAAAAAATGTTTCTTTATAATTGTATTATGTGAATATCTAATACCCAGGTAGTCATAACGTTTGACTACCTCCAGGTTCTGTTCACATAACCAGAATGTGGGTTTTGTTTCTTTTGTAAAAAACATAATTTTGTTTTATTGGTTGTTAACTTTAAATTTTTTGGCCACACAAAGATTTTCAAAAACTATTAGTTTTCACTTTTAGCAGAGTTTAAAAAAAAAAAAAATTAGGTAACCAAGAAGGCCCTCTGGGCACAAGGCCTGTTTTCAGGGGTGACCCAGGAGCACTAGGGAGGTTAAGTAACCTGCTGAAGGCCACACTGTATACAAGTGGAGATTGTGGGAATCAAACTCAGGTCTGTTGGATATACCAAGCTTATTCAAAGCTCATTAATATCTAGGCTATATAGCCAGCCCCAGCTGAGGAGCAGAAATCAACACTGTGTTGTCAGTGAAAGCTAATGCTCCAGTACTGTCATTTCCTATATAGAAACACAGAAGATGTCGGCAGATAAGGACCTCTTGGCGCCCACCAAGTCTGCCCTTGTGCCACCACAGACCCTACTCTATCTCCGTCCCCCCCTTGCCTTATTTCTAAGGACCCCTTGTGTCTATCCCATGTATGCTTGAAACCTGCTACTGTTTTAGCACCCACAACCTCCACTGGGAGGCTGTTTCAAGCATCCACCACCCTTTCCATTAAGAAGTATTTCCTCACATCTCCACTGAGTCTCCCTCTCCTCCAGCTTCATACTGTGATCTCTTGTCCTCGAGCATCTTCTTCTATGTAAAATGCTACCCTCATGTACCTTATTAATACCTGTGAGGTATTTGAACATTTCTATCTTGTCCCCCTTTCCCTCCTTTCCTCTAGAGAGTACATATTTAGTCCTTAAGTCTTTACTCGTAGGTCTTTTGATGCAGGCCCTGCACCATTTTGTTTGCCCTCTTCTGTACCGCCTCCACCCTATCTATCTCCTTCCGGAGATGGGGCCTCCAAAACAGGACACAGTACTTGAGGTGGGTCCTCACAATTGAGCTATACAGGGGTAATATTACTTCCATCTTTCTGCTGGTGATACCCCTCCCTATGCATCCGAGTATCCTTCTAACTTTCCCCACTGCTTTAACACACTGCTTTTCTGCCTTCAGGTCATCAGAAATGATTACCCCAGGTCCCTTTCCTGTTTTGTGGTTGCCGATACCTCCCCGCCCAACTGGTACACTGCCCCTGAGTTTCTGTGCCCCAAGTGCATGATTTTGCACTTTTCTGCATTGAAACCCAGTTGCCATACCCCTTGACCAGTCTTCCAGCTTTGTCAGATTGTCTCTGATTTTATTAAACCCCCAATGTGTCCACTCTGGTGCAGATTTTTATGTCATCTGTAAACAAGCATACTTTCCCTTACAGCCCTCCTGCAATGTGGCTAATAAAGACACTGAAGAGGTCCGGGGCTAGTACTGACCCCAGCGGTACCACACTGGTCACCTTACCTTCTTCAGAGTGACCCCCATTTACCACCACCCTCTGACTCCTGTTGCTCAGCCAACCTCTTATTCATTTTACTACTTTTGGACCCACTCCTAGGCTGCCCAGTTTGCTCACCAGTCCTCTGCGTGGAACGGTGTTAAAGGCCATACTGAAATCCAGGCAGGCCACATCCACCACTCT
Source organism: Neoceratodus forsteri (assembly GCA_016271365.2). Classification (NCBI taxonomy): domain Eukaryota; kingdom Metazoa; phylum Chordata; order Ceratodontiformes; family Ceratodontidae; genus Neoceratodus; species Neoceratodus forsteri. The sequence goes on along the minus strand of CM057456.1, from coordinate 1,691,678,727 downwards.
TCCCTGATCCACTTCCCTGGTTACCCAATCAAAGAACTTAATCAGGTTTGTCTAGCTAGTGAAAAAAATGTAAAAAAAAATATATATATATCACTTGGTGGACTTCCAGTGATGTCAGTGGCTTGATGGCGGCTTAGTTCTCCACTCAGCCTAGCCCGAATTAAAATCCAAAGGCATCCACCATGAAACCACCATGCAATCACCTGCAAAATCCACCAGATCAAAGGCGATTCTCTCCAGGGGTGGCCAGACTCCAGTACAAAAACTGCAGCTGCCCCTACAAGCCAAAAAAAACAGCCTTGATGTCTGACATGGGTGACAAAGAGTCCCGCAATGCACTGTCAACGGAAGAAGAGTGCGCTCAACTGGTGGCATCTATACTACAAACCGCTAAAACAGTTAACAAAATAGATGCATTGCTTACAAAATTAAAGGCTGATATAAACAACATAGAGCACAGGGCCTGATCAATTAGAGCTGGGTCTTATGAATGTGACGGAGCAGGCTGATTGGCCTGATAGACTCCTTTTGTTCCTTCTAGACAGAGAGAGAGAATTAACAAGCAAGCTGGATGACCTTGAAGGCAGGAGCAGGCGCCAAAACATAAGAGTATGGGGTGCGGAAGGAGCCGAGGCGGAAGCCACAGACATGATTTCCTTCCTACAAAAAGTCTTGTGAGAATCACTGAAGCCCTCTGCCTATTGATGTGTCATAGACAGGGCACACCAATCACTGGTGCAAAGGCCAAAAATCCCGGGGCTCACCCAAGATCTATAGTCACCAAACTATTGTCCTATGCGGTTAAAGAAGAGATTCTAAGGAGAGCCTGGAGAAAGCGACTGATTTCCTCTGGGGACCACCGCATCACCATAGACAACGACTACACTTCGCTAGTACAGGAGAACAGAAGAGTCATGTGGCCTATATTGAAGCAATTACGAGCTAAGAATGTCAAAGCTCAAATGTTGTACCCAGCTAGATTAAAAGTGGAAACGAGCAAGGCCATTCAAGTATACAAAGACCTAATCGAAGTAACCCGATTTCTAGAGGGTATGGGCATTGTGGTACCGCATCTGACCAAGGAATGCCTCGAGGAGGAATTAATGCAGTCGGCCTGGGTGGTGGTGCGAAATGTAGCTCCGAAACACCACCAAGCAAAGCCAACACAAACTACCACGTTAAGGGCAGACATCTGCGCCGTGCTCAAGAATTACAGCTCTCTAGTCCTACTAGAAGGAATAACGGCTAGGGACAGACAAGAGACGAGGACATCCCAGGAAGAGATGGAAGTAGACACGAGAGACCTGGGTCAGTGACTGAAAAGAGTAAGCCCATGCAGACTTGTCTTTTTACTTCTTTTCCTCCCGTAAATCCCCGGCAACTTTTTCCAAGGCTATCCCCTGCAGCGCTAAAGGCCACAGATTAACTTAGCCTGAAATCTGAGTAGCTGCGGGAAGGGAGATTGGGGAAATGTACTGTCTGGAGAGAAGGAGGATGCTGGGTTCACCTGGATCAGATCGACTGAAGAAGCAAAAACTCCAACAAATGATGGGAACTCTTTTAAAACAAAATGTATCCTTCTGAATGCTAAAATGATCACACAGAGTTTTTGTTAATGAATACCCGCTGATCCAGATGATTCCTTGGGATGGGGGGACAGCAAGGGGGGGAGGGAGATGACAACAGGTCTGAATAAAATAATGTTACCATGAGGGAAATTAGTGGATCGATGTATAATGAAGGCAAGTGTCTTGGTGTGGTGCGGCTCTTCCTTGCCCCATTAGGAATGTGTTCCCTGGCTTTTGCTGCTGTGCAGAGGGGCTTCTGGACACTGCACAGTTGCGATCAGGTGGAGAATAGCAACATGTCAGCACGACCGGGGTCTGGGGCTGGGAGGGAGCTGCACGGCCACCAGAAAACACTGCTATGTAAAAGCAAAACTTTGCTGAATTTGTAATGAGGGCATTTGTTCCAGTGTGGTGTGGCTTTCCCTCTCCCCAATACGAATGCGCTACTCCGGTGTTCCTGATGTGTGGAGGGGCCTCCTGGCTCCCCTTGAGCTCTCTCAGGAGACACAATCAAGCAGATTCACAGCAATGTCGACGGGGGGGGACTCAGATTTGGACTGCACGCAGATGCGATCGAAAAGACAGGAACATGATGTTAACACGACCCGAGTTTGGTGCCGAGTGACAGCTGCACATACATCAAAGAACACAGAACGGTAAAGGCCATAATCTGTTGTATGGGTGTGCCTTTGCTCTTACTCTGTGGAAGCGGGGGGGGGGGTGAGCAGATGACTGCGAAGGGATAATGCATGGAGTTAACTGCTGAACTGAGTATTTCCCCTGGGTTAAGAAATGTATGCTGACAGGCATGTGGCGATAAAGGCTGGGAAGGGGGTGCTAATTGGATGGGAGGGAGGGAGACTGATAGGAGGCGGGGCTCCCGTGACAGGACAGCTTTAAAAGACATGCGAGGTGGATGCCCTTAATTACAAAGCAGTGGGAAGGGGACTAGGCCCCCAGGAGTAAGGGGAACCCTCCTACCCTAGGAAACACAGAAGGGTGGGCGATTGGAGGTAAATACTCATCCAAAGACTAACCTGATGAAAAGCCTACTAGTAATCATGCTGCTGACATTGGTCATGCCTGGGGGGGCACAGGAATTGACCTAATGATAGTCCCGTGTACAGGCTAATCCAGTTCCAAGATGGTGGATAATGTGCCTTAAGAAAGGCACAACCCAGCTCATTCGAGAAATGGGCAGACCGAGGAAGAGCTAATAATTGTGCAGTGGCTGCCCTCTGGCACAAGTGGAAGAACATAAGAGAACTTGTGGACAAGGGGACAGTCCAGGATATGCAGCCGGGGACTGGACTTACTCTCTTGGCCCAGAGGGGTGTAGGGAGGGCATGGACCCCAACATTAGGTCATTATCAGTTCATGATGTTTACATACTGTTGTTGTTTGATGGAATGCAAAAATAATACTACAGATTTCCCCCCAATTTGTGGGGAGAGTTTGGCAAAGTTTGTGCAGTTTAACCGGTCTGGGTCCCAGATTAGGGGCCAGATCAATTTGTTAATCCAGTTTTATAATGGTGGACACAGGATTTGTGATAAAAGTGTACTAAATAGTACATACATTAAACAAGGGATAACTAAATACAGAAGGCTGGAGACATACACAACTCCACTCGATAAACAGGATAACTCAGGGAGGGGTTATGGGGAACAAGAACCTTATAAGAGAACAGATAGAACATAAGGAAGACCTTATCCAATTGACAATGGCCCAAAATAAATACTAAAATACTTTCTTATAATATAAATGGGGTTAACCATCCTATAAAGCGAAAACAACTTCAAAAGTTTGTTAGAGACCAAAGGTGTGAAATCAACTTTATTCAAGAGACCAACTTAAGCCCCACAGAGGCCCAAAAATTAAAAAGTAAAGGACATCCAACAATATATCATGCCTCTTTGGAGAAAGGTAGAAAGAAGGGGGGTGGCAATTTTACTTTCGGCCTCTCTTCCTCTTGATGAAACCGAGGCAGTGGCAGATAAAGGGGCCAGATACATTCTGGTAGTAGGGAAGATTCAGGATGTTCAAGTAACTTTGATTAATGTTTATGCCCCGCCAGGCTCCCCCATTGGCTTTTATGCCGACCTGCTCAAGATTATCACAGAGAAAGCTAAAGGCATTGTCATAGCAGGGGGAGACTGGAATGTTATTCTGAATAGGAGGCTAGATTCTACCTCGGGGATCCCTACACCAGATAGTACAACAGCGAAGAGGTTTCTCAAGCTCTTAAGGGATGTGGGAATGGCCGACACAAAATGTATTCGAGACTAGACATGTTTTTTTTTACTTTTACCGAAGATCTCCACCTGTTTCGGTCATTGTGGGTGGGCACGGCCACACTATCTGACCATCAGCTCATACTACTTGAAGCGGAACTGGAGCTTCCCAGGAAACCAACCCAGTGGCAACTAAACACTAGTCTGCTAAGGAATGAGGATGTTAAAGAAGAGGTAAGGAGGGTAATAAAACAGACAATAGAGATAAATGATAACCCAGGGATAACAGCACAGATACTGTGGGACACGATAAAAACAGTGGTAAGGGGGGGAAATAATATACTTAGCTACACATAAAAAATAAGAAAGAAGGAAACTGGATACTGTACATGAACAACTTGGGGCACAGGAAGGACAGCAAAAACAAAAATGGTCCAAGGAGAGGGAAATGGACATTAAAACGATTAAAACTAAAATACAGAAGATAAACAAAAATGAAACAGAGAAAATCCTCCAATACCTCAAACAATCCTTCTACGAGGGAGGACCTAGAGCGACTAGGTTGCTAGCATACCGACTTAGACATAGGGCCGCCCGAGCCAACATTCCTTCCATCTGCCATCTCACATAGGTGGGAAAGAATAACAGAATCGTCTGTCTCTTACTATAAGACATTATACTGTCCACAGAAGGATATGCACCCAGAGGAAACCAATGGCTTCCTATGGAATTAATGTGTTCGGCATTATATGTTTTTTTTGCTTAATGCCCTATATATTTGTAAGCCTTCATAAAGTGTATTTCTCTATCTGAAATGTGTAGAAGGGGAGTTGAGGGAAATGGGCGTGGGATCATAGTTTTTAATAGTTTATTTTGGTATGTGTCAGTACATGCAACCATTAAAGTTTACAACTTAGGAAAAGTGCATGGCAATACATACAGTACATATTGGGACTTCATGTTGGACATTTTCTTTCCGGGCTTAGCCATGCTGCTCATGAAGTCTACCGTGGTAATTTTTTACAACCCAACCCGATGCTGTATCAAAATATAAGGGATGAATGAAAAATATGTTTTACTAACTGTGATTAAGGGGTGCTCTACCCCATTGGTAACTGCATCAAACAGGACTGTCTCTTATATGGAAACTATACTGATATAGTTCACTATAAAATAATAAAAATAAAGTTTAAAAAAAAAACAAACACATTAGGTACAATTCGAAGACTTTGGGCAAAGTACAGACTTGCCAAGGAACTGTGGCCATCAAGGTGGTTCGCATGGGACCCAGATTTCACCCCGGCTCAACAGGACCTCACCTTCAGAAAATGGGAGAAGCTAGGACTACACACGCTAAAAGAGTTTTTGGAGGGAGACACTACATTGGCATTTGGGCAACTCATATGGAAATTTCAACTAAGACAAACTGATCACTTTAGATTCCTACAGATCAGATCCCACATTCATATGTTGAAGGCCCCGGCAGAACAAGATCTGCATACAGGGGGCTTACTAGAAGTTACAGAAATTATCATAAGTAAGCAATAATACCCGACAGGGTGGGCGGTATTAAATACTGAACCATGGGGCGTAATAGCGGAGGGCCTTATAGCCCCTGGAGGTCTGGTATTTCCCAATACCACCCACCCTGGAGGGTATTAGTGTGCTTAGAAAATGGGCTATAGGCAAGATTTTTATTTAACATTTAAAAAATAATTAAATAAATAACAACTGAAGTAAAAAAAAACCCACTGAAAAGTCAGTTTTGCTGTAAAGTAGTTCCTCTACCACAAGAGGGTGCTGATGCTTTTGTTTGCTGTCCCTCTAGGCAGCCCCAACCCCAATAGCAGTTGTCTAGGGAAGTGGTCATGTCTATGTTTATGACAGACTTCATTGTGTGCTTTTTAATTTTTTGTTATGAAAATGTATGGGTGAGCAGAGCTTGAGGGGTGTTATTATTAGCGCACAACCTTTGCAGTGACATTAAGCTAAGGTAAGCTGTGACAGTAGCTCTGTTGTTATTTGCTCCTAATAAGACTGCAGAAAGGAAAAAAAAAACTGTTTGATATTAGTTATATTCTCCTTCCCTAACCCCCCCGCCCTGCTTCATTTTTTAGGCTGTACACAGTTATTGTCGCAATCCAAAAGGAGCAACCTCCTACAAGTAGCTGCTACCAGCGTAGATTTGAAGTGAGCAGCACTGTTTTCAAATGACTTTCTTTTCTGGTGGGTGTTGTGAGAGAAGGAGTGAATTAAAAAAGTCAGTCTGTGTGTGGCTCTGGGTAGTCATTGCCAGTAAGGTACCCAGCCACTTCTTATAAACGCAAGCATCACAAATCAAAAGTAGTTTTAAATCTGGATGGAGCGGGTAGCCAAGTGGAAGATCAGGAGTGCAGTCAGCTGTCTGACAGTTGTGGGGCATGAAACAAGAGCGCAAGCTGTGCACCATGGTAAAGTTCGGGTGAAGCCAAAGGTTTGAGGGTGGTGGTAGTCGGGTATGGCAAGGCAGTTTATCTGGGCAGTCTACATAGGTGTTGTTAGGTTTGGTTTATTTCTGGGAGGCAGCCACTGTTTGAAAGGCAGTTTAGGCTATTAGCACTTCTAACTAGCTTCTGTGCGAGTCGCGCGCTGTACATTTTGAAACCTGAAGTGACAACAGGCGGTTCCATGAAGACGATCGCTATGACGGCTTCCCTTTTCTCTTTCTGTGGCTAAGTCTTTATTTTATATTATTTAAATTTCTTGGGGATTGATTGTGGCTGACATGACGGGTCTCGCTAAACAATGAGAAAAAAGATGGCAGCATTTTGAATTTGTGTGCTCAGTGCCTCAGCCAATGGAAAAGCAGGCTGGGCACTAGGATACTCGTCTGGGTATGAGGCAGGTATGTGCCGGGGCTTTTTATTTGGTGGGCATTTATTGTCTGATAGATGCCCACCTAAATAAGTGTCTCAGCCAATCAGAAGAGAGAATTGTCTTTGCCCATTTTCTAACCCTCCAAAGAAGCAGGGGTCACATCTCAGCTATCTATGGGGCCCTAAAACAAAAGGGAGCTCAACATTCTAATCCCCTTAAAAAGAAATGGGAAAGTGAACTCGGGGAGGAGCTGTCCAACAAAGAATGGGAAACAGTTTTTTCACAAGCGAGTAAAACCACATAATCGCCACGGTGGAGAGAGTTTGAATGGAAGGTGAGAACTTGCTTCTTCCTCAACCCAGTTATAAAGAATAAACGGCATGGAAACTACCCAGCAACATGCTGGAGAGGTTGTCAGGAGCCAAGGGCAACTCATCTCCATGTGTTTTGGAACTGCTCACGCTTGACCCAATATTGGCACCAAATTAAACAGGCAATGGAGGGCATACTATCAGTTTGAGAAGAAGTGGGACCTAAGCACATGATACTGGATTTGCCTCCTAGAGGGGTGAGGGGAAAAGACAACATTTACATATGGAATATCCTGGTGATGGCAGCACACAAGGCCATTACCAGAAGGTAGCTGGATTCTGACCTCCCAACTATCCAACACTGGATAAATATAGTCCAAGACATACAGGAGATGGAGGAGCTGACTCAAAGTAGCTTTACACATCCAAGCTTTCACCCATAGGTGGGCTCAATGGGTGATCTAGCAGGATAGCTACAAAGGAGGATAAAGAAAGATAGATAAGAGATATATAGATAGGGTAGGGAGATACTGATCTCCATCAGAAGTGCTCAAATGAAGTACATAGGTGAGAAACCTAGAACTTAATAGTGGAATAAAATGGGAAAGAAATTTTGGGGATAATGAACTACCATGATGCACTGTTATTTCTCCAGGAAATGTTACTGTATAAAAAGGAAGAAACCTTGTATGGAGATATTTTTTGTGATGCACTAACAGTACGTGCCTGAGATGTATTAATTGTGCTTGTACAAAGTTTTGCAATAAACCTGAATTTAAAAAAAAAAAAAAAAATATATATATATATACACTTTTCCCCCTTCCATTGCCTTGCGCCCAGACGGTTTGGAATTCTGATCTGAAATTTTCAGGGTAGAAAGGACTTGGCCCACATATGTGCCTGCTAGATTGGTGAAAAACATTAATCCGTTCCAAAGTTATTATTAAGTGTGTGTAGATCTCACAACACATCCCCTGTTGTGCATTATTGCTTAAATGGAACTCATGCATAATTCAGTGACTGCCTACAGATGGCAGGAGGGATCAGATCCATACCTCTCAACCTTCTGTCACTGAAATGAGGGACATGGACAGTTTTGGACACTCAAAATGAGGGACAATGAGGGACACAGACTTTCAGAATGAGGGACACACATCCTCAAACGTGGAGATACAAGCTCAGAACACTGTGAAAACCATAATGTTTACCTGTATAAAGTTTATTTTGGATTTACTATTTTAGAATATTAAGTGTTTCTGCTTTAAAGTCTAAATTTACAGCACATTCACTGTGTGGGCAGCACCTTTTCCATGAGGGACGGATGAAGGACAGAGCAGTTTTAAGGGCCAAAATGAAAGATGTCCCTCGTAATGAGGGACACTTGAGAGGTATGTCAGATCTAGCTGGGAAAGTGTATAATTTATAACGAAACTCGTGTAATTTAGCGACTGCCCTACAGATGGCAAGAGGGATCAGTTCTAGCTGGGAAAGTGTATAATTTATAACGGAACTCATGGGCAGTTTAGCAACTGCCCTACAGATGGCAGAAGGGATCAGTATTTATTTATCTTTTGTTAACCAGATAAGCACACTAGACAAAACAGATGCCTATTTTCAGGTGCGACTCGGAAGGATGTACAGAGCTTCAGGTAAATGATATACAGACATTTCAAGATGCAACAGGGAGACAATTCAAAAATACATAAAATACATACCCAAGAAACACTAGTTCTAGCTGGGTAAATGTATAATTTATAATGGAACTCATGTTTAATTTAACGACTGCCATACAGATGGCAGGGGTATCAATCAGTTCTATACAGGGTAAGTGTATAATTTATAATGGAACTCATATGTGTAATTCAGTGACTGCCCTATGGATGGCAGTAGTGAGCATTATCTTTGCAACCGTTCAACAGATTTGCATGAATTTTCGCATCCGTGGTCTCGTGGGGGTAGATCTCTTGATGTGCCAAATTTTGTTCTGGTCAGATGTTCAGATTCCAAAATGCAGATAGTGAAAAACATTAAAAAAAACTGCTGTTTTTTGCTCTTTTTTTTTTTTTTTGTCATTGCCTTGCACCCAAACGGTTTGAAATTTTGGTCTGAAATTTTCAGGGTAGAAAGGGCTTGGCCCACAGAGGTACATTTTGCTGGTTTGGGGGAAAAATATTAATCCGTTCCAAAGTTATTACATTTTTAAATTTCAGGTTCTGAACATTCTCAGTAAGCACTTCAAAAACAGCTGTTTAAAGGGATGTGGCTTGGATGCCTAGGGTTACCTCCTCATGACTCATGAATAATCACGAGTTTATCTGCACACCTACTTTTTAAAATTAAGGAAATTAGAAAAATCGGGTGAAAACTACAAGCTATCCCTCTTTGGAAAGCTTGATCTGTTCAAGCTCACTGTTTATAACAATTTTATTTTGGTTTCACCTGTTCACATTGCAAAAAGTAACGTTCCTTATGTGCCTCACATTTTCAAAAATGTCACTGTAACTGCAGCTCATGAATAATCATGAGCTTGTTTGCATACCTGCTTTTTAAAATTGAGAGAATTAGAAAACCTGGGTGAAAACTACAAGCTATTCCTCTTTGGGAAGTGTGAAATGTTTTAAAACGTGGGCTACAAATCAGTATGTTAAACATTAGGGCTACAGAAGGAAAGTAGTCATTTTTTAACATGTTAAAACAGACATTAGAATACTGATTTTGTGTTCATGTGACTTGAAAAAGTTTCAGACAATTAAACAGCTTAGAAACATGCAAAGTTAAAAAAAAGACTTTGGGCAATACAAAGAAACAGGAAAGTATTATTGGTTGTTTTAGTTTGGATCTGTCTTTACTTAGGATAAGAGAACACTGACACAATTATATCAAAGGAGGAAATGTAGTGTAGTGGCTAAGGCTCTGTGCTATGATCTTGGGGACCAGGGTTTGAATCCCACAGCCCCAATGACCATTGTTGAAGACTTATTATTTTTTTACAGTATCTCATGCATTTATAAAAACGAATTACAGAAAAAGCACCATCTCAAAAAGTAAGGACATTCATTGCAAAAAACTTTGTTAATGCACTATTTAATATTAAAGTGACAAAAGTAGGGAAATATGGCATTAGGGTTTCCAACCCTAACACCTGACCCCCACCCTGCAGGCAGCAACAGGTGTGGGGTGTGCCTTGAGGGTTGTAAACCTAACACTCTCCCATTCTCATATACTGTACCCATCTCAGCTTACTTACTCATGGAATGGGCGAGCATTAGGGTCGACAACCCCAAGGCACACCCCACTCCTGTTGCTGCTTGCAGTTTGGGTGTTAGGATTGGAAATCTAATGCCACATTTCTCTAATTTTGTCACTTTAAGCCTAATTAGTGCAGTAATGGAATTTTTTTGCAATGAATATAGACATATATATATATATATATATATATATATATATATATATTCATGCAAAACGTTGTTAATGCATCAGTTAGGTTCATAGCACTGCGACAAAAGTATGGAAATGTGATGTTGGGGTTACCCCCCACCACCAGCCCCCACACACACCTCCACACACCAGCAGGCCGTCAGGGGTGTATGGGGTATCAGGCCTAATTCTCACTCCATTCCATGTGAAACAGGTTGGCGTGCTACAGTATAGGAGAATGGGGTAAGAGTTGGGCCTAATGACCCCATGGCACACCCCAACGTCTGTAGGTGTGTGGAGTGTGGAAGGGGACACTAACATCACATTTCCATACTTTTGTCACTGTGCTAGAGTGTGGGGGGTAACACTAACATCATATTTCCGTGCTTTTGTCACTGTGCTATCAACCCCAACAGATGCATTAACTAAATTTTTTGCAATGAATTTCCCTTCTTTTTGAGAAAGTGTAATGTCAGTGGTAACTGGTATGTGGTTGTGGGAGCACAGGCCCTCTGGGCTCTGCGCTCCCTTCATGATGCCCAGTTTTTGCATAATGGTATGCGCATGTGGGAGCATGGGCCTTCTGGGCCCTACACTTCCACTTACACATAAGTACAGAGCCATACAGTAGCCTTATAGTACTAAAAAGGTACCCTTGTAACACTAACTTGGCAATATCTCAGTAATCGTAGCAACTTCGAAACCTCTACATAGGCTATGTTCACATAATGGTGGACTAAGCTGCGGAGAACGAAAAATCTGTATCTCAAATGGTTTCCAAGATACAATCATTGAAATTCGCCACGGGTGCCTCAGTGTTAGCCTATGGGAAATTTCTCAAATTCAGAGCGCTGTAACTATGGGCCCATTCAATGTTTTGGGACCAAAGCACCAAAAGGCACATCTGCAGTACCAGGGCTTGCCACCCTGCAAATTTCAGCCCAAAAGCCCCAACTGTTATGATGCAGTGGGGTGGCAAAGAATTGCTGTTTTTGGGTGCTGTTCTGCTGCAAATTGCGACAGTTTCGCAAAATTTTGCGACAGAATGGGCATGGCACTTTCGTGATTTGCAGAAGTGTCGCATCCGTTCTGTCGCAATTCGCAGCACTACGGGGTCTGATCACCGAAACGGCATTTCTGGGGGGGTTCCCCCCAAAAAAGATAGTATTGTGATCCTCAGACCCAACTAGGTAAACACAACTGTCAGTGTTTACCTAGGGGGTCCCAAATTTAAACGCCAGGCATTTTTCTCTCTTGCTAACTGAAAACAAGATGGCACTGCATCACAGTAAAAGGGCCATTTGCAACAGTAAAATGTAGCAGCGAGCCCAGCCCAGTGGCACTGAGGGTTGAGGCGCTGGACGCCACACCTCGCGCCATGCCAGAGACCCAGGTTTGGGAATAAGCCCGGGTCATCGGGGGTCGGAGATGGATTGAGTGTCTGCTGGACTGCTCTCCTTCTCTGGGGAGGGTGTGCTGCGTCAGTGCACTAGTATTCGCGATGGCTGAAGCGTGCAGTAACACAGGCAGTCTGAGGGAGTGCTGGGGCGATGCCAGGAAGGGGTGCATGCAGTACTGTGTACGCCCCTGTGCCCTGGCGTCATTGCATGCCACACAAGTTAAGGAGAAATGGAACAAGGAAAATCGGCACTGGTCGTGACAGCATGATGACCATCTCCACGCAGGGAAGCTCAGCTCCAAGGGTACGCAGCGTGATACTGGATCCGGTCCTGGTGGAAGGGCGAGGGGGGGGGCTCTCCACCACCCCGCTGTGGGGTAGAAGCTGCGGAACCCGAACAGGAACTGAGGGGACCTCGGGATGGCAGCCAGAAGACCCCAAGGGATGCCAGGACATGAAGAGGTAAGGCAGACTGGGCCAGGGAGAAAAAAGGACTAAGAAAAAAAAAAAATGTATCAGCGGCAGCTTTTGTGAGGCACATATATTTTTTCCCGTTGACTATAATGAGAAACTGGTTTTTTGAATAACTTCTGAACGGATTAAGATTTTTCACCAAATCTTCAAAAGGCACATCAGTGACCCAAACTGCATCTTCCCTGAAGATTTCAGACCAAACAAACAAATTATGTGGGCTGTAACCATCAGCAAAGAAATGCGCAAACCCCTCGTTTTTGTGCATTTTTTTGTGCTCTGCAACCGCTCGTCCAACTGTAACACAACTTACCAGATCCAGAGATCTATGGTGCCCCACTGTGCATGCAAACTTTCGGGCAAATCCGTTCTACGGTGGCAAAGTTATTGAAGTGAAAAATTTGGGGTTTAACATAGAAGTGGCCAGGCAACCCTAACTATAGCTGCACTACCGTTCAGCATATATATATATATATATATATATATAGGGGATATGCCATGCCCCCATCAGAAATATCTGTGATATTTCTCCTGAGTGTAGTTTGACCTTATGACATCTTGAGTGGCGGAGCCATGAGTGATGTCAAAGTTCAAACCATACAAGGGAGAAATACTCAGATATTTCTGATGGAGGCATGTCATATTACATTTATCCAACACTTGTTTATTTTAAATTTTTTTTTTTTTTTTAATTCTGTCATTCTATTTTGCAGTTTTCTTTACTGTAATTTAATTTTCAGATGGCTGAAAGGGCATATGCTGTGTGTGTGAATTTGTCAGCACGCTTCTGAAGAGTGCAGCAGGTCTGTAGTAAGCCAGCAGTTTGTGCAAGAAGGTGCAGCAATGATGGGAAGCCGTGTAGTGGAGCTTTACTCATGGCTACAAGTGAAGAAGAGACTCAGTCAGAGAGACAGCTGGGGAAGCAGCGGAAGGTATGAGAAGCCACAGAATATTATGGCACTGATGGGAGGGTGACATTTGTTCACAAACTGAAAAGTACACTTTCTTCGGATGAAGCATCTCAAAAAAAGTGTTAATTGTAACTTTTTCTGTGACGGAGCTCAAAGGGGTGAAAATGAAAGGAAGCACTTTAAGTGTGGGCAGAAATGAAACAAGTTAGTGGGAGCCATACAATATCCTCACAAGAGTTGGATATATATATATGTATATTCTGTACACTGGGAGAGTGGTCACATTACTCTTGCAGCTGTTGGCGTAATAAACTATCCTTCTGTAGTCTCAAAAGGTGTGTCATTTACTCCATCAGATACACCTCATTCACCATACTGAACCTCACTATTCCTCCCTGGCTGAAGGAGATGTATTATTTATTTAACTGAATTTTGGTAACCGGGTAAGACGACTGAGACAATTACAGTCCCTTTTTCAGGATCAACCCAGCACAGCACAGTGCGAAAATACAAAGCAGTACAAAAGAAAAATATGTAGCCAAAGAGCAAGGACATGGAGTACATAGCATTATAAAGAACCAAATGAAGAACAGGAGCAAAGGTTTCTTTCCACACTCTTTATAGTCCTATATTTTCTTCAATGACCACAACACAAAAAATGGATATTTTTGCTTTTCAGTCAGTGTAACTCCTAAAGTGTCTCCCAGGTTCAGGTTTTCAGATAAATATTTGCATTTTCTTCAACATAAACTGAACCATAAGATTCAAATGTACAATAAGATTATCAGAAAAAGCCAGATGTTGGATTGACCAGTGGCCTAGCAGTGCTGCCCCTTGATTTCCCAAGAGGATGGAGGACTTTTTTTTTTTTTTTTTTAACTGCATTTGCTCATCCTTCTGGACCAGAAAGGCAAACCAGGGGCTCTTTGGTGGGAGGGCACAGAGGTTCCAACAACTAGCCCTGCTCCTCCCACTCCATACTGGCTGCATTGTCGCCTTTAGACACTCTCCCAGTTCTCGTCCCAAAGGCCAGATGTTATTAGATCCCTGGGTTTGTGTGACCTCTCCGTTAGTACACAGGGTCCTCCACCCTCTGCACTAGAGGAGAGGTCAAGCAAGCTCAGGGGTGCTCAGTCAACATGTCAACTAGCATGACTGGTGTACCTCATGTGGCCATTTTCGAAGGATCAGTGAAGATTTCGGACAATGAAGCAGGAGCAAATGGCAGGCGATGCCAGAACAAACAGCCAGATAACTGGTTCACAAACTCTGGTCAGGCAGCAGTCCTGGAGTGGATCAGTAAGTGGAGGTAGCTGAAAAGGTAATGAGGTGAACAGGAGAAAAATGGAAAGAAAAAAGGAATGACAAAAAAAGTCATCAATTTCAGACAACATAACAAATGATTAAAAAAGTAATCAGCTTCAGAAGATATTCTAACTGCTTTATAGCACAACAGCCAAGTGACTAATACATAATGCTGCCAAGCAAAAATCACGAGATATACATTAGTTTGCTGGAACTATACATTTAAAAAAACAAAAACAAAACGAAGGCTAGGATTTTGGCATACTAAGTAAAAGCATGAAAGCTAAAAGTCTTTTCCTATCCAGACCCTGAGAAATGAAGAAAAGCAGCAACAACAAAAGAAACAGAAAATATACAGCAAGAAATTATCCGCCAGATGCCATATCGCTGTCAGCCTGACCAGTACAGTGGAGCAATTATGTGGTCATAATTAAATCATTTCATACCCAATCTGCTCTCACTCACCAGTAACATACTTCACGCTTGTGGAAAATATTATTGAATGCAACCTTTATTACTTTTTCCTGGTCTTGTGGTTGCCAAAAATGTCCTGCTGTCAACCCACATAACTCGCATGAGGCTGAACAGTAGTGTGATTAAAGTTTGCTAACACGGATATGTCAGTGTACCTGTGGTTTTATAGAAACGTTTGCTCGTTTCCCTCTGGGAACTGCACAATCATTTGATATCATTTCGCCTAACACTAACCTATTTCATAATGCACTGCTTCGAAGAGGTGAACTTGGGGATGCCTGCACAATATTTCCTCTCGTAGCAAAGTTTTACACAAAAATACTGTCTAATTCTTTTGACTTGAGACTTATTTTTAATAACTTAAAGGGAAAGGGGACATTGTTTAACCAGGAAAGGCACACTAAGCCAGAGTTTGTTTCCAGGTGCGACCTGGGAGCACAAGGAAGTTAAGTGACTTGCTCAGGGTCACACAGTTTGCAAGTGGAAGCTGTGGGATTCAAACCCAGGTCTGGTCTGCTGGATGTCACCAGATTTGCAGCTCAGAGCCTTAGACCACTGCGCTATACTGCCTCCCTAAACTTAAAGATCACTGGAAACCCGAACAGTTTCATTTTTGTGTTTTAAGATGTAGTTATTAAAAAACATACTTTTACTGAAAGGTACTACACACCACTAGACAGTGTTTTCCTCACTGTTGCCTATTCTCTGTGTTCTCACAGCTATAACATTTAGGGGAAGCAGCATGAGGTCAGCTCAGTCACTATACGGTTTTCCTCTCACTAAAATGAGACAGAGATTATTTTTATGCTGTTAACCATATATTGCTACTGTTGACAAAAGCTAGAGTAGGACCAGAGAATATAAATTAGTAGTGGTTAAATTTGTCCACCTTAAGAATGTGCCATAGGCCTTTACTCTGTCAATGACCTATCTATTCATACTCATATGTATTGCTCCCTTATGCCTGTCCCAAACCTGTCTGAAGCCCTGCACTGTATTCATAGCCACCACTTCCTTAGGTAGGCCGGTCCATGCATCCACCACCCTTTCAGTGAAAAAAGAACTTCCTCACAGTTCCCCTTAATTGGCCTCCCTCTAATCTCATGCTGTGTCCTTTTGTCCTGCTAGTTTTCTTATATTGAAACATGTTAGACTCTTTCACCTTGTTAATGCCCTTAAGATGTTTGGATGTTTGAATGTTTTGATAATATCACGTCTCTCCCTCCTTTGCTCTACGGTATACATATTGAGCACTGTTACTCTGTCCTCATACGTTTTCTGATACAGTCCCTGCACCATTTTGGTTGCCCTTCTCTGAACTGCCTCCATTTTGTTAAAGTCCTTGTGCAGGTGTGGCCTCCAGTACTGCACGCGGTATTCCAGATAGGGCCTAACCAGTGTCTTGTAAAGAGGGATCATTACCTCCCTGTTACGACTAACATGTTTCAATATAAGAAAAATAGCAGGACAAGAGGACACAGCATGAGATTAGAGGGAGCCCTCTACTAATACACCCCAACATCCCTCTAGCCTTACCTACTGCTTTAATGGTCTGCTTGGATGATTTCAGGTCATCTGTGATGATGATGCCCAAGTCACTTTCTTCCCTTGTGATTGCTAGCAACTCCCCTCCCAACCTATAGGTGGCTTCAAGGTTTATCTTCCCTATGTGCATGATCTTGCACTTCTTTGCATTAAACCCCAGTTGTCACTCTTCTGACTGTTTTGTCAGTTTATCCAGATCTCTTCTCATTCTGCCCACTCCATCTGGATCATCTACTCTGTTGCAGATCTTGGTGTCATCTGCAAACAGACAAACCTTACCCTCCAGTCCATCTGCAACGTCACTGATTAAGATATTGAAGAGGACTGGCCCCACGACTGATCCCTGAGGTACTCCACTTGTGACTTACATCTCTTCTGACTGTATACCGTTTACCACCACTCTCTGTTTTCTGGCCACCAACCAGTTTGCCACCCATTTGACCAATGTCTGACCCACCCCAAGCCTACCCAGCTTATTACTCAATCTTCCACGTGGAAGAGTATCGAAAGCTTTGCTGAAGTCAAGGTAGGCGATATCAACTGCAACTTCTTGGTCCACCATGAGATTAGTTTGACAGGACCGTCCTATTGTAAACCCATGCTATCTTGGATCCTGTGCTCCTACGGATTCCATGTGTTGCACAAATCCTTTCCTTAAGGAGTGCCTCCATAATCTTGCCCACTACTGAGGTAAGACTGACTGGTCTGTAGTTCCCTGCCTCCTCCCTGATATCACTTTTGTGGAGCAGGATCACATAAGCCCTTCTCCAGTCTTCTGGGATCTCTCTTGTGTTCAGAGACTCACTGAACAGCTCTGCTAATGGCTCTGCCACTTCCACCCTTAGCTCCTTTAGTACCCTGGGATGTATGCCATCAGGTCCCACTGCCTTGCCACCGAGCTTAGCAAGCTCTTGTAGGACCCTTTCTTTTGTGAAGGGATTAGTGCACACCTCCCTCCTCCCCCCCTGTGTCCATGGTGCTGAACTGTGGGCCCTGCCCTACCTTCTCCTCAGTAAATACTGAGCAGAAGTAACTATTTAGGATAGATGCTTTTTCTTGGTCCTCCTCCACACACTATACCCCCTCTGGACTTTCTTCTTTCACTACTGTATCTAGAGAAAGTCTTGTCCCCTTCTTTAACTGTTCGTGCTACTGTTTCTTCGGTTTGGGCCTTTGTCTGCCTCACTGCCTTCCCTGCTTCCCTTAGGGAAGTTTGGTATGCCTCCCTATCTTCATCCCGCTGTAGTCCCTTATATTTCCTGAAGGCCAGACTTTTGGCTCTGACCTTTTCTGCTGCTGTTTTTGAGAACCAAAGTGGTTTCCTCCTTCTTTTGCTCTTGCTTTTCTCTCTAACACAATGGGATGTTGCTTCAAGTATTGCATCCTTAATGCTTGCCCACTTTGCCTGTACTCCCTCACCTGTATTTCTTCTTGGGGCTAGCTTAATTCTTTTGGATATCTTATCAATGTCAGCTCCTCTGAAGTCCCATATTTTTGCCTTGGAATGGGATGATTTAGTTCTAGTGGCCAAATTGAACCAAACCTTGAGATGGTCACTGGCCCACAGATGACCTACCTGGAGATCTGTGATCCTTTCCCCATTAGTCAGTACTAGACCTAGGATAGCCTATCTCTTGTGAGTTGTTGTACCAGTTGTTTGAGGCCCTCCCCCTGCAGGAAATCCACCATGTGTCTAGTTCTGGAGGATGTTCCTGCTGGTATTGACCAATCTGTATCTGGCATGTTGAAATCTCCCATTATCAGAACCTCCCCTTTAGCTGTCATGTTTTGTAAATCTTCCAACAGTAATGTGTCTACGTCCTCCCCCTGGTCTGGAGGCCTGTAGACAACCCCAGTTCATATGTCTGTCCCATTTCCTGTTTCCAGGATGACCCACAGTCCTTCTGGCTCCTTATGTGTATTCTGAATTTCTGTAGCTTTGATATTTTCATTGACATAAAGGGCCACTCCACCCTCCCCCCCTTTTTGCATCTCAGTCTCTTCTGAACAGTACATACATTGGCCAGATTGTGGTGTGTTAGTTGTCCGGCGTTTCCCCCTGCACGTCATATAGGGAGGCAGACCTTTTTCCTTACCTAGTGATGCAAATGAACTATAAACATGCTGGATTCCTGTTTGATCACTAGCTGAGAGGGAAGGGGTGTTCTTCCCGTTCAGTGTATCGGGTGCTGCACCCCTCTCCCCATTTGCTACTTTAAATATTCTGCAAAGACATCAAACGTCTGCCCCAATGCACTGACTCCCTCCTTAGACAGATGCAGTCCTTCGAATTTAAAGAACTTTCGCTCCCAAAACTTTTGCCAGTTACCTACAAATTTGTGTCCTTTTTCCTGACACCAGCCTTTGAGCCATATATTTAGCTCCCCTATCTCCCCTTCTCTGACCTTCCGTCCATCTGCCCCTCTCTCCCAGACCGACAGGATCTCAGATAAGGAGATGCTGGACAAAAAGGAGGACAGTTCGTCTCCCAGCCTGGTCAGGAGTTCCTTGGTCTCCACAACTGACCGTCTAAGGAGATCATTAGTCCCTATGTGTACCAGGACATCTATGTTTTCTCCTGCTCCCTGCACAATTTTAGCAATACGATCAGTGTCTCTCCATGCTGATGTACCTGGGAAACATCTGACCATTACCCCCGGCTGGAGGTAGGTATCAACTCCCCGATTCATAGAGTCTCCCATGTCCAGAAGTGTTTCGGATTTCCTTTTTGTTTTTTTTTTTGTTTTGGTTCCTGTTTTGGCAAGTTTTGCTGTGCTAGCTCCTGTGCCACAGTGTCCTGCTCTGCAGTGTCCTCTGCCCCTTTGTTCGATTTCGGAGACAGAGGCAGATACCTGTTCATAGTTTTTATATGGCTTGTGGAGGTGATACGCAGGAGAGCACTGAGTGATGGAGCACCCAATTGGCCCCTCCTAACCACCTGCCAACCTCCCAGACCAACTACTCTCTTCGGTCGAGGTGTTTCAGTTAGATGTTGGGGAAATGGCAAGCGGTTCTTATAATACATTTCCTCCTGAATATGCGATTTGAGGCGCGCAATCTCTGCCCATGCTACCTGGAGCTGAGCCCTTAGATCTCCAATGGGCCAGCATGTAGGACAGCGTCCTAAATTTTGTATACCTGTCCTTTTGTAAAGTATCCCGCAGTACCTGCAGTTAATAATATCCATTCCAGATGAGTTGCCAGGTTTATAACCTGGTCTGAGTAATTAGAAGGAGAAAAATGAAAGCAAAAGTTTGATTTTTTTGTTTTGTTTGTTTCTGTATAACTTTAACATATAACAAGTTAAATTACTTGTACCCCTGTAAGTGAGGACACTGTGTGGATACCCCTCTGATCCTCCCCTTCCTGCTTTGCTACAGAAAATGTCATGACTGTGTGACCTTATAAAAGGAGTGTAGCATGGGGGTTGGGGATGGGGGTGGGTGACTGGGCCCTTCCCCTGCCGGAAAAGAAGAACCACGAACGAAAGAAACAAGGAGGTAAAAGCAGAAACAAACAACAAATGCAGTAGCCCTGAAACCTTAGCCTAACGATAGATAACACTGTAAAACCTGTAAAGTACCACCTGTAATAATTTCACAGAAGATATACCCTGCAAAAAACACTTTACTACAGAGAAAAATAAAGCAGTAATGGAAGGTATACCTTGCAAAAAACAATCTGAATCAGAGAAGATTACAACAGTAATCTGTAAGCATAAAACAGTAACAATTACAAACGCGTAGGCACACCCTGTAATAATGCAGCAGAAAGTATACCCTGCAGCGCAGTCTGAATTCGAGAAATGAAAATTACGTACCTACCGTAATTCTTGATTTTCTTGGACGAGTCTCCATCACTCATTCACACTATTGGGATCTGCGCCGGAGGCACTAGGACCCATCGGGAGCAAACTTTTTTGCTGGAGGGTCGGCGCCAGAGATGGAGCCGTGAGGAACGGCACCGCGAGCCTCAGCTCGCGCAGTAATGACCATCTCGGCGTCGACCCTCCAACCACCTCAGTACCTTTTTTACCAAGGAGGTGCAGCGTAACTAACCTAGAAGGGTAGCCTAACCTAAAAACCAGACATAAGATAGTCCAGGTGACCCGTATAAGAAGGGTCAACAAAGAAGTCTTCACAGCCTAAAGATTTGAGGGAGTGAACACCAACAACAGAGGTGAGCTCGGGGGATGGAGGGTGGGCGTGTGAATGAGTGGTGGAGACTCGTCCAAGAAGATCAAGAATTACGGTAGGTATGTAATTTTCATATCTTCCTGGACATAAGTCTCCACCACTCATTCACACTATTGGGAGAGTACCGAATAATAATCCCAGAGGAAGGGAGAGAGACCAGAGCTCATGTTTCAGGACAGAAGTCCATTAAGGATGGCCCTGCCAAAGGAGGAATGTCGCTCGGCGTGGACATCCAGTGCATAATGTTTAACGAAAGTATGCACTGAGCTCAGGTAGCCACGTTGCAAATATCTGCAATGGGCACGTTGCGAATTTCCGCTAAGGATGCCGCGACCGCTCTAGTAGAGTGAGCGTAAACCCTACCCTCCAACTTAACCTGCGCCATGGAATAGCAGTGGCGAAGGCATGCCACTAACCATGCTGAGATACATCTGATAGCGACAGGTTGACCCAGCCGGGTCTCACTGAAGAAAACAAACAGTTGCTGGGCTTTGCAAAAGTCCTTGGTTTTATCTAGATAGAAACGCAAAGCTCTCTTCA